>JAZHEH010002605.1:5999378-7473756 GCA_036589455.1 Ateles fusciceps
ACATTTTGTTCACAAGTGTGGAGAGCCAGAAGGACCTGGGGGTTTGTGTGTTCCCTTTCTCCAGGGCAGCCCTTCACCAGACACTGCCAACCGCCAGTGCAGGCGTCTGAAAGCCCAGCTCCCCTGCCCCCTTGAGTGGGGGACAACTCAAAGGCATAATTTGCCTTCAGAGCTCCCCTCTGGGATCAGGCTGAGGCTGGCACTTTGCCTGGGGTGGCACTCCACTTGCATTCTTTCCCCTCTCTCTGGCTTCACCTGGAAGTATTTTCTAAGCAAATCACTTACACTGGAATCCTGGTCTCAGGGGCTGTTTCTAGAGCTCAACTGAAAACAATCCTACAGATGAAAACATGGGGCTGAACTCATGTGTTGAGCCATTAATGAATGTAACTACGGTCCACGTGAAAAGGATTCTTTCATTCCTCTGAGATTTCCTTTTGTTTCTCATCCTTGCCATCTTCGGTGGGTCCCACCCACGGAGAGAGGCTGTTGGAGAGCCTGGATTTCTCCGCCTTCAAAAGATGATCTCTTTCAAAGAAAACAAGGAAGATGGCGGCTCTCAACAAACAAACAGGAAAAGAGAGGTTAGTCTGGTATGTGACTTGATCTTTGCTGCTCCCCCAGCCACCACTAAGCCCCCAGCCCCACTGCCCCTTGTGAGCGGGAAGAGCGTTTTCTCTTTTGTATTGGTATGTTTGTTCCCAGACTTTATCTATTCATGTACAGATAGAAATATAGAATTAGATGTTTAAACAGGTGTAATAACTCTACATAGATTACTCTGCAAACTTTTTTAACCACATATCAAAAACAATGTACTTAGTTCTTTTTTGCCTTCAGCTTTTTTGAGGTGTAGTTGACAACGCTGTATATATTTAAGGTGTGCAATGTGGCATTTAGTACCTAGATGTTGTGAAATAATCAAGTTAGCTAACATATCTATCCCGTGGTTCCCATCTGTGTGTGTGTATGCGTGCGTGCGTGTCTGTGTGTGTGAGAGAGAGCATTTAGAATCTACTCTGTTAGCAAAATTTCAGTCTACAAGTCAGTATTGTTAACTAGAGTCACCTTGCTTTACATTAGATCCTCTAGGCTTATTTAACTTACAGCTGAAGAGCCCTTTTAGCTTTCAGAAAAAGAGACTCTTCCTGCTGAGTCCAACTGCCTGACTGAAACCTAAACGTGGATAGGCTAGCACACGGAGGCAGGATGAGATGTGACATTTCTAGGACGAACTGCCATCATAGCTGATTCTCACTTAGTGACAACTCTTCACTCTTACTTCAGAGCTTACACCTGCTGATGTTAAGAAGTGCTTTGAATGGTTCTCAGTGAGGAACATTCTCTCATGGAGGGGATCACACAGGGCTGGCTGCCTTTTCAGGCCTGAAACCAACCAAGAAGCTCCTTGGGCCAACAGGGGCTGTCCTTTGAGCTGGGCAAGTCTTGGTGCTAGGCAGATGAGCTAGTCATCGGTAAATAGGGCAGGGTGTGAGTGTCCCTAGTTCTTAACCCCACTTCAAAATATTCTGGCCGCCTCAGCTTAACAAGAATGACTAAAATTCTACCACACAAATTCATCTATTTGGACTGAAGACCTGTCTAATGCTAAAATGCAAACCTTCTGAGAAGGATCATGGATTTTCTTGTTGTATTAACCAGGCTCTTTCAGTTAAACGGAATGTAATTGCCTCAATCATTATCATAGATGGTTTGAAGCTCAGGTAGATCAGATGTCAAAACAATGTCATCAGCAATCTTTGTTTCATTTGCCAACTCAGGTTTTCTCCGTTGGCTTCATTTTCTGGGGACAAGGGTGGTCTCTGGTAACTTCTTACTCACTTAGCAACCCAAAGGAAGGAGTGGCTCTTTCCCTGTCATTCCAGCCCAGATCTCAAGACTGTGTCCCTTTGACTGAAATGGAGCCATGTGGTCTTTTAAAAACCAATCACTGTGACACTGATGATGAGGAAAGCAGGGTCAACCCCACCCAAACCACATACAGTGAGAGTGGGAGGGGCTGTCTGGGAAGGAGAGACTTCAGGTGCCCTTATAGTTAGAGGAGATATTAGGAAGATAATGCCAACACCTGTCCACCACGCTGATCAGTCATACCACCAGGTAATGCCAACACCTGTCCACCACGCTGATCATACCACCAGGTAATGCCAACACCTGTCCACCACGCTGATCATACCACCAGGTAATGCCAACACCTGTCCACCACGCTGATCAGTCATACCACCAGGTAATGCCGACACCTGTCCACCATGCTGATCATACCACCAGGTAATGCCGACACCTGTCTACCACACTGATCAGTCATACCACCAAGATAATAGCTAGCAGAGAGCAGTGACCTACTAGATGAGGCACAGGAGAGACGGTAACAAGTCCAGAGCTTGGGGCACCTTATCAGGAAAGCAGGCAGCTTGGGGGATACTGCACTAGAGCTCCTTGAAGAGCTAAGGGGAACTCGGGCTCTGAGATTTAACAGTACATACTTAGAAGGTTAGAAAAACTCTCAGATCATGAGAGAGTAGCAGGAGAATCCTAGGTGGCTTGACAAGTATCAGGCAGGGGACCAGCAATGCCACTCACAATTCATACCCACAGGCTTCCCCCGATTTATGTGGTTAAGCTCAGCCTTCGTCCTGCTTTAACAGGAGCGAAATCGTGTGTTCGTGCTTTTCTGTATCATCACCCAAGGATCCTTAGTCATGCTCATGTGAATTGGTGCCCAACAGGCACAACTGCGTTGGACTATTCCATGATCTCTTTTTTGTTGTTCTCACAAAGTGATAATAGTATGACTAATAGGCAGCTGACATTTTCCAAGCACAATATAATTAGAACCCCTTGAGACCCAGCCTATTTTTCTGCTCTGCATTTACAAACACTTGGGCTTAGGGAAAGATGAACTGATTTGCCAGCCTGTCAGGGGTGGGGTCAGGCTTCCAAGTCCAGCCAACATCTTTAAACTCCATACCATAGCCAAGTGTCTGAAGCCAGGAAAAATTGAGAAAGCATGGAGGGGAGAATTTTAAGGAGAAAAGGTTGAGGTTTAAAGCAATCAGCCATGAGGGGTGGGGGAGAAAGTCCCAGTGTACAAGGCATGTCTGTTGACAGTCTATGAACAGAAGCAAGGAGGCAGCAGATGAGCATCCTGCTCTGTTTGCAAAGGTAATATCACTACCGGCCAGGCGCGGAGGCTCACGGCCGCTGTAATCCCAATGCTTTGGGAGGCCGAGGGGGTGGATCATGAGGTCAGGAGTGTGAGACCAGCGTGGCCAACATGGTGAAACCCCATCTTTACTAAAAACACAAAAATTAGCCAGGCGTGGTGGCAGGCGCCTGTAATCCCAGCTACTCGGGAGGCTGAGGCAGGAGAATCGCTTAAACCCGGGAGGTGGAGGTTGCAGTGAGCCGGGATCCTGCCATTGCACTCCAGCCTGGGCAACAAGAGCAAGACTCCATCTCAAAAAAAAAAGATACCACTATGGGTAGAGTGGCCATATAATTGCTGGTCCAAACCAAGGCCTTTTGAGAGTGAGAGGGCGCTGTTAATAATTGTACTGGAAGACTGCAATAAACCGAGACTGGTTTGGGCACACCAGAACACAGGGTCACTGTAACTAGGGCTATGAACAGTACAGTTGGGCTTGTTTGCTGCGATCAGGGATGGAGATGCATGGATCATCCACAGCCCCTCCATCCATCATCCTTTTGGGGTTGCAGGATGGCTGGGGATGAATATATTAGCTAGGCTTGGTCTTGGAGCCCTGTGCTCTAACCAACAGAATTTATCTCCAGAGACAGTAGAGTCAGGGGAAAAAGACACAATTTCAATAATTAATTAACTTATTTAATAAATAAGTTAGCAGAGTGGTTTAACAGTTTAGTTTCAGTATAACAGAGTGGTTAGTGAATTTCACTTGGAGGTTTAGATCTCAGTGATGTGATTCTGGGCACGATACTTAATTTCAATGGGTCTCAGGCTCTTGATGTGTAAAATAGGGACAAGAGCAAATACTGTCTGAGCTTCTACTTTGTTTTAGGCAGGGGACTAAGTACTTTATATGGATTATTTACTTTCATCATCATCAGAACTTTATAAAGCACATACTGTCATCTCCATTTTGGAGATCAGGGAACTGAGGCTCCTGGGACTGAGTAACTTGCTTGAGGTCATACCATCAATATATACCAATTCTACAGGGGCTGTTTTTGGTGATTAAATGAGACAATGCTTATTAAAAACTTAGCGTATTCCCCCTGATTAAATTGATTTTTTTATTATACTTTCAGTTCTGGGGTACATGTGGAGAATGAGCAGGTTTGTTACAGAGGTATACATGTGCCGTGGTGGTTTGCTGCATCCATCACCCCATCATCTACGTTAGGTATTTCTCCTAATGCTGTCCCTCCCCTAACCCCTGACCCCCCGACAGGTCCCGGTGTGTGGTGTTCTCCTCCCTGTGTCTATGTGTTCTCATTGTTCAACTCCCACTTATGAGTGAGAGCATGTGGTGTTTGATTTTCTGTTCTTGTTAGTTTGCTAAGAGTGATGGTTTCCAGCTTCATCCATGTCCCTGCAAAGGACGTGAACTCATCGTTTTTTATGGCTGTATAGTATTCCATGGTGTATATGTGCCATATTTTCTTTATCCAGTCTATCATTGATAGACATTTGGGGTTGGTTCCAAGTCTTTGCTATTGTAAACAGTGCTGCAGTGAACATACGTGTACATGTGTCCTTATAATAGAACAATTTATAATCCTTAGGATATATACCCAGTAATGGGATTGCTGGGTGAAATGGAATTTCTATTTCTAGGTCCTTGAGGAATCGCCACACTGCCTCACAATGGTTGAACTAATTTACACTCCCACCAACAGTGTAAAAGTGTTTCTATGTCTCCACATTCTCTCCAGCATCTGTTCTCTCCTGATTTTTTAATGATCACCATTCTAACTGGAGTGAGATAGTATCTCATTGTGGTTTTGATTTGCATTTCTGTAATGATCAGGGATGATGAGCTTCCTTCATATGTTTGTTGGTTGCATAAATGACTCCTTTTGAGAAGTGCTTGTTCATATCCTTCACCTACTTTTTGATGTTTTGTTTTGTTTGTTTTTTTTTGTAAATTTGTTTAAGTTCTTTGTAGATTCTGGATATTGGTCCTTTGTCAGATGGGTAGACTGCAGAAAATTTTCCCACTCTTTAGGTTGCCTATTCACTCTAATGATAATTTCTTTTGCTATGCAAAAGTTCTTTAGTTTAATTAGATCCCATTTGTCTATTTTGGCTTTTGTTGCCATTGCTTTTGGTGTTTTAGTCATGAAGTCCTTGCCCATGCCTATGTCCTGAATGGTATTGTCTAGGTTTTCTTCTTGAGTTTTTATGGTTTTTGGTCTTACATGTAAATGTTTAATCCATCTTGAGTTAATTTTTGTATCAGATGTGAGTAAGGGGTCCAGTTTCAGCTTTCTGCATATGGCTAGCCAGTTTTCCCAACACCATTTATTAAACCAGGGGAATCCTTTCCTCATTGTTTTTTTTGTTAGGTTTGTCAAAGATCAGATGGTTGTAGTTGTGTGGTGTTATTTCTGAGGCCTCTGTTCTGTTCCATTGGTCTATATCTCTGTTTTGGTACCAGTACCATCCTGTTTTCATTACTGTAGGCTTGTAGTATAGTTTGAAGTCAGGTAGCCTGATGTCTCTAGCTTTGTTTTTTGTTTGTTTTTCTTTTACTTTTTCTTTTTCTGCTTGTTTTTGTTTTTTTGCTTAGGATTGTCTTGGCTATGTGGGCTCTTTTTTGGTTCCATATAAAATTTAAGGTGGTTTTTTCCAGTTCTGTGAATAAAGTCACTGGTAGCTCAATGGAGATAGCACTGAATTTATAAATGAGTTTGGGCAGTATACCCATTTTCATGATATTGATACTTCCTAACCATGAGCATAAAATGTTTTTCCATTTGTTTGTGTCCTCTCTTATTTCCTTGAGCAGTGTTCTGTAGTTCTTCTTGAAGAGGTCCTTCACATCCATTGTTAGTTGTAATCCTAGGTATTTAATTCTTTTTGTAGCCATTTTGAAAGGGAGTTCACTCATGATTTGGCTTTTTTTTTTTCTGTTATTGGTGTATAGGAATGCTTGATTTTTGCACACTGATTTTGTATCCTGAGACTTTGCCGAAGTTGCTTATCAGCTTAAGGAGATTTTGGCCTGAGAATATGGGGTCTTCTAAATATACAATCATGTTGTCTGCAAATAGAAACAATTTGACTTCCTCTTTTCCTAATTAAAAACCCTTTATTTCTTTTTCTTGCCTGATGGCCCTGGCCAGAACTTCCAATACTATGTTGAATAGGAGTGGTGAGAGAGGGCATCCTTGTCTTGTGCTAGTTTTCAAAGGGAATGTTTCCAGTTTTTGCCTATTCAGTATGATACTGGCTGTGGGTTTGTCATAAATAGCTCTTATTATTTGAAAATATGTTCCGTGAATACCTAGTTTATTGAGAGTTTTAGCATGAAGGGCTGTTGAATTTTGTTGAAGGGCTTCTCTGCATCTATTGAGATCATCATGTGGTTTTTGTCTTGGTTCTGTTTATGTGATGGATTATGTTTACAGATCTGCATATGTTGAACCAGCCTTGCATCCCAGGATGAAGCTGACTCGATTGCGGTGGATAAGCTTTTTGATATACTGTTCTATTTGGTTTGCCAGTATTTTATTGAAGACTTTCACATCAATGTTCATCAGGGATATTGGCCTGACATTGTCTTTTTCAGTTGTGTCTCTGCCAGGTTTTCGTATCAGGATGATGTTGGCCTCATAAAATAAGTTAGGAGGATTTCTTCTTTTTCTATTGTGTGGAATAGTTTCAGAAAGAATGGTACCAACTCCTCTTTGTACCTCTGGTAGAATTTGGCTGTGAAACTGTCTGGTCCTGGACTTTTTTGTTGGTAGGCTACTAATTGGTGCCTGCCTCAACTTCTAACATTGTTATTGGTCTGTTCAGGGATTCGACTACTTCTTGGTTTAGTCTTGGGAGGGTGTAAGTGTCCATGAATTTGTCCATTTCTTCTAGATTTTCTGTTTATTTTGCGTAGAGGTAGTTTGTATTTCTGTGGGATCAGTGGTGAAATCCCCTTTACCATTTTTTTATTGCATCTATTTGATTCTTGTCTCTTTTCTTCTTTATTAGCCTGGCTAGCAGTCTATCTATTTTGTTGACTTTTCAAAAAAACCAGCTTCGGATTTGTTGATTTTTTTGAAGGGTTTTTCATGTCTCTATCATCTTTGGTTCTGCTCTGATCTTAGTTGTTTCTTGTTTTCTGCTAGCTTTTGAATTTGTTTTTGTTTCTCTAGTTCTTTTAATTGTGACATTAAGGTTTTGATTTTAGATCTTTCCTTGTTTCTCTAGTGGGCATTTAGTGCCATAAATTTCCCTCTACAGGCGACTGTAAATGTATCCCAGAGATTTTGGTATGTTGTATCTTTGTTCTCATTGGTTTCAAAGAACATCTTTATTTCTGCCTTCATTTAATTATTTATCCAGTAGTCATTCAGGAGCAGGCTGTTCAGTTTCTATGTAGTTGTGTGGTTTTGATTGAGTTTCTTAATCCTGAGTTCTAATTTGATTGCACTGTGGTCTGAGAGACTGTTATGATTTCCACTCTTTTGCATTTGTTGAGAAGTTTTGCTTCCAATTATGTGGTCAATTTTAGAATAAGTGTGATGTGGTGCTGAGAAGAGTGAAGAATGTATATTCTGTGGATCTGGGGTGGAGAGTTCTGTAGATGTCTCTTAGGTCTGCTTGGTCCAGAGGTGACTTCTAGTCCTGGATATCCTTGTTAATTTTCTGTCTCATTGATCTGTCTAATATTGACAGTGAGGTGTTAAAGTCTCCCACTACTGTTGTGTGGGAGTCTCAGTCTCTTTGTAGGTCTCTAAGAACTTGCTTTATGTATCTGGGTGCTACTGCACTGCGTGCATATATATTTAGGATAATTAGCTATTCTTGTTGCATTGATCCCTTTACCATTATGTAATGCCCTTCTTTGTCTCTTTTGATCTTTATTGGTTTAAAGTCTGTTTTATCAGAGAGTAGGACTGCAACCTTCTTTTTTTAATTTTGTCATCTTGCTTTATTTCATTGAGTTGATCCTCCTTTCTTTATTGTTATTAAACCTCCTTCCTTGGAAAAAAAAAGACAGAATATATTATTGTGACTTACGCATATTGTCCAAAAATAAAATGAGTTGACTGAGTGTGGTGGCTCATGCCTGTAATGCCAGCACTTTAGGAGGCTGAGGTGGGCAGATCACCTGAGGTTGGGAGTTCAAGACCAGCTTGACCAACATGGAAAAACCTGTTCTCTACTAAAAATACACAATTAGCCGGGTATGGTAGTGTATGCCTGTAATCCCAGCTACTCGGGATGCTGAGGCAGGAGAAGTGCTTGAACCCGGGAGGTGGAGGTGGCAGTGAGCTGAGATCACAGCATTGCACTTCAACCTGGGCAACAAGAGCAAAACTCCGTCTCAATATAAATAAGTAAGTAAGTAAATAAATAAAATGAGTCATGCATCTGAAGTCTGATTGCACTGGGGGCAGGCTGCAACATTCAAGGGTTTTTCTGATCCCCGTACTGTTGTGTCTTCTGCTGAGAACAGAGATGTATATATTCATATTAGCATGAGAAAGTAGGTTTAAGCCATGTTTAGTAATTTAGATGAATGTTCATATAAAGGATGGCTAGCAGCCACAATGCTGCGTGGGTGGAAAACAGCAAAGTACTTAGTATTTGAAATGAAATTACTTCAGATCCCAGTTCTGGGCCCGCCACTGTTGTGGCTCAGAGCATGTGACTGAGCCTCCTTAAGCCTTCATCTGTAAAATGGGTTGAAAAATATATCTCTCAGAGTTGCCGTGAGGATTGGAGATAAATATGCAGAATCCTCATGTAATGGACACTCAATAGACACTAGTCATTATCACTGTTAAAAAGCTTAGCATATTGACTGAAAGTCAATAGAAAGCCCACATATAAGTCCTTAACAATAATTTAATATTCACTGGTATTGTTTTCTTAGGTTTGTAATTTGGATACTTTGGATCATATTTCTAACCCACCATATGTCGGGAGAAGTCGCTGAATGAAAACCTTTAATACTCTTTAATATCCTAAGAGAGGACAGCATTGTTGACATGACCCATCTCTGAAAGTCCCAAGAATCTGAAACATCCAGGCTGTTCTTGCTGCAGCTTGGAAAATAAAATATCCACATGTGTACATCAACCCAGATAGGTATACTTTTCTAAAAAATAAAACTAAGTGGAGAGAAGGCAGCAGACACAGGATGGGAAGGGAGACAGTTGTCCAATCATCTGTCCTAATTCCTCCAAAATCCATGCTTGTGTTCTGGGAGCTCACTTCCAGGCCTCCTGAGCCCTTCCCCTCCTAACTAACCACTCTCATATCTCCAGAAATGCCTTTAGCATTGCAACACACAGGTTTTATGGGCCACCGGGAGTACTCTACCAACATGCAAAGGTCCTCGGGCCAGATGAAATCACTGGAACCGCTTTCCCCTACACCCAGGCAGAGGGCACCGGAGAAACCTCCCTCACGTGGAAGAAGACATGAGTGGGTCCATATGGATAGTGTGACACGGGGCAGGTTAGTCAACTAGCTCTTTGAGTCTTAGTTTTTTCATTGACTAAATAGAACAAAATCTTTGTATCTTAAAAGAAACAATGTATGTTGTATGCTGAACAGAGCACCTGATACATCATAAAGGTTGATACATGCTAGCTGTTATTGCTAAGGATTAACTGAAAATGCCACTGTGTTAGAATATCAAGTGCAGTCCCTGACTTCTGGCGCTTGCAGAGGAGTCAACACTAACTCACCTTAAATGGCCAGCTATCAACTAGAGGCTCAGTTGTGTGGTGTGATGGGGGTTTGGAGAAGGCGGGTGCAGGCTGCAGATGTCACAGGTAAGCACTGAGGACGGTGGGGGTCTACAAGGTGCAAAGAAAGAAAAAACTGAATGCGAGCTGTAACCGGCCCAGAGGAAAGGAGTGCTGTGCAAATGGGGTGCGGGGCACTCCGGAAGGAACAGGAGCTGCTGCTTACCTTACCTGATCTGCTCCATCGGAGATCCAGGATCTTGTCTCCGTGGCGAGGCAGAGTCCCCTAAAGGAGTCATCTCATCAACCATCACCCAGGGGTTCTTCAAATCCTGAGCCTACAAACAGCAGCACAGGAGGTGAAATCAAATCCACACGCTGGAATGAGAATCAGTTGTAGGTTTCCTTACAGTTACTTTGAACATTATACATGACAAGCTGTAAATGATACTATGAGTTTTTAGTATATATTGTTCATTCATTTCCAATATAAATCGATGAAAACCCTTCACTGAGTGTGGCGATAATAATGAACTCCGCTCTGTTCTGATATGTGTTTCTACTTGTGTGTCTATTTGTTTCTATGTCTCTGGCAATCCAGTTCTGTAGCCAGCTTCTATATCTAGATATTATCTATCTATACCCAGTTTCTATGTCTCTGGCTATCCAGTTCATACCTCCTCTCTGTCCAAAGTTATTCTTATTCTACAGGGGGCTAAACTCAAAGAAATGCTAAAACTAATTATGCATCAAAGAAAAATCTTCATTTTGGTGTAGCACTATAAGTTCAGAGTATTTTTGCAATTATATTCATAAGGAGTCTTTACTTTCTGTAATAAGCTTTACAAAATACAAGCCCAGGATGAATTTTTGTCCTGGGAATGATGTGTCCCTTTATTTGCCCACTTGTGTAGCACTGCTCTTTATGCTCAGTCTGGACACTGTTTTTCTCCAGTTGCCTCTTTTCTGCCCCAAGTCACTAGTGACAGATAAGAGTCAAGTTTGGGCTGGGCACGGTGGCTCACGCCTGCAATCCCAGCACTTTGGGAGGCCAAGGCGGGCGGATCACGAGGTCAAGAGATCAAGACCATCCTGGTCAACATGGTGAAACCCCATTTCTACTAAAAATACAAAAAAATTAGCTGGGCGTGGTGGCGCACGCCTGTAGTCCCAGCTACTCGGGAGACTGAGGCAGGAGAATTGGTTGAACCCGGGTGGCTGAGGTTGCAGTGAGCCGAGGTCACGCCACTGCACTCCAGCCTGGCGCCTGGTGACAGAGTGAGACTCTGTCTCAAAAAAAAAAAAAAAAAAAAAAAAGAGTGAAGTTTGGTATTTTGTTCTCTTGATGGGGAGAGTCAACTCCCGATGAGACCCAACCAAGCTCAGAACAGTTCTCTTCTGGGCAGGAACACAAATGCTACATTTCCTGGGCAATGTTATTGAAGCATGTCTGGCTTCATAAATACTTTGTGTAAAAAAAAAAGAAAAGCATACAATAACATAATAATAATTATTATTAGGCAGGTCCCATTTTCAGAATTCACTGTAAGTTCTGCAGAGATGCCCCAGAGCTGTGGGTACTTGAGCTGGTGGCGTCCAGGAAGCTGGGACTCACTGTTGCGGTGGTCACGAATGTCCTAATCACCGAGTCCCAAACGCGTAGTGGAACTTCATGCTTCATAACATCTGTCTACCCAGAGGGCAGCAGAACGTTTCTTCCTGGCTTGTGAGGCCACTGATATTTTAATTGTTTTCCACAGACGTATTGGCCTGAGGCCCCTGGAAACATTGCTTCCTGGCTTGGTCTTAGAAGAATTTACTTGACCTATTTTGTGGAAGCAAATTTACCCTGGTCCTAGAGGTTTTTCATGCAAAAGGGAAAAATGAAAAATTTGTACTGCTAAGTTTCATTCACCTGAGCCAATCACAGCTACTGAAATGACCAGGTTGGCAAATGCTGTTTTAATGGAAACAGGCTCTCCACAGGTCCAGATTTGGGTAGGTCCATGCCTCAAAAATGAAACATTCTCTTCTTAGTTCCTATAGCTGGATTATTGGGCAGGCCTACCATTCTGTGATTATCAGATAATTATTAACACATGGGGCTCTCTCTTTCAGCCCACACCCTTCAATGGTGTGATATCTGTGGTTACACAGAGCAATCCAATCCTCCCATCTTGGTTTTTAAATTACGTAAATGAAAGAACAAAACTAGCCGACTTCATCTGCCCACAGACTGAGGCTGAGGACAACCCTAGGAACCTACCCCTTACAAGATGGCACTTCACAGTTAAGGGAGTCTAGCTTTTGTGTACTGAAGGGAATGTTCACTAAGAAATAAATACCTTGGACATAGGCCGCTTTCTTATTCCTGGTTGGCCTAAAGATGCGTAATTTGGGAAAAAAAAAAAAAAGCGGGGCTGGGGGAGTTGGGGAGGAGTGACTTCAAAACAAAAGAAGTAACATTGCTTTGCCTAATCAAGTGAAGTTTGAACTCCTCTGCTTGGCAAGTTAGGAAAATCTTCCTTCCTTCCTAAAAATGCAGACAACTTTCTGAGAAAAACATTTATTGCTCAGAGGTCTGTGGGTTCGGGTCCACCTTTCCCTGCGTGTCTAGCCATGGGTGGGTCTTTAAGGCAACCATACTAAGAGTGTGCCCGCCTGTGCTGGACAGTGGGAGGCCTTGCGGGCCAAAGGCAGCAGGGTGCTCCCTCTCAGCCATGGACCCTGGGGTCTTGTGGTGATACAGGTGGTGGCTGATTCTACCTACAAAGCCATTGAGGAACTGTTAGTGTTAATATGTCATTTGGAAATGCACTGCCTGGGAACAGGCATGGTCCCCGGATGAGATCCCATGACTCGAAGGGTCTCCTTTATGTTGGGTGAAGGATGCCTGGCTGAGATAGGAAGGAGAGAGAACATTTTTTCCCTCCCAATACAAAGAAGCCTGGATTTGAGAGCAGGAAAGAAGGGTTAGCAGTTGTGTGCATCCCAAGTCACCCTCCTGTGCAGGGTGCCTTAGAGATGGGTGTGGTGGGCATGCTTGTAGTCCCCGCTATTAGGGAGGCTGAGGTAGGAAGACTCGATAGAGCCCAAGAGTTTGAGACCAGCCTGGGAGACTCAGTGAGATCTTCCATCTCATTCACAAAGGAGGGGGAGGAAGGGAGGGAGGAAGGGAGGGAGGCTGGAGACATAGTAAGATTTTCCATCTCATTCAGAAAGTAAGGAAGGGAGGGAGGGAGGGAAGAAAGGAGGGAGGGAAGGAAGGGAGAAAGAAAAGAAGGAAGGGAGGGAGGCTGGAGACATAGTAAGATTTTCCATCTCATTCAGAAAGTAAGGAAGGGAGGGAGGGAGGGAGGAAAGGAGGGAGGGAAGGAAGGGAGGAAGAAAAGAAGGAAGGAAGGAAGGAAGTTGGTTTTTTTTATCAAAATAGGAGGAAGTCATACTTAGCGTAAAACTTTACTTTTTAACCTTCTGCTCCATAGTGTCCTTAATTACCCCAAGGCATCAGTGAAGCATGCTGCACATCAGCCTGCAAGGCAGTGGGGTGAACAGGAGGCTACAGGGTGGAGGGGGTGTCTGTGTGAAGACCCAAGGGAGAGTTTCCAAGGGACCATTGGGACCCCAAAGGAAGCCGTCCCTTCCTAGATACATCAGAAAAGGCAGACTCTTGAAAAGGTGAAAGGCAGCAGCTTTGGTTACTTTGAAGTCATCATGGACTCCACAGCTACAGCTTTCAAAGGGGCAAAAAAGAAACCAGTGCGACAGCCACAGGGATTTGATGTGGTCCTCTTCCGCCACCTATCGACGACATAGGCTCATTGCAGTTTCCAAATGCACCTATTTTCAACTCAAGGTCGCATTTTCTCCATTCAAATTAAAATTGAGTCCACGGGGAAAATACTTTATTCTTACCAATCTAGCATAACTATTTTAAGGTTCAGTTAACCTTGATTTTTAACTGTTAAAATAACATGGCCATAACAAGGAGACAAAGTTCTGATCTCTTTTTTCTTACAATTGTTTAATGCTTTAGAATATAAAGCAGTAATGCACATTTTTAAGGTTTTTGTTCTTTCTCAGAAAACATTATCACTCTAAAGGTGTTGAAGGCATTTATGGAAAAGAAAGAGTGTATGAGTAACAGTTGCAAACAGCTTAGGGGTAGTTTCTGCAGAATTAACACTGGAGCACCGGAAACCAGCATGTTTAGGTAGAGCACAAGAGATTGTCCGTGTGTTTCAGGGACCTGCACGTTCACCAGAAAACTGAGATGTATCAGAACAATTGTTCATATCCTTTGATTCCATAATCCAGTTTTAAGAATTTTCTTGCATAAAAAGAATTTAGGGCCGGGTAATCCCAGAACTTTGGGAGGCCGAGGCGGGTGGATCACCTCAGGTCGTGAGTTCGAGACCAGCCTGACCGCAGATAAACCCAGTCTCTACTAAAAATATAACTGTTCATTAAGAAATAAATGTCTTAGACATAGGCCCCTTTCTTATTCCTGGTTGGCCTAAAGATGCATAATTTGAAGAAAAAAAAAGCGGGGCTGGGGGGGAGTTGGGGAGGAGTGATTTCAAAACACAGGAATTAACATTGATTTGTCTAATAAAAAATTAGCCGGGCGTGGTGGTGCATACCTGCAATCCCAGTTACTCTGGAAGCTGAGGCAGGAGAATCATTTGAACCCGAGAGGCGGAGGTTGTGGTGAGATGAGATCGTCCCACTGCACTCCAGCAGTCTGGCAACGAGTGAAACTCCCCCTGAAAAAAAAAAAAAAAGATTTTAAAAACATGAAAAATGTAATATAGATGATATTTTTCATAAGATTATTTAATAGTTAACAATTGAAAAAAGTTGAAGCTATGGTTTTAGAATATGAAATATTAGAAAGACAAAAATTGTTTTAACATGTAATATGGAAAAATGATGCCTAAGATATAAGTAAAAATAGAAATATTTAATAAAGCTGGAAAAGAATACTAAAAATATTATAACTGAGTTAGAGTGGTCTACAATGTTATATATACTAATATTTTTGTTTTTCTAATTCCATAACAAATATAAATATGCTTTGTAGTAATACAGTTAAATAATACAGAGGTATACAGAGTAAGAGGCAGAAGATCCAATTATTTTCCTTTCTTTCTTCTCCCTAATAATAGACTGGTGTAAGTCTTGACATCTTTGCCCTTGGAGTTAAACACACACGCATGCACGTATATATTATATATTATTTACAGGCATACCTCAGAGTTACTGTGGGTTTGATTCCAGACCCCCACAAGAAAACAAATAATAAAATGAGTCACATAAGTTTTTTGGTTTCTCAGTGCATACATAAGTTATATTTATGCTATACTGTAGTCCATTAAGTATGCAAGAGCATTATGTCTAAAAACCCAGTTATATAATTTTTAAAATGGTCGATTGGTTAAGAAAAATGCTAATGATCATCTGAGTCTTCAGCAGGTCATAATCTTCTTGCTGAGGGCCTTACCTCGATAGTGGTAGCTGCTGAAGGGAAGGGTAGCTGGGCAATTTCTTAAAATAAGACAGCATTGAAGTTTGCCACATCAATTGGTTCTTTCTTTCACAAAAGATTTCTCTGTAACATGTGCTACTGTCTGATAGCCTTTTTAAGAGTTTTGTGTGTGTTAGTGTATCAACAGTTTGATACTTTTTTTTGTACTTTAAGTTTTGGAGTACATGTGCAGAACATGCAGGTTTGGTACATAGGTACACACGTGCCATGGTGGTTTGCTTCATCCACCACCCCATCATCTACATTAGGTATTTCTCCTAATGCCATCCCTCCCCTAGCCCCCATCCCCCCTGCTATTCCTCCCCTAGTCCCCCACACCCAACAGGCGCCAGTGTGTGATGTTCCCCTCCCTGTGTCCATGTGATCTCATTGTTCGACACCCACTTATGAGTGAGAACATGTGGTGTTTGATTTTCTGTTCTTGTGTAAGTTTGCTGAGAATGATGGTTTCCAGCTTCATCCATGTCCCTGCAAAGGATGTGAACTCATCCTTTTTAATGACTGTATAGTATTCTATGGTGTATATGTGCCACATTTTCTTTATCCAGTCTATATGAATGGACATTTGGGTTGGTTCCAAGTCTTTGCTATTGTGAACAGTGCTGCTATGAACATACATGTGCATGTGTCTTTATAACAGAATGATTTATAATCCTTTGGGTATATACCCCGTAATAGGATTGCTGGCTCAAATGGTACTTCTACTTCTAGATTATTGAGGAATCACCACACTGTCTTCCACCATGGTTGAACTAATTTATACTCCCACCAACAGTGTAAAAGCATTCCTTTTTGTTGCCATTGCTGAGAATGATGGTTTCCAGCTTCATATATGTCCCTGCAAATTACATGAACTCATCTTTTTTATGACTGCATAGTATTCTAGCATATGTCATGAAGTCCTTGCCCATGCCTATGTCCTGGATGGTAGTGCCTAGGTTTTCTTCTAGGGTTTTTATGGTGCTATGTCTTATGTTTAAATCTTTAATCCATCTGGAGTTAATTTTTGTATAAGGTGTGAGGAAGGGATCCAGTTTCAGTTTTCTGCATATGGCTAGCCAGTTTTCCCAACACCATTTAATAAATAGGGAATCCTTTCCCCCATTGCTTGTTTTTGTCAGGTTTGTCAAAGATCAGATGGTTGTAGATGTGTGGTGTTACTACTGAAGCCTCTGTTCTGTTCCATTGGTCTATATCTCTGTTTCGGTACCAGTACCATGCTGTTTTGATTACTGTAGATCTTTAGTGTAGTTTGAAGTCAGGTAGTGTGATGCCTCCAACTTTGTTTTTGTGTGGGGGGGGTGTGTGTGTGTGCTTAGAATTTTCTTGGCTGTGTGGGCTCTCTTTTGGTTCCATGTGAAGTTTAAGGTATTTTTTTCCAATACTGTGAAGAAAGTCAATGGTAGCTTGATGGTGATAGTATTGAATGTATAAATTACTTTGGGCAGTATGGTCATTTTCATAATATTGATTCTTCCCAACCATGAACCTGGAATGTTTTTCCATTTGTTTGTGTCCTCTTTTATTTCCTTGAGCAGTGGTTTGTAGTTCTCCTTGAAGAGGTCCTTCACATCACTTGTTAGTTGTATTCCTAGGTATTTTATTCTCTTTGTAGCAATTGTGAATGGGAGTTCACTCATGAGTTGGCTCTCTGTGTTTGTCTGTTATTGGTGTATAGGAATGCTTGTGATTTTTGCACATTGATTTTGTATCCTGAGACTTTGCTGAAGTTACTTATTAGTTTCAGGAGATTTTGGGCTGAGACGATGGGGTCTTCTAAATATACAATCATGTTGTTTGTCTGCAAATAGAGACAATTTGACTTCCTTTTTTCCTAACTGAATACCCTTTATTTCTTCTTCTTGCCTGAGTGCCCTGGCAAGAATTTCCAATACTATGTTGAATAGCAATGGTGAGAGAGGGCATCCTTGTCTTGTACCAGTTTCCAGAGGGAATGCTTCCAGTTTTTGCCCATACAGTAGGATATCGGCTGTGGGTTTGTCATAAATAGCTCTTATTATTTTAAAATATGTTCTATTGCTATGTAGTTTATTGAGAGTTCTTAGCAAAAAGGGCTGAATTTTGTCAAAGGCCTTTTCTGCATCTATTGAGATAACGTGGTTTTGTCTTTCGTTCTTTTGTTTCTGTGATGGATTTCGTTTATAGATTTGTGTATGTTGAACCCCTCTTGCATCCCAGGGATGAAGCTGACTTGATCGTGATGGATTAGCTTTTTGATGTGCTGTTGGATTTGGTTTGCCAGTATTTTTTGAGGATTTTTTGCATCAATGTTCATCATGGATATTGGTATGAAATTTTTTTTTTTTAGTTTTGTTTCTGCCAGTTTTTGGTATCGGAATGATGTTGGTCTTATAAAGTGAATTAGGGAGGATTCTGTCTTTATTGTTTGAAGTTTCAGAAGGAATGGTACCAGCTCCTCTTTGTATGTCTGGTAGAATTTGGCTATGAACCCATCTGGGCCTGGGCTTGTTTTGGTTGGTAGGCTATTAATTGCTACCTCAACCTCAGACCTTGTTATTGGTCTATCCAGGGATTCAACTTATTTTTGGTTTAGTCTTGGGAGGGTGTGTGTGTCCAGGAATTTATCCACTTCTTCTAGATTTACTGATTTATTTGCATAGAGTGGTTGTAGTAATCTCTGATGGTAGTCTGTATTTCTGTGGAATCAGTGGTGATATCTCTTTTACCATTTTTTATTGCATCTATTCGATTCTTCTCTCTGTTCTTTTTAATGAGTCTGGCTAGCCATCTATCTATTTTGTTGATCATTTCAAAAAACCAGCTCCTGGATTTATTGATTTTTTGAAGGGTTTTTGTGTCTCTATCTCCTTCAGTTCTGCTCTGATCTTAGTTATTATCTTCTGCTCGGTTTTGAATTTGTTTGATCTTGCTCCTCTAGTTATTTTAATCATGACGTTAGGGTGTCAATTTTAGATTTTTCATGATATCTCTTTTTGGCATTTAGCACTATAAATTTCTCTCTAGACAGTGTTTAAATGTGTCCCAGAAATTCTGGTACATTGTGTTTTTATTCTCCTTGGTTTCAAAGAACTTGTTTATTTCTGCCTTAATTTTGTTATTTACCCAGTAGTCATTCAGGAGCAGGTTATTCAGTTTCCATGTAGTTGTGTGGTTTTGAATGAGTTTCTTAATCCTGAGTTCTAATTTGATTCCACTGTGGTCTGAGAGACTGGTTATGATTTCCGTTCTTTTGCATTTGCTGAGTGATTTACTTCTAATTATGTGGTCAATTTTAGAATAAGTGTGATGTGGCACTGAGAAGAATGTATATTCTGTGGCTTTTGGGTGGAGAGTTCTGGAGATGTTTATTAGATCTGCTTGGTCCAGATCTGAGTTCCTAAGTCCTGGATTTCCTTGTTAATTTTTTGTCTCATTGATCTGTCTAGTATTGACAGTGGGGTGTTTAAGTCTCCCACTATTATTGTGTGGGAGTCTAAATCTCTTTGCAGGTCATTAACAACTTGCTTTATGTACCTGGGTGCTCCTATATTAGGTGCATATATATTTAGGATAGTTAGCTCTTCTTGTTGCATTGATCCCTTTATCATTATGCAATGCCCTTCTTTGTCTCTTTTGATCTTTGATGATTTAATGTGTGTTTTATCAGAGACTAGGATTACAAACCCTGCTTTTTTTTTTGCTTCCATTTGCTTGGTAAATCTTCCTCCATCCTTTTATTTTGAGCCTATGTGTGTCTTTGCACATGAAATGGGTCTCCTGAATACAGCGTACCAATGGCTCTCAATTCTATCCAATTTGCCAGTCTGTTTCTTTTGATTGGGGCATTTAGACCATTTATATTTAAGGTTAATATTGTTATATGTAAATTTGATCTTGCCATTATGATGCTAGCTGGTTGTTTTGCCCGTTAATTAACGCAGTTTCTCCGTAATGTTGATGGTCTTTACAATTTGGTATGTTTTTGCAGTGGCTGGTACTGGTTGTTCCTTTCCATATTTAGTGGTTCCTTCAGGAGCTCTTGTAAGGCACGCCTGGTGGTGATATAATCTCTCAGCAATTGCTTGTCTATAAAGGATTTTATTTCTCTTTGCTTTTGAAGCTTAGTTAGGCTGGATATAAAATTCTGGGTTGAAAATAATTTAAGGATGTTAAATATTGGCCCCCACTCTCTTCTGGCTTATAGGGTTTCTGCCAAGACATCGCTGTGAGCCTGATGGGCTTCCCTTTGTGGGTAACCCGACCTTTCTCTCTGGCTGCCCTTAGCATTTTTTCCTTATTTCTGGTGATTATGCGTCTTGGGTTGCTGTTCTAGAGGAACATCTTTGTGGTGTTCTCTGTATTTCTTGAATTTGAATGTTGGCCTGCCTGGCTAGGTTGGGAAAGTTCTCCTGGATAATATCCTGAAGAGTGTTTTCCAACTTGGTTTCATTCTCCCCATCACTTTCAGGTACACCAATCAAACGCAGATGTGGTCTTTTCACATAATCCCGTATTTCTTGGAGGCTTTGTTCATTTCTTTTCACTCAGTTTTCTCTAATCTTGCCTTCTTGCCTTATTTCATTGAGTTGATCTTCAGTGTCTGATATGCTTTCTTCCACTTGATCAATTTGGCTACTGAAACTTGTGTATGCTTCATGAAGTTCTCATGCTATGTTTTTTAGTTCCATCAAGTCATTTATGTTCTTCTCTACACTGGTTATTCTAGTTAGCATTTCATCTAACCTTTTTTTCAAGATTCTTAGCTTCCTTGCATTGGGTTAGAACATGGTCGTTTAGCTCAGAGAAGTCTTTTCTTACCCACCTTCTGAAGCTTCCTTCTTTCAATTTGTCAGACTCATTCCCCATCCAGTTTTGTTCCCTTGCTGGGGGAGGAGTTGTGATCCCTTGGAAAAGAAGAGGTGTTCTGCTTTTTGCGGACTTCAGCGTTTTTGCGCTGGTTTCTTCCCATCTTTGTGGATTTATCTACCTTTGGTCTTAGAAGTTGATGACCTTTGGATGGGGTCTCTGAGTGGATATCCTTCCTGTTGATGTTGAAACTATTTCTTTCTGTTTGTTAGTTTTCCTTCTAACAAGGCCCCTTTGCTGCAGGTCTGCTGGAGTTTGCTGGAGGTCCACTTTTGACCCTGCTTGCCTGGGAATCACCCACGGGGCTGCAGAACAGCAAATACTGTGCCTGTTCCTTCCTCTGGTAGCTTTGTTCCAGAAAGGTACCCCCCAGATGCCCACCAGAGCTCTCCTCTCTCCTGTATGAGGTGTCTCCCAGTCAGGATATATGGGGGTCAGGAGCCACTTGAGGAGGCAGTCTGTCCCTTTTCAGATCTTCAGAGCTGTGCTGTGAGATCTGTTACTCCCTTCAGAGCTGCTGGGCAGGGACATTTAAGTCTGCTGAAGCAGAACCCACAACTGCCCCTTTCCCAGGTATTCTGACACAGGAATGTGGGGGCTTTATTTATAAATCCCTGATGGGCTGCTGCCTTTTTTCAGATATACCTTGCCCAGCAAGGAGGGAATCTAGTCACAGTCTGCCTGCAGAGGCCTTGCCGAGCTGCCATGGATTTCCCTCAGTTGCTGTGTAAACTTCCCAGTGACTTTGTTGACACACGAGGTTAAAACTGCCTACCTGTGCCTCAGCAATGGTGGATGCCCCTCCCCCCATACTGAGCTCAGACATCCCGGGTCGAGCTCAGACTGCTGTTGGTGACTTCGAGCATTTCAAGCCAGTGGATCTTAGCTTGCTTGTCTTTGTGGGGGGTGGGACCTGCTGAGCCAGCTCACTTGGCTCCCTGCCTTCAGCCCCCTTTATAGGTGAATGAGCGGTTCTGTCTCGCTGGCGATCCAGGTACCTCTGTGATATGAGAAAAAAAAACCCTGCTGCAGCTAAAATGGCGACCCAGTTTTTGCTGGAAACCGGGGGGCACTGGTGGTGTAGGCACCAGAGGGAATCTCCTGGTCTATGGGTTGTGAAGACCGTGGGAAAAACGCAGTGTCTAAGCCAGAGTACCAGTGCAAAAAGTCCCTAATGGCTTCCCTTGGCTAGGAGAGGAGGGAGTTCTCTGGCCCCTGCGCTTCCCGGGTGAGGCAACACCCCACCCTGCTTCAGCTCACCCTCCTTGGGCTGCAGCTACTGTCTAAGCAGTCTCAATGAGATGAACCTGGTACCTCAGTTGGAAATGTGGAGATCACTCACCTTCTGTGTCACTCTTGCTGGGGAAATGCACACTAGAGCTGTTCCTATTCAGCCATATTGGCATAAATCCCCCAAATTAAGTATTTTAAATGAAATTATTTTAACATTTTCAAAGGCGAATCTCTTAGGACTAACAGACACCTCAATTTATAGGTTTAGTAAACTCAGATTTGAGAGGCTACATAGCAGCTAAGAGCATAGATTTTGGTGCTAGGCTTCTTGAGTTAAAGCGCTGCACCACCATTCATTAGCTGTAAACCATGAGCATGCTATTCTACCTCTTAGAACAGCAGTTTCATCATCTATAAAATGGGGGGAAGATAGTAATATCTGTTCATAGGGTTGTTGTTGAAGTAAATATCTTAATATTTGCAAAGTGTTTAACACTGTGCTTGGCATAAAGCAAGCTAGTTAAGTGTTTGATATATAAAGCAATAAATGCACATTTATTTTAGCTTATCCTCTAAACAGTGCTTCACGCAGGATTTTCTTACATGTAAAAACCCAGTTTTTGTTTTCTTGTTGCTGTTGTTTTGTTTTGAGACACAGTTTTGCTCTGTCGCCAGGCTGGAGTGCAATGACATGATCTGAGCTCACGGTAACCTCCGTCTCCCGAGTTCAAGCAATTCTCCTGCGTCAGCCTCCCAAGTAGCTGAGCTTATAGGTCCCCACAACCACGCCTGACTAATTGTATGTTTCGTAGAGATGGGTTTCACCATGTTGGCCAGGCTGGTCTCAAACTTGATCCACTTGCCTTGGCCTCCCAAAGTTCTGGGATTACAGGTGTGAGCCACTGTGCCCAGCCCCAGTTTTTTTCAAAACCTATAAATCGGGTAGTAGATTATTAATTTTACTGAACTTTCATTATAGGATTTCTTCAATAGCAAGTATTCTAGTAAACACAAAAATATGTCAATTAATTAAAATGTAGTTTAAGAGCACACTTATTACTTCTATTAGATGAAGGTACATTTAAACCTCTACAGTTAGGGCATCACACATTTAAATGGCACATACAATAAGTTTAAGGGCAGAGTGTATATCCATGTAACTAATGCGTCTTACATTCATAGAGAATTTTAAATTATAATGCTCACATATATTATGTCCTTTGACTGTAACAAACAACTGGTAAAGTGGTAACAAGCCTGTGAAAGCACACAAAAACCCCTAAAGCTCAGAAAGCTTAAATAACTGCTCAAAGTCTCCTGATCAGGAATCATGATCAGAAGAAAAGGGCATGAGTTCCCATGGTGACACTGTCTCCAACGCCACATCTCTTTACATAATGCTACCACTGGTGAGGGATTTGTTCAGAATTGGAATTCAATAAAATATGTGTTGCTTCCTGTTGATCTAACTCCCTTTCCAGAGACACCCACTGGGAGAGGCAGAAGAAGAGATCAATGCTAATAATAGCTTAGGTTGGCAGGTGTTTGGAAGTAAGCAGAGAAAGAATTTGATTTTGGGGAATGGCTCTAAAAGAAATAAGTGTGAACTTTGATCAATAACAATGTTCCAATATTGGTTTGTTAGTTGAGACAAATGTACCATAGTAGAGTGAGGTGTTAACAACACTTTGTTCTATCCTTGTAACTTTTCTGTAAATCTAAAGTTATTCTAAAATTAAAGTTTATTTAGGAGGAAAGGAAGAAAGGGAAGGAAGGCAGACTGGCTTTCACCAGTGCTGCTGCTTACTTCCTCATAGGGATGTTCTCACTGTGGTCTTTGTTTTTGGGAAGGATAAATCCAGAAAGGCAATCAAATAGTCATATCCTCCAGGAAAAGAAATGAAGTCCTCATCTATCTCAGTCATCTGTGCAAATAGCAACATGGTAAAGAGAAGAATATCAATCAAGTGGTCAAGGTCTTTAAAAAATTCTAAGACTGTGTAAGAGTCAAATGCTCTTAAATAATAGATGATAGCAATGAACTGGAGGTTCATATTAAGAGTCTATTCTCTCATCCGAACTGTCACATTCGAATCCTAGGCTATATTAGCAAAACAGCTTCATGTCACTAACATCAAATGTATACAGGTGGTTATCGCTATCTAAAGTACTATTAGTAATGAGATATCAAATCCCACCATCAATTTGCAAGTGAGGAAATAAATGTGGAGTGTTTCTGTCATGGCAGCTAAATAAAAACAGTTTCACTGAAAATGTTTTATAAAAAACTGTCAATTTTTTTCTCTTTTCACACTAATTGTCCTAATGAAAATATCACTTACTAATGCTTCCTAGGTCATTAGATTTCAAAGAACATTTTCTAAAAATTATCTGGGAATTAATATAGATGTTAATCATTTATTTTGCTAAGTGAGGACTTAAAAAATCTTGCCTCTGCTTCCCTTTTATTTCATTGAAGAAAGAATGTTTTAATAGCCTCCAAACAGAAAGGACTTAGTCGTGGAATAATAACAATTCATCCTAAGAAAAGGGAGTTGACATACATACCTGCTGTCTGACTTATTTTACTATTTGCCATCAAACACTGTGTCAGAGACTGGCCATGGGCCCCAGCTAGGTTTTTGGGAATCACTGCTTTTTAGAATAGCAAGTTTTACCTGGCATTACTGTTGAGGAATGGAAGGATACAGTTGGGCATAGTTCTTACCCCGAGGGTAACCAGACTTGTCTCTAAGAGTGTGACTGTTGTCCATGTACTAGTGACTTCCCTAAACGTTGCTCCCTTGTGCAACCTCAGGCATCTAAGTATCTAATGTAATTACTCGCTGACTTTGCAGTTACTTCTGTACCGCTTCAGACCTCCTCTTTGTCTTGCACCCTCTGTCTGCTAGTATTTAGTTTGCTTTCAGACGTACGTCCAGCTTTGGTGACCAGGTTATAACATGGACTCTTTCTTAGCGTGTGGCTGTCTGTGTATGTGTTAGGTTTAGTTAAAGCTGTAGACCTAGACCTCGTTCTTAATCTGTGCCATTCAGCCTCAGCATCGCTGCAGATAAGGCTCACCTGCTTCTACCTCACCTTGCTCCAGGCCGTCACCTCTTTGGGCAGATGCTACCCTCTCACCCCACAGTGTAAATAGCTGTTCCTGCCATGCCAAAACCAAGTCTAACCACTCACAAACAACAAAAACACATGTGACAGATGAAAGGTGCTCCAAAAGAAAAACTTAGGGACTTCAGAAAATTCTCCAAATACTGAACAAGAGATTGCCGATCACATTGTCAAATCTGTTCTGTGTTAGGCATTTGATAGGACTTAATAAATGCCTATTGGAAAACATATTTCCATTATATAAGAAAGCAACAATAAACAATAGCATACCCTGACCACAAGGTTGTAATTCTTAAATCCGGCCCAGGTGAAGTATTCTTTCATCTAGGATGAATGAAGAAATATTTCATCTCCTATAGCAGCATTCAAGATTTCCAAATAAGATTCAAAATCCCAGGAATCCTTATAAAATTTGGTCCCCCTCTAAAGGCTCTATGATCCCCTTGCTTAAAGACAGAAAGGTGTGAGAATAGTGAAAGAAAGCAATAAGTAATGAACGCAAAAGTTAGTACTTAAGTAGCAAAGTCAACCAGGCTAGCAGCTTTGAGACCACTCAGATAATTCACAAGGGGTCCCACAAAAGTGCCTCAGTGGTTCCACCATTGCCTAAGTCACAGCAGCTCCTGTTACCTAGTGTGATAGGTCTCTAAGTCAGAGTTCATCTGAAGAAGAAGACCATGTCTAGAAAAATGTTTGAAAACCACAAATTTGGATCTCTTGGTTCCAAACAAGTAAATGATGGAAATGTTGCATATGGTCAGGTCCTATGACTTTGTGATGCCTCCACACTCGTGCCTCTCCACACCAATTAGAATATAAGGTTGGTGAAAGTAGCAACCATGACTGAACCCATAGCAGGTGCTCAGTAAGCATTTGTTGGGTGTATGAATGACTTTAGCCTATCTTTAAGATACTTCCATAACTTTGAGTCTCTAGCATATGGAACTCTTGCTGTCTTAATCAAAGCACAGCCAATAGATACATGAGAATGTTTATCCTTAAACCCAGCAGGTACTGTGGATAATGGAATTCTCTGACAATCCTAGAGTTCTGTCCATCCCATGTGAAGATGTATCCTTGCATAAAACATGGAATTTTAAATCCTGAGAATGGAACAGGATGTGATCTGGATAAAGAAAATATCAGGAGGGAAATAGGTGCTCGTCTTGTAAAAACTTGGCAGGTGGCGATGGCTGACCCTCTTCTCAAAACTACACTTTAGTCCATTGTATGCCCAAAGCTACAGATGCATTGGTTACTGTACAAAGTGTTTCTCAGCTCCTAAAGCTTGTCTCTCCTAGATGCATGTCAAATCTTCTCCAACTCGCTGCCCTGCCTCAGTCTAGAGCTTCGCTAATATCTTAGAAAGCCACACCCTCCTCGACCGCCCTTTCTCAACTCCACTGGTTCTACCTGTTCCCCAGTCCATGCTCCACAAAGCTGAAACGGTTTTTCTAAAACACAACTCAGTAATGTCCTTTCTTTGCTTTGTAACTTTCTACACCTCCCCTCACTCACCGGACAAATTCCCTGCACTGGCTTCTGGGGCCTTTCTCTTCTGGGCGCCACGCTCATTCCTATCTTACCTTTTTCCTCCACCTTCACTAGCCCTCTACTCAGGAAGACAGATGGCTTCATGAGGGCAAGAGCCTCTTCACAGCTGTATACAGAAGAAGTTCGATATATCATTTCTGAATAAATGGAATATATTTATGCCCTCATTCAAAGTATCCACATTCCCAAACCCATTATACACCTGCCTTCTCAAGCACATGCCATTGCTTCTCAGTAGAATCTCTTTCTCCTCTCTACTTTCCCCTGGCCTCCTCCTCATCTCTAAATACCAAAGATCCAGATTAAGCTTTCCTTGGCCACATTACCAGGGCTCTTTTTTTCCTCCCCCTTACAAGGCAGTTAAGCACTTGGTCTCTGTCCATCCCCTTTTGGTGTATGTGTCCTTGATGTACCTGAGAAATAACAGCATACCCATGTAAGAAAGTTTATCCTCAGGTGCATGGTCTCATGAGTACAATGACAGATTTTTGTTTTATTTTATTCACATTCTCACTTACCAGTCCTCCTCCACTTACTCCATGGAAAAATCAAGACTATACGTGGGCTAATGTCCCTAATTAGAGAAGAAATGTCAGTCAAAGAAGGTTGTACTTACAGTGTTTATTTTATTATTATACTTTAAGTTCTGGGGTACATGTGCAGATGGTGCAGGTTTGTTACATAGGTGTACAGGTGGCATGTTGCTTTGCTGCATCCATCACCCTGTCATCTACATGAGGTATTTCTCCATGCCTCCCCTAGCCCCTGACCCACCAACAGGCCCCCATGTCTGATGTTCCCCTCCCCATGTCCATGTGTTCTCATTGTTCAACTCCCACTTATGAGTGAGAACATGCGGTGTTTGGTTTTCTGTTCTTGTGTCACTTTTCTGAGAATGATGGTTTCCAGTTTCATCCATGTCACTGCAAAGGTCACGAACTCATCCTTTTTTATGGCTGCATGGTATTCCATGTTGTGTATG
This sequence comes from Ateles fusciceps, assembly GCA_036589455.1. NCBI lineage: Eukaryota > Metazoa > Chordata > Mammalia > Primates > Atelidae > Ateles > Ateles fusciceps. Next base: position 6,026,597 of record JAZHEH010002605.1, read on the forward strand.
TGCCACATTTTCTTTATCTAGTCTATCATTGATGGGCATTTGGTTCCAAGTCTTTGCTATTGTGAACAATGCTGCAATAATAATATATGTGCATATGTCTTTATAATAAAAAGATTTATCATCCTTTGGGTCCCAGTAATGGGATTGCTGGGTCAAATGGTATTTCTAGTTCTAGATCCTTGAGGAATCGCCACACTATCTTCCACAATGGTTGAACTAAGTTACACTTCTACCAACAGTGTAAAAGCATTCCTATTTCTCCACACCCTCTCCAGCATCTCTTGTCTCCTGACTTTTGGAATCGTTTCAGGAGGAATAGTATCAGCTCCTCTTTGTACCTCTGGTAGAATTTGGCTGTGAGTCCGAATTCAACATCCCTTTATGCTAAAAACTACTTCATAAACTGGGTATTGATGGAATATATCTTGAAATAATAAGAGTTATTTACGACAAACCCATAGTCAATATCATACTGAATGGACAAAACCTGGAAGTATTCCCTCTGAAAACCAGCACAACACAAGGAGATGTTCTCTCATCATTTCTGTTACCTCTAGCTCATAGACAGACTGCTTTATTCACTCATTTTTTCCAGTTGTTTGGCCCCAAGGATCAGGAAAGAGTGGATTAACATACTTCCCTGTAACTGAAGTGCAGCTGGCCCTGATTTGCAGGTGACCAACAACTTTTCATCTATGTCTCAAAAATGTCATCTCTTCAATGACCATCTTGTCTAATGAAGCCCCTCCCTCTCATCTCACTCTCCCTAGCCACTCCCTATTCCACTGCCGTTTTCTTTCCTTCATGGCGCCTCACTCTTTGCAATGACTTTATTTAGTTGCTCATTGTTTGTTTCTCTTACTAGAATGAACACTCTGTGAGAGCAGGGACCTGCTTTGCCTCGTTCACTATTTCATTCCCATTGGCTACAACCACGTCTGACACAGTACGTGCACAATACATATTCCCTGGTGAATGAATAAGGAAATGAACAGTGCTGAGAGAGCATCGTGATTCCATTTACAGAGAAGAAATAGACATGGAGAGCTGGGTAGTTTGCCCAAGGCTGCACAACCAGTAATTGGTGGGTCAGGATTTTCATCCTAAGTCTGACTGCAACGTCATGCTCTTAATTGCAGTATATTATCAGATTATGTGGAATACAGCTTCTATAATCTACAAAAATAAAGTCATTTCCGTGTTAGTAAAAAGTTAACAATTTCAAGAACTACAATGCCCTTTAAATGTGCATGCACACCAACTGCGATTATGCATGCTGCCCTGTATTCAAGCAGGGTCCAAATGAATTGCCATACACAAGGAGAGAGGTCAGTGCTTTTGCCTGCCTTGGCAACATTTTCCTAGTAACCAACTGAAATTTGCAACATAAAAATGGGGGTGGGGAGATCCTCCACTAATGACATGGAGTTTTGCTATATTTCTCCCTTAGTTATCCATCAGTTTTATCTTCTGAAAGACTTTCAATCTGCTAGAACATGTGTTTTTCTGTGATTTTCCAGTAGAGGAGACTAATCCAAATCCTCTCATTTCAGACTAATGGAAAGCCCCCTTCATTAAAGCAGAAAGGAAGAAGCTCCTCAACTACAAGGCTTGGCTGGTGAAGAACTCCAAATTTATTGTCCCTTTGTGGAATCTCACCATCAGACAAGTATGGCTAGACATTTTGTACATTTTATATATATATAAATTAATGTATGGTGGAATAAGGGACTTTGCTGTGAAAGCAATGTGACATGAGAAGTGATTAGTAGGCATCTAGAACTTTTTAACAAGCTGGTGGAGAACAGAGAGCATGAATAAAAGTCACACTTGGCAGCCAGAGTTAATTCAGGAAGACTTAAAAGTCCCGAGTTCACTTTCTGACACATAATAAATGGCAGTTGCCATCCCCTTTCCTGGGCTCCTTTTGGAGACTATCTAAGTTAGTCTCCCAATAGCACTATGAGGAAGGTGGCATTGTTTCTTTTTTGTAGATTGCAGATCTGCAACTCAGAAAGACCCAGGGACTTGCTGAAAGTCACCCTTTTGGAAACACAAGTTGAGAATGGAACCCTGGTATGCCTTGTTCCAAAGTTGTTTTCTCTTAACCATACTGCATTCCAGAATAGAATTGTATCATTATCAGAGTGAAGCTTCTTCACACGCTTTAGATATCTGATGTGATTTTTCTTGCAGCAATATAACTTATGCAAATGCTATGAATCATCACCAATTTATGGTACTGTTGAAAGAAATACGACCCTGAATTTGATCTTCTGCTCTTTGCCAATGCTTGGTTAAGTCAAGAAAACCTACATGATTAATTTCAATTCAAGATTTTCTTGAAACAAAAGAAATGCTTGCGAAATATGCAGGAATCAAAGATAAAATCTGGCAGTGTGGTTTGTTTTTTAGTCTGATACCACAATGCATATGGAAAAAGTCATTTTGAATCTCCAATGAAAGTTGTACAAGGAGAAATATTTTATTAGGTTCCTAGCACTGTTGTAACAAAGGAAGAGAAGCTGGGTCACTTCAGAAAACATTGTTACAACAGCCCTAGGAACCTAATACAGTTTTTGTAACAAACATTTGTTAAGTTCTGGGGGCCAGAAGTCTGAAATAAGGTGTGGGCTGAGCCATGATCCCTTTAAAGCTGTTGGGGGAAGGATCCGTTCCACACCCTCTCCCAGCCTCTGGTTGCCTCAGATACTCGTTGGCCTGTAGATGACCATCTCTCCCATGTCTCTAGACATAGCATTTCCCCTATATGCCTATTTGTGTCCAGATTTTCCTTTTTTTATAAAGACATCAGTCACATTGTTTTAGAGCCCACCTAGATGACTCATTGTCACCTGATTACCTCCGTAGGACCCTATGTCCAAATAAGGTCACATTCTGAGGTAGTAGGACTTAGGACTTCAACATTTCATTTTTGAATACCATCACGATTGTGTTAAAATAGAAACATTTTATAATGCAAATTAATGATTTATACATTAAAAAAAACCAATATACAGATTTGATTTTAAATTGACAGCATTACAAGTCACTTCAAAGGTGATGAAAATTTGAAGAATGTTTCGTATTTATTATTTACAGTTGAGTTTTGATTTATGTAATACCACTTTGAATTCAGTGTTAATGAGTTGACACAAAAGTTAGTGAATTCACTAAACTTGGACAGGCATATTTTTGAAACTATTGTGCTTTGCTTCAAAGTCACATCAGTTCTTCTAAAAAAAATATGAACCAGTTGTGTCAATGTGGATTTGAATGTTACATGAAAATAAATTTTTAGTACTTCTTTTACTGGGAAACTTTTTATGTATAGAACAATCCAAGCATGAGAATCTACTTTTTGAACTATATATTTTATAAAATCTAAATATAGATCAAGTCTTTCTAATGAAAATGTAGAATCTAAATTGAGATGTACTCTTTAAAATATACATTGGATTCCAAAGACTTGATATGCAGAAAAGAATGCACAATATCTCATTAATAATTTTTTAGGCATCGTAGCTCACGCCTGTAATCCCAGCCCTTTGGGAGGATCATTTGAGGTCAGGAGTTCGAGACTAGCCTGGCTAACATAGTAAAATCCCGTCTCTCTGAAAAATACTATATTTAGCTGGTTGTGGTGGCACGTGCCTGTAATCCCAACTGCTAGGGAGGCAGGAGAATCACTTGAACCAGGGAGTCAGAGGTTGCAGTGAGCCAAGATCATGCCCCTGCACTCCAGCCTGGCGACACAGCAATATGAATTGATTTCATATTAACATTTCCATTGGATTAAGTAAAATCTATTAATTTTACCTGTTACTTTGTGCTTTTTAAAATAATTTTTGGCATCACACACCATTTAATGGAGTAAAATCTCAGCTGTATAGAACTTCTGGGAACTTAAACACTCTGGATAATGAAATCATGCTAGGTGTCAAAGTTTTCTGGAGAGCTACAGCTCATTTCTCTAAGATGCTATGAGGAAGGCCCTGAGCAACTCTCTTGGTGAAGGACTGCTAGAAGCCTCATTCATACGTTACGCTGCAAGGAAAAAGAATCCTTGTCTCAAATCAAAGCAGTTTCCAATAATGGGAAGGGAACCCTTGTCGCTGTTTTTTCTTTCACTAACCTCTCATCACTCAGCTCCAGAAGCGTATGCAGTTTTCAGAACTTGCACAGCAGAACAGGGAAACTGAAGCCCTGGCTTTTCAACCAGAAGATGAAGAAGGGGACACGTGGGAGGCAAAAAATATTGGGGAGATTTCAGACAGGAGGCGGCTTAGGAAAGTGAGCCCATAAATTTATGTATAAACTCCTGGGTTAATGCCAAAGCTGCACTGTGCATTTGGATATGACCCTAAGCAGACTATCAAACAGAATACCTACAAAACAGATGAAAGAAATCAAAGACTCTAATTAGATAAATGGAATAGCATACCATATATATTCATAAATTGGATGTTCAATATAGTTCACATCAAAATCTCAGCAGAATATTTTGTAGATCTAGAAGATAATCTCTAGAATTTATAGGAAAGGCAAAGGAATTAGACTAATCAAACTAACTCGAATAGAAAAATAAAATTAGAGGAATATATTACCTAATTTTAAGATTAGCTATAAAGCTGCAGTAATCAAGACAGTTGGTACTGGTAATAGACACAGACATCAATGGGACAGGATAGAGAGTCCAGAAATAGATCTACACAAATATGGCCAATTGATTTTTGACGAAGATGCAATTTTGGGAAATGTGAATGAAAAAAGGCGATTTAATGGAGAAAGGGTCGTCTTCAACAAAACATTGCTGGAGCAATTGTACATCCATACGCAAACAAAAAAAAAAACCTTCATCTGAACTTTGTCATATGCAAAAAATAAGTACAAGTGGATTATAGATATAAATGTAAGTATGAAACCATAAAATTTTCAAAAGAAAATATAGGGGAAAATATTCATGACTATGGGTTAGGCAAAGGCTTCTTAGATGTTGCATCAAAACCATGATATATTTAAAAAATTAACATTATTAATCAAAATTTGAAATGATTGTTCTATAATTGGAATATTAAGAGGATGAAAAGGCAAATTACAGACTCCGAGAACATTTTGCAAATAGCATACCTGACAAAGACTTGTACCCAGAACATATAATGAACACTCAAAAATCAGCAATAAGACTATGATTTGAAATACAAAAAAATCAATAGTAAGAAAATTTTAAAATTGGCAAAATACTTGAACAGACACTTCACCAAAGAAGACATGTGGATGTGAAATAAGCATATGAAAAGATGCTGAACAGCGTTAGCCATCGGGAAAGGAAAATTAACACCACAAGGGCATGACTATTAGAATCAACGACACTTTGGAAAATTAATACCAACTTATGTCAAAAATGCAGAACAACAGGAGCCCTCACACCTTGCTGTTAAGAATGCAAAATGGTGCAGTCCCTCTGGAAAACACTCTTGCAGTTGCTTTGAAGGTAACCTTACTCTGTGATCCAACAGTTCGACTCCTATTTGCCCTAATTAAATTAAAACTTTTACACAAACTATATGCAAATATTAATAGTAACTCTACTTATAATCGCCTAATCAATCCAAATAGCCTTCAACTAGGTGAATGGATCAACAAACTACGGTACATTCATTCAACAGACCACTACTGAACAGTAAGAAGGAACTGCTGCATACGGCAGTGTCGATGAGTCTCAAAGGCATTGTGTTGAGTGACAGACGCCAGTCTCAGAAGGTTACATACTAAAAGATTCTATGTATATGATTTTCTGGAAGAGGCAAAATAATAGGGATAGACAGCAGATCAGTGATTGTGAGGAGGTAGGGGTTAAAGAACGCTTTTACTATAAAGGTGCAATGCAAGGAAGTTTTGGGGGTGATGAACTGTCCTGTACCCCAATTGTAGTGGCAGTTACATGAATTTATATTTATGTTAAAATCTATAGATGTGTACTCCCACAAAAAGTAAAAAATATTAAGAAAGCTGAGTTGCAAGGACATGGAGAAGAACTGGAGGTGGTGGGTACTTGACCACTTAATGTGAGGCTGTCATTTAAAACAAAAGCTGCACTGTTGCATGCAAGTAGTTGGCAAATACTTTCACTTCCCACAATACCCCATCTAGATATTGATTATATTTTTATTTTATAGAGAGACAAAGAAGCATCAAGAAGTTACAGAACTTTGTGAGCAGCACACATTACGTTTTAGGAAGAGTAATGTGTAGTGACATGGTTGGAGAGGGGAACGTGGAGGCTGGGGAGACCTGTCAGGGAACCATTTAGAGACTAAAAACCCTAAGAAGATGAGACAATGAGACAAGGTGTTGCCTACAATAGTGGGAGGATATTAATGTATGTAAAAAGGAAAAAACTACTGATGTCTTGGGTGCAGTGACAGCGTCCTCACTCGTGTCTACAAAATTGATTCCAAGATCATAAATATGTCCCCTTACTGCTACAGAAATACAAATGATTATTTACATTTTGCTTATCTGACTAAATATATCTATCAAGTCTGCGTAACCAGTCTGTAGCTCAAGAAAGTAAAATTCCCTGTAACAGAAATGTCTGTCTATAAAACCATGTTAGGTAAATCACAATGACAAATCCTCTTTCTCCGGATCTTTTTCTTTCTGCTCTAACACAACCACAATCACCTTCCTGTATGACGTTGAAATTGAACAGTTACAGCTTTTCAGGAGAGACTGTGGTCTGAAATTAGCCTTGGGACACACTAAGCTCTTATCAATGCCACAGTTAGAAATCTGGCTGCGCATGCTGGCTCACCCCTGTAATCCCAGCACTTAGGAGGGCCGAGGCAGGTAGATCATGAGGTCAGGAGATCAAGACCATCCTGGCCAACATGGTGAAACCTCGTCTCTACTAAAAATTCACAGATTAGCTGGGCATGGTGCCACGTGCCTGTAATCCCAACTACTCAGGAGGCTGAGGCAGGAGAATCACTTGAACCAGGGAGTCAGAGGTAGCAGTGAGCTAAGATTATGCCACTGCACTCCAGCCTGGCGACAGAGAGAGGCTCCTTCTTAAAAAAAAAAAAAAAAAAAAAATTAGATTTCAGAACCCAGAAGTCAAGACCAGCCTCAGCAACAAAGTGAGAACCCCATCTCCACAAAACATCAAAAAATTACTTTGGCATGGTGGTGCATGCCTGTAGTCTCAGCTACTTGGGGGGGCTGAGGCAAGAGACTTGCTGGAGTCCAGGAGATTGAGCCTTTAGTGAGCCATGTTCATGCAACTATACTCTACCTGGATGAAAAAGTGAGATCCTCTTTCAAAAAGAAAGAAAAAATACTAGATCTCAAGATGGGTTGCAACTGAGGATGTATGACAGATTTTTAATGATTTTGAATGTAAAAGCTTTCAGATTTTTACTCCCAAAGTTGTGTGGCCTTCTGTGAGGGCTGAGCCTTCAGTGGTTGCACAGTCTGTGTTGTACAGCTGGGTGGAGAGCTGGAGCTGGGCTGACTGCTAATGGCATGCTCTTGAGCAAGTCTTGTGTCCTCTCTAAGCCTTAGTCTCTCTCTCTATAAAATGAGCATCTTAATAGTATCTCATGGGGCATTGCGAAGATATAATTAGTTCATATTTAAGCAGTTAGTATAATCCCTGCCAAATAATAATCCATATATTTAATTAACATTAAATACAAGAGTGTGCAGTTCCCACCTAAGTTCACTAGTCAGTTTTGCTACATCTAACTTCAATTCCAATCACCATGCAATTATACTTAAAAACAAGGATGAAGGCAAGATGACCGAATAGCAACAGCTCCGGCATGCAGCTCCCAGCAAGATCGATGCAGAAGGCAGGTGATTTCTGCATTTCCAACTGAGGTAACTGGTTCATCTCACTGGGACTTGGTTGGACAGTGCGTGCAGCCCAAGGAGGGCGAGCAGACGTAGGGTGGGGAGTCGCCTCACCCGGGAAGCTCGAGGAGTCAGGGAACTTTCTCTCCTAGCCAAGGGAAGCTCTTAGAGACTGTACCCTGCGCTCCAGCCCAGATACTGTGCTCTTCCCATCGTCATCACAACCCGCGGACCAGGAGCTTCCCTCCAGTACATACTCAAGCACCAGAGCCCTCAGTTTCCAGCACAAAATGGGGTGGTGGTTTGGGTAGACACCAAGCTAGCCAAAGCAGTTGGTTTTTTCATACCCCACTGGCACCTGGAATGCCAGCAAGACAAAACTACTCACTCATTGTCTTGAGGGGCTGAAGCCAGGGAGCCAAGTGGTCTGGTTCAGTGGGTCCCACCCCCATAGAGACTAGCAAGCTAAGATCCACTGGCTTAAAATTGTCACAGCCAGCAAGCAGCCTGAGCCCAATCTGGGACTCTGGGAGCTAGGCCGGGGAGGGGCGTCCACCATTGCTGAGGCTCACGGTTTTAAAATCACAGTGTAAACAGAGCCCCAGGGAAGTCTGAACTGGGCAGAGCGACAGGTGAGCAAGGTTGCAGCAGACTGACTGTCTCACTAGAGACCCTCCTCGCTGGGCAGGGCATCTCTAAAAAAGGCAGCAGCCACAGTCAGGGACTTATGAATAAAGTCCCCAACTTCCTGGGACAGAGCACCTGGGAAAAGGGGTGGTTGTGGACACAGCTTCAGCAGACTTAAACGTCCCTGCCTGGCAGCTCTGAAGACAGCAGTGGAGCTCTCAGCACAGCATGAGAGCTCTGATAAGGGACAGACTGCCACCTCAAGTGGCTCCCTGAGCCCCATGTATCCTGACCGGGAGGCATCTCCCACTAGCAGCTGACAGACATCTCATACAGGAGACGTCTGGATGGCATCTGGCAGGTACCCTCTGGGATAAAGCTACCAGACCTCAGCCTCGTGCAATATATCCATGTAACAAACCTGCACACATACCCCTGAATCTAAAAAATGAAAACAAAGCTCTTTTGGCTGTATGCTTGCAATGCCTATTAGAAATTCATGTAAAAATGTTGAGTAGGGAGCTGCATATTAGAGTCTGGAGCTCAGGAATGAAGTCAAAACCAGAGATAATATTTTTGGAGTCATGTACTGAGTAAGATGGTGTTGAGAGCCAAGGGATGAGATGTGATCACTTAGAGTATCACTTGGAGTTCAGATACAGAGAATTTCACAGAAAGGTCAAAGGCATTCTAACATTCAGAAATCTAGCAGGGGATGAGTCAACAGATGATACTGAAAGCGATTGTGTAGCAGGAATAAAAGGACAGCATGGTGGATAGAATAATGGCCTCCCAAGATGTCTATGTCCAGTCCCTGGGAGCTGTGAATAAGTTGGCTTGGCAAAGCAGATCTAAAGTTGCAGAAGAAATTAAGGTTACTAATCAGTTGACCTTAAAATATAAGTTACCCTGGATTATCTGGGTGAGTTCAATGTAATCATTAGGGTCCTTAAATGTGAAAGGAAGTGGCAGAAGATGAATACAGAGAGAAGTATGGGATGACAGCAGAACAGGCAAAGAGCTGCGATGTGGCCGGCTTTAAAAATGCTGGAAAAGGCAAGGGATCAAGTTCCTCCCTAGAGCATCCAAAAGCAACATGATTTTAGCCATGGAGACCTGTGTTGGATTCTGACCTGCAGAACTGTAAGATAATAAACTTCTATTGTTTGAAGCCACAATCTTTGAGGCAATTTGTTATGGCAGCAAATAGAAAATGAATACAGACATGGCTTCCCAAGTATATGAAGGGAGAGAGAGCCGTCCACTGTGCTGTGCTGCTGAGAGTTTGAATAAGATGACAATGGAAAAGCGAGTCCTGGGTTTAGCCACAGGGAGAGCACCGGTGACCCTGACAGGGACAGTTTTTGTGGAGTGGTAGTGACAGGGACTCAAGTCAGAGACACTGGGAGATGAAAGAGCAAACGCTGAGTGTGGACACCTGTTTCAAGGGGGTTGGGTGTCTAAAGGCTAGAGAGAGACGTAACTTGTGGAGAATGGCAGGTTTAGTAAAGGCTCACATCAACACTAGAGTGTGTGTTCATGCATGGACACACACACTAATAGACAGGGACAAAGTGAACGATAAGGGAGGGAGACGGACAATGGCAGGAGTGAAGCTCTGGAGCAGGTGTGAGGAAACGGGACCCAGCGTGCAAGGGGCAAGGCGAGCCTCAGCAGCAGGGTCAGTTCATGCACTGTAACAGGAGGCCAGGGAGACTGTGTGGGCACAGAGGCAGGGGGCTTGATACCAGAGGGTAAGAAAATGATTCTCCATTCCTGACTTCATCACCACATTATAGGGTCAGTGCGAGAGCAAAATGAAATGATTCCATAATATCGAATACTGTATCTGGCACACTTTAAAAAAATATCAGATTCCTCTTAATTCTTAGACTAGCATTCAAGACCCCACTTACAACGTACCTTTTCAGTCTTGTATTTTACTACTGCGTACACATGCCCTGTACTCCAGCCAACAAAACTACACACTTGGCCACGTCACACATTGCTCATTTCCTCTTCCAGGAAAATGTCCTTCTTTCCCTTCTCTGCCTGTTGAAATTTTGCCCATGTTTCAAAATCCAACACAAAAGCCCTCTTTGGCATGAGGTTTTCTGTGATTGCTGCAACAGATCAGACTATTTTTTAAAAAAACAGTCATTCTGAAACATAATATGTCCAACAGCTGTGGCTGTCAGTTATAAGGATTGTCACCAGTAACTTTTCTACTGATAAAACAAAACTTGAATAAGTTAGAACAGAGAAGTCCATGTCTTGGTACCTATGACCAAGCCCCTCTTACTCATATTTCGATAGGCTTTCCTGAGTAGAGAGAGCAGAGCAGAAGTATCTAGAAGCGGAGCAGAAGTCCAGTTCCAGCATACTGAGAATCAGACAAATTCCAGCTTCTTATCTGTGCCAGAAAGAGCCATCTTATTTGAAGTACTTTACTTCCCAATCAAAATTATGACACTTTATCAAATTATTGAGAGGCTCATGCACATGAACACAGTGTATCTTGTGTACCTCCACAGATAAAACATCAGAACCACTATTCTACAGTACACTGTATCTCTCTCAAGAAACCTGTAACAACATTCCTTGTTCTTAGCTGTGTAGTCTTGTCTGAGCCGCCGTTTCATGTCAATGTCATCTCATTTATATTGACTCTGTCTTACCTATCTTCGTATTACTTAATATCCAGTGCACTGTTTACACATGGTGAGGTCTTAACAAATCAATGAATGAAGGGATATTTTAATACGAAATTACAAATAGACAGGAGGTGTAAGTCGCAGTGTTCTGAGGCACTGTTGGGTGACTACCGTTAACAGTAACTTATTGTATACATTCAAATAGCTAGAAGAGAGGATTTTCATTGTTCCCAACATTAAGAAATGATCAATGTTTGAAGTGAAGGATATGCTGATTACCCTGATTTGACCATCACACATTGTATATATGTATCAAAATAACACTCTGTACTCCCAAAAGATGTGCAATTAATGTGCGTCAATTTTAAAATAATTACATGGAAGGCATAACAAAAAAGTGTTAGTGGCTTTGCAAGAAAGCAATTCATTAAAATTAACTAAAAATTAAAGAACCTCTGGGAAATAGAAGAGAAAAATGCCGGAGAGTTAAGAATTTCTTCTATTTTATCATTACCTAGCGTCTACAAGTAATTGCTACAGGACACAAATGCAACTCATGGGATGGTATCTTACAGCACTGTCCTTATACATTAAGTAAAGCTAGTTCATCCCTGCCATTGGATGAAAATGAAAATGGAGACTACAGTTATTATTAGTTGCTAAGAGTCTTGCTTCAGTTAAAATGTTCAGTTGCATGTACTCATCATCGAAATTCTGAACTTGAATAAAAGTTGAAGCCTCTCCCCACTCTTGGGGTATGCTTAGTTGCTTCTATGTGCCTTTTTTTTTTTTTTTTGAGATGGAGTTTTGCTCTTTCCACCCAGGCTGGAGTGCAATGGTGTGATGGCTCACTGCAACATCTGTCTCCCGGGATCAAGCGATTCTCCTGCCTCAGCCTCCCAAATAGCTGGGATTACAGGCACCCACTAACACACCCAGCTAATTTTTGTCCTTTTAGTAGAGACGGGGTTTCGCCATGTTATCCAGGTTGGTCTCAAACTCCTGACCTCAGGTGAAAACCCACCTCAGCCTCCCAAAGTGTTGGGATTACAGGCGTGAGCCCCCACACCCAGCCTCACCCAGTACTTCTATTCCTCCTCTCCCCCTCACTTCATCCAAGATTCCTGACCCTTCCACACAGGGAGCTGGAGGAAAAAGGAGAATTAAAGAGAGCAAGGGTCCTTCTGTCACAGAGCAGCAGCACTATTTGTGCTTCGCTTTTGCTTAAAGCCGTTTCTATGAAGAGATATCTCAGTGGGTTGTTACGAGAATCCATCCAAGTGCTTGGAAACACCCACCTGAAGTTCTCTGCACCTATGTATCTCTATGCTACCTGGGTACTTATGCTTTCCTTAGCCCCAAGCAATGTAGTAATACATCCAACTTTACTCTGCAGGCCTTTTGGACCTAGGACGACTCTAGGTTTCTGCCTCCCATCCATCACCCACATCAAAACCATAGTAAACACTCATCTGTTCTAGCCCCACTGAATTCTGGGAGTGCCAGCATGCCTAACACAACCTCTTCTCCTTCAGCTATTCTGTTGCAGCTACACAGCCAATTTTTCACCCTTGAGAATTCTCAGGGGACAATCAGACACCAGTCCACTGTGTCCTTCAACCCTGGAGAACACAGACTCTCAAGGTGGCTCAGCTGAAGTCTGGCCTACGAAGAAGGGCAGGCATCCCTCAGAACTTGCACCTGCCGGGGGCATGGACTCTCCGTACCTCTTTACAAACAACTCCTCCTAAGCAGTTAGATTTCAGTCTCCTCTGTGCTTTAGCATTCCTGATATGGGTGAGGGATTGAAGAACGATATACTGGTTCTCAGCCTCTTACTTTGTAAATCCTGGTCCAGACCTTCAACTTGGACTAGGCATCTTTTGTTTTGCAAGCTCAACTTCCATTTCGCCATCCTGTTACGAGGTATGACATGTGTTGTATATTTAGCATTTTCCATTTTTACATATAACCCAATTTTCCCAGGCCTCACCAGACTGAAAATATAAAGTTGCAGTCTATCTTTATGCACAAATTATGATGGCAAGACCCCCAACTGTTTTGCTGACTAGAAATTAGCACAGTTTCAAGTGTTCCAAAGCTATTTTTGGAACTTCCCAAAAAGCATGCTACACACATGCCCACAACCCATGCTATAACTGCACAGTGTCTGCTTTTTCCCTCTTCCTACTCTGGCTTATAATCTTCCATTGCCCTGCCCAGGAGTTTGAGGAGTGTCAGTTCATTGCGAGGTTCCAAGGGTAGGTGAAAGAAATAGCTTTCTCTTAAATTGTGTGCCACATGTGGTCAGCAGAACGTGAAACGGCTGGTTTTTGTCAGATAATAAGCTTCGGCCACCTCCTACTTCCCATGAATCCTCCAACTCTCTCCTAAAAACAGGGCCATTATTTTTCTGATTGCCACTTTTCTGAGCTTGGGCAGTCCAACCCGGTCTACGGGCCAGAACAATTCCCATTTTTAGCTCCCCACAAACCACAGACTCCACTACCCAATTTCCCTTCCTTTTTCTCCTTCATGCCCAGGTACAAAATAGAAACCTCTGTATATATTAACAGATGGGAGGGAAAGGTAACTTGAAGTCTCACTAGTAGCTTCTGGGCCAACACTTTGCTGGATTAGGGATATTCAATATTATCTTTCTTTTACTTTCCAAGTTCAAGAGCCATTCAGGAAAAAAAAGCAAACTGGAGGACAGTGTATATAGTCTGCTACTAAGGAAGAGGAGATTATAATTATGTACTAGTTTACAAGTGCAAAAGATGTCTCTAGAAGGACCCACAGGAATCTACTTAACAACGGTGGTTGCTTCTAGAGTGTGAACTTGATGATTAGGGATCAAAGGAGGAGGGAAAATTTAGTTTTTACTGTACTTAATTTTGTACCTTTTGAAAATTTTACGTGTGCATGTATACCCCAAAGAAATTAGCAGTTAGCAAACGGATAACTCATTTTAAGAAGAGAGAAGACAATGTTGAAGTTGAAGTCTGCACTGGCAGACTATCCTCATCAATTTGCAAAGAAAAACTTAATTTTGTTCATGCCCCAGTTGAAGAGGACTGACAACAGCACAAACCACAGCCAACTCCACAGGCATCTTAGCTGGTTCAGCTTACACAATTCCGATGAAAAAATTAAAGTTGAGCAAACTTTGCACTCAATGGCTGCCCAAACCATCCAGATCAACTGCAAACAAGAGCAGAGTCCTCAGCAGGAATTTTACATGAGTGGGATGAAGATCCCGAAGCATTTATTTGACGCATTGTAACAGAAGACGAAACATGGCTTTACCACTGCAATCCTCAACACAAAGCACAATCAAAGCAATGGCTACCAAGAGGTGGAAGTGGTCCATCCCAGCAGAGCCAGACCACTCACGAGCAAAGGCCATGGCTACAGTTTGTTGGGATGCTCAAGGCATTGTCTGTTGAATTTTTGCAAGGACAAAGAATGATAACATCCACTTATTATAAGAGTGTTTTCAGAAAGTTAGCCAAAGGTTTAGTAAAAAAATGCCCAGGAAAGCTTCACCAGAATCACACCACAAAAATGCCCCTTGCCGATTATTCTCATGAAACAAGGGCAATTTTGCAAGAGTTTCTGTGAGAAATCATTAGGCATCCACCTGGTTATGGTCCTGATTTGGCTTCTTCTGACTTCTTTTCTTTCCTAATCTTAAAAAACATCTTTAGGCTGGGCATGGTGGTTCATGTCTGTAATCCCAGCACTTCGAGAGGCTAAGGTGGGTGGGTCACCTGAGATCAGGGGTTCAACACCAGCCAACATGGTGAAACCCTGTGTCTAGTAAAAATAAAAAACTTAGTTGGGCATGGTGGTGAGCACCTGTAATCCCAGCTACTTGGGAGGCTAAGGCAGGAGAATCATTTGAACCTGGCAGGTAAGCAGTGAGCTGAGATCACGCCATTGCACTCTAGCCTGGGTGACAAGAGCAAGACTCCATCTCAAAGAAAAAAAAAAAAAAGAAAGAAAAAGGTTAAAGGCACTCATTTTCTTCAGTTAATAATTTTACAAAGATTGCATTGATATGGTGAAATTCCCAGGACCCTCAGTTCCTTAGGGACAGACTAAAGAATGATGGCCGATATCATTGCTTACAAATGCATCTTGACCTTGATGGAGCTTATGTTGAGAAATAAAGCTTATATTTTTAATCTCTTAATTCCATTTTTCCACAATATTTTTGAAGTCTCCTTCTACTTAAAAAGAGATCTAACAGTTTAAAATCAGAATGTATCCTAAGCTTCAAGTAGATTTAGAAATAAGTTGACAAGAACTGCAGTAAGAATAATAGCAGAATACATTTTTTGATGTTGATAGTATCTACCCAGCTCACATTTAATTTCCAGTTGTGCCTTGTGCATCTAATAGAGCTGGATGAAAAATTGTACTTAAGTTTATGAAATGGTAAAAATAAAAATCTTGATTAGGCTTAAATGTATTCTTTCGTAATGATATTAAATTATAATGGAATTAGTGGGTTGAACACAAAATATATAAAACAAAAGCTATCAAGAGCTACTACTGAAATATTCAAAAAAAAAAAACAGACTGATCATCAATAGGTAATTTTTAAAATGAAGACAAACTCCATGACTCAAATGACACATTTTAGAGAACAGAGTCAACAGAGTAAAGAACTCTTCAGAAACACCTCTTTTATAAAGCCAAGCTGGATACGATCCAACTGGGGCCAACACAAGGAAAACCTGTACCAGTAAATACAGACCTACAATATCACCCTAAAATCCTTGACCCCTTGAATAGTAGTCGACTGAAGTTCACGTATTTCAAAGATAAAATATATCGTTTAAGATTTTAGAGCACATATGTGAGAATATAAGATGCTCAGTTATAGTTTTCAGATAATTTTGAAATATAAATATGCTTTCTATAATATTTAAGACATACTTATTCTGAAAATTTGTTGATAATCTTCAATTTAAATTTAACCAAGGGTCTCGTATTTTTGTTTAACAGTAGAACCCTGTTTTAGAACGAGAACCAGCTTGTAACAAAACAGGTTGCTCATTATCTTTCCCCCGTCTTACCACAACTTTGAGAAGGACAGCGTGACTACAGGTGGGATATAAATAGTTCCATTTCTTCTCTTTATTTTGCTGGTGTTTCTGGTGATGTTTTGTTGGTTTTAAGAGTTAAATAATTTTTTAAAATAAGTATGTCTCAAACCAGAAACGTCAAATTTTTTAAAATGAAAAACATCTACTTTAACGTAAATGAATCATGCTGACATTTTTGAGTTTTATTATATCCATAATTATTTCATATTATCCAAGTTATGGGGCAAAAAGCATATTCCACATTTCAATTTATGAAGGATTACTTCATGACTCCTCCTTTCTCACTGATGAGTAGCCAGCCTTTCAGTCATTCAGATGGAACATTCCCACTGCAGCTATTCAGCATGCCAGGCCATGAAAGGGAAGACTGGCAGAGCCATGTGCTTGTGGTTGACAGGTAGACAGCAGAGACACAACAGCTTCCCAATTAGAGGACGCTGTGAAAAATTGATAGGCTTTAAAAATGAGACTCACAGCTTACATGATTTGTTGATTTTGGTTGTGTTGAGAGAAAAAATGGCTGAATAATGGCAGGTAGGATAGAACTGGTAGGACCCTGTTCTTGGCTAGAAGCTAGAAACTGGAAAGTTTCTTTGGATAAACAGCTGCAAAGAGGATCCAACTATAAGTTACTGAACTCAGAACAGTGGATTGGAGAATAGAGTGCGTAAGTTACCACAGGAATGCAGTTTCAACATGTAAATGCTTGGTGAGCTGCATCTGGGAATAAAGCTGGCAGAACCTGCTTCCTCATGGGCAGGAGAGCTAAGAGGGGAGGACTAACATGTCAACAGAATAGGGTGAAACTTGGGTTAATCACCCACAAGGCTCTGAATGAAGAAGAGAAAGGCTAGTCAGTGGTAAAGCAATCACTATACTTAAATGAGCAAATTAGATACAAAAACAGTCTGAGTTCCTGTAAATAAGTCCCTCTATATGAGCTACACAAGAAGCTCATTGCAGAGAAATAACTCTAAATCACTTTTTTGGCGTGCTTGCCATATACCACCATATGGCATTCTTTTTTCTTTTTTTTTTTTTGAGATGGAGTCTTCCTCTGTCGCCAGGCTGGAGTGTAGTGACGTGATCTTGGCTCACTGCAACCTCCGCCTCCTGGGTTCTAGAGATTCTTCTGTCTCAGCCTTCTGAATAGCTGGGACCACAGGCGTGTGCCACCACACCTGGCTAATTTTTGTATTTTTAGTAGAGACGGGGTTTCACCATGTTGGCCAGGATGGTCTCGATCTCTTGACCTCGTGATCCACCCATCTCGGCCTCCCAAAGTGCTGGGATTACAGGCATGAATCACTGCACCTGACCCATGTGCCATTAGGTGCTTTTTTGTGTGTCTGGCATCACTTTATCCTCTCAGCAACCTGACAAAGTAGGTATTTTCATCTTCATTTTAGAAATGGAAGACCAAAAGGGTAAGAAACCTGTCCAAGATTATAACGTAGCTAGTAAGTGGTAGAGTCAGGCTTCTAAACCAGGCAGTCTATGAGGAGAGATTATGCTCCTTATGACTACACTTTAAGGGCTCCTTAAGTGGCTGGCTAAGTGACACTGTGAGATGGCTCACTAAGGAGAAAAGTAAGGAGAGGAAAACCAGAGTCTCAAAGCTGCAATCGTTGGAAGAGAAAACCAACACCTCGGAGTGCTGGCAGAAGTTTACCAGTGACAGAACTATCTCTGAGGCTTCAATAACTTGAATCCACCCAGAAGATAGGAGAACCTCAAAATGGGCCATCAGGGAATTACCTAGAGGTTCTCCTGGAGCACGGTTGCCAGCTAAAAGGGTGTCCCACTCACTACTTTGGACATATTTATACTAAAAATACATTAGTTTTAAAAATCTGAAATGCATATTTAACTGGGCATCATGTATTTTTACTGGTCAAGCCGGCAGCCCTATCTGAGGAGCTAAGCAAGCTACAGGTGCAACAGTGGTGTGAAAGGAAAATATCTTGGGCTCACAAAGTCACGAAGCTAAAAGGGAAAGTCAAACTGGGAACTGCTTAGGGTAAACCTGACTCCCATTCTATCAAAGTCACCCGTCTGCTCACCAAGACAAATGCATATCTGACTGCCTCCTTTGGAGAAGCTAATCAGAAACTCAAAAGAATGCAACCATTTGTCTCTTATCTACCTATGACCTGGAAGCCCTCTCCCTGCTTCAAGTTGTTCTGCCTTTCCAAACCAAACCAATGTTCATCTTACGTATGTTGATTGATGTCTCATGTCCAGAGCAGTATAAAACCAAACTGCTCAGACCAGCTTGGGCACATGTCATCAGGACCCCCTGAGGTTGTGTGATGGGCACAGGTCATCAACCTTGGCAAAATAAACTTCCTAAATTAACTGAGACCTGCCTCAGATTTTCAGGGTTCACATTTTGGTAACAATGAAGGGATTCCGAGTGGAGATACCCTGGCCTTTGACAAATCTATGCCTGGTATCAGCATGAGCTAACTTTATGGCTCGAACCAATAGGACAATTTGCTAAGGCCTGAGAGCACCCCCTCCAGAGAATTCCTGACCTCCCAAAATGTGGTAGAGTCAAAAGTTGATTTTGTTGTTTAAAAAAAAAAGCAAGTATAACTCCTTTTTTTTTTTTTTTTGGAGTTTTACTTGCTTCCAAAAAGGCAGGTAAGATTTCCTGTTTCCATGGAAAGGTACCTGTTTTGATGGAAAACAGGTAACTCCTTTATGGAGTTTAAAATCACTTCCAACAGAGAAGATGAGGGTTTTTTTGTTTTGTTTTGTTTCCTGCTTCTAGGATGGTAGAGAGCAGTCTACAGCCCGAGACCCATCCCTAGGTAAGTAACTGAATTGGGGTTTGTCTTGGTTAAAGTTAAGATTAACAACCAGCTGGTCTTAATTTGTCTTTACCATGAGAGCTCTCAGTAATGATTTAAGTTGCGTGATTGCTTGTTAGGCTTAACTGTTTTTATTGTTACTGTTGTTTGCTTCTGTTTTCATTGTTGTTTTGGTCTTTTTCCCATTGCGTTTGATCAACTCTGTTTGACTTGGTCAAATCCAAAGGAAATTCCAAATTATGAAATTAGTCACTTCACATAACAAGGTCTGTAAAGTGGCTAAATTCTCTTTCACACACACACACACAGACACACACACACACAGTATTGGGTGGAGGGGGAAAAAAATGTCCAGAAAAAGGAAAAAAAAGAGAAAAGATTTTTTATTTTGATCAAGGGGCTTTAAGTAACATAATAAGGCCACCTTTTTGCTAGCCAGGCCAAACTGAAAGAGCAATAGCTATACTTCTGAAATAGCAGCAATTTGTCCTAGCTGAAATATGGTAGAGATTTTAAAAGATTTTTTTAAAGGAGCTCAAAGGCTAAAAGTCAGCTTAAAAGCTAACATCCAAGATATGTGTATGTGTATGTGTATGTATGTGTGTGTGTGTGTGCGTGCACGCGTGTGCATGCATGCATATGTGTGTGTATTTAAGAGGACTTCATGTTTTTATTTTTCTCCTGGGACCTTTTTTTTCTTTTTTTTTTTTGAGCAAAAGTTTTTTTCCTCTCAGTTAACTGAATTCTGTTTTTTTCATTTACTTCTATTGTCTCTGCTTTCTCTTGTACCCTCTGCTGCATGGAGGACCTAAAATAGTTTATAAAAGCCTGGTGTTTCTTAAAGTAAATGGAGAAGCTGCTAGACTCACTTTCAGGGAAAAACAAGTTTTTCAAAGATTGTAAACAGGTATGTCTCAGCTCCTTAACAGCTTACTTTTGTGTTTTGTTACCTATCCTTTTTTTTTTTCCTGACTAAAATCCGTATTGTAACAGAGGTTACTCTTGGGTTTTTAAGGAAGAGTGTGGTTTAGACACTTAGAAATATCTTTGTTAAAAAAAAATTTGAGTGCACTGTAAAATCATGTGGTCTAACCTCATACAAATTCTCCCTTCTTGGACCTAGGTTTCGATGTAGGCTCTGCCCAGAGCTCAGAAATCCAGTTAAAAGATGGGTAGTCAGTCCTTACCTAAATAATATCGGTCTCCTTACAAAATCCTATGATAAACTTCTATAATTTTATGTTTAATTTGGCATCCATTTTTAATCTCCCTCTAGCATCACCAGACATTTCCCCCCCCCTGTACTTTATGATGCAAATTTTGCTATATGATTTTCACCTAAGTTGTTTCCTTTAATATGCAAATTTAAGGTTATTTAGCTGACAACCGCCTAGGGTTGTGAAACAAGTTATCGAGAATCTGAAAGTCTAAGATAGGGGCAAAAAAGGTTTCATATAAATCTTTAAGATGTACTTCTCTTGCATGCCTAAATAGATGTATTAAGTGTTGTTTACACAATGTTTCACTACAGAAAATATATAAAGAGCTCTAAGTAATTGCCTTAAGAAAATGAGAGTGTTGCCCCAGGTGCAATTGCTCACGCCTGTTATTCCAGCACTTTGGAAGTCCTAAGGCAGGTGGATCACCTGAGGTCAGGAGTTTGAGACCAGCCTGGCCAACATGGTGAAACCCTGTCTCTACTAAAAATACAAAAAAAATTAGCTGGAGACTGTGGTGGGCGCCTGTAATCCCAGCTACTTGGGAGACCGAGGCAGGAGAATTACTTGAGCCAGAGAGGCAGAGGTTACAGTGAGCCAAGATCATGCCATTGCACTCCAGTCTGGGCAACAAGAGCGAAATGCTATCTGAAAAAAAAAGAAAGAAAAAGAAAAAAAAAGCATTTCCATCAAATGCTTTGAGGAGGTAAGACCAGTAAAATGCTTTTTCAAGTTTACATAACAAATTTTTAATAAATAAGCTAGCTTTAAAAATTATTGGTAAATAATATTAGAAAAGTCTTAATTGCCAGCATACTTTTTATTACATTTATTAATCAAGCAATTTCATACTTATCCTAGCCAAATATTGTAAGTTGTCAAACTTTGGCAAAGGGGTTACAAAACTATAAACCCAGCCCAAGACAGAATGATCTTTGTTTGTGTAATCTTTCACAAATAAGACATTGATATTAGTTTAATAAAAATAGCTACATCTTGAATTTAGTAAGAGTACCGTAACTTCTAATCTTGTGGCTTTAGGCAGTCTAGTTCACAAGCAGTAAGATTTGTTTCGGCAAAGGACTGTTAGGTTTTTTGTTTCTAAGCTAAACTATAAACTAAGTTCCTCCGAAGAATAGTTTGGCCTAAAACCAGGAATGAACAAGAACAGCTTGGAGGTTAGAAGCGAGATGGAGTCAGTTAGGTCAAATCTTTCTCACTGTCTCAGTTATAATTTTACAATGGCAGTTCCATAACTTTAAATAATGACAATTGCAGTTTTTATAAGTAATCTAGGTAAATGATTAAAATAATTAGGTAAATGTAATGGGATAAATACTTGCAGACGAACTCATTATAATTTATAATCTAAAGTTATATTAAATAGGTATTTCATTATTTGGGCATTTTCCAATAAAAATATATTTGTGGAAAAACATTCTTTCTAAACAAAGTATGTCCTTTTAAACAAGGTGAACAAATTTGTCTAATTCAAAGCTTATTTAAAGGGCATGTATAAAACAAGGTAAAAAGGAACCAGAAAATAAAAGATATATTTAAAAACTTATAAAAATAAAGTTTTTTTTTGATAAGAAAGCTTAAAGTGAAATAATTTCATATGGAAAGAACCTTGTATGGTAAATTTGGTCCTAGAGTAAAATGACTGTCTAAGAAAGAAGGATGTCCAGCAGAGCACAGTGGCTCAAGACTGTAATCCCAGCACTTTGGGAGGTCAAGTCAGGTGGATCATCTGAGGTCAGGAGTTCGAGACCAGTGTGGCCAACATGGCAAAACCCCATCCCTACTGAAAGTACAAAAATTAGCCAGGCGTGGTGGTATGCACCTGTAATCCCAGCTACTCCGGAGGCTGAGGCAGGAGAATTGCTTGAACCCGGGAGGCAGAGATTGCAGCAAGCTGAGATTGTGCTATTGCACTCCAACCTGGGTGATAGAGTGAGACTCCATGGAAGGAAAACAGGAAGTCAGGAAGGCAGGAAGAAAGGAAGGAAGTAAAGTTAGTTCAAGACAAACCAGAAAACCTAAGTATGTCATGAAGGTTCTGTATAAGTCACAATAAGAGGATTTATAAAAAACAAAACAAAAACTTACATATGATCAAGTTGCCTATGATTAAAGGAAAATTATAATGGTCTTTTTATAGTTTGGGTTAGATATTTTAAAAGTCACTTATACACTTATATTTCGTCTCAGTGGTTTTGGTTTCCTCTCCCCCTCTTAAAAGGTATGAAATAGTAGCACTCCTCTTCAACTCATTTTCAGTTCATGTAAGTTCTTTTCTGTGATCAGGTTCTTTTTTGGTGTGTGGCCTGATGCTAAACATATTTTCTTAAAGGTCTAAAGGAATTGTTTTCTTTCAACATCATAATCTGTACACTGCAGAAGGTCTTTTCTTTTGCCTTTTGGTAACTGGCCTAACAGATTTTACATTTATAAAAATAACACCTATGCCATTATTAAGTTTGGTTTGCTTGTGAAAAACTGAGATTTAAATATTTTTTAATTAAGGTTATTATATTCTTGTATCTTCCTGTATGTGCTTTTAAAGTCCTTGTGACTTTAAGTTATAGGGCTTTGACTCCTTGATCTAAAAAGAACACTAAGTCCTGCAAATTTCTTAAACACTGACAGCAATTAAAACCTCATCTTCATGCCCCATAGAAGATGCCAAACAAAGTAAACTGCATTCCTGAGACACAGGGCCAGAAATTAAAGCCATGTAACTCCTGAAGGCCCAGGGGCTATCACAGAACAGGTGGGCTTGTGAGATTGTAAGGGTCGATTTAAAGAAATAAAATTTCAGTTTCTCTATAAATTAACTGTTAATGTCAAAGGCACACTGATCCAAGACCAGCATATGGACTCCTGTGTCAAATTAACAAGGTTTTCTCGAAACATTACAAGGTTATAAAAGGCTTATGGAAGGTGTATTTTATCATCAAGATTAAACCTTTATAGATTGTTTAAAAAATTTTGAAAAACAAATTTAACTGGCTTCATGCTGTTTATTTATTAGGGCTATTGTTTGGAAAAGTAAAGTCTCCTTTCTCAAAAAATGAAGGTTTTCACTGCTTTGAAATCCTTATCACTTTGGTTAAATGAATGACTTATTTTATAATTACCTGTAATCCTATTTTGTGATATCAAGTGTTTTAAAACTTTGATATTTGACAAACTTTCCAAAATGAAATTATAAATTATGTATTTTTCCAACCTAATTAATCCTCTAAGATATAGTTTCCCTAAAGTCCAAAAATGATATATTTGGCTTATGTGGTATGAAAATTATGTAGGAAGCACTGTCTAATATGAAATTGTGTTTGGTTTAATTTGGACTATATTTGCATAACTACGTTATTGTTATGTGTTCCAAAATTATGGGAAACTCCTATAAGTCTGATATGACATAGTGTATGTTATCAGAAATAACTATAATTTTTATGTTAAATTATTATGTGCCACAGAGGTAACAAAATGCCTTTGACTATGGCTACCCTAATACTTTTTGTTACCCACAGATAATTGTTGTCTTGTTTTGGACCTCTTTAGAAGGTGGTTTTATAATCAGCTATAAAACTCTAACAGGTGCTCCTTAATACAGGTTTCTGATAACTTTGGAGACTATGACAACAAAGAAGAAACTTTGAGGACTCACGGAGAGCTGAAATGTTCATGAACATCAAACAGAAGAGGAATTAACTGCATGAACTAAACTAATAGAATTCTGAAGTAATCTTTTTTTACTTTTTGCTTAAAACGTTGCTGATCCTTTGTTTTTCTACCTGATTTTACAGAATTTGGGAACTATTTGTGAGTATTCTTTACTTATGACAATGCAGTTATTTGCATAAGTGTAATAAGAATCTGTTTTCATTTGTAACAGGATACAGTTGGTGAAACTGCTTATTTTTACCAAGGCTTTGACTGGAATGGTGTGCTTTCCTTTAGAAAATTAAACTTGACTTATGGAGCCAGTAAAAGCCCCTTGGAAAAACTAGCCTCATACCTTTGTCTTCACAGTCTCTGTACAGGACTCCTGAACTGTGGTAAGTAAAGAATGTCACTTTCTGACAGGCCCAGGAGCCCCAGGTTTTTCTTAGAAGTGCAGAAGGAGAGGAATTCACCCAACTCATAGGTATTTCATAGTACAAATCCATGGCTGGGGTTGGCTTTATTAAGGCTATTGTTTGGCTTTAAGAAGTCTTCACTGAGATTCCTTCTGTGGAAGAGTTCCATCAAAGCCAGTTTAAAAGCCTGTGTAAAAAAATAATTATTCTTGCTGCACTGTATACAAATAATTAGGCCAAATATAATAAAGCAAACCAGTCCTATCATGATTTGCCTTTAATAAAAATGGGAAACTGGAGAGAGAAAAGTTGTGTTTCAACAACTGTAGTCAACCTATTTGTTAGATTCTAGTCTTGTGTAATGCTTTTCATTTTTTATTATTTTCCACAATTTGGACTGAATTCTAATTTTTCTTGGTTACATGTCTTCAAAATAATGTTTTCAGTTTTCTTCCTTCCTTTTCTCCATTTTTCTTAACTTGGAGTCACTGGAAACTAATCTGTGCTTTTTTAAAGCCCCATGAACTGAAGCTAGACAACTTAAACTTCAGAAGAAAATAACGGCAACCTATTTACACTGATAAGACACTTTCCTGTCTGCCTACTGGTATATGGACTTCAGAGTAATGTGGCCTCTATTTTCCAGAATTGTTCTTCTGTTTGTTGTTGTTTTTCTCTCTTCCTCCCCCCTGTTTTCTCTTTGTAGGACATGAGACTTCACAACCTTCTGAAATGAGCTTTCCTAGTAACTCGGGACCTACTTGTTTAGGAATAAACTCTCCTAGCCATGAGAGATCAGACAAAACCTGAGGCCAGGGACTCATTTTCTTCTAAAAGGCCCTCTCCAACAGGTTTTTAAAAAGAAAGGGGGGAAATGTGAAAGGAAAATACTCTGGGTCCCTCAAATCACTAAGCTAAAGGGAAATGTCAAGCTGGGAACTGCTTAGGGCAAAACTGCCTCACATTCCATTCAAAGTTACTGAGGATAAATGCATATAGGATTGCCTCCTTTGGAGAGACTAATTAGAAACTCAATAAACAAACAAGCAACTATTTGTCTTTTATCTCCCTAGGACCTGGAAGCCCCCTCCCTGCTTCGAATTGTCTCACCTTTCCAGACCAAACTAATGTTCACCTTACATATGTTGATTGATGTCTCATCTCCCTAAAAGACATAAAACCAAACTGTGCTCTGACCACCTTAGGCACATGTCATCAGGACCTCCTGAGGCTGTGTCATGGGTGCACGTCATCAACCTTGGCAAAATAAACTTTCTAAATTAAATGAGACCTGTGTCAGGTTTTCAGAGTTCACAGTCGTTAGCATTTAAAAATCAAATAACATGAGGGGCTGGGCACCGAAACTAGGTATAGAAAATACCTAGTTTTCCTATACGTAGCAAAGAATGCATCTTGTACAAGAATAAGAGCCAACGGAGGGCATGCAAGAAAATGTGCAAGCACAAGGAGGCCCGTTCATAAAAGATACGAGGATTTAGCTGGAAGGTACCAGAAGTCCTTCGCTTTCTCACTGGCAACCTTTCTTGCAGTTAGATTTTACAGGAAATGGGCTCATCTAGAAATTTTAAATGATCCAATCAGCAAATTACTTCCCCTAGTAAATTTTGGTCTTGCATGATTAGGACATCTCTGTGATCTCAAAATTATATGTTCCATTTAATATTCCTCTCTCACATTCATATCAAGCTGGGAAGAAATGCATCCACACCTTGATATGAAGAGAGAGGAAAATCAAAATGAAGAAAATCTGTGTGAACATTTGAGTACATTCCAAATTTGGGTAACAGGGAACTTGTGGACAACTACTCAGCTCTCTCTCTGAACACACCAGCGCTAACCAACCCAAAAGACTAACACCACAATGGAAGAAAAAAGCCTAACATCAAGTGAGTAAAGCCACATAGGTCAAATTAGGCTAACACTAAGTTTGAAAGGTGGGGGTAAACACAGCATTACCGGAGTTGAGACTTAGACTGACAAAACACAGGCCCAAGGGCCCTTTCTTACTCTGCCAGACAGTGCTACTATTTCTTTGGCAGTCATTGAGAAAAAAATCTAACAAGACAATCCTGTTGCACTGGGGAGAGGTGATCTGTATAGAGGGGGAGGAAACAGGAGGAAGGGTAGAGGGGGAGGGGAGGGGGAAAAGGGGAAGGGAGGAGATGGGGAGGGAAGTTGGCAACGGCATCAGTTCTTCTCAGAAATAATCAGAAGAGCCACTGTTCAGGGCAGGAACAGTTGGGGGCCCTGCTATTTTTGTTTTGTAAACACAACTAGGCTCCCAGGAAAAGTCTATCTGTTCTCCAGCAGGCTTCGGCAAAGTGCCCCCCTACACACACACACTCTTCTGGGGGAGAGGGGGAAGGAGACTCATAGGAAGCTTGGGTCTTTGAATATAAAACCAGGTAAATGTGTGCTTTCCCTATGCACACCCAAACAGACACACAGAGACACCCCCTAGAGGTTTTACTATTTATCAAGCCAAGAATCAATTTTAAATTAGAGTTCTTATAAGAGAGAGGAAAATTAATTGGAACATACAATTTTGAGATCAGAGAGATGTCCTAACCATGCAAGACTAAAATTTACTAGGGGAAGTAATTTGCTGATTGGATCATTTAAAATTTCTAGATGCGCCCATTTCCTGTAAAATCTAACTGCAAGAAAGGTTGCCAGTGAGAAAGCGAAGGACTCTTGGTACCTTCCAGCTAAATCCTCGGTATCTTTTATGAACGGGCCTCCTTGTGCTTGCACATATTCTTGCATGCCCTCCGTCGGCTCTTTTTCTTGTACAAGATACAGTCTTTGACAGTGCTCTTGTTGTGAAAGAAATTGATTCCTTCCTTAAGATTGGCAACTTCAACAGGTGACAGGCACAACAGGATCTCAGCTGTTTGATGCTACAAAAGGCAAACATTTTGAGGGGAAAGGTTAATAATGTTAGGTTTTAAGAGATAATCATTTCAAACTGACAGCTCAAAACCCCTTTTCCCTAAAATACTTTGTAAGCCCTTCGTGTTCCAAGTCCCCAGGTTTGGGGGCTATCTGGGGATGCATTTCTCCTCACCTTGATATGAATGAAAACGTACATCTTACTAGTTAAATGGGCCTCTCCACTTTTCTATACAACTAATAGCCCTCTTCCTTGCCTGTCCATCATCTGCCGGTTCCTGTGCCTGGGTATTTTGCAAGAATAGCACTTGCTCTTATCGTTTCTGTTGCTCATTTGCTCCCATACGACATTAGGCAGCCTGGAGAGAGGATGTTTACTGCAGTTCACAATTTTCTTTGACAGTTTTCTCCCTCTACCACACCTCTTTAGAAGTCTAACACTATGTTCAATTCTGAGAAGCCACTGTGCTGTCCCCCTCATCTCTACTCTTTCGCATCTGGACTTCTGCCTAGAAGGCAGTTCCTCTCCTTCACCACACATCAGTCTTGGTTCAAATAGAACTCAATTGTCCCCTTCCTGGTTAAGGCTTCCAAGACACACCCCAGGTCCAGGCTAGCATTTTTGGTGTGCAGACCTCTTGTGTAGAACATTATAACATTGCACCTGGCACATTCCCTTGTTTACTTACACATAGGCACTTTAAAAAGCACTCTGCATCTTCCTTCTCCCCCCAACCACTTAGCAGACTGCCTTTCATGTGGTATGTCTTCACTAGCTCTCTAGTTAATCAATCACCCCTCTTACAGTGCTCAATTTGATTAATTTACAAAGCACTCCAGCAGCAAATGAAGCATTTGAATTTTTCATGTTTATTTCTTTTTACCCATTACACTTCTCAAACCCCAAGTTCTAAACACTCTGTTTACAGTGCAACACTGAATCATAAGGGTGTATCATTTTTGCCAAGAAAGGTTTCAAAATATCTTTTGCAAATCCATGGTAGGAAATCTGGGCACATGTTTAGTTTTATATTTGACTTCAAATGAAAAGTAACCAAAATTCTCTTTACATGTTAACTTAAAACTGATTTGGAGCTCAAGCTTATTTGTGGCATTTTCACTTTCATTTTTAGAAGCACTGCAATTTTCTTATACGGGATAAAAATAATTTTAGGAGCACTCCAGGGTAGAGAATAACAGAGAAACTACTTCCAAACAGAAAAGGCATAGCTCTGTAATATTATGATCTATTTCCTCAAAGCAGATTCTTATTGTGACCTCTGTCCCAAATTCCTGGTAATGTATTCCCAACATACTTGAAATCATTCCAAAAATATGTTCTAAATGAATTTGATAGAATCTGTTCTAAACATCATGACTTCTTTTTTGACTTTGTTCTTTTGAATACAGATATCTGACAGCAAGCTAATGTAGGCACTGAGGCAGTTCCTGGAATAATTGGTCTCAGTATAGAACGTAAACCTCTCTCTATATTTTTTGTTGTTCCACTGAATGAATTCATATAGCCAAAGTTCTGTTTTACATTTCAATTTATATCACAACCATGTATAAGAGGTTAAATTAACCATACTTTTGTTCTCATTTTCATGTGAAAGTCACATTGGAACAGAAGGCAAAAGAAACAATGTGTGCACTTATATATATGCTTTTCTGTTTGTTTTTTAAATGATTAGTTTTCCCCCCAAAGTATTTTTAAAGATACCGATGCATTTGCTTCTATTAAAATCAAAAATAAAATTGTAGCAAATTCTTGTTTTGCTATAAACGTTAAAACTAAAGTGTATTTTAATATGCCTACTTTTCAATGTTTCAATATTAAAATACTTTAATATTCTTGAAAAATAACTACTAAAAATACATTTATAAAGAGGCACACTTTTTCCTTTTTCAAACTGACAGCTCAAAACCCCTTTTCCCTAAAATACTTTGAAAGCCCCTCATGTTCCAAGTACCCAAGTTTGGTGCCTAACTGGGGATGCATTTCTCCACACCTTGATATGAAAGTAAACATACATCTTACTAAATGGCATGATATGAATGTAAGCATACAATGATGTAAATGTAAACATACATCTTACTAATTACGGCAGAATATCCTATATTTAAGTTTTTGATATTTTGTCATGGAATTTGTACATTCATTTTAGCTTTAAAAAATATTGTGTTGGCTGGGCGTGGTGGCTCACACCTGTAATCCCAGCACTTTGGGAAGCCAAGGCAGTCAGATCACCTGAGGTCAAGGGTTCAAGACCAAACCGGCCTACATGGTGAAACTCCATCTCTTCTAGAAATAAGGAAATTACCCAGTATAGTGGCAGGTGCCTGTAGTTCCAGCTACTTGGGAGGCTGAGGCAGGAGAATCGCTTGAACCTGGGAGGCAGAGGTTACTGTGAGCTGAGATGGCACCACTGCACTCCAGCCTGGGTGACAGAGTGAGACTCCATATCAAAAAAAAAAAAAAAAAAAAGGGAAATCAAAAAATATTGTGTTAAAATAATTTCCATTTTAATCAAGAGGTTTTTTGACATTCTTTAAGTTTTGTACAGAGGCAGTTGTCTCACTTGTCTCACCCTAATCTTGGGCTCTGTTGTTTTCTAAAGCTTAATTATCATCTAAACTAGGGACTAGTTAGAAGTCAGCATCATAGGCAATGCATGTATCTCACCTGCATTATCTCCACCCTGTTCTTTTTCTGGAGATTAGTGGGAACCAGATATAAGTGTGTAACAAATAAATTTTTAAAATTTACCTTACTAGAAATCACAGAAAATACCTATATTAACAAAAATATTCGTTTACTATTTCAAGGACCTATAGAAAAGTGATGCTTTTGAAACTTATTTTGAAAATTCAAAATCCAGACCTCAAAAAAATAGAGAGGAGCAGAGTTTTATGAGGGAAAACTGTCATTCATTCATGCTCTGATGCCACCACAAACCCTGAGGATCTCTTTAAAGACCAGTGGCTAGGGCCTCTAAGCTCAGAGCTGAGGGAAAGGCAAGGATAGGAATGATATAAATATCAACTATACTTTGAGTCCAAGCAGGGTAAGGAGCCCAAATAAAGATGACTTCTCATGAAACTAGAAACCCTCCAGAGGTTTATAATCTGAGAAAAGGGTGGAGGAAGAAAGGCAACTCATTCAGAATTTTCAGTCTGTACGTACATTTTGCTACCCATAATTTCTTAGATATTTTGTTTTGTTTTCAATGGGAAGATGTTCAGTATTCTGCTCAAGGGAAGCTAAACTATGAAGGCCAAGACTACAGTGCCTGTCCCATGGTAGGGGCTCAGTAAGTATCTAATGATTAAGGGAATATCTTCACAAGAAAAAAATGTGTACTCCATGATTAGAGGAAGAAAACTTTACCTACTGTTCCCTTGATACTCAATGTCTAAAATCAATCACATAAGCTTCCACTTTAGGAAACTAGAAAAAGAAAATTAAATTCAAAGTAAGCAGAAAAATAATAATAAAAAGTGGAGCAGAAATCAATGGAATTTAAACAGAAAATTAATAGAGAAAATCAACAAAACCAAATGTTGGTTCTTTGAAAAGATCAAAAAAGTGATAAGCCTATAGCTAGGCTAACTAAGAGTTTAGAAAGAGAGAGAGAAAGAGAGACAGGGAGGATGCAAAAATATTAATACCAGGTTGGGCAGGAGGCCTGAACTCCCAGCACTGTGGGAGGCCAAGGCAGGAGGATCACTTGAGCCTGGGAGTTCAAGACCAGCCTCTGGGCAACATAGTGAGACCCTGTGTCTAAGGCAGGTGTGGTGGCTCACACCTGTAATCTCAGCACTTGGGGAGGCTGAGGTGGGCGGATCACTTTGAGCTCAGGAGTTCAGCCTGGGCAACATAGTGAAACCCCATCTCTACAAAAAATGCAAAAAAATTAGCCAGGCCTTGGTGGCTTGTACCTATAGTCCCAGCTACTTGGGAGGCTGAGGCTGGAGAATCACTGGAGCCCAACAAGTGGAGGCTGCAGTGAGCTGAGATCATGCCATTGCACTCTAGTCTGGGTGTCAGAGACCCCCTCTCAAAGAAAAAAAAAAAGACCCCGTGTCTACACAAACAAAAATACTAATATCAGAAATGAAAGAAAGGACAACACTATGGACCTTATGGACATTAAAAAGGTAATAAAGGAGTGCTATGAAAAACTCGATGCCCACAAATTTGATAACCTAGGTGAAACAGACCAATCCATTGAAAGACACAATCTGCCCAAACCTTGCACAAAAAGAAATAGACTATCTGAGTAGACCTATATACATTAAATAAATTGAATCAGTAACTAACAACCTTCTAAAACAGAAAACATCAGGCCCAGATGGGTATACTGGTGAATGCTACTAGAATTTTAAATAAGAATTTGTACCAATGTTTGAAAATCTCCTCCAGAAGACAGAAATAGAGGGACTATTTCCTGGCTCGTTCTATGAGTTTATCACCCTAATACGAAAATCAGACAAAGTTATAACCAAAAAAAAAAAAAAAAACCTATAGGCTAATTTCCTTCATGGACATAGATGCAAAAATACTCAACAAAATATTATTAGATATAACAATGTACATAAAATTATATGCTATGACCAAATGGGATTTATTCCAGGCATGTAAGGCTGGTTCAGCATTCAAAAGTCAATTAATATAAAGTATCACATCAATAAGCTAAAGAAGAAAAGTCACCTGATCATAGCGATAGAAAATGCATTTGATAAAATCCAACACTCATTCATGATAAAAACTCTTAGCACACTAGAAATAGAGGGAAACTTCTTCAGTTTGACAGAGAACATTTACAGCCAGGCACAGTGGCCCATACCTATCATCTAAGTGTTTTTGGAGGATCAACACAGAAGGATTACTTGAAGCCAAAAGTTTAACACCAGCCTGGACAACACAGCAAATCCTCATTGCTTAAAAGAAAAAAAAAAAAAAATTAGCCAGGTCCAGTGGCTCATACCTATAATCCCAGCACTCCGGGAGGCCAAGGCTGGTAGACTGCCTGAGGTCAGGAGTTCAAGAGCAGCCTGGCCAACATAGTGAAACTTTGTCTCTACTAAGAAAATTAAAATTAGTCAGGCATGGTGATGCATCCCTGTCATCCTAGCCACTCAGGAGGCTGAGGTAGGAGAATCACTTCAACTCAGGAGGCGGAGGTCACAGTGAGCTGAGATCATGCTACTGTACTCCAGCTTGGGTGACAGAGTGAGACTCCATCTCAAAAAAAAAAAAGAAAGAAAGGAAGGAAAGAAGGAAAGGAAGGAAAGGAAGGAAGGAAAGAAAAAGAGGAAAGAAAAGGAAGGAAGGAAGGAAGTAGGGAAAGAAAGAAAGAGAGAAAGAAAGAAAATTAGCCAGGCATGGTGGTATGCATCTATAGCCCTAACTACTCGGTAGGCCAATGTGTAAGTATCATCTGAACCCAGGGTTCAAGGCTGGGGTGACCTATGATTACACCATTGCACTACTGTACTCCAGCCTGGGACACAGAGCAAGATCCTGTCTCTAGGAAAAAAAAAAAAAGGTAAAGAACGAAAAATTTTAAATAGATGGTGGGAAAGTCGGAGCTTTCTTACTGAGGACAAGGCAAGGATGTCGTCTCTCACCACTGCTTTTCAACAACGCACTGGCAGTTCTAGATGATGAAACAGGGCCAAAAACAAAAAAGAAATAAATGGTATACAAATTGGGAAGAAAGAAACAAAACTGATTTTGTTCACAGATAACACGATTGCCTATGTAGAAAATCTGAAATAATCAACAACAAAGTTCTTAAACGTGGGCTGTACATAGAGACATCCTTTCAAAGAGTACACTGTGGAAATGATGAAAAAAGAGTAACTTTCACAGTAGGAAAATGTAACAATCAGTACCTCATCTAGGTGATCAAAGTCAGTATCAACAGTGGTAAATTAAGTTAGAATGTAACTTTAATATAATGTGGTCTTCCTCCCTCAAACCCGTAATCCCAGTCTAATCATGAAAAAAATTGAGATAAATTCCAATAGAGGGGTAACCTATAAAATTGTGGTCAGTACTCCTTGAAACTCAACATCATCCAAAACTAGGAAAGTCAGGGGAAATAACACAGGCAAGAGAAGCCTAAGGAGACATGGTGACTAAATGTGATGTGGTAACTTAGATGTAACCCTGAAACAGAAAAACACATTAGATGAAATTAAGGAGACCTGAATAAGTTATTCAGGGCATTATGGCAAGAAAAAAAATTCAAAGACATAAGGAGTAGAAAGAAAAAAAATCATTTTTGTAGACTGTATATATAAACATTCAGAAGAACCCACATATAAATCTTAAGACTCAGAGTTTAGCAGAGCTGTTAGATGTATAATCAATAGTTTAGGAAATCAGTGTATTCTCACACCAGCAATAAAAACTACAAAAATTGAATTTTAAAACTGTATTATTTAAGATAGCATAAAAGGCAGAGGTGGGCGGATCACCTGAGGTCAGGAGTTCGAGACCAGCCTGGCCAACATGGTGAAATCTTGTCTCTACTAAAAATATAAAATTAGCTGGGTGTGCTGGTACCTGCCTGTAATCCCAGCTACTCGGAAGGCTGAGGCAGAACTGCTTGAACCTGGGAGGCAGAACTCTTGAACCCGGGCGGCAGAGGTTGCAGTGAGTCAAGATTGTGCCATTGCACTCCAGCCTGGGCAAAACGAGAGCGAAACTCTGTCTCAAAAAAAAAAAAATCATATAAAATATAAAATACCAAGAAATAAATCCAACAAAAGCTGATCTCTGTGGAGAAAATTATAAAACTCGAGACATTAAGTATATTTATAAATGAAAAGTTATATTACGCTCATAGATTGAAAGCTCAGTACTATAAAGGTATCAATTTACTCTAAACTGATCTATAGATTTATTATAGTCTCAAACCCCCAGAATGTTTTTGCCTTTTTTACAGCTTAAAAACTTACTCTACGATTTATTAGGAAATGCAAAGGGCCAAAAAGAGATAAAACATTCTTCAAGATGACCAAGGTGGGAGGTCAAAGAGGATTTGTCCTATCAAATATAAAGTCTGATGGTAAGCTATAGCAGTTAAGATAGCACAGTGTTGGCTCAGTGGTAGATAAAATAACCAAGGGAACAGGAATAGAGGCCTGGAAACAAATCCACATATACACCAACACTTGATAAGTGACACTGTATATTACTAGGGACACTTGATAAGTGACACTGTAGATCACTAGGGAAAGAATAAATGTTTCCACTGAATTTGCTGGGGTAATTGGGAACCCATATTGGAAAAACAGATTGATTTTTGTCTGTGGAATAAGGAGTCCAATTTCAAATAAATTAAAGATCACATTTAAAAGATAAACAATCAAGTTTTGGAAGTTATTTAGGAGAAAATTTTTAAAATCTTGGGACAGGGTGGATTTTTTTTCAACAAAACACAAAAAGCTCTACCCCAAAGGAAAACTATTGCAATTTTCCAGTACACGGAAAGAATAATATACACTCCTCAAAACACTGTAAAAGAGTAAAAAGGTAAGACACATAATGGAATATTTGCAACATAAATATGACAAAGGATTTCTATGCAGAATATAGAAGAACATCTACAAATCAATAAAAAACAATCTACAAGAAAAATGGGCAAAAAGTTTTAAACAGGTACTTCACAAAACAGAGTATCCAAATTGTGTATAACTGTGTAAGGAGAGCCCAGCCTTACTAGCAGTCGGGGGACTGAAAATTAAAACCACAATGAGGTACCACTATACCCACCAAAGTAACTAAAATTAAAGCAACTACAAGTACCAAGTGTTGATACAGGAGTAAGGAAACTCTCATATGTTACTAATGAGAGTGGAATGTAGTTCAATTTCATTAAAAAATAATATGGCATTCTACACTAAAACAGAAAATACATACGTACTGTGACCTAACAATCCTACTCTTAGCTAAGTCTCAACACTGGAGAAATGTGTGCATCTGTTCTTCAAGATACATGTGCAAGAATGTACATTACCCCATTACTCTTATTAGCCCCAAATTGGAAACAATGCAAATGTTCATCAACAATGAAATGATAAATTATGTATTTATGTTATATAAATTATACACTGTAACAGTGAAGTAGCATTCTGTGGAATACAAAAATATAAATGAACCAATTGAGGCTACTTGTAAAAATATGCACCAATGCCCAAACATAATATTGGATAAAAAAGAAACACACACACACACACACACACACACACACACACAGTGTGACTCCATCTAAAGTTCCCTAACATGAAAACTAAAGTGTATTGTTTTGGAAAGTGAGAAAAATATTAGAGTCACAAGTAGTATATATCTGTATGTGACAGAGTCACAGTAGTATACATCTGTAATGTGAGAGTTTTAATCAGAAAGGAGCACATTCTGTAGGATGCAATTAAAGGAAGACATGGGGCAAATTTATAGGCTATACTAGAAAAGAAGAATTATCTTCATAATCTAAGACTTCAACTTCAGATCTAGAAAAAGAAAAGCAAACTAAACCCAAAGCAAGTAGAAAGATGGAAATAGTAACAGGATAGAAATAAAACAAATAGAAAAAACAGAAACAATAGAAAATCGATCAAATCAAAAATTGGTTCTTTGAAAAGATCAGCAACATTGTCAAACCTTTAGGTAGACTGACCAAGATACAGAGAAAAGCACAGATACAAAAAATCGGGAATGAAAGAGGAGATATTACCATTAATCCTACCAATATTAAAAGGACTGTAAGTAAATCCTACAAACAAATATGTGCCAACAAATCAGATCTCATTTTAGTAACGTGTGCAAATTCCTAGGGGAACACAAATTGCCAAAATGTACTTATAAAGGAATAGAAAACCTGAACAAACCCATGACAGGAAAAAGAGACTGAATCAGTAAGTTAAAGTATTTTCAAAAAACATAGGCCCAGAGGCTTCACTGGTGACCAAACATTTAGAGAAAAATTAGTATTGATAGTCTACAAACTCTTCCAGATCAAGTGGGATTTATCCTAGGAATGCAGGATTGATTTAATACATGACAATCAATTAATATACCATATTAATAGAATAAAAGGTAAAAACTATATAATAGTCTCAAATTATAATGCAGAAAAAAATTGAAAAAAAATCTAATACCCTTTCATGACTAATTGCCCCCACCCAAAGACACACTTTATAAACTAATAATAGAAAGTAATTTCTTCAAATTGATAAGGGAATCTATGAAAACCCCAAAACTAACATTATACTCAATAGCAAAAGACTGGATACTTTTTCCCTAAAATCAAGAACAAGATAAGGTTATCGGCTCTCACCGCTTCTATTCAACATTTTACTGAAGGCTCTAGACAGGAAAATTAGGCTAAATAAAGTCATCACGTTGGAAAGGAAGAGTAAAGCTATTTGCAGACAACACGATCTTGTACATATAAAATCCTGAAACATTTACTAAAAAATTTCTAGAGCTAATAGACAAATTAGGCGAAGTTGCAGATAGAATATGAATATATAAAAATCACTTACATTTCTACATGTTAGCAATAAACAATTCAAAAAAGAAATTTAGAAAAAAATATATTCAGAATGTCATTAACAACAAACACTTGGGAATAAGCATAACAAAATAAGTACAAAACTTGTACACCGAAAACTACAGCATATTTTTAAAATTAAACATCTCAATAAAGAGGAAGATACTCATGTTCATAGATCAGAAGGTTAGACAGTAATACTCCCCAAACTGATCTACAGATTTAATGCAATTCTTTTCTCAATTCCAGAAATTGACAAGCTCATCCTAAAATTCATATGAACACACAAAGGACTCAGATTAAGGTACTCTTCAACAAAGCTGGAGAACTCATACTACTCCATTGCAAAACTTATAACAATATTACACTAATTTAGATAGTGTAGTGCTGGCATGAAGGTAAACAGAGAATTGAGTCCAGAAATAAGCTCATGTGTGTGATCAATTGATTTTCAACAAAATGTCAGGATCATTCAAGGGGGTAAAGAATAATCCTGTATTCAACAAACGGTGCTGAGACACCCGAATAGCCACATGCAAAAGCATAAATTGCACTCCTATCCCACTCATATACGAAAATTAAGTCAAAATGAATCATAGGCCTAAATATAATAGCTAAAACTATAAAACTTTTAGAGAGAAACTGTAGCGAGTGAGTTCAAGGATTTCTGGATTGATTGAAGAAAAAGATACGATGACGAGCTGGCAGCAACATGCACAAGCTTTAGTAAGGTGTTGCTTCAGCAAGTAAACGGGAGGAATGAGTCCTTCACATCTGCAAAGTATCCAGAGTCGCAGAGGGGCCACCATTCAGAAGGGGAGGAGAGCAAGGAAACTTGGAGGAAAGCAGGTAAGAAAGGTTGCTTGCCTCAGCAGCACAGCAGGGAGTCTCAGGGTCAGGGAATTCAAAGGACAGCAGCAGCCTGGCATCTTTATAACAGTGGTGCTTATTTTATCTATGGGTAGTAAATATTGAGCAGTTTCATAGGGTATGCAGATCAAGCCCTAAATGGCTAAAAATGTGCTTAGTGGGGCTATATTTAAAACAACTCTCTGTGTATAATTTTAAGACTGGTGCTGCCAGCCTTTGAGCTAATGGATCTCAGCCTGCTGTGAAGAAATAAACAACCTAAGAGCCAATACATAAAGAAAATCTGTGAGTCATTTGTAGGTTGGCGCAAAAGTAATCACAGTGTTTTGCGGTTAAAGGTAAAAACCGCAATTACTTTTGCACCAACCTATACTTTAGAAAAATATAAACATATCTTTGTGACTTTGGGTCAGGCAATGATTTTGTAGATACAACACCAAAAGCACAAACAAAAGAAGAAATGAAATATTTCTCTTTATCTAAATTAAAAACATTTGCATTTCAAATGATACCATCAAGAAAATGAAAACCCACAAGCTGTGAGAAAATACTTGCAAATTAGTTATCCGTAAGAACGTTGTATCAAGAATATACAAAAAAATCTTTAAAACTCAGTAATAAGAAAACAACCCAACTAAAAATAAAGGAGAGTCGCGCATGGTTGTGCATGTCTGCAGCCCTAGCTACTCAGGAGGCTGAGGGAGGAGGATCACTTGAGCCCAGGAATTTGAGACCAGCCTGGGCAACATCGCAAGACTCCTATCTTTAAATAAATAAAATAATCAAAGGATTTGAATAGACATTTTTCCAAACAAGATATATAAATGGTCCATAACGCACGTGAATAGACGTTAATCATCATTAGCCATGATAGAAACTCAAACTACAATGAGATGCCACTTTGCATCCATTAGGATGGCTATAAGAAAAAATACAGATGATATCAAGTGTTGCTGAGGAGGTAGAAATACAGGAACCAACATCCATTGTTGCTGATAAATTTTTGAAAAGTTTCACAGATTCTCAACATGTTAGAATTTCTGTTGATCCAGCAATTCTACTCCTCCATCTCCACCCAAAGAAGTGAAAGCCTATGTACCCACACACAAAAACCAGTACATGAATGTTCATTTGGCTATTACTCGTAGCAGCCCCAACATGCAAACAACCTAAATGTCTGTCAATTAGTGGATAAATAAAATGTATACATCCATATAATGAAATACTATTTGGCAATAAAAAGGAATTACTGATACATGCTACAACATAGATGAATCTCAAAAAATTCTGCTAAGTGAAAGAAGTCAGACACAAAAGACCACCTATTATATAATTCCATTTGTATGATATGCCCAGAATAGGCAAATTCACAGAGACAGTAGATTAGCAGTTATCAGAGACAATGGTGGAGGTGTGGATGGGAAATGGAGACTGATCAAGGGCATGAGATTTCTTTATGCAGTGATGGAAAAATCCTAAACTTAGATTGTGGTCACAGTTGTACGACTCCATAACCGCACTAAAGACCATTGAATGTGTCACTTAAATCAGGTCAATTTTATGGTATGTGAATCACATATTCAGAAAGCTATTTTTGAAAAGAAAGAAGAACATGAGAGATTTCTGGGGTGCTTACAGATAAAATTACGTTGTTTTTTTTTAACCTAGGTTAATTAAACTAGTGTTCATTTTTTAAGTGTTCTTCATTTTTGTTTTTTGAACTGTTCTGTATGTATGTTATATTGCACTATAAAAATAATGGGGAAACTGGTGTTTTAAACATGACTTTTCAAAGCATATTCACTCCTCACTTACTCTGATGTATAATTTTAAGTCAAGTTTGACCTCTCAAGAGAGAGCAGCCCACTCCTGCAACCAGCTATAATCAACTATAATCAAGCTATAATCTGCTATAATTAAGCAAAGTCCTACTGCAAACAGGTTTGGCTTTTAAGTCAGCCAAATTGCCTCTGTGGAGTGTCTTCCACTGACAGGTTCTGGGAGTTCTGAGTTATACTTTCATAAGAGAAGTGCTTCCTGTACACAGTGCATGAGTAATGACGATGATGACAATAATTAGATTACACTTGAAGGACAAAACACTAAAGAAAAAGTCATTGTAAATTTCACATTTTTCATTCTCTCATTGACTTTTTAAAACAACTTATTTGGAAATAATCATAGACTCAAAGAAATTTGCAAAAATAGTCCAGAGTCCTCTGTACTCTTCAGTTAGCTTCCCCAATAGTGATCTCTTATATAACTGTATGACTGAATCAAAATCAGGAGACTGACACTGGTACAATACTGTCATCCAGAGCACAGACTTCTCATGTAACCAGTTTTCGTAGGCATGTATTTGTGTGTGTGTATACAGTTCCATGAAATATTACATGTTTTGATTTGTGTAGCCATCACTACTCTCGAGACACGTAACTCAGGCCAGGAGAGTCTGCTAAGGGTGGAGGTGGTCTGCTCTGCTCCACTGGGCCCAGCTGGTCCTGCCTGCCCTTCAGTGTAATGCCTGCCCAGCCCTC
Source organism: Ateles fusciceps (assembly GCA_036589455.1). NCBI lineage: Eukaryota > Metazoa > Chordata > Mammalia > Primates > Atelidae > Ateles > Ateles fusciceps. Next base: position 6,066,859 of record JAZHEH010002605.1, read on the forward strand.
TGACCACCTGGAATGGAATGAGTCTATGCTCCCTCCAGATAAGGGTGCGGGGCCTTCCTGTGCTGGTGCTCATGACCAAGGTGGTGCACAATGACACTTACCCCCTGGCTGCCTTCCAGAGGACACCAGGTAGGATTCAATATCCAGTCGCAGCCACTGCCAACCTGGACACAAAGTCTAGGGCCCAAGAGGAAAAGACGAGGTTCAGTTACCTGAAAAGGGGCTACCTAACCCTATCAGACAGCAGGGACAGGGTGGTGGTGAAATGAGACAAAGACTACTGCCTCCTAGAGTCCCACCTAGCGGAAAGTGGGGAGGGGTGTGGAACTCTTGGATCTGAATGTCTTCGGTGGGAAACTCTGCTCTGTGGACGATGGGACAAGGGTCACCTATCAGATGGAAGTCAGCAAGGCGGTGCCCTGGGTAATTCTCTCCGAAGGTGATGGGACGGTGGAGAGGGGTGTCACGGCAGTGGCTGGCTGTGGAGAGCATCCGTAGGAGGGCGGCCTGGACAAGGAGGGGGACATGGTGACAGAACGCGGAGTGGGTGAGACTGGCAGGCCACAAGAGCAGCGTGGACCACAAGAACCGGTGCGCAGCTGCAGTGCTCCCAGGGCCGCCGTGGAAACCGACGCCAGGCTGCCTCACCCCTAGGCCGCCTGCTCACAACGCTGCAGCCCCTGTCCTGCCCCTAGTGGTGGAGCCAGGACTACCGGGCGGGCGAGCGAGCATCACCCAGAACTACATTTCCGTCATCCCCGTGGGGGAGGCGGGCCCCGCGCACGGCTTCTCATTCTTCAAGTTCATCCCCAACACGGATGGCCAGATCCTCGTGGCCCTCAAGTCAGGAGAGGGCGGCAGCCAAATCTCCACCTGCATCATGGTCTTTCCTGATTGACTCGTCCTCTGCCAGACACCGAAATCCCAAATGTAAAGTATGAAGGAACAGAATTTATTTAAATTTTAAAAATTAAAACATGAAGCAGGGCTGAGGGCTGGGCAGTTTTAAGCTACACTGGAACTCACATTTTATAAATGCCAAAGGACTGCACTTTTGGTTTGGTTTTGGAACGTGAGGTGTGTACATGGTTTAAAGAGCTCCAAACAGGGAGTTCAGTCCCAGGCTGAGGAAAGGGGCAGAGGTTCAGCAACTTCGAGGTTGCCCTGGCCAGAACTTTCCTCTGTGCTGTCAGCTGGTGGTAAACTGATCACTGCAGGCGTCCCCCACAGGGAGCCTACATGTCGAATTAGCCATGGCCTTCTTCCATGTGACCTCCCTTTCTTCTCTTTACCTTTGTTCTTTTGTTCACATAGGTATTCCTGGAGCTCCTACTGTGTGTGAAGCTCTGCACCCCCACCCTGGAAATACGAAGAGTTTGAGGAGGAACTCCCAGGTCACTCCCTTTTCTTCCTACTTCATGAGCCTTGGACTTTACGTCCACCCCACCAGATCCTTGGAAAAGAAAATGTTTACGTTGCAGGACACTGTAGGGCTGTGAGCAAGGGCAGGCCCCTGGGGGACACACATTTACCCACACCTGCCACAGGAAAGAGCACACGCCCATTGTTCCCACACCTCAGATGAAACCATCTCCAGCTCATATGGCTAATGACTCTCCCTTTTCTTCCTTCAGGAAACTTCTATGGCAGGGCAGCACTTTGAAATTTTAATTATTTACCTATTTTAATAAAAGAAAATTCCTTTCTTAGAATCACCAAATCTTATCCCACAAAGCAAAGTCATGTACTTAACAAATCCATTCCCAGTGGCGGAACAGATCACAATGAAGCAGGGACCATTGGTTAAGCAAGTTATACAAGTTTCCGAGTTCTTGGCCAACGGATACAAAACTAAAGAAAACAGCTGCCTTTTTCTGAGACAGAGTAGGAACAGGGCTTGGCTTCAGCCTTTATCAACAGAGCATTCTTTCAGGCATCCCTACTCACCACAAAACCCACACTACTACCCCCCTCAGGCCATAATGTTTGAACCATGCCTTTTAATTAAAGAATTCCAGAAACTGGCCGTAGGAGATAACCAAGGTTGTTGACTGTCCCACATAGGTAAAGAATGCCAGACAACTGATTTACACTCTTGGTGCAGTCAGCCGGATCACCAGGTGGCCCATTATTAAAGATAATCACCATAACCAGATATGCTGACTGGCATACCCTACCCTTCACTTGCCCAGCTCATCCTGCATACCCTGTTGTTGATAAATTATCACTGTGTGATATTTTATTATACTAATATGAAACAGACTAAGACATACATATAAATGTGATTATGTAGTATTTGTCTTTTTGTGCTGGCTTATTTAATATAACGTCCTCTAGTTTCATCTATGTTCTCACAAATGATAGTATTTTCTTCTTTAAGGCTGAATAGTATTCCATTGTGTATATATACCACACTCTCCTTATCTTTCTATCCACTGACAGACTCTGAGGTTGATTCCACAGCTTGGCTATTGTGACTAATGCTGCAATAAACATTAGAGTGCAGATACTCTCCCTGCAAGTATCTCTCCCACATACTGACTTCAATTCCTTTGGATATATACCCATTAATGGGATTACTGGTCATATGCTAGTTCTATTTTTAATTTTGGGAGAAAAGTTCATAGTGTTTTCTATAGCAGCAGTACCATTTTACACTTTTGCCAGCAGTTTAATGTTTCCTTTTCTTCTACATCCTGACATTGTTATCTTTCATCTTTCTCATAGCAGATGTTCTAACAGGTGTGAGGTGGTAAGTAGGAAGCCTTTCAAGCAGGCCCTTGTGAGTCATTCTGAGGTGACCCCAATAGTATTTGATATTTCCTTGCCTCTCATGTAACAAGATATTTCATGTTCTTCTTTTATATTTTCTGTCCCACACCTTGAATCAGCCATTTCTCCTAAAAGCTTTGGTTCTTCTTGTAGGAAGGGTGTCTGAAAACCACAATCTAGGTGCTGGAGGAGAGATGTCAATTTCAGGTCCAGTGCAGTGGCTCATATCTTTAATCCCAGCACTTTGGGAGGCCAAGGTGGGTGGATTGCTTGAGGTCAGGAGTTCAAGACCAGCCTGGCCAACATGGTGAAGCCCCATCCATTTCTATTAAAAACACACAAAAAAATTAGCTGGATGTGGTGGCACATGCCTGTAGTACCAGTGAGCTAAGATTATGCCACTGCACTCTAGCCTGGGAAACAGAGTGAGACTTAGCCTCAAAAAAAAAAAAAAAAAAAAAAAAAAAAAAAAAAAAGATGTCAACTTGTTTACTTTTCGGATGCTGTAAAGAATTTGTCTCTAACTGTATACAGGCCTAAAAACACTTGATTATTTAGAAATTCATCATGTGGATCTCTTACTTTTTATAAGTGCTTATGTATCTGTGTCCTTTCTGAGACTAGGAGTTAAAAACCATAACGTCTTCACCAGTCCCTGACACAGTTTGTAACATGCTAGACACTCGGAACATATTCATTGAATGAGAAAAATCAGGCTTGAGATTCTGAATGAAATGACCAGAAATGAATTTGAAAAATATGAGAAGAAACGGCAGCATAGTTACAATAACTTGGTAGCCTCTGAGGACATTATTTTAATAGGGTCTACCTTTGCTTGGCTGTTTAAATTCATGTTTACTTAAAAAGCAATTAGTTTACATTACAGACCTACGCTATAGCTTTAAAAGGGCATTTCTGAGTTGGTTCAAAGGTTGTGGGTTATTGTTAAGTTGAGTAACACTGTCTCCTCCAAAAACCACCCTGCACTAGCTTTAAAACAAAAGCATTTCTGTGAAAAGATAGAAGTGTTAATTTTTTATTCAGATCATCCTCAAGAGAATTTCAACCTATGATGATTATCAAACAGGGACCAAAAAAAAGGGGCAAACCAAGTCTAAGGTAACAGCTGATAATAGAGTGATGGAGATCCAGCCCCTCCCTGTTGAGCTGGGAGTTGGCAGGGGGTGGGCTACATGGCCAGTTAGCGAGATGAGGCTCCTGGTTGGCTGGGTGTGGAAGTACATGGATGGAATGTGCCTGCAAAGCTACAGATTGGCCCTGGACAGTTTACAGCCTTGAGTGGAAGGGACAGGATCTGAAGAAGAGCAACAGAGGGCTTTGAGAGGAACTGGGCTAAGGAGGTGGAAGGGAATCTGGAAGCATAGGCAAAAACAACTGGTCTTTCTGTCTTTCTTCAGTGCCACATCTACTATAGCTTTCTGCTGCATTTTGCTCCTGCAAACCCCTTCTTTGCTCTTCTCCAGGTGCTCCCTTTCTCTTCCTACTGCTCTCTCTGGCTGACAGCCTCTTTATCTAGTAGCGTTTAACTGACCTTAACTTGCAACAGAGACCTAAAATTTTTGCTTACTAGTGGCAAAAATCCAACTCTGGCTACTTCCAGCAAAAGAAAGGTTAGTGTAAGAAACTTGGTGGCAATGCGAATCTGTAGGCAAGTTAAGAATGGGCCTTGGAGACTGGCAGAATCCAGGGTAGCTCTTAGGACTGAAGAGTGGGAGCCAGAGGATTGGTTTCCCAGCACAAAAAATCTGGACAAGGATGTCACTGCTGGGGTAACCATCTGTGAAAATCTCAGTGACTTCCCGAGGCCAGGTCATGAGAGGAAGGAGCTTATGAAGTAAGAGGCAGACCACTGGATTTCCTCTCCCACAAGGGCTGTGCATGATAGAGCAGACGTGTTTGGAAATTGGCAGTGCTATTAGAGAGAGTGAATGCCAAGCAGCCAAAAAAAAAAAAAAAAAAGTTTTTTCTCAAAGACATCAACTTATTATCATCACAATTACTTAGTGATTCAAATCCTGTGATTTCTTAATTTTTTCAAACTTAGTGCTCTCGTGTCTTAAAAAGTATTTTTTATTTTTAAAATTAAAACCTTATGTCCTGGTGGCGTTTCATTTCCTCCGATGAGTCAGTGACCTTAAGAATCCAAAGTTCTGCACCCCTGGAGTAAGGCCAGGAGCGAAAACATTATTAAGATTAGTCAGCCCTAAAAAAAAACACCGTCTTCCCCTCTGGCCTTTTCGTGACTTCTCTCTACCCCAGTAGAAACAATTAGCCGTTGAAACTAAGGCTTTTTTTCAACTTATTCTGAAAATTTTCACAATATACAGACGTATAGAGTAATGTATAATGAAACTCCTTGGGCCAGCTTCAACAATTCATCTCTGCCCACACGCCCTCCCATCCGTGCACCCACCCGTCTTCACACAGTTTTGTTCTCCTTAGTTGGATGATTCTAAAGCCAACCCCAGACATACGATTTTCCCTGTAATGTTTTACTATGTTTCTCTAAAATATAAGGACTCTAAAGATCGATAACCACAATATCACTACCAAACCTAACACATTTATTAAAAAGTATTTCCGGTCCTCAAATATCAAGCCAATGGTCAAGTTTCCCCAGCTGTCTCATATGTTTCTGGACCAAATCAGGATCCAAACGTGGTCTGTACATTCTGGCCAAACGTTTAAGGAGATTGCAATAACTACCCAAGCTTTTATAGTCTCAGTTTTAAGTTTGAATACCGCTTTTTCTTTGTGTTTATTATTTTTTGAGACAGAATCTCACTCTATCTATTGCCCAGGCTGGAGTGCAGTGGCATGATCTAGGTTCACTGCAACCCCTGCCTCTGGGTTCAAGTGATTCTCGTGTCCCAACGACCCAACTAGCTGGGATTACAGGCATGCACTAGCACATCCGGCTAGTATTTGTATTTTTAGTAGAGAGGGAGTTTCACCATGTTGGTCAGGCTGGTTTCAAACTCCCGGCCTCAAGTGATCCAACTGCCTCAACTCCCCAAATTTCTAAATTACAGGCGTGAGCCACCCACGTCTACCCTATTTACTTATTTTTATTTCAGTAAGTTTTTGGGGAACAGGTGGTGTTTGGTTACATGACTCTGTTCTTCAGTGGCGATTTCTGAGACAACTCTGTTCTTCAGCGGTGATTTCTGAGATGACTCTATTCTTCAGCAGTGATTTCTGAGATGTTGGTGCACCCATCACCTGAGCAGTGTAACTGAACACAGCTTTTTCATTTTAGTTTTCTTTAGTTGGTAGTCTAAGCTCATCTATGTCCTAAAGCTGCCAGAGTTGCAAGTGTTGAACAGACTCAGCGTCCCTCAGCCCCTATCTTCAGGTTAAATAAGCCTATCTTGCAATTTCATTAAGAAAAATTATCCAGGCCTTTTTAAAAATGCTACTATTATTTCTTCTCAAAGAGTAGAGAAAGTAGCAACTGTTTTCTAAAATGCAAAGTTTATTTATAGTAACATTGTTTATGGTGACTTCAGATTGGAACTAAGTCAAAGGCTCACCAAGGAGCTTAGCCACAGACTACCCTATGTCCAACCTATAGGAAACTATGCCACGTTCAAAAATAATCATTCTATCGGTAACAATGTGAAAATGCCCAGTGCCATGATTTGAGGCACTTGGCCTACAGTCATGCTCACAGTCATGACTTATTGCAGGGAAATGATATAAAGCAGAATCAGCAAAGGAAAAAAGACACACGGGGCAAAGCAAGGGGGAAAGTAGGCACAAGCTTCCAGAGTCCTCTCTCAATAGCTTCATGGGATGTGCGTAATTCCCCCTGGCAACAAGTTGAAAGCACACACGTGAAATGTTACCAACCAGGAGACACTCAGCGCTTAGTGATTTTATTGGGGGCTAGTCATGTAGGCATCTACTGCTTGGCACATGCCCAAACTTTAAATTCCCAGAAGAAAATCAGGTGTTCACGATAACCACATTGTTTCTTCCAATAGCTTAGGTACAGTGAGCCACTCAACCAGTTAATCACGGGAGCCCTCCCACAACCTAAGTTTGCAGATGCCAGCCTTATAAACAGGCCTGTCAAACAATAGCACTCAGGCCTCTATGCCAACTCTTTTCTGTACAGCCTCCAAACAATAAGGAGTTAAGGGCACAATGAAAATACAATTACATCAGCAGCCTCCAGTCTGTTTTCATGGTGAACATGGTGAAACCACTTAATATTATTTCTTTTCAGCAAATAACAATTTTCCTCCAGGGCCCTAGTGTCATCCACTTATAGCCCAGACAGCCCTTTCAGATCCACTTTTCTTGGCCACAGGCATTGTGGTTCTTATCCCCTTCACTTTTCACAGCATCTTCCAAGAAAGCTTAGAGACAACATATCCCAAAGAAACAGTTTCCCCATGATGCTGATAGCAGTGCCTATTTGATTGCCCATGCAGAGAAAGACCTTTGATGTTTCATTTTCAGTAACTACTTGAAGGTTTTTTAAAAAGATTTGAGTGTAAGCTTCTTCTTCACTATTTTGACTTTCTCTTTGATGTCCATTTCCAAATCAATGACTTGCACGTACAACTGCAGGTTTCAAAAGAAACAAGCCAAGTGCCTGATCACTCAAAAAATACTGTTCCTCTCACGTTAATTTGCCATACTTGAGAAACTGTAGCCGTACTTTTAGGGTGGTAACTTGTTGCCCTGTGCTTTTTACATGAAATGTGTAACTCTATACAACCCAGCACCCACACTGAAGATGTCTTCCACAGTACCAATTTAAGATATGCTGTCTGATGAATGTCATGATATGCTCAGAGTTAAGCAACTTGACAATTATCTTATTGCCCCAAGCACTAGACCAGCTTGTGTAGTGCACATAGAGTTCTTTCCTTGTTTGCAATTCAGTATCTACTGAACATGATAAAAACAGAGGAGTTGAAGACTGACTGCACTTACAAAACTGAATAAAAATTTACAAACTCAGTTAAGTTCTGATAATATTTATCCACGTTTTACTTCTAAACAAAGGGTTGTATTTCCTTCCTCATACACACACTCGTTATAACCATTAGGAGTTAGGTGTGTGCCTCTGTGGGTATGGAAATTACTGAAGTTAACATCTATAAGTACAGCCCTAGAGACTGGCATAATTCCAGATACCACTTTGCATCCGCATAAAAATTAGCAGTATATTTGAGGGGGATGAATGTGCTTTTATGTAATCCTGTGATGGGAAATTTTAACAAATATATTGGGCAAGTTTTTCAAATTTCTGTGACTGAATAATCCACAAAGATACTCAATTATCCCAAGTACCTTTGTAATTTCTACCTGTAAGTAGCCGATATGGTTTGGGTATTTGTTCCTTCCAAATCTCATGTTGAAATGTGATCCCCAGTGTTGGAGATGGGGCCTGGGGGAAGGTGCTTGGGTCATGGGGGCAGATCCATCATGAATGGCGTGGTGCCCTGACTGCAGTGATAAATGAGTTATCATTCAGTTCGTTCACATAAGAAGTGTTTGTTTAAAAGAACATGGTATCCCTCCCTCCATCTCTTGGTTCTTCTCTCACCAAGTGACCTGCCTGCTCCACTGCCATCTTCTGCCATGAGTAGAAGCTTCCTGAAGCCTCACCAGAAGCTGAGCAGACAGATGCAGGTACCATGCTTGAACAGCCTGCAGGACCATAAGTGAATTAAACCTCTTTTCTTCATAAATTACCCAGCCTCGGGTACTCCTTTATAGCAATGCAAAATGAACTAACACTGTAACTATGACTGAGATCAAACACCTTCTATAAAATGTAGAGAATTTTGTCTACTATTCCTTAATTCATTTTGTGATCACTCACCTACTGCCTTACCATATCTATTGCTTATTGACTAATGGTTTACATCCAACTTTGTTGTTTAATGCTTTAGGCCTTTATCTGCTTTCCAACAAAATTCCCTAAGGACAGTGACTGTATTTTGATTAATCTGTGTTGATCCCAGTATAGGAAAGGTAGCTGGTACTTACTAACCTGTTTTTCTGCTTCATGGATAAATGAATAAATGAACAGATTGTAAGCTCCTGAAGACTGTTCACTAATTATATCTTCCACACAGTGGGGACTAGATGAACACTTCTCCCCTGAAGGAAAATATGAATCCTTATTTAAATTCAGAAATGTGGTTATGCCATGTTACTTCTCCACAATCAAAAATTAATAAGCAATCCTCATGTTTTAGAGATGCATGTTAACATTTATGAATGAAAATAGTTAATGTTTGAGATTTTCTTCAAAATAGTGGGGCTACGGAAAATGAAGGCATGAGTGCAGGAATGGCTAAAACAAGATAGACTATCAGTAGACAAAAGTTCAATCTTCGTATGTATTTGAAAGTTTTAATAAAATTTCGTAGTGTACTTAACTCATCTAACCTGCTAATGGAGGTTTATGTATCCATTCCAGTATATGCTTCTCCCCCGGGGAAGAGAGTTACTATCTATTGACTACCTACTATTGGAGTATTTGTCATGCTTTCTGGCAACTTTTTAACAATTTTCATGTATTTTGGGAATTCCCTACCACTGGAGTCCCCGCCTCTCCAGTACAGAAGCCAGAAACTCAGCTAGTTAACCTCGCTTGTGGGTGGGGTACAGATATGGGACCTGGACTCTGTTGATCACAACTACCTAGCTAAGTCATCAATTTAAAAGAGGAACATGAATAAGGAGGGGCTGGTAAGATTATTTCTCTCCAGGATGGAGAGGAAGCATTCAGCCTTCAGAAGCAGCACTTGCTGAGAGCCCAGCAGTTGCATCCCATGTTCAGGCCTGTGTCCAGACCCTGAACTCTTCCTTAATATTAATTTGTTTTAATATAAAACATTGTTCCTGTTTCTCCACCTGACATGGTTCTCCTGCCCTCGAGATTCTACTATTCTTTAACAAATTTCTTTACTACTTACATTAACTAAAGTAGGCTTATTTTTTGCTTTTTATAACCAAGTACCTTGACTAATATATCTACCATATACCAAGTATTTGATGTTTAGTATCTCATTTTAGCTGGAAAAAAAGTAACTCATTAAGCCTTGAAAAGAAAGCAAGGTCTGTATTATGAAAAACCTTATTGGACAAGCTCAGCGGTTTGAAATTTATTTTCTAAACCCAAATAGTCTAGAATGCCTCAGCACAGAGTAAATCCTTACCCCGGCCACTGGTGATCCCTTGCTCAGGTGCCTGCTCCTTTCCGTACTGAGCAGTTTGGATGCGAGCATGCCCAACCCACTCACTCGCCAACCCACAAGTGCACAGCTGTCTTCTTGCCTTTGTGGAAACAGATCGACAGACCACTGAGGAAAGTCACTCCAACTACCTACACTGATCACTTTTGTCCTTCATTTTAAACAGAAATGAGACCCTGTGGTAGGTAGAATAATGGTCCCACAAAGATGTCCATGTCCTAATCCTAATCCCTGAAACCTGTGAATACGTTACGTTACATAGCAACAGGGAATTAAGGTTGTTAATCAGCTGACTTTAGGATGGGGAAATTATTCTGGATTGTCTGCATGGGCCCAGTGTAATCACAAGGGTCCATTAAAATGGTAGAGGAAGAAAAACAGATCAGAATGATGCCATGTGCGATGGACTGGACCCTCCACTGCTGGCTATGATAGTAGAGGAAGGGCCATGATCCGAGGAGTATGGGCAGTCTCCAGATGCTAGAAAGGCAAGGAAATGAATTATTCCCTTAGGATCCCTAGAAAGGAATACAGTCTTGCCAACACCTTGATTTTAGTCCAGTAAGAGACATCTTGGACTTCTGACCTACAAAATGGTACGCCAGTAAATGTATATTGTTTTAAATCGGTAAGTTTGTGGTAATTTGTCACAGCCACCATAGAATACTAATATAGCTCCAAGGACAAAAACCATTAGCCTGAGAGAATTAACATAGTAAATACATTGAACCTTGGCAAATGGCTGAAATGAGACTTCTGATCTGTGAGACCATTATATTTTTAAGTATGATGATTAACTGTTTTCTATTTCCTAAAAAAAATTTAAAATAAACCTACTGCAGGTCAACAAGGTTACAGTAATGAACATAATAACAAAAAAGAAAGATCCAGCATTGGCAGTCAGCTAGCGGTGGGATCAGGACCGTCAGCCTCTCTGAAGCACTGTTTTACCATGTGCAAAGTGAGGTTACTATCTGCCCTGGTTAGTGCAGTTTTGATCAGATTAAATGTCTATACAGTAAATGCTACACAAACATAAGGTATTTTTTGAAGTATTATTGCTAGCTTGTGGCTAAAACAATAGTGGGGAAACCAGCTGAGCAATCACAGATTGCTGTTATTTGGTGACTATTCAGGTGACCTCATTGTCATATTTCATACTGTACGTCAATAAATATTCTTGACAGGCATACAATATAGTGTTTTAAAAGCTTAGGCTATGGATTCAGACAGACCTCATTTCTATCTCTGAATGTTGTTAGGCAAAGTGCTTAAATTCCTCATCTCTAAAATGTGAATACTAGTTGTTTTGAGAAGTAAGATAATGTCAGTAAAGCAACCGGCACAGGGCCTAGTACATATCAAAGACTAAATTAAATGGCGGCTATCATGATTAATATGTATGAATAATGAACGTGACATTAACCATTTTTGACCATTTAACCAAGTTTTACACAAATTTCATTGGATTAGCACAGTCTCCTTCAGAAAGCAGCACATTAAATTTACACCCATGTTTCAGATAAGAAAAATTATGCACAGAGCTTGGTGTGGTGGCTCATGCCTGTAATCCCAGCACTTTGGGAGGCTGAGGCGTGTGGATCACTTGAAGCTAGGAGTTTGAGACCAGCTGAGCCCAACATGGCACAACCCCCTCTCTACTAAAAATATGAAAACAAGCTGGGCATGGTGGCCCATGCCTGTAATCCCAGCTACTTGGGAGGCTGAGGTGGGAGGATAGCTTGAGCCTTGGAGGCAGAGGCTGCATTGGCCAAGATGGCACCACTGTGCTCCGTCTCACTTTTGAGATGGCAAGACTGTCTCAAAAAAAAAAAAAAAAAAAAAAAAGAAGAAGAAAAAAATCATGCACAGAAAGGCAATCTGCCTTGCTGTAGTAACCTACAGCAAGAACCAGTTAGTTCCACCTGAAAAGACTGTGGGCACTCCAATAGCTCCAACAGTCTAGGAAGCAGTTTCCTTTTGCTCAAATAAACAATGCTAGAAAACCAGCAGGAAACAAATAATGAGAATGTCCACTATGTTTTATTTTTAAATAGTATTCAGTAGGCAGACAGTGGCATACCACAGAAGGAGAATTCAGGTAGATTTAAAGGAGCCAAACTTCACGCCTGTAATTCCAGGATTTTGGGAGTCTGAGGCGGGTGAATCCCTTGAATCCAAGAGTTTGAGACCAGCCTGGACAATATGGCAAATCCCTGTCTCTACAAAAAATACAAAAATTAGCCAGTTGTGATGGTGTGTATCTGGCAGTTCCAGCTACTCAGGAAGCAAGGTGGGAGCATCACTTGAGTCCAGGAGGTCTAGGCTGAAATGAGCCACGAATGACCACATCACAGCATGCCAGGCTGGGTGATGGAGTGTGACCCTGTCTCATAAAAAAAAAAAAAAAAAAAGGCTGGGAGTGGTGGTTCACACCTGCAATCCCAGCACTTTGGGAGGCTAAAGCTGGTGAATCACTTGAGGTCAGGAGTTTGAGACCAGACTAGCTAATACAGTGAAACCTCATCTCTACTTAAAAAAAAAAAAACACAAAATACAAAAAAATCAGCCAGGCATGGCAGTACACACCTGTAATTCCAGCTACTCAGGAGGCTGAGGTGGGAGAATCACTTGAACTGGGGAGGCAGAGGTTGCAGTGAACTGAGATTGTGCCACTGCCCTCCAGCCTAGGTGACACAGTAAGACTCTATCTCAAAAAAAGAAGAAAAGAAAAAAAAAAGTAAAAGAGCTAAACTTAGGAAGTGGAAATACTCTGTTTAGGCCAAAGGAGGGAGGTCAAAGAGGAAAACTGCCCTGCCAAGTATGTTTACTTAGATTTTGGAGGATAAACCATGATAGGATCTACAAGAGGAGTCGGAGCCACACACAATAAACATCTGTATGTATTCCTCATTATCCAACAGAAAAGCACAGGAGAAAAACAAATCTTACATGTAATCACTTGAAAAAAAAGACATTTGGAATGTTATTCGTGGGAAAGTTTTCCTTGAGTTGCTTGGCTTTTCATCAGCTAAAAATAATAAGAGTCAAATAACAAAAAATGTTTTGCAAGGAAAGAGTGAACTATGTTGGAAGGCTCTTCTTCTAACGATGGGATGGAGAAGTGGATGGTGGTTCAGAACATTGCACATGTTGAGCAGCTACTAAGTATGATACTGACGATGCTTTTTCTTCATCTTCTTTCTCTTTTCCTTCCCTCCTTTATTTCTGTCTTCCTTCTGTTTTTCCTACTTTGTCTTCTTCCCTCCCTCTCTCTCTTCCATTCTTAATCAAACAACTCAGCACTCTGTCAACTATCAGAAATAAGCTCAAGCACAGCCATCTACTTTGAGAAGTCGTTTCAGCACCTGGCATGTAACTCTATTGTACTCTTACCACACATCATCTTTACCATTTTGTTTTATTTCATAATGAAGTAATATGGCCAGGTATGGTGGCTCACTCCTGTAATCCCAGTACTTTGGGAGGCCAAGGCAGGAGGATCTCTTGAGCCCAGGAGTTTGAAACCAACCTCAGCAACAAAATGAGATCCCCATCTCTACAAAAGAGTCAAAAAATTAGCTAGATGTGGTGGCATGTGCCTGTGGTCCCAGCTACTGCCGAGCCTAATGTGGGAGGATTACTTGAGCCCAGGAGGTAAAGGCTGCAGTGAGCCATGATCGCACCATTGCATTCCAGCCTGAGTGACACAGTGAGACCCTGTCTCAGTGAATAAATTTATGCAACCTGTATGTCCAACAACAGGAAAACAGTTAAGTGTATCAAAAATACATATTTTTGGAAAATATTTAACGTTATAAGGAAGCGTGTAGTGAAAAAGTGAAAAAGCAGAACTTAAACTGTATATATTTGTGCATGCATTTAGAAAATGAGAGGGAAACACATCATATTGTTCAGTGAGATTATCCCTTTAAGAGGGTGGATGGCACAGAAAGCAGCAACTTTCATATTTACTTCATTTACTTTTAAATTGGAGGTTTTCCCTGAAGTAAGTATACATTGCTTTTAGATTTTTAAAACAAAACTGCTAGAAAACAGATGAAAAAAGTCTTACTATATTAACAAGTCAAATCTAGCAATATATTAAAAAGAATACAGTGGGACCAATTGCAGATTATCCCAGAGAAGCAAGTTTGAATTTCATTGCTTTTTCAAACAATAAACTAGAGTCCCCAGGCAAGATGGCCAAGTAGGAACAGCTCTGGTGCACAGCTCCCAGCAAGATTGGCACAGAAGGTGGGTGATTCCCACATTTCCAACTGAGGTACCTGGTTCATCTCACTGGGACTGGTTGGACAGTGGGTGCAGCCCAAGGAGGGTGAGCCGAAGCAGAGTGGGGAGTTGCCTCACCTGGGAAGCACAAGGGGTTGGGGAACTCCCTCTCCTAGCCAAGGGAAGCCATTAGGTACTGTTCCCTGCACCCTGGCCCAGATATTGCACTTTTCCCACAGTCTTCACAGCTGACAGATCTGGAGATACCCTCTAGTACCTACTCAACGACTAGGGCCCTGGGTTTCCAGCACAAAACTGGGTGGCTGTTTGGGCAGAAACTGGGCAGCAGTTTTTTTTTCCTACCCCAGTGACACCTGGAATGCCAGCAAGACAGAACTGTTCACTCCCCTGGAAAGGGGGCTGAAGCCAGGGAGCCAAGTGGTCTGGCTCGGTGGGTCCCACCCCCACAGAGACCAGCAAGCTGAGATCCACTGGCTTGAAATTCTCACAACTGGCGCAGCAGCCAAGCTCGGTGGGGTGAGAGGTGTCTGCCATTGCTGAGGCTTGAGTAAGGGATTTCAAACCCACAGTGTAAGCAAAGCTGCCAGGAAGTCTGAACTAGCAGGAGCCCAACATGGCTCAGCAGCTGCAGGCACGGTCTCACTAGATGTCCTTGCTGGGCAGAGCATCTCTGAAAAAAGGCAGCAGCCCGTCAGGGACTTATAAATAAAGCCCCCAACTTCCTGGGACAGAACACCTGGGAAAAGGGGTGGTAGTGGATACAGTTTCAGCAGACCTAAATTTCCCTGCCTGGCAGCTCTGAAGAGAGTAGCAGATTTTAGCTAGATGTGGTGCCATGTGCCTGTGGTCCCAGCTACTGCTGAGCCTAAGGTGGGAGGATTACTTGAGCCCAGGAGGTAAAGGCTGCAGTGAGCCATGATTGCACCATTGCATTCCAGCCTGAGTGACACAGTGAGACCCTGTCTCAGTGAATAAATATATGCAACCTATGTGTCCAACAACAGGAAATCCCAACACAGTGTTTGAGCTCTGATAAGGGACAGACTGCCTCCTCAAGTGGCTCCCTGATCCCCATGTATCCTGACTGGGAGACACCTCATATAGGAGAGCTCTGGCTGGCATCTGACAGGTAGCCCTCTGGGATGAAGCTACCAGAGGAAGGGACAGGCAGCAATCTTTGCTGTTCTGCAGTCTCCACTAGTGATACCCAGGCAAACTGGGTCTGAAGTGGACCTCCAGCAAACTCCAGCAGACCTGAACCAGAGGGGCCTGTTAGAAGGAAAGCTAACAAACAAACAAATCATTTCAACATCAACAAAAAGGACGTCCACTCAGAGACCCCAACCAAAGGTCCCTGACCTCAAAGACAAAAGAAATATAAATCAACGAAGATGGGAAGAAACCAGTGCAAAAAGGTTGAAAACTCCAAGAATACCTCTTCTTTAAGGAATCACAGCTGCTTCCCAGCAAGGCAACAAAACTTGACGAAGAATGAGTTTGACAAATTGACAGGAGCAGGCCTTGACCATGGGTAATACCAAACTGCTCCGAGCTAAAGAGCATGTTCTAACCCAATGCAAGGAAGCTAAGAACCTTCACAAAAGATTACAGGAAGTGCTAACTAGAATAACCAGTTTAGACAGGAACGTAAATGACCCGATGGAGCTGAAAAACACAGCCTGAGAACTTTGTGAAGCATATACAAGTACAAATAGCCAAATACATTAAGTCGAAGAAAGGATATCAGAGATTAAATGTCATCTTACTAAAATGAGGCATGAAGACAAGATTAGAGAAAGAAGAATGAAAAGGAACAAACAAAGCCTCCAGGAGATATGGAACTATGTGGAAATGACCAAACCTATGATTGATTGGTGTACCTGAAAGTGAAAGGGAGAAGGAACCAATCTGGAAAATACACTTCAGGATATTATCCAGGAGAACTTACCCAACTTAACAAGACAGGCCAACATTCAAATTGGGGAAATACAGAGAACATCACTAAGATACTCCTCGAGAAGAGCAACCCCAAGACACATAATCGCAGATTCTCCAAGGTTGAAATGAAGGAAAAAAATGTTAAGGGGAGCCAGAAAGAAAGGTCAGGTTACACACAAAGGGAAGCCTATCAGACTAACAGCAAATCTGCAGAAATCCTACAAGCCAGAAGAGAGTGGGGGCCACTATGCAATATTCTTAAAGAATTTTCAACCCCTCACATCCAGCCAAACTAAGCTTCATAAGAGAAGAAAAATAAAATTCTTTCCAGACAAGCAAATGCTAAAGGATTTTGTCACCACCAGGCCTGCCTTGCAAGAGCTCCTAAAGGAAGCACTGAATATGGAAAGGAAAAACCAACAGTAGCCACTGCAAAAACCCACCAAAATATAAAAACCAATGACACTATGAAGAAACTACATCAACTAATGTGCGAAATAACCAGCTAGCATCATGACAGAATCAAATTCACCCAAACAATATTAACCTTAAATGTAAATGGGCTAAATGCCCCAATTAAAAGACGCAGACTGGCCAATTCAATAGTCAAGACCCATTTGGTGCACTGTATTCAGGAGACCCATCTCATGTGCAAAGACACACATAGGCTCAAAATAAAGGAATGGAGGAAGATTTACCAAGTAAATGGAAAGCAAACAAAAAAGCAGGGGTTGCAATCCTAGTCTCTTATAAAGCATACTTTAAACCAACAAAGATTAAAAAAGACAATGAAGGGCATTACATAATGGTAAAGGGATCAATGCAACAGGAAGAGCTAACTATCCTAAATATTATGCACCCAATACAGGAGCACCCAGATATATAAAGCAAGTTCTTAATGACCTACAAAGAGACTTAGACTCCCACACAGTAATAGTGGGAGACTTTAACACCCCACTGTCAATAATAAACAGATCAACGAGACAAAAAATTAACAAGGACATTCAGGACTTGAACTCGGCTCTGGACCAAGTAGACCTAATAGACATCTACAGAACTCTCCACCCCAAATCAACAGATTAATACATTCTTCTCAGCATCACATACCACTTATCCTACAATCAACTACATAATTGAAAGTAAAACACTCCTCGGCAAATGCAAAAGAACGGAAATCATAACAAACAGTCTGTCAGGATTAAGAAACTCACTCAACTACATGGAAACTGAACAACCTGCTCCTGAATGACTACTGGATAAATAATAAAATGAAGGCAGAAATAAAAATTTTCTTCAAATCCAATGAGAACGAAAACATGACGTAGAATTTCTGTTACACATTGAAAGCAGTGTGTAGTGGGAAATTTATAGCACTAAATGCTCACATCAGAAAGTGGGAAAGATCTAAAATTGAGACCCTAACATCACAATGAAAAGAACTAGAGAAGCAAGAGCAAACAAATTCAAAAGCAGAAGAAATAAGATCAGAGCAGTACCAAGGAAGATAGAGACACGAAAAACCCTTAAAAAAATAAGTGAATCCAGGAGCCAGTTTTTTTGAAAAGATTAAGAAAAACAGATGGACCACTAGCTAGACTACTAAGAAAGACAAGAGAGGAGAATCAAATAGACACTAAAAAATGATAAAGGGGATATCACCACTGATCCCACAGGAATACAAACTACCATCAGAGAATACTATAAATACCTCTATGCAAATGAACTAGAAAATCTAGAAGAAATGGATAAATTCCTGGACACATATACCCACTCAAGACTAAATCAGGAAGAAATGCAATCCCTGAATAGACCAATAGCAAGTTCTGAAATTGAGGCAGTAATTAATATCCTATCAACGAAAAAAATCCCAGGACCAGACAGATTGACAGCCAAATTCTACCAGAGGTACAAAGAGGAGCTGCTATCATTCCTTCTGAAACTATTCTAAACAATAGAAAGGAGGGAATCCTCCCCTAATTCATTTTATGAGGCCAGAATCATCCTGACACCAACACTTGGCAGAGATGCAACAAAAAAGAAAATTTCAGGCCAATATCCCTGATAAACATCAAGGTGAGACCCCTCAATAAACTACTTGTAAACCCAATCCAGCAGCACATCCAAAAGTTTATCCACCATGATCAAGTCAACTTCATCCCTTAGATACAAGGCTGGTTCAGTGTAATGCAAATCAATAAACGTAATCATCACATAAACAGAACCAAGGACAATAAACACATGATTATCTCAATAGAGGCAGCAAATGGCTTTGATAAAATTCAACATCCCTTCATGCTAAAAACTCTCAATACAGTGGGTATTGATGGAACATATTACAAAATAATAGGAGCTATTTATGATAAACCCACAGCCAATATCATGCTGAATGGGCAAAACTGGAAGCATTCCCTTTGAAAACCAGCACAAGACAAGGATGCCCTCTCTCATCACTCCTATTCAACACCGTATTGGAAGTTCTGGCCAGGGCAATCAGGCAAGAGAAGGAAATCAAGGATATTCAAATAGGAAGTCAAATTGTCTCTATTTGCAGATGACATGATTATATATTTAGAAAACCCCATTGTCTCAGCCCAAAAACTCCTTAATTTCAGCAAAGTCTCAGGATACAAAATCAATGTGCAAAAATCACAAGCATTCTATACACCAATAATGCAGAGCCAAATCATGAGTGAACTCCCATTCACAATTGCTACAAAGAGAATAAAGTACTTAAGAATACAACTTACAAGGGACATGAAGGACCTCTTCAAGGACAACTACAAACCACTGCTCAAGGAAATAAGAGAGGACACAAACAGATGGAAGAAGATTCCATGCTTATGCATAGGAAGAATCAACATTGTGAAAATGGCCATATTGCCCAAGGTAATTTACAGATTCAACGCTATTGCCATCAAGCTACCATCGACTTTCTTCACAGAATTAGAAAAAACTACTTTAAATTTCATATGGAACCAAAAAAGACCCCATATAGCCAAGACAATCCCAAGCAAAAAGAACAAAGCTGGAGGCATCACGCTACCTGACTTCAAATTGTACTGCAAAGCTACAGTAATTTGTGATATCAGTAGCATAAATGTGGGGAGGAAACTGTATAGGAATAGAGTTTTTGTATATGTCTGAAGTTAAATTATCAATTCAAAGTAGATCATTACAACTTTAGGACATTATGATGATCACAAAGAAAATATAGAAAACATACAAAAGAAATGAAAAGGTAATCAAAACTGTAAAGACACATGCACACATCATGGTACTGGTACAAAACAGGTAGACCAGTGGAACAGAACACAGACCTCAGAAATAATACCACACATCTACAACCATCTGATCTTCAACTAACCTGACGAAAACAAGCAATGGGGAAAGGAGTCCCTATTTAATAAATAGTGCTGGGAAAACTGGCTAGCTATATGCAGAAAACAAACTGAACCCCTTCCTTGTACCTTATACAAAAATTAACTCAAGATGGATTAAATACTTAAATGAAAAACCCAAAACCATTAAAACCCTAGAAGAAATCCTACATATACACCACGGAATAAAAAGGGTAAGTTCATGACCTTTGCAAGGACATAAATGAAGCTGGAAACCATCATTCTCAGCACACTAACACAAGAACAGAAAAACCAAACACTGTATATTGTCACTCATAGGTGGGAGTTGAGCAATGAATGCATGGACACAGGGAGGGGAACATCACACACCAGGGCCTGTCAGTGAGTGGGGGCAAGGGGGAGGGGAGAGCATTAGGACAAATACCTAATGCACACGGGGCTTAAAACCTAGATGATGGGGTGATGGGTGCAGCAGACCACCATGGCACATGTATACCTATGTAACAAACCTGCACGCTCTGCACATGTATCCAAGAACTTAAAGCAAAATAAAAATTTTTAAGAATTTTGCAAATTTACCAAGGATTTGAAAAAAATCAGTCTTATTGTAATTTTGGTTTATTACACCACTTTTTATTCTCTACAGGATTTAAAAGACAAATGCATAAAAATCAATTATAAATGTATATTAATGGGTATATGTATAAAGATATAATTCTGGTATCAATAACAAACATAAAGTGAGTTTAAACTGTATAGGAATAGAGTTTTTGTATATGACTGAAGTTAAATTATCAATTCAAAGTAGATCTTTGTAACTTTAGGAAATCATACATATCCCCATAGTGGTAACAAAGAAAATACCTGTAGAAGACACACAAATGAGAGAGAGAAAAAAAAAAAAAGAAAACAAAACACACACATGAAGTGAAAAGGTGATGAAAATGGGTCAGCTCAGAAAAATCAATTAAAGACAAAGGCAGTAACAAAGCATAACTAGGACAGACAGAAAATTTGTATGTCAAAGCTGTGACATACAGAAAATAAATTACAAAATGCTAAAAGTAAGTTCTTACCTATCAATAATTACAGGATACAACATGGTTAAATCTTGAAAACTGTATACTAAATGACATAAGCTAGACAAAAGAATAAATATTATTCGGTCCCACTTAAATGAGGTATCTAGAAGAATCAAATTTGTAAAGAAAATGTAATAGTGGTTACCAGGGGCAGGAGAATAGGGAGTTTCAGTTTGGGATAATAAACATATTTTGGAGATGGTGTGTAGTGATCATTGCACGACGATGTAAATATAATTAATTCTACCAAATTTCACACTTAAAAAGGTTTACAATGTAAACATGTTTAAGTATTTTACCACAACCTTTTTTAAATAGTACCTTGGAAATGAGCAAACTAACTCCTCCCCCACTCCCACTGGCACATTACTTTTTCCTCTCATGTTTCCAACTTGCTGAGACCATTTCCTAGTAAAGCAGGTAGATGCCAATGTTTGGATGTAGGGGACTCATAGGACCAAAAGGACAAATTTTTAAAGATGACGTAACCGGAATACAAAGAAGTCCTCACCGACACATTCATGATGTGGAAAACAAGAGAACCATGAAAGGGAAGAATGGAGTTGTGACCACACCTAATGAAGCACCCACTGAAGCACTGAACACTGTTTTCCTTACCCAAGGCATTCACTGTCTCTTCATCACGAAGACATATTGAAGATGGCTTTAAGGGATTATCTGAAGTTACTAGACAGAAAAATCACATCAACACGACTTTTTATTTACTTCGCTGCCAAGTAATTGTCAAGCTTTGAAAAAGCTGTCTACAACTTGTCATTATTAATACCTGTATAATATCCCATATTTTTGTTCCCTTTAAGTATTTTGGTTGAGTCCAGGTTTTTAAAAACTATTATTGATACAAATAATCCTAAACAAAAAATTCTAAACATATTTTAGCCATACATATAGCATGGTCTCAAATTCATATATATATATATATATATATATTTAAAAAACTATACCTACTTACAAAGTCACTGTCTCCTAATTCTCTTTTTTTTTTGAGACAAGTTCTCACCGTGTCACCCAGGCTGCAACGCACTGATGTGAGCTTAGCTCACTGCAACCTGCGCTGCCCAGGTTCAAGCAATTGTGTAGCAGAGATGTGGTTTTAATGAAACTAACAACCTCCTCGGCCAATCAGGGCAGTCCCATCCCCCTTGCCATATTGATTAGTTTACACAGTCCTAACAAGCTACTCAAGGCACGGAATTCCCCCAGCCACCGGGACTGATGTAGAAACGCATACCTGACCCAAGATATTCTGAGAAGCTCAGAGAATTTTCACAGTAGCTCTGAGAGGTCTCTCTCTGGATGTGAACAAGGACGCATGAAGCCCCAGATGTTACTGGCAGCCATTCTGTGACCACAAAAGTGGCCTAGAGAATAAAGATTGCACACAAGGGAGAACAAAGCTCAAATTCTCAGAGAAATAAAGTCAGAACACAGATCGAGCCATTCGACCTTAACTGGACTCAAGTTTTTTGTACATAAGATGAATGTAGAGTATAATGAACACCCCTGAACCTCCTCCATTGTGTTTTATCAGATTTTACTATTTTGCCTATTTGCCTCAGGAATAGAAGTTTGGGGGAGTTTTAAGGTTTTGGTTTTTGCTTTTTGTTGCTTTGTTTTTTGAGACAGAGTCTCCCTCTGTTGCCCGGGCTGGAGAGCAGTGGTGCAATCACAGCTCCCGGCAACCTCCCACTCTGGCTCAAGCGATTCTCGTGCCTCAGCCTCTCGACTAGCTGGGATTACAGGCCCGCACCCTGCCAGCTAATTTTTTTTGTCTTTTTAGTATAGGCAGGGTTTCATCATGTTGCCCAGGCTGGGTCTTGAACTCCTGGCCTCAAGTGATCACCCAACTCAGCCTCCCAAAGTGCTGGGATTACAGGTGTGAGTGACTGCACCTAGCCTTTCACTGCCTTTTCTAATCAGTATACAAAACCACTATGGATTTTTGTACATGATCAATCTAGAAATGCTGTTGAGGCCTCTTATTGTTTATAACAGTCTTTGGATTTTCTAATAATCATATTTATGCAAATTAGTTTATTCTCATCCTAATTATTACATACTCGATATTGGTGATCTCTTGTTCACCACTTCCACCTCTTTGCCTAGTTCCATCCAGTGCAACCTGATGGCACCTCACCATGTCCTGGAAATTGTTCCTACCCTGGAAATTTGCTCAGCAGCACCAGAAGTGAGGTAGGGGAGGGAGGGTTAATGCTTGTAAGGAAACCCTGACATATGGGGAATAGGGGCAAGTGGAAAAGTGCTTTCCCCTTTCTTCCCCCTATGCACACAGTTCTGAGATGCATTTCATAAGGCTTCTGAGCAAGTGCTATGAAGTTAAACAACCAGTGTCTATAGTAGACACTTCCTATTTCTTTTTCAGCTCTCACCACATTAACCAAATTCTCTCTACAATGTTGGCTAACGTGGGGATGTTTACTCACAGCGGTGCTTGTCTTACTTTTGGCTTTAATAGGAATGCCTCCAGTAAAAGAGGTATGTGGATGATGTGGACATCTGTGTCCTCATGTGCATGCTCACCAAAGGACAACCCCTGCAGGCAGATGACATCACATTCCTTCAGTCAGCCTCTTTCCCAAATCTAAAGTGGCCATATTGGCAAGGATCAATAATGTGGGTTCCCCCTCTCTGAGGCCGGCTACCAACATTACCAGATGCCGTATCTGCCAACAGGAGAGACCAATGCCAAGCCTCCAATATAGCACCATTTCCCCAGGGAAAATCAGCCAACCACATGGTGGCAGATTGTTTACATCAGACCCCTTACATCATGGAAAGAGAACTGATTTGTCCTCCTTGGAATAGACACTATTCCGAATATGGATTAGCTCTCTCTGCCAGAATATGTACTAGCCAGCACCATCTGCACTCACAAAACAGCATAGCCATGGATGCACGCCCTTGAAATTCACTGGCCTTACCAGGTAACTCATGACCACCAAACAGGTGGGTCATGGTAACAGGCTGGTAAGAGGCTTACTAAAAACTCAGCTACAGATAGTACCAATTAGGGGACAACATCCTAAAAGGATAGATTCTGTCTTACAGAATGCTGGAGGGAAGGAGACAGTGGGTTGGGGGAGAGAGAGGGTGGGGGGAGAGAGAGGGTGGGGGGGGGGGAGAGAGAGGGTGGGGGGGGGGGGAGAGAGAGGGTGGGGGGGAGAGAGAGGGTGGGGGAGAGAGAGGGTGGGGGGAGAGAGAGGGTGGGGGGGGGAGGAGCTGATACACAGGTACTGTTTCTGCCACCAGCCCAGGATCAAGGAACAGGTATGAATTTGATTCCCCTTATTCTTTCATAGCTAACAACTCAACTGCAGGATTTTTCCTCCTGTCCCTCCAACTCTGAGCCCTGCGGGTTGTGAGGTCTTAGTGGCAACAATGGGGCCCTTGAATTGGCAGCTGAAACAAGCACCTGGCCTTTTGGGGCTTCTCCTGCCACTGAAACAAGGAAGGGCAGTTCTCAACTGCTGCAGCCACAGATCCTGATTACAAAAGGAAATTAGATTGCTAGTACACAACAGGGCTAGGGACTTAAGTCTGTGTCTAAAGCCAGGGAATTCTCTGCCACACCGCTTAATACCTCCATGTCCCATACTCAAAGGTAACGGAAGATGCAGGGAGCCACCTGAGAATCCAGCAGAGCATGTGCTGCTCCCCCGCCACCCACACCCCAGTCCCTCCCAGGGAGGTATCAGGCGCTGGAGCTTCTAGGTCGGAAGCCCAGGGGTAGGGGCACGGTGGGGCACCTTTCTCACCCCAAGAGAACGCAGCGATGGTCACGAGGAGGGACACCACCACGCACCACCCAGGCCTGGATTCCAGCTAGCCATGTCAGCTTTCTCTCAATTTGTGGCAGTGCCACTGCAGGTACAGACCATCTCAGGTACGTCTACATTAGGACTACTGTTCTCAGCCCCAGCGTGGGTGTGCCC
Source organism: Ateles fusciceps (assembly GCA_036589455.1). Taxonomy (NCBI): domain Eukaryota; kingdom Metazoa; phylum Chordata; class Mammalia; order Primates; family Atelidae; genus Ateles; species Ateles fusciceps. The sequence continues at coordinate 6,091,482 of JAZHEH010002605.1, forward strand.
CAGCCTGCTGGAGCTGTTGGACGCGACCAGGCCTCAAGGTGCCCTGGCCTCTCCCAGGAAGACCAAGGGAAAGCAGAGACTGCCAACCAGGGACCCGCCACGCCAGGTGCAGGCGGTTACCTGCCAGCAGCAGAAACCAATGCAGAAAACATCAAACCAAACCAGTCTGAGGGAATCAAAGCAAACTCTAATATTTCGGGTGACAGAGACTCTCCTATTCCAGAATTTGCCCATTTGGATAGCGTGACACATTTTTCACAAGATTTTATCAACAAGCTGAGCACACAGTTTATAGGCTCATTATCAGACACCTGAGAAAAAAGTTTTCTTAACGTTGCATTAAAATCTTTCCCCAGTTAATAGAAATAGAGGCCAGAATATCATAGCGCAAAACTCAAAGCCTGAACAGGGAAGGAAACTTCCTTCAGGCTCCGAATGGCTTGGTATTAGTTATCATTATAAACCTTTTGTGTTTCTGCTACACAATATTCCCTGGGGTTTCTGCTTCTGATGTATCAAAGATGCTTGAACTGAACCACACTGAAGCCAGAGCTCAGCTTCAGCATCAGCCACACTGGGCATTAAAACCCTTCAGGGCACTGTCTCCCAGCAGAACTGATGAAGCCGCTGGCTTCCTCCAGAAACTCCTTTATGGAAATGTGCTTCCTCTGCCAATTAGGAAGTCTGCTGAATAGACTTCCTGGCCATAAATTCCAAGAGCGGTTAAAGTATCTTAATGGACAGACAAGAAGGGGAAAGATGAATCTTCCACTTCCCTTGGCTTTTATGTAGTAGTTGACCCAGCCGGACTTCAACTTCCGTTCATATTGAAACCTAAACAAACAAAAAATCTCTAGAACTAAACACAAACTAGATTTTATACTCACAGTCTGGGATGCCAAAAAGAAAACTGTTCTGGCATAGACTGAAGCAAAATTGTGTGCATGGGGCGTCAGGCTGGTAACACATTTTGTTGAGTCAAAAACCTTATTCAGATGAGTAAGCCTGAAGAAAGAGGCCTGAGTGTATATAGGCTTTCTACCAAAAAAAGCAATGGACCTGGGTCCAGTTAAACACAAGCCTCGTTTTTAAAATGGCAGGCTAGATTGTACCAGTGCAACTCAAGACATCTCCCAAATGAAGGAACAGAACAATTACAGAAATAAAATAGAAGTTACGTTTCATGTTTACTGCTGGAGAAGCTGGGATGGATGAGATCCATCAGCCCTTTCCCTGCCATGATGGAACTCTTACCAATGAGGACTAACAGTAGCACTACTGGAAAATACTGCACTACCAAATTAACTCAAAATAAGGATTCCATTAATCCTACCTCCCTTCTGAGGGCTATGATGCAACACAGTGAGTCTGGGTGTTTTTATCGTGTTTCAAATATTGCACCCTTTGAAAGAGCTTTTTAAATGCATCTGTGACTGAAGGCAGTAATCAGCAAGATAATATTTTGTCAAATACAAAATGGCAAGGGCTTAAATCATGAATCTATCGATCCATCTCAGCAAATGCACCTGACACTTTGTGGCGATCATGAAAGTTTCCTTCCACGTGATAATAATAATGACTTAATACAAGACTAGAAAAAATTTAAACATTCTGTTTGATAGCTTCAAACTCAATCAGCAGAATGAGGAACTTCAGATCTGACTTTCTGGTGAGGATTTTACCTATTGGCATAACAGATAAAATCCTAATTTACATCCAGGATTATTTTGTAAGTCTACCTTTGTGTTCAGGTCAGGAGCAGCAACATTCCTTGGTCCTCCTCTCAAGCTACAGGGCAGTTACAACCACCCAATCAGCTTTAGCACCAGCTAATTCATGAGACGAATCAGCAGCAACTGGGTCAGAAAATGAGGCATAGGAAGTTAACGGCAGCTTGCAGATTCAAGTTCCAATCTGGCCGTGCCTGGCAGTTGTCCGAGCAAGACCTACAACAGTATAAGGTCTTTTCCAACTTCCATGCCACCAATCAGACTTTCCATACAAACCTGAGTTTAATCCTAGGCCTCATATACAGAAGCTTAGTGCCTGTGTTCACACTGGGCCCCGCAACATGCCAAGTATACGCAGTTGGACTTCCCTGTAGGAATTCTGAACCATTGCTAGTATCAACTACTAATTTGCAAGATTTGGTCAGTTATCTATACATTTCTGAAAACCAACAACATGGAGAAAAAAGCACAGTCTGTTATGGTAACTTCTCAAGTGTGTTATGCCAAGGACATGTTAATAGATCCGTGCCAGCCAGAAAGTGCTCACCTTTGTGGATGTGATGCAATATAAATACAACTCCAAGCTCACAGACATTTTTAAACCACTTGCTTTCAACGGACCATATCCAGCTGAATAGCATAAATAATACTCGGACTATGCTACGTCCTTAGCCTCTGTTATCCAGTGAGTTCTGCTATCTCCAGGCCCAATTTCTGCCTTGGCTTTGGATGCTGTATAAATTAGCTTGCAGTAGGTTGCAGAATGACAGAATTGAATCTTCATTGTCAGCGCGCTCACATGGAGGCACTGCTTATACTGCCATTCCAAACCAAATTGTTTATCTTAGAAGATGATTTTTAAATAAATAAAAATATAAAATCTTAGACTTTAATATAGATATATGCATATATAAATTTTAAATAATCAGCCATTAAAATATAAACAGTGCTGCTATTAAAATATAAACAGTGCTGCTAGAAATAGCAACATACGCGTTTCACCTTATTCTGAGCACCGTGTTATACGAGATATTTATTTGAGGGGGAAAAATGAGCGTTTAAGATACTTTAAGAATTTTCTCTATTTAAATTATTATATCAGAATAAAAATGAAACACATGGGGTTTGAACCTCTGGGCTGCTATCAGTATATCAAATACAAATTTAAAAATCTAAAACTCTTTCCCTGTTTATTAGCTTCTGTTTCTATCTCAAATGCTAAAAGATATAGTGTGGTGTTCTTATAAAAAAAAAGTATCAGTGTTTCCCCTTCTTCACTATTAATGTAAATGCCTCACAATTTTTTTTTTTTTTTAACCTATAACAGTATATGATTTACACTATTTTAAGTTTTGTTTGTTTGTTTGTTTGTGATGGAGTTTCACTCTTTTTGCCCAGGCTGGAGTGCTATGGCACGATCTCGGCTCCCCACAACCTCTGCCTCCTGGGTTCAAGCAATTCTCCTGCCTCAGCCTGAATCCCGAGTAGCTGGGATTCAGGCATGCACTACCACACCCAGCTATTTTTGTATTTTTAGTAGAGACGGAGTTTCACCATGTTGGTCAGGCTGGTCTTGAACTCCTGGCCTCAGGTAATCCACCCACCTCAGCCTCCCAAAGTGCTGGGATTACAAGTGTGAGCCACCTTGCGCAGGTGAGTCTCTTATTTCTTATATGATTATTACAATATAGCCAGATAGTACAGTTCATAGAACTTAGATTCTTAAACATTTTGACTTTAAAGTTAAGACTTTCTTTGTGACCTAGTACCTGGGGCAGGAGTGAGGTAAGGTAATATTTGACATTTGAATAGGATATGATTGGAGTTTAAACAAAATGATGTTTAATAACCAAACTGATCTTGACATTAAATCTCCCCAAGATTTCATTAAGGGTCAGGAAAGGGATATTTTGCAGAGCCCAGGTAAAAGCAACAACAGGAAAAAATAAAATGTCTTCCTACTTTCATTGTCCAGTGAAGCAAGACTGCTCAATAAACCAATTATAGTAGGTCCTCAATTCATGTTTGCTGAAGGTAATCTCTAGTTTAAATCATTTATTTTCTGTTGGATACAAGCAGGGCTAGGCTTAGACAAAATTAGAAAGTGGAAAAGTTCGTTTTTATTATCTTCTTATCTCACTTTCCAATTTCTGGCATTTTCTTCTGCCCGCTTTTCTGCCCAGTCTTTGTTGAGGAGCCATCACTCCACATGCTTGTGGCTGACCCACTGGGAATCCTTAACAGAGCCTGGCACTCCACCCACACCACCCTGGGTGTACCTCACAGCCAGGCAGATATTTCCCTACTGTCCCTCCGTTTGTACCAGCAAGCCCGTGCTACTCTTACAGAGAACATCTCTAGTAGGGTTCAGGGAAATATTCTGGCTTAATGAAGTCCCGGGCTATAAATGACATTCAGAGAAACAGTCACAACTTGGAAGGACCACTGTAATGGCTAAGGAAGGACACTCTACATTGCACCCGAGGGTGTCTGTGGCTCCCCTTAGTGGGCAAGGAAGCCGCCATGTTTCCTCCTCTAGATCAAGTCCTGTGAGGCCCCTGGGCCTCTTATTCTAGATTCTTTCTCTTCTCTTTTTCTTCTCAGTCATGCCTATTAGCTTTGAGTGTCTATGATGAAAAAGATAATCTACAATTCAAACAATGAAAAATTATACCAGTAATTGTGCCTATAAGTTATCTTTTAATAAAACGTGGAAGACTTTAAAATTTTGACACTCAATTTTTACAAAAATGAAATTGAAATGTACACCACTGTTTCGTAGAGGATAATATTGTAAGAGAATTAGAATGGCTAAATCTGAACTTGGTTTCCATAGCTTCTCACATCCAGAAATTCCAAATAAATAAAGTAATTCACACAACTGCAATCTAACAACTTTCTGTCAGACCCGGAGGACACAGAGACCCATCCTGCACGTATTAAAGGGTGAGGAAGAAAGTAAAACAGGAAAATAAGAAAGATGATTTACCCAAGGGCCTGCATCTTCCCCAAATAACTTTACATTCAGAATCTCTTTTGCCTAACTCTCCGCCATTTGAGAGGCCTTTTTCTTTAAAATCCTGATTCCACTTTTATTCCCTGTTTAGTATAAATTCCTGGCTAAACACACTAGCTCTCAGAACTACGTCAAAGGTTACCAAAGTCAAAAAAGCTTGTTTTCCTAAAGTCCTCTGAGGTCCTGAGAGGATGCATTTTGTTTGTTTGTTTGGCTGGTAAATAGGAAGTTCTACATTTACTTTCCCCAACAAGGAAGCACAAATTTTCATATTGTCTTATTCTGTGACTGTATGGAAGAAAAATCAGCATTTCTAGAGCTATATGCCAACATGCCACTGGGTGGCAGTCCTGAGCTGTAATGTAGAATGGAAGCGTCAGGAAAAACATGTAAACCAGAGAACGAGGGATAATAATGCTCAGGAGATAACAACGTCATCAAAGATCAACCACTTTCCACCAATAGAGCCAGAGTAAATGAAAGGAATCAGAGCTGGAAAAAGGAGGTGGCATCCTCAATTTAAATTAAAATTTCCCAGGATGCTTAGATAAAATTGGTAGAAAAGCATCCCTCCTTCTACTTTCATTATCACCAAGGTAACATGGTCCAGAGTGGAGCTGAAAGTCAACTCTGTGCTAATGGGCACGCTTCTTCCTACTCAATCTTCCCTTTTTCACCAGGACTTCAAAATAAAGTACTAGAACTTATAATGTCCTGCTCTGCAAGCTCCAACTCTAGATTAATCCTGAAATCCTGCTTCTCTGCTTCTGTATCTTAGTGGATTAGGGCTTCTAGAGAGAAGTACAACTTTGGAAATGGTATCTTCACAAAGGTATACTTTCCGTTCTCACGGGAATACTCAATTCAGCTTGTCAATAATTCTCCTTATCAGCACCTCTCTCCCTGTCCCTTCTCCTTCCCTCACTCCTCGCTCACTAGAACCTCACACTTTCAGTTCTGCCCATCCTGTCAACAGGTGATCTTGTCTTCACAGAGACTACTGCACCCACAAACCCTCAAATCTTCACTCTCCCATCCTACCCACATAAGCATCATGCCGCTGTACAGGTTTATCTTCATTTTCACTCATTCTTACTTCCTGTCCCATCGATCACAAGAAATAAAACAGCTGCCCTCCTCTCCCCTGCAGGTATCTCCCAGCATTTCACTACACGCATCAATTTCTGTATCTACATAAACTTTTTCCCCACCCCCACCCCCAGAATGCTAATATGAGAAGACAGAGGACAATCAAATTTTCTTAGCAAATGGCATGAAAATTCCTTTTGGTGATTTCCTTATTTTTTATTTTATTATTATTTTTTTATTACAAAGCTGGGGTTTCACCATGATGGCCAGGCTGGTCTTGAACTCCTGACCTCAGGTGATCCACCCACCTCGGCCTCCCAAAGTGCTACGATTACAGGAGTGAGCCACCGTGCCCGGCCTCCTTTTGGTGATTTCTTAGAAAAATTCATAAATAAGCCCATTGAGGTTGAAGTGAGACCTTGACTGTGGGCTGATAACTCAGTTCTAGACAAGAAAAGTAATTCCTTGCTCTAAAGAAGGAGGAAGTTGGGGAAAGAGAAGGAGGAGCCAGCAGGATGGCAGAGGCCAGTGTGGTTGGATGCGTAACCACTCTCCAGAAGCACCTCCAAACTACCTTAAAGTTCCTTGTGAAATTGTTAATAGATTACTATTAACATGAGTGTGTTTACTGGTGTAGAAACTGGTGACAAGGCTGAACTTTGCACTGTGGTGCCACAAGATGGGTCACCAAATTAGGGTTAACAAGCCTGTGAGCTGAATTTGACTACAATTGAGTCAAACTGAATGATGCTATCAGAATGTAAATGAAGGAAAATAAAGGAACCAAGGGAGGGGACATTAAAAATGGCAGGGAAAATATAAAGGATTAATATCCTTGAGAATATTAAGAATATTCTGAGAATAAAAGAAACAACCTGGGTATGGTGGCTCACACCAGCAATCCCAGCACTTAAGTGGGCTGAGGCAGAAGAATTGCTTGAGCCCAGGAGTTCGAGACCAGCCTGGGCAACATAGTAAAATCCTGTCTCTACTAAAAATACTAAAAATTAGCAGGGCATGGTGGCGCATGTCTGTGGTCCCAGCAACCCGAGGCTGAGGTGGGAGGATCACTTGAGCTTGGGAGATCGAGGCTGCAGTGAGCCAAGATTGCACCACTGCACTCCAGCCTGGGCCACGGAGTGGGACCTTGTTTAAAAAAAAAAAAAAAAAAGAGAGAGAGAGAGAACAGAGTAGTAGTTACATAAGTCAAATTGCAATACATAAAGGATGGCCAGGCGCGGTGGCTCACATCTGTAATCCCAGCACTTTGGGAGGCAGAGGCAGGCAGATCACCTGAGGTCAGGAGTTTGAGACCAGTCTGGCCAACATGGTGAAACCCCATCTCTATTTCTATAATAATAATAATAATAAAAAATTTGAACAAAGAGAAATGATGACATTGTGAGACAGAAGATGCAGGTGTTCAAAGATAGGAGGAAGTAATGTTATAAAAACTGAAACTGTTTTTGTGTAGTTTAATAGAACGTAAAATAGTTCCTTGACAGGAAAAAAATAGGAAGCACTGTGCTACATAAATTCGACTTGAAATGTGTTCATGCAGCCATTTGTCATCATCTGTCTGGGCCACTGAAATACAAATGATGTTCTTCTTATTAGCTGCAGTAGGCTTCAGAGTCAAAAGGCATTCAGACTATTTTGTTCCCACTACATTCTAACAGGAAAATCAATACACTCACTAGATGGGGTTAGCAATAAAACACACTAGAGCATTCCAAAGCACACAATTTACCTTGTTTGCTGGGCCAGATCGTCTTTCTTTGTAGACATATGACCCGTCTTTAAGAAGCTTTGTCCTCATTCAGCTTTTATTCATGTGACTACATGCCAGAGTTTCCCTATAATCCTACATATTCCAACACAGAATTCAGGGTAAAATATTCCATCTTGGACTCTGTTGAAGAAAATGAATCAGAAGAACTGAAACACAACATTGTTACATCCATTCTACAGCCCCCACGTTGTTCAGTATTCTGTTGTAACTACATGTGACTGTTTAAATATAAATTAATTAAAAATTTGATTTTCCCATTATACTAGCCGCCACTCAAGTGCTCAGTTGCCATGTGTGGCTAGTGGCTACTTCATTGGACAGTCAAATAAAAAGTATCTCCATCATTGCGGAAACCTGTTGGACAGCATGCACACACGGACACCGCAGTCATTAGTCAAGGACCATCAGAATAGCATTAAAGTAAAATGTCTATGTCAGTGCAGGAGCCATATACCAAACTTTAACTTCTGTGCTCTAGTTTTAATTTCTTTGTCAGGTTGTCTTATTGTCTTACTTAGCTCATCTGTATTAAGATCATTTTTCCTCCCAGGGGTATGTTAGTCATGAGTCATCAGATTGAGTTACTAAGGAAAGCTGTGGCATCTCCTTCTACACAAAATAATTTGGATACTGCCCCTCTTAGATATTGGAAAGTAGAGTCATGAATTCTGAAAACTTCTTCCATTTATTTTGTGCAAATAGAAAGATTTATAGATTTAGCAAAACTCAGTCTATGTGGACAATGCTAGCTTATTAGCACTTTCTATATCCTTACATGTTAGGTCCCAAATGGGTTATTTACTGGGTAAGTCACTTACTTTCCCAGAGACTCAGTTTCTCTGACCATAAAAAGGGAATTATAACATCAATGTCACTGATTGGCAAGATTAAATATGATACTGTATAGGGAAGTGTAGCCTTCATAAAGTGGGTAAGAAATGATGAACCAGTAACAACAGTGGCAAGTCAGGTGGAGGGTTAAAGACTCTGTTGACTTCTGTACCTCAGTCTAGGAAAGGCTTTTGCCACCAAAGAGCCAGAGGCTTGCAGGAAATTCCTCCTCTTACCACAAAGAGTGTAGAGCAGAAACCCAATTCACAAATAGCCATTGGTGGAATGGATTTGGTGAGATACGATTCTGTGATCTTCAAAAGCTGCCAGTGAAGAGACATTTGTACACCTGTGTTCCCAATAGCACTATTCACAATAGCCAAAAGGTATAAACCACCCAAATGTCTATTGACAGAGGAATGAACAAAGCATAATATATACAATGGAATATTATTCGACCTTAAAAAGGAAAAACCTTCTGATACTTGCCGCAACATGGATGAACCTTGAAGACATCATGCCAAGTGCAGTAAGCCAGTTACAGAAGGGCAAACCCTGTATGGCTCCATTTATGTAAGCCACCTAAAGTAGTCAAATTGATAGCGATAGGAAGTAGAATGGTATTGTCAGTGGTTAGGGGCATGAGACAATGGGGACTTGTTTGGACAGTTTGTTTTATCTGGAGATGTTTTACTATAAAGGTGGCAGCCTACATTTTAGGGAAAGACTTCTCTTTCAGGCGGAGGGGGCACTAATAGATTTTAATTGTGCACAGCAGGGCCCAGAATCCTGCTTTGATAGTCATATAAAAACCTCCTCTCATTGTGGATAGAACACTGGTGAGCAATGTCACACTGGAGCCTAAAGCGAAAGGATAAATATGCACCCCTATATACACATACAAAATAGCCTCCACCGTGTTTTGAACCAAACTGAAAAAAGTAATGAAAGTTCTACAATTTAAAGATATGACTAAATAGGCCAGGCATAGTGGCTCACGCCTGTAATTCCAGCACTTTGGGAGGCCAAAGCGGGTGGATCATGAAGTCAGGAGATTGAGACCATCCTGCCTAACATGGTGAACCCCCGTTTTTACTAAAAAATATATAAAAAGTTAGGCATGGTGGCACATGCCTGTAGTCCCAGCTTCTCGGGGGGTTGAGGCAGGAGAATCACTGGAACCGGGGAGGTGGAGGTTACAGTGAGCTGAGATCACGCCACTGCACTCCAGCCTGGTGACAGAGTGAGACTCCATCTCCAAAAAAATAATAAAATGTGACTAAGGATAAAGCACTGTATTGCCCAACCTGTTCACACAGCATCATCATCCCTTATAAACCCGCCTAGCCTTGTGGGCCCAGGAACCTTGAGCTAACCGACAACTATGCTTTATTGCAAAAAAAAATGCACAGTTGGAAAACAAACAGCCTGTTTTTATTTAAACTATTGCTATTTTGTTAATCATGGATTTTTGCATTTATTTTAAAAATGTTGCATTAACATATTCCTGCTCTTAATTATTGCATTTTTGGTGCTCTGTTAAAACTTGTGGCCTCAGGTATCACTGCCTTACCCTCATCCTGGCCCTGTGCCTAGGGATGATCATGAGCTTAACTCCAATTCTCCTATGGAGAGAGCTAGGAGACACAACGGTGGGGCTACAAACTTTATGGTGGAGAAGGTCAAGGGAACTGTGTGTGTTCAAGTGGGAGGCAGACCCAGTGCTACGGTCTGAATGTCCACCAAAATTCTTATGTTGAAACCTAACTACCAAGGTGATGGTATGAGGAAGTGGGGCTTTTGGAAGATGGTTAGGTCATTAGGGCTGAATTATCATGAGTGGAATTAGTATCCTTCTTACAAGGGACCCCAGAGAGCTGCCTTGTCCCTTCCGTCATGGGAGGACACAGCAAGATGATGAGTGTCTACAAACCAGGAAGCAGGCCCTCACTAGACCCCGAATTCATCAGTGCCTTGATCTTGGACTTCCCAGCCTCCAGCACTGTGAGACATCAAGGTTGTTTATAAGCCAGCCAGCTTATGCTATTTTTGTTATAGCAGCTGAAACAAACTAAGCCAGCCAGTAACTTGGAGACACTGGTGGGAGTGGGAGAAGGTGGGTAGAAGGATGACCAGGGATCGTCCAGTGACAAGGCCATGACTGAAGGGTTTCTGGAGCAATGGGATCTGAGGATGACTGAGGCATGGGCTTTCCCTTCTGTATTGCAGGTCTTTTACTTTATTTTCAAGTCTTCAGTAGACTTTCTTAAATGCTACAGTGATTCTTGGGATAATGAAGAGCAAAACCAGAAACCACAAGAGGGACAGATTGGCCTGCAGAAAGCTGTAATAGCAAGGAAGACAGTGACTTCACTGAACAGATATTATGTGAGAAAAAGGAGAGCAAAATCTTATTATTCAAGTCACATGCATGAACTCCATACTCCCTTGCCACCGATTAAAACTGGAAGTCCTGCAGGCTCCCAAACTCATGCACAGACTGCAAGAGCTGGAAGTGATGGTAAACCACATCCCGTGGTCAGCAGGTAACTAAGTCGACTAAGGTGTGACATGAAGGCAGAGACAGGCCAGACAGAAAAATTACCGGGATTTATGAAATCAGACAAAATAGTTGCTATCTGGAATTATATTCTAAATGAAAAAAACACATGGGATTTGAAAAGTAGAAACAGGGCAACTTCAGAAACACCAAACACCAGACTGATGTGAACTGGAGCCTATTTACAGTTCTTCAGTTTCCACAGGCCAGCACATGAAGAGCAACTGGAAGACTGGATGCCTTTACTACAAATCGATGTTTTATATTAAATAAGACACACAAAAAATTCAGTCAAGTATTTTTTATGGACATTTAAACATTTCAGAAATCTGTATTAGACTATCTATATTAGACAATTTACATTCGACAAATTGTACCTATTGTACCTGAAAGAAGGTCATCACGGGCAGACTTTGGAAAGCGGAACACACGTGGCATGACCTAAAATTCAGTTATAGGAATTTCACGACTTCAAAGACACTAAGTGGAAGTTAAAGACTGCCATAAATAAGAGATGCTAGGAGCAGTAGAGAAGCTGAGCAGAACAATGTGAAATGAAAAGTAGTATCTTCAAGAATGTGTGTGTCTCTCATTCTTCTGAGAGACTTGCTGTCTCTCAGAATGGGGTCCCAGATTTGGGACTCTGAATATTAAACTGAAAAATGGCAACTGATACCAGAAAATTCAAAAGAAGAATGATCATTTTAGGACAGACTCACCTACAGTATATAACAGGATAAACAGACAACACAGATCCTGGAAAACCAACAAAAAGCCAGGAGCCAGGTCCCTGAACAGAACAAGACCCAAAACAGATGATTTGCCTGCATTAAGATTTGGCTTGAAATGCTTTCCCTCCCCAAGTATATTGCATATGTACTGACTACGGGAATCACACACTACAACTTGGCTGCACCTAATAGAGAAAAATGGGGATTTATTAGTGGAATGACACTGTAAGTTGTGACATACACATTCACGCTTAAGTGTTTAACAAATTTTACTTAGTTCTTACATTTTATGTTTTCACTTACTGTCAATGAATGTCAACAAAGTAAAACGCATAACATTCTGAATTAAAGAGCCCCTCTGGAGATGCTAAAAAGATACATCCAGCTGACAGCAATCCAAATTCTAATGGTTGGATTAATCTAGAACAAGCAGACTAATTAAACAGTGTATCTGATTTAAGTGCCATCTATTTGGATCAGAATCATCTGAGATGCTTGTTAGACACCACCGATCTCCAGGACCTACCCCAGACCCACCAAATCTGGGTTTAGGCATCTGCCTGTCAGCAACTTCCCCAGGTGTTCACTGAACTAAATCATTGAGATCTGAGATTTTTACCTTTCTACAAGGGGTGGGGTAGCCTCCAACCTGGCTTCTAACCCAGGGCCTCCATCAGCTACACAGCTGCCCTTTGAGGACCAGATGACACCTGCCTCCTTGAGCCAAGCCCAGGATTTTTTTGAAGAGGGGGAAAAGATCATGGGCTGCCACCAGCCCCTGTGGCATGGCCACATGGAGACCCCAACACCTCCGTTCTTCAGATTTTAACCTGGCACCCTAAGGAAAGCCACAGGCAAAGTCCTAGGGAACGTCCCCGCCCCACCCTGCTATCTTACGAGCACCAAACTCCCTCTGAGATGCCACATACCGCTACAGGTGTTATAACTGGAATTTTGGGAGACACAAAGCACTACTTCAAATGTTGGGAAACTGGCCTTGCTGTGGGATTTGTTCTTTAGCATGGAAGCAAAAGGAGCATCTAACGAACCGCTCTCAGAAAAAATTTTTCTACGTTCTTAAGAACTACTGGCTTGCACCCCAAACATATGAAACTTCATGTTGAATGTTTTTCTTTTAAAGGAAATCGTTTAACTCTTTAGTTAAAAATAAATAATATGCTCGTCAGGCACAGTGGCTCACCCTTGTAATCCCAGCACTTTGGGAGACTGAGGTGGGAAGACTGCCTGAGCCCAGGAGTTCGAGAGCAGTCTGGCCAACATGGCGAAATTCTGTCTCTACTGAAAATACAAAAGTTAGCTGGGCATTGTGGTGTGTGCCTGTAGTCCTAGCTACTTGGGAGGCTGAGGCATGAAAGTCGCTTGAATCCAGAGGCGGAGGTTGCAGTGAGCCAAGACCGCGCCACTGCACTCCAGTCTGAACGACAGAGCAAAACCCTAACCCTGTCTCATAAATAAATGCAATGCCAATGTCAGTGTTTCAGCTTTCGCAAATATTCCACGGTAATGTAAAATGTCAACGATGAAGGAAACTGGGTAAGAGGTATATGGGAACTCTCTGAACTAGCTTTGCAATTTTAAAACATTTCAGATTATTCCAAACTAAAACGCTTATTAAATATAAATAAATGAGAATGACCTGTGGTTGCCTGCAGGTCTCCCGGGGGGTTTGTTTCCGATGCCTCCTCGTCTTCAGGCTCGGGCCTCTCAGGTGGAAGCTGAGCCACCAGGAGTTGGAGAGTCTCTCGCAGCACCCTCCCTGGGGGAGGGGGTTCTGGCACTGGCTTTCTTTCCCTCGGGGACGTTTTTTATACGCAGCTTCTGCGTAATTGTTGGCGCCGTCACGTCCAGGTGCCGCTTCTAGCCCTTGCCCCGCAGCTCTGTCTCCTGGGAAACGAATTCCATCTGGTTAAGACTCTAACATTGAAATCACGTGGAGCTGATTTGCCTACATCTAAGATTTGGCTTGACATGTATTTCCTCTCTATTTATATTCTTTGCGTATATGTCTACCATAAGAGCCACACAATATGAGGCACTTGGGTATACTTCATAAGAGCACAGTGTAATTTTTATACTTCATAACAGCACAGTGTAATTTTTATACTTCATAAGAGCACAGTGTAATTTTTATACTTCATAAGAGCACAGTGTAATTTTTTTCTAGCAAGTGGGTTTTTAAAATTGTTTTCCACCGTGCTTATTTTTAGAGGTAACAATTAAGAGGGGTACATTTTTTTAAAAATTTTGAGTGTTGGACCTTTTAAAAACTCTCTGTTAAAAGAATCTGAAGGAAGTAGGGGGAAATGTTCTCTTTGTGAACGAACTCAAATGGAGTGCATTGTGTGAGCCTAAAGGCAAACCTCATTTGGGTAAGATTCTAATTGTATTCTTCCATATCGTGCAAAAGAAGCTGACAGCCTATATTTTACTGCTCAAAAAAGAAAATACAAGGCTTAACTTGTTTCTGATGCAGAACTCAGAAGCTCCTAAAAGAGCAAGTGGAATGAAATGTTTTCTTTTTTATTTTCTTCTCTTTAGAAACCGTTAACCCATTGTTTATTTGGAAACAGCTTATGTGACATTTATTTATCCAGTATATTAAACATGCTGTGACTGCTTCAAGTTGTGTGAGGCACAACCTGTGTCAATGCAAAATTCAATATAGAATTCTGACATACATTAATAAAGTTTTGGCATAAGGCAGTGGATCTTCCTTTTTTTAAATATACTTTAAGTTCTGATATATATGTGCAGAACGTGCAGGTTTGTTACATATGTATACACGTGCCATGGTGATTTGCTGCACCCATCAACCCGTCATCTACATTAGGTATTTCTCCTAATGCTATCCCCCCCCCCAGCCCCCACCCCCTGACAGGCCCTGGAGTGTTATGTTCCCGTCCCTGTGTCCATGTGTTCTCGTTGTTCGACTCCCGCTTATGAGTGAAAACAGGCGGTGTTTGGTTTTCGGTTCTTGTGTTAGTTTGCTGAGAATGATGGTTTCCGACTTCATCCATGTCCCTGCAAAGGACATGAACTCATCCTTTTTTATGTCTACATAGTATTCCAAGGTATATATGTGCCACATTTTCTTTATGCAGTCTATCATTGATGGACATTTGGGTTGCTTCCAAGTCTTTGCTATTGTGAAGAGTGCTGCAATAAACATACATGTGCATGTGTCTTTATAACAGAGTGATTTATAATCCTTTGGGTATATACCCAGCAATGGGATTGTTGGGTCAAATAGTATTTCTAGTTCTAGATCCTTAAGGAATCATCACAATGCTGTCCGAAATGGTTGAAGTGATTTAACTCCCAGAAACACTGTAAAAGCATTCCTATTTCTCCACATCCTCTCCAGCATCTGTTGTTTCCTGACTTTTTAATGATCGTCATTCTAACTGGCATGAGATGGTATCTCACTGTGGTTTTGATTGCATTTCTCTAATGACCAGTGATAATGAGCTTTTTTTCATATGTTTGTTGGCTGCATAAATGTCTCCTTTTGAGAAGTGTCTGTTCATAGCCTTCATCCAGCTTTTGCTGGTTTTTTTCTTGTAAATTTGTTTAAGCTCTTAGTAGATTCTGGATATTAGCCCTTCGTCAGATGGATTGCAAAAATTTTCTCCCGTTTTGTAGGTTGCCCATTCAGTCTGATGACATTTTCTTTAGCTGTGCAGAAGCTCTTTAGTTTAATTAGGTGCCATTTGTCAATTTTGGCTTTTGTTGTCATTGCTTTTGGTGTTTCAGTCATGAAGTCTTTGCCCACGCCTATGTCCTGAATAGTATTGCCTAGGTTTTCTTCGGGGATTTTTATGGTTTTAGGTCTTGCGTTTAAGTCTTTAATCCACTTGAGTTTATTTTTGTATAAGGTGTAAGGAAGGGGTCCAGTTTCTGTTTTCTGCATACGGCTAGCCCATTTTCCCAACACCATTTATTAAGTGGGGAATCCTTTCCCCACTGCTTGTTTTTGCCAGGTTTGTCAAAGATCAGATGGTTGTAGACGTGTGCTGTTATTTCTGACGCCTCTGTTCTGTTCCACTGGTGTATTTATCTGTTTTGGCACCGGTACCATGCTGTTTTGGTTACTGTAGCATCATAGTAGAGTTTGAAGTCAGGTAGCATGATACCTCCAACTTTGTTCTATTTGCCTAGGATTGTCTTGGCTATACAGGACTCTTTTTTAGTTCCACATGAAATTTAAAATAGTTTTTTTCTAATTCTGTGAAGAAAGTCAATGGTAGCTTGTTGGGGATAGCATTGAATCCATAAATTACTTTGGGCAGTATGGCCATTTTCACTATATTGATTCTTCCTAACCACAAGCATGGAATGTTTTTCCATTTGTTTGTGTCCTCTCTTCTTTCCTTGAGCAGTGGTTTGTAGTTCTTTTTAAAGAGGTCCTTCACATGCCTTGTAAGTTGTATTCCTAGGTATTGAATTCTTTCTGTAGCAATTGTGAATGGGAGTTCATTTGTCTGTTTGTCTGTTACCGGTATATAGGAATGCTTGTGATTTCTACACATTGATTTTGTATCCTGAGGCTTTGCTGAAGTTGCTTATCAGCTTAAGGAGATTTTGGGCTGAGACGATGAGGTTTTCTGTATACAACCATGTCATCTGCAAACAGAGACAATGTGACTTCCTCTCTTCCTATTTGAATACCCTTTATTTCTTTCTCTTGCCTGATTGCTGTGGCCAGAACTTCCAATACTATGTTGAATAGGAGTGGTGAGAGGGGACATCCTTGTCTTGTGCCGGTTTTCAAAGGGAATGCTTCCAGCTTTTGCCCATTCAGTATGATATTGGCTGTGGGTTTGTCATAAATAGCTCTTATTTTGAGATATGTTCCATCAATACCTAGTTTATTAAGTGTTTTTAGCATGAAGGTGTGTTGAATTTTATTGAAGGCCTTTTCTGCATCTTTTGAGATAATCATGTGGTTTTTGTCATTGGTTCTCTTTATGTGATGGATTACGTTTATTGATTTCCGTATGTTGAACCAGACTTGCATCTTAGGGATGAAGACAATTTGATCAGGGTGGATAAGCTTTTTGATGTGCTTCTGGATTCAGTTTGCCAGCATTTTATTGAGGATTTTCACATTAATGTTCATCAGGGATTTGGCCTGAAATTTTATTTTTTGGTTGTGTCTCAAGGCAGTGGATCTTAACCAGGACTGATTTCATCTCCCCTTCTCCCCCATTTGCAGTGTCTAAATGCAATTATCACTGTCACAACTGTGATGGAAATGATGCTACTGGCATCTAGTGGGTAGAGGCCAGGGATGCTGCCAAATATGCACAGAACAGCCCCCTGCAACAACAAAGAATTGTTTACCTGAAATGTCAACAGCACAGAACAGCCCCCTGCAACAACAAAGAATTGTTTACCTGAAATGTCAACAGCGCTAAGAGTGAGAAACTCTGAGTGTAATTAGTGTAGTGCTCTCTGTGTGATACAAATCAGGTGCTCCCGGAGAGCAAAGAAGGAAACAACATATTCTGTTGGGATGATCAAAGATTTCAAGAATTCTTTAAGTGGGTTTTTCTGTGGTCCAGAATGCCTAATTTTTCCTTGAGTGTTAGAGGTCCTCTGGCATCCCTAAATATTTCTGCATGTCCGTCAATATGTAGTCACTGGGAAGCCTTGCTTACTTAGCCCAGTAACTCGACATCTCTGTAGTTCATGTTTTTTCCACTGAAAAGTGAGATTTGATTCGGAGGCCCAAGGTATCCCCTGGTTTTGAACAGTTCTCACTGTTAAAAAAAATTTTTTTTTTAAATAGAGACAGGCGTTTCACCATGTTGCACAGGCTGGCCTTAAACTCCTAGACTCAAGTCATCCTCCCACTTACAGCCTCCCAAAGTATTGGGATTATAAGCATAAGCCACCACACCTGGGAGACAATTCTAATTTTTTAACTCTCTACCTGGTGGCCCTATGTATGCTAGCTGCACCTGAGAGCAGTAATTTAACTTAAGCATACTCTGTATGGCAGATGTACCTGACAGCATAACTTCACTTAAGATATGAGCGTTGCCATGTGGAGGCTGTGTGGAGGGGAGGTGAGGTTGGGGGAAGGAGTGTTAAGGAAAAATGCTATACAAACAACATGCTTTTTTAAGTGGTGGTGGTTCTTCTGTCCGGCCCACTGCCACTGGACTGCCCTGTAAGTTCCCAAATGAACTCTCTGTTTCATCTGCTGGCTCCAGGTCTCTTCTTCAGCCTTGTGAACCTGCTGCCATCCCTACTGAAGTTAATAGGGGTCCTATAATCCATAAGATGGAATTCTCAGTCATTTGTGGGTAATGCTCTCCTTTGAGAATCTATCACCCCCTAACATGCATGTAACACAATATTTTGCTTATAGTTTCAGGAGATCCATAGGCCCCTGAAGCCCATTTCGGGCCCTTCTAAAAGAATGTGAACCCCAGATTAAACATTTCTGTTCCAAATGTTCCTGAGCAGCTAAATTTTGCTGGGTCTACCTCATCCCTTGGAACCTGATCCAACTGTGTTCCCGAAACTACCAGACTCTCTTCCACGCCACATTAATCTGTTTCTTGTTTTTCTATCATGAAATTATGTATTTTGCTACTGCTATTTTACCAGAATTCCTTTAGCTAATCTCATGGCTTTGCCCAAACCCAATTCACATAACAGATGCTCTATCTCACCCATGAGGATGCGCTATAACTACTTCCTCCCAATCCTAGACAGTGTTTCTGACGTGTTTCCTTAAGCTCTAGGAGCTGCCAGTGAATGTGTACCTGAGGCCCTAGGGAAAGAATTCCTGCTTTAAGGAGCTTAAGAAAGACCATGAGGGAAGTCTTCTCTTAGCCCTCAGTTACATCAGGATGCACAGAAAATGCTGACACCCCCCAGAAAAGAGGTGCCAAGAACCCCTTTGCTACTGTGTACAGACTCTGAAGACCCTAGAGCTATACAGTTCAATAAGGTAGCCACCGCTCACACATGGCTCCCCAGCACCTAAAATGTGGCTACTTGGAATTGAGATGTGCTCTAAACATAATATATCACCAGATTTTGAATACATTTTATAACAAAGGAATATAACTATTTCACTAGTAATTTTCACATTAATTATGTGTTGAAATGGTACTTTAGATACACGTGGGTTAAACAAAATGCACTATTAAATTTATTTTATTTCTTTTGCTTTTTTGGCTACCAGGAAATTTCATATTATAAATGTGGCTTGCATTTATGGACAGCACTGTATTTCTACTGGACAGTGCTGCCTTAGAATATTACTGAGGATCACTGGAGGGACACACCCCTCTGTGGAGACTTCTCTGTCTACTGAGTCTTCATGACCTGCTAAAGGGTTGTCACCCCATCCTGAAGAACCAGTCAGGATATCCAGAAACCCTTAATTTAGGCAAAGACCCTAAAATCTGGAATATATAATACATTTAATTATTCAATACGTGGTCTCTTAGTGGAAATTACCAGTGCTTACGCTGTGGACCATAAACCCTGAGTCAGAGGCCACTGAGATGTTGGTGACCAACCAGTAACACTGCAGGTACATATAAATACGCTTTTATTATTAGCCACAGTGGGCCCCAGGAGTTCATTCTCAATGGCGGAATACATGTGCTGAGATTATGTAGATACCAAAATTTTGCCTATGATATTTCTTGGCTCAATTACTACTTTGATGGTTGTCAAACGGTGACTTCCTAATTCCAACATTCCTTCTATTTATTAGTTGGAATTCTACTGCAGGGGAAACCTTTTCTTCTACCCATGTACTGATTTATATTAGTATGGACTTGTGCATTACTAGTTTATTCAATGGGATATAATTTGTTACTGTCATTATTTATTTTGAAGCTCAAATTGTCCCAGATTTCACCAGTGAAAACCCCATTAAAGCTAACTCACTCCCACATCCTTTTGACTTGACCCCATCATTCTGAAAGTACAAGATGTTCCAGGATCATCTTGTATTTTCCCTGTAACTGTCTTGGGATCAGCCATTTCTGTAGGAAGCCCTGGTTCATTTTAGTGGAGTGTGGTATTTAAATACCTGTATCTGGGCACTGGGTGTGCTCATGGCTATTGGGGTGTTGATGCTGCTCGCAGGCCCTTTCAGTGGACAGAGCTGAGGAATATATGTATGTAACTACATATAGAGTCAGCCCTATCTGCGGGGCATTGGTTCCAGGACCCACCCACAGATACCAAAATCGGTGGATTCTCAAGTTTCTTATATAAAATGGTATAGTATTTGCATATAACCTACACACATCCTCCTGTATACCCTAGATTACTTGCAATACTTACTATGGGCTGGGCACGGTGCCTCACACCTGTAATCCCAGCACTTTTGGAGGCCGAGGTGGGTGGATCACAAAGTCAGGAGATCGAGACCATCCTGGCCAATGTGGTGAAATCCTGTCTCTACTGAAATACAAAAAATTAGCCAGGTGTGGTGGCACACGCCTGAGGTCCCAGCTACTCCGGAAGCTGAGTCTCTTGAACCCAGAAGGCAGAGATTCAGTGAGCTGAGATCGTGCCACTGCACTACAGCCTGGTGACAGAGCAAGACTCCATCTCACAAAACAACAACAACAACAACACCTCATATGGTGTGATATGATTTTGTTCTATGTCCTCATCAAATCTAATGTCAAATTGTAATCCTCACTTGATCATGGTGGTGATCCTTGGTGAATGGCTTAGCACGATCCCCTCAGTGCTGTTCTCATAATAGTGACTAAGTGAATTATCATGAGATCTGTTTGTTCAAAGTGTATAATGTGTACCTCCCCCACTGTCTCTTCCTCCTATTCTGGTCATGTGAAGTATTTCCTCTTTCTTTGCCTTCCACCATGATTGTAAGTTTCCTGAGGTCTCCCAAAAGCTGATGTCACCATGCCTGTACGGAACCATGAGCCTATGGAACCGTGACCCAGTTAAGCCTCTTTTCTTTAGAAATTACCTTGTCTCAGGTATTTCCTTATAGCAGTGTGACAACAAACTAATACACAGTGTGAATGCTTTGTAAATAGTTGTCAGTTATACTGCACTGTTTGGGGAATAATGACAAAGAAAAGAATCTGTATGTATTCAGTAGAGATGCAAGCATCCATTTCTTTAAAATATCTTTGATCCACAGACGCAGAACCCATGGATGTAGACGGCTAGACTATACACATAAATATATATTGACATCTTTATTTCTATATCTACATATTACAAATATATTTTGAAATCATGAGTTTACACTGATACCTCTAGTTCGAATTTAACAACACAGGTTCATTCTAGTTTTCTTTTTGTATTTCTAATTTTCTTCTCTGACAATGAGAAATCAGGCTCTCATGATCCTCAGTATGTTTATTTACTGGCTAATTTCCCTCCCGCCCCATTGCCTATAAACGACTAATATCTCATTGGTGCTGCTACTGCAATCCCTCAGTCTCATGTGGGTGAGGGTGACCTGCTCACCCCATTTGGTCTCTGACATCCTGTGTGAGCCCCCTGTCACTGGCCCCCATGTGGGTGCTCTTCTTACCCTTCTTTAGCTTGAAAACCCAATGCAGGGTTGCTACTGATATCCCGAAGCCCAGGCACAGATACCCTTCTCACTCCACTGGAGCTGCAATACCTTATACGGGGCTGCTGCCACTCCTGGCCAAGACCTACCTCATTCTTCCCTTCTTAATGACTTTGAACTGAATTATTCAAGAAGGAAAGAAGGAAGGCACAAATCAATTAAAATATCTTTGAGACAATCTGGAACATAGGTAAACCTATTTTATAGCTCTTTAGGACAGCTAAAATGTTCTTCACGATCTCACCTGGTCTACTTATGGTGGCGTCAGGTGAGTGCGCTGGAATAGTGTGCTCTTAATGTACAAGTATATGCTTTCAATTTACAAGAGGAAGCCTTCACTGAAAATTCCACTGTCAAGCAGAACATTCATTTTCACTGACACATGGCCTTGTGAAAAGAAAGCTCTGTTTATTGGAGTCAACACAATATATCATATCCAGGGTAAAGACTTGTTTAAAAATGAAATCTCTTAAAATGATCATTGAGTTCAAGTCATAGTAAGGAATTGATGAGTCTTGCCAAGGAGGCCTATAATGTCATGGAAGAGAAGCTGGGTAGAAAGTATTTCTCTCTCAGAGTGAATTGACACCTGTATCAACACCATGTCTATAGGAAAACAATGTGAAAGAGTCTCAAAGCACTACTGAAAAATGAAAAGCCTTACTACAGTGAAAAACATATTTGAAAGAATAATTAGAAATACAAGTACCAGCACATATAACTACTTCTAAATAATGTATATAACAATTTCTGGTAATGGCGGCCCAGTCTACTTATGTGTAGACTGAGAAAGAAATGTAAACACATGTGCATATGTACATCCTTCAAAATATATGCAAAATGTGACTATTTTGACCATATGCTTCCTAAAGCTAAAAGATACAGCATGAAAAATATAGATTTTTTTCTCTAAGTGACATATAATTTTTTTCATCAAAGTGACATATAATCACTTAATAAATATGATACAGGAGAAGAGGAAAATGCAATTATGTATTGCATTTTTTAATTAAATGAAACCTCTGCCACCCAGGTTTAACTCTTTATCTAATAGTTTGGTATATTTCCTTTCGATCATGTCGTTTGTTTTCAGAAATGGGATCATGCTACACATACTGTTAATGTTTTGAATTTTTTCACAATGACACATCACATTTTCTCATCACCTTGGATATTTGATAACATAAGTTTAATGGCTATGTTGTGTTTTGTTGTATAGACATGCACCATAATTTATTTAACCAATTTTCTATTGTTGGTTATTTAAGTGGTTTCTAATTTTGGATATTACAAATAATGTGGGGTTTTTTGGAGTTATTTTATTTTATATTTTGGCCTGAGTGATGGAGACATGGTCTTGCTCCATCACTCAGGCTGGAGTGCAGTGGTGTGATCCTGGCTCATGGCAATCTTCACCTCCCAGGCTCAAGCAATCCTCCTCTCTTAGCCTCCCAAGTAGCTGGGACTACAGGCACATGCCACCATCCCCAGTTAAATTTTTAAAACATTTTTAGTAGAGAAAGGATTTCACCATGCGCCTAGGGTGGTCTCGAACTCCTGGGCTCAAGCAATCCACCCACCTCAGCCTCCCAAACTGCTGGGATTACAGGCATGAGTCACCATGCCTGGTCAGAAATAATGTTTTAATAAACAATTGTATATAAATCTTTGCTTGAATCTCTGATTATTTCTTCAGAATAAACTATTAGTAGTAGAAATTGAGTTGCTGGAGCAAACAGTGTTGTACAAAATTATGTTAACAAATCAATAGGCTATGCAGAAGAGTAATATACTTTCCTGAAGTATGTGACAGTTGTTGATAAATATAATTAATTTGAATTGTTAGTTTTTGGTTGAATTATGTGCTTAACAATCTCAAGGAAAACTAAAGAACAAACTGTCTGCCAAGTCTCAGAGAAACAGGATTATCACTTTGATACTGCTTCAAGGACCTCCCTTAGCTTTCCTAAGAATAAATGATTGTCTCATATTACACTGGCAGATAAAACAGTAAAATATTTATTTTAGAATACCTACTTTCTATCTGGCAGGGATTTGACGTTTTAAAACCTTTTCAAAATATTTCAGAACCATAAAAATACAATACGCTTTGAATTAAGAATTAATTATTCTTTTTCTTTATCCCTACTGTTTGATCAATTTTTTAAAATCCAAAAAAAGTGCTCCACAGAATACAATTAACTAGTAGTTTTGAATAGTTTTAAAGTATGCTCTTGCTTAGAAAGCAGCCTGGACCAGATGACCTCTTGAGATCCCTTGGAGTTCAGTAATTCTAACTTGTAGATTCAATGAACTTTAACTTGGACTGAACTTACCACCCATTGCTCAACCAGGCCCTTTCTTCTTTACCACATACTTTCTTTATGCTTTAATTTTCCTTTTATATTCACAGAGGGTGTCTAACCCTTTATTGATGTAATTATGGAAATGTTTTTACATGAACATTAATCTAACAATGAAGAAGACAAGAGCAGAATGCCAAGTTCAGTAATGTTTGTGCAGTCATGAGCATGGAACATTCTTGGAACATTTATTTTATTTTTTTATGACACAGTCTCACTGTCACCCAGGCTGGAATGCAGTGGCACAATCCCGGCTCACTGCATAACTGCCTCCCCCGGTTCAATGGATCCTCCTAAGTCAATCTCCCGAGGAGCTGGGATTATAGGCACGTGTCACCACGCCCAGTTAACTTTTGTATTTTTAGTATAGAGTTGGGATTTCACCATGTTGGCCAGGCTGGCCTCGAACTCCTGACCTCAAGTGATCCATCCACCTTGGACTCCCAAAGTGCTGGAATTACACAGGTGTGAGCCACCATGCCTCGCCTCTTAGAACATTTTTCAAAATTAAGTCTTGGTATGAAATCTGATGTAATGTGGCTATACTTGAGAATAAAAGGAAATTTCCCAAATGTTAAAGACATAAAGTACAAGAGAAAGTCAGTGTTCTTTTTGCATACATAACTTTCTACAGGAAAGATAAAAGAAAAACTATCACAATATTATATATTATTTACCCTCTCGAGTTTATCAAACTACAGTTTTGTAATTTAGCAAAAGTCCTGTTTTCTATATGAGTACACTGCTCTAACATACTCTGTAAATGATTTATGTTTCATTTGTTTGGTTAGCTACTGCTGGTTGCTCTGTGTGTGTGTGTGTGTGCATACGTGTGTGTGTGCAAGAGAAAAGAGAGAGGGAGACCACGTTAAACACAATAATATTCACCTGTTGTTCACTTGTTGGTTAACTCTCTGGTGTCCATCTCCCACTTAACGTTTCCCAACAGTCTCCACTTCTATTAGAAATTTATTGTTACTCTACCCCCAAATATCCCATTATTTCAGGGATAAAACAAATGACGGTATCTTAAAACAAAAGAAAGTATCGTATTGCCCTTATTGCAGTGAGTAGATCAGTCCTGGGTCTGTGGGCTAAGTCAAGTGTGAATTTCAGGATTTTTGCTGACAATTCTGGAACATATGTTTCTTTCTTTCTACACAGTGTGGGTTGTAGATGTGAAGGTTGAACTGCTCTCCTCACTTTGCCACCATATAGGATGTTCACCTCAGAACGAATCCAACACATTTTCTCTGATCATACAAAAAAAAAATTTTTTTTTTGCAGAATTGGCGGGTGCTGTGACTCATGCCTGTAATTTCAACACTTTGGGAGGCCAAAGCAGGCAGATCACTAAAGGCCAGGAGTTCAAGACCAGCCTGGTCAATGTGTCAAAATCCTTCTCTACTAAAAATATAAAAAATTAGCCAGACGGGATGGTGCATGCCTGCAGTGCCAGCTACTCACGAGGCTGAGCATGAGAATCACTTGAACCTGGAAGACGGAGGTTGTAGGAGCCAAGATCAAACCACTGCACTCCAGCCTGGGTGACAGAGCGAGATCTTGTCTCAAAAAAAAAAAAAGAGAGAATAAATTGGGCAGGACTGGTGGCTCACACCTGTAATCCCAGCACTTTGGAAGGCTGAGGAAGGGAAGTCACCTGAGGTCAGGAGTTTGAGACCAGCCTGGTCAACATGGGAAAACCCCGTCTCTACTAAAAATATAAAAATTAGCCAGCCATTGTGGCACACACCTGTAATCCCAGCTACTCGCGAGGCTGAGGCAGGAGAATCGCTTGACCCCCAGAGGCGGAGGTTGCATGTGCTGAGATTGCACCACTGCACTCTAGCCTGGGTGACAAAGCTAGACTCTGTCTCAAAAAAAAAAAAAGAAAAGAATAAATCCAAGACAAAAGAGGGAAAATTAAAGAGAAATTTAATCCTGATTGATCCATAACTAAAGGAATAAATTCCCTCTGTTTTAAAAGGAAGTTTGAATTAAGCTTTTGGTTACTTGCAACTGAAAATAAAACCAGTGCAGGATCTCAGATGTGGATATGGTCTTGGAAGCATGGGAGAAGCCAGATGGTTCTGGCCTCCAGAAACAATGTCTTGTAAGAACTTCTTGGTTTAGGAAGAGACTAAGGGAATGCAAGAAAAGATGAGATCTTTTAGTTTCATTCATTGTTACTGACTTTTTACTTAGTTGTTCTATCCATTATTGAGAGGTATGTTTAAATTTTCAACAGTGATGGTGGATTTGTCTATTTCTGTCTTTAATTCTGTCAGATATTTGCTTCACACATTTTGAAGCTCTGTTATTAGGCACATATACATTTATAATTGCTTCATTTTACTGATGTATTTGACCTTTACATTGGTATGAAGTATTGGTCTTTGTCTCTAGTAATGCTTCTTGCATTGAAATCTATTTTTTCTAATACTAATAAAATCACTCCAGCTTTCTCCAGTTTTCCATGCTACATAGTTTTCTATCCTTTTACATTTAATCTATTTGCATCTTTGCATTTAAAACACATCTCTGTAGACACCTTATAATTTGTTTTTGATTTTTTTTAAACCAGTCTTACAATAATCTCTGCCTTTTGGTTCTTTAGTCCATTTACATTTAATGCAGCAAAGGCCAGGCATGGTGGCTTATGCCTGCAATCCCAGAACACTAGGAGGCTGAGGCAGACAGATCACTTGAGCCCAGGAGTTTGAGACCAGTATGGGCAACATGGTGAAACCCCATCTCTACTAAAAATACAAATATTAGCTGGGCATCATAGCATGCGCCTGTAATCATAGCTACCCAGAGGCTGAGATAGGAGAATCACCTGAGCCTGGCAAGCAGATGTTGCAGTGAGCCAAGATCACATCACTGCACTCCAGCCTGAGCCACAGTGAGATCCCGTCTCACAAAAAAAAAAAAAAACTAAAACAAACAAACGTTTATTACTACAGAGAAAGTTAACACAGCAGATATTTTTATTCACTTCTTGCTTATTTCTGTAGCTATAACAGTGACTCTTGGTCTAATGCTAAGAACTAAAGTACTGTAATGTTTACCTAGTACTGAGTAATGATGTCATTCTATACACCCAATCCAGTAGGTCCAGATAAACCAGGTGGTCAGCAGATTTAAAGCAGACATGAAGATTCATGATGTGCACTGGGTACCTGGTTTGGGGGGTCTGCACATGGCTACTGATGTGGCAGTTATATATGAATACGGCAAGCTCTCTTCAAGAATGTTGGACTCCAAGCCCTAAATGGGCTTTCCTGAATATGGAAATCTTGTATATGTCTCTACAGTTTGAAGCTGGAGAGAGAATTACACCAGTGTGATACTCTCAGAAAAGGAGGCCTCAGGAACCTGCACGTAATCTCTCTTGCCCTTGGCTAGGTATATCTTTTTCCCCGCTGTTCCTTCACTGTATCTTTTGTAAGGATAAACTTCAGCCATCGGTTTAACTCCTGCTAAATTGTGGTGAGTCCTTCAGTAAATCACCCAACTAGTGGGTGATTATGGGACCCCTGAGACAGATATAATTATTGAGATGGTTGTATTTATTTTTTATTTATTATTACTTTTTTTTTTTGAGACAGAGTCTTGCTCTTTCACCCAAGCTGGAGTGCAGTGGTGTGATCTTGGCTCACTGCAACCTCTACCTCCTGGGTTCAAGCAATTCTCCTGTCTCAGCCTCCTGAGTAGCTGGGATTTCAGGCACATGGCACAGTGACTGGCTAATTTTTGCATTTTTAGTAAAGATGAGGTTTCACCATATTGGTCAGGCTGGTTTCGAACTCCTGACCTCAGGTGATACACCTGCCTCGACTCCCCAGATTGCTGGGACTACAGGCATGAGCCATTGCATATGGCCGAGATGGCTGTATTTTGATCAGCCATTCTGCTATTTATTGATTACTCAGTTATTTCTTTTCATGCTTTGATTGGTGTTAATCTATTATTATTTTATTTTACTATTTAATTTGTTCTTTTCTAATAGTTTCCATTATTCTTTTAAGGTTTCCTATCTGTTTATCAACCCTCACATTTTTCTATAATTCTTAGAATATATTTTCTTTTAATCTTTTGACAATGTTAATATAGTTGCTTTGAAGTCTTTTTTGCTAAATTCAACATCTGGGTCCACGTACAGTCCATTTCTATTGATTGCCTTTTTGCCTATATATGGGTCACACTGTTTTTTCAGATGTCTAATAAATTTTGGTTGAAAACTGGACATTATAGATAGTAGCTTTAGAATCTATTGTGTTCTGAAGATTATTAGTCATTTGTTGTATTAGGTAGTTAGAAGCTAGCTCACCTGGAATCAAATTGCAAACCTTGTCTTCTCTACTGTTCAAATGCTAATATCTTTGCTCTGTTTCTATAGTCTCCTGCTGCTGCTTTAAAAAAAAAAAACCTGACCATTTGGGAGGTTTCCTCTTTTCCTACATAATTTATTAGTCAACCAAATATTTGGACAGAGAATATACTCGGACTTTATAGCTTCTCTGTGACTTACTTGCTTCTAAGGATTCCTCCCTCAGTTCTGACTTCTTTGCAACTTTGGATTCTGTTCTCTTATACCTCAAGCCTGCAAGACTTTAGCTTTCTACTACCTGAGCTGCACATTCTTCGGGAATAAATACACTCAGCTAAAAAGCAGAAAACTCACTGATCTCACTCCGTGTCATTCGACTTTTTGAAAGTAAATTTTTCTCTGGTCTCTGCCTGCTTTTTTACTATGTTCTTTAGCTCTCCCACGTGCATGCACAGCATAGCTGGTGAATTGATCCAATGAGTTTTTAATTTCAGATATGGTATTTTTCTCTTCTTGAATGTCTAGTTGGTTCTTTTGTTATGAATTCCAATTTTCTTTGTTTTTTTTGAGACAGAGTTTCACTCTTTTTGCCCAGGCTGGAATGCAATGGCGTGATCTCGGTTCACCGCAACCTCCGCCTCCCGGGTTCAAGTGACTTTCCTCTCTCAGCCTCCTGAGTGGCTGGAATTACAGCACCTGTCACCACGCCTGGCTAATTTTGTATTTTTAGTAGAGATGCGATTTCTCCATGTTGGTCAGGCTGGTCTTGAACGCCTGACCTCAGGTGATTCACAAGCCTCCTCAGCCTCCCAGTGTTGGGATTACAGGCATGAGCTGCCATGCCTGGCAGACTCAATTTTCTTTTAACATGCATCTTATTCTTTTTTATCAATTTTCATATACATTTTTGACATATCAGTCATGGTTATTTTTAAATCATTGTCTGCTCACTCCAATATAATGGGTCTACCTCTATTTTCTGTTTTTCTCTTGATTTTAAAGTCACGTTTTCCTGTGTTTTCGCATACCTAGCAATTTTGATTGTATTCTGGAGGATATATATAAAAGAATAATAGAGACTCCAGATGGTATCTTCCTCCAGCGTGAGTTTCTCTTTTCTTCTGTCAGTAGGATGAGGGATTGATTACCTCAATCCACCCAGGAGTTTAACTGGATTGGGACCACACTGTAATTGCAGTAAGCTAGTTCTGCTCTAGTTCACCCCCTGTTCCTTAGATATGGTCCTCCAAGGCTTTCGACTGAGACTGTAGAAGTCTTTGTCTGCTGAGTCCTGAAAGCACAGCACATTCTATTCTGCTCCTTGGAGATTCTGGGCTTCAAATGTGGCAGATTGTCTTGAGGTGGAATCTGGTTATGTGCTCTAAGCAGGCCCTTTCTCTCTAGCAGGATTTTGTCTCCTAAAGAATGCAAAATTATAGATTCCTTCTACTTTTTTTCAAACACAGCCTCTCAGCTTCTTTCTGGTTACCCCAGAATTCAACTAATGTTTCATAGGAATGCTAACTGCATTTGCAGCTCTCCAGACTTCCGGGCTGTGAACCAGCCTTGCACAAAGGCTCACTGGTTTCTCTTTCCTCCTGCAGAGTCCCACTGTATAGCTCAGCCTGATGTTCCCGCAGTGCTTAGATTCAGCAAATGGCTCCGTGAAGAAAACAGCAGGTAATAATCAGCTTATTCCAGAAAGACTTCCCGCGCTCTTCCCAATTCCAATTCATCTAGTCTGTGTTTCTCTCATAGCTCTCTGATGTCTAAAAAAATGTGATTTTTGTAATTTGTCCAGTTTTCTGATTGTTGTACAGGAGCATTATGCAGCCATGACCTATTTCCACAAGTGGAAAGCCACTTATGGGCAACATCTTAATCAAATTGGTGTTTATTGGCCAGGCACAGCAGCTCACGCCTATAATCCCAGCACTTTGAGAGGCTGAAGCACATGGATCACTTGAGGTCAGGAGTTGAAACCCTGTCTCTACTAAAAATGCAAAAACTAGCCAGGTGTGGTGGCGCATGCCTGTAATCCCAGCTACGCGGGAGGCTGAGACATAAGAATCACTTGAGCCTAGGAGGCAGAGGTTGCACCACTGCACTCCGGCCTGAGTGACAGAGTTAGACTCTGTGTCAAAAGAAGGAAAAAGCCCAAATGGGTGTTATTGCAGCCAGGCACGGTGGCTCACGCCTGCAATTCCAGCACTGCAGGAGACCAAGGAGGGCAGATTGCTTGCCTGGGCAATATGGCAAAACCCCGTCTCCACAAAAAATACAAGAATTAGCCCAGTGTGGTGGTATTTGCCTGTAGTCCAAGCTACTCAGGAGGCATAAGTGAGGGGATCACTTGAGCCTGGGAGGTGGAGGTTGCAGTGAGTCGAGATAGTGCCACTGCTCTCCAGCCTGGGTGACAGAGCTAGACCCTGTCTCAACAACAACAACAAAAAGAATGATATTGGTATTTATTTTTTTAAGAGAAAAAAATTGGTATTTATTGCAGTGACACAAAAACTGTTCTTGATATTAAATCATACTAGCTATCTGACTTTCAATAATTCAATTAATATCTCTTAAGGATAATAATGGCTACTTCTTTGGGTTCTCATATAGGTCAATTGAAATAATATTTATATAAGCACTTTCAAGATGCAAAGTGCTTTACATAAAAAGCGGTCCTTTTATTCATTCAAAGTCATTTATTGAATACTTAATATATGCTAGACAGTTTGCTAGGAGGTGGGCGGGAGAAATGCATGAATAAGATTGGGAAACATGGTCTCTCAAGAAGCTCATACTTCTAGTGGAGAAGAAGAATACATAATTAAATAACAGCATTATATTTTTACTACTGTAGATGTAGGTATAAGGTAAAATGGCAGCACAGAAAAAGGAGTAACTCAGTATGCCCTGATAGGGAAGAGAAATTTTAGGACATGTCCCAGAGAAAGTGAGGATTTAGCCAAATCTTAGGGACTTGCAAGGGAAAATAAATCCATTGTTGTAGAGACTACCTATGGTCCACCTGAATCCATTCTCTCTCTGTTCCATAGAAGACAGTCATAGTTGGTTAAACAGCTATGCAGCTAGAGAATATAATCTCATCCTCCCTTGTACCTAGGTATGACATGGCTATATCAAAGTTCTCACTTAGATGAAAATAAGTAAAGTTTGCCATGTATGGGTCCTGGCCTTAAAACCATATATATGGTCTCACAAGAAGCTCATAATTCTACACACACATATATTCTCCATGCTTCTTCTCTCTAAGAGCTAGAGTACAGGCAGTCTTATTCTTAGCCATGCAGAAAAGGAGAGCAACCTAGGAGATAGTTGAGCAACAGGATGAAAGAAACTCCAGTCCCTAAAAGGTCATGTGCAGCAGAGACATCCTACTAACTTTGACTGCTCACCTCTAAATGTTTCATGAGAAAAAAATAACTCCTGTTTTATTTAAGCCACTATTTTGGTAACTTTTTGTTACACTATCTCATCTGTACTGTACCTAATTGCCCTAAATAAATACTTGTAAAAAGCAATAAGCAAAAGATGAACAACTCAAATGGAAAATGGGTGAAGACCATGAAGAGACAACTTATTTAGATGGCTAAATAGTTGGTTAAACATATGAAAACACATGTTCAAATTTACCAGTAATTAAAGAAGTGCAAATGAAAATAAGATGTCTTTTTACCTATCAAATGATTATATGTACCTAATACAACCTAGCAATTCACTTCAAAGGGAATTTAGTTCAGAATATGGGAACATGTGTAGAGTTACTATAATTTACATAATTCAGAATTCAGAAATAACTTATGTGCTCAACACCAGGTTATTGAGTTAAATAGATTATGGTACAGTGGGATGATACTCCATTACTGAAAAATAATTTGGCATAGGACCAAATGAGAGTAATCCCAGCCGACTGGACAGTCATGTTTGAATGACTATATTTGTGGACCCACATTCTAGATACAGAAATATACTTTAGGCCAAGGTGTCCAGCGCATGAGATCAGGAGTTAGAGACCAGTCTGGACAACATAGTGAAACCCCGTGTCTAATAAAAATACAAAAAATTAGCTGGATGTGGTGGTATGTGCCTGTAATCCCAGCCACTCAGGAGGCTGAGGCAGAAGAATCACGTGAACACAGGAGGCAGTGTTTGCAGTGAGCTGAGTTCACGCCATTGCACTCCAACCCGGGCAACAGTACGAGACTCCATCTCAAAAAAAAAAAAAATATATATATATACACTCACACACACACACACAGACACAGACACACACACACACTTTAAGAGATTTTGATCCAACACAAGGATAAAAAAAAAAAAAAGTGTCATTCTTTTCCAAATCCTTGTTAAAGGGGAAAAAAATCCCTAGGAAGTTATGCTGTGACCTGGTAACAAAAAATTACATGATTTGTGCAGGCCCCTGCCTGAGAAAGTATTCCATGATAGATGAATATATTTGTTTAACTGAAGTGGTTATGATTCATCACACACGGCCCATAATAAAAATATAGTGAGTATTTTTCTGAGGCTTCTCATAACCATGAATCAATGACACACGTTCTGGAATTTAGTTCTGAATGTGGCTCCGACTTCTAGCGGGAGAGAAGCGTAAGTTAACTTTGTAGTGCTCTGGCTGTAGCGTCGGTTTCTTTTCTCATGCTCAGCAATAATCCGCAGAAAGAAAAATAACAAATCTCATTTTGCAGTTGTGTTGAGTTGCCTCTTAAAAAATCATGACTCAAAAGTAAATTAAGAATATGAAATAATTGGTTTACACGGACTTTAAACTGTTATTTTTAAAAAGGCCAAACCAGGCCGGGTGCCGTGGCTCATGCCTGTAATCCCAGCACTTTGGGAGACTGAGGTGGGTGGTTCACAAGGTCAGGAGTTCAAGACCAGCTTGGCCAACATGGTGAAACCCTGTCTCAACTAAAAATACAAAAAAAATTAGCTGGACATAGTGGCACATGCCTGTCATCTCAGCTACTTGGGAGGCTGAGGCAGGAGAATTGCTTGAACCCAGGAGACGGAGGTTGCAGTGAACCGAGATTGTGCCAATGCACTCCAGCCTGGGCAACAGAGCGATACCTTGTCTCAAAAAAAAAAAAAAAAAAAAAAGGCCAAACCAAATGTGATGAAGATGATAAGATTTTAAAACAATTAAATGAAATAATGGAGATGAGAAGACCATCTTACTTTGGTTTCAGAACATCCTAGTCATATGGCTAAGTATGTAGAGGCATGTTTATTGTGGTTTCATTGAAAGGCTTTGCCTACTAAATGAAATATTTTTTGATTATTCAAAATATATAGTTTCCAGAAAGATATCTATTTGGAGAACTATGAACTGTGGAGAGAATCAAAAGCTTTTTTTTAAAGCCACATAATGAAGCTACCAATGAAACAACAATCTACTTCACAGCAAAATGGAAAAACATCTGAAAGAACATTTTCAAGCTCAATGAGGTGAAAATGCACTGTGAAAAATTCCTTCAGTAAAATTTCTAATATTGTTTAAGAATGCTTTGTGTTGGCCGGGCATGCTGGCTCATGCCTGTAATCCCAGCAGTTTGGGAGACCGAGATGGGAGGATCACTTGAGACCACGAGTTCAAGACCAGCCTAGGCAACAGAGTGAAACCCTGTCTCTAATATTAGCTGGGCATGGTGGCATGCACCTATAGTCTAAGCTGCCTGGGAAGCTGAGGTGGGAGGATCACCTGACCCCAAGAGGTAGAGGCGGCAGTGAGCCCCCTGATTGTACTACTGCACACCAACTTGGGTGGCAGAGTGAGACCCTGTCTCAAAAAAACAAAAGAAAACCCACAAAAAAACAGAATACTATGTTTTAAAGCAGTCCTTCATATTCCACAAGAATATAATTTATACTTCCATAAAGACAGCATTTATTGCTAGAAAGAGCAAATGGCAATCACCATTAATTTGTTTTAATACTATTTTATAAGAAAACATTTAAATGTATATAACTATTTTCTTAAGTTTAAAAATATTTAAAATATTTTAATGGCAAATAATCAACATTAATATTTTGTTCATACTGAGATATTATATAAAAATATTAATGTTGATTATATTAAGAAGCTAATATATGCTATTATATCAATAACTATTAAAAATTAAAACCATTATGCTTTTGACAAGATAAAATACATCTATGAAACATTGGGGTTTTATATTCATATAGAATGTTGCTGCTTGCTGTTGAAACTAACTTCACAGAGTTTATGAAACTCAAGAATATTTTTGATATCTCTGATTTTTGCCAGAATCAACATGATATAAATGTGTATATTGTATCTCTGTGAAAGACAAAAGGTGCATATTAATTTGCAGATGCTTAAGTTGAAATGTTTATGGAATTAGCTAATTTATATTCACCTTTTTACTGCATGCAGATTTCTAATATCTCTAGTTCTATATCTTTTAAGTTTCTTTTATTTGAATAAATTCATTCTTTCTAGATTTTGCCTTTAGAAATTATTTTATGTAAGTTCATTTATCTACATTGAAAGATTTTCACAGTATATTAACGGGAAATAGCAGGCTATGAGCTTATTTTTGTGCAAATATGATATAAGGATAGAAAAAAGTCTACAGCAGATACTGGTTGTGCACAGTAAGGACCACATGAGGAGCTTTTAAACATCCCATGACCAGACCCCATCTCAGCCTGATTAAGTCAGAATCTCTGAGTGGGTGTCCCAGACATCTACTTCAATAGCTCCCCAGGTAAGCCAAGGCTGAGAACTGACTTAGAAGCATGCACACAGCTTCCCTCAACACACACACAGAGTACATCTACCTGTAATG
Organism: Ateles fusciceps; assembly: GCA_036589455.1. Lineage (NCBI taxonomy): Eukaryota > Metazoa > Chordata > Mammalia > Primates > Atelidae > Ateles > Ateles fusciceps. Next base: position 6,126,394 of record JAZHEH010002605.1, read on the forward strand.
TGGACTACGGGAAGTTTTACATTCTTCTTTTGGCTTATATGCTTTGTCTACAATGAACATGTGTATTTTCCTAAAACACACATGTAGTTGAATGCATGTGGATGGAAGGGGAGAGAGAAGGTGAAAGGAAAGATTTTAAAATTAATTTTTAAACATCTTTTGTAGAGATGGGGGTCTTGCTATGTTGCCCAAGATGGTCTGAAACCCCTGGCCTTAGGCAATGCTTCCACCTCGGCATCCCAAAGTGCTGGGATGGCAGATATGAGCCCCTGCACCTGGCCAATTAAAAAAATGTTTTAAACAATTAAACCCCACATCAACACAGAAAAAATGCAAGACAACAGTGGGGAAAACATGCATGGTGTCTTTGTGTCAACCTCACAGGTAGCTGAAAAATGCTTCATGGGCAGAAGAATGAGTCAGAAGGAGCTCACATGTACTAAATTTCTATCATGTGTCATGGCTTTATTTTTCACTGCCTTTAATTCCCACAACTACCTTGCAGAGTTGATAGATGATTTTTCTCTTATGGTTGGGGGAAACGGACTCTCGGACAGATGAAGTCACTTGCTGAGTCACATGGCAAGCACTCTGACATACGAACACTGTTTGAGCCAAAGGCACTGACCGACTCCTGAAACTCACCTTCTACGGTGAGGAGGAGGGGGTGGCCAGGACCAGGGCGTTTTCCTTTTGTGTAACTAACAGAAAGCTGTTAATCTTCCTTGCTTTTCTTCACTTTCGCGGGGAAATCGATACTTCATTAAGGCTTTTTAGATGCCACTTACTCTCCTCAAGACCACCTTCCGTTGCTTAGTTTTGGATGACCACAGATAGTCTTCATTCACTATGGGAAGCTTCACAAATCACTCTGTCAGACAAATTGTCTTGACCTTCCACTTAAGAGCAGTTGCTACCACTTTCTAATAATGGCCTATCAATATATTTTTTAAAACCACGTGGATTCCTTTGACAACATGGCCAGGACAGAGTCTTGTCACTCGTGTCTAAATGCACGGTAATTTTGCTGTCAGCCAGGATGAACTGACGGCTGACAGCAGTTAATGATAAACAACAGAAAGAAAAGGAGGATCTAAGTGGCAAAAGCAACAGAAGCCGGAGAGAATCAAGCAATAAGAACATATATTTTAGAAGCAACAGCTCCAATAAGTAGATTAACCATTTAAAATAGTATGTCAACCAAGTTTTTTAAGTAAATGAAGCTGTGGAGCCCAACCTTCTTTTTCACATGCTTTTTTTCTTTTTTAAAGACAAGAGTTTCACTCTGTCACCCAGGCTGTAGTGCAGTGGCATAATCATACTCACTGCAGCCTCAACCTCCTAGGCTCAAACAATCCTTCCACCTCAGCCTCCCAAGCAGCTGGGTCTATAGGTGTGCACCACCACACCTGCTTAATTTTTAAAAACTTTTATAGAGATGGGTTCTTGCTATGTTGCCCAGGCTGGTCTTGAACTCCTGGGCTCAAGGGATCCTCCCACTTTGGCCTCCCCAAGTGCTGGGATTACAGATGTGAGCTACCATGCCTGGCTTCACATGCTTATTAATGCTGATGCTGTACATCTACATTTCGGTAATATATATTTTTGATTAAAGGAAACATTTTAAGTTAAAGGGGCCAGCCAGAGAAACATGGCAAGATTCTATAAACATATATATATAAATTAGCAACGCTGGTGGGTGTCTGTGGTCCAAGATACTCAGGAGGCTGAGTTGCGAGGATCACTTGCGCTCCAGAGGTTGAGGCTGCAGTGAGCTATGACTGTCACTGCACTCCACCCTGGGCAACACAGCAAGACCATGTCTCAAATAAAGGGGGTGGGGGAAGCATTCTGATTTCTTTCTGACCTTGTTCTTTATCACCTCCCTCAAGTTCACATTATTTATGGTGAGGATTTATTGGTTGGTGGCCCCAAATAACTTAAGAACAGCATAATGGAACCCCAAATAACTTCAAAGACAGACTGGCTTATTTGTTCAAAGAGTTTCAAATGTTTAAGATGGTGCCCTTGACCAGGTGCTCTTCCCTCTGATCACATTTGACCTCTGTCTTCTCAGACACTTCTTTTGCACATGATGGTATAAAAAAAGGAAGCATAAGCTCTGGAGTTGGGCTCTTCTGGATTTGAATGCCTGCGATGCAAGTTACTAGTTATGGGGGCTTGACACTAATGGTTTTATTTCTCTGAGCCTTCGTTTCTACACTGTCAAAGTTGAGAGAAAACTTTCCATGCACTCCTTAGAAAAATGTCAGACTAAACACGTCAAGTGCCTAGCCCAGTGCTTGGTACAGGGCAGGTGCTTTAAAAATGTTAGTTTACACCCCACACCTGATTAACTTTAATACGGCTCCCATCCACTTCTGTCTTCAGCATATCATGACAGGGTAGTTCCCCTCAGAATGTTACACTACATCCTCCCTGAGACTACACGATCACTGGAAATGGAGACAATGCCCAGTCTTTGTTTACAAAGATCTTGTAAACCCTGGCTCCAATAACGGGCAGTAATTGACATGCATGGCTAACCCAAACTTGTAGCCAAGTGTAATCCGGGGTGTACGGCTAGGCTACTGCTTGTCATATCAACTATTAATATACTCTGTTCAGAAAACCTGGCAGTGGCTGGTACATTTTTTAGTTCTAGCAAGGTATTTTCCAATATCCAGTAAAAACATAGATTTTTACAAACTATTCAAATCAATACACACTAGGCAGGATCATTTGAAAGTGTGCACTCTGCGCAGACAGCAAGTCAATATTTTACGGAGGCTATTGATTTTTTTATTTGTAAACACATGATCCCAGGCTACTCTACAGGACCACGCTGTGGGGCTGTTCACAGATGAGACACATCATTTAAAAAAAACGACACAGCAACAAAAAGCTTTGATGCTGTCTTGGAGAGGATCCAAGGCAAATATGCCTTCAATAAATAGCCCTGAGTCTCAGTGTTCCAGATGCAACATGTTATTTTGCAGTCTTGGACACAGTTTCTGAACTATCAACTGAAAATTATTCACCGATCTATGATACAAAGTTCTGTGTGCTTTGAGGGAAAAAGATCATGACTTTTTGAAATCTCATCTACCTTTGTAGATCAGAGCATATAGTACCGTGAATTATGTAGGTGCTAAATAACTGTGGGTTGAATTCAACTTATTGATCAGTGCTGATATGTTTGAGGGCAGAAAGAATTAATGAAAAAATACTTTATTTTTATGTTTTAATTTTAAAAGTGATGCCCACAATCTTATCGCAGCTGAGATTTTTCAAGTCCGGGGTACTTTCCATAAGTTATGAAGCTTGCTAATTATGTTTGGAGGTTTGAATATACTTGTGCATATTTAGAGTCAAATTCCTTCTATCCAGAAATGTTCTTGTCTGTGAATATTTCTCCTTCAAATTCTGTCTTCTTTAGTTTCAAAGAGTTTAAAATATAAACAGGTCTTAAATCAAGCTACAAAATGTGACCTCTAAGCTAAGATTTAAGAAAGACCATCTTTTCTATTTGTACATCGGAATAATGGGATGATTGAACATCATTCCAAATGGGAGTCATCACCTGTCTTAAAGATTGCTTAAGTAAACATCCCATTCAGTGAACTGGTGAAGTGGTAAATCAGATACATTGCTAATTATTGTGTTGTCCTGTAGCTACAAGTAAAAGCCAAGACGTGGGGCGCAAAGTGGCTCAGCACTTTGGGTGAGCACTTTGGCTCAGCACCTGTAAATTCTAGCACTGTGGGAGACCAAGGCAGGAGGATCACTTGAGCCCAGGAGTTCGAGACTGCAGATACCACACCACTGCCCTCTAGCCTGGGTGACAGAGCAAGATCCTGTTTCAAACAAAAACAACCTAGAGTGAGGGACCAATTATTTCCTATTGAAAAGGCAAACATGTATTATAAAAAGCTGGAATATTCGGCCTGGCACAGTGGTTCACACCTGTAATCCTAGCACTTTGGGAATCCAAGGTGGGAGGATCACCTGAGGTCAGGAGTTTGAGACCAGCCTGGCCAACATGGCGAAATCCCATCTCTACTAAAAATACAAAAAATTAGCTGGGCGTAGTGGCAGATGCCTGCAATCCCAGCTACTCAGGAGGCTGACACATAAAAATTGCTTGAACCCAGGATGCAGAGGTTGCAATGAGCTGAGATGGTGCTCTGTCTAAAACAAACAAACAAAAACTATGATATTCCATGCCAAGGAAGCTTCAGTAAAACTGGTGTTCTGAGGCACTGCTCACAGCAACAGAAAAAGATACCCTCCTGGAAAGATTTTAGGAAGCCACAGAAAAGTTCCCAGCCTCTCATCCAACTTCTGGGATTTCATCCTAAGAAACTTGTCCAACCAGGAACCAAAGCCATGTGCATGAACATGTCTACTGCAGCACAATTTATACTGGTAAGAAATGAGAAACTACAGTATGGCAATGTTTAAGGAAGTTACAGTGTATCTACTCTATGGAATTTTAATTTCAATAACAATTATTGGCTATTGTAATTCCAGCAATTTGGGAGGCCAAGGCGGGTGGATCACTTGAAGCCAGGAGTTCGAGACCAGCCTGGTCAACATGATGAAACTTCGTCTCTGCTAAAAGTACAGAAATTAGCTGGGCATGGTGCTGCTTACCTGTAGTCCCCGCTACTCAAAAGGCTGAGGTAAGAGGATTGCTTGAACCCAGGAGGCTGAGGTTGCAGTGAGCTGAGATCATGCCACTACAGTCCAGCCTGTGCGACACAACGAGACTCCATCTCAAAACAAACCAAAATAAAAAGAATAATTATCAAATAAACTGCAATATAAAATAATGATTGGAAAATGTCAAACTAAGAAACGAATAAAAATTGTTAGATACAAAGGTATGTGTTGTGTTATAGCAACAGCTATGTAATCAATGCATATAATTCAGAAAGATTAGCCAAAGATACACCAGAAGTGATGGCTGTTGCTTTGTTAGAAATACAGCAGCATAGGAGTGTCGGTAATTTAAAAGTAGGCCAGGCACGGTGGCTCAAGCCTGTAATTCTAGCACTTTGGGAGGCTGAGGTGGGTGGGTCTCTTGAGGTCAGGTGTTTGAGAGCAGCCTGACCAACATGGAGAAATCCTGTCTCTACTGAAAATACAAAATTAGCCGGCTGTGGTGGCACATGCCTGTAATCCCAGCTACTCGGGAGGCTGAGGCAGGAGAATCACTTGAACCCAGAAGGCGGAGGTTGTGGTGAGCTGAGATCACGCCACTGCACTCCAGCCTGGGCAACAAGAGTGAAACTCTGTCTCAAAACAAATAAATAAATAAACAAAAGTATTTCTATTTCCCAAACATGTCCTAGTAGGATAATATTTAATAAGTTTAATAAGCTACATAAGGCCTTCAGAGAAAAAAATTAAGTATCTTTTCCTATTTCTTTTTCCAGTGAGCAATAAACTTAACTGTCAAGTGAAATCTTCCTTAAGCACAACTTGCATTTCTTGTGCTTTGGCTTCAGTATATTTTATCTTGCTCTGTTGTGAGGATAAACATTTCCATCCTCTCTATTTGTTATCTTGGCTAAGGATACCATATTTCCATGTTAGAATTTCTTCAGTTTTTTTCTATGCCTTCAGATTGCATGTAGGTATGCTTACAGCTGGGGATTTAAATTCTAAATATACATATACTTGACCTAATACAGGACTTTCTTTCTGAAGCCATGTTTGACAATTGGCTGGTTAATAATGCAGTCTAATTGATGGTGTACTTATAACTCTAAAATTCTATGGTTGTTTCTAGACTGTTCTTGAAAGGCTTATCATTTTAAGTAAGAAATCACACAAATGGGCCAGGTGCAGTGACTCACACCTGTAATCTCAGCACTTTGGGAGGCCAAGATGGAAAGATTACTTGAGGCTAGGAGTTCAAGACCAGCCTGGGCAACATAGTGAGATCTCGGCACTACAAAAAATAAGCAAAATTAGCTGGGTGTGGGGGCACACACCTATGGTCCCAGCTACTCAGCAGGCTGAAGTGGGAGGATCACTTGAGCCCTGGAAGTCATGAGCTGACATCACACCACTGTACTCTAGCCTGGGCATCAGAGTGAGATCCTGCTTGAAAGAAAGAAAAAAAAGAGAGAGAGAGAAAGAAAGAAGAAGTGACAGAAAAGAAGAAATCATGGCCAGATGTTGTGGCTCACGCCTATAGTCCAAACACTTTGGGAGGCCAAGGGGGGCAGATCACCTGAAGCCAGGAGTTTCAGATCAGCCTGGCTAACATAGCGAAACCCTGTCTCTACTAAAAATACAAAAATTAGGCAGGCGTGGTGGTGTGTGCCTGTAGTCCCAGCTACTTAATCCCCTATTACGATTATAATAGGGCAGGAAACCTGAGAGCTTCTGATAGAGTCTCAGCTATGTGCCATAACTAAAAGCTTGCTGATGTTCAGGCAAGTAGCTGCTTTCAATGGATCAAAACAAGTTACTTCTAAAAGAGTAAAACGTCCCTCCACACCCTCATCCTCATCTCAGCCACTGCTAGAGACACTGAGAGGATGCACATTCTTAGCTAAGAATGCAGTACACCCATTGCAGGAGCAACAACCTCAAAGACTCCCTTCATGTAGCTAAAGGAAGAGTCACAAATTAAGTGGCTATGGCTCAGCCTTGGGTCCAGTTCTGATTTTTGGCAGTTCCAGAAAAAGCTCTATTTAGGAGCAGGAGATTAAAATTAGAGCCTTCATACGTCGCTAGTGGGAATGTAAAATGTTGCAGCTACATGGAAAACATTTTGGCATTTCCTCAAAAAGGTAAACATAGAATCAATATATAAAACAGTTCCACTCCTACAGATATACACAAAAGAATTGAAAACAGGGACTCATGCTCATATGGCAATGTTCCTTGCAGCGTTATTTACAATAACCAAAGGGTGGAAATAAACTAAGTGTCAATCAACAGGCAAATGAATAAACAAATAATTCAGCCATAAAAAGGAATGACATTCTGATATGTGCTACAACGTGGATAAATCATAAAATTACGATGCTTAGTAAAACAAACCAGGCACAAAGAGACAAATATTGTGTGATTCAACTTATATAAAATATCTAGAACAGATGAATTTATATAGATAGAACATAGATTAGAGCTTAACAGAGAATGCAGAAGAGGGAAATTGGAAGTGATTGTTTAATGGGCAGAGTTTCTGTCTGGCGTGATAAGTAAACTTTAGACATAGTGGTAATCATTGCACAAGATTCTAAATGTAATTAGTGCCACTGAATTATACACTTAAAATAGTTAAATGTCTACAAACACACACACACACACACACACACACACACACACATACACATATACATATGACTACAATTTTTTTAACGTTTAAAACAGTGATAGTGGAGGAGAATGGATTTGTGACAGAGTGGGTTTTCTCAAACCAAACATAAAATATATTGCAATTAATAAATATAAAATAAATTCAACTATGTTAAAAATAAAGGGCTTCTGTTATTTAAAATACAACAAGAAAACAGGAGATTAAGAGGAATTAATCACTGCAGAATAATGTGATGTCCTGGAAATAGAGAATGTTTTCCTTCTTTGTGGGTTCAGATGGTCTCAATCCTGAAAATAGTGGTTTGTCCTGTGAAGGATGTATGTGTGCACACTTAGCTCACCATTTGGACAATCAACAGAAGAATCTGGCATGCTTGGCTCACCCTGTGGTGCTTCCTGGATTTTCTTTAAGCTCCCACAAAGTGTACTCTGGGCTGAATGGCCCAGACTTGGAGAATTATCCTACTGAGAGGTATGGCAGATCCCACTGAGAGTGAACCTACAGGAAGGGGCCAAGGCTTCCTGCAAGGTGCATGAAAATCGTCTGTAATTAAGTGGTGGTTAGCCAGGCATGGTGGTTCATGCCTGTAATCCCAGCACTTTCAGAAGCTGAGGCGGGTGGATCACTTGAGCCCAGGAGTTCGAGACCAGCCTGGGCAACACGGCCCATCTTTAAAAAAAAAAATAAAAAATAAAAAATAAAGTGGTGGTTAGGAGCACAGGGCTCCAGAGTCAGACTCCCTGACTTCCCACTGCTAAAAGCTACAATAATGAACATGGTGTTTAACTTCTGTCTACTTCAGTTTCTTAATCTCGAAGATGAGTATCATGATAGTACCTATCTCACAGAGATTTGGTAGAGATTAAATTCCTTAAGGTATTGAAAGCACCGGGAAGTACTTGGCACATAGAAAGCACTTAGTAAATAGTAGTTCTTAATATTAATGATCAATATGTTGGAAGTAAGGGAGACCTGAGGGGAAGAAAATCAGGTTAGGACCAGGGTGTGCAATGAAGGGATCCCTGTAAACAGAATTCTTGGGTTATGAACAGCTCTAAATACACTGTTCTACACTAATTTTTCTGAATTATCTGTAAGACTTCACTAATCCTGAAATTACTGCACAGTCTAGTATAAGGTAGGGGCGTTACGAACTATAAAGGGTGAAGACAGTAAAGAAAAGTGGGGCCTGCCCCACAGAAACTCTGCCCTTGCCCCAGCAGTCTCCATTCCATGGGGATGGCATCAGGATTCCAAGACAGAAGTGAGCAGGGCACACGTTGGGGCCAGGAGCATGCAGAGGCACCCATGAGAGGCACTCAGATACCTAGGAGAAGGCTGCCATGGTCCCAGATTTGCTGGAGAGCCCTGTTGGAAAAGGAAGGGATGGAGCAGGGAGCAGACACCTGGGTTACTTGGGAAACATTTTCTTCAAATTTCTTCTGTATATCTACCTGCCTAGCCATGTGAGCTCACCAAGCACTTAAGAACAAAACCCAGTCCAGGATGAGTGTTCTGGTCTCCTCCTTCCAATAAAAAGTGATCATTGGCAGCTCCCACTTTCATGCCAGCTCACCAGTGAGATGTTGACCACCACCTGCAGAGGTCTGGCCTGCAGACCCTGTCTCAATGACAGATGAATAAATGCACTATCACACCATTACAGTGATTTAAGTGGGCTAGGGATGGTCGTTGGCTGCTTTCAGAGGGTGAACTGCAGCCAACTGACCAAGACTCCCTGTTTATCCACATATTTATTCAGTCAGATTTTACAACAGGGGTTCTAAGTTAACACACTTGGGGATAATTAACATGGTTAAAAGAATGGTTTTACCACTGATAAAAGCTTTAGGTTGGGGGCCCAGAGTAAACACTATTAACAGGTAATACCCTTTTGATCTTCCTTTGAGAGGACCAGCCAGCACAAAATTTACATGAGTAAACAGAGTAGAGACAAAGGGATGTGGGGTAAACAGACTTAAACTGGGAAAGCCTTTTTCGTCTCTCTTTCCTATGCCAATGTAAATGAGGTGGCTGCCTTCAGCCTGTCCCAGTAAAACCTTTTGGTCTTCCAAAAGATTTGAGATTACAATCTATAACTTTTGCTAATATTTTACCAGCCACCCTGAGTGAATCTCAACACACCAGGAAGTCAGCCCTAGTGAGGGCATGTGAGAACTACAGAAGGATTGGTGGTGTGGATTTCTCTTAAGATATTGTCCTTCACTCTCCTGCTCTACCCTCCCCGCAACCCCCCATTAGATTAGTGGTTTTTCTGTCAAACCACCAGGTAGAACATTTGAAAGATCACAGAACAAAAGCAATTACCAGTACATTTTTATTTCCAGTTGCAGCTTTATTTCCACACACACACACAAAATCTATATTGAAGTTACAGAATTGCCACAAATGCCACACACCATTCAGACTCAGCAGAAAGCCCACAAGAAAAGCACAAAATGAATGGACTCAGCTGCCCTGTCCCCCTGGTGACGGGGGAAGGACAGGCAGAGTCACCTAAAGGGGAGCTGAGTCTTTGGGGGGGAAAGGAAAGCCCAGGGTCAAGGGGGAAAACAACACAGACACTGCATGGGGGCCTTCGGCGAGGCAGGGTTAGATCACGCCGGTGGAAGGAAGGCCCTAGCATCCCTCCCCTTGCCCAAGAACAGCACACCATTTGTGAGTCTGTCCACTGTGTCCCCAACAGCAATGCACAGATACAATTCTAGCAGCAAGAGCACAGAAACAGAGTAAGAGCAAAAGGCAAAGCAGTCTGAGATTATGGGTTTATTTTCAGTCCAAGACACAAAGCCAGTTCAGACTTCTGAATTTTTCCATCCTTGTTCACATCGCAGTGACGCAAGAGAATCGCACGGAACTTATCAAGGTCCACCCCGCTGATGCTGGGCTGAGGGCGACAAAAGTAATATGTCAACAGGCAAGCCAATGGTGGTCCCACCCTTTTACACCCTCTCTGACGCTCCCTAAACTTAGGGTGTGTCCTGCCTTGGAGGAGACTGGCCCCGGTAGTGAGAGAATGAGTCTATCGCCTCATCCCACGAAATACGCTGCCAAGGGTAAGTTTTCTGCCAACAGCTTCATTTCTCAGCATGTCCCTTCAGGCCACAAAATGCTTACCTGCATATCACTTCCCTGCAGTTCTTACAGAAAGCCTGCCTTATTAGAAACCATGGTAAAGATACTTTGCTTCAAAGTAGTGAATAATGATCATAAATTTCTGCCTTGCTTCACTGATGAGAGAACATATATTTCATTATCTCCCTGCAGGAGATTTTTGTGTCTCTGGTTTAAAAAAAAATATGGTTACACTGAATGTAAATTTAAAACACGTGGTTGAGCTAGGGATGTAAAATTTACTCCAAAGGATATGTTAGGGGGCAAGAAAGAATGTTAGCTAGAAATGTGATACTTGTTAGCTAGGAAAAGTTTACTTCAAGCTTAAAGGCCTGCAAAAGTGAGGAATGCTTGAACAAATTGATTCTTCATAGGTTATTTCATTTAAGCTTCACAATAATGCGGGGAAGCAAATAATGCCAGCTCTTTTACAGAGTAGGAAACAGAGGTGCAGAGGAAGCTTAAGCTTTCTGCCAAGCTGGAAAGTTGTGGCAGCATTTTTGAGCCCAAGAATAGCACTGCCCCCAGTGGTCAGAGGACCTCCCTTGCCATGTGAGCTCGCCAAGCACATAGTCCTCTGACTATGGGAGACAGTCCTCAATGGTCCTCTGACTCCAGCTGAGTGCTCACTGCAAAATTTCGTAACATTCTCATGGAGAAAAGGCTGGCCTAATGAAATTACATGAGCACTGATGCATCCGTGAATAAATGTCAACATGAAAGAGCCCATCCTTCAAGATGGATCTCAAATGGCTTACTGGTGCTAAATTTAAAATGGATCCACAGGACCCTTTTATGACGAGACGTGACAGCTTACTCAAGTTCGCTGAAAACCACCACCTTTTTCTTTTAGGACTTTCAGAGCTCGCCTGAACCAACCAATCAGAACTCACTTAAACTAACCAATCGGGGCTTAGCTCTATTGACCAATCAGAAGTCAACTCCAACAACCAATCAGAACTAAGCAAGTCTGAATCCTTTATTTGCATAACAGAACTAACTGGCAACCTGGATGGGCACCGACTCTGTAAAAGCCAACCCTTCTTTTGTTCTTTGCACCCTGGTTTACGCTGAAAGGCGTGTCCTCCTTTCAGTGTAAACCTATTAATGGGAATAAAGGCTTTCCACCAAATTCCTTTTCAGAAAACTTTAGTTCACAAATCTAAATTTAAAGTTCAATGTCCAGAGAGAGAAAAAGAATTAGTCAAATTTCCAAGCCCCTTGATTACTCTAGCAGTTTTATGAGTGAACGGAGAAGGCAGCGACCCCCAGGGTTTGGTTTCAGGGGCTCTGGGAAGCAGTGCCCATTACCCAACCCTCCCCTAAGGTTTTCTGGCTTCCAAAACCAAAATCACTAAAAATATCGTCAGTAGGGGGGAAGAAACTGTTCCTTAACTAGTGAGCCACATTAACACTCATTAATAGGCCCTGTCCAATGGGGTAAATGACACCAAATCAATCCTTGATAGCAGGTTTTAAATAGGAGGAAGGAGAGAAAGAGCAACAGAAATCGGGAGCCAGATGGCAGAGCAGAAAAAATAAACAGCAGAGTAGGGCTGGTGTTCAGAGAGATCTCAGGAGCTGGAAGAGTCTCGGACCAGAAGACAAACTTGATCATCAACTTCACTATTCTGTGGAGAGTCCCCTGAATGATTAGACTGTGAGGCTATGATGCAACTCGACCTTGTCAATAGGTTGGCTCTGTCAGTACCAGGCAAGTATACATTTGGCCCAGAGGTCCTGAAAACAGCAGGCTGCATTCTGAGACCCCCTGCTGGGAGCTCATTTGTTGTCCTGTGCGATGTGGGGATGTGCGTTCTTAAGCATCTTCAATGACGTTGCTAAAACTTTTCTCCACTAAACGGCCCCAGGATTCTTTTGGCAAATCCCACCATTAGAAAATACTCAACTCGCAGTCATTTATACATTAGTGTGAATTAGTTTCCCAATATATTTACCTCATTCAAACTATTCTAAGTTTGTTTTTGTTTTGTTTTGTTTTTCTAATTGAAGAATAATGGGCTTTGTTTCCCGTGAGAGTAATTATTTCCTTCGAGTGAGAAGAAAATGTTTTTGGTGTGTGAATGTATGTGTGTTGGGGGATGCGGGAATGAATGTGGATGTATGTAAGGGAAGTTTCTTTGGACCTTGTGAGTTACGTTTTTAATATTGGGCAACTCAATATGAGTCAGGAGACCTAAATGCCACAGCTCAAAAATGCATGTCACTGAAGACAAATCACCGGAAACCCTCAGAGCCTCAGTCTTAATAAGAATTTTTACAAGTCACCAATATAAGTACAGAAAGGTTCCTGAGGTAAGCATATATTAACGCTTATCTTCACAACAACCCTCAGAGGTGGGATCTACTTTCATCATTAATTTACAGAGGAGTAAATTAAGCACAGAGAAGTTAATTAACTTGCCCAGCGTCACACAGCTGACACATGTCAGAACCAAGATACAAATCCAGGCAGGCAGGCCCCAGAGTGTATATTTTTCATCACTACACTGTATCATAACCTTTCATGTAAAAGTGTAATTTTTTCCTCATTCATCTTATGGGACAGTGTGAGAGTGGATCTGAAATAAAATTGACTGAAAAATGCTGATCTGTCTCCCTTTAATCCTGGCAGCAGGGGATCTTTGGGGGCTGGCCTTCTCTTCCCAGTTCTTACCCATAGTCGGTGCTCAGTTCTATCTATGAAATTAGTGAATGACTGTCCTCAAATGCAGCCTTCCTGTTTTTGTCATATACCCACCCTTTCCTGTTCATTCCAATTCTCTTAAAATAATTAAAATTCACGTCCAAGACTTCTGTTAACCAGCAGTCCCCAAATCTCTATCCTGGAGTCGTTATGACTCCAAGACACTGCACCACATTCTGACCACGAGAGGAACTGAACTAGAGTTTCACTGATGGTAAGTGCCCTTTATTGTAATCCACTTAAAACCATTCTCTCATGCTTAATTAACCAGAACCTTATTCTCTAATCACGCAACATTACAACATGTTTTCTCTTTCCAGTTTGCTATTTATCGGCCACGCTAGCATTTGGAAACGAGGCGACAGGCAGAAGTTAAGACGTTATTGCTAAAGATACCCATCCAGGCCTCTACCAACAAGCCTCTGCTTGTCTACAAATTATTACCTGCCATTGCTTTTTAAAATGAAAATAAGAAATTACATTGCTGTTCCTTTAGGATCACTTTACTAGGCAAATGCAAATGTCTGCTCAGATACTGGGAAGTCCCCTAGAGTGTCGTGTACCCAGCAGTGCTTTCATTTGAGAAGCTCCAGGAAGAACCTCTTAAATCTTCCACCTTTCTTCTCGTCGCCAGTTCCCACACCCCCAGACATTCTTTTGTTAGATATTCACTCTTTCGGATTTCATTGCCTTCTCCTTGCCACCTATCCTCTCTTTAAAAGTTTTTCATCACCCAAGAGATGACAGCACATTAAGTTACTAACATAATAGTGTGAAAACACGTACTATATATACCAGAGTGCTATCTTCCTTAATAAACAAAGCAAGGTCAGAATGAAGTCATCATCAAATTTCTGGATAGGCAGTGAGGGGAAGAAAAGTCAGGCTGGAGGAAAGGACATTGAAGAAGGAAACGGGAAAGCACACCTGCCCTTTCTTAAGATGTTTGCTGTCATTTGACAATGGATCCCAGGAATTTTAAAGCATGAAAACCACTTGACTTAGTAATTTTATGCCTGGGATGAGGCCAAACATAGAAAAAGATTTTTGCACAAGGATATTATTACATGATTGTTTTGAATCACAGACATGGGAAACCATGTAAATTACTAGCAGTAGGGGAATGTTTAAGTAAATTATGATTTAACCACAGGTGAAATATTATGTGGTTACTGAATGACTCTTACTATTATTCTATAATAGACTATTTATAGTGTACTCTACATTATATATAATATACTATTATGCTGTAATGTCTATTATTCACTATAATCTCAACTATATAAAAACATACATAGGAAAGAAGTCAGTTCATACTCAGTCTGTTAAAACATAGAGGTTATGCTTCTGTTTTTTTCTGGTTTCTGTTTTCTGATTTCTCTATGATACATGTATCATTTTTACAATTTAAAAGTGAAAAGAAACATTTATGCTAAGGGCGAGCTCTTTAGAGAGGCACACGTTAGATGTAGTCCTTTACTGAGTCTATCAATAACGTTAGGTATTGCCCCCTCTTGCCAGCCTTCTTCCTGTCAATAGCAGAGAAAAAGCAAATGGGGTGTCCATTAAGGAAAAGACAGAACTTTAGAGAGGCCTGTGGGCAGGAACTCCCATCACTTCCAGGCAGACATCGAGTCACTTCTGGCAGCCAATTTATTTGGCTTTCCAATGTTATGTATTCACATTTCTACCTTCTCTTTAGAGATCTTGAATTTCTTACCATTCTACTTTCTAGTTTAAGCTGTAGATTCTTCTGTTGACTTTTATGCTGCGCTGAGTGAGCTACAGGCTGTTAAAAAAATCTTGTAGGCTGGGCGGGGTGGCTCACACCTGTAATCCCAGCACTTTGGGAGGCCAAGGCAGGCAGATCACTTGAGATCAAGAATTTGAGACCAGCTTGGCCAACATGGTGAAATACCATCTCTACTAAAAATATAAAAATTAGCTGGGTATGCTGACATGCACCTGTAGTCCCAGCTACTCAGGAGGCTGAGGCAGCAAAATCGCTTGAACCCGGGAGGCAGAGGTTGCAGTGAGCCGAGATCACACCACTGTACTCCAGCCTGGGCAACAGAGTGAGATTCCATTTCAAAAAAAAAAAAAAAAAAAAAAAAAAACTTGTACAGAAATTATTGTGTATATAATTAACAATATTGTATTGATACTTAGAAATTTGCTATGAAGGTAAATGTTATGTTAAGAAACAAACAAAAAAGAAAACAAAACAAAAAGACCAAAAAAAAAAAAAGAGGGTGGACAGGGGATGGCTAGAGAAATGTTTGCAGGTGATAAGTAAGTTTATGTCATTGATCATGATGATGGTTTCATGGGTGTATACTTACCTCCAAATGCATTAAATAGTATACATTAAGTATATACAGTGCTTTTTTTTAAAGTGTCAATCATATCTCAATACATTTGCTGGAAAAAAAGAAATCATGTTTATTCCTCAGGGACCTGCTATCTTATCGGATTGACAGAGGAAAGACTTGGGTGCCATTTTTCAGAGCTTGGGGAATGAGGTGTTTTGATAACCAAATAATCTTGTCCATGTAAAGTCAACGTATATATCATATATGATTGTCCAAGAATTGAAAGACTATAAAATGAGCTTATTTCAGAGTTATTACTGCAAATACCAAAAACCCTGACCCAAACTTTGAAACATGGGCCAGTTGCCTTGCTGACCCCATATGCTCTCTGACAATTGCTTTTAAAATAAATTCCAGGTATTGATTTGTTTACTTATCCCAAAGCCCTTTTTTGTAAAATGAAAAGAAAGAAAAAAGTCACAGGAAAGATTCTGTTTGTAAAGCCAAGAAATGTGAAACTCAACTAATGGTCCTCCTTTGACTCCAGCTTATAAACTACATGGTGAATATTTTTAAAGAAACCTAGAAGACAAAGAAAGACCCAGTTCAGACTAGGAAAGACACAATAAAGGTATGCACCTTCAATTATCAGAGGAGAACATTAATAATGAACTCCTGTGTATATATGTTTTAGGTCAACAAATCATCTAGAGAATCCCAATAAATTCCTT
The DNA here is from genome assembly GCA_036589455.1 of Ateles fusciceps. NCBI lineage: Eukaryota > Metazoa > Chordata > Mammalia > Primates > Atelidae > Ateles > Ateles fusciceps. The sequence continues at coordinate 6,142,621 of JAZHEH010002605.1, forward strand.
TTGAATTACTGACCACAGTCTGACTTGGTCCCTAGGAACCAGCTCTATGTCAAATTGACTGGTGCTTACACTGAGAGGTGCCTTTGTGCTGCCCCAGCAACTCCACAGAAACAGAGAGGCAAGGACAAAAGTGCGGGGATCTTCACCTTCCCAGAGAGATGATATAAATTCACTGAAGAATGAGGCTGGTCTCTGCTTCCACCTAACCTTTTTGCATGGCCTAGAATTTTTCCCATCTCTCATTTTTCTCTGAAAAATATGTTTTGTCTGCTACACTGTTGGTTTGGCTTTTAATTCCGTCTCCTCCTCCTGGCTTTTGGAAACCATTGCCAAACTCAGTGACAACTGAAAGGCAGAGTTATTAAAGATTATTAAGATTATCCAGATTCAAATATCATGATTTTTAAGAAGGGATCCAGCAAACTTACACTGGCTGTGGATATCTGGGCTTTCTCTTAGAAAAATCATATGGAAATAGCAACGATCATAGTCGCTGAAGTTATGAGAGCCATATCACTTTCCAGATCAATATGTGACATAGCTAATATTTTTTGAGTTTTCCATAGTAATCTGTTACTATGGTAATAATCAGTGAAGTAGCACAATATTAACTGCCTTATGCAGATTTTCCTTCTGTAATTTTCACGACAACTTTATGGAAGTAGGATCTATGACAATTTCCATCTTCCAGATAAGGAAACTGAGGTTTGGAGATGCAAAATAACTTGCCTAGAGCCTCATTGGCAGGGCGTGATAAAATGATGCCTGGAACCCTGGGGGGTTAGCAAAGAATCTGGATTCTTAGCTTGAGTTCTCATCAGCTTCTTAACTTTTACTTGCCTTTATTTTTAGCATTTTTCTACAGTATACAGAGATACTTTAATAATCAGAAAAAGAAACAAAAATTTTTGAGCTATGCATTATAAAATATGCTAGTTAATTGCCATCTGACATAATTATACCTATCTTTTAGAAGTTTTCTTTTGCACTGGCTTTTTTATGTTATTATTTTGGACAGGATTATCCAGTAAAATGACGTAGCCACGCGTTGAGCTGCTGATTCCTTTTATGAAATTTTCTTTCAAATGCTAAGTATTCTCAAGCTCAAAAATGTACTCTAAAGATTACAGCAGCTTTGTTCTAATAAAATAATAAAGACTATTAATTTTGGAAATCATTCGATATCCCAGAGACTGTGGTCAGTGTTGATGTTATTTCTAGTCATCACACAACCGTGGGAAGTAAATATTGTTGTGTCCATATAACGGATGAGGAGACAAGAATCAGAGAGATTTAGTAATTTTTGCCCACAGAAATACAGTTAAAAATGGATGATCTGGAATTAAAGCTCAGATCTGTCACAGTCCAAAGCATTGTCTCTCATTTTACACTGCCTCGTCTATAAAACAAATTCCAATCAGTTCTTTTCATAGCGAGGGAAAAGTGAAAGAAGGGAAGAGAACCAAAATGAAGTTACCAAAGAATAGGAGCATCAGCCACCCCCCCCAACAAGGCAGACCCTCTGGGAGCAACCGCTTCAAACTCTGTAATGGGACGTATTCTGATTCAAGCAGAGCATAATTCCTCAACACAGCCCAGCTGCCTCCCGCAGCCTGGTGAAGACGCGGGATGCCACAAAACTGTTTTCAGCAACAGATGACACCTCTGATCTGAAAAAATCTGTTTCCCACAAGTTTGAGACTAAAGAAAAGGGGGAGCAAAGAAGGAAGAAGGGAGGTTGATTTGCTTAATGACTGATTGCTCACCCTGACTGTGCATCCACACTCACAGCTGGGCTGTGTATGTGGGCCATGGAGGAGCAGAAGGCCAGGCTCTCTTGCGGGGTTGGGTGCTGGAAGGTTCCAAAGCCCCCAGGCTCTACACTCAGGCAGTCACTGCCCCTGGCTCCAATGCATAGGAGCCGAGGCAGCTCTCAAAAACAGACTTGACTGTCCCATTCATTCTTTCAAAAGCAAATTAAAACTCTAATTTGGCAAATTCTGCCCTGCAAGTTTAATATCCTATAGATAATTGCTCAGTTTCTATTACAGAAGCCATTCTGGCATTAAATAGATGATGAGTAAAATGGGATTTTCCTCTAGCAATCAATATAAAAAGCAATACCACACCAGTACCCATCCATTATTCTGGCTGTGCAAATGCCTGTGAAATCTCCAACAGGAGCAACAAGTGAACGAGGAAAAGAAGAGGCAAGGGACCCATCAGGATGGGAATAACAAAAGAGAGAAGTCACAGAAGATGTCTCATCAGCCGATTAGACGTCGGAAAGGGTGTTATCCATCCCTGCTCTATCACAGTTCCTGAAGATTCATGCAAAAACTGTTATCTGGACATTTTTCAGCTGCAAGTCTCCATAGTGTTAATCAGATTTTCAGGGAAGTCTGAAATTCCACAAACAGTTTGTAACTGCTACTCTAATTTTTTGCCATCTGGGCTGACCAGAACACAATAAAAAATATCCCTAAGGATACAAGACTACTAAATTCATTGTCTACAGAATCCCATGGAAAAAGAGGAATTGGAAATGATCTGCTTAGGTGGATTATGTAGCTGGTCAATACAGTTCACCAGGACTTCAAGAGAGGTTTTTTAAACATCGTCTACCCTACATAAAAACAGCTGTGTGATATAAATATAATCTAAATTTTATCTGCCCCAATCTCAGCAATGTCTTAATCAATAAATAACCATCTTAGGCTAGGGATTACAGAGGCCTCTGAGTAAAAATTAAAAAATAAAATAGAAGTCTGAAAATACGTTTTATTACATGAAGTTAAATTAAAGGTTTTAGTTATTCTAATAACCAAGCCTAAGGGGGGAAAAGGACTTTCTGTGACCAAAAAACAGAACAGAAAGATATTCAGTGGAACTGTGCACCTTTGGTAAAATAGCTGGCCTTAAAATGATGATAAAAAGATACCTCTTTGATGCTTCATGTAATTTAAACTACAATCTTAAGAAGGCGAGGGAGGTTTGTTGGGTTTCATAGCAATTCAAAGGTTATTAAATAAATGACATCCCTAGATTTTATCTTTGACATTAACCTTCAGTCTCACTGATTCCCACAAATAAACAATGGGATCAATCAAAATGACAACCCCAGTTCATAGTAAGAAGAACCTGCACGCACCTGGACAAGCTCCATCATGTCCTTGACAAACCCATCCACTTCTGGGCCTTCTAGGGCTCCCGTTTTACTCTGAAAAGAAAAGATCCAATTGCCCAAATAACATTTTCTTAAGCCAAAAGGAAAAGAATAAATTAGATGAATAATTCATTCCATATTCCTTATCCGTTTTCTTGTGTGGCTGCAAACAGATTTAGAAGTGGCATGTTCCAGTTTCTGTTCTCCAGGCAGGACATGAATGTTCCACGTGAATTAAAATCACTCATTGGAAATAGCAACATATAACCAAATGAAAAGTCATACTTTTGAGCTCCTTGGCTTTTGCAGATTGCATTAGTAGGATATATGTTGACTTCGTTTGCTTCCCAGATGCTAGGTTTCAGTTCAGATAGGTGTTAATTGTACATAATATTAATCCTTTGAGGTATAGGTTGAACCTTTTTTTATTTTGCCCTATTATTTGGCAATAATATGTGATTATTTAAATATTTATTTTAAATCCAGGGAGACTGCACTGAATGAGCATGTTAGAATTATCATTTGGTCTGTGCCTGAGACCTTTTATTTTTTTTCTACCCATTTTATAACACTTGCAAACACGAACATCTATAAAATACAACACATATTAAAATACCTGTTTCTTCTCTAAAGTTTCACTATAACTCATCTACTCTCTTTGTGATTTCTTACTCCTGAGCCTTTAACATATCATTTTTAAGATTCTATTCCCTTAGTGTATTTACCAAACTCTAATATAGTACTTGCTATATGTCAGGCATTCTCTATAAATGCTTTATAAACCTGAATTAATTTAATTCTCATAACATTCCCAGGAGGTAGGTATTATTATCCTTATCACCCTAATTTTACAAATAAGGAAAACAAAGCACAGGGAGGCTAAGGAACCTGCCCAAGATCACATAGCTGATAAGCCATGATTCAAACCGACGTAAGTGGTCACAGAAGCCACATGTTTAACCACCGCTATGCTACACTGCCTCTCCCAGGTGATACTGTTTTCTACTGAAAACATGACATGTAATTATCTAGCATGATTAGTTTCAGGGAACCATCCTTATAAACTTTCCCAACTTTTTTTCTGCTTTTCTGCTTTCTTACATCATACTATCACGTCCTTAGGAAATTCAACCTCTTGGCCATATTTTGTATTTATAATTTTTATCTTCTCCTCATTTCATCAAATAATTGGTTCTACAAGAAAAATCGTTTTTTATGATAAATAGGTATGATTTTTCCTCTATTTCTTTGGGTTGAAATATGGGGCAGGGGGGTTATTTTTGTTTTTGTGCATGATATAATAAATGAACTCTTAGTTCTACAAGAAGGAGAAAACTTGTAGTTTGGGCCCCAGAAGCCAAAAAAAAAAGACTCATTTTTTTCTTTCTCAACCATACTCCTTTGGCTACTTTTACTTTATTTTCAGAAGGTCTACGGAGAAGTTGAGGGTACCTTGACCTAGCAACACAAAGATGGGATTGGTATTCATCATGTAAGTTTAGGGTCTGTTGGGTAAGATGGCTCCACATAGGGGCTAAACCAGTTTCCTACTCAAAGACGGCCAGCACAATATAAAGAAACACACTTACAACGTCATAGTGGGCAAAGATTTTCTCAAAGTCCCTTTTCCTTTCTTCAGTAGAACAAGCCTGTGTAAGGAAAAAAACATTATGTCAGTCCATCAATGTGACAATTCAGATGTACAATCCCTCCAGGGTCCTGGGCAACTTTTGTAAACTTTGAGTCAATGACCTTTAAGATCCCTTGATTCCACGCTGAGCCTTGTCTGTTTCTAAATAAGTTAAAAAGTAGGGCAAATAGATGCCTTCTTTTCTTCTCTCCTGCTGAAATCCACAGAGAAACAGAAATGACATAAACCCAGCTAGAAAATGTCACTACTTACATCCATTTTAAATTGGAGAAGGAAGTTTTCCTGAAGAGCCAGAATCCTAAATAGAAAAAAGATAAATCCACATAAGGATTGTTCAGCTCTGATTTATATAAAAATGTATAGCTCTGCTATGTGGAAAGTACAGGCAATTTCCTGCAGAACGGAATAGGTACTTGAAAAACAAAAATTCCTACATCACAAAAACAAAGAAATTAATTGGAAAAACTCATAGGGATTAGTAGTCACCATAGAAAGACTTTTAAAAGTTCATCTTGGTGGAAAATGGCACAGTCTGGGCTTCTGAAAATTCTCTCCTCCATAAAGCAATGAGAAAACTGGAAAAAATTAGTCAAAATAACTTTCTCAGAGCTCTGGAAAATAAAGTCTTGCAGCAATCTGGGGAGTGCTTATTCTAAAAAAAAAAAAAGCTGAATCTTGGTAACAATGACTATCATAGCATTTAACTTGCCCTAACACATACACAGAGCCTGTTAGCAAAAGACTGGGAGACTTATTGGTTCCAGACATTTGAGAAAATCTCTGTCCAATTATGAACTGACCATTGAACTGACCTAGCAGAGACTTCAGTGGACACACCTGACAAAGAATATAGACTTTATAGAATTAGTTCAGAAAACTCACCAAACAAATAAACAACAACAAAAATCATCAATAAACCAGAAACATGACCTATAAGAAATACTAAAGGGAGTCCTTCAGGCTGAAACTAAACGACACTAGACAGTAACTTAAATCCACATGAAAAAATAAAGAGCGCCAGGAGCGGTAAATATATAAGCAAATATAAAATACAGCATAAATGTATTTTTGGGTGCAATTTTTTTGCTCTCTGATTTAAATGACAATTTTATAAAACAATAACTAAAATCTATGTTGCAGAGCACACAATGTATAAAGATAAAATTTTAACAACAGAAAGGAGGAGAAAGGCATTTGAACTATATAGAAGTAAAATTTGGGGGTAAAATATTGAAATTAGGTTGATATTAATCCACAATTTGATTTGCTTTAAATTAAGATGTTAATTGTAATCTAGCAGGCAACCACTAAGAAAATAACTCAAAAAAATAGCAAAAGAAATAATATGGGAATTAAATTAGTACACTAGAAAATGTCTGTTTAACATGCAGGAGGCAGTAATAGAAGGACAGAAAAATTTTTTAAAAGCTTAAGACAAAGAGAAAACAAACAGCAAATATAAATTCTACCTTCTCAGTAATCACAGTAAATACACACACATTAAATACTCCGTTAAAGCAGAGATTGGCAGAATAGAAAGAAGTAAAACTATCTCTTTACAGATGATACAACCTTGTATATAGAAAGTCCTAAGGAATCTAACAAAAAACTGCTAGAGCTAATAAACAAATCCAGCATGTTGGCAGAATACCAGATGAATATAAAAAAATTCAATGACATTTCTATCCATTAACAATGGCCAGTCCAAAAGTGGAATTCAGAATACTATTCCTTTTATGATAGCATCAAAAAGAATTAAATACTTAATAAATTTAACAAAAGAGGTTCAATTTGTAGACTGAAAATGATAAAACATTGTTGAAAGAAATTAAAAACCTAGTAAATGAAAAAAATCCCATGTTCATACATTGAAAGACTTAATATTTTTAAAGAGACAGTACTTCCCAAATTGATCTACAGATTCTAAACAATCCTCATCAAAATCTGAATTGGCTTTTTTGCAGAAATTGACAATCTGGTCCTAAAATTCATGTGAATATGCAAACGAACCAGGATAGCCAAAACAATATTGAAAAAGAGGAACAAAGTTGGAGGACTCACATTTTTTATTACAAAATTTGCCTGCAAACCTACAGAATCAAGATAGGGTGATATTGGCATAGGGACAGATATATAGATAAATGGAACTGAGTTGAGAGTACAGAAATAAACCCATACATATGGTCAAATGATTTTCAGAAAGGATGCCAGGACCATTCAGTAAGGAAAAATATTCAAGAAATGGTGTTGGGACAAGCAGATATCTACATGAAAAAGAAAGATATTGGACCCCCACCTTATACCATATTAAACAATTAACATGAAATGGATTTACATAAAACAGAAATTTTAGTTTGTATAACTCTTAGAAAGAAACATAGGGGTAAATCTCCATGAGTTTAGATTTTGGCAATAGCTTCCTAGATATGACATCTAAAATACAACCAACCAAAAAGAATTAGACAAATTGGACTTCATGAGAATTTAAAACATTTGTGCTTCAAAGGACATCATCAAGAAAATGAAAACACGACTCTCAGAATGGAAAAAAGTTTTTGCTGAATATGTATCTGATAAGGGTCTAGTGCACAGAATATACACAGAACTCTTACAGTTCAAAAACAAAAGGACAAATCACTCAATTTTTTAAATGGGCAAAGGATTTCAATAGACATTTCTCCAAAGAAGACATACAAATGGCCAAGAAACACATAAAAATATGTTCAGAATGCAAATCACAAAGAGACACTACTTCACACCAACCAGGATGATTATGATTTTTAAGAAAGATGCAAACAATAACAAGTGCTGATTAGAACGTGGAGAAATTAAAATCCTGATACATGGTTGGTGGGAATGTAAAATGGTGCGGCCCCTTTGGAAAACGCTTTGGCAGTTCCTCAGAAAATTAAACATAAAATTACTAAAGGAACCAAAAATTTCGCTCCTTAATATATAACCAAGAGAATCACAAACATATATTTGCCCTAAAACATGTAGCAACATTATTCATAATCTCTAAAAAGTGAAAACAACTCAAATGAACATCAACTGATGAATGGACAAAATGTGGTACGTACATACAAAGGAATATTATTCAGCCACAAAAACGGATAAAGTTACAACATGGATGAACCTTGGAAACATTACTCCAAATAAAATAGCTAGATAGGAAAGGCACAAATTGTATGATTCTATCTATATGCAATGCTCAGAATAGGTAAGTTGATAGAGATAGAAAGTAGATTAGCAGTTGCGAGGGTCTTGTGGTGGGAGGAAGACAGGAGTGACCACTAATGATACTGGGCATCCTTCTGGCATAAAGAAATGTTCTAAAAGTAGATACTTGTGATGATTAGACAACCTTATGAATATACTAAAATTTACCAAATTGTATACTTTAAAAGGGTAAATTTTATGATACATAAATTATATCTCAATTTTAAAATAATCTTGTTTTTGTTTTAGAAAGCAAAAATATCTGTCTCTTTTCCGTGTAATTATAATAATACTTTAATAGAATACAGACGGTTTTGGCAGATTCAACATTAGATTCATGTTGTAGTCATAGTCATGAGGATATATAGAAAAGGTAGAAAAAATGTAATATAACTATGTGAAAATCTTTGCTCCTCTAAATGCTCAGAGTAGAGGGAATTAATTTGAGCCAATTAGAAGATAGACTATCCCGGAAGTCTGCAAGGAATACTATTCTTACTATTTTCTGGCACCAGGCAGCCTAAATCATGTTGCCAGTCAGAGCACATATACTTGGGAGGTGCTTTTATGCAGAGGAATTGAGCTGCATTTCATAGCTGAAAAGAGAGAGAAAATTCCTATCCTCAAATGTTTTAAGACCTCTTTGTTGTTGTATTAGTTTCCTACTGCTGCTGCGACATACTGCCACCAACATAGTGGCTTAAAGTCACCATAATAATTGACAGCACTAGAAGCTGAAGTCTGAAATCAATCTCACTGGGCAAAATTCGAGCTGTCGACAGGGCCTCATTCCTTCTGGAGGCTCTCGGGGAGATCCCTTCTTTTGCCTTTTTCAGGTTCTAGAGGCTGCCTGCATTCTTTGGCCTCTTCTTCCACTTTAAAGCCAGCAACTAGCATTTTCAAATCTCTTTGTGACTCTGACCATCTGCTTCCCTCTTCCATATTTAAATGCTCTTTGGTATTACACTGGGGTCCCATGTGGATAATCCTGAATACTCTCAACTTTAAAGTCTATTGATTAGCAAACTTAATTCTAATTGATTTAAGTTTGATTTAAGTTTAATTCTAATTGATTCATTCTTGCCATGTATCATAAAATAGTTACCAGTTCTGGGAATTAGGACATGGACATCTTTTTTTTTTCTTTTTTGAGATGGAATCTCGCTTAGTCATCCAGGCTGGAGTACAGTGAGTGACATGATCTTGGTTCACTGCAACCTGTGCGTCCTGGGTTCAAACAATTCTCCTGCCTGAGCCTCCTGAAGAGCTGGGACTATAGGTGTGCACCACCACACCCGGCTTATTTTATTTTTTTATTTTTTTGTATTTTTAGTAGAGACCGGGTTTCACTATGTTGGCCAGGCTGGTCTTGAACTCCCGACCTCAAGTGATGCACCCACCTCAGCCTCCCACGGTGCTGGGTTTACAAGTGTGAGCCACCACACCCAGCCTAGGACATGGACATCTTTATTCTGCTTACTACGGTTCTCATTTTCAAATTCCGTATCAAACTGGTTTTGAAATACCCTTGGTCCCCCCCATATCTGTGGGTACTTCAGGGCCAACTGTGGGACTTGAGCATCAGAGGATTTGGGTATTTGGTATCCAAGGAGGTCGTGGAACCAATCCCCAGAAGATGCTGAGGGAAGACTGTACTATACTAACTGTGTTTGCTGCCTTGCGTCTCTGTTCAATGCTACTGTCACTCCATCAGTTCACAACTACTCCTTGAATCCTCCTAAGTACACAACTTCTCACCAGGTGAGAAGTTATTACAAAGATTAAGGAATAGTCCCTGCCCTACCAGCAGGGCCGTAGCAATCCCACAGCAATCCCGCCTCTGCAGAGTGTTTAGACATATGCAGGAGGCCCTGCTGGTTATCACAGTGATAAAGGGAGCACAACCAGCATATTGTACACAGGGCCAGGGATATTAGGTTTCTGGCATTGCATGGAAATTTCCACAGAATGAAGAACTGTCCTATGTCTCACTTGAATTTCAAATATCCAGGAGGGCAACTGTGTCTGTAAAATTCCTGCTTTTAATTATTTGTGCTTGGAACTGAATTATTTGCATAAAAACTAAAGGTGTGCATAATTTACTACTTACATAAATTTTCCACATGGTATATGAATTGTGCTGAGATATGAATGTACTGTGTCTCATTTGGAACTCTGTCAAGACTTATTTATTATTGCATAAAATCATATCAATAGCACCTGAGTTACCAAAATGCCACAGTTGTATCAGTCAGCATCTGAGCTGTACCATTTACGGTGATTCTACACAGGCGAAACCATCTGACCACTTCATTATATCTTCAATACGATTATATGCAAGCACTTATACACGGAAATGTGCATTATTTCATAATTAACTGCTTTCCTTTCATTTCTCCTTTATATGTTACCGTCTGTGCATGAAGTTAGCTATTTCAGCACTGTGTACACAGGTAGGTCATATTGCGTGTGGATGGTGAAGGCAGAGAGCAGCTGCTCTGAGCCCTTTCTTAACCCCATGGCACACAAGGTTCCTCATCTCTCAGTACCTCTGAGACGTGCACAACTGAGTCAAGGCACAGGTGGATAGATGTTTTTGGAGGAGGGAACCATGAGATTGCAAGCTTTTGTCTTCATCTTGTCATCTATTGAATGAATCCTTTGGTCGCTTTGGGACTGGCTTTCTCACATAGCTCTCCCACCTCTACTTGAGAAGAACCCTGCCTCCATTGACCAGGAGAACCAGGTGGGATCCAGGGAGCAGAGGCAAGAAGGCCAAGATCCCTTCTGCCCCAGGCCAGATGGAGAAACGCTTTGTCCCTCTTCAGCTGGTCCCTCAGTGGCTCATATTAATGTGGCCAAAATTAGAACGAAGTTTCTAAAAAAGGTTGCCAAGGAGGACACACAGACTGCCTCACAATTCCTATGAGGCACAGATAGAAGGCCATTTAGAGTACTGGGCTCACATCCTGGCTGTCACTGAGGAGACATGCTTCCTGGTGAGTCCCCTTTCACAGATACCAAAACCTGGCCAAGCAAGCTGCCAAGAAAGGAGACAGCTGGTGTGGGATTTGGTGATTCTGGACTCAGGTTAATGTCAACTAAGAGACAAAACCACCATTTTCTTGTGACTTTGTCGAGTTACGTCCTCATCATTAAAAACTTACCCTCAGTTGGAATTCCTGCTGCAGTGCTTCAGCCTGTAACTGCTGCCCCGCTTACAATTACCACTGAACACTGCCATGGGCACCTGCTATTATAGATGCTTCCCCCACAACAGGTATATCTGTATATTCCAGATCCAATCATTTCAACTCTGACAATTTGCTCAGAATTTCTCTTTCTCTCTCTTTTTTTTTTTTTGTAGATAACTCCATGGTGTTTGGAATCAGCTGGATTTCACAAAATATGCTGACACACCAATCACGTGTCACAACAGCAGACTCACAGACAATGTTTTCATGGACACTGAGCCACCTCTGCTTTTATCCCATCCTCCTCCACTTCTAGCCTTCAGGCACTTGGTGCCTCCCTGAGGATACGCCAACACTCCAAGACCACAGAGTGCCGCTGGAGTCTGGCTCAGTAGTCCTGTGTCCTGAAATAACTGCTTGACATTCCTGGAGCCAATGACTGGGATTTGGGACATTTTTGTCATGAAGTCACAATATAGGACTATAAATGTCTTGCCTTTGAGGGTAGGGTCTTGCTATGACCCATCCATAAAATGTGTGAAAATGTTGTGCATTGTACATTTTGGAGAGAAGAGCTTTCATTATCTTCACAGAGGGATCTATTACCCTAAAAGATTCAGAACTACTCAGCTTATTTGGTAAAATGTGCCTATTCTTTTAGACTCCAGGTGAGACTTGATCTCTAGTCTCAAAAGGAAATACAAGATGTCCTCAGACCCCTAGGAAGGTATTTCTGAATGTACGATATCATTTCCGTGTAACTTACCTTGCTAAGTCATTTAGATCCAACCGGCCATCTTTATTTCTGTCAAAAATCTTCATCTGAAATGCAGAAGGGAAAATGGTTGTACTTGTAACAGGAATTAATTCTGTAAGTTATTAAAGTACTTTTCTATTTTGCTCTTCTGACGGCATATTTGCCTAAATTGGCTGAAGAACTATTTGCCTGGGGGAAAATTAGTATTTGCCAAGAAGGAATTGCATGTTGGTTTCTGCATTACGACGAGTCATAGTAACCAAAGCTCCTAAATGTCATTGGCTTAATACAACACAGGTGTATTTTTCACTCCTGTTATACGCACATCAAAGGATAGCTGGCAGCTCTGCTTCATGTTGTCTACACTCTGGCGACATGGAGTGACAAAGTGGTAACCATCTGGCCACATTCCTGATTGCCATGGCAGAAAAAACATTGATGAATAATTTACTGATTAAAATTTTATTGTCCAAAGCAGATGCCTGGCCACACCTACCTTCAAAGGACAGAATAATACAATCCTACCATATGCTTAAGAAGATAACTAATTATTTGCACGACAGCAGCAATGACCACCACAGTCTCTGACAGGCAAAACAGGATTATTATAAAGATTATAAGCTTGAAATGTGGGTTCTTGCTTTGAGTCTAGGTTTTCTGAAATTTTTTTATAGCCCCCATATAGCATATCAACCACCAACCATGAAGAGCCCATATCATATTGTAGTCCCATAGGGCATAGGAAAAATCTCATTTTTCCATGAAGGTGAAAGGTGTTGATGCTGAGCCTTTCCTTTCATAGAGAGAATTAGCATTGTCCAAAGAAGCTGTTTACATTATTAGATCACACTAAATTTAAACAGGATAGAACTCAAAGTTAAAAATGTCTGCACTAACCACAAATCAGGAAGAGCAGAATGGTTTGGGCAAAATAGAAGAGACACACTTCTTTGCACATCTCAGTTGAAATGTAAGTGAATTTTGTGACTTTACAACATTTTCATGCTGCAGAATATCTCTAAACATATCTATATAAGGAGGCTTCACAGAGAAAAAAAGGGAGTGAGATAATCTGAAAATATATCCAACAGATTGTTGCTTTAAAAAATATATCAGTCCCCCCCCATCCTTCCTCTCTCTCTCCAAATCCAGCTAACTTTTTATATTTAAAATGAATCTGAAAACCCATTCTCCCTACTTTGGCACCAAAAATGTGCATTACAGAATTAAAACACAGGTTATATTTTTATACATTTGGACATATTACATGTCCAATTATGTCCCTTAAGCACAAACACTATACAGTATCCCGTAAAAAGTCTGGTGGGGGATACACTTTGCTAAAAGATGAGCCATGAGTTATTTTCTGTGACATCATCACTATGAGACGTTCTATTTTAATAGAAACCTAGATCAGCTTGAGCTTTAAGCAAGAAACAACTCACCTTGAAAGACGTGGGCCTAACTCCATTGCTGTGCAAACTTACTCCAAGAGAAAACAATCCTTTGCTCAAAATTGGCCTGGCGATAAACGAAATACCAGTGTGGTAAATTATGCTTCTACCACTCAGAAAATTGGTTATGGCTCACATAAGAATGAGAATCAGGAAAAAAATCATTTGCCTAATTTTCCCATGTATACCCATGGGGATAAATGACACACGTATTCGGCTATATCTGCTTTTCTACTTTCCTGGGGCCTCTGTAGCTGTAAGTTCAAAGAGTAATAAGAAGGGAAGCTTGGAACATGCCTGTAGCATGTTCCAAGACTAGAAATCAGATCTTGTGTGACATTAAGACATTATGCTTCTTTGCAAGTATAACCTTTAGTGAATTCTGAATGCTTGGCATATTTGTTTGAGACATAATGGCTTCTTAATTTTTTAACTTAATTTTTATGAGGGCTTTATATGTTATTACATTTAATTATCACAACATTCTTATAAGGTAAAAAAAAATCTGCATGTAACAACTAAGGAAACTGATATTTAGAAAGATTGAAGTAGGTTGTCTAAGAAGCAAGACTTTAATCTAAGCATATCTGTCACCAGAGGTCTTTCCATAAAACCAGACTGTTAGCTCTATGAAGTCTGGGTATCTCATAATGAATGTGGTTTGCTTCATGTTTGGTTATGAAGTAAAACATCTGGTACTATAGCCTATGCCAGAGATGTGGTATTTACCTTTTCAAATTGCCTCTTTTGCCCTGGGAAAGCAAGAAAAGACTCTATGTGTATTTCCCTCCAACTTAGTGGTCTGAATTTCCCTAAAGAAATAGAAACTTCATGATAGTTTAGTCAACTCTAAGACTGCCAAAGTTCACTTCACTGGATTCATGCTTATATAGTTCATTTCTATCTATTTTCCCCAACCTTGAATATAAAGTGAGAGATATAAGCTTGGTGCCTGACAACTGCTCCAGGCAGTGGTAGCAGGTTGGTCGCAGCCTGAGCTCCATGAGCAAGCACCCCTGCCAGCCCTCAGCCCACAACCCAGCTCCCTTCAATCCCCTGCACACACCCCTGCACACTGCGCTCTGTGCCCTGTAGCTGCACGGGTGCTCATTAACCCTGGCTGGAATAATGATGAAGTATTCCTAGGCCAGAACGGGCTCCAGAATTTCTGAAACCAAATGTTCACTACCTTGAGTACATTGGTACTCAAATCCCAATAGCAAACATGTTCTGACCAAAAACACAGAACATGAGGAGCTGACCCCTGCCCAGAAGCTCCTGTCCCAGTGACTCCTGACCAAGACCAAAGGGATATCCTGCTGGGCTGAGTGGCTATTTCTGGCCAATGATGCTCACCCAGTGTCCATCCTGGCAGACTCTACTGCCCACCCACAGAATCAGACGTGACCACCTTTACCTGCAGCATCAACCATGCCCAGCTCATGGTGGTGGAGGGATGATGCGTTTACTTTGTGAACTCTGAGAACAGTGCTAGTCCAAAATCCTCAGGGAAGGCTGAGTCTTACATAGCTTATCTAGTGTCTCCAAAGCCATCCAGGAACTTGGTCACGCTCTTTTAAAAAGCAACATGACTGAAACCATAAGAAGTTTTGAGTACATCTTGACCAAGCTGCCAGTTGATACACCTTCCAAAATCCTTGCTGAGACAGCCAGAAAAGTCAAGGGGAAAGCAAAGGAGACAGCACTGACAGCTGCAGAGAAGGCCAAGAACCTAGCGAGCAAGGCAACCTCTGAGACGCAGCCGCAGCCACAGTCCATGTAGCCAGCCTGGGCCTGCCCACCACCGCAGCAGTACCCCAGATGACCTGGTTCAAGTTCCTCTGCCCTTTTCCAATTTACTTCCAGCCCTACCCACTGCCTGGGCGGTGGGTTGAGGGTGGATATCCTGTTGGCACCTACAGAACACCAGGCATACTTATATCTGAGCCAGTCCTGCTTATTTCCCCCACTGGGCAGCTGAAGACAGAGGCACAGAGAGGTGTGGTGACTTGCACAGGATGCAGGTAAATTGGTAATAAATGCTAGACTGCAAGCTCCATGAGGGCAGGGATCTTTGTTTTGTGATATGCCACCAAGTACCTGGCACATCTCTAGTACGTAATAGGCATTCAATAATTATTTACTGAATCTTTTGAAAAGAAAATAAATATATAGGCCCGAATTTTTTCTCCCTCCTTACACTAATTCACTCCACGAGGGCTGTGGCAGTTCAAAGCGGCAGCGATAGGGGGCAGCCCTTCCATTCTGAAGGGCAATTGCTGAAAGGTGAAGAGCCGTTCCTCACGCTTCTCACCTCTACCACTGCTTTTCCAACACTTGCACTCACACTCCACACACATTTTTGAGAATTAACTACCTGAAAGGTGCTATAAAGGCTCCCAGAAATGAAACACAATGTCTTATTAACAAATGTCTTAAAATCCTATGTGTGGTAGTTCTCATTCTCTGGCAAGAGACTCCTCAGGGACTTTGGAATTACTCAGAATTCTCCTTAGATTGAATAATCTTTTAGTTTTTCAGATATTTGTAGGTGCAATAGTGATTGTAAAATGCAAAACCACTTAAAATCATTACTGGGTAACTTATTGTCAATAGTTACTTTCTTAAACAATTGATTCAAAGTACAACTACTGTCATGTGGTGGGAGAGAAAGTCTGTGACTTTTTAACACAATTCTTATTGGAGAACTTTCATATAATGCCTGCCCAAGATGAAAAATACACAAATAGTTCAGCAGAGTGAAGAGTGTGTCTCTCCCCTTGCCTGTTCTAGAGGTAACTACCATTCACAGAGTCCTAAGCATCCTTCCAGCAACTTTTTAAGCATGTGTATATATATGTACACACACATATATCACATCTATCTCATTTTTTGACAAATAGGACCATATGCAATATACTATTTCGCAGCTTGCTTTATTTAATGAATTATTGGAAATCATTCTTTAGCAGTTCATTTAAAAAAAAAAAACTGTAAAGGAGATCCTCATTCCTGCCTGAATATTTTTTCCATATGCTATTACAAAAAAGATTTAGAACCCCCCTTCCATATTATCAATTGACAATTACTTGTCAGGTAATTTTTGTCTAATAACATTCTACACACGGGAGAGAGAGATCCAAGATGGCCGATTAGCAGCAGCTCAGGATTGTAGCTCCCACTGAAAGCGCAGAGTGAGTGGACGCCACATTTTCAGATGAATTTTTATTGCCCAGGGACCAAGGGTGGGGGGGGCCGGGGGCCCCGGGGGCCGGGGGGGGGGCGCCCCTTGCAGGCGCCCAGGCGCGGCAGTTCTCAGTCCGGAGTATACGGGACTGAGTGCCCTTTGGTTGGCGTTTGGAGCTCCGGGAAGGCAGAGTCTCCCATTCAGCTGATTGAAAATCAGACTGAAGCGGGGAACCAGACCGGGAGATTCCCAGGCAGAAAAGCGCCACGAATCTTAACGCCGCTGTTTCAGCCGGCGTAGTGGGTCGCCGCAGGGGGAAGGCTGGTCCCCCACCCCACAAAAAAAAAACACAGCAATTGAAACTGCTAAGGATTGAGAGTTTCACAGCAAGTACAGCTGAACCCGGGAAGGTCCAGCTCTGTGGGGGAGGGGGCGTCCACCGAAGGAAAACTAAGAAACAGAAAAAACTTGACCACCAACGAGCTGAACGTCCACTCAGAGACGTAATCTGAAAGTCAGCAATTACACAGACGACAGGTGGATAAATCCACAAAGATGGGAAAAAACCAGCCCAAAAAGGCTGAAAACACCCAAAATCAGAATGCCTTTCCTCCTACAGAGGAATGCAGTTCCTCATCACCAATTGAACAAGGCCTAATCGAGAATGAATGTGAGGAATCAATAGAATCAGGCTTCAGAAGGTGGATAATGAGAAACTTCTGTGAGCTAAAAGAACATGTTCTAGCCCAATGTAAGGAAACTAAGAACCTTGAAAAAAGGTTTGACGAAATGTTAATGACAATGGACAATTTAGAAAGGAATATAAGTGAATTAATGGAGCTGAAAAACACAATACGAGAACTTCGCGAAGTATGCACAAGTTTTAACAGTCGAATTGATCAAGCAGAAGAAAGGATTTCAGAGTTCGAAGACCAACTTAACGAAATAAAACGAGAAGACAAGATTAGAGAAAAAAGGGTAAAAAGAAATGAGCAAAGTCTCCAAGAAATATGGGACTATGTGAAAATATCTAATCTATGTTTGATAGGTGTACCTGAATGTGACGAAGAGAATGAATCCAAGCTGGAAAATATTTTTCAGGATATTGTCCAGGAAAACTTTCCTAACCTAGCAAGGCATGACAATACCCAACTCCCGGTAATACAGAGAACACCACAAAGATAGTCCTCAAAAGAGCAACCCCAAGGCACATAATCATTAGATTCATCACGGTTGAAACGAAGGAGAAAATACTACGGGCAGCCAGAGAAAAAGGTCAGGTTACCCACAAGAGGAAGCCTATCAGACTCATAGCAGATCTCTCAGCAGAAACCCAATAAGCCAGAAGAGAGTGGGGGCCAATATTCAACATCCTTAAAGAAAAGAACTTTTCAACCCAGAATTTCATATCCAGCCAAACTAAGTTTCATAAGTGAAGGAAAAACAAAATTTTTTACAAACAAGCAAGTACTCAGAGATTTCATTACCACCAGGCCTGCTTTACAAGAGCTTCTGAAAGAGGCACTATATACATACAGGAACAACCAGTATCAGCCATTCCAAAAAACCCATGGGTAAGCTGCATCCAGACCCATCTCACATGCAAGGATATACAGAGACTCAAAACAAAGGGATGGAGGAAGATTTGCCAACCAAATGGAGAGCAAAAAAAAGCAGGAGTTGCAATTCTCATCTCTGATAAAATAGACTTTAAAGTAATAGAAACCAAAAGAGATAAGAAAGACATTGTATAATGATAGAGGGATCAATGTAACGGGAAGAGCTAACGATCATAAGTCTATGCGCACCCAATATAGGAGCACCCAGATACATAGGGCAACTTCTTGGTGACTTACAAAGAGACTTGGACTCCCACACAATAATAGTGGGAGACTTTAACATTACATTATCAATATTGGACAGATTAATAAGACAGAAGGTTAACAAGGATACCCGGGACTTGAACTTAGACCTCGAACAAGTAAACTTAATAAACATTTACAGAACTCTCTACTCCAAATCCACAAAACATACATTTTTTTTTCAGTAACACATCACATTTATTCTAAAAGTGACCACATGGTTGGGAGCAAATCACTCCCCAGGAATTGCATAGCATTTTATAGGTTTCAATGAAATATTGGTTGTTTGTTATTTTCCTCCCTTATTCCTCTCCTGTCTCCATTCTATAACACAATTATTAGTATAAAAGAGCTTTTTAATATCCATTTCTAGACTGCATTCTAGCCTGGGCAATAGAGCAAGATTCCCGTTCTCTCTCCCTCTTTTCTTCTCTTTCTCTTTCTTTCATTCTTTTTTCTTCCTTCTTTCTCTCTTTCTCTCTTTTTCTTTTCAAAAAAAAAAAACATTCTACACACTATGGGACATCTCAAACCATTTAATAAGGTAGTACATGATTTTAGGAGCATACAACTGTAATTAAAGAGAAATACAGGTTAACAAGTTACATTCAGCATTATCTCTTTAACCCTGAGAAAAAGACACAGCAATGCGTCCGAATATTGGAGGAGACTGAGGAAGGGGATAAGAATTCAGGTAAGTTCTGAAGGAGGGGATAGGATCTGGACATGAGGTAGAAAGAAGAGAGGAAGACATTGTAGACTAGCAAATGTAAGAACAAAGGCACCGAGGTAGAAATTCACATGATGGCAATAGGTTAGCCCTAGAGAGTGACCAGGGAGGATGAAGGGTGTTGTGGGAGTGGAGGAGAGAAGTTAGAGAGGGAGAGGGAAATGGGACCAGGCGATGCAAGAGTTTCAAAGTCACAAATAGGAGTTTAATCTTTTGTGAACCATGCACAGGTGAGTGGCATCATTCATTCATTCATTAATGCGTTCATGCAATAAATATTTATTGAGTGCCTACTAGGTACCAGGCACTGTTCTATTTACTGAACAAAGATTCATGCTCTCATGAAGCTGATTTGGAAAGAGGAGATGGAAGGGGGGATGGAAAATAAGACAAACAAGTAAAATACTGTTTTACATATGTAACATGAAATATATATGTTACCTATGTTAAATGCTCTGGAGGAAAAATTAAGTAGCATATAGAATAGCAAGTTGAGGGGTACAATTTTAAATAGGATGGAAATGGAAAGCCTCAATTAAAAGGTAGCTTTTTCATAAAGACCTGAAAGAGATGAAAGTAAATCCAATCCATAATAGGGTTAAAAATATATTGGCAGGGATATGGCAAGTGCAAAGGACCTGTGGCAGCACATACATGCATGTCAGAGTAACAAAGTATGCCAGGTTATGACAAGTAACAGAAAGTATGTCAGGTGGCAAGACTAGGGATGGGGAGGAAATAAAAGGAGAGAAGGTGGGAAAGGTGATGACTTGGTGTGTGAACAGGTAGTGTAAGAACTTTGGCTTTCTCTCAGAGGCAGGGCCACTGGAGGGTTTCAATCTGAAAAATGACATAATGTGACTCCTAGTATAACAAGATCACTCTGGCTGTTATGTTCCATATACATGGTAAGAGACAGGACTGGAAATAGGGGAGATGCTGGGAAGCATCATGCAATTCAGTTAAGAAATAATCGTGGCTTGGAATAGGGTGAGAAATGGTCAGATTTATAATGTAACTTAAATGTATTCAATAGTTGCCAGTTAGATGTGGAATGAAAAAGGCATCAAAGGTGATTTCAGGCGTCATGGCTTGAGCAACTCAAAGCTTGAGGAAGACCAGTAGTGGACCAGGTCTTTGGGGAAAGCTCAGAATTTCAACTTGAGACATGCTAAGTTAAAAAGTGGATATTAGGCATACAATTCAAGTGGAAATACACATCCAAGTATATCCAAGAACTTTAGAGAAGGGGTCTGAGTCACACATATAAATCAAGGGTGATCAGCCTTTAATTGGTATTCAAAACCATGATACTGGTTAAGATGACCAAATGAGTGAGAGTAGACATGGAAGAGAAAAGATCTGAGGATTGAGCCCAAATGAACATCAGGCTGGCCTGGATCACAGCAATGAATGCCTAGACCTGGAGATGGAAGCAGATCTGAGCTGCTTTAGTCCAGGCATGAAGTATGAGAGCCAAGACCAGGAGCATGGATGGGGAAAAACTCATGTCCTTCTCTTTGTCAGCCATAGTCTCAGATTGAAATTTGTCGTTTCATACTAGTTCAAGTTTCCTGCTCTAATTTAGTATGTGATTTAACATCAGCCAGAACTATTAGCTTACATTTTAAAAAAGTAAATATTATCTAAAAATATTCTAGCCAGACAGCTAAATCTTTCCTCCTGCCTGATGTTAGCAGCACCTCTAAATTCAGTATCATAATTCAATTTTAATAATAGGTGTCTTCTTCCTTGTTCAGAACATTAACTAGGAATCGGGATAAGACAAGGTGTGCAGACCTCAGCTTTTCTCTTCTGATTGGTCATTCTGCCTTAACTCATTCATTAGTCATGTTTCAGCCAGTTTTAAATGTGCCAATCCCTATTCAGATCAATTTGAATTCATTTAATAAGTTACATCTCTTAAGTAAAGCATTTGATGCTAAACCTGAGAACACAATCTTTCGTAGAGTATTGCCATGACTATGTCCATTACTCAATACAAGTCCATTAAAGCAGCAATAATGCGATCACATGCTTGGTGTACCACAGCACAGGATGTAGAAGTCTTTTTTGAAAAAGTTAAGCTCCTCAAAGTTAGTGCACTCAGAGGTTTCTAGGGAAATGTAAACAGTCTTTTAAAATAGCAACTGTCCAGTTCCAAAATCTGTTTGTTGGAACGTAAAAATCACCTCTATAACTTAGGGAAGAAAAATGAAATAGATTGGTCAAAGTCATTGAACTCCTTCTGTCCTCTGATCAAACACAGATCTTTAGGTGGAAACTCCTTCACCAGCTTTCTCCACACTTGGCTCTCACCTCAGTGCATAAAAAGCCAATGAGAGGCTGATACAGTTTGGATATTGTCTCCTCTAAATCTCATGCTGAAATGTAATCCTCAGTGCTGGAAGTGCGGCCTGATGGGAGGTGATGAATCACGAGGGCAGATTTCTGATGAATGGTTTAGCACCATCCCCTTGGTGCTGTCTTTGCTAGAGTGAATGATTTCTCTCAACATCTGCTTGTTTAAAAGTGTGTGGCACCCTCCTGACCTCTCTCTCGTTCCGGCTTTGGCCATGTGATGTGCTTGCTCCTGCTTCACCTTCTATCATAAGTAAAAGCTCCCCTGAGGTCTCCCGAGAAGCAAAGCAGATGCCAGCACCATGCTTGTACACCCTGCAGAACCATGAGCCAATTAAACTTTTAAAATAAATTACCCAGTCGCAGGTATTTCTTTATAGCCACACAAGAATGACCTAACACAGAGGCCATTTGAAATTTGCTTGATTATGGACCTGTCTCCATGGGACAATTTAGAACCAAAATGTGTACTTAACTGCAGCACACATGAGCAGAAGAGCTGTGAGGTGTTGGCGATGAAACAGACATAGAATAACAGGACCATGTTGGCCCAGGGACAGTGCTCAACATAGATACTTAAACAATGGGTAAGATCCCTCTGATTTCCCTCAGCTACTTCCCAGGACTCTAGACTTACGAAACTAAGCTAAAAATGTTGCACACTGCCAAATTTTCTGGAGCTCAGGACATCCCACTGTAAGATGCCGCCAGCCTGAAGTTTCTTGAATTTAAGCCTGAAGGATGTGAAGAGAAGTGCTCTGGGCAACTAGGGCTGCTGGCCTGATGTGTGATATGTATCATCTCTTTTCAGCCTCTTACTTCGTCCTTTCTGATTTTGCCCTGGAGGGTCTAGTTTAAGGGGGAGGGGAAAAGGAGAACGCCAGAGCATAAAGCTCTGCTTGGGGAAGACTGGGTCTGTGCAGGATGCTGAAATGTGCAATATGCAACCCTCCAAGCACCCCAAGAGGGAGCAAGAGCCACAATAGGTGCACAGGGTCAGAGAAACACTGGCGGGGGAGAAAGGAGGGTCCCAAAGACAACATTCCTTGTTTTGTCATGGTTTCATCACAGCTGGCTATTAGGTAACAACTGAAAGTTCACTTTAATTTGCATTAAGTAGCCTACTATGTGTCAGGCCCCACCTGAGGGCTGGGACAGGAAGATGAGATGCTGTCCTTCTCCTTGAAGAGTCACAGGCTAGTGGGGCACAAGACCCATAAACAGACAACGTCAGTGTCATCCTTGACTCCTACCTGATTCATCAGGAAATCTTCTCAGTTCTATCTTCAAACTATATTTATTTCTCACTATTTATTTCTCACCTCTTCCGCCACCTCACCTGAGTCCAGGCTGCCATCCTTCTTCACCTGGATGGCAGCAATGGCCTCTTAGCAGATCTTCCTGATTCCATTCTTGCCCACTAAGGGCTCTTCTCACCCCAGTGGGAAAATCTTGACATCCTCTGCATCATAGCCCTCTAGTGGTTTTCCATCTCACTAAAACCCCAAGTCCTCACAGTAGCCTAAAAGTCCCATGAAGGTCTGGATGCTGTTTAGTCTCATCCTTGCTTACCCTGCTCCAGACACACTGGTCTCTCCCCTGTTCTTAAAAATCCCAGGTGCACTCTTGCACGAGGGGCCCTGTGCCTCCTGTACCCTCAGTCCCTCCTCATATCTCACCTTCTCAGAAGGGCCACCCTGACCACCCTATTGAAAAGTATCCCTTCTTCCCAGTCCCCTACCCCAACTGCTCCTTCTAGCACTGCCATTCCCGGCCCAACTCCACTTTTTAATTTTTTTCTGTAACACTCATCGCCCTCTATTATGCAGTATAATGTATTATTAATTACACTTATTATTTATTTGTTGTCAGTCTCCCCTTTGTCTGTTTCGCTCACTGTTGAATACCTGGTGACGAGAATAAGCCTGGGGCATAGTAGATATGTAATGAATATTTGTGGAATGAATTAAATGACTAAGAGGCTAAAATGGTGAAGTGCGCAAGGCACTGAACAGGCACAGGGAAGGGGTACTGGGCTCATCGTCCGGGGGAAGGCTACAGAAGATTTTTTTTTTAGGGCAAGCTGACATCTAACTGAATATGGAAGGATAAGCAAGAACCAGCTGAAAAAAAGTGAGGGAGGGGGAAGCTGAGCTATACTAAGAAGAGAAGAGTAGTGGTTTAGTATGTATGGTTAGTTGGAGGTGGGGGCAAGCCCCTCAGGGTCAAAGATAGTCAAAGAAATACTGGTGACATCCTGGAGAGTCTACATGAAAATATACTCATAAAGTAGGCCATGTTTTGTAAGTCAATAAAATCGAGATAACAACAGCCAGCGCTAACATTCTGTTAAATCAAGGTTAAAAATATGCTGAACTGGAAAAACCGCCTCCTTATTGTTTTGTACCCCAGGCAGTTTCAGTCCAACTTCCTTTTTCATAGTAGTCATCCTCTTAGAGGGCTTCACTGGAGCTTAGGTCAAAAGGAACCCAGAGGTCCTCCTGCAGCTGAAACTGCTGGCCACTGCTCGGGGATTTCCTGCTTCCGCCTTCCGTGCTCAGCACATACTGACTCAAGATCCCAGACACCATTTTTCATGCTATTCAAACAAATCAACATAGTAAGAAGCCGAATAATTTCCTTAATTGAGATCCTGTCCCTAGGTTTAATTCTCTCCCTGGCATTGACTCTTTGCCTGCTTATGCCAATTACAAGTTACCAGGGTCAAGAGGACTTGCCTCCTTCCCAGAGCAGACTCACTTGACTGGGGGCACATTCAGAGCAATCAGAGTACAGAGGGAGAGTAGAGAAGGCTCCAGGGCTGAAAACCAGGGGCGCTTAGCTTCCAGCTTCACAGATGCCTTTAGCTAAGGAACATTTGTTCTCAGTTATCTATCTTTAAAATGAGCTTAAGAACTGAACCTGGTGGTGACTTAGTCACTTACCCTTTCTCAGCCTTAGTCATCAGATACATCAAATTGCATGAACAATACACTGTAGAGAAGTTGTTAGAAATAATATAGTATTTGAAAACACCAATTAAAAGCTTAAATAGATCAGCCTGGTGGTACACATTTCAACAGACTCTTCTCAGTGATATGTATCCCTGCCTTCACCATAAAGCTCAATGAGGTGATTCTACTCAATAACTCTTTATATAACAAAGAGAACAATCCTACAAGCAACCAAAGCTTTATCAGCAAATTTCCTTGCTTACTAATTAAGAGACCTGAAGATTTTGATAGGAATGAAGCACACACCTAGGGATGAGAAAGGGGTGGGGAAGAGAAAAAGACAGAGGAGCCAGATACAATTCAATACAGATCATTGACGCGTACTGGGAGAAACGCATTGAGTTAGCTGTTGAAACAGAACATGAGGATGAGTTTGCCAAAGGCGACCTCCTACTCTACCGCTTTCCATGGAGCTTGACCCAAAAAGAATCTCAAGGTCACTCGGAACAAGGATGACATGAGGAGAACATGAAATAATGACAAGGACCGCAGCAACTACTGCAGTAAGAGCTAACTCATTATGGTCTGCACGGTATGCAAAGGGCTTCACATGCATCAGCTCATTTGCCCTCACAGGAATCAGGTACTATTCATCCCCGTTTTACAGGAGAAGTAAATAATGTTGAGAGGCTTCACAGTTTTCTTATGAAAGCCACTTCCTAAGAAAGTTTTCTTACCGTGACTAGTAAGCGGCAGAGGTAGAACGTGAATCCTCCGTCTATCTGACTCTCCAGCTGCACTAAATCAACATGATAAATGACGAATCATCTGCTGTGGTGAGAAGCAGCTTTCATCTGTTTGATCCTGATTGTCTAAGTCCGTGTTTACTTGTTTCCATGTGACTTTGATTAACACTGAGGTTATTAGCCTGGTGCTTAGAAACCTAATGTTGACTGAAGATTCTAGTTTCCCCACAGACAGGTGAACAGCTTTCTCTCTCAGATGCAACCTCGTCCCAAAAGAAAGTCTAAAACAGTTCAGTTTTAGCCAGTGTTTTTCTGAATTGAGGTTTCCTCTTGCATTCATTTAGTCTTAAATTTCTCAAAAACAAACTCTCTGGAAGACACTGTTTCTGGGGCCTAGGGAGGGAGTTGGGGAGCTGCCTTCATGGAGATTACATTACTCATTACTTACCATGGTGCCAGTGTATTCTTCCAGTTTAGCCTCAGAAATGGCCTTTTTGTGGTGAAGGAACAGGTCTCGGAGGAAGTTCTGTGAGGCCAAGAGAAGAGTCATACTTTATATAGTGAGCAAATAAACTGCAAAACCTTAAAAGGCCTTATTTCAAGAATTGTGGGTTGTTTCCAGGAGGAAATAAAATGCTTTTACCAAGCAATAAATCCAAGAATGGAGGGCTGTCACTATTTATAGGGAGCTCATGGGACCCAGGGAATTGCTACAGCATGAAAAAGGTATCATAAATGCTCAATTAGGCTTCTTTTCCAGAAAGACCAATGTGACTTGCACTTTCTAAACCTTTTAAAAATGAATATATATATTTATATACACATGTATGTATATATGTATTTTTTGAGTAACACATTCAAATACATCTTTCTTGGGCTCACAGAAATCAAACTCATGACACACACATATCAAATTCCCAATGATGAACAAACCCACCCTTCTCCCACTGACACTTACGCGGAGCTCAGCAGCTGATATAAAACCGCTGCTGTCAGCGTCATATTGGCGCCAAATCTGAAATACACAAAAGTCATTCATTCATTTATCCTCACATAACTTGGAATAATTCGGTGGTATCTACTACCGTTCAGCATCTGAAAACAGTACTTAACTGAATGGAAATTCCACGTTTAATGGGAAGCTTTAGGCTTTCTTTGGTGACAGCAATTTTGGGGCAGAATTCATCAGAAATGGATCACTGCATTCACTTGGAGCCACTTAAGGAGGGCCACAATGGTTTCAATAAAAGCCCATTGAATGGACTCGCATTGAAAGCGTCCTTTTGGAAAGCTCAAAATGGAAAGATAAAAAGGAATGAACTTCAATTTGGGGCAGTACTAAATCCCTAAAAATGCAGCGATATGAAAATATTGCAGCAATATAAGACATTGCTATGAAAATAACTTTTTAATGATATAGCTTAGATCACAAAAAAGTGAAAGGACTTCTAAGAGAACCAACATGATAGGAAAGCACAAACTTAGAGTGGTAACATAGGACTGAAACCAAAGCCTGTCCCAAGTATGTCTGCTGGTCCCTGGCAACAAAGCCTGCAGTTTTATGACAAAACTGCACATGTGGTAGACAGGCAATAAGTCATGGGACCCACATCGGTGGAAAATCAGATTGAGGTGCTGCTTTAAACTAAAACTTCAGAACTAAAGCGTTAATGAAAGATGAACTTGAAAAAAATTACACTGCAGTAAAGTCCCCTAAAAAATCTTGCCTGTGTGCTCTCGTCTCCGATGGAGGAGATAAAGTAACTCTGATAATTCCCAGTTAAAAACTACTCCTCTCATTAGTGTGAGGCCAGCATTCATCCAGCTGAAGATGCAGTTACTGAACTGGAAGACAGAACAGCTGAAAATCTTTGAGGAAAGCAATGAACTACTTTCTTTAATAAATGCTGTTACTCTCCCCACTTCTGATTATTCCATGAACAAGCCTCACATCAACTGACAAGCTACCTCACTCTTGTACAAAATAAAAGGTTAGACTAAGTTTTATTGTTTTTTTTTTCATTGGCAGATTTTTCTTGGATCCTAAATGGGTCGCCTATGTTCTGTGTCACCACCTGCAGGAACGTTAATGATTAACCACAATCAGCGTCCGGAGTTCCGACTCTGCAGGGATAGCAGGAGGTGTTGATGCTAAGCTGTGTCGACACTGCTACTGACATTTAGTGGTAACAATTCAGAAACATCACTCCTTTCAGACCCTGTCATTTATGTCTGAATTTAGTCCGATTTACAAAACCAATGAATGAAATGTGATTTATATTCTTTTATCATGTGAATATACTAAAACTTTGAGAATTTGAAACAATTTTGACAATTTTTTGAATGCTTTTTAAATGCCATTCACCAAGCAATTTCCATCTAAATTATTGTATAGTTTTACTACAGCTGAGCCATTGGACAGTCAAAGATTTTTATGTGAATATTCAGCAAAACTATCTTTAAAGAATAAATACAAAGGAAAGACATTTCCAGACAAACAGGAGCAGAGTTTATTACCAGCAGACCCTCAGTAAAAGACATATTCTAGGAAGAAGAAGGAAATCTAAGATATACAAAAAGGAATACTGAACAAAGACAATGGTAGCAATGTGACATGTGGTGACACATGGGCAAATTGAAACAAATCTTGACTGCATAATATTTGTGGGGTTAAAGAAAACAAGATAGAACTAATATTCTGGACAATAATGTCACATGAGCTGGTAGATGTGGGTTAAGAGTTATAGTGTGTTAAGGACCTGTGAAAAAGTAAAAGTCATTAACTTAGTAAAAGCAAAGTAAACACATCAACTTAGAATTCCTTAAAATACATCGGATAAAGGCTGGGCACGGTGGCTCATACCTGTAATCCCAGCACTTTGGGAGGCTGAGGCGGGCAGATCACTAGGTCAGGAGTTCGAGACCAGCCTGGCCAATATAGTGAAACCCCGTCTCTACTAAAAATACAAAAATTAGCCAGGCGTGGTAGCAGGTGCCTGTAGTCCCAACTACTCGAGAGGCTGAGGCAGGAGAATTGCTTGAACCCGGGAGGCGGAGCTTGCAATGATCTGAGATCCTCACTGCACTCCAGCCTGGGTAACAGAGTGAGACTCTGTCTCAAAAAATATATATACATATATATATATATATATATATATATGGGTATATATATATATTTTTTTGTTTCTTAACATTGTATTGCATTTCTTACATGTCATATATATATGACATGCATGTATATATTGTATTGCATTTCCTTCATGTCATATATATATGACATATATAATTGGATATATATATCTTATCTCCCATGTATATCAGATATAATGGGATGTAAGATAGTTAATCTTAAAAAATGAATTGAAGAATTGGCAATGATAGTTTTAAAAACTAGGTAGAGAAAGGGAAAGCTCTTCTTTACAGATAAAGTTGACAAACTAGAAAGGCCCAAAAGTGGAATTAAAAAAAAAAAAAATAAGAAGCCTCCAGAGGGCCATGTGCTTTCCCCAGTTCTCAAGATTATTCAAGACTACACAAGGCCTCACATTTTAATACTTTTTTCTATATTCATTTTTTTCTGAAATTATGTTCACTGTACAAAAGTAATGAAATACAAAAAAATTAATACTCTCCAGAAATCCCTATCCTGAGATAATTACTTGTTATTTCTATGTGTTTCATTTCTATCATGTTTCTATAACATATGCTAAAAAACAGAATTGGGGATCGTATTGTCTAGACACTTGGGCAGTCTACTATTTTTATTAAAAATGTTACCTGTTTTTAAACACAATTAGAATCATTTTGAAAACGTCATTTAAAATAAATTTTAAATGATTATGACTATATACAAAACTGGAAAATACAAAAGTACAAAGAATAACATCGCCTTAAATCCTACGACTTACCAACAACCAATATTTATTTGTGTACACTTACCTATTACCTTACTTATTCAGGCTTTAAGGCAAATAATTTTTAAACAAAGAACAAATTCCATATACACTTTTGTTTCTTAACATTGTATTACATTTCCTTCATGTGATTAAATATTTTTTGAAAACTTGATCTTCAGTGATACAAAATGTTCAATACTGGGGTTTTCTCTAATCAATCTGTAGCATCTTGTATATTATAGTCCTCATAAGAATTTGTAGAATGAATGAATTATATGAATATATCATAACTTACCTAACTTTTCCATTATTGTTAGATATTTATGTTATTTTCAGTTTGAACTATAAGTAACACTGCAACATTATATAAACATTATTATACAGAAAACTTCTGTCTACATCTCTGATTATAATCATATGTTAGATGCCTGAAAAAGTAGAATTATTAGTCAAAGGACAAAGTTTTTTTAATATAATTAACTCTGGATAATGAAATTTTAAAGGAGCCTGATTGAATTTTTATGAAATTGCTTTTCATAAAATTATTCCACAATGTATGCCTACCAACTGAATCAGTGACAATCTCTGGGTTTCCTTGAAAGCACTGTATATTTTTGTGAATTTTCTTAAAATCTTTGCCACTTTGCTTAAAAAAATTATTGTCTTAATTTGCATTTCTTGAGTTACTGGCATAATTCCCATTCATGGTTCATTCAGAATTTCTTCTGTGAATTGCCTATGCATGTG
Source organism: Ateles fusciceps (assembly GCA_036589455.1). Lineage (NCBI taxonomy): Eukaryota > Metazoa > Chordata > Mammalia > Primates > Atelidae > Ateles > Ateles fusciceps. The sequence goes on from JAZHEH010002605.1 coordinate 6,172,545, forward strand.
CTTGCCCAATTTAACATGAAGGTAAACAAAATAGTGCAAAAGGATAATAACTTGTCTCCTAAATGGGGACATGGTAACTCTTTCTAATGGGGGGGCCCTGGATGCAGTGACTATCTTAAATCTGCTGCTCTGACCTTGGAGAAACCCTGATCTGCCCTTCCCTGGTTGTTTTTCACCAACAGAGCAGTAACACTGAGAGGCTGAGAGATGGTGTAGCCCAGCGGGAAAGTGGTTCCGCCTTTAACTTTTACTCTCCCATGATTATAAACAGAAGGCCCATTGACTGGAATGGCACTTTAATAAATTATGTTTTCACTGTATCATCATGCCTTCAAACCTAAAATTAGTCGCCACTATTTTCTAGAGTCTAGATGCTAGACAGCGTTCTCAAAAGACATCAGATGGGGCACATGCTCTCCAGTTCCCACAGTCCCCCACCTGCCCTCCTTTTCCATTCTTCAGTGTGCCTGCCTGGCCTGTTGTCTAAAGTTTCCTCCAGCCCAAACTAAAGGAGCCTGTCCGCTCAGGAGCACCCCAGATCAGCACTGAAAAAGAACACTGGGGTTTGGGAGCAAAGTCCTGGCTCATCACTAAGGCCTTTTTAGCTTGGTCCTATCCTCTGTGCTCAGCTCTCCCATGAGCACTGGGCAGGAGTGGTGGCAGCCACAGCAGGTAGCTGAGATCGTAGTCTTGTCTCAACCCTCTTTCTCCACAGAGACACAACCAAGCACTTACCTGCATAAACTCCACGCTGCTGTCCAGTGGGGTTTCCCGGCGAAAGAACAGAAGAAAGTTTTCATCCTCAGATAAGAACATACCAGCAAGCTAAAGGAACAGGAAGAATAACAGTCAGGGACCCTGGCCAATGTCCATTTTAAGAGGACTCCCTGGTGAAAGGCATGGTGGTACATATTCCAGGGCAGAAGGGCTCAGATCTTCCAGGATGAACGGCTCAGTCTGCAGTTCTGTGCTCTTGATTGTCATTCTTTGATTCATTGATTCTTTCAGAAAGTATCACACTCCTGTTAAGTATAAATCACTATGGATATCTGCCTTCCATGAGCTTATAATCTAAAATAATGATGATTATAACATTAATATCAATAATAAATTTATTAAGTGCTTGATATGTTCCAGGCACTATTCTAAGAACTTCCAATTCTAAATTAATTTAATTCCATAATAACAGAACATAAAAATAGCAAATAAGACTTATGGGTGCCAGGCACTGTTCTAAATGCTTATGTATGCTAATTCATTTAATCCCAATAACAATCTGTGGGGTACACAACGTACCATTACTATTATTTTCTAGTTAACGAAACGGCTATACAGAGATAAGGAGATTGTCAAAGTTGTGTAATTGGTATCTGACGAAGTCAGTATTTCACCTTGGCAATCTCAAGCCCACACTTTTAATCACTGTGCTTTGCTGGTGAGATGCTGTACATATACAGTACTTCAGTGCAGAAGCCGGAATGACTGCTGTCGGGCTTGATGCTTGAGTGTTAGCTATGGTTTATGTTCTTTTACACTATTAGTGTCTATAAGATACTACAGTAGTTGACTCAAGTATGATAAATTCAGCCAATCAGCTTTTTATACGAGCACCAGTTTGACTCATTTCCTTCGTGCACTCTTTTGAACAAAGGTAGAATAATATATCTTGCTCCTCTATGTAGTAATAATACTATTTTCAGCACATACGCAGGTTTGGCTGTATCCATTGCCAAACCTAGAGTATTGTAGTGTATGTTGTCTTCTTTCTGAGCTGTCCCCATAAACAACGGTCATTTCATCTATAACTGAGTAGTTTGCTCAGTGTCTTGTACAATACCACAGAGTGAGTCCACAGCAAATGCCCCTGGAGGGCTTTAGGTGTGATTAGCTCACATTATCATTCACGTTTTCTACTGGATATGAGTCAGCTCAAGGACACATCATGTTAACAATAACTGTCAGATTTTGAGTACCTACTACATGGCAGGCACCAGCAAGGTGCTTTTCATTCATCATCTCATTAAATCTGCACCACCAAGTTTTTAGTTTGAGTATAAATATCCCCCTTTTGTCAATGGGAGGCAGTGCAGTGCAATGTGTAAGTGATAGGCTTTATAGTGAAATTAAATTTCTTCTCCATTACTTACTAATTATTTGATCCTGGGTAATTTAGTTAATATATCTGTGCCTCAGTTTCCTCATTTGGAAAATGGAGATAATAATACTGATATTCTAGTACTGATGGCAAGACTAAGGAGCAAAATGAGCCAGTATTTATAAACTGTTTAGGAAAACACTGGGTACATATCAAATAGCCAATAATTGATAACTGCCATTTTGGTGAAGATGATAAAATTGAGGCTCAGAGAAATTAAGTAATTTGCCCAAGGTTTCATATTCCACCATATTGACTTCATGCTTTTCGCATCAACCCACACAGGATCAACTGGAACTAGGAAATGCTCTTTGAGACTAAGGGTGGCCTTTGTCCATCTTCTTTTGTACTTGAAAATTCAACATGAGTCAAAGTGGCTGATTTTTATGTCACAACTACCGTAATTGGAGTAAGTGAAATGGACAATGGTACAGCAGAGAATGCAGGGAAACAGCAGGCCTTGCTGCTCCTTAGACTCACAGACTCATACGACTTGAAGGAGCCTTGGGAACAACGCAGTCTTGCACCATCAGCTTCTGTACAAACAAGCTCAGTGACACCCACGTGCAGGATTACATGATAACATGGTTGGCCGATTACTCAGGAATGTCTATCTGTCATTAGTAAGATAATGACAGAATTTTCAGTTATTTGCTATGTTTTGTTCATTCATTAAGTAGGTTAAGAAATACTGAGCACTACTATGTGCTGTGCTCTGTTCCGGGGTCTGGAGAATTACAACAGTGAACATGTGGTTAGGAACATTTTGTTTAGTGCATCTGACTTGCTGTTTGCACACTTACTATTCTGTTGATGCACACATTCATAGTTTTACATCCAGCATAATGAGAATTTTTGGTTACATATACAATTTTTGCCTTTGATTAAAAGTTTGGAAACAGCTACATTCATAAACCCAGAGTTTAGTTTATTGGTTTTCTGAAAACGCAGTCTCCTGCTAAATATGTCCACCTTTTTTAAAGGAACATTATCTTCCCTATTAACATAACTTCCTGAAGACATTGCCCTATGACTTTCTTCGATAACACTGACTGCTCTAGTATGGCAGTGTCACAGCATTAAGAGACTAGCTCTCGCAGTGTCGGGTAGTATGTCTCACAGGCAATTTTGACTGAAAAAATATCTTTGTTTCAGATTGGCTCACTTTCACGTACAGATTTATAGCTACCTGGAATGAACCTGCACAGATTCATAAGCAGGGTTCCAATGAAACCATTGCCCCTTACTTGGTCATGTTATTCTAGGAAAGTAACTCAAGTCTCTATCAGCAAAATAGGGATAATATTCCGTGCCTATCACCATCTTAGCTGCTATGGGAATACAATAACAAAATATATGTGGAAATCCTTTCTAAACTGTAAACATTTTTGTAACTGGAAGGAGAAATGATCAGGTAAGTCGTACACCATCCACAGCCCTGCACGCTTAGCACAGTTACTTGTTTTACTATGTGCTCCATAAAAGTGGGTTAAGTTGAAGTAAAGACAGCTGTTTTCTGCTGTGTTTAGATCTTAGAAACAGATCTTTCCAACCTCTACTGAGAGCTGATGCTGAAGTTTAACCTTATTTATTGTCAGTAAGTTTTTGCTTACATCAATGTTCAATTTGAACAGGATGCTATATAAAGAGACAAATGGTGGATCAATTGAAAGGCCTCTACCATTTCAATTCCCCAATTATACATTAGGTACAAATAATGATCGACCTAAATAAAATGATGAAAGAATCGCACACTCTTTGTTACTAAGTAGATGAAGGAGAGGTGATTACTTTTAAAATGTTAACTAGGCCAACTGTCTTGCAGAAAGTTCTAATTTCCTGATCGACTGTAACGTTCCCATTGTCTTTCAAAGAATATCACAGCCCAAGATGACAAAGTAAAGAAAAAAGCAGTCACGAAAGGTAGAGTCATGAAAGATACAGTCATGAAAAGTACCTCTTTCATCTGAATACGACCATCTTTAGAGGCATCTTGGGTAGTCATAAATTGCTGTTTCACCTTGTACACAGTTGCTTCCATGACTGTGTCCTGTGATGGACCAAACAGAGCCACGTTAAAGCCACTGGGATCTCAAACATATAGTTAGGATGGCAAATATTCAAAACACACACCCTGATCATTATGTTATTCAAACCTGGAAAGCAGGTTTCCTGACCATTTAAAGTCATTTTACTCTTTTGTAGAAGAGAGAACAATGCTGGAGATTTCTTGAGCAACAAACCACTAATCAGAATCTTGACTAGGTACAATTCACAGTTAATGAGTTACTAAAATATTGAAGAAAAGAAGCTTAGAGACTAGGGTGCTGAAAGAACAAATTTGAACAGTGTTATGTTTGTGACAAAAGACTGTATTGTAATTACAGATTTTCTTCCCAAGAACTCAGAGGTTTCACATCTTTTAACTGAAAAGTCCAGTTTGTCTGGGCCCCCAGGTGTCTGTAACTCATTTTTAATTTTCTTTTGTATTCTCCGAGGAAAAAACTAATGAGTAGGGAGAAATAATTAAAAAGAAGACCAAAGTAATAAGGTAATTGCTGAGTTAACCACAGATGTTACAACCCCCTTCTATATATAACCTTTTCTACACATGAAATTGTCTTCTTTGGTGGATTTTAGGGTTATTACAGTAAAAGTTATATATGTAACCAACAATAAAGAATGAATTCTGATGCAAGGGTTGAGAAGCATAGATAATCCCAAACAGTGCCCAATTCTAAGATTCTAGACTTGCTGAAATTTATGCTAAATTCATTCTCCCTAATACAATCATGCTAACTCTGGTCCCAAGCTCTCCAGCTGTGAGTTAGGAAGGCTGAGAAGAGGTGATCCTGTTGACTCACTACCCTCCCTGTTGGTGTTGGGGGTGGAGGTGACTCAGCCTCCAGGACATGCTCTGGATGCATCATCCATGCACACGCGTACAGGACAGTTCTCTGGGTGGTCTGTCTCAACTCTTCTGCCTTTCTCACTTGTATTTCTCAAGAATAACCCTAGCATATGCTGGGAATGCAACATCCTAAGTTAAGGAAGAACTTGCCAGAACAACCTAGGCTCAAGATGTCCCAAAACATTGTAGCCAAGCACAACATGTTGCCTTCAGGTATAAAACCCAGAAAAGACTGCTTTCTATCAAGCACCTACCACATGCCAAACACCATTCTGGCCCCTGGTGATATTACAGTCAGCAAAAGAGACCTGGTCTTTGCCCTGCATCACAGGCTGATGGAAAACATCTTTGTCCAGCCTTCCTTTCCACTGGCACCTCTCCCTAATGGGTTACAAAAAAAGTCAGGAGGTGATGGAAAGAGAAGTGTGGTGGAAAATTAACATCTGCCATGTCCAATTCACAAGAACAGGAAAGAAGACCAGGTGAATAAACATTTCTGGAGTGCCAGCCAGAGGATGGGCACTAAGCCACGCTCTTTAACAAATATTATCTCCCTGTTATCTCCTTGAATCTTCACAATGGCCCTGGGAGACACAAAAAACATTTACTATACCCTTATGCCCCTGGCTTCTTTGCTGGCCTGCTAGCTTCTTCCTCTTTGGGGAACTTTGTGTGTGTGTGTGTGTGTGTGTGTGTGTGTGTGTGTGTGTGTATGTTCCAGCTTCTTACATGGAAATTCTTTTTTATTATTTTCCCATCACTGGCTGAGAATATGTTTCTGTTTTTTGTAGCCTCATCTTGGAGGGGCTGTCAATCCCCACCTTTTCCCATTAGGCTGTCATCTCTTCAGCTGACCTTTTGCATATGGTAAAGAACTTGCCAGAACAACCCAGGCTCTGTTTAGTCCTTCCTAAAACAAAATGTCCTAAAACACTTTAGCCTGGAACAACATGTTGCTCTCACGCATAAAACCCAGCGAAGGTACATATGGCAAATGTTTTCCAGGGAGCAGAAAATCTAGTAGAAGAGTAATACAAACTTTTCACCTTTCAGATCTTAACATACGAAAAGACTAATACTCAAATTTATGATAATTGTATCCATTGATGCTCTATAAATAAAAATATATGATTCCTTCAGCTTAGTGTTTATGATTTAGAAGAAAAAGAGTAAAGGAGAAAAAAATCAGAGGATGTTTGGCACTTTTTTCTAAGAATCTGAGACACTGCCCCTTGATTTTACTTATGAGAAAACAGGTCAGAAGGGTGATGCAGTTGAATACTGACAGAACATTCTTGAAACCAGCACATTGGATATCTGGTCTAGCGCACTTTCCACCACACCGTGTTGTTGCTTAGGATGAGGCGGAGCGCACCTACTGGAGTCACTGCATCCAACATTAAGTCGTTAATAAATGAGAAACGGTTCAAACAAAGTGGAAGGATTCCTTGGTGACTTGCTTTGGGATTTTTCAGGATAGGTTCTGGCAATTAGTTAGAGAACCAGATGCTTTAAATATGATAAGACCCAGAAGGTTTGAAAGCCTATTCTTAGAAAGCCAGGGAACACCTTGGTCAGTAAGAACAATTTTAACGCTAGCGGAGTTCCTGGCCATTATTGCTAGATCTCGGCCCCTGACATTGGCATCCGTCTCACCAACTCGTTGCAGGAGGTGGGTGCATAGCAAACGTTTGATGTCAGGTTATAATAGTGAGGTAGAAAAGATGCTGTGGAGCTGATATTATTTAAGATATTGGATCCTCTAATATCTGATTCTCTAAACTTCCAGGATTGGTGTGGACATTGGAAATAAAGGGAACTGTCAAGTTTCATGTCAGTCAGCAGTTTGCCTCTTCCGTGTTCAATCATACACAAACTTTTGTCAGCAAGTATAAAGATAGAATTGTACTTCCTTTTTCAAATTTTTTTCACTCGTTGCCTTTTGCTGCAGGGGATGATAAATAGATGAAATGCATGCAACAGAAAGAGGTTAATGAATGAATGGTTTGTATAGTTCCCAAATGGATAACAAATAATGAGGAATAAACTTTATTTGAAATAAATTACAGTGAAGGTGAGTCTCTTTGCAAAAAAAAAGTTATATGAGTGAGAACTAAACATTAGCATCTATATGTATAGCTCTTTTTTAAATTGTAAGCCCAAACCACTAGCACTTAAGATTGACATGATGTAGCAATCAAAGACATCTGTGTATGTCAAGATCTGTGTATGACCATATCAAGGTCATCTGCTGTATCTGTGGCTTCAGTCCTGTATTTAGAAACCCCAAATGAGTACAATAAGAGGGCTTGGACAGTTTGACTCTGTAACCATCAACCAAACATACTCATTTGGTGATCATAAATGGGGACAGTGAAGGGCCTGGTTAAAAAATAATAATAATGAATACCTTCCTAAATGAACACACAGCAGACTAAAAATATGAAAAAATGATGTTAGTCAGTTGGAACCAAAGCATCGAGACATGAGAGATAAAGCCTGTATCATTTGTCTAAGACACAGCAAGTGTCACAGGTCCCTGAGGTGACAGTCCGTCTGCTGTCTTCTGTCTTCCTTTGAGTAGTCTCCTTTACTCCTGAAGGACCAAAGGGTGGTGGGTATGACTTAAGGCATCCTCCAAAGGCTACCCTGGTTTGGGAAACTTGCTATCATAAACTGGATTTATATATGTATGATTTATATATATATATGAGATCTTAAAAGCATTTCAGTGTTTAATAGAGTAAGCTTTAATGATCCTGTGTGGGATAACCCCTTGGTGGATCTGAGGCAAAGCGGGGCGCAGAATAAACACTGGGAAAACTAAGGACCCAAGAAGATACTGCATCACCATAAGAACATATATGCTGGGTGCTTTTGCAACTAAATAGTGCCTTTCACTTGTGTTATCTTATTGGTGTTCACTATGAAACAGGCAGGCCAAAGCATTATAATAATAATTATTATTATTTTACGGATGGGAAAATTAAGACCCCAGAGGTTTAAATGGCATGTTGCCATCACACAGCTGTAGGTGCAGAGCTGGGGAATGAGCATGGGATTTCTGCCTCCACACATACCTGTCCTTTCCCCCCCACCCTGAGCCTTCTTAGGGGTGGGCCTTCAGAGACAAGAGGTACAGTTTTTAATTCTCTGTGGAAGGTGAACAGGTCCTTTGAGACTCCAGGATCTTCTGTCAACCAGGTTTCCTCATGTGACACCCCACTAGTTGTGGTGAGATTAACCTGTGCAGTCTCAGCACCACAGATTCTGTGTGTGCTTACATTTGAGTGTTCATGTACCACACAGGAAAATCACAATGGAAATCACTCAACAGGGTCGAATTTCACTTTGCATTTCAGCCTGATCTTTTAGTTTAAGAACTCTGCAAGTATGGCATTCATTTATTTATCTCTAGAACATAGGACCTGTTGGATGAATAAATGATTCTTTATGATGGGCTGGGCATTCCCAAAGGAAGTTAATTAACATTGGTCATGTTGGTGAGAAATTAGATTTTAAAGTAAATTAATGTGAAGCCAAAGAAGCAGTGGCCAGATTCTACATTACCTTTAGTTTGAGAGCACAGAATCTTGGCTTCTGTACCCTCAGACCCCTAACCCCAAAGCCCATGACTATGCCTGAGACCCAAAGCAAAAGAAACTGGGGCTTCCTCTGTTGTAATTTACCATCAGCCCTTATGGAGACTCTAGGCTCCAGCAGGATACTTCCAATCCCTGAAGTATTGAAAGAGGCCCATGATGTGGTACACTCTGTACATGAGGGGTGTGTACACATAGAATCTGAGGCTCAGCCATGCACTGGCATTTGAAAGGAAAAGGTTTGCAGGTAGAAACAGGAACAGCAGCAATTACAACTGATGGTTCCATTAAATCAATCCTCTCCGAGGCTCTGAGGACCAAGTAATTACAACCAGGCTCTGGATAGACTCGCAGGCAGCTTGCTGTTAGAAACTCAAAATACCTTCTTCTGAGATCTCTGTGACCCACTAATCAGCAGAGGGAAGTAGAGCTATTCATGCCTCCAAAGGATGGCTTACCACTGCTGAACACCAGAGCGAGGGGCTGCCTGATTGTGGAGGCCTCCCTGCTGCTCGATTCTGTGCTCACTGGGCATTAGCAATCAAAAGCAGGTATCACAATCAAATGGTGACTGTTCCTCAGCTGAAGGGGCTTCCTCTTTGGAAGTCCTGCCCTATTGTTAAGAACTTGCTTAAGGCCTACTTATTACTCATCAGCGAGAAAGCCCAAAATTAGGAATAGTTTCCTTAATCATGGTTGTCCAGGTAGCATGGAGGGCCCGGTGAGGGTCCCTGCAAACACACTTCCCAGAGTAATGCCTCAGCTATTTGAAAGGCAACCAATGGCAGATGATATCATTTCTGGATAAGAGTTCAAACTTATCACTCAGGATATCATATCTGGTTAAAAGTTCAAACGTATCACTCTGGCTCGAAAAGCTTTCTCCCCAGCCAAGTGCTCATGAAATGTGCCTGGGGCTGTTGCCACAGCTCAGTGGGGCTGGCCTAATTATATTAGAATCCCTCTCTCCAACAGTCACTGTTCCTGGAGTAAAGAGGGTAAAAAGACATGCAAACTGACTTGGAGTGCTTTTAAAATGAAAGATCCCTGACAGACCTCAAATGTACTTAAATACCTACAGGATGAGACCTAGGGGTCATTTTAACAAATAAATATAATTCTCAGGCACACCGAATCAACCCCTTTTCCAGCCTCAGAGACATCTGCACTGAATTCAGTTGTACAGAACACCAGTGAGTCGTTTGTTGTCCCCTTTCCTAAAGGATTATGCCTGCCCCCTGTCTAAGAGGGTTAGTCCATGGACCAGATCTGAGATAGGGGCAGTAATAAAAACAGCCAGGCTGCAAGAGACTACATCGCTCTTTGCTCTGACAGTGGTAACAATGCCTCTAAGGTTAGCCAAGGCCTCAGATGAAGATACCCCACAGCATCCTCAGCTTAGAGCAGACTCCAACGTGATGAATGAAAATTAGATACTCCAGTTTCAACACTGAAAATTTTTCTCCTCCCTTTTATAAATCACTAGAGCAAGGAGTCCTCTGAAAAGGTAAGAAGTTCCAGGTCCCTGGGAATAGATTTTTAGGAGTTGGCCATCCTATTTATTCTAAGATTTTGAATGGTTTTACTGTCTTCTTTTTGCTTTCCTCAAATACCCCTGTCCAGGGTAGATAAGATGGATTCATGGAACACGATGAGCCTTAGCATTTACAGACCTAAGTGGAAGTCCTGTGGACAAGGTTGGTGGGATTCACCATGGGCTGCTGGCATGTGAAACTAGCTGGCAAGATTGACGCAGAAGCCTCACTTGGGGGGATGCTTCCTCAGCTCTACCTGAAGCTTGTGTAAGTACAAGAATGAAGGACAAAGAAAAGTGTGTGCAAGTCATCTGACCAGAGGAAAGAAGGAGCTCATGTCTCCATCCTTCTCATCTGCTGATCCTTTCACTTCACAGGCTGCACAGGGTAAGGGGTGGAATGCAGGCAGGCAAAGAGCAATAAAAGGTACAGAAAAGGGGAGATAAGAGACAAAGAAAAGGGTAAAGGAGAAAATGATAAGAAAAGAAATGAAGGGCAGGAAGAGAGATCGGAAAGAAGAAGAAAAGATAAATAAAAGACATGGGGAGAGGAGAGACCAAAAGAGCTTTGAGAAGCACAGAGACTGGAAAAGAAGGAGGAAAGAAAGAGACAGAGAGATGGAGAAACAAATGAGAAATAGAGATAAGAAAGAGACAAGAGAGATGAGAGACAGAGAGGTCAGAGAGAAAGGCAACAGACAATGGGAGAGGAGAGCCATGAAACACAGAGATGAGAAAGAGAAGTGAGCAGAAAAATGACAAAGACAGACATAAAAAGAGAGAGAGACAGAATATGAGAGGCAGACAGAAATAGAGGGAGACCAAGAGATGTGTGTGGTTGAAGGAGGCAGATGCCAGCCCCTTTGTTTCTGAACTGGCTTTCCCTGCCCACTCATACCCTTCCAAGGTTCTCAACAATGGTGAAAAGCTCCCCCGCTCCCTTACTGAGCTCTCACGTGAGAATGTGATGCACTTCTATTCTTCTAGATAAACAGCTGATGGATAAGGACAAACTAGCTCCATAATTCATTTAAATTCAATTGTCCTTAGAGCTACTCCTTCTACTATGCATGCCCCACTGGAGCTTTCACCAGATGTAGCTGATCCCCAGGCTGGCCTCCACTCATGTGTCTCTGTGTAAAATGTTTCTCTGCTTTGGTACAGAGACTCTCAAGAATTCATTTACATTCTCTAAGGCCAGATGTACCCTCAGATGGACACGAGATAGATTGGCTTCCATTTATATCTGTGCTCTGGGTATGCTGGTTGTTTCTGTTTTGTCATTTTCTGAAAAATCTGTAACCTCTCCTAATAAAATGAATAATGGGAAAATTATTTTAAATGATGAATTTGCAGTTTGCTCTCAGAGGAGTATCACACATACTAAACACCCAGGACCTTAATGTGCCTAACATCTCTTCCAGCTTTTTGAACAAAGTGGGCTACTTTATTCCCAGGTATAAATCAGTCAGCAGAGACATAACCAAGGAGACATTCAAAACCAAGTTAACTGAGTCTACAATTAGGATCTCTGAGTGGATGACAGATGTTACACTGAAAGTCAGTGACCAGCAAATCTAACGTTACAGCTGCAACTTTTATAAAACCTGCCTAAATCTTTCCATGTTGCTAGGAGAGGCAGAGAAATTACACATATGCAAGGAAGAAAGAGGATGGAATTAATAGGTACAAATCAACTAGGACTTGGATGCATGCATCTTACTAAGAGGCATACATTAAGGCTTAGTGTGTAAGTACTTACATCAGTACCCAGTTTCATCAACATGTGGAGAAAGAAAGCATCAAGTTCCTTCTCTTCTATGTAACCTTTTTCTAAATGCAAGAAAATCAACATAAATAATAGTAACATATAAAATAACACACAACAGTTAGTATTTATCTAAATATCTTTTTAATCTCACAATTTATAAAGCCTCCATCAACACTATTCTTTGTTATTCCAATAACAAAGTGCCTACGCCTGCCTCTAGAAGACATGGGTTTGAACAGTAAACACTATTCGAGAATAAGTGTTTTATGCTGGGGTTTATATTAGTATGCTGGGGTTTATATTAGTATTTGGAAAAGGAAGGCTGTTAAGTACATGAATTTTAATCAACCAATAAACATGAACTTTACAATAAAATTTAACCCAAGGATTTCTGAAGCTTGGAGAAACTTAACAGGTGTAAGTATTGAACCCCAGTTTGCAGGGTTAAAACACACCTTTTAGATAATTTGTTTTTTAATTAATAAAAACAAATATTAAGTAGTTCCATTTTACTTTCAAGTAGTTTTTTGGTGGAGGAGTCGTTTTGAAAGTTGATAAAATTTGTCCTCATTTTGAAAGACGGGTGTACAACAAAGTCGCTGAGTAAAAGTAAGCACATTTAGGGAAGGATGACTTCAGATACCCGAGTCTCAGCCCACAAGCCTTGAGCATATAGAATATTTGTCATTATATATACCATATATACACAATATTATGTATTGTACATTATGTATACTATATATATGTGTATCTACCATATATATGGCGCGCACACATACACACAGAGATTGGAAAGGGGCACTAGTCCCTTCTCCCACCCTGAATTTTAACAAGGTATTCAGATGTGTATCATCTATACGCCAAACGTCTGTTGAGGATACTGTATTAGGTACACTGCAAGAACAACCCAGGTAGATAACTTTTCCTACAGGAAAGGGGAAACTCTAGGTCCTTTCAGCGGGCTGAGCTTGGAGCCACGTCTACACCTCAGTGTGCAAGTGGCTTGTTCTACTCACCATCCGCGTCAAAGCGCTGCCAGACCTCCCAGAAGCCAGCGGCGTCCAATCGCCCCGGAGTCGGGCTGCGGGCGCTGTCCATGGTGCTGACAACGACCACCAGGCACCTGCGCGGAAGGCCCTGAACGACTTTGGCAAGGACTCTTCTACGGTATTTCTTGACTCCCCTCTCCTGCTGCTTTCGCTGTCTGATTAGCTTTGAGTACCTGCCGCTGGAAAGGATGCGAGGGCTGCTGGCCGTGGCGTCGCTGAGCAGTCCCTTAGCCCTCAACAAAACCAGCTACTCGATGCCCGCCCCGCTCCTGGTGCGCGGGTCCCCGCCCCGCCCAGCGCGCCGTCCTGACAGATCCTGTCTGTCTCTGCGCTGTGGGGGATTCAGGAAGAAATAAACTGTCTCCAGGCGTCCACAGCTCACTGCTTCTGCCCTTTAACTTGTTTGTCAGACTCAGAGACGACATCCTTCTTACGTTTGACTCACCTTCCAAACTTGTGTCTCAAGGGGTTTTCTAGGGAGAGCTGCCTCATTTAAAGGGTTGCAAGAAGTGTGAGTGTCAGGGCCCTTTGGACTTGAAGATTAGAAATGTAGTGTGTGGGGAGGAGAGGTGAGAGGGATGGTGATGGTGGTAAGTGGTTGCCTTTAAGCAAGGAGTAAGTCAACAGCAATTATTGAGTCCTAAGTGTATAGGACATACACCTTGAAGTACCATAATGCACTATAAGGACTTGCAACTAAACAGACATACTGCAGGTCACTGTGATTTAAAAGTAGCATCATTAGGATGCTAAGGGAAATATAAACTAAGCCATACTCTACCAGGAAAGAGAGTCTAAGGGAGATGTGCCTGGCTGCAGGGTACTTAGGTAGACGGTTTAGATGATTGTGTTTGGCTCCTAAGAGCCACATTAAGACCAAAGGATAAAAATCAGCTGCAGGAACACAGAACTTTCTAATAATCAGGACTGTTCACAATTTGGCAATGCTTTGTGAAAAAATGTACAAACTACACTGATACCTTTTGACTATATGCTTAGAACCTTTTGTTGGATAATCTATAGAAAGTGGTTGGATATTGGATAAGAAATTTGAACCAGATGTAGATCTTGTTTATGGCACCCTGACTCTGATATTAGCATTCAGATTTATTTATAAAAAGCACACATGCATAAGTCATCTAAACCAGAGTAGTGAAGAGAACATGACACTCATGGTCAGATAGTCCTGGGTCAGGACCCCAGTTCCAGCTTTGTGACCTGCACCATTAGCTCTCATCTCCCCAAGCCTCAATTTTCTTATCTATAAAATGAGGATTATAACAACTGTTTTGGAAGGTCAGAGCCATGCATAGTAATGCACAATGAATTGTAGCTGCTATGGTGTTGTAGCTGATAAGGGGTGACTCTATTAGAGAAAACAAGTAAAGTCTAAGAGATTGTCATAGCCAAGAGGAACCTAATGAAACATGATAAAGAAATTTAATGTTCTATCCTGGATGGGATGATGGAACAGAAGAAGGCCATTAGATAAAACATTAAGAAAATTTAAATAAGGACTTTAGTTAATAACAATGAAAAAATGGTTTAGAAGAAAATAGTTCCATACAGAGACCAGCTTGGCCGTAGAGTTCCCCACCCAGGTGGTGCTGAAGGCATTGAGAAGCAGACACCCAGAGAGAACAGCAAAGTGGGACCATTCAGGGACCAACAGCCTTCCGAGCTGAGAGCCTCAGGGAGCTGACAGCATTCACCAGGCTGAGGGCCTTGAGAAGAGTCTGACCCACGTAGTTTTTCTTCTGAACAGGTGATCATTATTAACAAACAGGTGTTCCGTGTTTTCTCATAGAACCAAGATAAACTAGGTAGGCAGCTGGTGCCTTCTTACTACTGATCAAGGATAGACCAGAAAGTACTCTCCACGAGGGAGCCACGGGGGCAGGTCACATGTCCCGAGCTTACAGAATTGTTTTAACTGGTGTATGGTATACATATACTGTTTTGCTACTTTAGAATGCCCCAAGCTGTTTTCCACTTGTGCGGGGGAGGCTTGGTTTTCCTTGCCATCATTCTCAGCAAACAATATATTTTATCATACACTCAGCATTTCTCAGCAGCTCTGGGTTCAGGGCCCAGCTTTGCCTGTTACTAGCTGTGTGTGATATTGGGCAAGTTACTCAAAAGAAGCCTCACTTTCTTTGACTGTAAATGGGAATGATAGTAGTATTTACCTTGTGTTATTATCATAAAGGTCAAACAAAAAAATCATATAAACCTATTGTCACGGTATATACAGTAACACTCAGCATAAGTTAGCTACCAAAATGGTGAGTCTTCCCTACATACATATTTGGAAGATGGTGAAGTAAACTTCAGGATTTTTGAGGAGTGTGGCTTAGGCTAAAGAGGAAAAGCAATATCACCGATGAAGCAAGTGCTGGGTACAAAAACAGTAGAAAAGCGTATGTAGCAAAGGAGGGGGAAAGGGTTCAGTATCCGTAATTATCATCTGTGACTTTGGGCAATTATTGGATACAATGTCAAACACCAGTTAGGAAAA
Source organism: Ateles fusciceps (assembly GCA_036589455.1). Taxonomy (NCBI): domain Eukaryota; kingdom Metazoa; phylum Chordata; class Mammalia; order Primates; family Atelidae; genus Ateles; species Ateles fusciceps. The sequence goes on from JAZHEH010002605.1 coordinate 6,188,085, forward strand.
GTAATTGGTATGAACTTACCAGGGCTGATCTTGTTTTCTGATAAACAGTGGAAAAAGATAAGGCAGATTTCAGAAGTAATAATCAAGATCTAACGTGGAGGGATGGTTAAATAAATGATAGTAAATCTCTATGATGGGCTTTGCGGCATACACAGAAATCTTGATTTTGAAGATTGATGATCCAGAAAAATTCTCAAAACATAAGGTTAAGATTAAACAGCAAGTTACAAAAGTATACATATATCATGACTCAGTTCTGTAAAATAAAATACATGTTTCCACACAGAGAAAACATGGAAGATATACACTAATGACATTAAAGATATGTTTCTCTAGAGTGGGGAAGAGGGAGGCTCACAGATGGTTTTAATTTTGCTATTTGTAATTCGTTTATCTTAAAACTTTGTGCAGTAAGCACATAATGCAAGCTATTATACTTTTTTAAGCTATAAAAGTTAAATCTAGGGGAAGAAGAAGAAAAGTACGGCCACAAAGATTACTGTTCTCAGGACTGGAGAACAAACAGAGGTTGGAGCACTTTTCAAGAGCCTGTCATCTGGAGCTCTCTGGGGAGCTGCAATCACCATTCAAAGATTTATTACCTGTTTTCTTTGCATCCAAATGTTTATCATGGCACTAGGTAGATACTGCTTAGGTATCCTGCATTCCCTCATATGAAGGTTTCTCTTTGAGAAAATCATCCAAGCCCTTAACAGGGGAAGAAAGCCAGTAGGAAGGTATTTGAAGATCTTGTATCAGGAAGGAGATACCTCTAAGACTGTCTCACTGGAAAATTTCTCCTACCTAAAAATGGAGATAGGTATGGAGATAGGGATGAAAGAACCAGAGGTGGTTTATCAGAGCCCCTTCCTGTCCAAAAGAGAACTCTGAGTAAAGCAAATATTCAGCAGCTGGAATCAACTTGAAATACATTATCCAGCTTATGGATTAATTAGCACCTTCCACAGAGATTCTGATTTAAATGATCTGGAGTAAGACCTCCACATTGATTTTTTTTTTTAAGAGTTCCCTTAGGGATTACATTAGAACCACTGATTAACCTTTTGTCTATAAGTTTTCTGCTGCTCATATTTTGGACGCTTTATTATTTGGGTATGGCATCTCTGAAGGATAATCGAGAAAGGGAACAATTTCTAAAGCATTATTTTCTTATTAATACACTGTCTCTTTCAAAAAAAGGTTAGAATTTATATTTATACGTCATTCTGGTAAGTTTTGACAATTGATGGCTGAAACTAGAGATTAAAATGAGTTGTTTTTCTTTTTCCCTCCTGATTTCATTTTCTCCTGCAATCATTTCCTGCTTTTCTCATTAGCATAGCTAATTGATGGTGAGTTGTACAAGAAGGAGCAGTGGTCTATAATTTGAAGCATTGCTAATTAACCCTGACGCATGCATTCAATTCTACAAAAATATCTCCATCTTTTTACAAACTGAGAATGATACTTCTAACTGGAAATATAAACAATGCTCATCTTCTAATATTTATTGAACATTCAAGCATCATAGACACCCCCACAGACTGTACAGTAAGTAGACCTTAGAATTCAAAAAGACAGCCTTGGTTTAATGCCACACCAGTTCCAAAGGTCTGTGCAAGCAGAACAAAAGAAACTGGAGAGTGTTTTTCATGAGAAAACACAAAAACACTAGAAATAGAGTTAACACTTTTAAAATATATACATTTTATTGTTTGCAATCACATGAATAGTACAGATAATGTAAACAATAAAGAAAAACTTCTCCATAATTTTAACAGCTAGCAATAACCAGCAATAATAATATACGGGTTTGTGTTCTTTCAGCAATTTTTTATATGAACAAAAAAGTAGATTATACTACTCTGTAACTTGCTCATTTCACTTAATATTATGGAGCATGTCATTAAATATTCTTCTATGGTGTTATTTTAATGCTGGTATTATCATATTTAACTAATATCCTCTTTTTAGACTTTTTAATTGTCCCTAGGTTTTTACTATCGTAAATCTCTGTTACAGCTAAATGTTTGCAAACTCTAGTAATTATTTCTTTGGGATAAAGTCCTAAATGCACAAGTGCTGGGCTAAAAAATGTGTAACATTTTAAGTCTTTAGGAACATATGGTTAAAAATGGCCTCCATCTGAATTTTACTGATTTATACTGCTATTAGCAGTGGAAGAGATACCTTTTTACAACATTGTTAACAACAAAAATAAAAAATCTTTGAATAGTTTATAGTAGTTAATAGCGATTTTATGGTGGTTGTTTGGGATAGTTTAGGAGTTTTTAAGAGTTAGGCTATGTGTTAAAGTTAAAGCCTACCACTCTCAAATGGCTCTTCAAAATCTCTTGGCCTCTCTCCCTTTCCTACCCCACAGAACGTAGCATCTGCACAGTGTCTTGCAAACAGTGGCTATTTAGTATTCTATATCACCGCAATGACAGCATCTTTTCTTAATGAGCTGACATCACTAAATTATGGAAGAAGACTTCTTTTATAACCTACGCTAAAGCACAAAACCAGTTCTTTAAAAGCTCTAGGTGTGTTAAAATACGTTCAAACCGTAAATATTTTTCCAGCCACTTATACAGCCATCTTCTTACAAACTTAATGATACAAATACATAGTGTAGCTTTTTAGGTTTATTTTCTTCCTTATCTTTTCCCCTTCTGGGTCTACATTCCTAAATTCCATAGAGGTTTTATCTCAGCACCAAGTCTGACACATAGTACTTACTAAACTAATGGTAGGCATAGCTAAATCTAGGTGTCCACACAGAATAAGATTAATTTGCCAAATAGCTTGTAAATTTTGTTCACAAAATGTTGATACATTAATAACCATTTCAACTTAATTATATATGTACTTGTTAATTTGTAGCTTTTAAAAATAGAATCATTTCAAAGCTATAAATTTCCCACCAAGTAAGGCTTAAGAGGCATCCTATGAGTTTTGTTTAATTATAATTTATATCTGATTCCCACTGTGATTTCCTTTGGTCCTTAAGTTAAAATGTTTCCTAAATTCTAAATACACATGGTTTATGTAACTTTTTTTTTTGGTAATTGACTTTTAAATCTAATTACATTGTAGGTGGAAAATGTGCTGTATAGTAGCCGTCTTTGGAAATTTGTTGAGGATTGCTTTATGGCTCTTTATAAAGTAAATATTGATAACTTTTTAATATGTGCTTGAAAAAATATGAATTTCTCTATTTGGGGATGTAGTGTTCTACGTCTGTTCATCACGTCAATATGTTAGTTACGTTATTTAAACTTCTATGTGCTTTCTGATTTTCAGCCTGCTTGATTTAAAAATTATGAAGAGATCTGTTTAAGACTTCCATTCTGATGGTGGATCTGTCTGGTTCTTCTTGTCATTATTTGCATTTTTTTTTTGTTTTATGTATTTTGAGACTATGTGACTAGGTGAATGTTGATTAAAAGTTATCTGCTCTTGGTGAACGGATTCCTTTTATTATTGTGTAGTCCTTTTATCTCTTGTAATTTCTTTTTGCTCTATTGAAGTTTATTTAATCTAATATTATTATAGGTACATATGCTTTCTTCCATAGTGTTTACTTCATCTAGCTATTTCATGCATTACATTCATCACCCTGCATGCTTTAGACTATGTCCATAGAATATTTAACTATTTTTACTTATCATAATTACTGATATATTTGGATTTCTTTCATGTTATTTTTCTTGCCTCTGCTTTTCTTACCTCTCTGCTTTTTGCTTCATAAAGTTTTTTCTCTCATTCAGTTTTTCTTATTAACTTGGAAATTATATTCATCTTTTTTGTTTTTTTAATCCTAGAGCTATCAATATGCATACATGATTTTTAAAGTAAAAATTAATACATTACAGCCCTTGCACGTAACATTAAAACCATAGAATATTTTAGAACTGTCCATCACATTCCAAATTACATACTATTGTTATCATGTATTTTAAGTCTATTATTTATTTGTTTGTTTATTTATTATTATTTTTAAAGATGGGGTTTCACCATGATGGCCAGGCTGGTCTTGAACTCCTGACCTCAGGTGATCCACCCACCTCGGCCTCCCAAAGTGCTAGGATTACAGGCGTGAGCCACCGCACCCAGCCTTGTTTATTTTTTTATTTATTTTTGAGACTGAGTCTCACTCTGTTGCCCAGGCTGGAGTGCAATGGCGCAATCTCGGCTCACTGCAACCTTTGCCTCTGGGGTTCAGGCGATTCTCCTGTCTCAGCCTCCCAAGTAGCTGGGATTACAGTTGTGTGCCGCCATGCCCAGCTAATTTTTTTATTTTTAGTTGAGATGGGGTTTCACCATCTTGGCAAGGCTGGTCTTGAATTCCTGACCTTGTGATCCACCCGCCTCCGCCTCCCAAAGTGCTGGGATTACAGGCGTGAGTCACTGCACTGGGCTGCAAATGTATTTTTAATCCACAAAATATTAGCATTATTTTTTCATTTAGTAATATTTGTTTAGATTTTCCCATATAATTGTCATTGTTTTTGCTCATCTAATTCTTCTTGCATTTCAGAAATTCCATCTGGAATTACTCTTATTCTTATAAAAGTGCATCCTTTAAAATCTCCTTTATTCGAGGCCTGGTGGAGGGAAAGTCACCATTTGTCTGAAAATGTCTTTATTTCACCTTTGTTCTTGACAAATAATGTTGCCAGACACTGACTTTTATGTTGACAGCTATTTTCTCTCAGAACGCTGAGATTATTTTTCCCTCAGGACTTCCTAAATTCCTCTGCTGCTGTTGAGAAGTGAGCTGTTTGTCTCTGCAGTTCCCTTGTAGGTCTCCGTGGTTTTGCTCTGGCTGCTTTAAGGATTTTTCTCTGTCTTCGGAGTTCTGTGGTTTCAGCACAATATGTCTAGAGTTGATTTTTTTTTTTTAATCCTGCTTAAGATTCATGGGGCTGCTTGAATCTGTGATTTCATCTCTCTCATTAGCTCTAGAAAAGTCTCAGCTATTTACTCTTTACTATCTCTCTCTCTCCACTTCTTCCCTCACCCTAACCATCTGTCTCTGCTTTTCTCCTGGGATTATGTAAGACATATATTAGTCTTTCTAAGTCTCCTCTTCATTACTATTCGTTTTCTCCACCACTTTGTTTCTTTGTGCTGTATATTGCATAATTTTTTAAGATCCATCTTTTAATTCACTCATGCTCAGTGCAGCTGTATTTAATCAATTGTTAAAGTCATCATTTAAGTTTTTAACACTATATATTTTGCTCTTTTTAAAATATATTTGACTATGTGTCATAGTTCCTTGTTCTTCTCTCATATTTTCCATCTCTAAATGATTTAAACCCAATATATTTAATTATTGAACATTCTGTTTATTTTTCCCATCTCTGAAGTCTGATTCTACTGTGCGTTATTCCCGCTAGATCTCACAAATAGTGACTTATTTTCTTATGTTATTTCCATAATTTTGGCTGTACACATTCATAATTCCTGGAGCTTTGTCTGTGGGAATACTTTAAAGCCGATGCTGAAGGTGAGTTTCTTCAGAGAGGATTTGCAATTGCTTACACCAGATGTCTATGGCACTATCTGCCCAAGGCAACTTTAAACTAAATTCATAGGTTGAAGTTTTTTTGTTTTGTTCTGTTTAACACTCAGTTAGAATGAATTCAGGGAGCAAACATGTATGAGGGCCAATTTGTGGTTAGAAATTCTTAAGAAAGTTAGATGATTTTCCCTTCCATCTGCACCGCAGTTTGGAATAGGTATTTTTTAATGAAGTCACTTGGGTTTTATTATTTCTAGATTCCACTAACATTGATGGGACTCCTCCTTAGGCTTTTTCTCTTGATGCTGTGAAATTTGAAGGACAAATCTGATTTGCTAAATATCTTCAAAGCAGAAACTAGATTCAGCCTACGCTTACCTCTCTGCATATCTATTTTCACTTAGCTAAGACCCTTAGTATCTTTTACTAAATGGTCCATACATCAGTGTATTTTTAATAGTTTGAAAATAGTCTATCCAGCATTTTCAGTTTTTCTTCAGTGGACTGGTGTGATGATTAATACCATCAACTTGATTGCACTGAAGGATGCAAAGTACCGATCCTGGATGTGTCTGTGAGGGTGTTGCCAAAGGAGATTAACATTTGAGTCAGTGGGCTGGGAAAGGCAGACCCAACCTCAATCTGGGTGGGCACCATCTAATCAGCTGCCAATGCGGCCAGAATATAAAAACAGGCAGAAAAACACCAGCTGGCTTTATTCAAGTCTTCCAAGGTTTGCAGAAAATGTTTCAGCCTATAATAATAATATCTCCAAAATTTCAGGACTGACAAAGACATTATAATTATGCATACATGATTATACATACTTTCATAAGCATGCATAACAAACGAATTTTATAAGTCACTTTCTTCTCCTTTGTTTTGTCTTTAGCAATTGTGTGATCTCAGCTCACTGCAACCTCCACCTCCCAGGTTCAAACAATTCTCTTGCCTCAGCCTCCCACGTAGCTGGGATTACAGGTGCCCGCCACCATGCCCAGCTATTTTTTTTGTATTTTTAGCAGAGATGGGGTTTCACCATGTTGGCCAGGCTGGTCTCGAACTCCTGACCTCAAGTGATCCACCCACCTCAGCCTCCCAAAGTGCTGGGATTACAAGCATGAGCCACGGTGCCCAGCCTTCTTCCCTTTCTTAAGTTAAACATACACAGGTCTCTTAAAAGCACCAGGTGGTCCCCACGACACTCCAGTGGGTTTCTAGCCATTAGGTCCTTCTGCTGGGGACCTTGATCATTACTCCAGCTCAGTCTGATGAGACAGGGGATGGGGCAAATTCTTTGTGCTGCTTAGTTGTTGCACCACCATTGAGGCCAGACTCAGGTGAACTTGCAGCCCTGAACAGGCTGAGTAGTTTCCTTCCATGCTCTGAATGTAGAGCCACGTATGCACCGGTGCCCAGCTGAAGGCTCTTAGGTCCCTGGCCAAGCGTCTCAGGTAAGTAAATATTTGGTCTGTTATTCATCTCTTAGCAAATGTTCTGCCATATTATTGAGAGCTCACAGAGAGCTTGCCGCCCTTGGCCTGAATACCCAGTCACCCTACTCTATTACTATGCCCTTTTTTTTTTTTTTAATTTTCTATCCACGGAATCACAGAAATATTCCCTTTTTTAAACCTAAATGTAAAACTTTGTTTTTTTCTGAATACATTTTAGCATATTGGTTCCAGTCTGATTTTAGACCCTTCTTTCAAAGCCCCAGCTCCAAATTCCCCTCCCCTCCACTTTCTCATTCCACCCTCCTGCCTCCTGAAAACAAAAGCCCCACCTCCAAATTCCCCTCCCCTCCACTTTCTCATTCCACTCTCCTGCCTCCTGTAAACAGAGGATCTATTCCTAATATTTAACATCGGGTATGGTGTGGGCACTAAACTATCAGAAAGGACACTAACCACAGTGCAGGGGCAAAGGGAGGTTCCCCGGGCTCGGGCCCCTGCTGTACCAGGCTGTATTCCTTTTTGGCGGCGGGGGGGTTAGATCACAGAAAGGTCTAAGGGGTCTTGATGGGGAGGATGAGTTTGCCAGGCTGGTAGGGGAGGGGGCCTGCAGGTGTTCCTCACAGTGGCTAACACCAATTGATAAGGAGCTACTTCAGTATCGTATCACCGGTTGTGGGGAACACCTGACGGATCTTTTGAATTTGAGTTCTTTCTAGACTGAGAAAGTGTGATGACCCTAACGCTCCTGGCAGGGAAATGGAGTACAGAACCGTGACCTGCTCAGGGTCCCCAGGCAGAGAGTGGCAGACTCAGGAGCTTCACTCTGATCTTCAACTTCCATATTCCTGCCTGTGGCCATGTTCCCACATTTGCCAGTGAATATGACCAGACAGGATCAAGTATAAGAGAAGGAGCAGAAAATCAGCAAAAGTAGTTTTCCATGAAGCCAGACACAAAGACACCTACTGCATGATTACAATGTATATGAAATTTCTACCAAAAAAAAAAAAAAGGCAAAACTCTACAGACCGAAAGGAGACCCATAGTCAGACACATCAAAGGTATCTACTTTTTTGACTAAAAACAGGCAGGACGGAACTTTTTGGGTGATGGAAGTGTTAAAAAGAACTGGATGGTGGTGGTGCTGGCACAATCAGATGAATTTACTAAAATTCATCAAACTATGTCTAAAGTGGGTGAATGCTATTTATATAAACTCTACCTCAGTAAAGCTGTTGACAAGGACTTTTTTTTGGATGGAAGGGAGGGGGGCACACACCGGGGATATAGCAGTGGGTGGGAAGGAGACGGACCCGGCACCCCCCACTAAAAACCGCCCGAGCGGGGGGGGGGGGAGGGCGGAGAGCCCCCCCTGGCCCGTAGGGGGGGGGGGGGGGGGGGGGGGGGGGCGGGGGGGGAGGGGGTAGGGGAGCGAGGGGGGGGGGGGGGGGGGGGGGGGGGGGGGGGGGGGGGGGGGCGGGGGAAAAAAGAGGCCTGGTGCGGTGGCTAACGCCTGTAATCCCAACACTTTGGGAGGCCAAGGCAGGTGGATTGCTTGAAGTCAGAAGTTTGAGACCAGCCTGGCCAACGTGGTGAAACCCCATCTCTACTAAAATCCAAAAATTACCTGGGCATGTGGCAGGTACCTGTAATCCCAGCTACTCGGGGGGCTGAGGCAGGATAATTTTGTCTCTAAGGACAGAAGTTGGGCACCTCAAAGTTGGTGTGAACTCCTTCTCACAAGTGGTCTCAGTTTATAGAGCTATTTAAAATGGCCAGTTTATTTCTAGCTAGTCCATAAGAAAAATATTGGCTTTCTGAAATCCCTTAGGACAGGGGTAACCCACATTATATTTATTCAAGAGGTCAATGCGGTTCGATTGTCTAAATATTTACTGATATCCCACCCAGTGACAGGCACCTTTCAAGGCCAGTCTGAGACAGTTGCTGGCAGCAGGTAACTGGTACTCAACTGAAAATAGAGAACTTGAAGTTTGTGGCCTGGAAGATGGGGTTTCAAGGAATAGTAATCAAGAGAAGCAAATATAGTGCATATGACTTACTGATTAGTGAATTATCTGCAAAGACATTCTTTTTGTTTAACGTAACATGTTTTCAATGATTTTTCGACAATAAACAGCATGTAATACAAGTGAAGTTTCAAATAAAAAAGAACCAGATCCAAGTTAATTACTTAAAATGATAAAACTTCCTGTTCTGAAACAGCAAACACTGAATTTTTTTCTTGCTTACAGGATGACTTAAAACTAATTTTCCGCTTTGGCTCCTTATTGCCAGATAGTTCCCTCCTCAGCATCGTGTGTGTCGGTCTCTGTTCCATCTGTGGCTCCCTTCCAACAAAGCCTGTCTGGTATGTGCCTCACAGCTGGCCCAAAAGAAACTTGGCAATCATGGTACGTCCCATCTCTTCATCTGAACCGCAACTTCTACATAATGTTCTCTTCCATTATTGACTGCTGGATGACATCGCATAGAGAACAGCAGTCATTTACTGGCTCACAAGGCTGTAATTTGGCCCAGACTCGGCAGGGGAGGCTTATTGCTGCTGCTTGTGGCATCACTTTGATGGGGCCTAAATGGCCTTGGGAGAAAGGCCTCTCTCACCTGGCTGGCAGGTGGTGCTGTCTGTCAGCCAGGAGCTCAGCGGGAGCTTTCCAGCAAAATGGCCCAGTTTCCCTCCAGGTGGCTCACCTGCAATTCTCATAGCATAGCAGCTGGATTCGGACAGATTCTTTGCTTGACCAAACTTTTGACAGGCTCCTGAATTTTCTCCTAGGCTCATCCGTATCCTTTTTGTAAAATCCACTACCTGGTTGGACAGGTCTGTGGTAATGCGGGACCAGGTGTGATTTCTAGGGAGAAGGGAGGATCATAAGCTGGTGTTTGGCATAGAGCAGACGCTCTGTAAATATTTGCTAACATTTAATGAAGAGAGCACTGCCCATCTCTTAGAGAGTGTCAGAGATGGCAGCAGCACTGAGGAGGTGAAAGGAAACTCCTGGATGTTTCCAGAATCTGACCTATGCAGGTTCTGCTAATGGAAAATCAGTTTGCTCACCAAGGAGGCTTCAGGAGAAGACCTTCTCCAAAAAGTGCACCCTGACTCAGGCCAGGAAATGCCAAGAGGCAGCTGGGCGCGGTGGCTCACGCCTGTAATCCCAGCACTTTGGGAGGCCGAGGCAGGCAGATCATGAGGTCAGGAGATGGAGACCATCCTGGCTAACATGGTGAAACCCCGTCTCTACTAAAAATACAAAAAAAAATTAAGGCGTGGTGACACGTGCCTGTAGTCCCAGCTACTCAGGAGGCTGAGGCAGGAGAATTGTGTGAACCCAGGAAGCAGAGGTTGCAGTGAGCTGAGACTGCGCCACTGCACTCCAGCCTCGGTGACAGAGCAAGACTCCTTCACAAAAAAAAAAAAAAAGAAGGAAATGAGGCTGAATAAGAAGAGCAGGCTCCTTGGGTTCCCCGATGCCATCCTGGGGTGTACCGTGAGTTTGCAGAGCCTTAGTGAAGCCCATTCAATGAATGTTGAATATGAACTATACATGTCTCCTGTTTAAGTTCGACATAAATTTGAACCTCTTTAAATTCATTTTTTTTCAGTTTTCACAGGATGGGTTCACCAGAAAGCTAGCTCTGAGTTGGAGACTGGTGTGCAAGACGGTTGTTGGGGGTGCCCTTGGAATCAACAACTGTGAATGGGAAGGAGAGGAAGGAGGTAGGATTGGGCAAAGGGTAAGCTGATCTGTGATGCTGTCCCAGTGGAGGCCTCAGCCTACCTGAGTTCTGAAGATGGGGTGATTTTTCACAACTGTTCTGAATTGAGGTGACGGGCTGGACTTTCATGTTTATGCATTGATCAGGTATTAGATGAGCTGCCAGGGAAGGCCATGTGACCTTGCGCTAGCTGGCTCTCAGCCAAGGCAACTCCCTCAGGGAGGTGACAGCTGAAGTTGTCTGCCAGTGGCAGCTGAGTTTACAAATTCGTTATTCCTAAAGGGAGATCTGAGTGGTGCATGGTAGTGTCCACCACAATTGGGGGAGCATAAATTAATAGAAAACAGTAATGTAGAAAAGAAAAGCCCTTTCATAACCAAATAGTTGTCCCAGTCACGGCCTAGTCCCTTGCTGTGCGGAGCATGGGTGAAACTATGTCATTCACTAATTTGTTTATGTTCTCTCAGCTCCATTAATCACACTTCAAGAGCCAAAGGGATGGGGATTTGGTCTTAGGAGACGAACACTCAGACCATTTGCTGTTACATAATAGGTGCTCAACAAATATTGAACAAGCTAACAAAATGAGAAACCATACCTGGCAAGAAGCTTGATTTGTATTTGAGATATTCTCAGGAGTCAGGTATAGAGAGAGGGAATACGCTCCAAAGCCAGATCCAATGGAACTATGCCTGAGGGAATCGCTGAAACAGATTGGGTCACAGATGTGCAAAGTCTGACGCGGTGATTGAATGATGGCTGTCCCTTCAGTCTTCAGATGTCTGTGTGGTTCTTTGTGCTTCTCCAGAGAAGGGAATGAGACAATAAGGCACACAGTCTTCCTCCCCTTTAATCCGCAGCACATCTTGTCATAGTAACAATGGCCCCAGTCTTGTCCACCATGGAAGGGGAAATCTCAGCACGGGTGGACACTCAGCCTTGTTCCTTGTAGTTTTAACACCTGGCACTTCCAAAGCAGCATGCTGGTGTAAAACTTGCACAGAGCTCAAACCACACATGGGTTTTCTGGCTTAGCTTGTGTCACTTGCTGCCACTGGGGCTCCCTACGTGTTAATGCTAACAGTGGGCAGTGCCAGGCATCTCAGCGGCACTGACAACCCCTCATTAACCTCAGGGTCTTGCTTTGCTTGCCTTTTGCCAGTGACTGGAGAGCTAACTTCTTCCCATAATTCAATTAAATGAAATTAGATTTAGGGAGAGGAAGTTTCTTCCTTTTGCCTTTTCCAGGAATAATCAATCTAATTAACATGTTCATGCCCCCAGAACTTTTTAAAATCTCTCCCCTCCTGTTTCAATTAAACTCTTAGTGACACTGATTTCTTTTTTAAGTTATTAGAAGGTTGGAGCGGTTTGCAAGGCCTCTTCAGAACAAGGCATTTGCATAGCGGTACCCCAGAGTGGGTGCTCCTGTAGCCACAAGAGCGAGTTCATTGCTTTTCCTTCTTGAACAGGCCAAACACAGTCACCCCCCCGTCTTCTTTGGGCGAGCCACTTCTGGACCGTAAGGTTGCCCTCAGACCCTAAGGCACTCAAGGGTGTTAGTTTCTAACCCTCTGCTCAGGTCTCAGAGGCACCTGGGACCCCAAAAGCCAGGAAAGCTGAGCTTCTTCTCCACCCGCAGGAGGTAAGTGGTGTGGTGGAGAGCAGGAAGAGGCCAGGGTGCTGGGAAGATGCTTGGAAGACCTGTTTCCATCTGAACGTGAGGCTCTGTAGGTCCTGCTTTTGTCAAGGCTCAGGTCTCTACTAATGAGTTAATACTCACAGTCACCTAACAGGCAGCAAGGGCACACATTCTCTTCAGAATGCACCATCCCTTCAGCCAGGAATGCTAGGTGGCCTTTGTATTAATCACACCTTTTGATTTTCTGTAATTATTATTATTGAGACAGCCTCACTCTGTTGCCTCTGTACTACAGTGGTGTGATCTCAGCTCCCTGCAACCTCTGGCTTCCGGGTTCAAGCAAATGCTTGTGCCTCAGCCTCCCCATTATCAGGGATTACGGGTGTGCGCCACTGTGCCTGGCTAATTTTTGTATTAGCCATATTGGCCAGGCTGGTCTCGAACTCCTGGTCTCAAGTGATCTGGCCTGCCTTGGCCTCCCAAAGTGCTGGGATTACAGGCGTGAGCCACCACGAGGGGCCAATTTTCTGTAATTCTGTATCTTGGGGCTTTGCTGACACTAAAGGGACTGTCTTTCTCAGGGCTAGCCACTTCTCAGAGGCAGTATATGAATCACCTGGAAGCGTGCCTTTCATATGCAAACTAACCAATCCAGCGTCTCCCCACCCCACAACCTCCCTTAAGTGGAAGTGGGCTCTCACACTCCAGGCTACTTCCCACCGTAAACACCCTAAGGCCAGGTACTAGACAGCTCAGGACAGTTGCTCTACCGTGAGCCCTCTGAAATTATTCAAACTAGCCAATCCAAAGCCTGCTTACCTGACCTCACTCATTCTTTCTCATGAGAAACACAGTATGAGCATTTGCCCGCATTTCCCTCTACCTCCCACTGCCTCCTGACCAAACCTGGCGCTTCTCCATGTGGCCCTGCATGGTATGGTGTGCCCTGTTTTCTTGGGGAACTGTTAGGAACTGGAGATTTTTTTTTTTTTTTTTTTTGAGACAGAGTTTCGCTCTTGTTGACCAGGCTGGAGTGCAATGGCGATTCTCCTGCCTCAGCCTCCTCAGTAGCTGGGATTACAGGCATGTGCCACTACGCCCTGCTAATTTTGTATTTTTAGTAGAGATGGGGTTTCTCCAAGTTGGTCAGGCTGGTCTCGAACTCCTGACCTCAGGTGATCTGCCCGCCTCAACCTCCCAAAGTGCTGGGATTACAGGTGTGAGCCACCGCGCCCGGCCTCATCTTTTCAATAGTTGTCTCTTGATGTGTTGACCTCACCATACCTAAGTACTAAGAAAACCTACATTTAAAACAGCTTCCTAGTCCCTGTCTTGGAAGACAAAGTCCTGTAACCATTCACCATGGTGGAGGAAAGCCGTCTCTCTCCCTGTGTCTCAACAAGGGCTGAAGGCACACGTAGCTGAGCCTGCCTCACTCTCCGACCCCACCAGCCACGAAGACGCTGCCTGGCAATGCGGTTTCAGATCCTGTTTCAACTTTGGAATCATTTTCTCCTCATAGGTATTAACTTAATTTTTACACATTTTTAAGACCCATTAAAGAAAATCCTCATGAGCACATATGGTACAGGAGGATAGAAGACAGCTTGGAAGACAAGAGAAACGAATACATATCCCCCAAGAAGAACCTTTTCCAGTTCATTTCCAAAAGTACTGCTGTCCTGTCCTGCTAGGCCCAGGGGGGCCGAGTTGGTTTCTATCCTTGCTTGGACCATCATCTCTCTGGTAGTCTGATGAAGTCTCAGGACTCCTTCTCATAGTAAATATTTCATACAAATAAAGTAGAATACAGGGCATTATAGAGGAAACTAATAATATTGAGATACAGTTATTAGGCTATGTTAAAACAAAGTTTGATTTAGAAGTTAACGCACTGCTTTACAAATTCTTTAAATAACACAATGTAGTCCTGTTAAGTACATCATTTTGAAGTAGTGGTGAATGGGAGAATGTATCACAGTATCTGCACTGGTTGTAAACTGATCTAAAAATGCTTATGATTTACACTGTCCCAGGCACTGTTAATACTATTATAGTTGGACATACTAATAACTGAAAGAAATTAGAAATTGCAAAGGAGGCTAATGAAAATAAGGAAGCCATTTTTTTTTTTCCACAATTCAAGCTCACAGACAGATGCCCGGCATTCTCCCCCAGCCCATGGCATGCAGGATACGCACTGTGTCTACAGCTTTGAAAATTAGTAGCAGGTGGAGGAACTGGTCTCCTGTGCTGAGCGTGCCTGAGCCACAGTAGTGCTGGCTTCAGCGAGGAGTGCCCACCAGTAGTTTCAGCCAGCAAATCATATTCGTGCTTGCAAACGGTCCCCGCTTCCCTCACACCTAGTCATTATAGGCAAAGAAGGCTCCATCAAGGTGCCTGGGATGCAGTTAAGAGCAAACTAGCTAAGTGCCCTTTGGACACAATCTGTCTCTGCTCTGTAGAAATGGAAAGGCAGGGGGGTTCTGGTCCTCTATCTCCAGTGAGAGATCTGTCCAGGTGTCACAGAATTGAATTATCTCATTTCTAGGCATGGCGTACGGCTAGAAATGAATTATCCGTATTACATACCGAATTTCTGATGCCCATGAGTCACCCTAACGATGCTGTATAGAGACAAAACTAAAGCAAAAGATGAGGGAAACATCATGCCAAGGGAGGAACTGTAGCCTTGGAAGGGAGGAAGGTCACCTGGGGAAAGAAGAAGATAGTGCATGCCAACCTCCAAACGACTTGATCACAGAGAGGATAGGCTTCACTGAGGACTGGTCAGGCCAAAGGGTCAAATGTCCACTTAAATTCTTTGCTTTCAGTAAGTGGAAAGCAGTCTGTCTCTTCTCCCCCACTCCTCTGAGGATGTGAGGGAAGAGCATGGGAGACCTGTCGACCCTTTGGAAACAGTCTGAAATGTCCCCAAGATGAGCTTCTGCCTGCACTGACACCTCCCATGTCCTCACTGCCTGGGTAAGGACACTCCTGCATGGAAGAATCCCTGTGCAGTTCATTTCTGAATTCTCTGCAGGGATTCAATGTCTAGAAGCTCAAGTACATCTTCCCAGCCGTGGCTTTTCTGCATCCAGGCCCCTGTGATCACATGATAGGCAACCTGAGGCGGCCTCCACCCTGACAATGCTTCTGTCTTTCAGAGTATTCTTTTCTTCACATCTCCAGAAACTACAGTTAAGTGTATGCTCTCACTATCAGAAGAGACCTCACGATCACTGTATGTCACGGGAGGTGCAAAGTTGTGCCTACTCCTGCAATCCTGCAGGTAGTGGTTTGGGTGTGGAGACATGAAACAGGCCCCAGTGTAAGCCGTGTGTACCCAGTGTAAGAGATGGCTTCACTTGGAGTTAACCCTAATACAAACTGTAATTGGAAAGTGTAAATGGATTACCCTGGTCCTATTCAAATGTGCCACTGCGCAGTAACAGCAAGGACAGAGTCCTTGGAGAAATACATTTTGTTTCTACTGATTTCAAGAAATCTCTGACTAAGGAGAGTTTCTTCATGAGCCAGATTTTCAAGTGTGGGTTAGAGACTTAATCTCTATTAAATATCCCTGAAAATGAAAGGAAGCTACACATTTCAGTTGATTATGAAATAACATACAATCTGACCTCAGACTAAGAAATCTTGAGATGCAATCTGTAGGTCCGAAATGCTTTCTCCTACATTTTGAGGCTTAGTGATTTAGATAGTGATCAACACTTCAAAACCCAGGCAGACCGTCTTGGCTTTGGGCCAGTGAGAACCATCTGTGGAAAAGCTGAATTCCCCCCATTCTCCCATGTCTGTATGTGATGCAAACACTGCATACCTCCTAACTCACCTTGACTGTAGCCCCAGCACATTAAATTATGGCCTGTTTCACTGAGCGGGGGCTTTTCCTATTCTCAGCGTTGTGACCTGTCGTGTGTAAGAGCCAAGAGTCACAGAAGGCTGGGATGTTAAAATGACATGGCTCACTGAGCACCGTTTGCCCAGACTATACCCTCAGAGGGGGAGGACAGACCAGGCTGCCTCAAAGCATGGCTTTTAGTTCCAATTTTGCTTCATTCAGTCAAAACTCAGCAGAGACAAACAAAAAGTCAAAACACCAGAAAGAGGGAGAAAAAAAATTACCTTCCTTCCACTGCTCTTTGTGTTCACTACTTTGCCTCCCAGCTCTGGTTTTTAGCAGTTTGGCCAAGGGGTAGGGTTCTGGGCTAAGAATTTAGGAAGGTAGGGTTTTAGTTGGAATAATTCAGGAAGAGCAGAACCCTAAACACGGCAGAGAAAATGCTGCGCATCTAGGAAACCTCTATCGTTTTCACAGCACCTTTTAAAGAGAGGAGAAATGAAGGCCAGCATTACAGCCTACAGCTATTGAAGGCATTGGTTCATGTTCTTGCTCTGAGGGAAAAAGCAAAGAAAGACTGAGAATGAATAAAGGCCACATGGTTTTTACTGCAGAGCCACACTGGGGCAGTGCTTTCAATCTAGCAAGTCAAAAAGTGTTCAACAGAAATACCCTTTCAAGGACACCTCAATGTAGGATTTTCACGCTTGGGACTGAGAACAGGTGTAACGTCTTGGGTGAAGATCAGGGTTGTCCTGCCTACTGAGACTCTCCTGTTGCCATCCATTTCTTTCTTCTCTGCCAAAAAAAAAAAAAAAAAAAGTATTCTGTTTCCCTTCTCTGGATCTGCTGTTTTGCAGATGGAGTGTTAAAGTGCACAGTTAACAAAAGGAGCTGTATCACCTGGGGGAAATGAGCCGACCCAGGACAGGGCAAAGTCATGAGAATGTCTTACCCACTATGAGTTGTCTGCCCCTTCCTAATTGAACCACGCGTCCGTTGTCCTCTTCTGGCCAATTTTTAATTACATTTGAGTTATCGCCAACACTTGACACATGCCCCACCAATTGCTGGCCAGCTGGGTCCCTTGCTAGTAGACCCAAACTGACCAATGTTAAGTAAAAATAAAATTTGTTAAGTCAGCGTGCTCAAAAGCTGCACAATGAATGCATCCCCCAGAATGAGCGATCAAACAAGTCCTAGATTATTTGGCCCCTACTTAGTATATCCGAGAGGTGAATTATGAAATCCTTCTCATTCTTAAGTCTTATACATGGCACAAAGAAAAGAGCATCTGTGGTTTAGTATTCTAGGGGTTTTCTGGGAGGCTCCTACCCTTGCTCCAGGAGCAGCCTGGCTCATCTGGCTGGTCCAAGTGGGATCTCTGCGACCCAGAGCTCCCGATGGGCCCCACTGTTGCTCCAGCACTTAGCTTCACTGGGTTCCCGGAGGCAGGCACGGCTCTCTTCACTTCTACTGGCACTTTACAAGGGTAACAGGAATCAAGGTGGTGTCTGTTGTGTCAAAATTCCAAAGGACCTCAAGAAGTTAGTTAGTACACTCTGCCTTAAGGGCATCTTTCTTTTAGGGACATGTCACAAATTCTAATATATTCGCAACACAAACACAAAAGCCCACACATTTTGAGGAAAGATCTGCTAGCCACCAGCTCTGCAGATATACATGGTAAAGCTGCTTTTCCATGCTTTTTTTTTTTTTAGACGAAGTCTTTGTTGCCCAGGCTGGCATGCAGTGGCATTATCTCAGTTCACTGCAACCTCCCCCTCCCAGGTTCAAGTGAGTCTCCTGCCTCAGCCTCCCGAGTAGCTAGGGTTACAGGCGCCCACCACCATGCCTAATTTTTGTATTTTTTGTAGAGATGGGGTCTAACCATGTTGGCCAGGCTGGTCTCGAACTGCCGACCTCAAAGTTGATCCACCAACCTTGACTTCCCAAAGTGCATATATTGTTGATTGATAGTTGACAGAATATGGAGACGTGTGTCAGTTCAGGCTCTCCAAGAAGCATGTGCCAAGCTGGGATTAGACCGCAGAATATTTACTGGGGAAATGGCTGTGAAGGATTAAAGTGGGGGTGCCGTAGCAGGGACTGCCTTCAAACCACATTCAGGCTGATACCTGTAAAGAAGATGGGGAATGAGGAAGGAGATGTGGCTAGGGAGAGCTTTAGTGCAGCCCTAACAAAGCCTTAGCCAGGCCACAGGAGGGCACTAGAGAAACAGTTGCCCAGCAGAGTCCTGTGTTGGGCAGCCCTAGGGAACCAAACGTCCCTGGGGGTTGGCAGGGAGAAGCCAGGGGGAGTGCGTGTGGCCTAGCTGCAGCATGACCACTGTAGAGGGTCTGAAGGTGTGGCAGCTGGATCCTGTTGGCCATGGTCGGCCCCCACGTGCTCCCCCATAGGCAAGTTCTCTTGAAGGAGCATCTGAGTGGGCACCTCTTGACCACAAGCAGAGGGAAAACAATTAAGGATCCTTGCTCACCCACTTCACTGGATGCCTGCCTCTAATCTATAGGGTTTATCTCTATACATTTTAGCTCTGATGACATTATTGCTTTAAAAAATGCAATGGCTTCTACTGCATAGAGTCAGGATCCAACTACATAGTAAAGCACCAGAGCTATTCACTATCTGGGCTTCTCTCGACTGTCTCTTTGAGAATAGTTCTTACGCTGAAACCCAGAGAGAGTCCTAACCAGCAGCACATGTGCCTTTTACCACATAGCGGTCTCAGTGAATGTGAATTTGACTGCTCTGTGAGCACTTTCTGTATCTTCCTATTGTTCTCTATGGTCTAACATGGGTCACATCATACATTTACAGGGGGTACGACTAAGAATCAGACACTGTTCCTGTACTTAGGAAGGTATGACTTCAAGGCCTTGCACAAACATTGCCTCCTCTGAGGTTCCCGAGCAGCACAGGCAGACGTAACCCCCTTCCCACACCACTGTTGGTAATGAGTATGGTTCCCTCATACTGTATTGTTTCCGGTTGGGTTATGGGTCTGTTACCTCACAGCCTTTAGCTCATGGAGGCGTCATGCCCATCTTTGTCTTCTGATGCTTCTCCCAGTGTGGCAGCCATGAGGGTGCTTGTTCCCATCAGCACTGATGACAGCAGAGCTACAGCTGGAGGAACCAATTCTGTGTCTTTCTACCCTCACGAGGTCATGCAAAGGCAGCAAACCATCCGGTCTACATTATGGGCACTCAGTCATATGCCAGGCACCCAGGTGGAGAAGGATGGTGAGGGGAGACAGCCATGTCACGCCAACCCATCTTCTATCATTCTTCTTTCCAATAGATAACCACTGCCTGCAACTCTTCAAACCACCTTTCTTTGCATACCTGCATCCCCCACATGACCCTTATTCATGGTAATGGCAGCTCCATCAAACTCGTAATTCTATGTTCTTCTGGTAAATTTTATCACTTTTCCCAGAGGTGAAAACAGGCAGTGGCATTAGTAAGTTCTTTATTTTGAAGGTACTGGTTCCCAGATTGGTTATCTGAGAAGTTTGTTTATTTTGGATTTTGGAAACAAAACCAAAGTTCACCACCCTGAGCTAGTCCGAACTAAAAATGTAACTGGAGAAGGTCCAAATTCCACTTGTAAAATCATTTTATTGGTATAAATATACATATGAATAAAATACTTCCAGCCTGTAATGTAAGTATTTGTGAAATGTCTTATAAAGAGTAGTATTTTGATTTTTACAGGTGTCAAAGTATTCTCTCTTAAAATCACACATTAAAAGCTAATATGCAGACAGAAATTAAAGGCCTTCAAAAACATGAATATTCATAAAACCTCATTCCAATCAACTATATACATTAATCTGGGCACATGGTAAAATCAGCCGTGGGCCTTTCTCACTCTGTTCTCAGCTGTGCTCGTTGACTGTATGCAAAGGTCAACAACCAAGCTTTAAATGTACAATTCCACATCAGGAAGGAAGAAGTTTCCTATGGGAGAAATGTAAAAACCATACCCAAGATCTAATATATATAATTTATACAAATTATTAGTGTGCTCTGTTAATATAATTACAATGTGCAATTGCATACATCAAGAATAAATTGCTATATGGAGTCCTGTGCGGATTTGACACAGGTACACTCAGCATACTCCGTGGTCTGCTGTGGTGTTACTTGTGTGAGTATGTGTCCAGTTATTTCATTTATCTCCAAAAACTCATCTTGCAGGGCAATCTGTAGCTGCCTCAGAGAAATTCAAGTAGGGCCCATGGGATAATTGCTGGCTTTCATTAAAGGCATATGAAGGAATGTTTAGAAATCAAAGCCAAGGGTTGGAGGAAGACCAAAGAAATGCGCTTTGATTACCAAGAAATGGATTTGTTTCTATTAAAAATAAAAAAAAGGCAGGGGATAGGGGTAGGGGGAGAAATAAAGAAAAAAGAAGAAAAAACAAGAGAATAAAGCACCGAGAGAACGCCTGGGAGGAAGAGGTGCTGCCCTTGTTCCTCTCTGATGGCTACCAAAGCACCCTGCACAGGAAGACTTCTGCATGGGTGACCTTTACACAAAAATAAACTCTTTTTCTGCTTCTTCCCCAGAGTCACTAGATTTGCTGCCTTGATAGCCATCTTTACTGGAGGACCGTTGCTTCTGTTCTTGATACTCCTGGGCCTGCTGGCCCCAGCTTCTCCTTGAAACTGAAATAGAAAAGGAAGTCGCACAGTTTATTGACAAAGTAATACCAATGGCCTGACTGACAATGGGCTGAGATGCAGGAGCCTTGAAGATTTGGGGGAGGAGAGGGGGTCAGGGTGAACTTTCTTAGAAACAAACTGGCTATGATGTTTGGAGACTCTAGACAGAAATGTAAAACAAACCAACGAAACAGAAACAAAACGAGAAAACGCAAACAAAAACACGGTCTATGACAGGGCGAACCTCTCGCAGATGTGGACCAGAATCTGAGGTAAGGACCCCTCAGGCAAGGATGGTGGGGAAGTGGAGGGGGATGCCAGGAGGGAGGACGGCTTTGAAGCTCTCTGCCCCTGGTGACCTCCTCAGCCGCAGCTGCACCCTCACGCAGCAGAGAGAACAGGGCAGACAGAGCCTTGAAGAGAAGCTGGCTGGACAGATATCCCACTAGATGCCTTTTGCAGATGATTTAGGGTTTGTCATTCCTGCTTGTGGGGCAGAATACCAGCAAAGTTCCCAGAAATCTTTGTCAGACCTTTCTGTGACTCAGAAAACCTTAGTTTCACCCTCTAGGAAATGAATGAAGTCTAATGAAAATGCATTAAATACTGCCTATGACACATTCAACCATTTTGGAATCACCCTCCAGGTAAAAGAATTACCATAATTGTTGCCTGCTCTGATTACACATAAATATGAGAAATCCACTGAGGCTTTACAAAGCCATGATGGGAGAATCATCACTGGAACGGAGCCTCTGTTATATGTTAGGCACTCACTGTTTTATTATCGCTATTCCTCACAATTACCTTCTGTAAGGTAGGTTTTGTAAAAACTGAAACAAGGATTTAAACAATATCTGTCTCTCCAAAGCCCATGTTCTTTCCAACTAGAACATGACTTCACTGCTATGATACCTGGGAAAAGGTTTGAATGCTGTACTCCAGCATAGCTATTAAGGATTATTAAACACTATTCATCTTGTCTATTGAATAGACATCTCTTGAGCTAAAAATACTAAACCCACATACTTTGTGCAGCCTGAAGGAAGAGTACAGCTATCTCATCACTCCGAAGTTCAAATGATCCAAACAGGAACGCACTTCATCAGTCCTTTAAAAGCTATAGGATTCATCTGATGCTTCTAATCACTTGATTTTTGCATTCTGCTAAAAAAAAAACCAAAACTCATCTTGCCAGGAGCTGGCTATTAAAATGTTTAACCCACTGAAGAATATTTCAGGAAGTGAAAGCTCATTAAACCTAACAGTCAAAATGCAAACCTAATAGAGTACTTCTCTTGCCAATACTGGTATTAGAGCCAGATTCTGGTATTTAGACAATAAAAATTTAAATTTTTAGCTAATGAAATTAAATTGAAATGACTCAAAATTCTGAAAAGAAAAAACCTTTCCAATCTGATAATAAAGTATGTAATTTCTTAAATTGTGTCTTCTTCATGTCTAACAGCTTCAGGCAAATTCTCAAATTGGGGGAAGAAAGCAACAAAGAAATATTTTCAATGATTTCTATTATTTTTTCTTTTTCTTTTTAGAAACAGTGTGTTGCTCTGTCACCCAAACTGAAGTGCAGTTTCTATTTTTAAGCTTGTGTTGGGTAAAAAAAATTAAATGCACTTGTTTGGTCCTTTCAAAGCTGTCAGTAGGCCAGGTTTGGAGAATGAAGGTGAGTAAATGTCTATAGATATTTGGCCCTTTATCACAAAACCAATTTGATACTAATAGGAATCCTTTAATTATTAAGAACAAAAGAAAGTAGGGAATATTTATATTATCTTTATCCTGAAAACATTTTGCAATAAACCCAACGTCAAACTAGAGCATATCTTGTGAGATCTGCTAGAAAATAGTTTTTCATTGTTTTAAAACCAAAATAAGTTGTTTATCTCTATCAAATGACTCCAAAACACACCATAAATTCAAGGGAAGAAATAAATATAATATACTGCTCATTTGTCTTCAGAGCAAATATATTTGTTCTAATTCTTAGATTTAAAGGATAATCAAACTTTTCATTCTTCCCAATATTTTTGTTTCCTGGCAATCTCAGGTCTAATTCATGTTGCATGACATGACATAAGAGTACCTTCTAAAACTGGAGAAATTCAAGTAACCAACAATGTTCATGTCACAGAAAACTGAGACAACCCTATAGACGAGGGTCATTAGAGCAGGCATGATTAAAATTCAAAGACATTCAACATAGAAATCTTCCTGCAAAAAGTAGGCTGTCCCTCAGTCTCCACCTAAATGTTGATTCTTTTGAGTCACTGACACTGGGCTTCTGAATTCTCCAGGACTCAGGGGCTGTAGGGGAAAGATGACATATTCTTTCAAGTGGGCTGTCAAAGAATTTCACTATGGTAGTGACTTTATTTAGAAATTCATTCTAAGTATATTCACTTCCATTTCTTAAACTCTAGCAATTGTGATTGTCCATGTGATGAGATTAGCAGCAGGATGACATGTTCATATTCCAGGAGGTAAGCACCATTCAAGGACAGAAAAACTAACGAGATCAAGGAGCTAAAGTTATGCAATTAACGTGATGAGTCTGAAAGTCAAAGCAGTCTGTCTTTTAGTCTCCAGCCTTATCAGTCCAGATCCCTAACGTGAACAACTTTGTAGGGGGAACTTCCTTGTGGTTTGTTTTCCAGCCCTAAGGGGAACATCTATTTGAGTCCATGTAATTAAGATGTTAACTACAACTATAAGGAAGTAGGTTAGTCAGGCTTCTATTAAAGGATGGTCTAAATAGAATTATGTCTGTTTGAAACTTAAAACTCCAGAATGAATGTATGCATGTATGTAAACATGCAAGCATTTATGCATTTATCCATTTATGGATACTGAGTGTTGTCCAGGCTGGAATTCACTTGGCTCAGTCATAGCTCACTGTAGCCTCAAACTCCTGGGCTCCAGGGCTCCTCCTGTCTGTCTTAGCCTCCAGAGTAGGGGGAGGCTACAGGTGTACCTTACCACACCCAGCTAATTTTTTTTGTTTTTTTATTTTTATTTATTAATTTTTTTGTTTATTTCTTTAAATTCAGTCTCTGTAGAGACTGTCAAAAATTGCCAATGCCGACTATATTTCAAGTCGTCATGGCAGACTATTGGGAAAAGTTTTCAATTAGCAATAATCGCACCTCAGATAAACCTCATTGGCTATGATACTGCACTGCGCAAAGCTGTACAGACAGAGTCTCATTTGTGGCCCAGGTTGGTCTCAAATTCCTGGCCTCAAGCCATCCTCCAGTCTCAGCCTCCCAAAGCGCTGGGATTACAGATATGAACCACTATGCCCAGCTAGAATTTATTTTTTAAATATTTATAAGATTTAGACTTTTTACAAATTCAAACAGAGCTCCTCTTAGGCAGCTTGATTTAATGCTTGATTTTAACAGGGTGAAAAAGAAATCCGATTATTCCACAATTACTTCTTCAATGCAAGTATTGAGAGTGCCGGAGCATCTCTAAGCATGTGTCTATACACATATTTATCACCATTTTACACACTATTAAAGTTAATTGAGTAAATGAACAGGTAATTATTCAACACAAACACTCCATGTATACATACGTCTTGTCTATAGTGGCAGTAATTGTTACAGAGAGGCTTGAACATGAAATCTGTCATTCTTGATGATTTGACAGTGCATATATGAGATAATTTAAAAGAATCTGAAATATGCATATAAGTGCAGAATTAGAGAATCATGAAAATTTGGTATTTTCTCCATTGTGAGCTCCACTGACATCCATATTTTCCACAAGAAAAACACTATGACCTTAAAATAGCATTCAGTAGTTGGCCCTGATTTTTTATACTTTCTAGCAAGAGCCCAAAATGCCAACCGTTAAATTTATCTTCAAGAACTCACTTAGGGGAAGCAGAACTTGAATCTGGTGGGAAAAGCAGAGCAGAGCACTGGCTTACAGTCTGCAAGTCACAGCCAAGTATTTATTGGCTGCAGCTTGGATTATGGAAGAGACAAGTAACATATAAAAGGAATCTCAGAATCGGACGCCCTGTACAAAAGGAGCCATTACAATGCATTCAAAGCCAAAAGCACTATTTTCTTCAAGAAAATAGGATAGACTGTTACAAAAACATAACAACTTATAATTAAATGTAGAGAGGAAATGATATGAAATGAAAAAATATGCTTACAAATATTTCTAGTAAAAGAAATTAAGCATTTTAACTGTCAAATCAATATAATAGCCACACAATTAAAAGAATATTCATGATAAAAACAATGCAGCATGCTTTGAGAACAGTAATTGAGAATAGCCTCTGTTTGTTTCATGAATACATGATTTAGGAAAATAAGAAGGCATTTTAGTGTACACAAAGCTGCTCTTAAAAGACGTAAAAGAAAGTACATGCAATTATTTAATAGAATTGATCTGCTAAATGTCATTTTTTTAAACCAGGAACTATTCAGAAAGCACACTGCTACGTAGTTCTCAAAGGTGAAGACAGTCACGTGCTAGGAATCGGCACTAACAAAACATAATTAAAATATTATTCATAAAATCACTTAAATTGAAGCTCCTGTAAAAATTACTTCTTAATGCCTGTCATTATTTCAAGAAATCAAAGCAGAAAAGTAAATACAAGATGGTCCTATTTAATTCTATCATTTGACCAGCCCCTCACAATGAGAATTTTAAGTTAAGCAGGTCACGAACAAATCTGAGACAGATATAGAATTTCTTCTCCTTGCTTTTCTGTAACTTGCGTTATCTCTGTGTTTGACCCCTTTTTACTCTAGCACAAAGCCTCACTGGATGATCAGGGGGGCACTGGGCGGCATGTGGCGGGGCGGGGAGGCTGCGCCTCTTTCTGTGTTGTATAAAGTGCTTTTGGTGGCCTCTTGAAGAAGGAACATTGCATCAGTGGTGCTTTGTTAATAATCAAGTGACATAAGTCAATGAAAACAACAGTTCAAATGTAAAGCTCCAGAATCTAAAAACATCTATGCAGCCTTAGGTGTTCTTAGCAAAAGGGGCAATACAGAGACAGAGATTCTGGCCTAATAAATTCTCAAAAATAACTCATCAGAAAATAAATGTCTTAGCTGTTTATTTATGTAACTTTTCTAGGACTGAAGATAGAGATTTTTCTCGTAATGTGAGAGAAACTTTCATGTAGAGAGGAGTTATTGTAACTACGTGTCTATAAGCAAATCTACTACATAGGAATTTCTGTAAAAGTAAAGGGTCAGCTCAATTGGCTTTCTCTAGGGAAGGAGCTACCTGGCCCAAACAGAATGTTTTATCCTTATGTATCCTATAGACTTTGCTTTACGCTCTGAGTGGTGTCTTTAACCCACCCCCACCACCTATCTAGTACATGCTGGAACCCCAGGCAAGTGAGCACACGTGGCTGATCTCATGGCATTGGCGGAGAAGGCAGGCTCCAAATGCTGTCCCTGGCAGGCAATTGGTAGATGCTTTTTTGTTTTAAAACTTGTATCAAGGAAAGTTCTCAAAGACAACAGTTTCCACTTCAGGTATCATAACTCATTGGGCTGTTAAGCTGCAAAGTGTTTTATTACCAATAGTAAAGAGTGAAAATTCGAGAATGGTTTATCCCTTTGCAATAAAGAGAAGGTATCCCTATAATAAGGTCACTCCCATTAGCTTGTATTCTGAAATGCTTTCTTGGGAGGCAGTGAAGGGCATGCTGTTACAGCCTGAATGCTGGGCCACATATAATTCCCGGGGAGCCTAAATATACACATCTATTATCCCCATACGGTTTTATAAGAAAAGAGCTGCATTCCAAAAGCAGAAGTCCGTTACAGATACTAAGATTTCCTTTAAAGGATTTTTGAAGTCATATTTATAAAAAGTTTTATAAACCAGGGAGGAGATGAGTACTTTAGGCACAAAAATGACTTTTTTTTTCTCTGAGTCAGCAATACTTGTTCTTAAATTTCCCACTGGATGGCAAAGCTGATTTGAAATCTGTCTCCTTTTTGTCTCTTGGGATTGTTCTCACCTGAACAGAACATTACAGAATTTACTACAGGGCCAGATGAAAGACAGAAATCAGAGAGTAACTCCTAGAAAATGGAATAAATTGTTCCTGGAGGCTGACAAGTTAATTGGTACTTTTTCTTTCTTACTAAGGGTGATAAAATAGCCACTGAAAGATCATGTGCATGACCCAATGTCTACATCGAGTCAGTGACTTTTTATTGATCCTTTCCTGAAAGGGTGGAAGATGTTAGGCCAGTATTCTCTAAGGATATAACCTCTGTCATTCTAAAAATCTCTGATCCAACTACAGTTAAAACCTAACAGGAGAGTAAAGCTATGAAGGAAGAGAACAGGAGGTCTAATACCAATTATAAAATAAACTTGCATGATGACCGAAATTTGAAAGGACAAGTCACCAGAGTAACTTGATCTTCTTCATAAGAATTTCTAATTTTAGATTTTTAAGTCAGTGTATATATATATATATATATATATATATATATATATTTGCCTCAAATAAAAGGACCATCCTGTTGAGATTCAGAAAAACCAAGAAAGCAAACAAAACTCTCTTGTATGACTAATCCCTGACCCAGTCCCATGATCGAAGTTACTCAATTAAAGTTTGTTTTTGTTAGTGCCAGTTCATAAGCTTCGGGTCAGTGAGGGATGATAATCGAAGGCTCTAACCATTTGTTGGCTGTGACTTCCTGTGCCCAATTGCACTCACTTCCTCTTCTGCAATGGTGGAGGACAGTTTTGAAGATCTTTTCCCTCTACTGGAAGGCTTGCCACTGTCATGATCTGAATGTCTTTTGTAATAATCTCCTCTTTGCACTACTGAGGAAAAGGGATTGATTTTACCCTTTAAATTAGCACATACATCAATGTGTTGACATTAATATTTAAAAATATAAATATTAAAAATTATATATCAGCTTACCCACCCCACTTAGGATTCAAGGAACCTACAGTGTTGGTCCTGGGCAGATATATATCATTATCTACAGAATTCAACAGCCAACATTATGGAAATGTCGTGTAAAATGAGGTGAGCTCTGAGTCTGCCCCAAAAAAGTATTAATAAAAAGGCCCCAGTATTACCATTTTGATTCCACAATGGATTAACGAAAATCACATTCACTACAGAATAATCCAGAAGAATCATAGCGATTTACCTGTTTCAGAAATTAGTTGGGCACGCTAGTCCAAAGGGAGGCAAAGAACAGGGAAATGAAGTAATGAAATAACCAGCATGAATAATAGATTAGAAAACAGAAAAGAGCACGATAGGGACAGTTTATAAAGAAAAAGAGAACTCACAAGTGGCTGCCATTTCTGGGCCACCTTAGCAGACAAGCTGATAAATAAAGTCAAAATCAGACTATTCCCAGACTTCACGTATATTTTCAGCTCAGTTTCAATACCAAGTGATAATATCAGGATGATGTCTATGATTACCTTATTCTGCATTCTAGATAGGAAAGTGATGGTCTCAACAGCTCAGCCATCCCTACTGCCCGACTGGAAAGAAGGGAGCGTGAGCCACTCCTAAGACTTGCTACTGGGGGGAGGGAGAAGGATGAGGAAGGAAATCAAACATCTACCCCTAAAGCTCTGAAATGTTTAAGGAGCAACACATTCTAACTTCCTGAGGAAAGAACACTCGACTTTTTCAGAGCAGCTAAAAGCCTGCAGTGGTATCCAGTATCTCCCTGACTTTGTTAACTAAGAGAGGCTCCACGCTACATATTCGTACTTGTGAGGCTAGTGGGTTACTCTAGGCCCTGTTCTGATCTCCATAGACATCTAGAAAACATCATTTTCCAGAAATGTTAAAATAATGATTTTTGTATTCAACCTTTTGATCTTCTTTCTTCTATTTTTGCAAATCCTTCTATATTTCAATTGCTTTGGACAAGATGAATGAACATTCCTACTTGGCACTGCTACCTCTTCCTCACTTTCCTTTTCTCTCCAACTGAATCTTTTGGGCATTTTCAACGCTTCCTTAAAAGCAAAGATGTGAAGTCAGCAGTTGCAGAAAGAATGGAAAATTAGAGTAGGAATAGGGGAGGAACTCGGTGGTGAGAACCGGACTGTCACAGAATACTTGCCATCTCAAGTCTCTCTGAGCTGGCACCAACAAAGGTCCTTTCTTTATACCAAGTCTTCCAAAGGCTTTGATAATTATACTGAACGCTGTATTTATCTGCCTCATGTCAAATGACTATAGATACCAGCTACCTTTCGAAAGCTTTAGTTTCTCTGTTTGACAGAAGTGGTTCAGCAGCTTTGGTTTCAACCCCACCATCTTTTATTTATGGCAAATAGGTGAGTGAAACTTCTACCCACCAAATAAATCTGTAGGATGGAGATGAGAAAGCAGGCAGTGTTACTGTTTTCATTAGATTTCCAAGCCACAAAGACAGTATTCAGTGACACTTTCTATTAACTTCAACCCAATACTATTACCAATAAAGGAGAACAGGCCAATATAGGAAGAGAACAGAGTCAGAGAGATCAAAGAATTCTAAAGCATTAAATAAATCTAAAATAAAACATAGCAACTCTCAAACCACAATAAGAGACTTCGGGGTGTAGATGACTGGTGTGGCTCTAGAATTTCCTTATAGGTGGGGCTCAGAGATGGCATTTACACTATACATTATACAGGACAGAACCCAAAAGTCAATAACACATCAGGATGATGTCTATGATTAACTTATTCTGGATAAGACTATTACTTATAAAAGAAATGGCATGGGTGCTGAAGCCACAACCATGCCTCACCTCTGATAATAACTGGTGACAGCTCAATCTGATTTGGAAAGAAAGCATTCTCATCACAGGATTAGCTTGCCGTGCTTCTACCTCAGCAAATTAGAAGGAGCAAACTGGTGGAAGGACGCTCTGAGAATGTCCATGTCTGCACCACACTTCTGAGAGTGAGGAGTGTCTGACCTTGTGACTGAGCCAGCACACTGAGCTGCAAGGTAGCTCAGGCCGGGGGAGTGCAGCTCCTGAACTACAGCAGTAGTGACCTACCACAATGAGGAAAATGTTTTGTTGAAAATAATGGGACTCAGAAATCTATAGGTAGCCCCAAATACGTCACAACATCATGTTTAAGGAGCTCTTAACATGGTAGAAGTCAATTCAGAAACATCTAGGAATTATTCTTGCAAAGAAGTTAGACCCTTGGGTTGGATGTCTTGGCTGTTTTTTTTTTTCATGTGTCATTAAGATCCAATGTCAGCAATAATGCTGAATCAAGTTTCTGAACTAAGAAACTACTCCATTTCTAAAAGTTTAACCCAAGGGATGCTGACTTTAACAAATTCTAAGATATGAGTGAAGTCCAGGATGAATTTCTCGATATTGAAATGCCCCTCACTGCGGGGAGCTAAACCAGAGAAAAGAAATCCTTACCTTCCTGTGAAAATGTCCTGGGGCTGGGCTGGGGGCTACTCTGGCCATCTCTCTCCTTGTCTGAAGGAACTTTTTTAGGACAGGTGGAAGAAGGGCGACTTTCGGGCCAGAGGGAGAGTCTGGAATGTCGTCTAAGGAGACACAAACACATGAATCAAACTGTTCCACAAACTGGATTCCAAGAACATAAAGCCTGGTAAATCTATATATAAATAATCATTAAAGAAAATAGAGCACCATAGAATTTCTCTGGCCAAAAATTAATTTTGTGTTTTGGCTCAGTGAAGTAACCATTCACAAACAAAAGGGAAAAGCAATGAATACTTATAAAAAGTTACTATCTGCACAAATATGAATCTATCCTGTAGATCAAGAATTTCAACGCGCTGACACTTGAAAATTAGACTGTAAGTGAATCTCATGTTCCTTCTGACTTAAACACTAAGGCTATTTGGTTTTTATAAAATAAGGACTATTTACAAGCCACTGTCTTTACCCGTTGTAAAACCCAGTACAACAGTGTCTATATGTGTGTGTGCGTGTGTGTGTGTCTGCATGCATGCATGTACGTAGGTCACTAACAATAATTTGGAATCATGGCCTTTTAGAACCAGAGAAGACTTTGGTCACTGGACAAATGAAGAGATTAAAAACTAAAAAGAAAACGAAATAGCTAGGACTAGAATTCTAGTCTCTTAATTCAAAAACCAGCACTGTTTCACCCTAACTGAAAGGATGGAACTCCCACAAGCTTGTCCAAACCATGGCCCACAGGATTGGACAAGGATGTGGCCCAGGATGGCTTTGAACGCAGCCCAACACAAACTTGTAAACTTTCTTAAAACATTACATGATTTTTTTTTTGATTTTTTTTTTTAACGAACCATCTGTTAGTGTTAGCATATTTTGTGTGTGATCCAAGACAATTCTTATTCTTTCAAGTTGGCCCAGGGAAGCCAAAAACTGGACACCCCTGACTACTGGAGCATGCTCCTTCCTCTGCTGTTGCCAGCAAGGCAATTCCTAAGTTGGTGTGTGAGTGTCTGTGCATATAGAAGACAACTTGCAGCCAGGTTCTCTTCAGTCTTACACTTCCAGTCGCTGACTTGCTCAACCAAATAAGCAGGGATGTGATAAGACACGTGAAGATAACGCTATCCACCTTCACAATCTGTCAGAGCTGTGGTGGAGGGGACGCAACGGTGTATTTGAAAATGGCTGCTAAATTCTCAAGCTCTATAAAAACATAAGTTTCTTAACATCATTCTTGATAGACTAAGTGCTATGAAATACATGAACACATTCAGTAAATAAACAAAACAAAACTTCTTGCAGCAAAACACTGGGGATTCAGCTAGTTTTATATTCAGCATTAGAAAATGGGGAGCTAATATACAGTGGTCCCCCTTTATCCACACGGGATACACTCCAAGACCTCCAGTGGATGCCTGAAACCGGGGGATAGTACTGAATCCTACATAAGCTGTGTTTTTTCCTACACACACCTATAATAAAGTTTAATGTATAAATAAGGCACAGTAAGAGATTAACAGTAAAACCCAATAATAGAATAGTTATAATAATACACTGTAACAAAAGTTATCTGAATGTGGTGTTTCTCTCTCTCAAAGTATCTTACTATACTGCACCATGAATAACTGAAAACTGAAAAAAGCAAAACCTTGGGTAAGAGGGCCCCACTGTATTCTACAGACTAGGTTAGATTCATTTTATAAGAAATATTTCTTAATTGCAGACTAGAAACACACCTAGCTGATGACAATGTTAGGAGCAAGCCTCCTTCTGAGTACTTACTCGCTTTCCATTAAAAAATTTTTCTATTTTCTCTGTCTCCATTCTCTCCACTCCTTCTATATGTTGACGTTTTATGTGCACCAAGAAATTTTTGGTGTTTGGTTTGTGAAAAAGTTTTGAGTAAAATTAGGAAGTCCTAAGGGGTTTGCTTCAAGCCTCAGTTCCTTGAGGTAAAAAAAAAAGCCAGGATAGTCCTTTCTTTGTGGCTTCTCTTTGGAGACCGTTCACTGGTTTTCTCAAGGGATCAATGGGCTTTGAAGGCCAGGGAGTGTCGTCCAGGCTGGCCACTAGGGAAATGAAAAAAAATACATGAGGGAATATGGGAAAGACCTACAAGTGGAAGAAGTCTGGACACACAGGATTCTACCTTTTTTCTCATTCTACCCAGATCATCTGCACATTGATGAATTATTAGTATGAGCTGTGCATCCTACTTTACAAAATGCATGTCCATGGGGGAGAGGTCAATAGATACACAGTTACCATGACAGCTGGTAGAGTCGAGCATCTGGCGGCTACAGAGACACACCAGCTGCGTGGCTTGGCAAACTCAGTATCTCTGCCTCATATTCCTCATTGGTAAAACGGAGCAGTGATGAGGATGAGGATATTGAGAGTTCATCACAAAGCACTTACTACAGTGCCAAGGGCACAGCTAAGTGCTCAAAGATTAGCCTAGATGATCTGACTATACATTTTTTTATCCCTGTTTGCCTAATTTTTGAGGGAGAACAAAGGGAAGAGTTAAAGAATTGATGTTTCATTATATTACCTATCGTACTTTTGTATATGTTTGAAAATTCTTATAATGGAAAGTTTTTAAAAAAACCCTAATGTGGTCTTTCTTTTAAAAAAAAAAAAAAAAAAGAGACAGGGTCTTGTCACTCAGGCTGGAGTGCAGTGGTGTGATCACAGTGTAAACTCCAGGCTCAAGCGATCCTCCCACCTCAGCCTCCCAAGTAGCAGGGACTACAGGTGTGCACTACCACACCTGGCCTTCTTCTGTGCAGGAGAGAATAAGGTGAAGGCCAATCAGTTTCTAATCTTTTTAAGTTTCTTCTATCATTTGATGCTCTAAACTAATAGTCAGCAAACTTTTTTGTAAAGGGCCCAAGAGTAAATATTTTATACTCTGCAGACCATATGGCCCTCTTGCAAGTACACCACTCTGCCACTGTAGCCAGCCACCGCCACAGATGACACCAGTGCAAATCCTATGGCTGTGTCCAGTAAAACTATTCACAAAAACAGACCCATTGTTTGCCCAGTCTTGTTCTAAACCCTTGACAGACCACAGAATATGGCATAAAAACTGAAGAGCTTGTGCTTTCCCCATGTGGAGCCTTTATCCTTGAACTGCTGCTTTTCAAAGTGTCTGAACACCCTGGAGACAGACATTTGAACGCCAAGCCAAGCACTGCAGATGGGTCAACGTGACAAAAGACTGATTTCCCTGTCTTGCCTACTAACCAGCCTGTACCCCTGAAAGCAAGGACAGTCTCAGAGTCCCCAACTTTTACACATGGTGGGCCTCAGCATTGAAGAAAGGAATCCCTCAGCTCTCATCACTTTGACAGCTTTGCACAGGTTTCTTGTGATCCCTTCCTGCAGACGTTGATGTGCCTTGCTCACCGGCAGACCCCGAAACCACCTGCAGACTCTGATCCTGCTGGCTCTAACTGCAAAACTCTTACCAGGCCGTGAGGCGGTTCTTGGTTTCTGCGGGATAACGGGCCGTGCTGCCAGGCTGGGTCTAGGGGACTGCAGGAGGGGCTTCGGGCTGGTAGGTGTGCCGGATGAGCTACGAGACCTGGAGCCTGCTTCCACTCTGGGTTCTGCTTTGGGACTCTTTTCTGGTGTTCCCAAACCAAAGCGGTTCTCTGGAAGACCCGGGGTGCAGTTTAGGCACTAAGACGAAAAAGGACACTATAAAAAATCAAAGCTCAAAGAAGCCAATAACTTCTTTGTACTAGAAGTCTGGTACAAACTGCTATAATCATTTGCCAGCATTTCTCATCATGGATATTTTAAGACAGAGTATGCTGTTCCAGTATGTTTTTAAAATCAAAACATCTGAAGTGTAATGGTCTTTACAGAAAAGGAATAAACTTTTTGGTTCTTTTCTGATCACCCCTGACTATTCCAGAGATTACAACCTTTTACATCTAGTCATGTACAGTGCTGTAATCACACACAAGGAAAGCAGTGGTTCTTCCTGCATTTGAAGCATCCGGGTCTTTCTCACATCTAGCACAAGGTACAGGTATAACCAAATGTAAGTGCCTTGGTTCTGGGCAACAAGCAATTAGGGCTCTGGGTGCAGGTTCTGAGTGAGGAGGGTGATGCTGATGGCTGCAATCTCATGTTTAGTGAGAACAGTTCCAGAAATGTCATCTCATTCCCCACCTCCATCCATGCTGCCGCCTTACTTTAACAAGACAACTGGCAAAAATAAGCCCATGAAATGTGATTTATCATCCAATTCTTACTGCACAAAGATACTGTAGCTAAGCATACGAATCTCAAATAGCAAAATGAGGATTGTATCACATAGTTAACATGTTACTCTCCAGTTTTCATCTAAGACATTTTCTTATTCTAGTATACCTAAAAAGTAAGAGGAACAGGGATATTGGATTTCACGCATATTCAAGCTGCAAGGGAAGCATATCGTTCATACCAAACAAGACAGCCACCCATCTTCCATATATCATGCACGGCTCATTCTTAAATACATCAGCCATGATCCTGTGCGCCGCTCCCACCCCCAACTTTGCCAAAATGCTTGAAGTTTAGGAGTCTGCAATGAAAAAGCAGAATTTTCTCCCTTTGGGAAATCAAAAAGTACCCTGTCCAGGCACAAGCCTACAGGATGTGCCCCAGGGGAAGGTGGGGCAGGTGAAGGGATGTGGCCTTCCAGGCCATGGCTGAGAACACCCAACAAAGAGATCAGTTCTTGCCCGCCATTTAAATTTTTCTTCTGTCAATCACATGTGACTCCTGCAATCAGAAGGTAAGTGCCTTTCGTAAGGGGGTGAAGGCAACGGCATGACTTACCTGCCCCACCTCCATCCAACCGTTCTCGCTGCTCAAGGATGGGCTGGAAGGATCCTGGGAGATGGCATCGTTCCCAAGCTTCTAAAAAATTCAAGCACCATCCCCCCCCAAAAAATGCACATTTATTTAACGCAAAAGTGAAAAAACAAAGCAGATAATAAATGACAGCAAATAAGGGCTCCTTCACTCAGCTGCTGTCATGGTGACTGTGCCTGACCCATCTCTGCAGGCTCTCCTGCTGGGAGAAAGCTGTGAGAAACACATTCTGTTCTGTGTTTACAGCTGGGGCTCTGGGGTCCAAAGTGTGGCCTGTTTGGTTCCTCAGAAGGCCCCTGACAGGTGAGAGGTGCATGGGGCCAGGGAAAGTCAGTGAGCTTGGTGACCTTTCCTGTTTTTCTTGTTGAACATCTCTACAGGCTTTGGAGCTCCTGATGCTTCATGTGATGAGGGCACTTACACACTAGAAATTTACAGAACCTGCTCTAGGTCTGGTTTCCAAAATTCTAGTTTTGGCTGGGTGCAGGGGCTCACACCTGTAATCTATCTCAGCACTTCGGGAGACTGAGTTGGGAGAACTGCCTGAGGTCACGAGTTCGAGACCAGCCTAGGCAACATAGTGAGACCCTCCCCCCCCCCATTCTCTGCAAAAAATAGAAAAATTAGCCAGGCATGGTGGTACGCATCTGAAGTCCCAGCTACTCAGGAGACTGAGGCAGGAGGATCACCTGATAGGCCCCAGGAGTTCGAAGCTGCAATGAACTATGATCATGCCAATGCACTCCAGCCTGGGAGACAGAGCAAAACCTTATCTATTAAAAAAAAAAAAACCCTAATTTCCAAAGCTGCAGAAACCTTTCCAACCTCAATTATAATATAGGTGAAAAGAGTTCTGAAATAAGCAGGGTCTTCCTTGCTTTGAGGCAGAACCACAGGACACAAATCGATTATTCAGGAGGCAAATACAGATGAACAGGACTGAATACATGTTTTAAAAATCTGCAGGTGGAAGGAATTAGTGACGGTGAAGATGGCGATGGTGGGGGAAGTGAACGCCACTGTCTTGGGGTAGGAGTGGAAAGTTTAGGAAGTCTACACTAGACTGAGGCATTTAGACACAAAAAAAGATATACAAAGCAAAGTCTGGCGTTTACTTCATAATATCTAAGAATTATATTGACAAAGGTGGTCTACATATACCTCTTGTCTAACAAGCAAAAACAAGGTGGACCAGTTGACCAGGAGGGATGATGATTCCCGAGGCAGTCTGACCTTCAGACTGCTGGTTCCCACACATCTCAGGCTTCTGACAACCCTAAACAGCTCTGCAGCCAATTCCTGGCTTTAAACTGTGTTTGATGATAGAGGAAGGATTATTTGAAATGCAGGTGAGATAAGCCTTGCTCCCTGAATTCATCACTCTACCCCAGTCATATACTCCCCAGGAGCACTGGCCCTATCAGAAGGAAGCACCCAAGTGATAGGAAGGCCGAGGAATTTCTCAGGAAGATGACAGAAGTTTCACTGTCACGAGTGCAAGGTGTGAGCAGTTCGCCAGGAGGGAGTGTGTATATAAGCACTGCTGCTAAAAGAGGCACATTATTTGGCATCACTACGGAAAAGTGATCCCCAAAAAGGAAGCCCCATGCCGGCCCTCTGTGCCCAGGACAAGTGTCTGCAGGACAGGGCTGGGGACCATCCATGAAGTCCCCTTCTACATTCTTCCCTTTCAGGTTCCTTCAAGTGCAGGGTGGGCATCTGAGCGTGAGGACCTCCTTAAATTCTGTACCCGGGCACCTCATTTCCCTGCATCTCTAAAACAACCCAGGGATTTGTTTTCTTTTTCATCCCAGATTTTTAAAGTTATTTATAAATCCCAAAATAACTATGGGGAATAAGGATAAACAATGTAATTCCCATTGTCTCTGCATGTAAACAGATGACTTGGTGGCTTCAGGGAAAAATATGTGAACTCTAAGTATTCGCTGCTTGTTTCTCTCTTTATCAGTAAATGAAGTATCATGTCTCCGCACTTACAGTTCTTTTTCTTTAAATATATATATCAAATGCCAACAATGCAAAGAGAATTACTCAGAGGAGGGTGAAGACATCATATATTTTATCAACAGTATACTGATCACTAATGCTAACTGCTGCTACCTTTATAAAGAATACAGTCATGGTACTTCAGGAAAAAATGTTCTAAAGCTAATTTTTGAAAAACTTTATTATTTTATGATTTTGACAGAAGATCCATGATTGGCCTGAATTTTAAATAGTGAGACTTCTTTACAATGGTTGTTTTAAACTGACACTAGGTGGCGTTAAGAGATCATTAATACTGTGTAAGCCCTAAACAAATATAAAACCTTAAGGATTTTGTCACTTGAAGCCAATTTATATATCAAATCCAAAGTGCATGAATAAAACACTCTAGCACGTCATCTTTACACGAAAAAAAAAAAAATCGTTCATCATGAACAACTGAAAATACACAGCATGTTAATGAAAACTGCACATTCGTTGTTATAAAGACATTCACAAAAGGGATTACAATTTAAACCTTTCCTGGAGCATCTGGCTCACTAATGACACGGTTGTAGTATTATCCAGAATTCTGACCAGTGAAGGCCACACCACGCCTCCTTTGCTGAGTGAGAATATAGTTCTATGGTCTCTTCCAACTCTAAGGTTCCTCAGTGAGTTAGGAGGGATCTATAATTAGAGAATTGCCAAACAATGTTGCTGTGGGTGGGAGAACTTTGGTGAAAAGTTATAAGATCAGGTGGGAAGGGGAGTTTAATTTTTAAACACTGGTTGTTTAGAAGCAATATAAAAGAGCTCCCTACACCTGGTATGTACCTTATTGTTTACTTTCTGAAAGTCCAGGGCTCACTGGGATGAAGGATTTTATTGTGATACGTCAAACACACATGCGATTTCCTTTCTTTGAAGCACCAGTTGTGTAAAAATAAAAGAGCTCAAGATAATGCATGGAAACCATAACCTGACTTAAACATGGGTATGCTCATCTTATCACACGGATACAATCCTTCATAGAGTGACAGGAGCAAGCAGAGGTGAAAAGGAAAGAAAAAAAAGACATACTATAAAAGGAGGCTCAAAGAATAAATAATGTTTTAAGTTGGATTTTGGGGGAACTCAGCAAATTTTAAACTATGAAGTTTTTCTTTGTTGCAACAGATGATATATATCAATGGTCAAATATTCAATGAATTCTTACAGAATACCTTGACTGCTTTTCCTTTCGTCTTTTAAATCTGGAATATAGCAAGGCATTCTTAGGTTTGAAAAGAGAACAAATCTTTGGTTTCAAAAGGGAAAAAGTTAGAAAATAGTTTTCCTTTTTATATGTCATGTAGTTTCAGTATTTTTATTTCCCTCTGTTAGTTTAGCTATCTTCAATATTACCCTCAGTCTTCCATTTGGATTCAGCCGACTGTCCTTTCCCCGAGATATGAGAGTTTCCCCCAGCCCCGGAACATCTTTGACATGCTTCCACAACAGGCACAGGAGGCCCCTGGGCAGGTGGGAAAAGCCTGGAGTCTCCGAAGCCTACCTTAGAATGCCAGCACTCCACAGAGTGTGACCCTCCAGCCAAAGTGAAAACGTGGCCATTTCTCTGGGGTCTGTGCTCCAGGTCCTTTAGCAGTAAGTTCTGGTTTTGGATTTCTATTTAACCAACAGGCTATTTTTATTGCTCACATTAAAAAAAAAATCAACTGAGGGCAAAAACACAAACAAGGACCACCAAGTCAAAAATGAACTCCCATTTATCTCACGAAGACAAGGAGTAGATTGGAGGTTACCAGAGGGCAGGAAGTGTGGGGGCGTGGGGGGGAGATGAAAATGGGTACAAAAACACAGTAGACAGAAGAAACAAGACCTAGTATTGGACAGATCAGTAGGGTAACTAGTTAAAAATAATCTATTATCTATTTCAAAATAGCTAGAAGAGGATAATTTGAATATTCCTAGCATAATGAAAAGTTACATGTTTTAAGATGATGGACATATATCAAAATATCACATGCACCATGAAAATATGTGCAACTATTATATATCAAATGAATGAATGAATGAATTAAAAACAGACCCACCCTTACCTTCTGTGCACACGCAGCTCTCTTCTCTTGCTTGGCTTTCATCTCTGCCAGCAGACCACTGCCCATCACCTGGACCCATACCTCCGCCCTCCCTGTGGGCTGCTCTTGCTGTCACTCCGTTCCACCTTCCCCGTGTCTTCCCCTTGAGTCTCTTCAAAGGAGTCAGGTGTTTTTATCTCCTCTATCCGTTCAGAACTGCCATTGTGCTCGGCGGCCTTTGTGTCCTTCTTGGGACTGTCCACAGCTGGACTTCTGACTGCCCCTTTCGGTGAGGAGGGTTCTTCTGCCATCAAGATCGTTGGTGGCCGCTCAGACTTGGACCGGGATTTGATTAAATTGAGAAAGCCACCACTTTTCCGAGAATCTCGCTTTTTCTTTTCATCTCCTCCTTCACTAAGCTCATGCGACTCTGAGCCTCTTCTTGACCATTTCCTGTATTTCAAACCAAAACACAGATG
The DNA here is from genome assembly GCA_036589455.1 of Ateles fusciceps. Taxonomy (NCBI): domain Eukaryota; kingdom Metazoa; phylum Chordata; class Mammalia; order Primates; family Atelidae; genus Ateles; species Ateles fusciceps. The sequence continues at coordinate 6,227,908 of JAZHEH010002605.1, forward strand.
TGTTGTTTTTACTGTAAGTTCCAGCACAATCAGTCAAAATATAAATATGGAGACTGCTGCCTATATAGTAACCACTCAGAAGCATTTTAAAAGGCAGATTTGAGTTACTGCCCTTAGGAAACAGAAAGGAATGTAGAATATCATCATCATATTCACATGTGTGGAAACTGAGGCACACACATCAAGAATGAAAGATGAACCCGTAACCGGTACAGCCAGTTTGTTAGCTTATTCTATAAGTACCGCTTCCTTCCTTTGTTTCTTGCTATATATGTATATCTAACTACCTGCTCTGCTTGAGAATTCCAAAGGGTAATCTTGAAACAATCCAGACATAAAGCAAAGGTGGTGGGGCGATTTTCTCCCTTCTGAGAAGAAACCGGTACGCAGTTAATCCATAACCCAACCCCTGCCAAGAGGAAACCAACCAGACCTCCGAATGGTCCATGACTCAAGATAGTCATCAGAAAGCAACCAGCAGATGTGCACCTCACACCACTCCTGTGCATAGGTTTCAAGACACCTTTCACCTTAAAACCCCTTTACTGCCAGCCTGAAAATTTGAGACGGCTTTCTGGGACTTGATTCTGGCTATCTCCCAAGCTGTCGGCACTTCCATAAACAAAACTTCACTTCTCACGCGTTTGGCTTTTTGAGGGGCAAGCAGATAAACCTGAGTTTGGTTTCAAACAGGCGGCGAGTATGCTCTGGGAAAGAGTTTTCAGAAGGAGGATAAGCTGAAACTTGGGAAACAAAAGGGGAGAAACAGTCAACGAAACGAGCTAAGCAGAAAGTATCACAGACAACTGTCTCATTTAACACTGACAGACTGAATATGCACTTAGCTCCCCCTCAATCTCCATCAAAATAACAGCAAAGGGAGATCCAAGATGGCTGAATAGGAACAGCTCTGGAGTGGAGTTTCCAGTGAAAACACCACAGAGGGTGAGTGATCACCACATTTCCAAATGAGTTATTACTGCCCACAGACCAGGAGATTCCCAGGCTGGCAAGCACCACGAGTTTCCAGCATGGCTGTTTCAGCTGGCGCAGCAGGTCTCTGCACAAAAACTGCCACCTGGATTGCCTGGGGAGACACAGCCGCCCATTCAACTGAAAAAAAGGGGGCTAAACAGGGAGTCAGGTGATCTGGCTCTGTGGGTCCCACCCCCACCCACAAAGACCAGCAATCTGTAACACTCGGGATTGAGAGTTTCACAGCAAGTGCAGCTGGACCCGGGACGGTCCAGCTCTGTGGAGGGGAGAGTGTCCACAAATACCGAGGCAGTTCGCCATTACCGAGGCAGTCCGCCATTACTGAGGCAGTCTGCCATTACTGAGGTAATCCGCCGATTACCAAGGCAGTTCTAACTCTATCTCTATAAACAAAACTGCAAGGAAGTTCACACAGCAGCTGAGCAGAGCCCACTGCAGCTCAGCAATGCCTCTGCTGGCAGACTGTGACTAGGCTACCTCCTTGCTGGGCAGGGCAGCTCTGAAAAAAAGGCAGCAGCACGTCAGGAACTTACAAATAAAGCCCCATCTTCCCAGGACAGAGCACCTGGGAAAAAAAGGCAGTTATGAGTTCTGCTGCAGCAGACTTAAATGTACCTGCCTAGCAGCTCTGAACAGAACAACAGAGCTCACAGCTCAGCACTTCAACTCCTATAAGGGACAGACTGTCTCCTCAGGCAGCTCCCTGACTCCCATATATCCAAAGAGACACCTCATAAAGGAGGGCTCAGGCTGACATCTGGCGGGTATCCTTCTGGGATGAAGATAACAGAAGAAGAAACTGGCAGCAACCCTTACTGCTCTGTAGCCGCCGCAGGTAGTCCCCAGGCAAGCAGGGTCTGGAGTGGACCTCCAGCAGTCCTACAGCAGAGGGTCCTGACTGTTAGAAGGAAAACTAAAAAACAGAAAGAAATAATCTCATCATCAACAAAAAAGGACGTCCACTCAGAGACCCCATCTGAAAGTTGCCAACTACAAAGACCACAGGTAGCTAAATCCACAAAGATGGGAAGAAACCAGCACAAAAAGGATGAAAACACCAAAAACCAGAATGCCTCTCCTCCTCCAAGGGATCAAAACTCCTCAGCAGCAAGGGAACAAGGCTGGATGGAGAATGAGTCTGATGAATTGACAGAAACAGGCTTCAGAAGGTGGGTAATAACAAACTTCTCTGTGCTAAAAGAACATGTTCTAACCCAATCCAAAGAAACTAAGAACCTTGAAAAAAGGTTTGACGAAATGCTAATGAGAATAAACAGCTTAGAGAGGAATATAAATGACTTGATAGAGCTGAAAAACACAATACGAGAACTTCGAGAAGCATACACAAGTTTCAATAGCCGAATCGACCAAGCACAAGAAAGGGTATCAGAGATTGAAGATCAGCTCAATGAAATAAAACAAGAAGGCAAGATTAGAGAAAAAAGAGTGAAAAGAAATGAACAAAGCCTCCAAGAAATATGGGATTATGTGAAAAGACCTAATTTACATTTGATAGGTGTACCTGAATGTGATGTAAAGAATGAATCCAAGCTGGAAAACACTCCTCAGGATATTATCCAGGAGAACTTCCCCAACCTAGCAAGGCAGGCCAACATTCAAGTCCAGGAAATACAGAGAACCCAACACAAAGATATTCCTCAAGAAGAGCAACCCCATGGCACATAATCTTCAGATTCACCAGGGTTGAAATGAAGGAAAAAATGCTAAGGGCAGCCAGAGAGAAAGGTTGAGTTACCCACAAAGGGAAGCCCATCAGACTCACAGCAGATCTCTGAGCACAAACACTGCAAGCCAGAAGAGAGTGGGGGCCAATATTAAACATCCTTAAAGAAAAGAACTTTCAACATAGAATTTCATATCCAAACTAAGCTTCATAGGCTAAGGAGAAATAAAATCCTTTATGAGCAAGCAATTGCTGAGAGATTTCATCACCACCAGGCCTCCCTTACAAGAGCTCCTGAAAGAAGCAGTAAACATAGAAAGGAACAACCTGTACCAGCCACTCCAAAAACATGCCAAATGGTAAAGAACATTGACACAATGAAGAAACTTCGTCAACTAACAGGCAAAACAACCAGCTAGCATCAAAATGGCAGGATCAAATTCACACATAACAATATTAACCTTAATGTAAATGGACTAAATGCCCCAATCAAAAGACAAAGACTGGCAAATTGAATAAAAATTCAAAAACCATCGGTGTGCTGTATCCAGGAAACCCATCTCACATGCAAGGATACACATGGCCTCAAAATAAACGGATGGAGGAAGATTTACCAAGCAAATGGAGAGCAAAAAAAGAAAAAAAAAAAAAACCAGGAGTTGCAATCTTTGTCTCTGATAAAATAAACTTTAAACCAACAAAGATCAAAAGAGACAAGGGCATTACATAATGCTAAAAGGATCGATGCAACAAGAAGATGTAACGATCCTAAATATATACGCACCCAATACAGGAGCACCCAGATACATAAAGCAAGTTCTTAGAGACCTACAAAGAGACTTAGACTCCCACACAATAGTAGTGGGAGACTTTAACACCCCATTGTCAATATTAGACAGATCAATGAGACAGAAAATTAACAAGGATATCCAGGACTTGAACTCAGATCTGGACCAAGCAAACCTAACAGACATATACAGAACTCTCCACCCCAAATCCACAAAATATACATTCTTCTCAGCACCACATCATAGCTACTCTAAAATTGACCACGTAATTGGAAGTAAATCACTACTCAGCAAATGCAAAAGAACAGAAATCACAACAAACAGTCTCTCAGACCACAGTGCAACCAAATTAGAAGTCAGGATTAAGAAACTAACTCAGAACCACATAACTTCATGGAAACTGAACAAATAACTGGCTCTTGAATGTTGACTGGATAAACAATAAAATGAAGGCAGAAATAAAGATGTTCTTCGAAACCAACAAGAATGAAGACACAACATACCAGAATCTCTGGGACATATTTAAAGCAGTGTCTAGAGGAAAATTTATAGTAATAAATGCCCATATGAGAAGCAAGGAAAGATCTAAAATTGACACCCTATCATCAACATTGAAAGAGCTAGAGGAGCAAGATCAAAAAAACTCAAATGCTAGCAGAAGACAAGAAATAACTAAGATCAGAGCAGAACTGAAGGAGATAGAGACACAAAAAACCTTCAAAAAATCAATAAATCCAGGAGCTGCTTTTTGAAAAGATCAGCAAAATAGACACACCATTAGCCAGATTAATAAAAAAGAAAAGAGACAAGACTCAAACAGATGCAATAAAAATGATACAGGGGATATCACCATGGATTCCACAGAAATACAAGCTACCATCAGAGATTATGATAAATAACTCTATGCACACAAACCAGTAAACCTGGAAGAAACTGATAAATTTCTGGACACTTGCACCCTCCCAAGCCTAAACCAGGAAGAAGTTGAAACCCTGAACAGGGCTGAAGTTGAGGCAGCAATTAATCGTCTACCAACCAAAAAATGCCCAGGTCCAGATAGGTTCACAGCTGAACCTACCAGACATACAAAGAGGAGCCGGTACCACTCCTTCTGAAACTATTCCAAACAATCCAAAAGAGGGAATCCTTCCCAAGCCATTTTATGAGACCAACATCATCCTGATACCAAAACCCAGCAGAGACTCCACAAAAAAAGAAAACTTCAGGACAATATCCATGATGAACATAGATGCAAAAATCTTCAATAAAACACTGGCAAACCGATTGCAACAGCACATCAAAAAACTTATCCATCACGATCAAGTAGGCTTCATCCTGGGAATGCAAGGCTGGCTCAACATACGTAAATCTATAAACATAATCCACTACATAAACAGAACCGAAGACAAAAACCACATGATTATCTCAATAGATGCAGAGAAGGCCTTTCACAAAATTCAACAGCCCTTCATGCTAAAAACTGTCAATAAACTAGGTATCGACGGAATGTATTTCAAAATAATAAAAGCTATTTACAACAAACCCACAGCCAATATCATACTGAATGGGCAAAAACTGGAAGCATTTCCTTTGAAATCTGACACTAGACAAGGATGCCCTCTCTCACCACTCCTATTCAATATAGTATTGGAAGTTCTAGCCAGAGCAATCAGGCAAGAAAAAGAAATAAAAGGTATTCAATTATGAAAGGAGGAAGTCAAATTGTCTCTATTTGCAGACGACATGATTGTGTATATTTAGAAGACCCCATTGTCTCAGCCTAAAATCTCCTTAAACTGATAAGCAACTTTAGCAAAGTCTCAGGATACAAAATCAATGTGCAGAAATCACAAGCATTCCTATACACCAATAACAGACTAAAAGAGAGCCAAATCAAGAACGAACTGCCATTCACAATTGCTACAAAGAGAATAAAATACCTAGGAATACAACTAACAAAGGCTGTAAAGGACCTCTTCAAGGAGAACTATGAACCACTGCTCAAGGAAATAAGAGAGGACACAAACAGATGGAAAAACATTCCATGCTCATGGTTAGGAACAATCAATATAGTAAAAATGGCCACACTGCCCAAAGAAATGTACAGATCCAACACTATCCCCATCAAGCTACTGATGACCCTCTTCACAGAACTGGAAAAACCACCTTAAACTTCATATGGAACCAAAAGAGAGCCAGCACAGCCAAGACAATTCTAAGCAAAAAGAACAAAGCTGGAGGCATCACGCTACCTGACTTCAAACTATATTACAAAGCTATAGTAATCAAAACAGCATGGTACTGGTACCAAAACAGACATATAGACCAATGGAACAGAACAGAGGCCTCAGAAAGAACACCACACAACTACAACCATCTGATCTTTGACAAACCTGACAAAAACAAGCAATGGGGGAAAGGATTCCCCTGTTTAATAAACGGTGTTGGGAAAACTGGCTAGCCATGTGCAGAAAGCTGAAACTGGACCCCTTCCTGACACCTTACACTAAAATTAACTCCAGATGAATTAAAGACTTCAACATAAGACCTAACACCATAAAAACCCTAAAAGAAAAGGCAAAACCATTCTGGACATAGGCATAGGCAAGGACTTCATGACTAAAACACCAAAAGCATTGGAAGCAAAAGCCAAAATAGACAAATGGGACCTAATTAAACTCCAGAGCTTCTGTACAGCAAAAGAAACAATCATTAGAGTGAACTGACAACCAACAGAATGGGAAAAAAATTTTGCGATCTACTCATCTGACAAAGGGCTAATATGCAGAATCTACAGAGAACTAAAACACATTTACAAGAAAAAAAAACAAATCCATTCCAAAGTGGGTGAAGGACATGAACAGACACTTTTCAAAAGAAGACATTTATGAGGCCAACAAACATATGAAAAAATGCTCATCATCACTGGTCATTAGAGAAATGCAAATCAAAAGCACACTGAGATACCACCTCATGCCAGTTAGAATGGCGATCTTTAAAAAGTCTGGATACAACAGATGCTAGAGAGGATGTGGAGAAATAGGAACACGTTTACACTACTGGGAGTGTAAATTAGTTCAACCATTGTGGAAGACAGTGTGGTTTCCTGAAGGATCTAGAAATAGAAATTCCATTTGGCCTAGCAATCCCATTACTGGGTATATATCCAAAGGATTACAGATCGTTCTATTATAAAGACACATGCACACGAATGTTCGTTGTGGCACTGTTTACAACAGCGAGGACCTGGAACCAACCCAAATGCCCATCGATTACAGACTGGACAAGGAAAATGTGGCACATATACACCATGAAATACTATGCAGCCATAAAAAACAATGACTTTGTGTCCTTTGTAGGGACATGTATGAGTCTGGAAACCATCATTCTCAGCAAACTGACACGAGAACAGAAAATCAAACAACGCATGTTCTCACTCATAGGCGGGTGTTGAACAATGAGAACACATGGACACAGGGAGGGGAGCATCACGCACTGGGGTCTGCTGGAGGGGAATGGGGAAGGACAATGGGGGGTAGGGAGATTGGGGAGGGATAACACGGGAAGAAATGCCAGATATAGGTGACGCGAGGATACAGGCAGCAAGCCACACTGCCATATATGTACCTATGTAACAACCCTGCATGTTCTGCATATGCCCAGAACCTAAAGTACAATAAATTATATATATTTTAAAAAAACAGCAAAGGATTTATAAGAGAAAGCATAAGCCCTACAGGGGAGAAAAGGCAAAAGCAACAAAATTTGGAAGCCAAAATACAACAGCTATGTGTGAAACTGACTTAATAGACAAGTGAAAGCTGACACCTAAGCCAACAGTTGGGGAGACCCAGAAGTATGTGATCTGTGCTGGCTCCAGAATGAGGAGATACAGACACCTCTGCAAGTGGAAGTGAAGGGAAAATGAAGACAGAAAGATTCTTTTCTTTGTGAGGCCCATTCAAAAAAATCATCAGATCCTCTCCCTAAACCACAGAGCCAATGATGCCCATCCCAACATCTCTCCATTCTCTGGAGAGAACGAAGCAAAGAAGCTGAGCTGGGGGACACCAAATGCAGCTGAGCTGAGTGTGGATCATGAAACAGGGGAGGCTCAAGAAAGCCTGCACATTAAGCAGTGACACCCACAGGACCCCTCTTCCCACTTTGCATGCCAGAATCAGGCAGGGAGGTTTACACCCACCAGGAGGGAGATCAAAGTTTCCGAAGCTCAACAGAAAAGACCTGAAGTGAAAAATACCCTCTCCCTCAACAAAATGGTCCAGAAGACCACCCTACATTGAAGCCCACCAGTCAAGAAGCTCTACCCAGGCTTGGGCTCAACATGAGTTTTCATAGTAATGGGAGGTGGTACCTTTAAAAGGTGATTAGGTTATTAAAATTGATTAGTGAGACTGGATTAATTCTCATGGGAATGGGTATGTTCTTGAGAGACGGGTGTCATGAAGTGGGTCAGCCTCCTTCACCCCTCCTTTCTTTCTGCACACAGTCAATTCTCCTTTCACTTCTCTGCCATGCCATGATGCTGCACGATGCCCTCGGCAGAAGCCAACCAGTGTGGCCACCCAAACTTGAACTTCCCAGCCTCCAGAACCATGAGCTAAATAAACTTCTTTCCTTTATAAATTACCCATTCACAGGTGCTTTGTTATAACAATAGAAAACAGACTAAGACACCAACAATTATGATAAAATTAAGTAAAGAAGATGAGGAAAGCAAAGTGTGTGTATCTAAGTACACGTGTGTGTGTTTGGTGACAGAGTATATAGGTTGAGTATCTGTAATCCAGAATTTGAAACGCTCCAAAATTTGAAACTTTTTCAGTACCAACGTGATGCTCAAACGAAATGCTCATTGGAACATTTTGAATTTCAGATTATGGATGTGAAACTAGCAAGTATAATACAAATATTAAAAAAAATTCGAAGTTCAAAACACTTCTGATCACAAAGCATTTCAGATAAGAGATACGCAGTCTGTATTATCATGATCTAAGTAAGAAGTTAATAGTTATAGTACTATCTAAAAGCAAAACACAGAAAACAGAAAGTAGAAAGCATGCTATAAGACAAACCGAAGAAACCGCTAAAGGAATAAAAATCCATTGCCTCTAGGGAATAGGGAGTGGGAAAATAATAAGGAACGTTTTTTAAGCCTTTGTAGAACGCTTGACACTTTAAAGTATAACTCTGATTTTCAAACTTTCTTTGTGCTACTTCATGATTTTACCTACGTCTTGCCCTTTAAAAAATCAGACTGACAATAATCTATTTTTTAGAAAAAACTTTAAAATCACAACTTTTAACAGATTCCATCACATTACTTGATGATGAAAACTGATGTATTTAGTTCTATTTGTGCACTGAAACATAAACAGAATCTTCCTTGAGCGGTATCTTCATAAAATATATATATATATTTTATGCCTTACAAAATTTACTCAACTTTCATTCAGAGTCTATTAAGGAAGAGAGTAGCATTAACAGGAGAGGAAATCACACTGGGGCAGGTATAACAATACATACAGTTCGGATCAAATGCTTATAAACCACCCCACTAACTGAATATAAATTTCACAAGTTTAAAAAGACAAGAGCAAACAATGGTACCTGTAAATTACATGGAGACAAGTCAAGATTTTCTCCATTCATTCAACCATCACTAATTGAGGGCAGGCTATATATTATGGGCTGTGTTAGACATTGAAACTATAACAAAACAAGACTCCGGCAATGCTCCTGAAGAACAGCATTCGATATGGGAAAAAAGACTTGAAAGCAAATCATTAACAGTGATTTCCCATTTTGCTCTGTTTATGTTGGTTTTTCTTGAATCTTTCATATTGAAAACACATCTATTCTTTAAGTTGTAAAAAAAAAAAAAATCAAAGGAACTTTTAAAGGATTACATGGGCTCTAACAGACGTGTGCAAAGGATGGAAAGAAAAGTATTAAGTCAGCAGTAGAGAAACAGTAATTACTTCGGGGTTTGGAGGGGCAGTACCCGAAAAGCTTCAAAGGATAAATGACATTAGGTTGATTCCTGAAAAATAGGGAGAGTAAAATTCGCGGTGGCCCACGCCTGTAATCTCAGCACTTTGGGAGGCCGAGGCGGGTGGATCATGAGGTCAGGAGTTCGAGACCAGCCTGGCCAAGATGTTGAAACCCCGTGTCTACTAAAACTACAAAACTTAGCTGGGCGCAGTGGCACATGCCTGTAATCCCAGCTACTCAGGAGGCTGAGGCAAGAGAATTGCTTGAACCTGGGAGGCAGAGGTTGCTGTGAGCCGAGATCACACCATTGCACTCCAGCCTGGGTGACAGAGTGAGACTTCGTCTCAAAAAAAAAAAATTTTTTTTGCAAAGTATAGTATGCTAAGCTTCAAGGCCAGGGTCAAACAAAACAAAGAATTGGGTCCTAAAGCTTTTAAGATTCAGTAAGTTACACTGTTATGGACATAAAAATTTAACTCACTGCCACCTCACCATCCTGCAGAGGCAAAATAAGACACATCAATCTAACAGAACTGATTAGTTGCTTGCCTACCTGTGCCCAGCCTGACGCCTTTGGCTTATCTGGCTTACATTTGTTCCTGAATTTGGTATCTCAAGGTGAAAAATACTTCATAAAGACAAATCCATGTTAAGAGTATATTTTGGGACAGATTTGTATTTAGTTGGGGATTAAATAACCTGGTAGAAATCATGCCTAAAGACTGGAATGTTTCAAGTTAAAGAACTGTTAACAAAAGTATCACTGAACTATTTTCTAAGGAAACTGTGTCAGTAGCAAGAAAACGTGGAGAAACCTCTTGAGAAAATGCTAACTCTGGGGGCTCTTTACTAAGTCTGCTGTCATTTTGACATTGTCTGTTAAATTATGCCATTTAACAATGACTTAGCCCTCCAACCCAATATATCAAATTATGAACAAGGAGAAGTTCAAAGTAAGTAATTCCAGCGCACCCATGATCATTACCCTGTAATGGAACTGTCCAAGTGACGAAGCCCTGAAAGAATCTTGGGGTGGCACATTTTGAGGTCTGGTTTAGATTCATACAACGGGTCTCAAACCGGAGCCTGCCTCTGCATAACCTAGAAGGCTTATTAAAATATGGACTGCTGGGCCCCACCTCCAGAGTTTTTGATTCAGTAGATCTGGGGTAGGAGTTTGAGGATTTGCATTTCTAACAAGGTCCCAGATGACACTGGTGTCGCCGGCCCAGAGAGTATATTCTGTAAACTGTCAGAACAGTAATATCCATATATAAAATGAAACTTAGTATACTAAGTTTAACTGTAACTGTCAGTAATTTACATATGAATTAAATAGCATTATTAGTGAAATTACTCTGAACTCACCTGGAATCCATTTTGGTCACCTTCTTGGTGAAAAATTCATCTACACCTTCATCCACTCTCCCCATGAGACCGTTTTGTTCACCATCTTGGGGAGACTATGTTGGCAGCACAGACCTGCAAAACAAACAGATGTAATGTTAATTCACGTGCACCTTAATTTTGCAAACATTTATTACTAGATTTAAGACACTGTGATAAGGGCTATGGGAGGGACAAGGCTCACTAAAATAGAGACCACGTAATCTACAGGAATAGAAGCCATGTGTACAATTGTAACACAGACAGGAAGAAACAAAAGTGAGGGATGCACTGTAAACACCATGCCTTGTGGAGGACTCATGCTGACTGGTGCATCAGAAGCAGCTTGGACCTAACAGATATGAAGAGTCGAGTGTTTCTAAAGGCAGAGAACGGCACTGCAGGCATGTGGTGAGGGGAAAGGGAATAATACACGGAGAAATGAAACACGCACTGACTTCTCAGAGTGGCGATAACCCCCGGGGCCTGAGATGTGTGGGTGGGGCTAATGGAGCATAGCAGATGCTAATACTGGCTTCCCTACCCCTCTCCCCAGCCTACTTTCTTGCTGGAAGAGCCCTAGGGTCAGATTATGGATACTGGTTTGCTTAAGCTGAGTACTGCAATCCCATCCTCTTGCCTGTGATTGATAGGCATGGGCGTGGCATATAATCCTGGTCTGTGAGATACAAGGAAAACTCTGCTAGGGAGCTCATGGGGGCAGGTTTTGTCAAGAGGAGAGAATGTGTTCTTCCGCAGTTATGCGTGGGAGATGTGGTGTGTGAGCTGCGGCAGGCCACTGTTGTTTACCGAATGGGGAAGCCCAAGGATAAAAGGGCTCATGCACCTTGACAATCACAAAGCAGAACAGGGAAAGCACCTGGGAACCTGTGCTCTTCTGCTCGATCAGCCAGGCCTGGATCCCGAGGCCTCAGGATTTTTTGTTAGGTGAGAAAATAAGTATTTCTCATTGTTTAAGTCACTTTTGAGTGAGTATTGAGCATTTCATAATATCCAGGTGAATACTTTCCAACTAATAATATTAAAACCCCTAAGGAACAGCCTTGAGCCTTATGCTAAGGAGGATAGAATCGACTCCTTGGATGACAAACGCCAACAGAGCAGCATGGCCCAACCTGAATTCTGGGAAGGTAATTCCGGGGTAGCATGAAGGACCAATTGGAAATATAAGAGAAGTTAAGTAGGAAAACCTGTCTGGGAGCTCAAATCAGACTCCTGTAGTAATTTAATCTAATACAGGGGTGATGAGGCACTAATGAAGTGGAAAAGTGACAATGGAAAGAAAAGAGCTGCCCAAGATACGGTCAGAGTCTCTAGGCCAGGTAAATGGGAGCATGGTTCTAGGGAACACGTTACTAAGATCATATCTGGGGGAAAATGATGTGTCTTATCTTCTTGAGTCTTTGAGGTACTATGGGAAATCCAGAAACAGGTGTCCAGCAGGCAGCCAAAAACTCAGAACTTACGAGAGAGGTTGGTGAGAAGCTATCATAAAGCTGTATCAAGTCAGCATGTCTCTTGGAAAGGCGAACTCATAGCAGGCTTAGTCAGATGCTTGCTTTGTGTCTGCAATGCAGATTAATACTTCACAGATAGGTTGTGGACAGCTGAGAAAGAGCATGCATCTTGCTCATGCTGTTGGATGCAAGGACGAATTCTTGTGTGCTTGGGATACCTGGTCTAGATGTCTCGCCATAGAGCAGTGGGAAGGCTGTTTGCTGTAATCCTGATTTGCAAGTCTCAAGGTGCCTAGGGGGAAACATGGCTTATGTCTGCATGGAAACTGTTTAAAGAAAAAAACCCCTTGAACAATCATCCACTTCATTCATCGGGAACCTCTCATTATGAAAATGAACTATGTGTCTGAGCTCATGTTTGTGACATGCTGAAAAGTGAGGAGACAACAGGAAAAAGACAAAGAACCCTACGAAATAACAACTATACCTCTTATCTGAATGGTGCTTTATATTGCAGCAAGGTTTTCCTATGTGTTGCAAAAGAGCAGACAATCAGCAAAGTTCTATAATTCTGTTATGCAGAGAAAAAAGCTCACTGAATAACTTCTATTTTGATTACAAAAGATAAAGTAGTACAGAACTTGCTTGTATTATATTATTTTTCTCTTTTGGAAAAGAACGTAGGATAGAATCTCTACAGCAGCAATGGCCCCTTAAGTTAATATAGTGCTTGATAGTTTACACGTGTTTTACACATGATTTTGTCACCCTTACGCCTACCCTTTAAAGAGGTAGTACTGTCCTACTTTTTGGTTAGTCACAGATCAAACAGTGGCTTGGAAGGTGAGGGGCACCCACGCTGGTCACCTGACAGACGATGAAGAACGATGTGATCCCGGGACATACGGTCCTAACACAGGGCTTCCTTCCAGCTTCCCCCTAATGACTCCTCTTTCCATTTCAGAAAAAAACCAAGTTAAGTTTTACTCATATAATTTCTCCCCTCAGGAAAATTTCTCTTTTCCTGCTTGGAAACAGAATTCACAGCCAGCACAAAAGGTTCTCTGGGATGTGGGGTTCATCAATGGGTTTCAGAGACGGAGGCACAGAGCTGAACAAAACAGTCTGCTTTCCTGCAGGAAAGGCCAGCTTTTCGGGCTGGACTGGCCCCTACAGATCCTCCAGTCCAACCCTGTCATTTTAGAGATAAAGTGACAGAGAGTAGACAGGTTAAGAGAAGTCCAGTATCACTGGGAGATGGTCCATGAGACACGGTTTAAATGCATCTGTTAAAATAGGAAGCAGGAGGTGGCATCAGCCTGTGAAGAGCAGTAGAAAAACTGAAGACTGAATTGAAATGTAGTTTGCCAACGAGTTCAAGGCCAAATGCACATGCTGTTTCAGCTCCTTTTGTAACAAAAGCAAAGGAAAGGACAAACAGTCATCAGAAGTTCTCAAAATCCCATTTGCTTTTGGTCTTTTCTGTCAAAGAGAATACATCTCAGACTGAAAAGCGTAGCACAGCTGTCAGAAACGAAGGGAGCAGAAACCTCAGCCGTGAGCCTGTGGCCAGAACCCACTGCGTTTGCACTCAGAGAAAGGGTTTTACAAATAAAATCAGGAATCGCTGTTGCTGATAATTGATAAAGAAGGTAGATTTTGCACTTCCAGTGTGTAAGTGCTAAAAGGATAATTTGTGAATGCTGAGAAGATAAGCTGGTGATCGTGAGGACTAAAGGTAATTCAGACCACCTTCTGTTTTTCCTCTGCCAGGATTACAGTGAATGCACCGGGGAAAGACAGTAGCTAGGTGGTGTGCCTGGATTTGACGTGGCAGTTGCCAAACGTCTCACAGTGTCTTCATAGGCTGCACGGAGAGGGATGGGCAGGAAGTAAGGATGATTAGGTGTATTGTAACTCTTCGAACAAATATGCCAAAGAGTGCTGATTAGTGAACTGAATAATACTGGAATCTATGTGCATACATTAGAACGTAAAAAACATGGAAAATTAATTCGCTAAGCAATCAAGAAATAAGGAGCCCAAAGAAAGTAAAATGAAGAAAATATAATAAGATAAAAAAAATAATGAGCTTGAGAGGATTGATAAGACTAACAGTTGACTCTTAGAAAAAGACTAATAAAAGAGAAAATTACAATATTAAGAGAAATGGCATTAAAAATATGTTAAAATGAAAAAGGGGACATAGCTGTAAGAGATTACAGCTATTGGTATAAGAAATTAAAAACTTAAAGGAATTCTATAAACAACTAAATGAACAATTAGACTAAATGGAAGATATCCTAAAAATACATAAATTATAAAAATGATCTTAAGAAGAATTCGGTAACCTGAACAGATCTATGACAAAAGAAATCAAATCCCTAGTAAAACATCTACAAACAAGTATCACACGCACACAAGCAGACTGACAACACTTAGGGCCCAGATGGCATCCCAGGAGAGAAAGAGACAATCTGTATTATATGTAAATTGTTTCAGAGAATAGGAAAGAAGAAAGAGCTTCAGAACCAATTTTATGAAGATAGTATAACTTTGAAACTCAACTAGATGGATGGTTTAGACAAGAAAAATGAACATGTTAAGTCTCTCTCATTTATGCATACAGATGCAAAAATTCTCATAAAATAGTAGCAATCAAAGCCTAGCAGTGTAATAAAACAAAGCAAAAAACCACAATTAAGACTGTTATAACACTAGAAATACCATGTTAATGTGATTCACCAAAATATCACATTAAAAAAGAAAAATTATCAGTCTCAACAAATACTGGAAAAAAAATCAAATTTAACAACCATTCATTCCAAAACAAAATTAGCAAAACAGAAGAAAACTCTCTCAACTGAATAAATAACAGTAGAAACTGCTTTGTGTCTAGTGTCTATTCTCTCCTGTTTACTCAATAACAAAACCCTGACTTACTTGGAGTATCAATATGACAAACTGGCTACCTATCTTCCTAGATTCTCTTGTAGTCGGGGATGGAAATATGGTTCATTTCTGGCCAATAAGATACAACTGGAGGTATACTAGGACTTCTGGGTAGTTCAGATTCCCTGCTGCATGCATGCTCTTTTAAACTCTGTCTGAAATACTTGTATAAAAACAGATTAAAGGCCTTGCCTGAGACTAAGATCAATACCAGTCACCTGGATGATACAGCCATTCTAAACGTGAATGCAACCTATGGCTGAATAAACAGAAGTATCCTACTTAAAAGGAGACAAGCAATGGGCCGGGTGTGGTGACTCGCACCTGTAATTCCAGTACTTTGGGAGGCTGGGCAGGTGGATCGTGTCAGCTCAGGAGTTCAAGACCAACCTGGGCAACATGGCAAAACCCTGTCTCTACAAAAAAATACAAAATTTAGCTGGGTGTGGTGGTGCGCACGTATAATCCCAGCTACTTGGGAGACAGAGGTGGGAGGATCACTTGGGCCTCGGAGGAGCAGCTGGCAGTGAAGTGAGATCGCACTACTGCTCTCCAGCCTGGGTGACAGAACGAGACTCTGTCTCATTCATTCATTCATTCATTCATAAATAAATAGAAAGAAGCAATATGGCTGATGTTACTAGAGTACTCTATTTTGTCTTGGGTGCCACACTGCAATTTATTCAGAACACAGTAGTAAGACTTGCAAATGGATTCCAGACAGTTTCATCTAAAGAACATCGAAAGAGCTAAAGAATTAAGATTTGACCCACAAAAACTGCTGTTTACTAAGCAGAATAGACTTAGATACCATGTGCTACCCCAGAAGACAGATACAAGATGGCTAAGTTAAAGTAAGAATTTAAGAAACACAAAAAATAATTTGCTAATAATTCAAGCTTTAAGAAAATGGCAACTTCAGAGAAAGAAGTCATTGTAGATGGAATGGCCAATCAATGGCTGTGTAGGGGATTTTAAGCACCTGATGAGGGACTGGACAAGATGACTTCGAAATCCTTTTCAGCCTTATGATGCCACAATTCAACGCATACAGGAGAAAACCTATACCTAGGATTTAGTCCATCTTAATTTGAGTTGGTTTGCTTCATGACTGAGCCAACCAGTGTGGGGCTATGCCCTATGCCAAGAATATAAGGCAAACTGACTGATACTGACATGTCAGCAAAGTGAAGCCACTGCACGGTGTAATGTATCAGAGAAGGATCATGGGCAAATCAGTTATCTGCCCTGGGCTTCATATGCCCTTGAAAATTGAGTAGATAATCTTTAAAATTACTTCCACTAGGAGATTATTCCAGTTAGTGGTAGAGTCGGCACTATATCCCAGTTCAATGTTCTTTCCACTCTTCTATGCAAATTTTTCAGTAATTTTTCTTTAAGGGAATATTTTTCACCTATAGTTATATTAGGAAAAAGTAGAGAGAAGTTAATAGCTAACTGGCAGTGGATGATCATAAGCACATCTCCATCCCTGTTGGGTGTCATGGTTAGAATGCTCACCTGCAGTTAGGTGACCATGTGGCCAAGTTCTGGAAAGTGGTACTCAGACGAATGTGAAGCTCATCCCTTCAGACCTGGCTCAGAAAACCTCACGGGTATGAGCCTTCAGGATTTAAGTCATCCTCCAGCTGAATGGCTATGACTTGAAGGATCAAAAAGGAGGACAGAACCATGAAGTAAAAGTAGCCTGGATCCCTGACAGCTGTAGGATTCCCCTGACCAGAAACACCCATAATGAACTATGACATGAACAAGACATAAACTCCAAAATATCAGAGATTTAACATAGCAAAAGTTTATCTCATATAGTAGCTAGTATTACCCCATCTAATACAACTGTCCTTCAGTATCTGAGGGGGGATTGGTTCCAGGACCACTGAGGATACAGAAATCCATAGATGCTCAAGTCCCTGCTATAAAATGGCATAGTATTTGCATATCACCTACAAACACCCTCCTGTGTGCTTTCAATCATCTCTAGATTACTTATAATACCTAATACAATGTAAATGCTCTCTAAATAATTGTTACATTGTATTTTAAAATTTGTATAAGTTTTTACTGTTATGGTTTTATTGCTTTTTAAAGAAATATTTTCGATCCAGATTTGGTTGAATGCTCAAATGCAGAATGTGTGGATATGGAGCATGGCCCAACCTCATCAGTCTGTTCTAGAGAGATTTCATCTTTGTCCACAATGAAGCCAGAACTCACAGGGTTGGCCTACTCTAGGCTGCTTTTCCTTAGGCAAAGAAGAAATGGGTATCCTCAAGGGTCCTGGAACCAATCCCCCCTCAGATGCTCACTGTATGTATACTACACACTTCCCCCTTTTCTCTGTTGTAGCTGGAACATTCTGGTACCTTCGAAAATGGCATTTCCACTCTTAAATTACCCACATGACGCTCTTTCCCCAAAGTAAAGACTTTCTGAAAGTCAATGAGGAAATAATTTTTGCATAAAAATTTTTGTAAAGTTAGTTAATTTGTTTCTTAGTCAACATGGGTAAGGATCCCTTTGAATTAATGAGGGTAAATGAGCGTGGCATTAAATCAGTTTCCAGGAATTTTTTGCTCTTCCTCCTCCATTTAAGTGTAGAAAACGGGGAATAGGTACAAAGGCAAAAGCAAACAGGAGACGTATACTGTAACGATAACTAATATTAATAAACTGGAAATACTAGCTTTGAAGAACAATATTTTAAAGTAAAGGATGGCATACTTTTATTGTATTTATTTCTCATGACAACTCTGTAGGCAATGTTGGTATTTAGAAACAAGTTGGCCCAGGCTTTAAAAAAAAAAACCCACGTGCCTTTGTCCGACACACATGGCCAGGAAGTAGAAGAGCCCAGTGGCTGAGCGCTCTTACACAGCCTACTCTTACTACTACAGTACAAAGTTAAATTCTATGGGCTAAGCAGCTGTAATGTAATGTTTAAAAATTCTTTTATCTACTTAAATTGTTTTTAAAAAAGAAAGAAACATATTTTATCTCTTGTTATTTAAAAAAAAATCTTTGTTTTTGTTCTTGGAGTGGCAGAGGTGGAATTAAAACATACAGCTAAAATGTCTACATCCACTGTCCTCAAAATGACTGTGGTTTGATATAAGGTTATATTTTTGTGCCTAGTTTCTTTTTTCTTTTAAATAGGTTTTCTACTCTTCATATTTACATAAATACTTATTTGTACATTTCTGGCACAAAAATCGGTCATTACAACACCATGTATGGCCTAGAAGAAACTGGCATGTTGGCATTTAACTCAGTCTTGGCTTTGAGAATTCTGACACGTGGAAAAGTTCATTCGAGGCATTGGGGTTGAGGGACGAACTCCAGAAAAGCTAAGACAGACTGTGGATCAATGGATTCTACTCAATGCTAGGAAGAAAAACAATAATTGTTAATAACTGCTCTTACTAAACATTAGTCATAAAAGTAAGCCACAACCTCCTCATTCTTACCTGAAAAATTTAAATAATGGTGCCTGCGTGGCAGCTTCAAAGGGCTGTTAGACATGAAAGCACTTTGGAAATTGTAAGCAGGGTGATATCATAAGATAATATATTTTCACTATGAACCCAAGTAAAGGTGTGCTAAGCTATACTTCTCAGTCCACTGCTGCTCTGGGAAAAAGCCAGAACTCTTTAGATCTCTGGCCATAATATGTTATTTTGGGACTTACCTTTGTGTTACACAGTCCCTAAGGGAAAACAGCCTAGAGTATGCCAAGCCTGTGAGTCCTGGCTTCATTGTGGACAAAGGTGAAATCTCTCTAGAACAGACTGACGAGGTTGAGACGTGAAACACCGAAATATGGTGCCTCAGCATTCGAGAAAATAGCAAAAGCAGGAAGGTCATTCTCACCTTCTCCTTGCCGTTCTGCCTTGAGGCAGGTCATAAAAGCTTTATTCAAGAAGTGCCCTCCCTATAGGCAGAGAGAAGAAATGTCCTCTCTATAGCCAGAGAAAAGAAAAGTCTCTGAAGACCTGGGATAAGAGAGAAGAATCTGAACAAACAGGCCTTGCTAAGTGACCCCAGTTTATTACCATCAGATCAGACTCCCTTTGTCAAATCCTACTTCTCTATATCCTCTGCATCAAACTTAGCATAAAAATACACAGGTTTCTCCTGTTTCTTTGAGTCAGCATTTCTGAAGGTTCCCATATCACATAAAACTTACATTAAATAAATTTCGTTGTACTTTTCTCTTGCTAATCTGCCTTTTGTTCCAGGTGCTTCAGCCATGAACCCTACTGATACGTGAGAAAGAAATCTGTTCTCCCTTGCAATATACAGCATGTGCCTCCAGTGGGACTCTGCCACAGCTTCCTTCCCTTCTTTTCTATTTCTCAAACATTTAAGGAATAAATGCTAGCACGGTGGCTCATGCCTGCAATCCCAGCACTTTGGGAGGCTCAAGTAGGAGGACAGCTTGAGGCCAGGAGTTCGAAGATCAGCCTAAGCAACATACCAAGACCCCATCTCTACCAAAAAATTATTTAAAAAATTAGCCAAGCACGGCGGTATGTACCAGTAGTCCCAGCTACTCAGGAGGCTGAGGTGGGAGGACTGTTTCTGCTTGAGTCCAGGAGTTCAAGGCTGCAGTAAGGCGTGACAGTGCCACTGCACTCCAGTCCGGGCCAGAGTGAGACCCTGTCTCAAAAGAAAAAGAGGGGAAGGGAGGGGGTGGGGACAGGGGAAAGAGTACACAAAATTATCTCTTCCCATGAGTCACCAGTTTTATCAAGGATAAGCTTAAGCCATTTCACAGACAAATTATATTGCTAATCTTATTCCATATGGAAAGAACCATAGAGAAATCATTTATTTAGTAACATTCTAGAACCTAAAGTGTGGGTTGTTGGGGGGGGGGAGGGGGTGTCTTTTTATCTACCTACAAAAGTCTTTATTTTAAAAGAAAGTGTATTTCTGTAAGAATATGTAAAAACACACTTAAAAAAGTTAAAAATTAGTAAATTAGAAAATAACATACTAGAATTTTTGTGTGTGTGGGTGTATTTTGAAACTGTCAAGCTCTTTGGATTCAAATGAGAGAAATTAACCAAACACAATGAAAGCCTGACCTAAAGTGAGGATACTATCAACCAGGCAGGTAAGTTATTGTGACTCTCATCCATCTATGTCTCCAGCTACCCACCTACTTATCCAATAAGTATTGTTGAACCCCTGCTATATTTGCAAACCCAGTGTAAGCCCTGAGCATATTACCATGAATAATCAATCGCAGGCCCTGCCTACACAGAACTTAGAGACAAGGAGTAAGCTGAAAAGACACTATGTGATGAGGGCTGTGAGGGTAAGCATCAGGCATTGGAGGAGGTGGGGCCTCCATGGAGAGTTGCTCAGGCTGTGCACTGTGCACAACCAGTCTGTGAGAATAACTTCCCTGGTGTCATGTGACCCTAGCTCTGAGGGAACACAGTGGGAGGGGTAGGGAGGGTTTCCTGGAAGAAGTCTTGCCTCCTTTAGAAACAAGTATGGCCTAATGATAATAAACTCTGGGCACTTAGCAAGGCCTGCTGGTTCAGATTCTTCCCTCTGTCGGCATGTCTTCAGAAATAAGGACATTTCTCTCCTCTGGCTACAGGGAGGGCACTTCTTGAATGAAGTTTTATGACCTGCCTCAAGGGAGAAAGGCAAGGACAAGGTGAGAATGACCTTCCTGTTTTTGCTATTTTCTCGAATGCCAAGGCGCATATTTTGGGGTAGCATGTCCCAACCTCATCAATCTATTCTAGAGAGATTTCACCTTTGTCCACAATGAAGCCAGGACTCACAGGCTTGGCATCGTCTAGGCTGTTTTCCCTTAGGGACTATGTAACACAAAGGTAAGTCCCAAAATAATGTATTATGGCCAGAGATCTAAATAGACCTGGCTTTTTCCCAGAGCACCGGCGGACTGAGAAATATAGAGTAGACAGTTACAAAGAAGTGGAGATATAAACAATCTGAAGGAAGTTCTCAGACCAGGAGGTGGGGAAGAAGCAATGGGAAAAGGGCGGCAGCATTAGAGAGCTGGAGCTCAGGATGGGACGCAGCGACAGCGAGGAGGAGGCGGGGAGAGCCGCTGATCAGGATCGAATTCTGCTCTCTAACCTGTCAACTGACCATGTCCCAAGAAAAACAGGGGTTATGAGAAGCGTAGGCTTATAGGGACGGTAGGATCTCCGTTTCCAATTTTGAGGCTAAGGTACTCATTGAAGTAAGTTTAGGAGGCAAGTGGATATCCAGAAATTTACAGTCAACAACAGAGACTAAAACCATGAGTTCAGAGACACCACCCAGACAGACAATAAAAAACTTAAAAGGTCTGGCAAGAAAACTGAAAGCACACTGCTGGAGAGATGGGTGGAAAAGAAGAGTGTGATGACTCAGAGATCAGTGGGAAACCTCCTGCCGAGAATGGAAGAACTTTGTGTGGACGAACTGCTGAAACATCAAGTAAGATGATGGACAGCTGGAAAGAGTCCACAGGATTTGGTCTGGAGGGACCTTGGGAGGGTGGTTTCAAGGGTGGGTAGATACAGAGGGAAGATTTTGGTTAAGATGTGGAGTGACGGGAAGGTGAAGAAGAGACAGTAGAGACAGGTGGCACAGGCAAACTTTCTGAAGAAGTTTAGCTATAAAGGAGAGAAAAGGCATTAATCAGAGAGAGACAGGGGTACACTACAGTCAGGCTCACTGGCACACACAACTGAGTCTTCTACTGAAGTAGAAAGAGCAGGATGTCATAGTCACACACCGGGGCTCCCACTCAGGGCTCTTCTCCATCCCTTCAGTTACATCAGTTTGTAGGTTCTCAAGCACACGGACCACAGCAGAAGGTCAGAGTGTGGAGGAGGGGATGTGCACTCCAGAATCAAACAATTTTTAATTAACGATTTTTTTTTGGTACTTCTATCTTTTTTGCCCAGACACTGTAAAATGCTAGAGACATTGATCTCACCCATGTGTCAGATTTCAGACATGTGGGTGAGATAAAAAATGTCTCTAGCATTTATCAAGAATAAGGATTTCCTATTGTAGATAATCCTTATTTATCTAAGGATTTCCAAGGGCAGCTCTGTTCTGAAGAATTGGAAAATTTACAGCACTGTCTTCTCCATAACTATGTTGTTTTATTTTTTCCTTAAGTGACACAATCTGTTCATTCTCCAAAATTATCGAGCACCAAGTTGAGATACTTTGCATGTCACATGCGGCGGTTCTAGTCTCCTCACCCACAGCTTTCGTGCTTGTGCAAAGCACTTTAGCAAAACCTCCAACTTTCCCCAGAGAAGAAAAGGGTGAGGGAGCGATGAGGCCTCTCCAGCCCACTTACCGCTGGTTGGGGTGGGTTGCTGCTTCTTATTCCTTTTTGGCCTTAACTTGGTAAAGTGTTCCAGCTTCTTCCCCCTCTTCGGAGGGCAACTCAGAGATAAATCCCGAGCTCCGCTTCTCCTGTCTGAGGGACGGGAGGGGCGGGTCTTCGATGTGAATTGGTACCTCTTCCAGAGCTTTATCGAGATCAAACTCCATTTCTACAATTAAACAAAAACAAAAAAGCCCATGGCCAAAGTTTAATGCATAGAGATGGATAAACAACTCCTGAAAGTCATTTTAAGTCTAGCATGGAACAGCAAACACCCATTCACAGATCACTTAACTCTTTCTCAGTATTTACCGACACTGCATCCGTAAGGAGCATCCCTAAAATGGGCTAAGGTCCTTGCTGAGGGTGCTTCACAGTTCCAAGGAAACAACTGGCAGCAGCACACTTACCAAAGGCCCTGGAAACGGGCCGCAGCATTCGGCTATGGATACTCTTCCTTTTGGATTTAGGAGTCATCTGGCAATAAAATTAAAACAACAACAACACTTAGTCAGGTAGCCACAGAAAACTCATCTTTCAAACTTCAGAAACATTCTGGATCGACTGTTTAACTCAGTAGTTGTTTCTCTGCTTTAGAGGAAGATCGAAAGCCTGACTGAGAAGATCTATTTCTAAATGTTTACTATTTCTCAAATGATACAGTTAACCTCTTTCTTTTGTTCCCCCAGCCCTAACCAGTTAAATTCCAGTTAAACAGTTGAAAAGAACAATAAATTAAGTCCAAGCTGTATGTGATGTTAAAATGGATAGAAAAATAAAAACAAAGGCTGTAAAAATCAGTCGCAAAAAATCAAAAACACTATTATTCACTAATCATTGTCACAGTGACATCAATATAAGCAACCCTGACCTCTTTCTGTGTCACGCCAATGATTTAAGCAGTTTCACTCTCTTATTTCACATTTTTGCCACTAAGATTTTGATCTTGACATCACGGGCAAAGACCAGGAAAAGGTGCTAGGATTCAAACATCTGTATCTGCTGGCACTTCTCAGTGAAACGTCTTTGATCTTGTTAATCCTCTAAAAAATGAAACCCAAACTCAAACCAAGGACCAAAACTGAAGAGCACTTTCCTAGCATTGGTGTTGACTGTTTATGGTGCAAAGCCAGCCCTCGGAAAGGCACTACCTTCTTCCTCAATAGGATCACACAAATGTCAAAGACGGAGGGAAGCTTTGTCATCGCCTACACAAGTAAACTCCAAGGCTGAAACCGAGTCACAAAAGTGACAAAGGCTAACGTTCCTGTTGTCAGAAGGAACAGAACCAGGGCCAGAACTCAGTGAGGAGGGTCAGGCCAGCTTCCTCTCCTCCTACACCATTCAAGACCCATATATGGATGGATGGATGGATGTTAGGGTTGTTTTCACTGGTTTGATGTCGGGAAACTGGTATGTGTATACACGAAGAGATAACAAAACTGAAAGAATTTAGTTTGCGTACTTTCACTTCATTTAATAGGTTTTCATCTAATGCTTCCTCAAAAGAAAATCTACATGATTGAAAAACATTTTTTAACTCCAAGGAGAAACTGGGTGATACTGATCTTTAAAGTAAACAAATCTATAGTTTTGACAATCATGCCACTTTTAATAATAATATCATTTTGCCATTATTTATCATTGAGAGAAAAGGGAGAAGAAAAAAAATGATGAGCAATTATATTGAAATCCAGACTGGTTTTCCTGAAATACAAAATGAAAATGGCTGATTTAGCTTTATTCAAGGATTTGTTAAAGGCAGACAATCTGAGGAGTATCTATTTATAAAGTAACTGGCTTTGCAGGTTTAATAAAAACTCAGCTAACTCCATGCAACTGGAAAGGAATCCAGTTTGAAGGCAGTTCTCCTCAAAGTTAGCCTTGCAGTTGGCTGAAGAAGTTAGCTCCCTGCCTGGCCTATTCACAAGTAAAATCTCTGAAAATAATTAATTCTCAGGAGATAGAAGCTATCAAAATACATGCTGCATTTGGTCGTAACAAGTTCTTCAGTATTCTATCCATCTTGTGCACAACTACAGTAGATAAAATAATCAAGAAGCAGCTTCAGATGTAATTTTTAGCCAATTTCATTTAGATAGTCACAGTTAAAGAGAAAAGATGTTTAAAAATGCATGGACTGAAGATGTCTTTTTTTTTTTCCCCTTGACTCTTGATAAGATTTTACAGAATGTATATTCATGGGCAAAAATAGTCTGGTTTAAGTTTCCCTATCATGAAAGCCTTTATAATAGATACCAAATACATGTAAAATATACAAAAATTATGACATTTCAAATATACTACAATTATATAAAATATAAAATTATAATTTTAAACATAAAAATATGTACTATATGTAAAAGAAATAACACATATACAGAAAGAATCACATTTACAAACTGATGTCCATCTGTGACTAGGTCATTCAGCTCAATTTAATTTCACAGATATAATTAAGAAACACACAAAATCATCAGGATATTGTGACGGTTGATATCACTCAAAGGGGAGCTAGTTTTCTCCTCTTGGTCCTGTTTTCCAATGCTCCAAAGCCCAGGATAGAAAGTTTGACTATCAGAAAAACTCACTCTAATATATTTCACTGCTTTCCTTTACTTTGTGTGCTTTTTACAAGGGCAAATAACTTCTAATTACATTTCCCATAAAACTATACTTATCCTATCTTTTAGTTCTGAAGTCTTCCCACAGAGCCAGTGGAGTTTTGCTAGAATAGAATTTGCAATCAGGCCAGTTTCTGTAACTGATATTAAGATGGCAACCCAGTTTCTGTATCTTTCCCTTATGGGATTTAAGTATAAAAACAGAGACAGAAAAAAAAAAAAAATCAATCTTATTTCTCTCTTATTTTTCTTTGGAAGTAATTCTTCCTTAGTTTTACAGAAAATGTGAATTTCCTTAATCTTATTGGCTTATTTCTACAATGCCATTACATATAAACCTAAAGCAAGAGGAAATATAAAAATGTACTATAATTATCCACCTAAGTGTGTATTTAGGAGAAAATATTTAATGTTTTTCTGGAAATTTGGTTTATTCGCACCCCTTCCTCCTTCTCTCCACAACTGTTGGGTTGATGAATTACATCCCAGAAAAAGAAAAAAAATCTGACTTTACCATCTTCTTAACACTGTTAGCACTCCTCTCTTTTTGTACCAAAATGAAAGGGTCAATTTTTTCAGACTGTTCCTTAGTCCTTATTGACCTTCCCCTGACATTTGTTAATGCCTAAGTACTTTCTGAGTCAGGGAAATCACAAACTGTCCATCAGATGAAGGGGGTTGGCATTTGAAAAAGAAGAGGTACGCACTGCAAATGGACCTCTCATCAATCAACGGTTAACACTGTCAACTTGAGGCCTAGACGAAACTAACTTATCTTAAAAAATGTATCTTGTAATCAATAAGGTATAATTTTCAATGCCCATATCCTAAAGAAATATGAGGAAAAATCTGTTAAACTTTTGTTTTAAAGGTAATTTTAGAGGGGAAAATCTTAATCACAGACTTCTTTCTTGTCTTAACATCACAAATCATCAATAAATCCCCCACTGTGGCAAACACTGTGAACAAAAACGCCATAGCTCTATTTTCTGAGAATCTAAAAGCAGCGTCAATGTCTCCATTACTCTGAAATTGTACTCACTTGATCAAATTTTTAGAATGAATTTTAAACAATTTTGCAAACAGCTCAACTGAGGTATGTCTACTTCTACCACAAGTTAAAGACGCATTCTGGAACCTTAAAACATAACATTTTTTTTCCTGTCAAACCCACTTTTAACATGTAATTCCTAGACATAAATTTTTTTAAAAAAATGAGAGTCAGATTGTTTATGTCACTATAGAAATAAAAAGAGGTGCTTTGTTTTTGCCAAATAGGCACAAAGAATAATAAATAACACTCTTGCTCCAAGCTCAAGAATCCATAATTACTTCCCCCTCACCACCAAGGCTGTAGAAAGAAAAAAAATAACAAAACCGGTTGAGAAAAAGATTAGGAAAGTTCTTCCAGTATAAGAAGCAAATCATAATGTGGATTTTCTATAACCCTAGGCCCCAAACAAGTAATATGACAAGAATCAAGAAAAAACCTTAAAAGTAATCATGTCTTTATGATTATTACATGAGTGGAATAAGCACTTGTCTCCTCCTGAATGTTTGTATCCTCTTCATCAGCCCTCTGCTTGCTTTCAGGCACATGGCTGGAGATATTTTAAATTCATCGCCTGTTTTGCTAGCTGAACCATCTTGTAAAATCCAATCTTGTCTCTAAATTGTTGCCTATTTCATTCAGGATCTGCAGATGGGCGACGACACTACAGTCTCCTGGGAGACCAGCCAGGCAGCACAGAAGCAAATGGAGCACAAGAATATAAAGCAGTACAGCCAGAAACCGCAGAGCCACCAAAAAATACTTACACTGGTACAGCAGAGAGTCTCCATGCAGCAAAAGGAAAGAAAAAAATATGAATGGAAGAGAGATAAAGCAACAGCATTACTAAAAAAGGGGCGGGAGAGGGATACCATTCACAAAGAAAGAAACAGAGAAGCTGAAGCACATAAAAAGCCTTCAGAGCAGAGAAATCAGGCAGGAATGAGGCTAACATATTAATGGCTTAAGACATCCAATCTAGCTTTTTATAAGCAGACACACAATTACAGCTTGAAAAATTTCAGAAACACCTAACTTACAGATATTATTTCTTTTGTTAGGTGTGTGAAAAGTGGTATTTACCAACCCCACAAGACATTAATCTCATTTGGGGAATAATGACTTTATCAGCTCCAAAACACTTAATGGACAGAGCAGCGAACGGTTATTAAAGAACCCCATGCAAGTCTTGGCTCTTGGACCACAGGACCAGTCCCAAGAACTAAGTGGGGACAGTGTACCTGCGGGTATGCACAGGCATCTCTTCTGGGGCCGTTGACACCATTCTGTGCTCCCAGTGCATTTTAGGAGCAGCAGCTTTGAATTCTTTGCCTCTTCAGTCATTAAAACTTCCCAGGAAAAGATCTAATGCCAGGATTCAGCATAAGTTACCTACCTACAGTGTAATTCAATATTGATGATACCTTATAACTTACTGGGAATTTAGGTCACCTTACATTTTACATTACATCTCTAAATAATTTTTTTCTTTTTTAAATTTTCTTTCCTTCTCCGTTCACCTTAGATGAAAAAAAATTCTAAAAAATTTCTAAAACTCCATTGGTCATCATTAAATTCTGTTAGGATATCCTCTTCTTACTCTGTACATTTATAAAATAATTTTTAAAAACAAAGAAGTCCAGTTGTAGAATGTCAGTATTTGTGAAAGCAAAGTATCAGGGGTTGAGGAATCCTTTCCAAACCTCCTGAAGAAGGCCACCTACTCCATCCACTTGGGGCGGGGGCTGATTTTTTTTTTCCCAAAGTTCTTTATTTTTCACGTCAATCATTTTCAATAGAAAATGCCAAGGAAATATAGGGTTCCTCATTTTGTGAATGTAAATGATTTGCGTCTATTTAAAGTAAAGGCAGCACATAAGTAAAAAGCATTCCCCATAACCATCACCACCACTGGTATCAATATTTTGTGCCTATCAAAAAGGCTTCCATTGGTAAAGTCCTGAAAACTTCTCATTCTTCACAATTCCAATTTCATACTTGATTAGAAAATTTACTTCAAATATAACTCATTCTATGACCCATCAAATTAGCATGAAAACATCCTTGCTGGATGAAAGGAGAAAAAGTAAAAATATATTTTTAAGTATATTTTCTTTAATTGCCCAAAACAAAAGCTCCTGCCCTCTCCTAACACACATCCCCTCAGAAGCTTTCTTATCCTATGAATACATACATAGGAGCGTTACAGCAGATGGTTAAGTCCCACAGATGACTGTTTACTTTCCTTCTCTTTGTGAAAGGTTAATTCTACAAGGCAGGTAGTCTGCCCCAATTATCCACCTAAAGATCATTATAAGTGATAGTGAGAAGCCTTTCAATTGGTTTAACTCCTAAAATGACAGGCAAGCAAAGTATGTTCCTGTGAAGAAGGAAAGCATGGCAAAAGGCATTTCAACTTTTTGACAGAATGAAGATCATCAGTTCATTCCACTACCATTGTCTACTTTTTGAAATTCATTTAGGCTACACGGACTTCAACATCCTCCCATCAGGACGAGGGAAGGAGTCTGTCTCATGCTCATGGCTTTGGCACCCAAGAACTGGGATTGAATCCTGAACCTGCCACTTACTGGGTTATGGGACTTTGACCAATGGTTTTGCAAAGTCGGCTTCCAGTTTTCTAGTTTGTAAAATAAAAGGTGAGGATTAAATAAAATAATAAATACAAAGTGCTTAGCACAGTGTCTGGAAAACAGTGACAAACAGTGACCTCCCAGTGCTTCAAAAATTGGCTGTGATTATGAGACGTTAATATGATTTTAAAAATTCTTCTATTCCCAAAGACAGAGTAGTAAGGAGGGGGACAATTAATAAGTACATTTACAAAAGCAAAAGAGTGACAACAATTGAAAATCCAATCAGTAGAGGAATGAATAACTAAAATGAGGCATGCATACATATAATTTATTTATTATACTTTCAGTTCTGGAGTACATGTGTAGAACCTGCAGGTTACATAAGTATACATGTGCCATGCTGGTCTGCTGCATCCATCGCCCTGTCATCTACATTAGGTATTTCTCCTAATGCTATCCCTCCCCAAACCCCCCATCCCCTGCTATTCCTCCCCTAGTGCCCCACCTCCCAGGCCCCAGTGTGTGATGTTCCCCTCCCTGTGTCAGTGTCTTATCATTGTTCAACACCCACTTATGAGTGAGAACATGCAGTGTTTGGTTTTCTGTTCTTGTGTTAGTTTGCTGAGAATGATGGTTTCCAGTTTCATCCATGTCCCTGCAAAGGACATGAACTCATCCTTTTTTATGGCTGCGTAGTATTCCATGGTGTTTATATGACACTAAAATGAAGTATATTTAAATGAAGGAAAATCAGTTAAAAAATAAAAACTACATGTAGCAACATGAACAAATCTCAAAATATAATACTGAGTGAAAAAAGCAAGTTTCAAAAAAGATACATGTGGTATGATGCCACTCATGTAAACTTGAAAACATACAATACTAAACACTGTTCATGAATACATGCATGTTTGAACACAAAAAACAAACAGGAAGCGTCCAACTGAAATCATGAGAGTACCTCTGGAGAAAGGGGGAAAAGCGTGAGAATGTTAGCAGGAGTCAAATGATGCTATTACATTATCTGTGATGCCTTATATTACTCAAGATTCAACAAAGGCTACCAAGCACCTACTGTGCATCAGGCATTCTTGGAGAGAGGGGTGAGTCCAGCAGTGAGTAAGACAGAAGAGCCCTTGCACTCCTAGTGTGTGTGTTCCAGTGTACACTGGCAAAGATTCTAACATGTTAACCAGGTAGCTCTTCTTAGGAACACAGGTATTTGGCATTTGTGAGTCATTTTTGTAATCTCTAGGAATGCCCCAAAAAGTTTACTTAGGAATACTTAAATAAATCACTCTGGTCATGGTAATGACCGATTATCTGGACTTACTACTCTGCAGACACTCTAACGGGAGCCTGTGTGAATGACCATATACTTCCACCACCTTTGCTACCTCCTGATGTATAACAATGACAAACGTGCCAACCAGATCGTAACAGCTTGGGGTGGAAAGCGATCAACTATAACACATGGAAAGAAACTGTAACGTTTCTTACAGTAACTCAGAGCTGCTCTGTATGTGTAAGTGTTTGATAAGCATTAGTGCTGCCCCATGGAAGTGTTAAAAATAGCTGGCTTCCTGACATTCAGGAGCTATTGTTTTCCAGAGCCCAAGAATTCAAATTAAATAAAAAACCCAGTGCCACATCCTCCCTCTCCATGTTCTTCATCATGAACCTCACACGTAAGGAATGTTTTTTAAAAATATTAACACTAACCTTAATAGAATTCACTCTATCAGAAAAACACAAATGTTTTGCCAGTTATTTTAGACCTCCTTTTAATACAGAACAGAGATGGAGATATGGTGGTCAAAACTGGACCGAATGGGTGAAGGGGAAAAAAGCCAGTTAGAAAAATAAGGAAGTGAAGGGTTTATTTCTAAGCAAAAAGGGTTTGTTTTTTGCTTTTTTGCATTTTCTTATTGCTGGCAAAAAAACTGGCAGAGGGGCCCTTTGGCCACTATCTCATCAGTCCTCCCTCAGTTTCCAGAAAAAAAGCAGGAAACCTACCAGAATTTGAACTACAGAGTTACCTCGTCAAGTACATTTATTTTATTATTTTATTTTTTTATTTTTATTTTTTATTTATTTATTTTTTTAAGATGAGGTTTCACCATGTTGGTCAGGCTGGTCTTGAACTCCCGACCTCAGGTGATCCGCCCACCTTGGCCTCCCAAAGTGCTTGGATTACAGGCGTGAGCCACCACGCCCAGCCAAGTACGTTTATTTTTAAAAATGAGATTAGAATAGAAAGAGGAGGCATGTAGGCAGAGATAAATTCTTTTTACAAGCTAATGGCCAACAAATTTACCACAGCATCCTTTACCAAGAAA
Source organism: Ateles fusciceps (assembly GCA_036589455.1). Taxonomy (NCBI): domain Eukaryota; kingdom Metazoa; phylum Chordata; class Mammalia; order Primates; family Atelidae; genus Ateles; species Ateles fusciceps. The sequence goes on from JAZHEH010002605.1 coordinate 6,259,214, forward strand.
ATTCTTTTTTACTTTATGTTAATGAGATGAAAATTGTTTTCATGTAATATATAGCAGAACACTTTTTGAAACATCTTAAGCAGTGTGTCAAAAATACACAAAGACAAAATGAACATCTCTTGGGTGGAAAACCTAAGCCAGGATTCTGTCTTGTTCACCTCTAGATCCCCCGAGCCCACAGAAGGCTTGGCTTATAATGGGCCTTCAAGAAGTATGTGTTTGAATGAATGAACTGAATCACACTGCTTTAATCCAGTGCACTCCTCACATTCAGCTTCTATAGACTTGTTTAAAAGAAAATATTACTAGTACGAGCCACTGTTACCGAAAGTGCATTTAGGCACAAAGATAAAATAGTGAGGACATGCTTATTATAAAGAACAGTCCTTTAGACACATTTATTTTCATGAAAAGTTTATTCTGGTGTCTGTATTTTTCCTATTTCATGTTACATGGACAAAAACTTCCTCACAGACCCTAGGGGTTCATCTGGCTCTATCACCCAGGCTGGAGTGCGGTGGCTCAATCTCAGCTCACTGTCCAACCTCCACCTCCTGGGTTCAGGCCATCCTCCAACCTCAGCCTCCTGAGTAGCTGGGACTACAGATGTGCGCCACCATGCCTTGCTAAACTCTGTATTTTTTGTAGAGATGGGGTTTCGCCTTGTTGCCCAGGCTGCTCTCCAATTCCTGAGTTCAAGCAATCCTCCTGCCTTGGCCCCCTAAAGTGCTGGGATTACAGGCATGAGCCACTGTGCCCAGTCATACTGTCCACCTCCTTAATCAATACACTTTCAAATACATACACCCTCTCTTTTTCCCCCAAGTATTTATTTTGAACATATTCAAATTTAGCAAAATTAAAAGGACAAGGACAGTCTAACAAATACAAGTATATTCTTCACTTAGATTCACCAATGTTAACGTTTTATCACAAAAAATTACTTCATTTCCTTCATTCTCATCTAACAAAAACACAGAAAAAAAATTCTGAACTATTTAAAGGTTGCTGACATCTTGACACTTCTCCCTTAAATACTTCTGCATGAATATCCTAAGGATTATATTTTCCTATATAACCATACATTATCAACATCTAAGAAAATTAACAGCAATTGCATAATATCTAATATACACACTGTAGTCCACATTCAGATGTCCCCAACTGCCCCTCAAGTGCCTTAAAACATCCCCTCCCCCTTTTGGGATCTTCATAGAGAACACAGTCATTATATACAGTCCTGTCTCTTCAGTCTCCTTCTTCTAGTACATCCTCCCTCTGCACCCCCATGCCCACCTTTCTTTTTCATAGTACTGACTTTCTCGATGAATCCAGGCTAATTATTTTATAGACTGCCTAGCATTCTATGTTTGTCTGACGGTTTTCTCATAATTAGATTCAGTGAAACATTTTTAGCATGAATGCCACATAAGAGATGCTGTAAACTAAGCTACTAACTGAACCACAAGGATTGGCATAGCTGTCAGCTTGTTCCACCACTGGCAAGGCTGAGTTTGATCCCGTGATTAAAATGGGGACTCTCCAACTGAGCTCCTTTGTAAAGTACTCATTTCCTTGGTAATTAATAGTAAGTCTATGAGATGATACTTTTAGTCCATGTGGATTTTTAACCAAATATTGGTAATCCTTGCCTGAATTAATGGATATGATCAGAACTGCAAAATTATACCTTGCTACTTCTTTCATTATTCTTTTATTATTAGTTGCCATTCCTCTGAAAAGAGAACCATCTCCTTTCTTCACATCCTCTGTACTGGCATCTCGACGTTTTCTGAGTATTACCACGAACGCATGGATCTCTTCATTATTTCAAGGTATCTTAAACTACTAGTTATTATTCTTTTTTGGTGCTCAGAATGTCTCAGTGACATTATTTCAACTGGATTTTCTGAGCTTTGAAATGATCCCATTGGATGTAGAGCCAATCATTGCTTTTGATGCAAGATATCCTAGACCTACCTTCCCTGTTTAATGATCTAGATCATAAAAACTAACTATTTACTACTAGATTTTCAGCTCGAGAAGAAAACTCTGTAATTTTTAACTGACTTATGCCCTCAATATCTAGCCAAACAGTATTATCACATTTGTAGTTTTAAAAAAAAGTAATTTTTGTGCAATTTCCATTTTTAAAAGTCTGAGATGGTATAAATCTCACTGAGAAAAAGAGATACCTAATTCTTTCTAAGACGACTGTTGGACAGCATAAAGTCTTCCCTTGCAGGCCTAGGAAGAAAAGGTATAGGGAAGTCATAACTCAGAGAAAGAGGCAATAAATCGATGGACAAAAGGAGGAATGATAGGTAGAGATTTAGTGATGTGCCACATTGCCTACTAAACACAACATTAAATCCAGCCATTCACGCTACACTCATTAACTTTTATATCCAGAGTCTCACTTCACATAAAAGTTAAACCGGCGTCATGATGTTAAAACAAAAACATTCAGGGAACAGCACTGGTGGCACACTACTGTAAAGATCATGATAGAGAACTAAACTACTTTGAAATTAAAAGGGTTTGTTTCCTTATTTTCCAGATTTGCACAATTTTTTTATACAACAAAAATATTTATCTTCTTAACTTGGTCACGTTTCTCCAGGAAACAGTACATATTTCACTTTTTATTCCTCTTATATCATCTTGCAACTGATACAAAAGTGAAATTTTGTGTTTGAATGTTCTCCTTAAAAAGTGAATAAAATTTAATAGATTTGTCTTACGAGCAGTCCAAAGAATGGAATTCTCTGGCACTTATTTCAAGCAAGTATCTTGCCACCGCAATACGTGTGACTCCTGCTGGGCACAGAAGCATGAGGCTTATTACTACAAGGCAAGGTACATATCCCGTAGCATTATAATTTTTTAACAAGTGGGAAAATTCTTTAATTACTTTATTGTACTCTTAAGCACAATGTTAATCCAATGGTCATAAAAACATGAATAGCATTTTAATATTTTATTTATTGTGAAAATAATAAAGGGGGAAACCCCAATGAGTATTAAACTTGAGATACTTTAAGTTGGAATCTTGGAAAACCCATGTTAAAATGCAAGACAAAAATTAGGAATTTAAGAGAAGATTTAAATACTGTCCTTTAGAATGGACATCACAGTTCAGTGATATCAACATGAATAATCACAATTAGCCTAAATTCTTCAGGTAACACCTTTGCCCCCTTCATAAAATATCAGCTTTATAACAGTGACAAAAATTAAGTTAATCAACAAACACCAGGTTAAACACAACAATTCATTTTACCGCTTTTACAAACTTGAGGCAAACAGACTGCAGTGGTGCCAGGTAAAAGAACGGACAGTGATCTCAGGGCCTGGTGACTTGGATCCTAGTTACAGAGCTGTGGTTATCGATCAGTCATCAGAAGATCTCGTTTCCCGTACTTTTAAATCACAGAGCAAGTGGCTCTCCAAGCTTTACTGAGATTGGGTCCTAAAATCCCAACTCTTCAACCTCAAACAGAGCTTCAGGGAAAGATGGCTTTCCACCAAAACTCTGAAACCTGCTCCAGCTTGGAAACCAAGATTTTCATCATGCTCAGTTTAACTCCTTTTAGTCAACATCCGTTCTCAATGAATTCTAAAGAGAGTCTCAAAAGAGTGAATTCTTGAGCTATCCCCTCTCTAAATTACAGACCATTTATTCTGATAGCTATTTTTTTATGACTTCAGATCATCAGGCACTCTATTCTACCTATGAGAACATCTGTCGAAAACAACAGGCAATATCGTTCGCTGCTTTGGATTTTTTGTGGCTTTGATCTTGCTTTAAAATGAATTATCGATTTACAGCCAAGGTATAACGAAAAGTTTGGTACATTTTCTATCAAACATGTGACTTATATGCCACTAGGGCATTATTTTAGAACAAAACAAAACCGGCTTTCGGAGCATAATGAGTGCAATCTCTTAGCAGTTGTTTGATTTAATGTTAACTGTAACAAACCCCATATGTGTCTTCCACTGACATTCTCCAACATTTAAAGTTTCAGTATCAAATAACTGCATACAGGTGGCCAATTCATTCAGTCACCTAGAGCGAAAGAGGCCACAAGCGCACAACGAGAAGCATTACAAAGGTTTTTATGGCCACAAAGAATACTCTGAAATCTTTTTCAGAAAAAGGTCATTTCGGCCATGCTGAATTGAGTTTGGCATTTGGGGATTTCCACAGAGTACTTGGCTCAAGGGTTGAAGTGGATTTCAAGCTGCTTTCAGAGAAAAACCCTGTCTTGATTTGCACATACCAGCCCTACAGCTCCGCTCTGGCTAGATGGTCTTCTGCGTGGACATGAGAAATGACCACATATCCCAGTCTGGATAATCAAACGTTAGATCTAAAACTGGCGGCACTAGTTTCCAGGTTAAGGCTCCGCTCTTTGCCAGCAAGCAGAACAGAGCACCCTGTGGTCACAGCCTGGGCACTGACCCTTAATTATAACTGCTATATTATAACTCCCTCAGGCTTTCCTTCCTCTCAAATCTGGTCACTCCACTTTATCTTTTTAATTTCTGTTAATTACTAAATCTGCTACCTAAAATAGCTTCTCAAAGAAGTCAGAAACACATATAAATCCAAGAAATCCACTTACATAAGGCTATATAATCTAGACAAGAATTTATAAAAGAAATCCCTTGCAGTTATATTTGGAGCATGGAAGTAACTTTTTGGTCTACTTTCCAAGTGTGATTTCTTTCAGAATGAAAGTCAATGTGATTTTTTTCAACATATACATCAAAGGCCAAAGCTAAAAACCATTTATTTTATATATATATATATTTTCTTTTTTTAAGGGATAGGCTTGTGATAAAGGTCTGGCCTCAGCCCTGAGAGATGGGAGAAATCTTAAACATAAATTCCAGTAGTGACAGAGGTTTCCTCTGAAGCACATTTAGGGAAACTGAGACTCTGACAGGCCACTTCACTCTCTGAATGTCTACATGTGAGCTAAAGAATGAAGCTTAACTCATCCCAACTTTAACTGATGCTTCTAAACTATAACAGTACAGTTAGAAATTTAGACAGAATCACTTAATTTACCTGCTGTGAGCTAATCTTAGACGATCACCAGCACCATGTGGAGTGAGTCATGCCCTAGTTTCTCCCTCCCTCCACCCACATTTAAGCCACTTCTTGTTGTCATTCCCAAATTTCCACCCAAGTAATTCTACTCCACTTGTTCTCTCCTCAGAAAGTCTTTAATCTCAGGGAATATTTGGTTAAACTTAAGATTCTATCAGGCAAGAAGGAAAACTATCAGATTCAAAGTCAGGGCAAGAAGCGCAGCCTGATTAACCTCAGGGGATGAATGTGGAAGGACCATGTGTGTTATGCATATGGGCAGCTTCCAGAAGCAGAGTCCTCTACCCCGGATCTTCTCTGCCGTTTCCATCAGTTCAGGCACCTACAATCCAAGCCACTGCTTGCCGCATAACTGGAGGAAGTATGGATTTGCTACCACAGGTTAGCATCTCCCCCAGTTCCGCTAGAATAAGAATAAACCCCTATAAAGAACGAATTAGCCCGTGGAAGTAAAGATACTAGCCACCAAAAACTCTGTGTAAGCCCTCAGTGCAAAGGCTCTTCCCACCACAAGCCTCCCCCAGGTCTTCGTTTCCTGTGATTCCGGCCAGCCGGAAGACCATGAATTCCAGAGAGAGAGAATGAGAGTCAGATCATGTGGAGTTGAGCTCTCAGCTGAGCCAGTCCTTACTAGTAATGTAATGGGGGAAGGTGTGTTAACATCCCTGACTTCTAAGAGTCTCATCTGCAAAATGGGTTAAAATGGCTACAACACCTGGCTGCTATGACAAAGCACCAGTCACAGTTTGAGGGGAGTTTTAATCTGTTTCTCCTAAGCAACTTGCCGACAGCTTGGTAATCTATAACGTTCTCATTAACCGACCCTCATCGGCTTAAAGACAACTTTTTCATGCAAAGAATTATTTTTTATAGCTCCCAGATTAATCTGCTACTACTGTTATTTATTGATGACATTAACTATACAGAAATCAATAACACATAACTCCTGTTCTTTCAAGAAGGATGCAAAGAAAAACCATGCAGGTAATTATAATTCAAAGCCAGGAGAAGGGAAACGAACTTTTGTGCCAGGCACTGCTCTAGATACCGGGGGATATGTGATGGACAGCACAAAGTCCCAGCCCGCCAGAAGCTTATACCTTCACGAGTAAGATCACTTTAAGTCCTGATAAGTGCTAAGCTAATATAGGATCATTTGAAAGGTGACTGGAAGGCTTCTTTGGCTCAGTGGCTCAAGGGTAACTTCTGAGAAAGACACATTGGAACTGTGACCTAAACAGTGAGAAGACTGCCATGGGACAAGTTGGTGGAGAACATTCCAAGCTGAAGGAACCACAGCTGAGATGGGAGCCTGGACAAGTTCTAGGGAAAAGCAAGAAAGCCACCAGTGGCTGGAGGGGAAGTGAACAAAGGAGAGAATCAGATGACGAGACAGAGACAGAAGGCGGACCGTGTAGGACCTTAGGCACCATGAGCCTTATTCTGGGTACAACAGGAAGCTAACAGAGGATTTGATACCTTAGATACTGATCTAATTTCCATTTAGAAAACTCTTCTGAATACTGAGTAGGGGACAGATTGAATGCAGAAGCAACAGTGAAGGTAGGACTATGAGTTACAAGCCTGCTTCAAGAGTCCAGGCAAGAACGAAACATGTCTTGGATGAGGGCGGGAAGACAGATTTGGACAGTTAAGAAGAACAGAGACTGAGGCTGACAGGCAGAGTTGGGAACAAACCGGCTGAAAATAGAAAGTCATAAAGTTGGATGGTGATGCCTTCGGGAGGGGAAAGGGGGAACTCAATGATTCTATTTGGGACATACTATGTCTGAGACACTTTTTGAACAGCTAATTGGAGATGTCAAGCAGAAGTTGAATATATGTACTATAGCTGAACGTATATTGAGATAAGTATCATGAATGTGGAAAAAGAACAGGGCTGATGGAGCTGGAGAGGCAACGGTCACTTCAGGGAAGGCAGTCTGGTGAGGACATCTGTACTGTGGCTTGACCTGGGCATTGCTGACTCCTTATTCACACTTGACTACTGAGCCCCAGAGCTACTCTTGGACACCTCAACCAGGGCCTTGTGAATACCTCAATCTCAATGAACAAAACAGAAGTCACTACTGTTTCTGCAAAAACCTAGCTCATCTTACAGCCTCTTCACCTTTGGTGGCTGCTTGCTGCTTAAACAAACAAACGAACAAACACGTAAATAACAAACAAACCCTTAGGTGAGATCTACAAGGCTCTAGGTGATAAGGCTCATGCCTTCCCTTCCACCCCCCCACCTAACCCTCTCTCCTACCCTTTATTCCTATTACACCATAATACGATACTAGCTCCTCAAACTGCACCGTTCTTCTTCACTCCAGAGCTCCATATGTGCCACTCTCCCTACTAAATTTACTTACTCATTTTCCTCCAGCGAACTTCTTTCTCATGCCGCCTCTCACTGTACCAGCAGCTACTCAGGGCCTCATACGTGCCAGGCATCATGCAGAGACCCTTCCTCCAGGAAGCCTTCCTTGACAACAGCCCTCCCTTCTCTGTGCTTCCGCAGCAACCTGCCTTCCTCTCTATCAGAGCACTTTCCCAGCATGTCTGATTTTTCACTTTACTACTGTATAACCACTCAGTCTGAAAATGACCTGAGGCCCATATGCAACAGCAATATTTTTTTAAATGAGTACATCGAAACAATGAAGGAAAAAAATGAAGCCAGAATTATAATACAACAAACTATACTTATTTAGGCACTGCACGCTTTTTATAGGTCAAATGCACATTCAGTTCTGAGCCTCTCCAACTTGACAATACCAACATGAGACACAGTCATGGCATAATCCATCGTGTCCGTAAGACGGAAAGCAAATTACTCAGAACGTCTACTATTCTTGATCAAGACCTGCAATCTCACCTGGACATAGCTGTAATAATTGCCCTTTAAGATAAAACAGAGTGACAACAACAGTGGTATAGACAGTATGAAGAGTACATACGGTAACAAATTTCATAGGGCTATTTATTTAAGTGGCCCTTAGTGAAGATCAATCACATAAGGCAAAAGTACACTTCAGTAAAAATGATTCCATGGGAGCCCAAAACAATGAAAAAAACGATGAGCCTGTTAAGCAGAGACTCTCCAGGGTACCAAATCCTCTTCTCCTCCTGCATCTCTGCTCAGGCCCTTTCTGGACCTGAACTGTGCAGTGAAGAAAGAGTAAGATCAATGCATGAGCTGCTAGGTGCCTAGTATTTTCAGCAGGTTGAAACACAGCAGGTAGAGAGAGCTATTATAGATGAACGTTTCTCAAATTTTTTTGACTGTGACCTATTTGTAAGACATATATGTTACCTCACGCCTCAATATCCACATACATGTATGTATAACTCAAACATTTGGCATGATACTTATGGATACATTTTGTATAATATGCTACTTAGGACACTTACTATGACAAAGTATTTCATACTTGGTTTTATGTCGGATCATTTTTCTTTTTTTTAAATCCTGGTTGCAACCATCATACTGATTTTCATGACTCACTAATGGGTTGTGACCAAGGGTTTGAAAGATGTAACCTGTATAAATTCAGGCCTTTCTTGATGACCTCATGTCAGTGGTAGACTCAGAGCTTCCAGCATCCAAGCAAACTCAAGTGTGGGATTTACAGAGATGGCAGTTCTGTGATCCACCAAAGCTAGCTTGCCACTTCTGCCCCTCAACGTAGCAAGCCTGGGAGGTGATACAATGGTTCTTTCACCTTCCGCTCCTAGCAAGAAGCCAAGAATACCTGGTACACAATGAATGAACGATAAACATTTGTTGAAAAAATGAATGGCCATCTAGCGTATTCTTTGCTCAAGGGATATTCTGATAGCTGACTGCTACATAAGACTTCAACATCACGTACAACTGCCTCCTCTCCTGGGCTCTGTAGAGAGCCAGCAGCCACCTTCTTCCAGATGCTTCTTTTACCCCAACTCCTAAGTAAACAAATCCTCTCTCAGGACTTCCCATTTCCTTCCTCTTTAGACAGGTTCTCTCACATACATATACACAGACGAGAGATACATCCATAGTATCTAAAAACACTGTTTTCTCCAATTTGAATATTGTGTAAGTCAGAAATCAAAAAGAAATCCTTTCATCCTGCAGGGATTTGATCTTTGATTCCAATCGGAAAACAGTGATAATCTGGAGGTTTTCTGATGTAAGAGAAATGTTGTTGACCCAAAAGTCATCGTGTTACATTGAAAAGCATGAGGTTTCCAAGGGAGGAGAAGTGAGACTGAGGTTTCCAAGGGAGGAGAAGTGAGACTGAGTTTACAGAAATTATTTCACTGACTCTTGGCTCTACTGTACTATACCCACGAGTCATCAAATCTGTGACTGCTTGTAAATAACTTGTTTAGACTTCATTTAAACTTTTTTTCTTCTTAAGAGAAGTATACTCTGTTATACACACACACACCCCCCAATCAATGGAACGGTTTCTGTTTCATAAATCTGCAGGACACTAGAGGCATTTAATATAGCTCATGTTTACTTTATGATTACCAAGTTACCTTTTATCATGAAAATTACATGTTAAAATTAAGTTCTTAAGACTCACCTTTCCAATCAACAAGTCAGATGCCCAATGTGGGTGCTGGTTTTGGAATACCCTGACTAGTTACAATTGGTTCATGTTTGAAGTTATTCTGTGGAGGAATTTATTTACTGTATCCCATCTTCTCCCTTAGGAGTTTAGCTCCTATTGGGGAGCTTTAGGACTCCCAGTTCTAAACTCCTAAGGGAGTAGGAGCAGGGGGTGAAGCCTGTTCTGTCATCTGCAGAGCAAAGCTGTTGGGTTCTTCTTCTAGAAATGACTGCAATAAGGGAGAAATCTCTCTTGGGTGGCCTGTGAGGCCTTGTTTTAGTCCTTTAAAAAAGATGTATGGGTCAGATCTCTGGAAGCTCCCTGGAATAGGGCCTCTGATAGTGGTATTCATGCCAGTTAAAAATTCAAAGATGAACTCTGGGTCTTTAGGCAACAATGAACTCTTCAGGGATGGGACATGTGTTCCTGGCATTTCGACAAAGGACTGCAACAAATATGATTACATTAGAACAGGGATCTCCGAAGAAAGAAATAATAGTAATAACAAATAAAAAAACTATTACAAACTCTGAGAAACACACATTAACCATTTTAGTTGGACTCAGAGAGTGTACTATAGTTTTTAAATTTAGAATTTAGAATTAAAGGGGTTTTAGTCAGTTGTTTTCTACTGGTTAAAAAGTTAACTGTCCGTTTTCAAAAGTAGTATCAATAAGAAAAAGATATTACAGAATAAAATTACAAGAGAAAATTAACAATTATGACTTGACAACCCTTCGTACATACTTAATACTAGTGTAAACTATTTTAAAAGAGACATATTGACTCAATAGTCTGTGCCTGGGAACACGGTGAATAGATTAATTCATAACTGTTGGTACTTAAGAATGAGTCGATTTGCTTAAATTTCTTCTAAAAGATAGTATTTTGACCAAGTCAAATAGACTTTTGCTGAATTTTAGTCTGTATTAAAAAACTTAAAAAATATATATTGAAATTTGAAGTTGAATTTGTTAAGGAAAATTATTGCTATTTTATCATTGAAGACAGGATTCACAAAGATGCATTCTGTAATAATTCAAGCCTTTTAAGATTCCTTTCCTAGGAAATAGCAATAAGCAGACAAACCGCTCCTCTGCATGAATATCTTTTGATCTAAAACTGGTATGATGCTCATTAAAATAACTGAAAGAATGATATACAATTAGTGAGCCAGTTGTGCCTAAGGAGCAGACACTGGCTCTTCACTCACTTGGCATACTACTTAAATCCCAAACTTCTGCGATTTTTTTAAAGATGGTATACCATATACAGTGACAAATTAAATATTTAAGGTAACTAATCAGTAGAAGTAAAACTGCATCCTTCAATACCCAAGGACCAATGAGACACCACAGTTCAAAGAGACAGTTCAGACTACGGATTTCCTAAAAGCACCCCGACTGGAGAAGGACAGATGGTCTATGAACAATACAGATTCTAAAGAAATACATGTTTCAGCATGACATAATAAAGCATGTGGTATGAAATGATAACAGGTATACAGGAAAACTAATTAATCATTGTCAGCAACAAAATAACACAGAGAGGCACAGGAGGTCCCAGGTAAGCCCAAAGTGGGCGACTCCATCTCTAACAATTGAGTAACAACTGAGCACAGGAGATACTTGACACAATTGTTTCCAACAATGTTTAAAAACTACAGGCTTCCATTATGATTATATGACACTATGCCTTTTACTTGTGTTTCTGTTCACATGTTCATCTTATCTGGCACTAGTAAGCACCTATTTTACAGAAATCAATGCAGTATAACTAAATTGAATGCGAATTTTAATCCCGATTATAAGAAATACCAAAGATGAAATCCATGTACTCATTATAGCAGACTGGTTAAATGCAGACCGTGGCACCAAACCACCTGCCTTGGGTTACTTACTTAACTTTTCTCTCCTTCAGTTTCCTCATTTGTTAAAGAGAAGATATTAATAAGACCTAATTATTCAGGTTGCTATGAAGACTAAACTGGTTAACAGTCATAAAGAGCTCAGAATAGTGCCTAGCACATCACAGGTATTACATAAGTATTAAATACATGAGTAAGAAGGCTTTTTAAACCATCTGATCTTCCGCCCTAGTGTTAAGGAGATGTCAGACTCTCTGGGGCTAAGAGAGCAGATACGGGCTGAAAAACAAGCAGGTTATTTTAATAGTTTTTGTTCTCCTCCTCCCCCACTACATCCTACCACTGGAACTAGATTATCTCTTCGTTTCCTCTAGTTAAAAGATCGTTTATCTTCTTGAAAAAAAAAAATCCCTTTTCTGACACTCTGTTTGAAAAGAACAGCCTTTTTCTTTAACTTTATAAAATTCAGTTTAATTAGAAGCTCAGTTATCCTCCAGTAGATAACAGGTCCCAAGAAATCACTCAATCGTTCTTACTTCGGCCTTCGCTTAGTCAAACCAAATGTTGAATAGTTGCTAAGTGACGAATTTCTTTCAAAGAAGTCAATTGTATGCATTGTTGTTTCCAACTCCAGGAAGGTAAATGTTAATACTCAAATTAATATAAATTTCTACACCTAACATGCTCTTACACCTCCTCTAGTGCAATTATAACTGCTTATTCGTTTTTTGATGAAGAGCTCAGTCTTGTGTTTCTCTGTCACTCCCTCAACACCCAGGGCCCTGCTCCTCACCGCAGGACTCAACGCATGTTCGTCTCAGGAATGGCCTTCCCTGCTTAAGCCAGATAAAGTCTATTCTCCCAGTTTGGCTTGTCCTGAGAGTTGGGTTCAAAGAGATCTAAATCTACTCCTTCCTCTTTAGACATCATGGCAACATGAATTTTTTCATAATGGAAGCTGCCTCATAGGGGCTGTGCCTGCTACAGGGCTGTTCCTTAGGTTCTCATGGTGGTCTTCCGACTCCATTTTTAAAAATTATCCCTTTACCCCACCCTCATCTCACTCACTTAAAAAACAAAACAAAAAACCATCTTTTTCTTCCTTTCACAAAACTAAACCAAATTAATCAAACAAACAAAAAAACTTACTTCCAAAGCTTATACAATTTAAACCCACTGTTACAGTAGCTGAGTCGATCTTTCATTATCAACATTTCTTCATTCCAAATCACATCATCTATAAACCCGATAATACACATTTCACTAGCTTGTGTTTCCTTCACTCTTTTCTAGTTTACTCATGACCAAATAAATCTGGCAGGAAACGTGATATGTGGAGTAAATTTCAAATTTTTAATTCAAATCTATTTTCTATTATTTATTTTCTTTTAGGGCTAGGTCTAAGGGCTTTCCAGAACAATTATGCTATGATAACACAGTGCTTTTAGGGCTAGTGTAAGAGCTTTCCAGAACAATTATCCTATGATAACACAGTGTCCAACTTCTAATGCCTCAAAATGCAAACAGACTCAAACTACTTATGAAATACAAATTTTACAACAAGCTGGATAATCATGTTTTTAAAAACTGGACAATTTCCTCCACACAGATTAAATATATGTGCAGATTTATATAATTGCATAGAAAACTACTTTTCAGCTTTATTTAGTAATATTGGAATGCTGTGTGAAATCCTGGATTATACATTAGGCTTTCTTTGCTGTTCTCCTTGTATAGGACAAGACTTTCCATGGAGAACACTCAAATATGTTATTCACAGACTTTAAAACATGGTAACAGTGGCTTATAAATAAGTAAACTTCTTAACATACTACATTCTCTCCCAGGCTAGAAAGTCATATTGGCCATATCAGATCCTTGGTTTTCAAACTTAAAACAACTGCTATTCCTTAACAATGGCTTCATCTAAAAATTACTAAAATTACAAGCTAATGTAGAAACATTTGGACACATAAGTAACCAAAACTTAGTCTTACCAACACGTTCTCAGATGATAAGGAATTACTAAAAAGTAAACATTTTAGTAAAACATAAACATACTGAATACAGAGGATGACATAGGCACATACAGTTGTTTCATGGTAAAGTGAGAAGTAGCTATGCTGATCAGTATAAATTTTAAAATAATAGAATTCAGATAAAATTTTCCTCAGAGTGAAAAGGTATTAACAACTTAAATAGTCTAGTTACAGGGCCAGATGGATATGCTACGTGAAAGTTAGAAAATGGGTAAGGAATTAAGGCCTACAGTTAGGTAAACACTATAGTGTGCATTCCATCTTCTAAAGTACATCCAATCAGACTAATGAAACAGAATCTCATCTAAACAGAAGCACAAATTTAAGGGTTTGTTAAAAAATTATGTAACAAAAGAAAACTGATAAGACCAGGAAAGAGTCACCCTATATATATATATATATATATTTTTTTTTTTTTGATTTGAAAAAGTCTTTCCCCACATTTTTAATGGCTTATTTATAATTTTATTTGAAGATATTTTCCTGTCACAAAAACTTTTAAGAGTTACTTAACTTATTTCTCCTAATTAGGAATTTCCCCACTGTGGCTACAGGGTCTTGGAAGGGGGCTGAAAATTCAGCTTTATTTGCTTCACTAGCAGCCTCTTTAGGATGTTTCTGAAAGAATCGTCTGGGCATGGAAAGAGTGTTTTGTTTAGTCTGATTTCAAATGGTGAGGTTTGTTTGTTTGTTTTAAAACAATGGCACAGTCCAGTGAATAGGGTAACAGTGACGTCAAAGGATGTGGCTTACCATACAGGTATCCAGATCTTCCAAACGCTCTATCTCTGTTAGCTCCTCCACTGTGATGATGGAGCGTTTAACTGGCTTCTCCTCAGCCAGCTCGACCTCTAAAGATTCTTGTTGAGGAACGGTCTTGCCACGTCTGCTGAAATGGTCAGCCTAGAAGGTCGAGACGTGTTCAAGGAGAAATTAAAGCAGAGACAGGAAGTGCTGGTTACCTGAATTCCTGAAGACGTCTTCCACAAGATGGCGCAGTGGAGCACAACGTTGGCAAGTGCTAAGAACAATTCTTAATACATTCACAGTACAGTAACTTCTTTTATTATCTTTCTTTGGAGGACAGAGTGTTTTAAGCAATAAATTATAAATCTCTTTGGTAAATAAAGAGACAACTTGGTAGTGTTCTTTTTATTAATTTTATTTGATATTTTCTCTGAAGAAATTTCCTTCTATATCTGGTACTTAAAAAGTATTTGAGAGTAATAAAGTAATAAAACGATTCCAACTTTCATTATTTTTTATTAATTTTTTTTTTTTTGAGACAGAGTCTCGCTCTGTTGCCCAGGTTGGAGTGCAGTGGTGCGATCTCGGCTCACTGCAACCTCCTCCTCACGGGTTCAAGCAATTCTCCTGCCTCAGCCTCCCAAGTAGCTGGGACTACAGGCGCGTGCCACCATGCCTGGCTAATTTTTTTTATATTTTTAGTAGAGACAGGGTTTCATGGTGCTCGCCAGGATGGTCTTGATCTCCTGACCTCGTGATCCGCCTGCCTCGGCCTCCCAAAGTGCTGGGATTACAGGCATGAGCCACCGCGCCTAGCCTTTCATTATTCTTAAAGGTCTGAAAGGAAGGGTATTACTGGCAAAATTTTAATTACTGCTAGCTTTCACTGTTTTCATATAATGAATACCATATTTGATATGCTTTCTTAATTTCCAGTGTTATACTCTAGGTAAACGTAAAATTAAGTAAGAGGTAGAATAAGCTTGGCTGAAATTAATAAACTTCAGTGCTGAGCTGATCTGACACCAGGAACTTAGATTTAATTCTTTTGAAACAATGAGAAGCAGCTGGGAAGTCCACAGAAATTTTGAGAACACTGAAACTTACACTGGAGAAAATGGTATCTGAAAGTCATTAAAAACAAAGTTTCATATTGAAGACAGCATTTCCTTCATATGGTACTTAATCTCTTTCCTTATAATCTAAATCAGCACTATTAATGTTAACACGAAGCTCAAACCAAAAGTGCATTCAGTAAATTCTCATTTTAAAAAAACACAATACTTTCTGAATAAGTTCTTTAAGAAAGAACAGATGGCCGGGTGCGGTGGCTCAAGCCTGTAATCCCAGCACTTTGGGAGGCCAAGGCGGGAGGATCACGAGGTCAAGAGATCAAGACCATCCCGGCCAACATGGTGAAACCCTGTTTCTACTAAAAATACAAAAATTAGCTGGGCATGGTGGCGTGCGCCTGTAATCCCAGCTACTTGGGAGGCTGAAGCAGGAGAGTTGCTTGAACCCAGGAGGTGGAGGTTGCAGTGAGCTGAGATTGTGCCACTGCACTCCAGCCTGGTGCCTGGCGACAGAGTAAGACCCTGTCTCAAAACAAACAAACAAACAAAAGAACAATACAAAAAGGTGAAAAATGCAAACTTTCAGTGTAGTTCTCACGTGCAGATTTCTGTTAGTACCGTATCTAGTATTTGTGCCACAAGTAAGCATTTTAAGGCCATTCCTGGAGCTATGGGTTATCAGTAAACTGTTTCTAAAAACAGTTTATTTTAAAAGAATGCTTTAGGCCAGGCGCGGTGGCTCACATCTGTAATCCCAGCACTTTGGGAGGCCGAGGCAGGAAGATTACTTGAGGTCAGGAGTTTGAGACCAGCCTGGCCAACATGCATGGCGAAACCCCACCTCTACTAAAAATACAAAAATTAGCTGGGCATGGTGGCACACCCCTGTAGTCCCAGTTACTCGGGAGGCTGAGGCGGAAGAATCACTTGAACCTGGGAGGCGAGATTGCAGAGAGCCGAGATTGTGCCACTGCACTCTGGCCTCCGTGACAGAGCAAGACTCCATCTCTAAATAAATAGGTGGATGCTCTATTGATTTTGTTTGGACTTATTTAGAAAAAAAAAAGTCTCAGTTAAGACCTGTAAATAATAATGCAGCTCTTCACTGTGCCAGGAAATAGAGAACAGTGTTTCTTACATTCATTGTGGTGATAATATGGTTTTTTATATTTCCAATTTAGTACAAACCAATATACTGTTAAAATATAGTAAAAAAGAAAAACTGGAAAAATGACGTGTTTGGATACTGCGGCCATGTCAAATTGCTCAAGAAGCTTCTGGATGCTTCCTCTGGGGAACCATCCCTTAGTGGGCCACCTCGGGTCCACAGGCAGCATTTGAGTAGTGCTACCGAAGATGTCCGTCTTGTCTTTCAGATTTTAGAAGACAGTCTTACACATTTTTCTCCAGTGAGTTTTTCAAAACACTCATTTTGTCTGCTTCATGTAGAAGCCGCTCCTGCACCTCTCATTCCAGGATTCTCTAGTGTCACCCAACAATTCAATGCCATAAAACCAGTATGCCCATCCCACACAGTTAAGAAAACACTGAAGAATTTTTTTTTTTTTAAGACAGAGGCCAGGCATGGTGGCTCGTGGCTGTAATCTCACCACTTTGGGGGGCCCAGGCGGGCAAACCTACCTGAGCTCAGGAGTTTGAGACCAGCCCGGGCAATATGGTGAAACCCTGTCCCTACCAAGATACAAAAAATTAGCCGGGTGTGGCAGTGTGCACCTGTAGTCCCAGCTACTCGGGAGGCTGAGGCAGGAGAATCACTTGAACCTGGGAGGTGGAGGTTGCAGGGAGCCGAGATTGTGCTATTGCACTCTAGCCTGAGCTACAGAACTTATTTTCTTGCAGGAAACACTGTTACAACTTCCCTACACTGCATCGTATTGAGACATAAGATATAACCAGTTACAAAAGCTTCATCTGTGCCTCAAAGGACTTCCTGAAGTTTGTGAAACATTGAGTTTCTGATACATTTTTTCATATGCACTGATATTGGGAGGTAAAGTCCCCTACCTTGATGCAGAACCAGTCTCTAGATGAAGGAAATATTTTTTCACCTTGGTTATATTCAAGGCACCTGTTGGGCAGTCAGCGACTATCCATCACTAAATTATGCCCATTTTTTTCTTGCATTTTATTTGGAATTCAAATATTTTTATTTTCTCCCTTGTTTTTAGAATAGTCCATTATCAAATAATCATATCAGAGAGCAACAAAATGACCAACGATAATTAAAATGTGAATTTCACACCTCAGTCTCAACATCTCTTCCCAAAACTTTTGACCTTTATTATAAATGAACAATAAGATTTCTGGATACAATCACTTCTGCTTTCCCCTGCCATTCCCTCTAGAAGTTTTAACATGCTCCAGAATGGCTAGAAGCAACATAGAAGAGAAAGGAGGAAAATCAAGATCACAAACCATAAAGCTGTAACAGTGTGAAATGTACAAAACAAATCACCTCCCCACACTGGAAGCCATCCTGCGTCACAGCACAGATGAAACAGGAGGTCCTGCTGGGGATGTGCACAGCACTCACCAGTTTATGATGGCAATGTGAGAGTGCATCCAGGATTTCGTCCACAATTCGATCAGACAGGAAGGAGGCCACTGTCAACTTTACTTCACTATGTGAAAATCAGAAGGACAGAGTAGCATTTTAATTTGTGCAAGGGGAGAAAAAAATCATTCACCGTTGCAGCTACGCTGATAAGGTCAACTGTGATTCCCCTTCTGTCTTTGAAAGTGGAATATAAGAATGTGTGAACAGGACTAAGGACTTCCAAAAATAAACCTTAAACACTGCAATAAACACACAAGTAATAGACTTTCTTTACCAATTTCAACCTGCCTCTGCAATTTCAAAACTCAAGATTTAACGGTGGAAACGAAAAACATCTGGATAAAGACGAAGTTAATGGGAACCGTATGTCCCATGTGGTGAAGAACAATTCACCCATTGACATAAAGGAAAACAAACCTGGGCTGGAGTGAATTAAAACAAACCTAGTCTGGATTTTAAGTCTTAGTTACTGCTTTCAGTATGCATATCACCCACCCTTTTAACAAGCTTTTCACCAATCAAATGATGCCATACCTGCTTCTGCTTTGACTGGCCATGCTACTTTGAATATTTACAAAATCACTACCCTTATCTTTTATGAAGAGAGGTCACTAAAATTTTCAGTTCTCGTGCCTGTTGCCAGACCTCAGAAAGTTGTCCACACAGCAGAAAGTGGTTTGTTGTTTTTACTAATAAACAGACTCAGTCACTAAGGTTCTGTCAGATGGCTGGTATTTTTGTTTGCATTTTAGCACTCTGGGGGTATTCCCAAGAATTCAACTTCCATGTGTGTCCTCAGTCTGAATATCTTAATGCAGGTATGTACAAATGTACATTAAGCATAGTACATTTAAAGGTATATATGTGAGAGAAATACATACCTGTATTCCAATATTGTCTCATAAGCTAACGTTGAAAATGTATTTGTATAACATGGAAAAAATCTTGCCAACCTAAAGGCAATAATTTGCATGGAGACTCCTCTGCCCAGGGAGATCTCTGAATAGTACTTACTATTTTTTTGCTTACAGTAAAAATTATCGTGGGCTAAAGATCAAAACACATTTCTTTAACTTCTGCCCCTGAAACAAGGAATTACTAGCTATTCGCTTTTTCTGATACTTCACTATTCCCTGGAGGTGTCTACTGATAAGATTCACCCATGTTTTATTTTAAAATACAGGTTACTGGGTCCCACCCCAAACTTTCAGAGACACCTGAAATTTAAGTACTTCCTCTGATTCTCTTTAGGCATGCTTGGAAATTATACTTCCTCATAAAACTATAGGTTCAGTAGTTTCTCTTTCTCTCCTTCTCTGTGAAAGTGAGGAGGAGTGGTTTATGTATTTCAAACTGTAGCAACAAAAAAGATGGCATTTTAAAAATGCAATTAGCTTTTAGTATCTCAGGATCATTCTATCATTTTGCTATCGGATACTGTATTTCCTTAGTGCTTAAGCTTCCAGTTTGCAAAACTTTTAGAGGAAAAGAGTCAACTTAACCTGCCCATGCTAACATGTATATTATATGAACGTATACATACATTTCATTCTCTCAATGTTCAGTGTAATGCATTATAAGAAGCCAAGCAAGATGAGTTAATGGACATAAAATTGATGCACCGATGTGTGTTCTATACTGTTCAACTTTCAGAATTTGCCCATTTTCCAGGGAAATGATCCTATTTGACAGAACTTGATACTCAAGCAAAGCTATCAGAATATCATCTATTAGTGGCTGAAACCATTATTATGAAAGAATAGTGACCAATACATTATTTTCTCCTTAATATTTAGGCATCTCTGACAAAAAGTTCTGAAACCACAAGTTATAAGAACATGTAAGCACACCTAGTTAACGGCTAGATTCACACAGTCACTCATCTACAGGGTCCCATAAACCCTCTACAAGTCTTTTTTAAAATTTCTCAAGTCCTTCCAATTGTCTTACAGTTCAGCTGAATAGGAATTAGGGGCTTAGTAAAATAAATTAAAAAACAAAACAAAACAAACAACAACAAAAAACCCCCAAAAACCAGACCTGAGATTACTCAATTCCTGCAGAATTTCTAAATCCTCAAAGTTCTATAATCTGGATTTAAAGTCATCAGCCTTTGATATCTGTTAATAATACAGTTTATGGTTTATTTTGTTTTTGACTCATTTTTCTCGTGGATTGTCATTTAGCTACCTCACTGCGTTAGTACCATCCCCAGCTCTGCAGACAGGAGCTATTATTTCTGCTACATCTAAATCTTTATCAATATTCAAAAATAGTTAAAAGGGAAAAATTTAAAAATGTTTCTGAACTTAAGTTTTTAGTTATCTGAAACATTATGAGAATTAGCTGAGCTATAATGTAATTCTGGTGATGGACCAAGAGTCTCTATGTAAAAATTCAGAAAAGTAATCACAGCTTCTAAATATTTATATCTTGTCATATTTTTCAAACTTTTCCTAACAGAAATCTATGTAAATACTGCAAAGACACCATTAATACACATACAGTATTACAGAACCACCAAAAAAAAAAACCCAGAAGGAAAATATGGTAAGGTCAAGGTGGGCCTCTGCCTATTTACAGGCTGTGCATTTGTTCACAGTGTATGGTGGTAAAAAGCAGACTGATCTCAATCTTCAAGCTAGTGATTTATAAAGGTGAAAGATAAACTCTGCAAACAAAAAACAGGGATGACAAACATGTACCCCCCTCTTAAATATAAAACCCTTCAACAGAGCACATTAATTCTATGTCCTTAAGTAATGCAGGCATATACGTGATCGCCTTATTCTGGAAATGTATAAAACCTATGCATTTATGCACAGCTCTATTTATATATAGTTTCTGCCTATTAAACATGCCTAAACACATTATATATGGATACAGCCAACAATAATCCTCCTCATAGCTGCCTCAACTGCATTCACAGAAACTGTAGCTCCTAGGTTTATTAACATTATAAACCTACCTAATTTTGTTAAGGATATCAACTCCAGACTGCTCCAACAGGACATTTTTAACAAAGGTACGTGGAATAGAAATCTTTTCGGTGCTGGCATGAATCAAGTCTTGCCGAATGTGGGCTTTTTTCATCACACTGGGACAAAGATTCTCAGCAGCGTCAACCATGGACTCAAGCAATGCCTGCAATGCAGCACAAGTGAAGGAAGAGATGATGACGCTGCACCAGAGGTGCCCGCCATAAAACTGAAAGGTGGTTATATATGACACGGAGCCCTCAGACAACAGGGGCACAATGGATTCCCAGAGCACAGCCAAGAATTCTGAGCTGTCCCGGGGTGACTTGCAACTGCTGGATGATCACTGATCTCTGGTAGTCACTTTAAATCAGACACTTGGCAGAACCAGGCAAGCTTCACGATGGCATCTGAAGTGCTAGGGTGTGGCAGCTGTACTTAACACCAAGCCATTAATCAGATTAAAAATTACAAATATCAAGCCTTTATATACCCACTTACCACAAGACATTGTTTTCCCTGGTACTAGAAAATAAAGTCACAGATATCCCTGGAAAACAGATTTGAATGCTTTTGCGATTTTACAAACCACAGAAACCCCAAATTAGAGTAAACCATTAAATTGGTCTATCAAAGCGGCCGTACCAGAAAAATCACAGAAACTACTGCCAATTTTACTCTTTTAAAAGAAACGCTTTAGTGTTAGGTACGATATTAATTATTATGACAACAATAAACAACATGAAAGATAACAGACAAAAACATTAACAGCACTTCAGAGACTGCATTAATAATAGCAGTCAAAACACATTCATACAGCACTTTAGAGTTTGAAACATGTTCCTGCACATTTTATCCTTCCAACACCTGTGAAGATGGGCAGGGCAGCTATTCATGTGATCACCACTGAAGAATTGAGCTAATGGAAGTTAAATGATTTGTCTGAGATGGGTGATATGGCTGGAAAGTGTGGAAAAGGCATCAGCGTTAGTGTCAGACCTAAATTTGAAGTCTAGCTGAGTGACAGTGGACAAAGTTACAGATCTCTCCATTTTACTTTCCTTGCCCAAAAAATGACAATAAAAAAGTTCTCGCCTCATAGGATTATTGAGGGTAAGTAATATTACATGTGTTTGTAACGTGTTCCGAAGAATGTCTAGCACACAATAAGAGCTCAGTATATTGCAGATATTAAAAGCTCAATATATCACAGACATTATTATTAATCTGATTTCAAAGACTGTTATTAATAAGAAACCCAGTTTTTGAAAGCAAAGCTTGGATCCTATTAATGGTCCAGTGTGAACAAGGACCAATGAAGCACTATTATTGAAAGACTAGTACAGTGGTCTGTCTGCTCACATATTAAAATGCAAAGCACAATCCCACCAGTAAAATTTCTCATCGCACTGCAGGACGAGCAGGAGAGTAGCAGGCTGTTTATAAGGATCATGTGGAAAACCAGGAGGGAGGCAGCCATCTGAGAAATTTCCAAAAGCCTTTGCTATTTTGACAGTGCTCTGTCCCCCATTATAATTCTGGTGGAATAATCACCGAATTAGTATATTTTCCAAGAAAGCTCCTATACCAATCATCTGCAAGAGATACAAATAAGTCAGTTTAAGGCAAACTAGTTTCCTCTTTGACACTGAAATAAGCAGATTTTATTCTAGATGGAGTAACAGTCCGGCACTCCTGATACGAACAACCTCAGGTATCAATACTCTGTTTTAATTCTGTCATGTCCTTCAACGTAGCAGTTACTTTCTGAAAGGTCCCCCCTGCATGACAATGCTAATTCAGTTCAAATGAACTCCAGACCTAAAGAAAAGAGGCCTGGCTTCCAATGTAAACTCTGGCATGAAATTTCTGTGGAATGGTAAATGAGTCGTGTTCAGTGAGTAATCTTTGCAGATCTCTGCATTCTGGTCTATAAAATCATTTAAGGTCTCTTTCTGGTCCGTGATCACATAACTTTGACCCTATGAAAAGGAATTTTAGCCTGCCTCAGGCATTCAATTAAATCAATAAATATTTTGCAGTTAGTTCCTTACTACCACCACTATCCCAACAGTACAATACAGCACTTTAAAAGTAACTTCATGGCGCGGGCGCGGTGGCTCACGCCTGTAATCCCAGTACTTTGAGAGGCCGAGGTGGGTGGATCACGAGATCAAGAGATCGAGGCCAACATGGTGAAACCCCAACTCTACTAAAAATACCCAAAATTAGCCATGTGTGGTGGCATGGGCCTGTAGTCCCAGCTACTCAGGAGGCTGAGGTGGAGAATCGCTTCAACCCAGGAGGCAGAGGTTGCAGTGAGCCGAGATTGTGCCACTGCACTCCAGTCTGGCAACAGAGCAAGACTCTGTCTCAAAAAAAAAAAGTAACTTCATCCAGGATTTCCTTTCATCTACATAACAACTCTGTAGGTGAAGGGAGACTTTAGATGAGGGCACTGGGGCTCACAGGATGTAAGTGACTTGTTTGAGGTCGCTCAGCTCATCACTGGAGTTGGTGAGATGGGGGACTCATATCTTCTGTTTCCTACTTTTGTCTCCTATTCTATCCATCCTCATCTAATGGCCCCAGTCAGTGTCCAAAGGAACGTGCCTTTCGTCTCTGCTTCATTACCTGTAAGTTTGTTCCCCTTGTTCTCTTAAGTAAACAGTATCTAAGGCTGCCAGGGTGAACTCTGTAGTGGCAGGGCTGGGAGAGAGATGAGAGAACACTGAGTCTTTCCTTCATGCCCCATGGAGCTCTGCACGCCAGACCCTGTTCAACATCCATCCTTCCAATGGCTTCAAACTGTATTCTAGTGAGTCTCAACCAAATGTTTAACTACAATCACCTACACAATACATATGATATAATACACATACAATACAGCCTAGGAAACCTTTCCACTTCAATATTCTGCCATGGCAAGGTCAGCTGCAACATGCTGTCCTCTCCTACAATAACGACAATAGCAAAATCAACCTTTCTTGCTAAGTGCTTTACTGTGAAGAATGGTACCCAACTAGGTGAGAAATGTGCCAGTCTCACTAGACTCGACCTGCCTCAACCCCTTCCATCACATCTATCTCCAAACATGCTAGATTTACTCCTAGATATTTCCTCAAAAGCAGAAAGATGTCAAAATTATCAGTCTTCAGCACAGAATAGAAATCCCTGAAGTAGGTGGTAGATGCTGAGCTTGCCAGCCCCATTTCTCGCCATATCTCTGTATTTCCCTCGTAACTATTCATAATCCAATCATAGTTGCAGTTTTCCATATGATCCAGGCTCTGTTTCCATGCTTTGTGCACTGTTTTCTTGGCCTAGATTCCTCCATTTTCCCCTCTGAGCCAGGTAAAACATCTCTACTCCTTTATCCTCAACTCAGTATTTTTCTTGGAGAAGACTTTCTTCCCCTACTCTCTTCACACTCCAAGCTCTAGTTGATGACGCGCACTCTTTCGTGATGCCGTAACAGTGGGAACCTCAATGATCAAAAATAAAATAAAATAAAATGCTCAAGAAGTTAGTGACTTTTACCCATTTTTAGGTCAAGGCACTCCTTTGAGAATGTAAACACTCATCCAGAAAAATTTATATGCAATTTTAATAGAATCCTGGAAGTTCAGAGAGCTAGAGTCATCAGACTCCAGAAACAGAGTTTGAACCTGGTGGCAATTGTGAAATCCCATCTTACATCCTCGGGGCCTGGCATACTTCTTAAAACATTTAAAAAGCATTACAGGTCCAAGGACTTGCTGAGTATAGGTACTGTACGGTCCATCTTTTCTGTACTAAACTTCAGTGCTACCTGTGTCATTTCTAACATTTGAATATACACATGGCTCCACTTCTGGGATCTGTTTTTTTTGGTTCATCTACCTCTGCATATTGTTCTAATTATCCTAAGTCTTAACATGTCGCAGAACAAGACTACCAACCTTCTTGTTCTTCTTTACATGTGTCTGGGCTATTCTTGAGCACTGCTTTTCCACATGTTTAGAATCAGCTTCGTCAAGTTCTGTTAAAAAATTATTGGAATGTCTACTAGAATTATCAAATAACGGACAAATTTGGGGGGAAAAACTGACAACTGTAACAATAACTTTCCTACCCATAAACATGTCACATATTTTTGTTTTAGAATTTCTTTAAAGTCTCTCAATAAACTTTCTCCATTGAGGCATTATGTGTGATTTATTTATTTATAGATTTATGTGTGATTTATTTCCTAGGTGCTTTAGATTTTTCTGTTACTATTTTATTATTATTATTTTGACATTACGTCTCACTCTGTTGCCAAGGCTGGAGTGCAGTGGCGTGATCTCAGTTCACTGTAACCTCCACCTCCCAAGTTCAAGCTATTCTCCTGCCTGAACCTTCCGAGTAGCTGGGATTACAGGCACCTGCCACCACATCCGGCTAATTTTTTTGTAATTTTTTAGTAGAGACGGGGTTTTGCCATGTTGGCCAGGTTGGTCTTAAGTTCCTGACCACAAGCAATCCACTCCACTCGGCCTCCCAAAGTGCTGGGATTACAGGCGTGAGCCACCATGCCAGGCCCTACACTACTATTTAAAATGGTGACTATTTTTAATGACATTTTCAGATGGTGACTATTTTTAACGACATTTTCTAACTAACTGTTGCTGACATAGAGAAACACAATTTTTTTTTTTTTTTGATACAGGATCTCATTCTACCACCCAGGCTAGAGTGCAGTGGCGCAATCATAGCTCACCCCCACCTTGAAGAGCTGGGACTATACGCACAGGCTACAATGTCCAACTAGTTTTTAAAATTTTTGTAGAGACAAGGGCTGTGTTGTTCAGGCTGGTGTCAAATTCCTTGGTTCAAGTGGTCTTCCAGCCTCAGCCCCCCAAGTGCTGGGATTACAGGTGGGAGTCACCATGCCTGGTCTAACCTTTTACATACTGCTCTACATACATCTAGAAACCTTACCACACAAATTAAATAACTTACTTGCAGATTCTCTGGGTTTTTTTTTTTCATGTAGGCCATCATAAAATCTGCAAATTCTGTTAATTTTTCTTCCTTTTTAATTTTTACATTTCTCATTTCTTTTGCTTGTCATATTGTACCGCCTAAGACCTTCTATATAAAGTTGAATAGAAGAGATGATAATAAACACCTTTGCCTTATTCCTGAATTTAAAGGAAACATTTTCCGCCATTAAAAAAAAAATCTATACCTACAAAAATTGAAAAAAATAGGACAATAAGCATCTATACCCTACTCCTAACATTTACCAGTTGCTAATAATTTGGAATATTTGTTTCTCCCCTCTCTCTGAATTATGTGAAAGCATGTTGTAGGCATCATGACCCTCACTGCTAACTTCTTAAATTATCTACACTTAGCTCATTAGTTTTCAGCCTCCCCTCACTTCCAATATTGGTCTTTAAAATTATGTATCTCACCCCTAAGTACTGCTTTAGTTGCATCCTACAGGTTCTTATATTACTATTTACATTACTGTCAATTCCTTCTATCCTCTAATTTGAATTATGCCATCCCCTTTGATGAGTTAGAAGTAATTTTTAAATTTATAAATATGTGGGGTCTTTTTTAAGTTATCTTTTGTTATTAATTTCTAACTTATTTGAATTGAGACCAGAGAATACGGTCTTTGAAATTGTGCAGATGACCTTTATGACTTCATGAGAATTTTTCATAAATATTCCATGAACACCTGAAAAAAATGTGACATTCTCCTTTTGTTGTGCACTGATTGTATGGTTGCATTAGATCACAATTGAGATCACTGTTGTTCATCATTGTTTTGCTTGATCCATCAATTACGGATAGTTACTTTAAAGAGCTCTACCACAATGGCAGAGCCAAAAATGACAAATTCGTCCACTTTTCTTTGTAATTTTGTCCACTTATTCATTCATTTATATATGAAGCCATATGATTAGATGCTTACACACTTGAAACTGTTATGTATTTCTAGAAAACTGGACCATTTGTCATTTTTCATGGACTTGTTTTCTTTCTAGTGACGCCTTTTCCATTGCCATTTGGGTGCGATAAATTCTTCTGGCTTGGAATTCAACCTTGTGTTGCAGGATATTTAGGATCACTGTCACTGGCCCAAATCAGTCACTATGACACCAAAAATAACCCAACATACTCTAAAGCTCTTCTAGAAATGCAGTATAACTTAGTTTAGGGCCTCTGTTTTAGTGATTATACTAGAAATTTTAACATGTATATTTTACTTCAAGTGTAAAGCAACACAGTCCAATAGAACTTTGAGATGATGGGAATATCTGTGCTGTCCAATAAGGAAGCCATTAGCCACATGTGGCTACTGAGCCCTTGAAACTGAGAAACTGAATTTTGAATTTTGTTTAATTGTAATTTTAATGGCTACATGTTGTAATGGGTAACACAATGGACCATGCAGGTCTAATGCTGAGTTAACACTTCTCTAGAATAAAACTAGGACCTTGGACTACTTTAACTCTTTCTACTAACTTATATACTCACTTTCAGTATTTGCTTTCTATTTTATAGGGTGTTAAACATTAATGTCACTGTTTCATGTAATGTTACTATTTACTCATATTTGGACCTTCCCTGCTCGCTAGTCTCTTGCAGCTCAGACTCCCGTTTTAGATCATTTTTCTTTGTCCTAAAGCATATCCTTAGTGTCTGTTTTGTGTGTGTGTGTGTGTGTGTGTGTGTGTGTGTGTGTGTAGTCTAGTGACAGCAAATGACCTCAGTTTTTGCATTGATGAAAATGCTCTCATCTTCATTCATAAAAACTAGGTCCACTAGGTGTATAATTCTAGATTGATACTTTATGTTCTCTCTTAAGTTTAAAGATATTATGTCATCGTCTTTTGGATTTCATTAACTACTGAGAAGTGAGCTATCAGTCTTAATATGTCTTTTTTTCAGTAATAAAAAGAGCCCCTCCCTGCCCCCTACCACCAACTCTGGCCTCCTTTTAAGACACTTATCTCCAGGGTTCTTCACTTTCTATTGCAGTGATTCTAGATGTAGGTTTGCTTTTATCCATCCTGCTTTAGGTTTCACTGGGCTTCCTGCATCAGAACAGTCTGGTCTTTAATTCATCTCTGAAATTCTCAGCTGCCATCTCTTCAAATGTTGCCTTCCCCTAGTCTCTATTTTCTTTTTTGGGGGAAATCTAAATTAGGCTGATGTTAAATTTCTCACATACTTCCTAACTTTTCTTATATAGTCTTCATTTTGTTAGTCTCTCTGTTTGACTGCCTTCAGACAACTTGCAATGAACCGGCCCTGTTTTTGAAATATGATAATCCAATTTCACTTTGCCTGTATCTCTCTCTAATGACAGTTATGAGGGTCTATAGTTCTTAACTGTAAAAATAACTAATGGTACTTAGGAAACCTGTTTAATATTGGTAAAGTGAATTGGATTAATATCCTTAACATGGCAGCTATGCTCTTATATTCTTGCAGTGAGCCAATGACTTGTAGTTCATTACAAGCAAATACAACTGCTATACTAAAATGCCCTGAAATCTTCCCTTCTTTTGCTTTGGAAAATATAAAGTCTAGAAAGAAGAAAACTCAGAGAACTCTTCTGGCCAAAATGAGCTAATAGTTGACAAAATGCCACCTAAACCCCTCAGGCTTCATAACCTAAGTAAAGCTGAAATTTACCAGTGAAGTATTTTACCATTTAAGCCTTGAATGAAATCAAGAATTTCCTAGGCCAACACAAATACCCTAGACTTGAAGGCCAGAAGGGGAAAATGAATGTTTCCTTATGTTAAAACATTCAAATCCTACTTGTTACTCTACTACTACTCCAAGAACGAATGTTAGGATCAAGAGAGGGAAAACAGGAGGCGTGTTGTCATTCTGAAATACCTAAAGCAAGGCCAGTCTAGAGAAAACATCACCTTCTTCAAAGAAGACATTTCTCCAGTCTTACTGCTTTATTTTCCTCCAGGAAGTATACTAAGAAGGCTGGCTTATCTAGCCATTTATTTTGCTTTCTGAAATAATTGGAAAGATGGCTTAAAGAGCTATTTGAATTTATTCTCATCCAATATTCAAAATGTCTCTGACTGGCCATGGTACAGGATGACCAAATATTAAAGCTGAAGTAAATCCCCCTGATTATCATGAGACCAAGATAACCTTGCAGAAGGAAACTTGATCCAAAAACGCAGGCAACTTGCTTAGAGCGCATCGCAGGAAACCCAGGACGTGAACCTAGGCCTGCTAGTTTCCTTTTGTATTCTACCACTCCCTATAAGAAAATTATTTTTAGAAAATAACATTTAAACAAGATAATCCATCGAGTTTAGTGCTTGCGAGTATAACATGTTAATTTTAGAGAATGTGGGAAACAGAAAAGGGAAAATTTTTAAACAGGAAAATTTGATATAGTAGTGAATTCAATAACAACCACGATAGTTTAATTTAAAACTTAATACTTGTTATATTAAAAATACATTTGCCCTACATAATTTTAAGAAAATCAATGCATTTGGTAGCTTATATAAATAGACAAAGGGTAATTTCTTAAAAATAGTAAAAGGTTGTCCACTTGTCATGTAAACTGGAAAAACATAAAAAGAAGTCTATTAAAAGTATCAAAAATGAAAGGTGCACCCAGTTAAAAGAAAATTTTAAAATACACTTAAATAAGAAATTTTGGTTGAGGACTTTCTCTGATTCATTCCAGATGCCCCCAAAGAAAAAGAAACTTGAAACTCAGAAGGATTGAGAATAATAAAAACAAGTCAGTAGGGAATAGGAAAAGGCAGGGGGATGGTGGGGGGGAGAAAGGCTAGTTGGAGGTCGGGGACCTTAGAAATAGTAAGAATGAGCGAAAAGCACACTATGATACCTGCAGATAAGGAGGCAATGATGAATGGAGAACACTGGTGATGTTTAAAAAGGGGTCAGATAAATCAATGTAAAAAAAATGTGGGAAATGCCTATTTACAGAAGATATTTTGGATCTTAAATATATTTATATTAATTTAGGCTTTTAAAAGTTCAAATGTATTTTACTTCAGAAATTTTCCTTCTACTCTCTCCTAAGAAAGAGACTGGCAAGAGTCCATTTCAACAATTCCATGCAATGAGAAGGAAACGAACAGCAAAGGTATACGGGATATGATTTTTCATTTAGAGCATTTCTGAAATGACAATTAATAGTTTGAAGCTATTTGATAAGGAAGGTTCTGTTACAAGTGTTTTATGCCCATTTAAATTCTAGCCAATTATCAGTAGGGAGTAAGTTCTTACAAATACTTTAATGAAACAAATTAGGCAATGGATATGAATACATAATTTACAGAAGAAGAAATACAAAGGGAGAATGAAATTACTTGATGCTTCACTGAATTGTTGAAGAAATCTAAAAAGACACAATGAGGCTGGGTGCGGTGGCTCACGCCTGTAATCCCAGCACTTTGAGAGGCTGAGGCAGGCAGATCACTTGAGGTCAGGAGTTTGAGACCAGCCTGGCCAATACGGTAAACCCCGTCTCTATTAAAAAAAACAAAAATTAGGTTGGCCTAGTGGGCCGGTGCCTATAGCCCCAGCTACTTGGGAGGCTGAGGCATGAGAAGCGCTTGAACCTGGGAGGCAGAGGTTACAGCGAGCTGAGATCACGCCACTGCACTCCAGCCTGGGTGACAGAGCTAGACTCTGTCTCAATAAACCAACAAACTCACAAACAAAAAGACACAATGAAACTTTTTTCCCCATTACATTGAAAAACATCAAAAGGTTGATAAACTTAGTACTGTTGAAGATGTGGCAACATCAGCAATTGCCTGCACCAGTGAATAGCAGCGTGTGAATACATATGAAACTATAATACCATTTGACATAACAATGGGTCAGTTATAGAAATTCACCCTAACCAAATTAATCAGAAATTGTAAAATAAATTATATTGATACAGCTATGCAATGGAATACCAAAGAACCATTAAAAATGATTATTCATTGAGCCAGTCGCGGTGGCTCACGCCTGTAATCCCAGCTCTTTGGGAGGCTGAGGTGCTCGGATCACCTGAGATCAGGAGTTCAAGACCAGCCTGACCAATATGGTGCAATCCCATCTTAAAAAAAAAAATTTATAAAAGAAAAAAAAAAGATTATTCATCAACCTAGAATTGCATTCATGACATTGTACCAAACAGAAAAAGCTTACCAACCGGTATGTATAGTATGATAACTCATACAAGAAACTGTATATATAGGCACAGAATGTGGAGAAATTCACTGAGATATTAACAGAGACATCATCTCTGGGATTTCAGGGGATTTCTAATTTCTTTTTTTTCATACATGTTAGTATTGTTTAAACATTTCAGGAAGAGTAAGTTTCATTTTTTACAGTTAAAAATAAACAACAAAGCCGATTTTGTTTTAAATATGTTATGGGTCATAGAGGATAAAACAAGTTCTATTAGGTAACAAATGGTCTAGCAGAACTCTACCATCCATAGTCCTTTTTCTGCCCATTTGTCTCTGTTCAGAACGGATTAAAAACAGCCATGATTAAATAAAATAAAAATGACACACAGAGTCCTTCTGTATTACACGCACAGGAAGACAGGGACTTAAACTCCTTAAAAAGAAAATCCCACATTTTCTCCTCATTAACTTAATTTTCAAAGAGAGTAATTAACGTGCTGCAAAGTTATTAATAAGTTGCACTTCAAACTCCCTATATGCTGTCGCAGTTGTGTTCTCAGAAGAAAACAGGCCACATAATTATAGAAATTCAGACACAGTTTTTAAAGGCATCCTTGATAGGCAGATTGGAAGTATTGAAAACTTTCTGAATGTGAAATTTATCTAGTGTAGCTGTTTCTTGAAGCTACTTTAAACAAAACCTGGTCTTAGATTACTCTATTCCTGTAAGATTTCAATGACTTTCTTTTTTTACCTTTTTTCAGTGAATCTATAGGCAGGTCTCTGCAACCTTGGGTACCTTGTAATTACATTTAAATACCTTTCCTTAGTCTTTGAAGCAGCTCCTCACAAGGATTATTATCTATTTACCTAGTGGCAGACTCCCCACATAAGCAGCACGTAGACACTGTAAATGTAGTGACTATCATCTTTCCCATTCTCTAAATCAGATGTTGACAACAGGAGGTATTTTTTTTCCTGAAGCACACTTCTCTTTCTACCCCCTAATTAGAAATCAATCATTCCTTTATCAGTGGCAACCCATCATCTATTAGGTATATTTAGAGGTTTACTGTCAAAAATGAAACTTTTTATGTAAGAAGTCTTTCCAAATTTTATAATGAAGCTGGAAAAAACACAGTATTCAATTTTTACTACAAGTGCATCTTTGCAGCATGCACACATACAAATCTATAAAACACAGACAGCTATAGAATGAAACGCTATCATACACAGTTAAATCTTAACAATTTCAGTTCCCAAATAACAAACCCGACAAACCTTTAGTTGTTCATCTACTACTCTTGTAACTTCTCCAGCCATTGATTCCAGGGTGTCCTGAATGGGACTGGATAATAGGCTACTGGCTCCTGTGCAAGATGCACCACCAACATGGTATAAATTTGGTAGCAACTGTAAGAAAAATTTACAAATAACATCTTTATAACTGAGTAAATATTTTAATAAGCATCAAAGTCATTGCAAAGTGAATGAGAAGGGTGAAGAAATACTGTTAAACATAATGTCTTCTCAGTCAAAGGCTCTTTGCACAGATGAATAAACTGAGGTCGAGACTATGGGCATTCATTTTTATTCAATAAGTGACAGCAATCCTAAGAAACACTAGACTGGGTATTAGGAGACTTTCACATTGACCACTTCTGTCATTAAGCAGCTTTGAAACCACAGGAATAATACACTACCCTCTCATGTCTTAATGTCCTCACCTGGGGTATGAAAGTTGAGTCACTTACTCACAACACTTCTGTCACCAAAAGTGTAGGTGTTTGCCAGACCGGGCAACTCTCCAGTTTTCTGCATACTCCAAATGGGTGTCCTACAAATCTATTCAATTCAATTCTGACACTATCTACCTGGAGTTTGCCTCAGATCCCAAAAGTGAAAGACTCAGTCCCACCAGACTATGCCCGATTCAGACGCCAGTCCCAGGTCCCAGGTTGTTACTGGTACTTCTAACCAACCAGCTATAAATTCAAGGGGTTCCCACGAATCCTTCCTCAGCTTCCCAAATTTGCTAAAATGACTTACAGAACTCAGCAAAGCATTTATATTATGATTACTGGTTTGCTATAAAGATATGGCTCAGGAATAGCCAAACAGGAGATGTACAGGGTGAAGTATAGGGTCGGGAGAGCTTCCATGCCCTGTCTGGGTACACAGCCCTCTCAGCACAATGATGAGTTCATCAACCCAAAAGTTCTCTGAAGCCTACTATTTAGAGATTTTATGGAGGACCCATTACATAGACACCATTAATTAAATCACTGGCCGTTGGTGTCCATTCAGTCTCCAGCCCCTCTGTATTTCCAGGGGGCCCAGGGGGTGGGGCAGACAGATTCAGTTCACTAATCACATGGTTGGTTCCTCTGGCAACCTCCCCGATCCTGCAGCTATCTAAGGGCTCAGGAAGAGTCATCTCATTAGGATAAACTCTGGTGTGGTGAGAGGGGCTTTTATTAATAACAAAAGATGCTCTTATCTCTCTCACTCAGGAAATTACAGGGGTTTTAGAAGCTCTTTGTCAGGAACCAGGAACGAAGACCAAATGTTGTAACAAAAGATGCTCCTATCATCCCTATCACTCAGGAAATTACAAGGGTTTTAGAAGCTCCACACCAGGAACTGGGAACAAAGGCCAAAATACATTTCTTATTGTATCACAGGAGTATCTGATTGATATACAGGTTCCTCACACTTCATGACATTCAGTGATCGTGTGATTCTAACAGCAGAACCAAAACCAGATGCCCCTTTTTCTGACCCACAGTTAAGTCCTTGCTCTACTAAGTCACACTTTGGGAACCAAAGTCTAATGTGAGAGTAGTTTCCGTTTAGAGATAACAGAGGGGAGTTTCATGTTATCAACTTAGAAGCAGAATCACTTTAAAGGAATTGTTACTCATTTAAACTACAGCACCCTCTCAGTTAGTGAGGGCCCAATCATACCCTCTGAAAATCACACTGGCCCTCTGCTTTTTATTCTCTATCTTGATTATGAGTCATCAGCACAGGTACAGAAAGCAGGTCAAGGCTAACTCAGTTCACTTTGCCACTTGTTAGTAAACTTGAAATTGGGTAGAGAAATAAAGGAAGTTGAAACTGGTTTCTAAAACTAAATTTTATGAAACGTTTTTATTACACCAGACTCTCACACTGCCTGAAGTGAAACTCACCGTTTTAGAGTTCTTAGCATCACGCATGAGCCGCTCTGCTGATTTTAAATCTTCCTGGATAGCATCTCCCCCCACAAGTTCGTAAGGAGTTGAGATGATCTTGTACTTTCACACATATTCTGTCAATCATCTGCTCCAAACCAGAGAAAGGCAAGCATCCAAGTCAGCCCAGCCGATATTCAGATAGAAGGAAACACAGACTCAAGGAGTATGAAAAAAACTTCAGCAAACCACAGAAGGCATGAGGATGAAAACCTCAAACCTTCTAACTGGAGTTGTTAAGAATGCCGCTTATAAGCAATTATTAATTTACTTTATTCATGCAACTAACCTTTGGCAACTTAAACCCCAGGAAAAAATTGAAGGCATTTCAGTTCCCTTTCCTGCCTTAGGAAATGCAGCATGTAGAACAAAAGTGAACACTTCCTGATGATTCAGAACCGCTCTCAGTGACATTTTGCTAGATACTAACTCCTCCACTAACTTTTAGTGAGCACCCTCCATGCGTTAGACACAGAATTAGGTACTGAGGAAACAGAAAATGTGCCACACTTAGACTGTTGCAATGACTATAAAATGATGCCCAGCACCCAGTTGGTCTCGATATTATAGAAACCAGAACATCCCTTAGAAATTGGTATTTTAAAAATTGATTCAATTACATCAAGTATTTTTCTTTGTAAATTAAGAACTACCAAAAAACAAAAGTTGAGGTTTTATTATATTAACATAGGTAATAATAAAGTCAATATCATCTACTTTCTATTAAATAAGATGCCTCTCCTGCCAAGTTAATTGCACCTAAATCATTCTCAATTGCTTTATGGATATAAAACACAAAACCCAATGGGAGATGGTGGATCCCTTTGGTAGACAAAAAATACTACAGAAAGGTGAAAGATTATATTCTTCTATATTTGTACTTATACAAAAAAGCAAGAAGGAAGCCAAGAAGTCTAACAAAAAGACAACCACAGTGTGGTTGTAAAAGTGTCTCCAACATTTTCAGCAGAGCTGTTGGTTGTCCATTTATTTCATGTTCTTAAAAAAATTATTCATTCTTCAAAGACCTTACATGTCAAGAGTCCCCTTCCATGTGGTAATTCATTTGGCAGAAGAGACAAACGATATTCTTTTTAAGTTAAATTCACACTTCTCGATTTTGAATTATTTGATATCACAACTATAGGAAGTTAAAGTCTGTCCTTCTTTCCCCATCAATTTCAAAATGATAGACTTTACACACTATTCAGAGACTTCAGGTCTGATGACGGAGCCCATGTCTACTTGCTACAGCACTACCATCTCTCTTGCCTTTTTCTTTGTAAAATCAGGTTCATAATATCTGCCGCACCTTCTTTACTAGTGTGTTATGAAGACAATTCAGCAAAATAACACCTCTCAAAGCACCTATTACTGATAACGAGCCAGTAAGGCCAAAGTTTATGTACAATAAAAGCAGCTCCTACTGCTGTAAAATATATTGAGGCTACATAAGTTAGTATCTTGAGATCCCCTACAGGAAAAGGAAGTTATACGAATATTGCTTCTCACACCAAATTCTCTCTCTGCCTAAAATCCCGAAAATCTAAGATAAGAAAGTTATGATTCCTGCCTATGACTGTAGGCAGAAATCATATTTTTCTGTATTATACAATGCCCTGCATACCGCTAACTGTAAGTTCTTTAAAACCTTAATTGATAAAAATCATAACTCTTCTAACTATTGTATTGATGTGTGCTTCCTGAAGCAAAAGGGCTCATCAATAATTCACATCTTAACCAAGAATGGATGCCTAATTTCAAGAGACAAATAAACCACACACTAAGAAAGAAACTGATACACATTTGGGGCCGCAAAAGGCTCATTTGAGAGGCACGTGAATGAAGTACTATAGAGCTGATCATCATTAATAGAGACCAAAGAGACACTTGAAATGTATGCCTTTAAGCACTCACCAAGGAGAGAGGGTTTACATGAACTCAACAAAAATGATTTTTAAGTAGAACACTTTAAAATGTCATCCAAAAGAAAAATTAAAATTAAGTTCTTCAATTCAAAGAAGACGTAAAATCTCATGTCTCCCAAATTCTTCTGAGCATACCTCAACAGACCACATTTGGATGCTTTACCGTGAAAGAGCTCAAAGCTCAGGTTAACTATTTAAGACAACATGGAATGATTACACAGAGTACAAATGGAAAATTTTTTAAAAAGTAAATCAAGGAGTTGATCGGTTAGTAATTCATCCTTCACGAAGATAAATATGAAAAATAAAAAGATGCAATCTGAAAGGCTACAATCTCTTGGGTTATCCTGTTAGAAGACCTCATAGAAGATGGTTGTGTTAGGGCTGTTTAGTTTAACCTCTCTACTTCACCCTAACTCTACAGCGTTCAGTTTCCTTAAAGCAACACAGAAAAGCTGTTGACTGCTGTAGTTTACGAAGCTCAACTCCTTCCAAGAAAATGTACCCTGTCATTCCTGGACATGGTTTTGAGTGTTCATCTGTCTTCTTACATCCTTCCTGCAGGTCCCATATCTTCCCCTTGAGAACACCCTGCACAATCACATGCTCTCTTCCAGTGACAGTCTTGCACACATTTAAACACACCTATCTTTTCTTCCTTAACCTTCCTTTCTTCAGGTTTCACACTCCCAGCTCCTTTCCCATGCCCACACTGACACAGTTGTGCAGTTGTTGACCTCCTTCTCCACAGGTCACTTCTGCATTCTGTCTTCTACCTAGAACCTCATGAAGTCCGCCCTCCTCAGTGAAATGAACTGTAACACAAGAGTGGACTGGTAAGCACAGAGCTGAGCTGAACACAGCTATCGTCTTCCTTACTGTAGAAAGTATACCTTTGTTAATATGGTACAAGTCAAACTGGCTTCTTTAGCAACCATGTCACACCACTAACTCATATCACACTTGCTGGTGACTACCTAGGCTTTTTCAAATATACTAGGCTATTGAACCCACGTGTAAGAATGACAGCCATTAGCAATAAATGCCATCTGTAGTTGCTCACAAGTTGATACAACTGTTCTTAGTTCTAGCAAACAGCTTATTCATAGAAAATTTTATCATTCTCCACATCTGTTTCTTCATTCCATTCAAGAGAAATTACTGAACACCTGGCAAAGAGGAACCACAGTCTTGAAAAAGATTACCCCTTGTCATCAAGCAACTTAAAAACATAGAAGTGGGAAGAAATATTGACAGGTAACAGTAACACAGACATAAAGTGCTACATAATATCCACAAGGACATGAGCGTTTTATTTCCTTCACTGCTGAATCCCTACTACTTATGATAGTGCCTGCCATATCATAGACCTTTACAACTGTTTATTCAAAGACAAAAGATACAAGCTTTAAAAAATTTTTAGCCAAAAGAAGAATCATACCTAGCTGAGGTCAAAAATAACTTTTTTTTTTAAGCTGAGTCCTGAAATATTTCTACAGATTGAGAAAACAGAAGAGATTGTTCAGCAAAATAATGAACCCAAGCAGTGGTACATCCAGACACTGTGACTCCTATCTCCTGGTCATGAACAGAGGCACCTCATAATGGGAGATCAGACTGGAACGATGGGTAAAGGCAGGAAACGATTAGCACTCCAGTGCAGCAAAGAGGTTGAACATAGTGTCCAAGGCACAGAGCGCCCAGCTCTGCCCCACAACTGTAAGCTCCAGAAATCCCTTACACCCACACTCACGGTGGCTCAGGTTCCCTGATACAAAGGACATGGGCTATGAAAAACAGGAAAAGACATGCAAGATGAAAAAAGTAGTTCTTGTAGTTCTTCTTAAAAAAAAGATGTGGAAGGGAGTTAGTAAAAAGACCTTAGCAAGAGGACTGGTAGTATAAATAGAAACAAAAGAAGTATCATTTGCAGCCAATGAGGGTACAGTGGGCACTGGATGGAGAAAACAAAGGAAGAGTTCAAGATGACTCCAAAGGTTCAACCCCCAGACAATGATGGTGTCCCTTAAAGAAATGGCAAAATCAACAGTTCAAAGGGATGAGTCTGGTCTTAAACAATGATATCTCAGAAGGCCAAAGGGGTGGAGATGCTGAAAACATAATTAGGAAGACAGGAACTCTGGAAAGAAACAGGGACTGAATGGTTAGATCCAGGAGTTACACAGATGAGAGAGTTAAAATAGAAGCAAAGTAAATAGCCAAAGGAAAAGAACACTAAGTACGAAGCTTTGAAAAAAAATGCTACACTGGGGATATGAAAGAGAAAGAGTTGTGTAGAAAGCAGAAGGTAAGACAAGAGTGGCAGATGGACATTCAGAACGGCACATTGTCAAACGAACTAAGAACTGAGTTTTAAAAAGATGAGATGGTCCACAATAACGATGGTAATTGTGACAATAAAAATAACAGCCAAAAAAGCCACTAATGTTTACTGGTAAGAAGCCAAATACTTTTCAAGCATTATCTCAGTTACTCTTTACAGCACCTTCATAGATGGGTGGCATCATCACGCCCAATAAACAGATGAAAAAACTGAGGCTTAAAGAGTTTGGTAAGTGACTAACGTAAGTTCACACAGAGAGGGAACAGCAGAGCCTGGATTTAAGTCTGGGGTCATCTGACTTGAGAGCCCAAGTTCTTAACTATACTATTCTGCCTCCTTTTATCAAGAGATGAAGAAGGGGGAAAAGGTCCCACACTTTGTGACAAATAAATCAATGAAAGAGCCATTTCAGTAAACAGGGACAGAGGCCCTGTTTCAAAACACTGCAAAGTGAGTGTATAACAGAGAAGTTAGGACCACAAATGTAAAAATGTGTACATGAAAGAGAACACACCAAGCCAACAGCTCTAAGCAGTAAAGCTTCTTCCTTCCTTCTTCCTTTCCCTCCCTTCCCCTCCTTTCTCTTTTTTTACTTTTCCAGCTTCCTGTTGAAGACATTCTTACGTTCTTTTCTCTCTCTGCACCCCCCTCTTTTCCTTCTTCTTTTTAGGGTGAGAAGAAGACTAAAGAGAAGAGCCTGGTGAGTGGCAGGCAATTCTGCGCCTGTTGTTATAACTACAGTCTTGCGGTAACAACACTCATTCGTTTACGGATTTTCTGTGCTGGCTTTCACTCTACCACAGCAGAGCTGAGTGGCTGCAACAGAGATCCTCTGGGCTCCAAAGCCTAAATATTTACTCTATGGCTTTTTACAGAAAAGGTGCTGAGTCCTAATTAAGAGGCTTTATCATCTGGAAAAGAAGGTATCAAAAACGAAGGTAGAATGTTGAGTCACACAAAAATCTTTCCTCATCGAAGTCACCAGACAGAAACAAATGCAAGCAGTGAGGAGACTTCAATCTTTCATTAAAATATTCTTTAATGTCTTTGGAGTCACCCGAGAATGATGACTGGCTAGCAAGTTGGCAGATGCGTTAGCTACAGAGCACCTGTTCTTTCTATATTCAGGTTTCTGGAAACTTCAAGGTAAATCTCTCCTGAAGTGACTGAAATCGTTAAAGTCTAAAAACTGCTAATTATAATGTCCCAAGAAATTCCCAAAGTGAAAAGCTGGCAATATACCTACCACATAATGACTCAAATAATTCAGAATAATGCAATCCATGCAGAGTTAAACATTCATATACTGCTCTTGTGTACAATTTTCTCTCACTTGACGAAACATACTTTTAAGAATAAGCATTAAAGGTTGCTGCTGTAATTTTTTTGGATGGGCAAAATCCCCGCTGAATTAGGGGGGAAAAGTTGGAAAGATACTATATTAAGAAAAAAGTCTTGGGCCGGGTGTGGTAGCTCACATCTGTAATCCCAGCACTTTGGGAGGCTGAGGTGGGTGGATCACTTGAGGTCAAGAGTTTGAGACCAGCCTGGGCAACATGGTGAAACCCTGTCTCTATTAAAAATACAAAAATTAGCTGGGCGTGGTGGTGGACACCTGTAATTCCAGGTACTCTGGAGACTGAGGCAGGAGAACTGCTTGAACCCAGGAGGCGGAGGTTGCAGTGAGCCGAGATTGTACCACTGCACTCCAGCCTGGGTGACAGACTGAGCTGTAGCTCATAAAGGAACACGAGACAAAGTTTCAATGTAACTTCCATTGCTTTTCATGTTAAACACTAAAACCTGTTAATAATAGTAAACCATAAAATACTAGGCTAGTATTAGTTCCTTGCAGGAAAAGAAATTAGATTTTTAAAGGACTGGTGATGTCAAAATAATGACTTTCCTTTTCAAAAGTCCTGCTGCTTCACTAGTATAACTTTTCTTCTCAACACATATTGGTTTACTTTTTCTTAAGTAATGCATATTTACTGTAAAACATTCAAACCATACTGAGAAGTATAATAGAATAAAATACACCTTTCTCACCACCTAAAATAACCATCATTAATATTGTGATGAACTCCCTTTCACAAGCCTCTACGCCTGTCTACATAGTCATCCATATTTTACCTAATTGGAAAATTATGCATGACGTTTTTATTATGGAAATATTTCTTTCATTCTCTTTAAGAAGAAGCGACAAAAAAATTAAATAACATCTGTAACAAAGAAAATAATGCAAACCATTTTCAACATGGTCTAAAAATGACAAAAATTTCCCTACTGGTTGATTCTTTCCAATTTGCAGAGAAAATTTCTTTTGAAAGCCTCTGCTTCTTCAATTCCTCCGGTGGCTTCCATTTTAAATTAAAGAGTATACTTATTTTTATGTTTTTGATTTATGAATTATAGAA
The DNA here is from genome assembly GCA_036589455.1 of Ateles fusciceps. Lineage (NCBI taxonomy): Eukaryota > Metazoa > Chordata > Mammalia > Primates > Atelidae > Ateles > Ateles fusciceps. The sequence continues at coordinate 6,300,337 of JAZHEH010002605.1, forward strand.
AATAGCAGTTGATTCCATGAAATAAAGACTAAACATTTAGCATCTTACAATACTAATTCAACTTTCTCACTCTTAAACTTCCAATTTTAGTTTGTTTCATTACCTTTACACTTTATTACCTTTGTTGCGATTTTCAACATTTACAATCTGTTATGTAGCAATAATTAAGTTTTCCATTCTTGTCTAATATTAAAATTTTAAACCCTCTAAAATGTAGCTATAAAGTTGTGATTCTGGCTGCCCCAGAGAAAGATATACAAATCCCATGTCTCTTTACCCTGCAGCTCTAAAGTAGATTTTCCCAAAGCAGTGATTTTTAAAAACTTTCTTTTAGCTTGTATAACTTCTATGATTTCATCTCGGCTGCCATATTCTATTTATAACTTATATTGTGTACTTTTCTGTTTCAGAATTTATTCAAGTAACTTTTTTTATATGTACTATGAAGGGAACAGAATTTCTGAGTTCATGTCTGAAAACGGCTAGGTAGAGAATTCTTGGTCCAAAATAAATCTGCTTCCAAACTAGGAAGACATTACCTCGTTTACGTCCACTAATTAGACTTGATGCTAAGAATTGATTCTACTTCCCTTGTAAGAGAGCCAGCCCATTGACTCTTTCTGGAACTCTTTTTTTTTTTTTTTTTTTTTTTTTTTTGAGTTAGAGTCTCGCTCTGTTGCCCAGGCTAGAGTGCAGAGGCATGATCTTGCCTCACTGTAACCTTGACTTCCAAGGTTCAAGCAATTCTCCTGCCTCAGCCTCCCAAGTACCTGAGATTACAGGCCCATGCCACTACGCCTGGCTAATTTTTCTTTTGCATGTTTACTAGAGAAAAGGTTTCACCATATTGGTCAGGCTGGTCTCAAATTCCTGACCTCAAGTGATCTGTCAGTCTCGGCCTCCCAAGTGTTGAGCATGAGCCACGGCGCCTGGCCTGGAACTCTTTAAAAATTTTTTTTCTTTATTCTAGGTGTTATGACATTTCACCAAGATATATTTAGGTTTGGGTCTTTTTGCACCCTCATTCCGATCAATTCTAGTGGATTATATCAACCCCAAGACTCATATAAAACGGTTTTCTACTCTTTTCTGTCCTCTAGTATCTCCCATTTTTATCATTTTGAAGTTCCATTAGAAGACTGTTGATTACTCAAAGTCAATTCACCATTTCACTTACTTTGCTCTCATATTTTTCATCACTGTCTTTATTATAAGCTACAAAGATTTGCTCTACTTTTTTTTCCAGAAGAGCAGCTTAGTTTGTCTCCTATCAGTTTATTTAATTCTACATTAGAGTATCACAATTTTAATTGCTAGGCATTGTTTCTTATTCTCTGACTACTCCTGTTCATAGCACCCTATTCTTATTTTATGCACCTATCATTCTCTGTCCCAATGAACTTACAAGGATAATTTTTTTTAAAGTTCTCTGCTGTCCTCTGCATTATCTGAGCTCAATTCCTTTATTCATCTTGCTCTTTGACACACAAATTGTTTTCCTCAAATATCTTGTGATTTTTGGTTTTAATTTGTTGAAGAGAAATATTTCACATTTTTTTTTTATTATTGTAATTCTGTTTCCTCGCTAAAGCTGGGTAGAGAGAAGAGGAACGCAGTAAAAGAGAAAAACACCTCAGTTTCTCTTCAGCATGTGTTAATTAATATTCCTCAAACTTTTAATTATTCAAAAGAATCTCAAAATTTGTTTCCTTTTTTAAATGAACCTGACATTGTGAACATAAAATCTGGGAATCTGTGTTCTACCCGTGGAGGTGTGAAGGAATAGAGAGAAAGGTACAGAATGTCTCCAAAGCAGCAAATTTGATCAGTTTCAGCCTTTATTATCTATTATAATCAAAAGTTCCTAATATTTGCATAGAAACCTAAAATACACCTTACTGCCAACTGTTGATTGGCAATTAAACATGCATATTTAGCATCAGAATTAGCATACCTTTTTCCTCCTCCAACATCTTCCTTCAAACTCTACTTAGATTTGTTGTCATTTTCAGAAACTAGTTCTTATTGTCCCACTGGAAATGATTCAAATGCTAGAAGTCCTTTGCTCTCAGAGGTCAGTTAAGAATAGAAGAAGTCCCAGGCACTGGCTGGCTTACCTGCTGGGTGGTGCTGGTGACGATACCCTGCTGCAGGCGGTAGGCCTGCTCTTGAAGGTATTTTCTAGTCTCGTGATTTCGTAGCAGGTAGTTTTCTATCTGGAAATAAAGCACAGGTATCCCTCAAGAACACATTTCAACCCAGAGGAGAATAAAGTGTAAGTGAAACAGTCAGTTGTTGAACTTAAAAACCGAAGTGCAAATCCACACAGCCTGCCAGCGCCTGGACCCCACAAAACACATGGGATGGGGAAACTGGCTTTCATTGTGATTACTGCTGTTTCTAGTGAGAGATTCAACTTGCAGGTAATTGGAGTAATTTGTATGTAACTCAGTAGCTGAAAAAGATAAGCAAGGTTTTAATTGCCTGTAGGGCTAGAGACCCCACTTCGTGACTTTTCATCACTTTCAGCACACAATCTCAATCCTTCTCTCGTATGACTACCCAAGAGTTCAGAAGTTAAATAAATACCCCAGCGAATAAGGATGGTGCTTTCTGAATCTCTTATAGCCTTATTCCAGTTGTACAATGTATCAGCACTTAGAAAATTATTCATTTTAACGTAAAAAAGAGCGAGAGACAGAAAGAATAGCTACAAAATCTGAAGGATACAGGCTGGTACAACTCAAAGGTATATACTAATTTCATTAATCCATCAGATTTTCCTATTTTCTCAAAACAGGACTGAATTATTAAGATTATAGCAAATAAAAAATGGATCTCTGTATTTTAATACATAAATTATATCCTATGAAAAATTCAAAGGTACAAATGATAACTAGATTAAAATAAAGCATTCAAGAAGAACAATACGCAATAAATATACATTTAACAAAATGCAAGGTTAACTATTAAGAATGATGAATACCGATAAAGATGTTTTTTAAGGAATAATCTGAGGTTGGTAAATTTTGTCACCTATTTTTTTTTAATATGTTCTTTTAGTTTCTTTTTAATAACATCACTTAACCATTTGGCTTTTAATTTGTCATAGTAGTTCCCTGGTTAAGAACTTCTAATAACTGTGAAGCTCTAAGTATTATTACATTTTAATGTTAATTTTCCATATGCTTAAATGACTACTTAATATCAATTCAAAATTATTAAAATACAGACTGTAATTACTATCATCACTTGAAAATATAAAGGAGAATAAAATGTACCTTTCCATTAAACATAAATGAAGAAATTATAAAAACAAAAAGACACCTGAAATGAAACATCATTAAAGTGACACCTTAATGTGTCACACATTATATTCTATTACTTTCTCTTGTTGCTTCCCAAGAAGTCATCTCTTTCCAAGGTGACATTACTATCCATGCAGAATATTTTGCTGAAAAGATTCCTGCCTAAAATATGTGACAGGCACACACTACCACCCAGCCTGCGGTCCTTTTGCTTTGTTAGTTATTATATACTTGGCCTCCCTGCAGCACTGGCTGTAGCTGCATCTGAGAGATTTTCAGAAGGCTCATCTCACACACAGGCAGTGCATCCAAGGATGGCTCATGCCTTCCAGACATTTCCCCCAGATGCACCAGTGGTGCTTTACAGACTTAAGCCAGGAAGGAATTTTTTAAAGAAAAGTAATACTCTAAAGCTTGTTTCTAAAAATGAGCTCAAAAGGAAGAAACAGTAACAATTTTCAGGTGACTTTAATATCAGGCCTGTATACACCATCACTGAAATTATCAGCATCTAAGAGTAATAGGGTAAACTCTGCTTAGAGTAATAGGGTAAACACGCACCATTTCAGACTAAGGACAGAAAACCCACCTCCTGAAGGACCAAAGGGGTCATTATCATGTTTACCGGGCTCCCCTAGACAGCTGAGAGCAAGTCGGGAGATAATCCAGAGCTAGTTAGACGTCTCTGGTCTCACTGATGAAAACAACAGCAGCACAAGAAGCAAAAACAAACAAAATCTATGTTTTAGTAAAGAATCTTGTGGGTTTTAAAAAATATATTGAATATTGAATCACCATATTTTTTAATTCAGTAGAGTAAAAGTAAATTGGCCTATTTTTTTTTCCAGAAGACAAAAATCTACCTGTTAAAATAAAAACTTGAGTATATAAGAACACAGCAAGTTTTACAAGAAAAACCTATAGGCTGAGTGTGGTGGCTCGTGCTTGAATCCCAGCACTTTGGGAGGCTGAGGCAAGAGGATCCTTTGAGCCCAGGAATTTGAGACCAGCCTGGGCAACACAGCAAGACCTCATCTCTACAAAAAAATTTCAAACTTAGCCAGGTATGATGGCTCACTCCTGTAGTTCTAGCTACTCAGGAGGCTGAAGTGGGAGGATCACTTGAGCTCAGGAGTTTGAGGCTACAGTGAGCCATGACTGTGCCACTGCAGTCTGGCCTAGGTGACAGATGAGACCCTGTCTCAGAAAAAGAACAGAAGAGAAGGAGAGGAGAGGAAAAGAACATGAGAGGAGAAGAAGAGAAGAAGGAAGGGAGAAAGATGGGAGAACGACAGGGGGAGGGGGAGGCGAGAGAAGAGAAACAAGTAAATATAAACTTTAAAGTCACCAACTTTTTGTTAAGAAAGCACAAATTTTACAGTTAACATATTTGCATACTTTGCGCTGAGTGTCCATTTTCTGTACCTACTTTCAATTTCTCGACCTGTCAATTGTGTCTTGATATGGGAGGAGTCATATCTATCATGTTTGTAACTGTTTTCTGTTTATTACATTTGGTCTTTGTTTCTTTTATCTTCCCTTTTTTTCTACTGTCTCTGGTTTTAATTAGGCATTTTGTATGGTTACATTTCTCTTCTCTCCTAGTTTATCAATTATACTCCTTTTAAAAAACTTCTTAGTACTTGTCTTAGTGTTTGCAATATGAATTTATAAATAATCCAAGTCTATTTTCAAATAACGCTACATTGTTTCATGAGTAGTACAGGTACTTTGTAACAGAATATTGTCAATTCCCTTTCTATTCTTTATACCACATTCACCCGGTACATTGCGGTTATTATTACTTTAAAAACCAGTCATCTATTATATCAACTAAGAAACACAGAATGTTACCTTCTTTTATTCCCTCTGATGCTCTTCCTTTCTTTATGCAGATCCACTTTCTAATGTATATCATTTTCCTTCTCCCTGAAGAACTTTTAACATTTCTTGCAAGACAGATCTACTAGTGATACATTTCCTCGGTTTTTGCTTATCATAGAAAGTCTATTTCTGCATTACTTTTGAAGGATAATTTTCCTAGATATAGAATTCTAGGCTGCTGAGGGTTTTTTGTACCAACACTTTAAATATGTCACTCCATTCTCTTTTGCTTACATGGTTTCTGACAAAAACAATGATGTAATATCCTGGTTTCTCAACACACAGGTGTTTTTTTAGTCTAAGTTCTCTAAAGATTTTCTCTTTGTCTTTGGTTTTCCACATTTTGAATATGCTATGCCTACGTGTGCTTTTTTGGTATTTATTCTACTTGGTATTCTCTGAGCTTTCTGGATGTGTGGTTTGGTGTCTGTTGGGAATTTCAGAAAATTATCAGCCATTATTACTTTAGATGTTTCTTTTGTTCCTTTCTGTGTTTTCCTTTCGGTATTCCCATTACTTGCAAGTTTCAACTTCTATAATTATCCCACAGTTCTGGGATAGTCTGGTCTGTTATTTTCTTTTTTTCTTTTTGCAATTCAATGTGGGAAGTTTCTACTGAAGAATCTTAGAGCTCAAAGATTCTTCCCTCAACCATGTCCAGTCTACCAATAACCTCATCAAAGGTATTCTTCATTTCTGTTACAGGTTTTTTATCTTTAGTATTTTTAGTTTTTCTTAAAAGCCTTCCTCTCCTGCTTACATTACCCATCTGTTCTTGACTGTTATCTGTTTTTTCCACTAGAACCCTTAACAAGTTAATCATGGTTATTTTAAAGGCTCTGATAATTCCAAAACTGGTATCATATATGTCTCATTCCGATGCTTGTTTTGTCTCTTTCACACTGCTTTATTGTTGCTTTATAGCAACAATTTTTGGCTGAAAGTGGAAAATGATGTATCTGGTAATACAACCTAGTCATCAGCGTTTCAGTGTGAGGTTTTATACATTAACTGGCTAAGAGCTAGGCTCTGTTGAATATTTGTTTTAGCAGTAGATGCCAGAGGCTTCGATGTCCTCTAGTGTCCTTGGTTTTGTATCCCCCTGTTGTTTGGGGTTTCCCGAGAAACTCTTTGATTACACTCTGTGTCTCGCAGTTTGCTCGGTTGTAATCTGCTGTTATTTTACTTAATTTGGTGATAAGGTGTTAGGAAGGAGAAGCATTCTATAATCCTTATAATTAGTCTTTTTTTTTTTTTTTAAGCAATCCTGGTCCCTGGGCTATGGCCTTCAAAAATAGTTCTTATTCTTTTTAGCTCTACCCCTTACGTGAGACAGAAAGGTTAGAGAGGGCTGGGTTGTTTAATTGTGTTTCCCCTATTCAAATAAGGCCCTACTGAAGTAGTTTCTCTGGCTGCTAGATCTTTGTTATTTAGAACAGAATGCTCTGGATGTGTTTCAAAATGGTTATTTTTCCCCTTCCCCCAGCCAGAAAACAAAATTTTTTCTCCAGTCTTTACTGTGATAGCCTGGTGTGACTCATGGAAATAAAACCCATGAAAGGGTGGGGACTTCCCTAAAACTGAACCCCTGGGAGTTTTTAGCTCTAAGCTAGTCTATGCTAAGCCTCTAGCAATTCATCACTTACTGTTTAAGTGCTCCTGTAAGTTACCATTCTACTAGCTTCCGCTCCTGGCAAGCTGATCTTGGCTATGATTCACTGTGATTCTCTGTACTTTCCTCTCTCCAGTTTCCAGTTTCCAGGGTGATAGTTTTCCTTGTGACTTCAGTTCTTTGATAGATCTAAGAAAAGTCATTGATTTTCTGTCTGTTCAGATTTTTTTGTTGTAAGGATGGGAGGGATAACTTTCAAGTTGTTGAGAGATCAAATCTGAAACCAAAAACCTGGTTTCTCTAGAATATGTCTTTTATCGAAAGGTGATTAGTATTCTATTGGAAATTATAAAGACATCTAATATTTTTACGCAGCTTTTCACAAACTCCTTTTTACATACACTGTGTCACTGGATCCTCGTGGTCACCTTAGCCAAATTAGTCTTCCTGCTCTTTGTTTTCCGTATCTGCAATAACAGAACCTTCTGCATCATTTACTTTAAAGATTACATGTATTAATTTATGTAAAACATTTAAAATAGTGCCAGACACCCAGTAAGAATTACATATTGTCAGCTAAACATAGTTATTACATAGTTCTATTTTTCCTACTTACATAGTTGAAAAAAATGAAGTTCAGAAAACTTGAATAACTTATTGAAGGTTATGGGAAGAGTTTAACTTTGAGTCAGATATTCTAAATTGAAATCTTGATTTCTTTTGCCATACCACAGCTTTTCCCTCCCTCATCTCTAATTGTATTCTCTTCTATTCAACATATGCCTAAAAGGTATTCAAGCGACCAGGCATGGTGGCTCACACCTATAATTCCAACACTTTGGGCGGCCAAGGCAGGAGGACTGCTTGAGTGCAGGAGTTTGAGACCAGCTTGGGCAACACAGTGAGAACTCATCTCTATAAAAAATTTTAAAAATGAGCTGGGCACAGTGGCATATGCCTGTAGTCCTGGTTGAGATGGGAGGATCACCTGAGCAGAGGTGGCTGAGGCTGCAGTCAGCCATGACTGCACCACTGTACTCTAGCTTGGGCAACAGAGCGAGACTGTGTAAACCAATCAATCAATCAGTGAAGTATCCAATCATACATGCCGGGCACTGTGCTAGCTGTGGGAATAAACAAGATGAAAAAATACATAAGCTTTGCCTTCAAATAACTCATAGTCCATTAGCAGAAAAAAACATGTAGCCAGGTAACTTAAATCAATGTCGCAAGGCCAATGACAGAGAGGAGCATGGGAAATCCTAAGAAGACCACACATCTAGGGAAGAAAAGGGCCTCTGAGAGGTTTTCCTGGATGAGCTGACACTGGATTTCAATCTCAACAGACCTGCATGGTAGACGGGAAAGAAAAAGGATGTGTGGAATATAGGAGAGGTTCTCAAACTTTACAAACACCATGAGAGCTTGTGAAAACACAATGCTAAGTCCTACCCCAGTTTCTGAGGCTCAATAATTTGCACTTTTAATGAGTTCCCTGAGACAGGCCAAAACAAAAGAGTTGGCCAAAGATGAAGTGGGAAGTGAACAGGAGTCAGATCCTGGACAGAATTTCCTGCTGTGTTAGGGAGACCCAGCTTTATTTGTCTTGAAAGCCACTAGGAAGGGACAGACTGAAGATTTTAGTCTGCTCAGAATTACCCCAAACTAGGATGGCTATTTTTTACTGCAACATGGAAAACTGACAAGAGGAGGCAAATGTGACACTAATCCTGGGAAGAGATGATGAGACGTGAAGAGAGGCATCCGTAATGGGAAGAGAGGGAAGGAAAGCTAGTGAAGGGATTTATGCTACACAATGGTAGACTTGGTGATTCATTAGCTAAGGAAGAAATGAGAGAAGAAAGTCAATTTTGGGAGACTGGATGGAAGGTGGTAGCACTGTGATCTGAGACGCCTTCATCAACTAAGATGGACCCTAACGTTAAGGAAACAAAGTCACCTCTGGGGTGAGGGTTCAGGGCCAGCTGGCAAGGGAAATTTCAAAATTCCTACAGCTCGAAACTCCCTAACAATAGGAGCTATCACACTCCTTCTACTCTGATTTACAGCTCAGACCACTACAACTCTGACTGGGCCGAGGGCCAGCCTTACATTCTTTTTTGATAAGTAACTGCAAACCTTAAACCAGTTTCAGCCAGTGTACAGAGGCTGCACACAAGCTGTCTTTGTGTACTATAGTTAACCTTTTGAGATAAATAATCACATTCGCCCTTATTTTAATGCTGAAACCTCACCCCAAAGAGAATATGAGATGTATGCTACATGCTTATCCATTGCACATGCACTCTACTCCCCCTCATAAATATGTACAGCTTCCCCCGACACCTGCTGCATATGTACAACTGGATTATGTGATGCAGGCCTTGTGAGGCATAAAACCCAACCTGCCTTTCCACTCTTTGAAGACAGGAGCATATTCAGCACACACCAGAGACCGTCTCTCTCGGTTTGCAAACCAGTGTCATTGATAAAGCTATCCTTTCTAAATTTAGCCATCCTGGTCATCTTTTGGATGACATCACCAAGGAGAAAGAACAAAGGGGGAGGAAAAGTTCAAAGATCCATCAAATAACAGTGTGAGCAGAACAGGCTTCTTCAGATGGGGAATATTTGAGCACATCTAAAATGGAGAGAAAGGTAGCCACAGAAAGAGAAGGATGAAGATACGGGAGGGCAAGGGAATGATTCAGAGGTTTCCAGCACAGGGAAGAATAAGGTCAAATGCACCAGGGAACGGCTGAGCTTGGAAGTGGAAGGGACCTCTGAGTTTGCCAGTACAGAGGCAGGAATGGGTGTGCATTTACACACATTTATAGATAAGCATGGTAAAGTGAGAGCTCAGGAATACCCTAAATTTCCTGATGAAGAAGAAGAGAGGGTTCCACCTGTTAAGGATGAAGGGGAGGGAAGCTGTGTCAAGTGACATTCACTTCCACACCTTTCTCCAACAGCCATCCGGGATGTTAAGCATACTTAAGCTCTGGCATGTTGAGGTCGTAAGGATGTTATTTTATTCCACTTCAATTGCATGACAAGTTTTAGTTCCTTAGTTTACTCCTCCCCCCGTCACGCATTACGCCAGCTATAGTCATAAGAACACAGACAATGTGAAAAAAAAACAAGTAAAATAACGAAGTATTGTTTATATATTCAGGAACATGACCACAATTCAAATGTGAATTTCTTATAATTAAGCTACTGATCCTTTAGTACCTTTTGCAGAGCCTCTTCTGTTTTTTCAGGGTTTGTTTTCAGGGCTTGAGAAGCATCATACATAGGAATTGGCATAAATCTTAACGTGTAGTTCCTAGGAAAAGGAGAAAATAATATACTTCTTAAAAATAACTTCCTATTACCTTAACTCAGCATTCTTTTTTTAAAATCCAAAAGGATAGCTGCAAGAGAGGCTTAGAAAATTCCAAACCAGCAGACCATCTGGGCCCCTAGATTGCAGATTACCCTTTGTAATAACCACAGATGCAATACCGCAGGCAACCTCATTAATTCACACCACCTAAAAAACTGACACAACGTGGAGGAATGCAATTTTGTTGTTTTGTTTTTAGTCTTGGATTCCATCAGGAAAGAATTTTCACACTGGAGCTAAAAAGATGAACTGAGAGAAGCCTAAGGAAAGTCCAGCATCAACTTGCTACATGGGTTTTTGTAACCAATACACCTGACTGTACCTGGGTCCCCACAGTGCTGATGTGTGGTGACCAGACCCATACTTGTAGAGGAAAAAACAGAAATAAAAACAAAACATTTCCTTGCAAAGCAAGCCATCAGCATCCACAAAATAGTCTTTTAAGCTTCTGGGCTCCAGTAAACGAAGATGTCCAATATACATGAGATCGTCTCTTTAAAGCTGCTGGGAAAAGGTCTGCTGCCTGGCTAAACACTCTGGCCTCTGCAGGTCCTTTCAGCTTGAGTTCAAGAGCTGCCATCCACCAGGCTCTAGAAACCAAATGAAGCAACTGTTGACTGCCGTATATTATCCCACTGCTACTGGCAGGCCTATTGAACACAAACATGCAGGACATAGCCTGTATTTTTGTGTGAGGAAAACACATAGAACTCTGAATCTAGTTCCTGGTCTTTGATCCTGACCTACCTGCAAACTGCTATGTGCTCAGATGGCCATTAACACCTGCTCATCTACCACAAACTCCAGTATTAGAGATGACTTCTGTCCTCCACCCCAACATGGATCTGTCCATTTCTACAACCCGGTGCTCAGGAAGAGATCAATTTCACCTTGGGCTACTTGGTGGCAACTGGGACATTAAAACTGCATGGTCAGCTGCCTTGTTTTAGGACTCTAAACTATCAGCAGCACTCACAGTGTGCTTCTCAGGCATATTTACACGACAAGATCTACCAGAAGAATAAATTAGCAAACAACTCCTAAAATAAGGTACTAATAATGAATAAATAATAAAGAAAACCATTTTCTTAATAATGGTAGCAGTCTAGATGGGCATTATCTAATGGAAAAAAAAAATTCACCCAGTCCCAACTTATAGGGTGGCTTCATGTAAAATAATCAAAGAGAAACCTGTAACTTCTATAGCTTTAACTTTTATCTTAGCTTTGTTTTAGCAAAATTGTTTTTTGTTTGCCTTCAGAAAATCCAGCCAAATGAAATTAAGAGACAGTAGGTCTTTTTACGGCCTTGACAATTTTCCTTTCCCTCATCCAATTTTTATCATGTTACAGATCAGCAGAGTTTATTTAAACCAAATGTGATTTTGAAGCACTGGCATCTTGGAGCAGAGCATACATAATTGACTGTGATCAAGGGAGTCCAACAGGCAATCTGGAAATGTTGAGTACTGGTGGTGCACGCTCCTGGCTTCTTCCAAACACCCGTCTGGGCTGGCAGTCTACAACATCAGGGTGGCAACCGTGCTGCTAGCATCCAGATGCAGCTCAGTGTAAATAAATGTCTCCATTTGGGGATTTGCGGTGCAACAGGAGTAACCATAGGGGCTTCTGTAATCATGCAGTGGACGTGCCAAACCGATGGTCTAAGCTGCCTTACCCCTAATTGGTGATGGCCTGGGGTCAGTACAAAGAAGGGGCTGACAGATGAGTCTTTGTGATTTTGTAGCGGCAGTAACTTTGAACTCCTGTCTAAAGCAGAGCCACAGGATTTAGAAATGGAAGGGACTTAGAGATTATTTATCCTCATACTCTCACTTTACGAAAAAGGAATTAATCAGAGACGTAAAATGCCTTGATCAAGATCACAAGCTTGTGGGTGACAGAGCTGAAGACTGAATGAAGGACTCCTGATTCCCAGTCTAGGGTTGTACCACAACGCCATGTCAGGCGTGAGAGGCCCTCCTGGGAAGCCTCATGTATATATACTAGGAATCCGGAAAGACACAAAATAGTGAGCCTTTCCTCCTCTTTCCCAGGGAAACAGCTTCTATGCTATCGGACCCTAATTTTTCACCCACATTTTATAGACTCTGATTTTTAAGGCTATAAATCTGCTTTGTCCATTTCTGTCTTTATAATAGGAGGATGGAAAAGCCCAGAAAGAACCACATTCCTAGTATTACTTTCAGCTATGTCTAGTATTATTATTTTCTCATTTAGCTTCCTCGGAATATAAATTCAACAATAAATAATAATTGCAGGGTTTAGTTACTGAAGTAATGAAGAAAGCCTTTCAAAGTAATGAGACAACTTAGCCCCAGGCTTACCATTTATCAATTTCACCTTTATTTTCTGGACCTCAGGTTCCTTCTTGGCAGGGAATTCAAAGGTGTCACAACAGGCAAAAGAACAAGACCCAGTGTAGACTGTCAAACCACAAAGGGGAAAGGAAACAGGCAAGTGTCACACGGCCCCTTTCCTGTGATCTCATTTAATTCTCATGACAGTGTGGTGTCTCTGGCAGAACAGGCATCTGTGCCCTCATTTCATACACAAGGAAACTCCCACCAGAAGAAACTCAATGTCTTCCAAGATCCCATAGCTGGTTAGCAGTAGATTAAATTCAGACCCAGATCTTCTGATTCCCCAGTGAACAGTTGCTTCCATTACCCCCGCAGATAACACATACACCACTGGGGTCTTTTTGGTCTTTTCCTAGAAAGGAATCCTAATTCAAACTTACTTTTCCATGGCAACAGCTATATCCTGAAAGCCTTGGGCGGTGATGTTGTTCTTGTCCCATATTACAGTCCTGTTTGAAAACCAAATCACATAAGTGATCAGACACTTGGGAACAGAGAAAGGGATTCTCCCACTGAATATAAATCTCTCATAGACAGCACTGACTGTCTAGATACTTATTTCAGTGAGCAAGGAATCATGTTCATCTGTATTTCTAACCAAACGAGGATAAGCACCTCCCCCAATATCATATTTGTAACACATTTACCATGCAAGTAGTGTGGAAAAATGACTTAAAAGCAATAGCACATAAATTAACTTACTATTATGTTATCTAACTTTCACCAGACAGAACACTCTAAATTCTGATTTCTCTGATATTCTCCCAATAGTATTCTAGTATTTATGCTGAAGTGGAAGCTATTTACAAAAGATGCTAACCAGTTCCATGCCCAATATAAAGAATTTCAGCTACTGAGATTTTTTTCCCCCTAAACAGTAAAACACAAGTGTTTCTAAAACACTAGAGTGAATCTGTCATAGTTCCTTGCATTTACATTATTTCCCTGACATGGCTTAATTGGTAATCCAGGAATTTGCTCACTCTGCTGGCAAGACGTCACTTACTATAAACAGGAGATTGTTTGCTTTTTAAACACAAAATCTATTTGGGGAGAAAAATATTATTTTACCTTTAGGATGTGTGTACTTCAGAGGTATTTAGGATTTTTCAGTTCACCCTGACACATAAAATAACTTTTATTTGTCTGGATGATCCCAGCCTCACAACTCTCACCGCCTTCCCTTCCTAATCTCGATGACCTTCTTTATACGCACACTGACCTTCAAAGAAACTGCCGCAGACTTTGGCTTTTGGCTTCAGTTTAGACAGAAAACTCAAACTTTTATGCCACACAATATAAAAACATCATGAAAGAGCCCTTGAGGAGCAATGCGAATTAACTCTTCATGCACCAGACTGCTGACCTAGGTAGCAACTCCAACCTGTCTGAATGATGGGTGGCAACAGGGCGACAGTGGAGCTAGTCCTTAAGAAAAGCCACGTTTAAGCAATATGGAATAAACAGCTAGCACCCAGTGTGAGCCTGGTGTTGAACCAGCGGACCTTGTAGATGCCTTGTTTTTAAGTCTTTATATTGGCAGGGACGAGCAAGGGGGTTAATACCTTGGGCTCACAGCAAACTATGGGCTCTGCTCACTTAGTGCTGCCGACAAAACATCTCCCTGTTGCCTTATCCCAGATATTTCTGATCATCACCCTTTAATTTCACCTTTTTTTTTTTTTTTGAGACAGGGTCTCGCTCTGTGCAGAATGCACAGGCTGGAGTGCAGTGGCACAATTCTCACTGCCTTTACCCATACATTGGTCAGCTGTCAACGCTGATGTCAGATAGGAAATCCTGACACTCTTAGTCAGTTTCTACCTTACAACAGAAATGTAAGACAACAGACTGAAGTAATCACTTTGTCTAAACTTGGGAACACTCTCTTATTATTCTGACAGAAGTCTTGACACTGTCACCTCTTCTCCTCAGCTGGCCTCAAGGGAAGCTCAGGTCCCTTTGGGCCCAGCAGCTCTGCAATGCCTGCAGCTCAGAATCTGCTCCAAGCCTTCCTCAAGAGCAGGGAGGGCAGGATCTGCCTACCTGAGCTTGGTGTTGATCTGCAGTGCTTTGGCCAGCATCTTCGCTCCCATGTCCCCCATTCCGTTCCCGCTAATGTCCACTTTGGTCAGGGAGGTGTTGCTTCCCAGGGCATTGATGATGATGGTGACCTCAGTCTTGAGTTTCGAGTCAGCCAGGGACAAGGACTGCAGAGGCTGTGGAGCAAATGACACGCAACACTCAGCAGTCTCATCAAAGCAGCACCCACTCTCCAAGACCCATTTCATGGAAAATGACAGGGGATGGACCCACTGCACATGTCTGATTTTAGAAGTGCTACTTAAAAGACACTCACAGATAGAAACCGAAGGTTCTGGCGCAAAATGGACCGCTGGAGTAAAAGATGGAGAACTTGTGTTTTAATGCTCAATACCTATCACTTTTCTTTTGAGCAAAGCCAGGGAAAGACATGGAGGCTGACAAACGCCAGCTTTAAGCAGAGGATAGGATGAAATAAATAAAAACATAACAGAAATTTCTCAGCTTTAATATGATCACCCTTTATACCCATTTTACTTTTACATAAGGTGAAATGGCACCTTAAAATACTAATAAAGGATAAATGCAAGATAAAAGCCAGCCAGACTAATAGCTGACAATTACTGAACAATGACTGTGTTTAACCACCATTTAAGCTTTTTATGTGTATTAATTCACTTAATCTTCCCACTGACCCATTACTTAGTTGCTTCTATTACCCCATTTCCCCAACCAACAAACAGAAAAGTTAAGTGACTCAACCAAGGTTACACTGTTAACAAGCACCTGAACTAGGATTCAAATTCAGAGGTACTGGTTCCAGATTTCATGCTTCTAAACCTATACCACATCTCCCAATTAGCTTATCCCAGATGTTTTTGATCACTCTTTTATTTTTTTTTTTTTTTGAGATAGGGTCTCACTTTGTGTAGAATGCACAGACTAAAATGCAGTGGGACAATCACCACTCACTGCGGCCTTGATGTCTTGGGCTCAAGCCGTCCTCCTACCTCAGCCTCCTAAGTAGCTGGAACTACAAGTGTGCAACACCACATTCGGCTCATTTTAAAACGTTTTATATGGAGACAGGGTCTCACTATGTTGTCCAGCCTGATCTCGAGCTCCCAGGCTCAAGCAATCCTCTCACCATGGCTTCCTAAAGTGCTGGAATTATAGGCACAAGTCACCACACCTGGCCTTAACTGTTAAGTATCAATCAGAAAATAATTCCTTTTCTAAGTTAAACCTGTATGGCTTTTGTTGGCGGGGGGAGACACAAGGTCTTGCTCTGTCACCCAGGCTGGAGTGTAGTGGTGTGATCTTGGCTCAGTGCAACCTCTGCCTCCTAGGTTCAAGCAATTCTCCCACATCAGCCTCCCGAGTAGCTGGAATTACAGGCATCGGCCACCATTCCCGGCTAGTTTTTGTATCTTTAGTAGAGACCGGGTTTCACTGTGTTGGCCAGGCTGGTCTCAAACTCCTGACCTCAAGTGATCATCCGGCCTCAGTCTCCCGAAGTGCTGGGATTACAGGCATGAGCCACCATGCTAGGCCTTGTGTAACCTTTTTATTTGACCATAAGCTATATAGTGAATCCAAATCAGCCCACTCATTGTCCATTTAAACCAGATACTGAAAGCCACTCAGCCTACAGGTTTTGTTTGTTCTGTACCGTATCTGACCAAATAATAATAATAATAAATTAATAGAGCTTCCTATTTACACCAAATTCACTTTCCTAGTTTATGTTGCCTTCCTAGCCCTGTGGGCATTTGAGTTTGCATTCCTTGATTTAAGCCATAACTTACTGAAGTGGGGTAAGAATTCCAGGTAGACCGGGTTGAACCAACGTGGCTCTAAATGTCAGAATTCAGACTTCCCTGCGAGATCTGGATGTCTCCTGGGTTGCGTGGAGTGCTCTATATTGTCCTAGCCACACTTAACAAATTATTATATGGTTATTGCATAAGGAGCCCCCCACTTACAGGAAGTAGTGATAGAAGTGGCTTCTGGGTTAATCTACGACCAAGTTCCACAATGGCCCAGGGGATTGGAGCTCTCAAGATGTGCCTGAGTGGTCTAAATGACAGCCCCCACACACAGCCTGGGGTTTATCTGTGTCCACTTAAACACTTAACATTGATTTCCAAAGCAACACCTGTGAGAGGTTCATCTCCCAAAGGGCTACAGGAGACAGAACGAGGGTGTTGATAGTTTCAAGACTCAGATATCAACAAGGCATCATTCCGCAAATGGTTGGTACCAAGAGACAATAAGCCTATTATTGTCCTTACCATCCAAATTTACCATGGCTTTCAAACTTAATACATTTATGGTAAAACCAAAAGGTAATGCTGTATTAATCAGAATCAAATTTATAACAATTAAATGGTCTGGTAAGTGCTAAGGCAATTAAAACCTGGGCCAAAAAAGTCTGCATATATTTAGACTCAAGTGGGTTTAGCACGGTTTTTAGTTTTCACACAGGAAAGTGGAAATGACAAGTAAAAATGCTCCAGGCTCAGGAAACTTAACGTTTAAAATAAAAAACAAACACAATATACTTTAATAAAAAGATGTAATCACATCTCTCATCATTTCAATAATCTCGATTCAATTACTACGAAAATGATATATTATAGCTTCTTCCTAATACTGGAAAACTGCCAACTCTCCAAGCCATCAAACATCAATTCCAGGACTATATTCAAATTCTTAATACACCCCAGTTAATAGTTAAAAATAATAGGCAGAGTCATTAATGCAAACAGAACAGCCTGAATTGCATGCATATTTATAAGGTCATCCGTTCTTGATTTATTGTACTTCCGTGTAACATTACTATTTGAAATCTTACTATTTATTTTTCATAGCTGAACATGCTTAATCTGAAATCTGTCTCCTGGCTACAGGCACTCCCAGGAGAAACACATTCTGTTCTACTGGTTACAACATGAGTTCGTATGTAATACTTCAGAACAAAACTCCTGTCATCTTGGCCTGTCTATATTACTCTCCCACGGCACTGGGTGCAGCAGCCTGAAAACCGCTGACTATAGCTAAAGGTGACAGTGGAACCCACGGCTTCTAGGTTTTTCAACTGAACAGAATGTACAATACTGGGTGAATAAGGTATTCCATAGGCTGGTCAAAGAACAAGCTCTGTAAACACAAGGTCAGAATGTAAAAAGCAAAGAGATTACTTTTTCATATGTAAAACCTGTATATAAATAAAACAAAAAATGATCCCAATTTTTCCAGGTATTGGTAAAATTTTTATCATCACAAGACTCATCTAATCATTTCAAATTGTTTTTGCATATTAGCATTTAAAAGTAGAAAAAAATAGAAGGCAATTGCTTTCTGAAAAAGCCATCTATTTTTCAATGGCAGGAACATACAAAGCTTTTCATTGTACATCATTACGAGCGACACCCTATTCAAATTTGTAAGTTGACAGAATTCGCATTCACATAGCAAACTTTATCATCTGCAGATAAGGTTTTAGGTATATTTTAACCATCATCTTTAGGTAACAAACTTCCAGAATTATAGATACAGTTTGAAGAAGCTCACATAATAAGCAAAACATAAAATTTATATACTTTTCATGGAAATATACATTTTCCTAAAGTATGTGTTAAGAAACAAACATTTTGGGGTGAATATTAAGTATAATTTTGTAATATTAGCTTCCCTAATCTGTTAAAACTGGGCCAAAATTGGAAAATCAGAAACTCAAACAAGGCAGAATGCTGTAAAGTCAAATTAAATACGTAAAGCAAACAGCATAAACTCTGAGAAGTCTAAATTACATTCTAATTATACCCCTAATTTCAATAACCCAGCATAAGAGCAACAAAATGTGGGGTTTATTAGCAAATGAGAGTAAGGAGAAGTGCTGAATTCATTAAATAATAATGAGATTCATTTTTTAGCCCACAGGTTGAAAATTACATCCACAATGAAGAGAACAGAGAACAGATTTTTCCCCCTGCCCATCAGCTCAGAGTCCCGCAAAAGAAGTGTAGGCAAGGGCAGGTGAGGAAAGTCCAGTGTCCACCCCCTCCTGGCCTCTTAGCTGTCACAGAAAAGTCAGCTTATAGCTGTAATAGAATTTGCTATTCCCTGGTATAAATTAAGAAGGGAAATTGGTACTTTTTCAAAATGCGACATACTCCACATGATTAATATAAAAATCACCCTCATGACCTACAAAAGTAGCTATTACAAAACATGAATAATGTGACTCTTCATAGTAGGAATACAAATTGATCTGAGTTTTAGGAACTGAAAAAGCTGCGTCTGGTAACCAAACAGCACTTCGAGAAGAAAGGGATGAAATCTTAACAAGCATCAGTAAGTATAAGGTGTAACGCACCCGCTCTAAATTAAATGGATTCACGGTACAGTGCTTCTTACTTTATCCATAAAATAACTTTTTTTTGCACCTAAAGCATTTTAAAGGGCAGCAAAATAAGATACTATTTGAAATTAAACTTCTTTACCCTGAACTAAATCTTGGTCAGAAGGAACTAAAGGGGATTAAAAATACAGAGTGCTACTAGACTTCAAGAAGCAACTGAAGATGGAAGAAAATTTCCTTGTCTACTATAATTCTGCATAATGAAATTCAAATTAGCAATAGGATATTTCTCAGCATTATATAAGGTCATAAAGTCAACTAGATTATAAAAATTCATGCCTGCAGATTAGTTTATTACCTGAAGTTAGGAAGTAGTAAGGCTAATTAAAAGACAGGCTCAGAGTCAATTTATACTTTTTTCATCTATTAGTCACAGTCTTCCTTTAATTGGCAGTGAGTTGAAAGAAGTAAAAATGTGAGTTTTCCAATACCTTGTATAACTTTACTAAAGCATATTATTCTATTTTTTAAAAAATAATAGAAAACGTACAGATTGATAAACCTATCTGAAAGCATTTCAGCACTAATCCAGTAGAAATAATCAGTAAGAATGGCAACAAACCCAAGATTTTAGTCCAAAATGTTTAACATAATACTCACTGATTCTTCGTCTTGAATCATCTGTACTAAGTTGTCCAATACAGGTGTCAGATTTCTAAAGAGATTTGAGAGATGTGGACAGTGGAATCAAATCAAAAGCTCTCAGGAGGCTGGTTATTTTCATCATTGTCATATAAAAAAATTCAAAACTCTTACTTGGATTTCATATTATTAAAATTTTTGCCTAACGCCAGGTGTTGTATTGATCTGTTTTTACTGAGCCACACTATTAAGGTAGATAGGTCAGATTCTAAACCTGGAAAGAATCAGAGTAAGTAGAGAATCAAAACACATGTGTACAAATAAGTTCTCAGCTGGAACACAATTAAGCAAAGGTGACATGTAGTTCGATGACTTCCTTTACCTTCCTGAGGGCCCTGGGATTCTAATCTTTTATTTTCAAAAGCACTCTTTGCTCTCTTTTCATGTCCTATTATTTCACAGGGATAAACTCATTCTCTACAAAGACTTATCTAAATCTCTTAATACAATCAGTGGCTAAGCCAAGTCAGCAGGAAATGGGATGAATAATGGCTGAAAAGTTTCATGTCTCCCCACTTTGTGAGAGAAGATTCCAACAAACTGTTCACCGGGGGGGGTTAGTGGAGTTAAAGTTGTCTATGCAAATTTCACAGGTTCATACTAACATGACACTACAATCAGCAGAAAGGAAGCTCGTGAAATAAACTTCTGAATAAATAAACAGCACAATTTTATTATCAGCAAGGATTCAAAAAGTGGGGCTCGGACCTTTATCATGTGCTGGTGATATTTTTATAAGTGAGTTGTTTGACAGCACAGGCTTTGCATAATTAGCCATGGAATCAACTTAGTAAGACTCTGGCACAGATTTATTTTATAAATAAATCCTACTGTTACATTTAAAAGCTCTATTAGTCAAGAAATGGAATAATATTTTTATTAAGGTATTCTCTGGATTTGGGTAGATTATTTTCCCCTTATTAACTTGCTTCAAAAAATATTTCATTTCATTTCTTTTCTGATAGGTGACTTACCATTGTCGGAGATGTCTAAGCTGGTGATGTTGCGTATTTCAGCAATGCAACCTTCTAATACTTGAGCACCTCCTGATCTCAGCTAGAGAAACACAAACCAAACACAAAGTAAAGTCTTCAGTCTACTGGGGGTATAACAAAAAAATTAAAAATAGGAAAGATAGTCT
Organism: Ateles fusciceps; assembly: GCA_036589455.1. NCBI lineage: Eukaryota > Metazoa > Chordata > Mammalia > Primates > Atelidae > Ateles > Ateles fusciceps. The sequence continues at coordinate 6,321,164 of JAZHEH010002605.1, forward strand.
TAAAATAAGCTTAGTACCAAAGAAAAAGTGAAAGCTTATCAACTGCAAAGAAGCTATTATCAAAGGGGAAACAGCCTATTAGGAGCCACTGTTGGCTGTTTCCTCTACCATGTGATCCAACATTAAATCCTAAACCTATTAGGAAAAAACACGGAGAAACAAGATGACCACCACCCAGGCCACTACTAGCAAAGCAATACATACCCACCCAGAAGAACTTCTTCATTTCTGACTTTTGGAAATCTAATAAATTCCTTTACACATGAGAGTTACTGTTTTATTTGACTGTCACTGATTCCAAGATACAAAAACTCTCCACCACACCAAAGGAGACACTGAAGACTTACTTTGATTGTGAAACATTTCCGAAGGACCAATCCCTACCTGTTCTACAGAAATGAGTGTGAGTTCTCACTAATAAGGCAGATATTAGCTAACTAAAGATGATTGCAAAATGATTTGTACAAAACCTTCGAGCTATGGAGGGAAAACAATGTTGAATTAATAGAAAATATTATTATGATTCTTTTAGAGCAAAACTAAGTGCAAATGATTATTCTCACCTCATTTGCTATTTTAAAGAGAAAGATAACCTGAAAAACCCAATACAGTACTTTTCACCCTTTCCTATGAAACCAAAGCATGTTTTACAGCAGTCATAATATCTTTGTATTTTCCATTCAGCAAGTATTTGTTGAGCTCTTACTCTGTGTAAGGCGTTGTGAAGGATGCAAACTTTCCTCAGCTGCGGCCCTTATGCTCAGTAAACTTACTATCTAACAAGGAAAAATAAACTACCATTTATTGGAAACCTACTATGAACCAAGGAACATAGCAAAACCTTTCCTCATGTAGGAAAATAAAAATTTTGACAATAAACTTATAATACGAGGTGCTATTTTCCATGTGTCTAAGTTTTGGTGTAAGAATTAGAGGAATCTTCATTTCCCTATTTTGGATGCAATATTTTGCTGGTTTCTTGGATGAAACTTGTGAAATTCTCTGGCTTCTTGTACGGTAAGCGGAGTTCTGCACAGATCTTCGAGACTGCTCTTTATTTGGGAGAATTGCAGTTGGCATGTTTACATTCAGCCATTCCTACTTTTTTGAGACAGAGTCTCACTGTGTTGCTCAGGCTGGCCTTGAACTCCTAGGTTCAAACAACCCTCCCACCTTGGCTTCCCAAGTAGCTGGAATTACAGGCATGTGCCACCACATCTCACCATTTCTACTTTATACCGTGACAGATTACTCTAGGTGAGCTCTGAAGTAAAGTGTTACAGAGAGGCAGACCTCTCTAACAGACTGGTCTACATACTTCAGGGAAACCAGAACCGACCCCCACAGCTGAAGGGCTTCTAACCTGTGTATGAAGCTACTGTCAGGAATGACCACCAGGACCATTTTTCACTGCCCCTGCTTGTTTTCTCAGGAGCTCTCCAGCTTACCTAAACGCCCCATTGAGCCTGTCTAATGATGCCACCTCTACGTCTTCCCCAGCACCTTGTTACTCAAAATGAGTAAGTACAGAAACTGAGTATAAACATTTTTAGAACCCTTAGTAGTAAAAATGTTAGGTCTGTTGCATCTAATCATAAAAACTGGGGGCTTGCATATATCTTTCTAAATCTTTCTTGTATTTTATTCTTACTATCTTTTATAAATGTATTAGTTTATGGTAGATTAGAATTTTAAAAAACAAACCGAAAAATAGTTTATTTGCTACAGATAGTTTTGAAAAAGACAGCTCTAGGTCACAGCTTGTTTATACCTGAATAAGTAAATGTGTACATATACAGAGAATTCACTTAAGCAAAAACTTCTCAGAAAACAATTTGATACTTAGAGCATGAAAAAAGCATGCTTTTGAGAAGATAAACATAAATGCATAAGTCTTTACAATTTGATATTTGCTGATAGTGATTTACTTGTTGAGATTTTTTTTTTTTTTTTTTGAGACAGAGTATGGCTCTTGTCACCCAAGCTGGAATACAATGGCACGATCTTGGCTCACTGCAACCTCCACCTCCCGGGTTCCAGTGATTCTCCTGCCTCAGCCTCCTGAGTAGCTGGGATTATAGGCATACACCACCATGCCCACCTAATTTTTGTATTTTTAGTAGAGACGGCATTTCTCCATGTTGGCCAGGCTGGTCTCGAACTCCCGACCTCAGGTGATCAGCCCACGTTGGCCTCCCAAAGTGATGAAATTACAGGTGTAAGTCACCATGCCCAGCTGAGAAAATTTCTATTAGAAAATTTCTATGTTGCATCATTGTAACATAAAAACATTCCATTTATAGAAATAGAAAATATAGGTAATATTTAAGTATTTAATTCTATTTGTATGTACTCCTCACTGATAATATTTGTAGTATATACACATAAAACATACTTTTCAATGCTTAAAAACTAATCAAATGTATCAATATATTCTAATTGATTCATAAAGTACTTACACAATGGCCAAGCTAATGAAAGCCCAAGGGGAAAAAACAAAAAAAAACATTATCAGCAGTAAGCACAACAAGAATAAAGCAGCAGCTAAGGTCTCTATCAGTACTCAATGTAAAAAAGCAAAGGGCCAGAAAAAAATACTTCTAAAATCTGCTCCCAAAACAAAAATTTAGATGAGAAAATAACTGAGCTTTAGTTACCAAGAACACTCAATTGAAGTCACAGGTTATTAAATGTCTAAAATCCCCCCCAAAGCAAAAGCTTTCCCAAAACAGTAAAAGCTTTTTCATTACTGTAAATGAAAATCCTTTTAAATGAATTTGCATAATTAGAGGCTGTCTGCATGTGTGCATGTAAAACTGGTTTTTAAATTACCCTTATTTGGATCCCACACACTAGCGTTATTTAAAAGAAAGCAAGATCAAAGAAGTAAATGTGAATAAAATGTTGAATACTTTTTGAACTGTTAAAAGTAAAATCACATTTCTTTCAAGGGAGTAGTATCCTCTTACTCAATGAAGGTGGAACATTTCTGATCTTACTCATAATTCTAAGCAAAAGCTTATATCTAACACTGAAGTATTCATAACGGGGATAAGGACAGGAAGGAAAATTAAAATCTAGAAGAAACTTGTAATAATTTACTTTCCTTCCTTAATATCATTTTTCATTTAAAAAGATATGGCAAAAATATAAAATGACCCCCAAATTATCTACTATTCTTTCAAAGGGGTTCCAATAGTATTTTTTTTTTTTTTTTTTTTTTTTTTGAGACAAGAGTCTCGCTTTGTCGCCAGATGCCAGACTGGAATGCAGTGGCGCGATCTCGGCTCACTGCAACTTCTGCCTCCTGGGTTCAAGCAATTCTCCTGCCTCAGCCTCCTGAGGAGCTGGGATTACAGGCACGCGCCACCTCGCCCAGCTAATTTTTTTATTTTTAGTAGAGACGGGGTTTCACCATGTTGGCCAGGATGGTCTCGATCTCCTGACCTTGTGATCCGCTCGCCTCAGCCTCCCAAGGAGTAATTTTTTTTAATTAATTTTTATCCTGGGAAATTTTCATAGATAAAACTGAATGGTGTAGGTTTCTCCAAGGATAGAAAAAATCATTAGACAACATCCAGTTCATAATGTCCACATTCTAGCAGGATTTGATGCCAAATAGCAATCTAGTACCTAAGAAGGATGTATAAAAACACAGTCGTTTTCTTTCTTTCTGTTTTTTGTTTGAGACAGAGTCTCACTGTCTCCCAGGCTGGAGTGCAGCAGCGTAATTTCAGCTCATTGCAATCTCTACCTTCCATGTTCAAGCGATTCTCCTGCCTCAGCCTCTCAAGTAGCTGGGATTACAGGTGTGTACCACCATACCTGCCTACTTTTTGTATTTTTAGTAGAGATGGGTTTGCCAGGCTGGTCCTGAACTCCTGATCTCAAGTGGTCTGCCTGCCTTGGCCTCCCAACGTGCTGGGATGACAGGCATGAGCCACCGTGCCCAGGCAAATACAGTCATTTTCAAAGTACAAATAGTTGCAGATATTCACTGATTTCATACGTGCATCCAGTCATGTGAAACATTTGCAGTTCTGCATTCCATATCTGGCCTGACAGGAAGTGGTAGGTGAGGAGTACTACAATGATGCTTGCCTCAAGGTTGGCTGAATGAATGTCAAATGGAATAAAACTGCCTCAAAAGTTTCTATTTCATTGCTGTAAAACTCATTACAAATGTCCGTATTTGCTGCTCTTTTTCTACTCGTCATTAATTGCAATAAACTGTAGGACCATCTTCAGAAAAGTTTCCACTTAAAGAACTAACTCCCACACGCAGGCCTGCAACTAAGGCCACAACTATAATTACTTAGCCTTTGCATCTTCTCTGAAGTATTAGAGATTTTTGTCTCTCACCTGGAAGGAAACTAAGTTTGAAGAATTTAGTCCCAGCATTTACCAATTCTTCCCTTAATGTGTAACTATGAAGTTCTAAGATTTTAAAAAACAGAGAAAAATGCATATGGCAGCTCACAGCTGTAATCCTGGCACTTTGGGAGACCGAGGTAGGCAGATTACTTGAGGTCAGGAGTTCAAGACCAACCTGGCCAACACGGTCAAACCCCATCTCTGATAATAATAAAAAAAATTAGCTGGACCCAGTGGCATATGACTATAATCCCAGCTACTCAGGAAGCTGAAGCAGGAGAATAGCTGAACCTGGGAGGTGCAGGTTGCAGTGAGCCAAGATTGTACCATTGCACTCCAACCTGGGTGACAGAACGAGACTCATCTCAAGAAAAAAAGAAAAAAAGAATGCATAGATCCATTGCCTCCTTTCAGATACATGGATACATGGGAAGAATACTCATGAATGCCAACATCACAACTGCCATATAAAATGGTTCTGAAGCTCTTTAGAACTAACGTAGAGGGGATTCCTCTGAACATCTGTACTGATATTAAATCCTTACCCTTTGAGAATGAATAACGATCAGCCACAGGCCATTCTGAAGCTAACCTGGCCATGAAGCTAATCTGGCCGTGTCAAAAAATCAGGTTTAGAGAAGAATTTGTCTCACCAATAAGCTAAGGAGAGTAATTCTTCTTAAAAGATGTAAAACAGCTTTGAAGGCAATTCCCAAAATGTTTTGGTAAAGACCGAATATTTATAAAGCTTCTAAAAATAATCATTTTCAGAAGGGTAATAGTGACCTAGGCTGTCAATTTTGACATTCCAAATAAAGTTCTTCCATCGCAAACCTTCTCCTCCCCCAGATGATGGCTCACGTACTCTGGGCTGGCATAGTGATGTTCTACCAGACACTAGCCCTGAAAACTATGATCTCCATTCAACAGATGAGCAATAAAGGCTGAAAGAAGGTGAGTCACCTAATAAGCCAAGTAACTGACCCAGGTTTCAAAAGGGGGCCTTTTGATTCCAAAGTGCTCACGCTTGGTTCACTCTTTTGCCTCCCATAACTACTTTGAGTCATTTTCATATACAAAAGAGATTCCTTTTCAGTACTAAAAGACCAAGGAAAAGAAAGAGAGGTGATGATATAATTAATGCAAAATGCCTTAAGAAACACAGAAGTTTCTTCCTGTAAGTATAGAAGTTATCTGTAAATGTAAGGTTAGTTTCAGTGCTTATTACCTTAGCTATCACAGATCCAAAACAATATAGACCAACAACTTAGATTTAATTTTCCAAATAACGATGATGTTTGTATTGTAGGAAAGCAACCCCATAAGTTCTAAATACCCACTGGGAACATTTTTTTTAATAGCATGAAGTACAAATCTCCTCCCTCATTCAAATTAATGAGTGTGAAATGCCTATTTCAGGGGGAATAAAGAATACCCTAAGAACTACAAGGCAACTCATTAGGAAAGGTGAGAATAAACAGTAAAGAAACCAGCATATAGCAAAATCAAAGATAATTTCCTTAATTTATTCTAAGATCCCTATCCAGACACTTTTACTTCCTACTCTAAGGCTATTTTCCCCTCTCCTTCCAATAATCTCAACCACCATCTTTTACCATCATTTATCCTCTACCACACTCATACTAACCTGATTTTTACATCAATCACTGGATTTCTTCCCCCTACTCGGGGAAGAAATAAATCTGGATCAAAAATTCTCTACAGTAGATGTTTCATGTTAAAGTTATTCATGTATTTATAAAAATCAGAAGACTTTAAGGTATCTCACAATAGTTTCTGTTTCCTTGGCTGGGGTGGACTTGCGTGAGGGGCACTCACGGGAAGCACTGAGCTCTTACAGAGCCCACATCAGAAACTGTGGGACAATATCCACCAGGATGACACTCAACACCTGCCAGCAGGACACTGTGGACCTTGACTCGTCCAAGTTCTGCCAGCCCTTCATCCTGAGTAAGTCATCCTCAGAAAAGTAACCTGCCAAGATGACAATTGTATCCAGGAGAAATTTCATTTCTCACCACCCTTTGGATTTTAAGACTAGATTTATCTGATCATCGGGGAAAGTTAAGGGCTGAAGGTGCTATAATTCTGATGGTATAGCTAAGAGTGGAGAGGGTTTGTAGCTAAACAGAGAACAGGTAGAAAGAAAATATACATATTCATGATTTTAAACTTCCATGATAGTAAGAGCTTCTTTCTGAGGGGATTACATAAACTCTGCAATATCAAACACAGATGATTAAAGACAAACAGTTCACACTCAAAGTGTCAAGCATTCCAGCGTGAATTATATTGGAAACCCAAACACTTTTGGGGGGAGATTTAGTATATCATGAAGAGAAGCAAACTGAAACCTACTTAAATGTGGACAACTAGGCCTCAGAAACAAAATACGATAAAACTCTACAACATAGTTTAGAAAAATAATTCTGTGTGTTACCAACTTTCATGAGCAGCAACATAACATGTGACTTTATAAATGCGGTCACCAGTACTGTGATTCAAGTTATAAGGCGGTGGGGGGAAAATGGTACTACAATATTTTTAAGACTTCTCCCAAGTTGGCAGTATCAATTTATCATATAATGCATAAGTGAAAGGCCAAAATGAAGTCGAAATTGTCACGATAATATTGTTCAATCCCATCATCATCGATTAACCATTTGATTAACCATCGATTAACCATTCCTGCCTTCATTAAAAAGAAGATTATAAAAGATAAAGTCCACTAGCAATTAGGTTGAACTTTGCGAAACTGCCAATAGTCTAATTTTTGACAAGTAAATATCAGTTTTATATGGTTCATCTACTATGACTATCTGAAAGTCATTCCCAACAGATCACAAAGGCGTTTAAGGAACAAGGTATATAGCAGTCTTTGGACTGTCAATTTATTTGAGAAGAAAATACTCAGCCATACTCAGTTGTCTAATAATTACCACTGTCAATATTACTATTAGCAACAGAGAATCAGGACAGAGTATTTTCATTGTGGATCTGCCACTGGTGAGTTAGATTATTTCCACTTCTTTAGACCTCAGTTCACCTATAATTAAGGAACCAGATGATCACTTATGCCCATTCAGCTTTATCACAGAACTGAATAAAACATGCTAGACTGCTGGCAGGCACCGTATTTAATCAGGATGGTGAAACCATGTTAGAAGTTATTGCTAATTCAGTAGCTTGATCGGATACAGCAGTCAAGTTTACACCAACTTGTTTTTTTGTGTTTTTTTTGACATAATAACCTATTCTACCCCTTCATCTCTCGATCCTCCCCCAATTAAAAATAAAATGATCACTGGCATGCCCCTCAGTAAAGTGCTGGTAAACAAATAACTAATTCATATTACCAGATTTGGTTTCTACTTTATAGTCTGTTTTTATAAAAGAAAAATCATTAATTTGCATATGAAAATTCCACAATGCAGCTAGGTGTGGGGGCACATGCCTGTAGTCCCAGCTACTGGGGCGGCTGAGGCAGTAGAATCGCTTGAACCCAGGAGGCAGAGGTTGCAGTGAGCCGTTATCACACCACTGTACTCCAGCCTGGGCAAGAGAGTGAGATCGTGTCTCAAAAAAAAAGAAAAAAGGAATAAAAAAGAAAATTCCACAATGCAAAGTTAGTTTTTTAGGATTCTATTGTTTGGGGTTTTTTTTTAATGTGTCTTCTTTTTTTTGCTTTACATTTTTCAAAACAACAAGATTAGTAAATCACATAATTGGTGTTCACTCCAGCTTGGAACTAATAAAAAACACTACATTAACAATTTATATGGTACAACTTCAGACTTGTCCATTTCTAGAGCTTTCATAGAGGCAAAGTATTAATCTCATTCAATATTTAGTATTGGCTTGGTGCCTGGCATTTTGCTAGGAGATAAGGGAAATACAAAATGAAGTATGACATAAATATTGCCCTCCAGAAAGTTGCATCCAAGCATACAGGGTTAATTTAGTAACTGTGCAAGGTATTATCGGCACTTTAGTGTCCAAGTGCATGCTATTATCATTAAATGCTAGACAATTAGAAAACAACAAGACCACAAAGGGCTAAAGCAGTCAGGGAAGACACTTGGCAGACAGACAGGAAAACAGCAGGAGCAAACAACTTTTCTGGCTCCCAGATACCCTAAGAAGCACTTTTCAAAAAGAGCTCCTTTAAACTTCATAACAACCTACTGGGAGAGGTACGATTATCTCCATTTTGCAGGCAGGGAAACTGAGATTTAGTGATATTAACCAATTCATCCAGGACGGCATAGCCTAGGAGGTTGCTGCGCATTTGCAAGAGATTGCAGGTGAGCTAATTCATCTAAGAGAGGGAGGTCTTGGGGAGGACGATGGACCCGGTAGAAGTGCTGGGGAAAGAGAACAGTGAGTCCCGGGGAATAGGAATGACGAGACTTCCACCTCCCTTCCTGAGAAGAAGAGATAAAGCTTGACATGTTAAGTCAGGCTCTGAACAGGCCACATAGTTTGTACCCAGGTATTTTCTTACTAGTCACACAAACTAAAAGTTTCAAGATAGTAAAAGTTTAGGTGCCCTGTAAAATATAGACACTTCAGTCTCAATTCTTCTCTATGAGCTCTTTGAAAGGAAGTGTTTGAAACTGCTACACTTCCTGGAGGTATGTTAATTTTCTTGTTTTAAATCAAGATATTAAAAAGTAAAATTAAAGATAAGACATCCATTCTCTTTCATGCTCTACAAAATCCAAGTTAGGTTATGCACATTTGTCCCCTGCAACAAATGCTGTACGTTTCCTTTTCATGAAGGCAAAGCGAGTTTATGGTTTTATATCTCAAGGATTCATCATAAAATACTCAGCCATCCAGCACGAAGAATAGAACAACAACAAAACCAAAATCATTAAAAACATACTTGAAAAAGCTTTCTCATTTTTTGTATAATGTATTTTTGTATAATGTATTTTTCTGCTTCATTCACAACCGTGGAATCACACTATCACATTTTATCCACGAAAAAGACAAGGCGGTTGAGGCTATTATCTATTCCAGTATATAATCTAAGGGTGTTCTTACCTCACAATTGCTGAGATCCAGAGAAACCCCCTTCAAGTTATGATTACAAGCCAGGCCCAATAACAGCGCCCTAAAGGGAGGAAACATACACATTAGATACACATTCCACAGACTGCCCAAAAGAAAAAATGTAAGCACACTGAATAAAGCCTAGACAAAGAAGAATGCCTTTTCTGAATCACAGGTCAAGCACCAAGCACCCTCTTACTTTTTAAAATGCCAACAGCATTTCTGCCTCACAACAACAGTAAAAAAATTGACTCTGCAGCATTCTTCTGCCTGACAGGCAGCGAGCCCATCGTAAATGTAAAACCTGGCAGGATTGCCATTCCTATGCAAATAAACCAACAGCACACCTAACTGCATATTGAAATTAAATTGTGCTCATCACAGATAAACTCCCACCTGCATCTGCTTGAGAACAGCTTTAATAATGTTTAGAATATTATTAAGCAATTGTTATTAGAGCTGCAAAGTAAAGCTACGTTTCCCTAAGGAATATGTAAGTGAGGAAGTCAGACTCCGAAGCATTCCAAACTCATTATATCTAAATGAGTTTATTAAACGACCTACAGTAGCAGTTGGACCAGGGTATAAAACAAGGCACATGTCTTGGAGTCCAGGACCCTGCCAACTACCTGCTGAGCCAGGACAAATCCTATCACCGCTCTAAAAAGGAATTTTCTCATCTGCAAACTGAGGAGATTAGACTAATCACATGGATGCACTTTTACAAGTCAGTCCTATAAAATCCAACACCATCAGGCAAGCTTGAAACAGAAAATTCGCACATGCACACACAACCACTAAACTACACTAAGTGGACAGAAGGCCCTAAATCAGACTTTGTGAAAAACACAGAGATGAGCAAAAGATGGTTCCTGCTCTCAAGCAAGGGAAGCAGATATGTGTGGCAATGACTCTAACACAGGGCTGCCAGGGTAAGTGCTAGAAAAGTGGGACCCAGGCATTCACTAACTGGGGTGACTACCTGTTTTCCATGTTCCCAGGGAAACGACCTCCCAAAAACACTCTAGGGTAAGAGTGAGGTGGGAAGGTAGGGAATTATGTTATGCCCAAGTCCCTGAGATCTTCTCTGCCAGTGATTCTCTGGCTTTATCTACTAAAAGAGAACTCCAGCAGTGGACTGGAACACAGAGGGGCTTGACTGCCTCCAGCTATGAAGACATCCCTCCCCTCACTCCCTGACCCGGTCAGGAGGATGAAGGTGAGTGCCTTCCTTTTCACGTTTTAAATTCAGTTCACTAGTTCACCTTATTCTAAAACACTGTCCTATGAGAAAGGCTGGGTATATCTCATCTATGTACTTGTTCAATTACTTATTAAATTGCTTCTCTTTTCCTAAAAATTACGTATGTCCCCTTTCTTTCATGGGGGCAGTACTGAGTCACTGAGAGCTCCGGACACTGAAAACCAAAACGCCAGTCCTCACATCCCAGCTCAGCGACTAATGGTTGAATGACCCTAAGCACATCACTTTTCGTGTGTGTCTGAAATTCTCAGCAGTAAAATGAGACTTAGGATACTACCAAAGCGGTCCCTTTTCTTTCCAATATATGCTGAGTTTCTAGGACTTAGACACATATTTCAACATTGCATTTTTATGATGCTTAGAGATCGAAGGAAAATACTTCCTACTTTTCTCGTGTGAATTAAGGCCAATAAAACAAATGATATGCTTTAAGACATTTAACTATAGAAGGCCAAGTATTAGGAGGCAACAACTTATGAGACTAGCAAAAATGAGTAACACATAGAAACTGCCTTTAGTAAAATTAAAAAAAACAAACACTATAAAGCATAGTGGGCACTGGTGAAACATTCTATAGCAAAGAATGTTGTTTATTTTAACCTAGTGATGGCAAGACTGCCTTAACAACCATCTTCTAGATCCTCAATCACTACCGCAAAACTGCTTAAGAGAACAATTTGTATTTAATTCTTACAGCTCTAGGTCAGTGGCACTAGTCATCATTTCAGGGTAGCACATTCAACAGGTTTATTAAAAATACTCAGCCAGAAGGATGGAGTCATGGAGAAGGGGTCCCACACGGCAGGGAGAAAGCGGATGTCCAGGAAGAAAGGCTTGGAGGAGGGAAAACGAAAGACCAGGAATGACCAGTAAGGAGGAACTCCCGCTGCACTCTGAGTGACGCTGGAGCAAGGAGCATTCCTGGGACACACGTGAACCAGGCTATTCTGGTGATTTTAGAAAACACCAAAGAACAGCATCACCATGTTCTCTAAACCCCCTTGAAATACCTTAACATGGACCAAAAAAGGCCTCAAAGGAAAACTGCAATAATGAAGTAAGCAGTCAGATTCTTTGCCTTGCTTCCCCCAACCCCACCCACAAAACACTCCACTTCCCCAATTTGCTTGTTAAAGAATCTCAAATAGAAGGAAAACTTATGGGAAAAAATATTATGTCCAAATTTAAAGCATTCTCTCAAAAGAAATTGTATTGCTTTAGTTTATTCTCTTATAGCTACTAATCCTTCAAGAAACAAGGGTTTCTGCCCCTCTCGGTGCAGTTGAAGGCAGAATGAGGTAGGAAGCACTGCTGAGCCCAAGACAGCTGGCTGGGAGCAGTGGACACTGCCAGGCACTTCCCAGAACCCACTCTGGTTCTTCCTCTTCACAGGAAGAGCTTCTCCCTTCTATCTGAACCTGCTTATCCCCCCATCCCTCTCTACAGGTGGTAATCCCAAGAGAATGTCCTTATAAATATCCTACTTGCTAATCTCCATCTCAAAGTAGGCTTCCCAAGAAATCCAACCTCCAACAGTGATTTAAAGCAAATTACTTAGCTTCTCTGACTCTCAATATCCTCAACTGCAAAATGGGAGTAATGATATCAACTTCTCATCACTGTCATGAACATTAAAAGTGACAGGCCATATGTAAGCACCCAGCGCAGTTTCTAGTTTCGGGTAGTACTGTGCAAATTCCTTTTCATCCTCACCCTCTCACACGTCAACCTGAGAACTTCAGTTTTGTGTTGTCTTATCAAATAATTATATCACATTAAATGTATACACAGAATTTTATTTACACAATCTTCAGCCATGAAGCCTTTCTCCCTGTATTAAAATTTTTACTGATTAAAACACAGAGCTGAAGAGACTACTGATTTAATGCTATCAAGCATTCACACCAATAACATCAGGTGCAAGATTTAACAATTACAAAGTATCTTTGAAGCACAACATTTACAGTATGTATGAACAATGAAACACAGTAAGTCCAGCCTTGTTGCCATGTGAAATATTCCATAAAATCAGTTACATTAACCAAGGAAATGTTATTCTATATCATGTAAAAGTCAGCAATACTGAAAGAATTAAAAATAGAAAACTATTTTGAATGTGCTAATTTCCTGCTGATAATTACCAGAACAAGGTCCCTCTCTGGTTTTGCTCACTTCTCTGGCATCACAGTATCTAGCACACTGTAGATGCTCAGTAAATATTACTTAAATGAATAAGTAAATGAGTGTGATTATAAAACTTTAGAATATTATTCTGATAGCTTTCTTAATATCCATACAAAGAGCCAAATCATGAGATATTTATTACTTCTGGCTGTTACATTTAGAGATTCCTAAATATGTTAACTCAACATTTTTTAAACCTGCTGTAACATAACATCAGACTTTTTTTAAGCACTTGACTGGATATACCTTTTTAAAGGCATCCATTGTATTGGTCATTTGGTACTATATGAAATCAAGAACTTCATACTTCCCAAAACAGAAATAAAAAAGAAAAATAAAAGGTAATTTACAAATTAAATGAACCTTAATTTTCTAGTAAGAGGAATACAGACATTAACTTTAACACTTCATACACATTACAATGGAAAAAATTAAATGCTGATTTACAGTCAGCTGGGGAAGGGAGAAATCCATGTATACATTTGAGCATATCTGACACCTTTTGTAATCATAACTACTTGAAAATAGAAAATACCTTTTTTTTTTTTTTGAGACAGACTCCCACTCTTTTGCCCAGACTGGAGTGTAGTGGCGCAATCTTGGCTCACTGCAGCTTCCACTTCCCGGGTTCAAGCGATTCTCCTACCTCAGCCTTCCGAGTAGCTGTGATTATAGGCGCCCGCCACCACCCCCGGGCTAATTTTTGTATTTTTAGTAGAGACCGAGTTTCACCATGTTGGCCAGGTTGGTCTTGAACTCCTGACTTCAGGTGATCCACCCGCCTCAGCCTCCCAAAGTGCTGGGATTACAAGCACGAGCCGCTGTGCCTGGCCAGAAATGCCTTCTTTAGACTCGGAGAATTTGACCCTACAGTCAAATTCACTGTACTTGTACACTAAACTTTTGACTCTTTCTGGCAATAGTGAACAGAAATCTCAAGGTTAATAAATTATTCTCAAATCCTAATTTAGCTGAAAAGTTTAACTTCACGACTACACCTACACTAGGATATTAACCCGTAAGTTGGCTGACAAATAAAAGTGCCAAATAGCCCATACTAACCTCAGTAATTCAGAAACCAAAGCAGCTAAAAATTCATTTGGTTGCATACATACAATGTGTTTAGAGTTTATTACTATTAGTAGAGAGATTCAGAGTAAATGCTGATTAAAACGCGCACACACACACACACACACACACACACACACACACTCTCTCTCTCTCACACAAATATGCCTGAAATTCAATGAAAAGAGGTTAATATAAAAGCAATAGTGAGTACCTAGGAGTATAACCTCTGTGGATCAGTGACTCCTGCCAAGGTCACAAACCAAAAGATGTTTTTCTAGAAGATGCAATAGTATCAATAGTGCACAATGTATTTTTTACAATTTTAATTTATTTTTCTGCCCCAGAGTAAAAAAGGCATTCTCATCTGTGTTTTTTGTCTTTGGATTGTACATCTTTCTCTCTTCCCTCAAGCACATTTGCAAAAACAAGTTGAACTTAAAATGCTCTGGAGAAGTGAATTAACCACTCACTTTAAGGGCTCAGTAGACAGTTTTGTGCCTGAAAGGTTGATGTGCATCAAAGCCAGAGAACTACTAAAAAATTGCTTGAAGGATGGAGGTACTTCTTTTCCTTTCCTGAAAAAAACACAAGAGTCATACAAGTGGTCACACCTTCATCAAACATCTTCATTGATTACTCAGACACTGTGAAATCTATACATCAGTCACATTTTCAGTAGCAATTTAAAAGTAAATAGAAATGAATAAATGTCTAAAACCTAAAGTCATAAATCCAATATCATTAAAGGAACCACTTAAGTGAGGTGAAGAAATATTTAGTCCATAAAACAATTCATTGCTATTCTTCACAGCCAATGAATTCATTGTGTTTTACCTCTTGATCTTCAGGAAACTCCACGTTTGGAATTTTTAAAAATAGGAAGTCAGAGAAGATGTCTATTTCTCATCAATTTAAAAGCTTTCCCATTGGGTGGCACAAAATGCTAGAGATGAATACCTGCATTTGGCAATGTTTTGAGATGTAGCAGGTTTCACATGCAACAAGACTGTGATGTGATGTTGAGATAAAACAGCACAGAAAGTCCAAATGGCACGAAGCCTGCATTACAAATAGCCTGTTCAGCTGCTACGTCCATACCGCAAACCTAATTATGTCAGGCCAAGTATTAGAACAGTTAAAGACAAAACTACAAAATGAAATGGCTATAACCTCCAAAAACATCCCCTTGCTATTGCAGAGGAAAGTATGTGGATCAAATCATATGGCTCAATAGTAAGGTAGCATCAACACTATATGATAAGGGTTTAAGGAAAATAGGATTCAAGAGTCTGAGATGGAATCTGAACACTTTGCATATTCTGTTCTATCTGATAGAAATGATGACAGGATTGAATAAGTCAGCATATGTAAAGCACTTAGGCTGATGCAAAGTAAACACTCACTTAATGATAGTTATTCATATTCTGTGGAGGGACTCAGGTAATCTCAGAGCAGAGGGCATCCTAGTGGTTTAGCTCAACCACATAATATTCAATAATATTTAATGTACAGAGATCTGGGAAAATCTGTCAATATTTGGCAGATTTTAAAAATGTTTTAAACAGGATAATTGAAGGCTATTTGAGAAGAAAAACCTAAACAACCAAAATTTCTAACTGAGAAGATGAAAAATAAGAGGAAAGAGAATTCTGGTAGACTGTGTGATACAAGACATCTCAAACAACTCTGTTTCCATGTAGTGGAACAAATTAAGCTTGTACATTCCTGTTCACTTTCTGCTGAGGAAATACTGTTAACTTACTCAAAATATGTTTCTCCTCCTGCTATTCTGTCTTAGTGTTGACTCTTCCAATGTTTCCAAATATTCACTGCCCCTTTTTAAAGGAGGATGATACTTCCTCACTCCATGGACAGCAGGCTTGGCCATGTGACTCTCTTTAGCCAGTGCGACACGAGCAGAAATGATGTGTATGACTTCCAGAGAGAAGCCTTGGGAGCCAGTATATGCACTGCCACGATCTCTCTTTCTCTGCTATATGACTGTGAATGTTCTAGATAGAGGCTGCTCTGCCTCCCGGAGTGAAGGTTATATGCCAGCATACAATGGACATGTCACAAAACCACTGTTGCTGAAAGCCATGGACACTGGGGAAAAGGGGTCACTGTTACTGTGGAACAATCTAACTTACGCTGATGGACACGCTTATGAAATTATCTATGAATAAAAGAATGAATAGCCTGGCTGACAATCCACACCTCGATGTAAATGCAGTAATTTCAACAAAATTACTAAGGGCTTTCTACAACTATATGTAGGTAAGATACTAGGTATTAAACAGTTTAATCACAACCTTTCAGGTAGAAGATAAGACAATTTGTCAGTGCAATTCTGTTCTATAAGCTTAACAGCTCTACTAAAGACCAGTCATCACAGAATTCACGGTATTGTCAACTCAAAAGCGCTGATTATACAAAAACTTTTATAGTCTGTGCTTTCATCTTGTAACCCAGTTCCCCAGTCAATTACTGCTCCACCAAAGCACGGCTTTATAAGCTGCCTTCAAATATATGAGTTGATTAGGTTTCAATTAATATTCTCAAATGTTCCCCAAAATAAAGTTATCATGGAAAATTCAACTATTCCCACCATTATATTTTCAGACTTCACACTCCCTAACCTTAATCTATGAAGGTATTTGTGGTATATCTTTGCTACTGTAAAGATTTAATCTCTATTGAAGTAATAAAAAAAATTTGAGATACAAAGTAATTCATTTGCAAGGCACAATTATGGAATAAAGCATGCCACAAAGCCGATTTTTCCAAATAAGTGAGGGTTACCCTTTTAAATATATAAGACCTTTAAAAACTAACAAAAATACAAATATTTCTAATATGAAGCAACACTGCATGTTATTTAAAAACATATAACTGAAATATTACTTATAATGTATGGTCATAATTATAAATGCTAACTGTTGAGCTGTATTAATTCTTTAGATGGTCCCAGATTCCGCACCCATATAATCCATGCACTTTTCATAATTCCTCTGATAATTCCACTACAGTCTCTTTTCATTCTAAGTTGCTACTATTTGTGAATCCTTGCTGCTTCGAATCTACTGCCTTATTCTGCAAACAATTACAGTCAGGAGTGTATTAGAGAAGTATTTACCTGGCCCTCAATTACTTCTACAAATGAAAACACATGAGCTTTGAGATAACTATGCTCTCTGCTCTCCAAAAGTAGTTTATACTTCCAAGCTCATCCATGTGAAATACCTATAAAAGTTTCTAAAAGGGTTTTTCCGATATTAAGACAGAGTGCCTGACCACATATGAGAAATAGTGCGTTATCACAGAGTTCACGTAGGCAGGCTGGAATTATTGATAAGAATATTAACCTACATTTAAAATGATAAAACAAAAATTTGAACATTCAAGGCCTAATATTCATAAATAAGGCTTAAGGCCGGCTTCGTTCATGTACAGTATTCACCTTTTATCACTCCGTTTTCCTTATCACTACAACTTTTTCTCAGAAAAAAGATACTTCTAGATAACAATGAGAGCAAAAATAAATCTATACCGGTGAGAGAAGACAGTTCTGGACAGATTGAGCACAGCTAAATATTGAAGGCATCCACGGAGAAGAGCTCCACAGACCTGAAAAGAAATAAGGCACTCTTATTTTTAAATATTTCTAGGTCCAAAAGAGTATTTTATTAGAGGTCCCCTACATCCCATCTAAACAGCTCCTCTGAGACTCCTCAGAGCAATAACTTTTTATAAAAAATTTACCATGTCCAGGGAACATTCTGTATTGGATAAATCCAGATGAGCAATGGCATTTGGCTGGGCCAAAAAATTGTACATGTGCTTGAAAAAAATAAAAGAGAAATGTTAGGATTCTAGAAACACATATATATATATACACAATTCAAGTTAATATTTTAAAAGGAAGTTGCCAGAATTTCTCAGATTATTCTCTGCTCTTCCCAAGAGGATTACCAGAATTTTCTGTCACTGCACTATCTTCCCTGACAGTGAAAATCCCAAGAATAGTTAAAATTATGTTTGAGTAAAAAAGGTCAAATAGAATCTTGAAAACCAAACCCCTTTTTGTGACACGACTTCGTTTTCCTGATTAGCTCAATTTTTATTATACAATTTTAGAACATTGCTAATTAATTTTAACTCCTGAGATTAAAATACCACCTGAACTGCAGTCACTCTATCAAAATGCTAATCACTCCTGAAAGTGTTCACAGAACTACGAATTTGAATGTGAACCACAGGATGGTCTCAGGCTACCCTCTTTCCTGTCCAACATAATGATTTTTCTTCCCTTAGTTACTTCTCAAAGCTAACAAGAATGGCTTGGCAGCAATATGAGTACTTTTTTAAAAAAAATCACACTAATGGCTAAGAAACTTCAGGTTTCAGGGGGTCAAAATGCTTAAACTTCTCCAGTCCTCTCCTTCAAGGTGATCAAAATAATGAAACTGATCAACACATCAGTTTAACTGAGAGGCTGAACATTCACGAAGATGTTATTCTGGAATTACCCTGTATCTGTAGCAACTGCCAGAGCCCATCCATAACAAACTTAGTCCAAGCTCCCTGCCATCAGGCAAACAGCTTAAATTCTCCTCTTGCTTCACTAGATGCCACCGAATACTTGCAAAAACCAACAAGCTTATACTTAGTATGTCCTTGCAAACATTTACTATGTGTAGCAGTTTGGCTACATGGTGCTTCAAAAAAATCCTATCAAAGAATTTACAAGAGCCAAAACAATAGCCTGTAAACACTTTAAAACAGTCATACACATAGAATGACTTTTATTTTTACTATTTATTGATTTTTTAAAGACAAGGTTGGCCGGGTGCAGTGGCTCATGCCTATAATCCCTACGCTTTGGGAGGCCAAGGCAGTTGGGTCACCTGAGGTCAGGAATTTGAGACCAGCCTGGCCAACATGGAGAAATGCTGCCTCTACCAAAAATACAAAAAATTAGCTGGGTGTGGTGGCAGGCGCCTGTAATCCCAGCTACTCAGGAGGCGGTGACAGGGGAATCGCTTGAATCCAGGAGACGGAGGTTGCAGTGAGCCGAGATCACGCCACTGCACTCCAGCCTGCGCAACAACAGCAAAATTCTGTCTCAAAAAAAAAAAAAAAAGAAGAAGAAGAAGGCAGGGTCTTTCTTCTTGTATCGGTGTGATCTCAGCTCACTGCAACCTCTACCTCCCAGGCTTAAGCTATCCTCCTGCCTCAACCTCCTGAGTAGCTGGGACTACAGGCGTGTGACACCACGCTCAGCTAATTTTTGTATTTTTGAGAGACAGGGTTTCACCATGTTGTCCCAGCTGGTCACAAACTCCGGCACTCCACCAATCCACCCGCCTTAGACTCCGAAAGTGCTAGAATTCTAGGTGTGAGCCACTGTGCCCAGCCATAGAATAGATTTTGTTATGAAAGGTTCTGATTCAGAAAAGTCATTTCGCTGTCACTTGAAGATCCTCTGTCTGTCTCTCTTTGCCTGGCAAAAATTCTCCAGAGACGTTTAAGTTTAGCGTGGCTTTGCTCCCAACCACCAGCTGGGGGAGCTCTTATCACCATAAAATGGTGACAAGACTATTTGGCCACACTCCTAAGACGCCAGGCCCTGCCAGGCTGCTTTCCCTGAGGGCACAGGGTCAGGTGAGCCCCTGCACCTGCCGCCAGGCGCCTAGAACTTTCACCTTTCCTGCCCACTCTCACTTCCAGCCCACTCTCACTCAGGCCTTAGCGTACCACTCTCCAGAAGCAAGCTACAACAGGGCCCACTCTGCCCAGAAAATGCAATCTTGAGCTATTTTGTGGTCTTAGCTGACTATTAATCTTCCTAGCTCAGTCTATTAATCTTTAGCTTCTCCTTTTATCCTTCCTTCTCTTCTTCTACTTTGCCACAGTATTATTTAGGTGGTTTCACACTGGCCTCCCCTGTTTTATCTTGGAAGATAACAGATTTATGAACCATTAGTGAAGGTAACACCTGAAACTGAAAAATGGATTGAAAAAAAAATCATGGCACATCAGGAATCAAGTATTATTTAAAAAATTTTAAGTGCAAGGGGAGAGGAAAAGGGAAAAAAAAAATACAAAAAGGGCTTCATTTGTATTCCCTGCCTTACAGGTAAACTAAAACAAGAGAAACAAGAATAAATTTCATAGTGTCTTCCAGCCCTGCGGCAAAGCTGTGGAATGCAAATTAAGGCCCTCCAAAGATGGCTGCTGACTGTGGACCTGTGGGTTCAAGAAACATTTCTTCTAAATTCTATCTTGGTGACCAGAGGGGACCATCTGCCACACATGGAAATGAGATCATGCCTGATCCACTGTGTCCAAGATCTGCCAAATATGACATTATTGATTCAGTTACATTAAAAATCTTATTATGATTGAGGGGAGTCGTTTTTGCCTTCACACTCAAACTCTGAAGAAATGGCCCCCAGGTTATATGTAGACCACTCGTCTCCCTATTTTATTCATGGAATAGATGAGGACTCAGGCTTATCCCAACATCCCCTTTCAATTGTAAACTATAAAAATAGCCATCAGTCTTCCCAGTAACAATAATGAGAAACTTCAGTTCATCTTCCTAATCTTCCTTACCAGACAATTTAAACCTGTAAGCTAACGTTTTCTGTTTGTTTTTTTGAGATGGGAGTCTCACTCTGTCGCCTAGGCTGGAGTGCAGTGGCATGATCTCGGCTTACTGCAATTTCCTTCTCCCTGGTTTAAGTGCCTCTCCTGACTCAGCCTCCCGAGTAGCTGGTACTGCAGGCATCCACCACCACGTCCAGCTATTTCTTGTATTAGCAGAGATGGGGGTTTCACCATGTTAGCCAGGCTGGTCTCCATCTCCTGACTTTATCATCCATATGCCTCAGCCTCCCAAAGTGCTGGGATTACAGGCGTGAGCTACCACATCCAGCCCATAAAAGCTAATACTTTTAAATGAAGGAAAAAAAAATGCTTCAGCAGCATTACTTCCAAAAAGCTCTGAACTTCAGCATCATTAAATGAGAAAAAAAAGAATAACTGTGGTGATATATAACATTTAATTAAGGAAGGCTCTGGAATTTTCAGTAAAACGCTCCCTAAGTCATAACTAAATGATTCAAAGGTGTAATGCTAAAGAGAGAGGCAGGGAAATGTGCTGCAAAGTCACGTTTAGAATTATTCCAGGCTTACTAAACACAGCTCCTTCAAAGATGGAGTAAAGAAAAGAGAAACTTACTGAGAGGTCATCTCCACGAAGGACGTTCCCTGAGAGGTCGAGGTGGACGAGGGTAGAGGCGGTCAATGGATTGGCACTGAGTGACTGAGAAAGGCTGTTCACCCCTGCAACAGCAAGAAAATCCAGGCTCAGTTTCCACTCCAGGAAACAAAATTTGAGGCTTCTGTTTCTATAAATGGCCCAGCAGTTCCATGAAATTTCAGGACTCAGGCTAACCATAAGCACCGTCCCCGAAAGGTGGTGCTATGATCGTGTCTCCTTTTGACACACCCTTAGGAAGAACAGGTTGGTCAAAGGCAAAACCCCTCACTGAATCAGAAGAAGTAATGAATCGGCTTCCCTTTGGTCCATGTCTTCGGATGTGTCCAAGGACAAAAAGGATTTTAATCTGAAGCCTAAGAATGATGAAAGTGATCTAACCGGCAATGTTTACCCTTCTTTTAATCCTGCCAGGTGATTCTTGACTTAGTGCATGGTGTTTAAATGATGCATGTCCAAATTCAGATAAATGTAGGCTATTTAAAGTATTGGGAAGTTAAAAAGAGAAGTATACAGCTCTTCTTAAATGTATTACATTCAAGGAAAAAATGTGGATTAAAATGGATTTCACAAAGAATGAGGAGATACCTGTACACCACCTAAGATGCAATCATAAGGAAAATGTAAAATTAACACTCTGTACACACATAACACTCTTTACATACATAAATGGCTCAAGTTAACATAAACTGAACAAAACTGACAAATCCACCTCAGAAAACAAGGAGTGAATATGTGAGGCTGCTTATTCTGTGTGGAGAGAACTAAGTTCTCTCACGGGTGGCTAACAGTTATTGACAGGCCCGCTGGTCACGGCTGTTTAGGGGGCCACTTCTTTTCAGAAGGGGAACAGGAGCTCTTTGAGGTATATCACTATAAAATGGGAGCCCAGAAGTGTCTAATCACTCACTGAGACTCAATCACTCACCACAGCACAGACGACTTTTCTTAGCACAATGGGAATTGTGAGAGATAGCAAAGCTCCTCATGTGTCTACCAAAAGTCCATGGTTCCAAATTATACATGATAGAAATATGGCTATTTCTAAATTGGGTATACTTTTACAAATCATTTTGTCTTATTTGTCAGCAAAATTTTTCAAAAATCCCAACGCATCAAACTGAGACTAAAGTAAGTCTACTACTCGAAAGAGAATCAGGAAAAGGTTTTCTTTCCCCCTCCACACTTGGGCAGACCCTTCATGGAGAAGAGGGACCAAGGCCAAGTCTGCCGGTAAGAGCCAGTTCTGCTCTTAGCAGCAGGATCCGGTGAGGATTCTACAAGAGCTGTGGGGTACAGATGCAACCTCCCACTGGAGCACCTCCCTGCCGTGAGCTTAGAACGTTCACTGTGGGAGTGATAAAGGGGCCACTGTCTTCCTCTCCACCTTCAGAGTTATAATGAACTGATTCTAGTGTCTGCCTGATAAAGACTACTGAGCCATTTCTAAAGGGTGAGTGCACATTTGGGTGGGTACACAGGAGACTGAGACTTTGAATATAAAATATTTAAGTGCAAAGAACTTCTTGGCTGTCAACTCACCATTTACTAAATGCCAACAAAATGCTGGGGATTAGGAGATAAATACAAAGAAGATCATTTTTTTACTCTCAAAAATCGCAAAGACCGTTAGGGGAAAACTCCATATCCTACGCTATTCACTAAGAATCATGGGTGGAGGAATATCAATTTGTGAACCAAGGTCCTCAGATCTGCAAGGACTGCAAGGATTCTCATCAAGAAAATCATTTGTAAAATTGTTTCCTTAGTGAGGTATAACAAAACTAATAAATAAATTCCAAAATCATGAAAAGTCAGTGCCACAGAAGGAATACTCATTTCAGTAAACCTTTACTGAAAGCCTACTGTGTACCAGGCAGGGTCTTCAGAGATCCCATCTGACTCGCTGAAGACCAATGGAGTGGGAGACAGAGACAGCCAAATAATCACTATCTAGTGGGGCAACAGCTATCAATGGGGCAAGAACAAGAGCAGGCAGTGGAGGAGGAGTTTGATTAAGCGTGTTACATAAGAGGAACATACAGTGGCCTATAAAAAAAGATTGTTTTCTGGAGGTCATTTTCTATAACTGTTTAAGCAACCAGCTTCCTTTAGTTTGTCCTGATATTAGTATTAACGTATTTCTTAATGGAACAACTGAGTCCAAAACATACCACCAATGCCAGATTCTCACCAAGAAATAATTTGTAAAATCATTTCCTTATGAGGTATAACAAAACTAATAAATAAATTCCAAAATTAGAAGGCTAAATTAGTCCTGACAGCAAAATGCTTCTTGACAAGTGTGGGTGCTTGGCAGTTGTCCAACATCTGAATAGACTCGAGAGAAATCATGTTATCAGCTGTTATCAGCTCAGCTTCATGCTACTGAAACAGCACGAAGGATTTCCTCTCCTGCCCCCGAGCCCATGTTCACATGAGACCTGTGTTAATAAGCCCACGAGAGAGTGGAGAATTATACAAGGATAAAACTAAAAAAAAAAAAAAAACAAGGCTCGTACAGCCCTAAGTAAACACATTTACATGCCTTTCTTGATTCTGTCTAGTGATTTTGACCATTCTCTCTTATTACTGTAGTGTTTACAGCTGGAAAAGGTGGTACCAGATGGCTCTGCCTTGACATAATCTGGCAACCAGCAGGACATTTGCTAGAAATCCAGAAAACTATCAGTTAGCTAACAGCTGAGATAAAGAAAGGGTATTTGGAGGCAGTGGTGATGTCATGGGGAGATTTTTTTTTTAATCTGTCTTGAATTATCCATCCATGAATATAAATGCTAGTCAAATTCAGCAGAAGCTTAACACTGCAATGTAACTCAAGTCATTTTAAATCTGTGACCCTTTCAGATCCTATGTAAAATAATATCAAAAAATTGATTTTTTAATAAAAATAAACATTTCAGGATATCTTTGTCTTACGGCAATTTGAAATTCTTCAGGCTCAGAGTCGGGGCTCATGCCTATAATCCTAGACACTTTGGGAGGCTGATGCAGGCTGATCACCTGAGGTCAGGAATTCCTCTCTATTAAAAATACAAACGTCTTCTCTACTAAAAATAGAAAAATTAGCTGGGTGTGGTATCCTGAGCCTGTAATTCCGGCTACTCAGGAGGCTGAGGCAAGAGAATTGCCTGAACCTGTGAGGCAGAGATTGCAGTGAACCAAGATCCTGCAACTGCACTCCAGCCCGAGCAACAGAGCAAGAGCCTGTCAAAATAAAAAATAAAATAAAATAAAAAATAAAATAAAATAAATTTCTTCAAGTCATGTTATAAAACAATGCTAATTGTCAAAACGCATATCTTAATATAAACATATTTTATTGCAGGTAAGAGATAAATGAAGGGACCCTTATCTGTAAAGGGCACAGGCAATGTGGGGCTGTCCTCGTCATAAGGAGGTGGATGGATTAGTCCAGCTGCTCCCGTGGGACCTCCCCACTGTTACCATACTAAAAGTACAGGGGCATCAAGAAAAGGTGGCACTGAGGGTCCTCAGAACCAAGCTTGCCCTCAGAAGGATAAATGATCGCTACATCCTTTTGTTTGTTACATAGTAATGAACAAATGAATTAAAATAAATATGATCAAGGATTATTAATATAATCAGGTTTTTTTGTTTTGTTTTCCAAAGAGGATCTCGCTCTGTCACCCAGCCTGGAGTGCAGTGGCACTGTCATAGCTCACTGCAACCTAAAACTCCTGGGCTCAAGCATCCTCCCCCGCTCAGCCTCCTGAGTCGCTAGAATTACAGATGCAATTCATATAATCAGACTTTTAAAAACCACCTCTGTCTTATAAAAGACTTAAATTAGACCTATGGAACACACAATAAATAAAGAACGCTTTAAATATGTATAGAAGTCATATAAATTTTTTAAAAAAGATTAACACTACAAATAGAACACTAACAAAAGATATAAACTTAGTGATTTCTCTAAAAGAAATACAAATGACTAAGGAACAAGGGGATTCAGAGGGGGTTTGCCTTCTTAATTACACTTTTTAGCATCTTCTAAATCTTTACCATAAATGTGTACCACAATGGTAATTATCACAAAAGGGTTTCTATAAAATGGATTTGCTCAAGTGGAACAGTGATAACGTAAAGGAGTTGAACTTAGCTGTAAGATCTTCAGACGGCTTCAGGCACTAGATCTGAAAACACTGACTCCTGGGGAAATCCCTTTGGTAATTTATTTTCCTGCCTTAATCTTAAATATGTGTGTATAAATGTGTGCACATAAAATCATGGGACTTATGGAACTAATTCCAATTTCAAACCATTCTTAATTTAACTGCATATTCAGAATAATGTATGATGGCATGGATATAAAATCATCAAGGGATGACTTTGCTTCACTCATTTATCCAAGGCACATCCAGTGAGAGACTAAAGCCCCTGCTGTCCAGAAATGTACAGGCTAAGGGACAATCAAATGCAATGGACACACACTAAGACAGAGGAATTTACAAAGAGCTCTGCAACACAGAGAAAGGAGCATCTAAGTTATTCAGGATATGGTGAGGGGGGTTGTTTGAGAAGGCTTCAAAGAGAGAAAGTAAGACAGAAACGGCCGGGAGCAGTGGCTGATGCCTGTAATCCTAGCACTTTGCGAGGCTGAGGCAGGCAGATTGCTTGAGCTCAGGAGCTCAAGATCAGCCTGGGAACATGGCGAAACCCTGTCTCTACAAAAAAAAATACAAAAATTAACTGGGTGTGGTGGTGCATGCTTGTGGTCCAGCTACTTGGGGGCTGAGGCGGGAGGATCGCTTGAGCCCAAGAGGTAGAGGCTGCAGGGAGCCAAGACTGTACCACTGTACTCCAGTCTGAGTGACAAAGTGAGACCCTGTCTCCAAAAAAAAAAAAAAAAAAAAAAAGAAAGAGAGAGAGAACTAGAAGCTGAATTTCATAGGATACACAGTAATTCACGAGACATTCCAGGTACAGACACTAAGGTTGCTCCAGGTAGAAACTGAGGCATATAAAGACATAAGACAGCTCAGGAGGATGATAATTATGATGATGGTGGTGGCAGTGGTGCAGGTACTGGCGGGGCTGACGCTAACAGTGGCTGCTAGCATTTATTAAGCACTTTGTGACAGAAACCATACTGTATGTATATTAAATCATTTAACCCTAACTACTTGTGCAGAAATAAGATACTGCTATTTCTGTCCTACAAATGAGGCACCTGGGAACAAAAATATGTTCATAAATAAGCAGAAAAGTCAGCATTCAACCTTAGCTGATCTGACTACAGAACTGATACTTTCAACCACGACACAGGCTGCTTCCAAAAGACAGTGACTTTCTTAAGAAATGGCAAGAGGTTCAAGAAACTTCTGTTAAACGGTAGTCCAGGCAGGTGTCAGGTGCTGCAGACAGAAAGATGAGAGCAGCACAGGCCACAACAAGAGCCCCAGTGTAGCAAGAAAGACACAATATTTATACAATAACGTTACATACATGATCTTGAAGTAATACAAAGGGAAGAGTCATTGATTCTGTTGTGGCCTTGGGAACAGGGAACACATCTCAGCAGAGTTTATCACAGATAAACAGTTTTATCAGAACAAACTGAAGCTCTCTCAGAGTATTTGGGGATAAAAGAAAATTTTTTCAGGCATCTAGGGCAAAATGTGAAGATATACAAAGGTACAGTGAATGCAGGATAATTTCTAATATTATTATTGAGGTGCTGCTGTGGCAAAATAATAATAGAATTGACAGGATTTGATGAGTAAGTGGAAAAAATGAAGGTGAGTGAAGTTAGGAATTGACCTGGGGGAGAAGATAAGGAAATCTCTAAAGACAGAATACAAGGAGTGGAGCTACAGTGGGGGACCCGAAGTTAGGCCCAACAGTTTTCTGTAAAGCAGACAGTCTATCTCACAGTTACAAAGGCCAACTTGTTGAACCAAGAGAAACAAAACAAGGTGCATCTAGAAATGTGAGGCAGGAGGGTAGAGGCAGCCAGGGGGGTGTTCCCTGACTCACAGTTTTAAAAGTTAAAGACCAGATGTACATATCAAAATTATTCTCTCCTCTGAAAGCACTTCACTTCAGAGCATCAGAAACTGAATTACATAATGTCTTTATCTGCCAGAGTAATGCCAGAGTAATGTAATACATATATTTTTAAATGTTAAGTACATAACAAATAATTCTAACTAAGGTAGAAGGTGCAGCAGAAGTATTTCAGAAACACTGTTAGGTAAATAAGAAATACTATACCTTTAGGTGATAATGAGGTTTTAGATAAATTTAAATGCTTTAATCCCTTTGGGGAGTTTGGCAAATTGAATACTTAAAGAGGACACACCTGAGAAAAGAAAAAAAGATTATTAGAATTTTCAGGTTCTCAAAATTCCATTTTTTACAATGCATAAAAACTTAATTTTGATTCTGACTGAAGAGATCATATTTTTCTTTGTAATATCAGACTCTGTTTTCTAACCATTTACCACCAAACCCCCTTTTCTTTCTGTCCTACCTACAGGGTAAGAGAAAGGGAAGATTGTTTTATTAAGCGTACAATATCTGAAACTTTTCCATTGGAGAGATCCATCTTAGAGCCAAGTGTCACTCTTTTTTCTTCCAGTTCTATTTAAAATGCAAATCCTCTTGGAAAGGATAATTGTTAACCCCTTTTCTTTTTAGTCTCTATCTTAATGAGTTGCTCTCTCTTCTACATGAGCAGATGTATGCTATTTAATTATTATCAAGAATGGAGTACATTAACCATTCTGATAACAGTAGATGGATTCCTATACTTAATTGGCTTACAGCTAACAACCTCATACAGAGCTTCAGAGCATGTTTTAACTTCTTAAAGGTAGATTTTGTAACTTTGTATAAGTCAACAGGAAGTTACAGTATTTAAAATCAGGTATCTTCTAAATTTAGTGGCCAGAGTGGGAGATTGGGAACACCAGCTCATTCATCCAAGGACTGCAATGAGTGTAGACTGTTTTCTGGGAGGAAATAAGTAATACACAAATGTATGCCCTTCATACAGGTCCCTCAACTGACCTCCTGCTGTAGACTAGCCAACATTTCCCCAGGGGCATGTTCTTGACAAGGCTCCTTAAACAATATTAATTCCTGTTCCCTTAGACTAATTCTCAAGCTTCAGGGAGCAGTAAGAAATTACTGTGCTGGTTGCTGCCCTATTATATAACCCAAATTATCAACAAATCTAATCACAACTTGGAAGAAACAACATGGAAGTCATGCAGCTTGACTAAGCCTCTACATGGGTGTCTCCCCCAAGAATACTGGGTATTCTGGGAGCCTCTATTTCCCCAGTGTGTTTCCACAGTCAAAGAAGTTTGAAAATCACTGGACTCAATCACATTAAACAGGTTTTTATCTGAGTCTTTCTAGAGACTTAAATATGCTAATCCATTTTGTAAATTACAAGAAAAGGGCAGGCTTGATATTTAGCTGATAGATTCTTGTTAAAAAAAAAAAAAAGTGACTAACAAGTTGATGGGAAGAGGGAGGAAGACAGAGTAACTGTTAAAACTTGATCAATCCAAAAGGCAAAAAAGAGAGGGAAAAGGGGGAGAAAGAAAAAAATGGAAACAAATAGAAATACAGATTTTCACCCAAATATTTCAATGATTACACTAAATATATTTATTAAATATGAATATTTAATTAACACTTATTTATATCGTTTAAAAAATATATAGATTCAAATTACAAGTCAAAGATGATTTATCTGAATACAAATATCAAATGTTTTCAAGAGATTCACCTATAGATATATGTATTCAGAAGTGAACATAAAAACATGAAAAAACATGCTATAAACACTAAGCAAAAGGCATCTGACGTAGCTGCAATAAGACAATTTACATTTTAGAGCATGACTAAAGATAAATGGAAGATTTCATTAAGAAGATACAGTTACTCTAAATCTATGTTCTGATTAACATCATCTGAAAATATACAAAGTCAATCTGACAATAACAGAAGGAAAATACATATATTACACAAACACACACACACACATATAATGATGGAAGTTTTCTAACACACTTCTATTAGTAGTTAATAAATGAACAGAATAAGTTAAAGATACAGAGAATATCAAGAGCATAATGAAAAAAATATATGATTGATATATTTACAACACTCTACCCAGTAACTACAGAATACATTTCTTCAAAGTGTACACTGAATATTTTCCAAAAGGGATCATATACTGAGCGATGAAGCAAGTCTCAACGAACAATAAAATGTTCCTTAGTACTATGAATTCATACACAGAATATCAGCATGTTCTCTGCTACCACTGCAACAGTTCTAACAGAAATTATAACAAGATAATTAGAAAATCCCCAAATAACTCAAGCAATGTATTTCTAAATAACAAGAGTTCAGAAAACACACACACACACACACACACACACACACACAATGGGAATTTTAAAAATATTTTGAGTTAAATCTAAAAACTATAGTATTAAAATTTTGGGGATCTAACTAGAGCCACGCCTAGAGAAAGCAATAGAAATGGAAAATAATTTTTAAAAAGATAAAAAACTGGAAAATAATTATCTAATTATCCATCTCAAAAAATAGCAAAGTAATCCTCACTCACCTCTGTAAACAGAAGGAAGGAAAAAAATAAAGAGAAGAATCCAGTTAAATAAATAGCAGCTGTAAAAATAAGTAAATTTTAACATTGGTTCTTTAAAAATACTAACAAAACCAATAAACTCCAGCAAGGCTGATAAAATAAATAAGACAGAGACAGAGAGATCAAAATGTCAAAATCAAATAAAAACAGAATGTAAAGATCTTATAACTGGAGGGTATAAACAACTTGGTGAGTCAAAAACCTATCATTTTAATACAAAGAAACAAATCCCTTATAAAAAAACATGACAGACCAAAACTAATTTAAGGAGAAGTAAATAATCTCAATAGTTTGCTAACTATTCAAGGAAACAAATTTATTACTAAAAAAATCTCCCCCACAAAGAGAAGCAAAAGAAGTAATTCCATTTTAAAAATAAGGTCAAGAAAAAAAGACTTTGAATCAAGGATATAAGAATACAGGGAGGCTGGGCGCCGTGGCTCACACCTGTAATCCCAGCACGGTGGGAGGCTGAGGTGGGTGGATCACCTGAGGTTGGGAGTTTGAGACCAGCCTGGCCAACATGGAGAAACCCTGTCTCCAGTAAAAAATACAAAATTAGCCGGGCATGGTGGCGGATGCTGTAATCCCAGCTACTAAGGAGGCTGAGACAGGAGAGGCGCTTGAACCCAGGAGGCGGAGGCTGCGGTGAGCCGAGATCGCCCCACTGCACTCCAGCCTGGGCAACAAGAGTGAAACTCCGTCTCAAAAAAAAAAAAAAAAAAAAAAAAAAAATTAAAAAGAATATAGGGATACTGGAAAAAATTGAGTCAACACATCTAACTTCTGAATGCCCTAAAATCTAAATCTACGCCATTTTTAAATATTACTTTACCTGTTTAACCACAAAAATATCAATTATCTCACTTAATCCTTAGACTATTCTTATTTGGTAAATACTATTACTAACTATTTTTAAGATAAAGAAGCTGAAGTATAGAGGAGGTAGGTAATTGGTACAAGACCACTTAGCTAGAAAGCTGTGAAGCCCAGACGGAATTAAACCCATGTGTTTTGACTCCGGAACTCTCTGAGATACACTGAGAGACATGAAAGATATAAAACACCAAGAAAAGTAAGCAGCAGTCCTAGAATCTGTATCTCTCTTGTCTTACTTAGAAGATCAAATCAGAGCCACCACCAAAGTGCTGGGAAAAAATATCAGCATATCTCAGGTCAACAAAAAACACCAGAGCTAGGATTCTAAATGGTCTCTCAATGAAATAATCAAATCTGAAATAAAGTGAGGAAGGAGCCTGGGGAATATAGTACGACCACGTCAC
This sequence comes from Ateles fusciceps, assembly GCA_036589455.1. Taxonomy (NCBI): domain Eukaryota; kingdom Metazoa; phylum Chordata; class Mammalia; order Primates; family Atelidae; genus Ateles; species Ateles fusciceps. The sequence goes on from JAZHEH010002605.1 coordinate 6,352,378, forward strand.
TACAAAATAAATTTAAAACTTAGCCAGGTGTGGTGGTGCACACCTGTGATCCAGCTACTTGGGAGGCTGAGGGGGGGGAGGATGGCTTGAGCCCAGGAAATCGAGGTTGCAGCAAGCCGTTATTGCACTACCATACTCCAGCCTGGGCAACACAGAGAGACGTTCTCTCAAAAAACAAAAAAATGCGAGAAGACAAATTGAGGACAGACATTTCTGAAAAGACTGAAATCATAAAAACTAAGGTAATTGGGATGGATAAGTAGGAAGAGCAGAACATAGAATTTGTAATGCTTAGAGAAGCATAAATGTACACACTTTTCTTGGTATTAGAAAACTAAAACCAAACTTTCCCCTAAACAATGTACTCTGACGTTTTCTATTCTGTTCACTGCTTTAAAAAAACAATGCTTGTCATGAACTAGTAAACTGATTTCATGGCCAGCTAACGGGTCGTGACCCACAGGCTGAAAAACACTGTTAGATGAAGACCAAGAGCAAGCTGGTGAACAGACATGGCCTCGCAACGAGGATAAGCATAGCTTGTGTATGTGTGCGGTCTGTTCATCTTGTGTGGCTCCTGCAGAAGGGAGAGCAGGACGGCATCTAGCATTTGAAGCATTGTTCACACACATTGTATCTCTGCTTACTAAGTCATACTCGAACCTCCTTTACCACAAGCCCCTCAACAGTCAGAAGACTGCAGGCCTGTCCTCTACACAGATGTGAAAATAAGAGATTTGCTGCGTCAACATTCATATCATAAACTCTTTGAAAGTTTCCAAATACATCCCTGAGTGTAAGGTTTAGGTACAAAACCACATTCCATTCGCTGTTTAAATTCCTCAGAATTCTTGGCCACTTAACTGTTAAGATCTTATCTTCCTTCTCTTTTTTTTTTTTTTTTTGAGGTGGAGTCTCGCTCTGTCACCCAGGCTGGAGTGCAGTGGCAGGATCTCGGCTGACTGCGACCTCTGACTCCCTACTTCAAGCAATTCTCCTGCCTCAGCCTTCTGGGTAGCTGGAATTATAGGCACGTGCCACCACGCCCAGTTAATTTTTGTATTTTTAGTAGAGATGCGGTTTCACCATATTGGCCAGGATGGTCTCGATTTCCTGACCTCAGGTGATTCGCCCTCCTCAGCCTCCCAAAGTGCTAGGATTACAGGCGTGAGCAACTGCACCCGGCCCCTTGTATTGCTTGGAGCTTCCTTACAAATAATAGTCCCCAGCTTGGTCTTTTTATATACTGTACAACTTAATTACAGGCTCCTTCTTCACCGTTTTTATTAGTTTCAAACACAAAATACCATCACTGAAAAGCTTGGGAACAAAAATTACTAAAAGTTTTCTCTAGACTGAAATTTCAATGAATATTTTACACTCAATTAGATTTCTTGTGGAACTTCCACCCATGAGCAGAAAAGCTACCAATCATCTTTAGGTATTTAGCCTGAATGAAAAAAAACAACAAATAATTTGTGTTCAGGAGGCTTATCTCAAAGAGTAAAGAAAGATGGGAGGTACAAATGTTGGCAGTTGTCTGTAAGCACTGGCAAACACAGCAATGAATGAATTTAGAAGGGGCAGAAATGAGAAAAGTGTTGGCCTGTGAACATATTTTCAGGATGTCAAAATTTGAGGGTATGTGAGCAGAAACCACACTGGAGAGTTGGCAGGAACATTCAAGGCTATCCTTGGAATGACTCATGATGACAATGCAGGCAAATGGGCTGCAGCTAGATAAAAAGACACAAAGTCAGGTCTCAGAAGCAGTAAAGCAGAGGGAAAAAGCAGGCAAACATCATCTTTGAACACATGGTCTGACCGTATACAAAAGAAATCTCTACACACTTTACCATAATTTTCAAGTGCAAATAAAAAAAACTATACAAGAGAATTAAGATTCAATAAAAGCAAATTCAATTCAAAGAAAATATTTTTGGATCGTGGACAAAATCTTACATTAGATGCTGTGCATCTTAGGAAAGAAGGAAGGGGAGAAAGCCAGGGAGTGAGGATGAGAGGAAGCAAGTCGCTAAAGCATGGGGGAAGGAACGTCCACCTCTAGTTACCATGTGAGCAGAACGAAGTTAGTGCTATTATCGAAGTTCACACAGGAGCTCCAAACTGAGGACAAGACAGAAGAAACTGCACCTGCAGTGACAAGTTGTCCAGTGCAGCTGCACCTCAGAGGACATGAAGTAAACAACGAGACAGAAAACAAAGGGCCTCCAATTCCTTCTTCCCCTTCCAACCCCCAAAACAACGTGTGGTCTTTTAGGTCTGCCGTCTTTCGCGTAACAGCGTTTCTGAGATTCGTCCGTGCTGACGCATGAGTTAGAACTCCATTCTCTTTTACTTTGAGTAGTATTCCAGTGTACATATTATCTATATCACATTTATGGAACCACTCTCCTCTGACCAACATTTGGGTTGTTTCTACTTTTTGCCTGTTATAACTAGTACTGCTACCAACTAGTTGGATATAAGTCTCCTTTGTAGATATGTCTCTGTGTGGGTATGTCTCCTTTCTCTTGGGTGATACACCTAGGAGTGGAATTGCTGGGTTATAAGGCAGATTTGAGTTTAACTTTTTAAGAAACTGTCTAACTGGTTTTGCACGTGGCTGTACCATTTAACACTCTCACCAGCAATGTGGGAGTTGCCATTTCCTCCCATCCGTTTGAAGACTTATCTCAATTACCGCCACACTCCTGCTTATGAAATGGTACCTCACTGTGGTTTTAATTTCCATTTCCCTAAACACGGAGAAGTGTCCTCTTCCTGGTCCATCTGAACTTTGGATTTCATTTGCTTAAGAACCTTCCTTAAACAGCTACCTCCCTCTACAGAGTTTCTTCCTGTCAGTCAATAAATATGATTGATTCTCTCCCACCTTAAAAACAAAACCAGAATAGCCCTCCTGTCTTTAAAACTGTGATCTCCGTGATTTCTACTTCGTCACATTCACCTCTCTGTAGTATCTGACTAATAGAGAAACATTTGTTTTTCCTAAGAATTGAGTATACATTAAAGAAACTCCTATTCCAGTACTATTCATCCATTAATTTTGGCTTTGGCTTATTATATGAGGGTGCTTTTTGTGTGATCTAGTTTTCTAATTGAGTCTCAACCTTCCTGTAGATTCACTACTTTACGTGATGACAAGTTACCCTGGAGATTTTTGCTTGAATACAACTTAGGTATCTTTGTCAGCCCAGAACAATGACCATATTAAAGACAAAAAGAAAACCTGAACATCTTTATCAGTATCTTCAGCTCAGTTTAATATTAATGCTTATCAAGTATAACACTGAAAGGTGAAATGCCTTATTTAATAAACCTGGAAAACATTTGCAACAGAAAATGAAAATAAAATAGTCCCACTAAAGAGAAACCAATTCATTCTTAAACTTTGTCCATCAATGTTCTACTAAGAATTCAAATTTTCGAGTTTCCCTTTCTAAACCTACTGACTCCTCTCTCTACCCATGCACACTTTTTTTTTTCCTTTTTTCTTTTTCTATTTTTTTAAATAGAGACGGGGTTTCACCATGTTGGCCAGGCTGGTCTTGAACTCCTGACCTCAGGTGATCCACCCGCCTTGGCCTCCCAAAGTGCTAGGATTACAGGCATGAGCCACCGCGCCCAGCCCCATGCACACTTTTAATAAAACTTTCTGACTCTTCGTGAACTCTAATCCTTCATCCTCTCCCTATTCTAACACTCAAATCTTGTTAAATATTAAAAGGTAATAGTGGTAGAGAGAATTCTAATATAGTCCCCAAGATTCTCATGCCCTGGTATATCCGCCCTGTATAATTTCCTTGAACATGGGGTAGGGAGCAGTAAATACACTGTTGACTCTTGAACAACACAGGTTGCAACTGCACTGGTCCACTTATGTGTTGATTTTTCTCCACCTCTGCCACTGCTGAGAGAGCAAGATTAAGGCCTCCTTTTCTTCCTCCTCCTCCTCAGCCAGGTCAATGTGAAGATGACCAAGATAAAGACCTTTAGGATGATCTACTTCCACTTAATGAATAGGAAATATATTTTCTCTTTCCTATGGTTTTCTTAATAAAATTTTATTTTCTTTAGCTTACTTTAAGAATACAACATATAATACATATAACATACAAAATACCTGTTAGTCAACTGGTTATTGGCAAGGCTTCCAGTTAACAATGCTATTAGTAGTTAAGTTTTGAGGGAGTCCAAAGTTAAATGTGGATTTTTGATTGCTTGGGGTCAGTGCCCCTCACTCCTGCGTTGTTCAAGGTCAACAGTAATGGGATAGCCCTGCCATGATTAGGTTACTAATCACTAGACTCCGAGTTCATGAAAAACAGGGAAATTGTCACTGGTGGGCCTCATCTAATCAGGTGAACTGTTTAAAAGACACTAAAGTATCAGAGAGATGTGCTCCAGCTGGCCTCAGACACAAAGCAAACTGCTATGCTGTGAGATAAGGGGGTCACACGGCAAGGACCCTTCTAGAAGCACAGCTTCCAGGAGCTGGGAATGATACCCACTGGGAGATAGCAAGAAATTGGGGGCCTCAAGCCTACAGCTCCAAGGAAATTAATTCCACCAATAACTAGTGAACTTAAGGGAACTCCAGGTCACAGATGAGAGCACAGCCCCTGCTGACAACTTGCTTTGTCTTGAGGAGAGAGAGACTCAGGGCGCAGAACCCAGCTAACCTGGACCCAGACTCCTGAGCCAAGGACACTATGAGAGAATAATTTTGTATCATTATAAGCTGCCAGGTGTGTGGCAATTTGTTATGCAGGAATATATAACTAATAAAATATATACAAAATAGTATCTTCCTGTCCTTTCGTTTCACTTCAGAAAAGTTAAGCAGATCACACAATTTTAACATAAGTATTTATATGAAAGTGTGGAAAGAACTGGAAGCCAGGAGAAACATCAACAGCACTTATCATTACAACTTAGCTTGATACTACTCTTCAGGGATGGCTAAATTACAATTTTCTAATCCTCTTACAATTCTGGCATCAAAGATAATGAGAACTCTGCAGTACCTCTATCCTCCAGTGGGTTGCCAGCAAGGTTAATCGTGTGGAGTCCTGAGTTGGGGTTATGCGCTAGAGCACTGGCCAGTTTTTGTGCAAAATCTCTGCACATAAAAAAAAAAAAAAAAGATTAAGTAACACAAAATGAAAAACCATTCAAACGGAACACTTAAAGCTTACAACAGAGTGAAATCTAAATAGAGAAATCTCCCTTACAATATTAGTCTATAGCCAGATGCAGTGGCTCACGCCTGTAATCCTAGCACTTTGGGAGGCTGAGGTGGGCGGATCACCTGAGGTCAGGAGTTCAAGACCAGCCTGACCAATATGGTGAAACCCGTCTTAAAAAAAACAAAAAACGAAAAACAATATTAGTCTATATATCATATATTTGTTAATACCCATTGACATCTCATTAGAGAATTTGTAAAGCCACAGCCAGAATTTGGCTCATTTTGATTAGCCAAAAGCAAAAAGAAAATATACAAATGCCCCTTTAAAGACACTCTGTTGCATGCTATAACGGTACTTTCTGCATCCTCCATAATTTTAAAAAAAATCCTGTATTGAACTTGCTTTTCATGAAAATTATAGTATTCACTATATCTTATTCCTCATTTCATGCAACTGTGAACGCAAAACTGATTACACTAATCATTGAGTTTAAAGGTTACAACTGCTAGCACTACATTTTGGCAAAAATTAAAACCACTGTTTTAGTTATGTTTAACTTGAAATAATGTACTAAGTGCTATGATTATGAAACTGTCAACCCTCCTCACTTAGCAGCAGTAAAACCTTTATTCTACTACATTCTATTATGCTCTTAACAGTAGGCTTAGGTAGTGACTACTAAACCATTAGATAAAGACTATGCAAGTGTTAACCTGAAAAGGGACAAAAATGACTAAAACTGATGAAAGCAAAGCAGTAAAGTCATATGAAATATGTTATCACTATGTCCACCAGTAATGATAATAATAAAACCTACATATACCATCGACAGAGTAAAAGGCACTTTGCCAAGTACTTTAAATATATTAATTCATTTACCCTCACAATTTTAATTTATAGAGGAGGTACTATTATTAACTCCATTTTAAAACTGAAGTGACTAAGGTACAGAAAGCTTAAACAACTTGTGCTAGGCCATGAGGCATCTGGCTTGAGGATCCATGCTCTTCACAACTACACTATGTGCTCTGAAAAATATAAAGTAAGCCATATGCAGTGGCTTATATCTGTAATTTCAGCACTTTGGGAGGCTGAGGTGGTCGCATCACTTGCGATTAGGAGTTCCAGATCAGCCTGGCCAACATAGTGAAATCCTGTCTCTATTAAAAATACAAAAATTAGCTGGGTGTGGTGGTGCATGCCTGTAATCCCAGCTACTTGAGAGGCTGAGGTAGGAGAATTGCCGGAACCCAGGAGCTGGAGGTTGCAGTGAGCCTAGATCACACCACTTTACTCCAGTCTAGGCGACAGAGACACCGTCTTTAAAAAACAAAAAACAGACCAAAAAAAACCTGCACATGGCCGGGCGCAGTCGTTCACGCCTGTAATCCCAGCACTTTGGGAGGCTGAGGTAGGCGGGTCACGAGGTCAGGAAATGGAGACCACCCTGGCCAACATGGTGAAACCCCATCTCTACTAAAAATACAAAAATTAGCTGGGCATGGTGGCGAGCGCCTGCAGTCCCAGCTACTCGGGAGGCTAAGGCATGAGAATTGCTTGAACACGGAAGGTGGAGGTTGCAGTGAGCCGAGATTGTGTCATTCCGCTCCAGCCTGGCAACAGAATGAGACTCAGTCTCAAAAAAAAAAAAAAAACCGAGTGATACAGTATCAAGAGATGTTACCAAATTCTTAGCCTTCATGATGATGAAAATCATAGGGATTTTTTTTTCCAGAAGGAAAAACATTGCTCTATACGTGATCTGCCCAACATAAAAACAAACAAAACTATGAATTACTTAGAAGAGCAAATGGCATAGAATTTTAAAGCAACATATTCATAGATTCAGGAAAATACTCACGTTCTAAGTCCAGCATTTTCCAACACCAATTCTTCCAGTCGATTGGACCTACTCACCACCCTCAAGATCTGTTCACAGACATCAGTGGACTGTAACAGAAAACATTCTTTGACTATTCCATAGCTCTAAAGAAGAAAAACTTTACTGTTATAAATCCACGCAATACAAAGTTTTAATTAAGTGAAACATTCACTCATTCAATAAACCTTGAAACAGCATCAACTACTATGCACCAACGTGTTGAAGACCCTGGCAATATAATGATATCAAGGAGAAAGTCCCTGCCTTCAGGAGTGAGCCAACCAGCAGTGGAAACAGGCAAGAAGAATGCTGTGGTCAGAGTTTGTGCTCCCCCACTCCGCCAAAATTCAGACTTAAAAACCTAATCCCCAATGTGATTGTATCAGCAATTAGTACCTTTGGGAAATGACTAGGTCATGATGGTAGAGCCCTCATCAAGAAATCAGTGCTTTCCTAAAGAGGCCCCAGAGCTATATTGCCCCTTCCACCAAGTAAAGAAACAGCTAAAAAGCACCACCTGTGAACAAGAAAGAGTGCCCTCACCAGACACCAGGTCTGCTGGAGCCTTGATCTTGGACTTCTCTGCCTCCAGGACTGTAGGAAATAAACCTGTTGTTTATAAGCTACCCAACTATGGCATTTTGTAATAGTAGCCTGAACGAAATAGGATAAAAATACACAATTATAATAAAATAATAAAAAGGCCCTTTTGGTAGTGCTATGCATACACAGACGTGCACCTAATCCAGGCTCATGAAACTAAGAGGACTTCCCAAAGAAAGTGCAGTTCAAAATGCAGAACTGAAGATCAGGTGTTAGTGATGATGGTAATGATGAAAACATCTTTGCTGAGTTCTCACCATGTGCCAGGCATTGAGTTACGCTCTCTATGTGTACTTCATTGTAAAACCATTAAAGAATATTATTCCATTTTCATAGGTAAGAAAATTAAGAGTTAAAGATGTCATAAACTTCAGTAGGAAGGCTCAGTAAGTACTTGAACACTTGCTGGTACTGGGATGTTCTTGCTGGAACATAAACAGGATAAAGTGGGAAATGACCTAATGATAGGAAAGAGTTTAATAAATAATTGTCTCATGTTAATAAACATTATGTTTTCAGAAAAACATTATGTAATTATATAACTATTACGCCTCTATGTTAAATAAGATAGCAATTCAAATGAATAATATAGAACAAAATTTTGAGGAGATGATGAAAAAACAGTTGTTCCCTGGTGGTAGAATTGTGCACATTTTTTTCTTTAAAATATTAATGCTTTTGTATTTATTTGTAACCTGCCTCATTCCAAAACTAATTTAAAGTAGTTGTTTTTTGTTTTTTGTTTTCCTTAAAGATGGGGTTTCACCATGATGGCCAGGCTGGTCTTGAACTCCTAACCTCAGGTGATCCACCCACCTCGGCCTCCCAAAGTGCTAGGATTACAGGCGTGAGCCACCGCGCCCGGCCTAAAGTAGTTCTTAAACTTAATATTACTCGTACATTAAAAACTGATTTTAGGCCAGGTCCAGTGGCTCGCGCCTATAATCCCAGAACTTTGGGAAACTGAGGAAGGCAGATTGCTCGAGCTCAGGAGTTCAAGACCAGCCTTGGTGACATAGTGAAATTCCATCTCTACAAAATACACAAAAAGTAGCGGGGTGTGGTAATGGCACACGTCTAGTCCCAGCTACTCAGGAGGCTGAGGTGGGAGGGTCACTTGAGCCGAGAGGTCAAGGCTACAGTGAGCCATCATCATACCACTGCATCCCAGCCTGGGCAACAGAGTGAGACCCTGTTTCACATGCGCACGCACACACATGCACACACAAACACACACACATACATAGTGATTTAAAAATTCTCCTGGCAACCTAGGGTGCACTAAATACTTCAGGATATTTGAAAAAAAAAGAGAGAAAAAAAAAAGTGAGAGAAAGAAGGCATGTTCTGTGTGCTATGACGTATAATATCAAAGCACTTTCTTTCCTTACATTTCTTTGACTTATCAGATCACAAATATCCAACTGGATTAACCATAATTGAAACAGAGTCTGAAATGTGGCAGAAGTTCTCTAGCCAAGTATTTTTAAGAAAACCTAACTTGGAAACACCCCAAGTCCCACAGCATGTAAGGTTCTCATAATTTTGCTTTACTGTTTGATTCCATTCAGTCTATAATGCCACTTTCACACGATTCCTGGGTTTCTAATATGTCCCACTGATTAAGGAGGAAAGAGAAAAATTAATTCCAATTGACCCGATGCCTGCAATTTACATTATGCTGACAGTGATGATATTCAAAATAGTAAGCCCCTTATTAGTATAATTCTTTATCTCACAATGTGCATACAAAGGAATTCATCTTATTCTGTGTTGTCATGATAAAAAGTGGTAACTTAGATAATGTTTTTGCAGAGAATATTCTAATTGCCCAAAATAATTCTTGGGATCATTACCATTTCTGAGCTACCTCGCAGTGCACCCGGAGAAGTAATTTACCAGAATCCTTTGAAGATTTATAGCCCATTTGGGTATAAATACTGTAATATAAATTTATTAAAGAAAATGTATGAAAGTGTCTCCAACTTTTCCTTAAAATGCCAGTAGGGGAGACGCGTAACAAATCATTCATGATTAAAGTAATTCTACTAATTTTTATTGAGTACCAACTACACTGAAAGCATCATTTTCTACAGGGATGAATATATAGAAATGAAACTTTTAAAGGGAGACACACTCAAACCTAGCTACTAGGTATGTGATAATTCCAACAATATTTTCCAAACATCTACAGCATGTGCAGCACCACGTGCACGGATTTAGGAAATTTTTTTAAAACTGGATGCAATAGCTCTCCAAGAGGTTGTATTCAGTTAAAAATTGAATGTAAACAACAAAAACTAGAATCACTATAGAGTAATAAATGAACTAGTGCAAACTACAATAAAAAATGTTTTTTAAAATGGAACTTTAAAACTGAAAGAAACCATTTACATTATCTGGTCCCACCATGTCATTCCCTAAAGAATAAAAAAAATACGCGATGATGCTTGCCAATTTGCCTGACTTGCAAAACAGAAGAAGCTGAGCAAGACCCCGATTCTACTGTTTTTTTTTTTTAATGAATCAAGAATGTTGGCCAAAATCACGGTCCTAATCGCATATTCGGTACCATCTTTTTTTTTTGAGATCTTTTATTCAAATTAGAAATAGTGACTGCTAATTAGGTGCTAATAGTTGCTTCATAAAGATCGACATCAAGTCATATTTTTCTTGCGGCACCTTGGCACAGGAGGCTTTCATTGGGGTAGGAACAATCTTAACCCAAGGAGCTCATATAACTTGAGAAGCAGCCACTTATTTTTTGCCATGCACTTCATGTTTAAAAAAATCCACAGACGTGCTTTTTCACACTGTCCTTTCCTTTGAATAAACCCAGTGTTAGACAGTGCTCTGAGACTGCCCACTTCTGTACCCATCAAAAGGGAAAGCATCATTTCTTTTTAACTTCAGGTAAAAAACAAAGAATGTAGTATTCTTTTTGAAGACCTATAGAGGAATATCCACAAAGATCACCTTTCATTTTAAAACACCAAATATTAAAAATATATGAAAACTGTATTTTTGTGTTTAAATCTCATTAACAGAAAAGCACTATGAGCAACCCTCAAATCCTGTCACTCCACTTCCTTCCATCCCAGGACAACCAAGAAAGCATACAAGCACTTACATGCTTTGTTTTGCCAGGACTGAAATGATTAGGTGCATATTTTATGTCCTAAACATCTAAGGCAGCTGAAGGGAGATGTTGACTGGGAGAAATAATGACAGAACGACAACAGCAATTGCCTGGACACCTTCCTGTAACTGCAGGTTGGGACAATCTCCAAAAGTGAGATATTCACAACCTTCTTGAAACCCTCTTGAGACCCCATTTTGAAACTCAAAAGCTTATGTGAATGTTTGAATGAGCTAGAAAACTGATGCGGTAGCAAACCATTGTTCTCTCTGCTCCCACAATCCCTGGACTAATCTCCTTCTCGTTCCTCCAATGGCTCCCCTTTCCCACCTGTACTCTCTGCTGGCTCAGTCCTGGAAATGGCCCTATTCCAGCAAGCAGCAAACAAGGGACTTCTATTCTTAGACAGCTACCTGTCTGCTCCCGGAGGGCTCACCAGGCTCCCGCTCATACCAACCGTCACTCCATCGTGACTGCTCGGACACAACTCATGTTTGAATAATATAGTTCACATAATTCATACTCGCATATTTGTTCATTTCTCAAGCTCTCTGATAACTTATTAGACATCTACTTATTAAACCAATTTTTATTAAATAGCTACTAGGAGCCACACACTTTGATAAGCACTGCCTAGAGATGAGTAAGAAATGGTTGCAACTAGCTGACAGTAACAGGCCTGCAGGAAGCTGAGGCCCTGGAAGGTCAGGTAAGTTATCTAAGGTAACACAGCCTTGAAATAAAAATCAGAATCTGAAACCCAAGTTTCTGATTCCAAGTCCATGCATTTTCCTCTACCAAATTGGCTCTTCAGGGACCCCAAATGAGTTCAGTCCATTTTCATACACATAATGTTTTAAGCCACCCCTCCCCCAGGCAAATTCAGACAACCAAGTCATCTGCCCACTAGCCAGTTTCAACCTCCATCTCCTACACATCCATGTCTCAATCCAAGTCTGATGTATTCACTATGAAAATCTTAAACCCCAGACTCCATGACCTCTGAAAGTTGGAGGCTTAAACATAAGAGTCTCCAGGAAAACATATAAATTCTTTCTTATCCCATAACAAACACCAGAGATTAAATTGATGGATAAACATCTGTCCATACGACTGATATGAACTGGTAAAAACCCCAACACAGCATCTTATTTCCACTAATAAAATAGATCATACCTTATAAAGACTACCTTCTTCATACCTTATAAAGACTAACAGATTTCACTTTAATTTCATTTTGCTTTCACATGAATCTACCTAAAAACCCATCTAGAAAATCAACATTAACTATCATTACTCAACCAGAGGAACTCTACCTGTTAATGTTTTCCTAAATTCTAAGGAAGGGAAACTTTGTGGAGACAGAATGTAAGACAGGAATATAAAATCTGCTATTTGCAGCTGTGCAAACGTAACTTTAACAGTTTTTGCCAACTGAATGAGTCTGTACTAAAGGCTACACTAAATCTATCTTTTTGTTCATCTTCTTAAATTGCCTGAAGCAGTTGAATACATGAGGAAATACTTGGAAGCATCTCACATTACAAAAGTTACTAAATGTTATGCAAATCATTTAAAGAAAAATATCTCCTCAAGAAATAAAATACATACAGCTTATCAGTATAGCAAAAAAAAAAAATAGTGTTGGGGTTTTTTTTTTTTTTTGGACAATTATTGGGTTTTGAAATTCAGCAAAGCCAAACAACATTTGCTGCATGTTTGATTACTTACCAGCTTTAGATCCTTGGAGGACAGCTTTGTGAACCACTGGTTGTATTCCAGAGCAGCAATGATGGGTATGAGGTCCCTGGAAGCAGAAATGACAAAGTGCACGGAAGTGTTCTCACAGCAGCCGCACTCACGCTTCATTTTTAATACATGACATCCAAGTTCACTTGTTAATTTCTATTATTCACAAACACAACATCTAGTGCTATTTTGGCCACTAGACAACAACTAAGTTCTCAAAGACAGACCTTCAAAGTTCCCAAAAGTTGAAGCAAATTGCCTCTAGGGACTCTATTTCTGAAGGAAAAGAGGCTGGTAACAGAATTTGCTTGAAGAACGCCCTTGCTCTGAGAGAAATCATACCTCTAACTACATACCAATAACAAGTCCTGTTTCTTTACAACTCTCTTTCATAAAATCTTTTTTTTTTTCTTTTTTGAGACACAGTCTCATCTCATTCTGTCACTCAGGGTGGAGTGCAGTGACGTGATCATGGCTCACTGTAGCCTTGACTTCCCAGGCTCAGGTGATTCTCCCACCTCAGCTTTCCAAGTAGCTGAGACAACAGGCCCGTGCCACTACACCTGGCTAATTTTTGTATAGATGGGCTTTCACCATGTTGCCCAGGCTGGTCTCAAACTCTTGGGTTCAAAGCATCCACCCACCTCGGCCCCACAAAGTGCTGGGATTATAGGCATAAGCCACAGTGCCGGGTCTCCTTCCTAAATTCTTCAACCATCAATTATCTCATATAGTATTCTCTAGTCAGAGGGGTTCATATTGCAAGCAAGGTACTGACAGTAAGTGACACTGGATGGATTCCCAATGCTTAGCAAGTATTTTGCAACCATTTGGCCATGTTTTTACTAGCTCTAGTAGCGGTTACATCCATAAGATAGCCCAGGTGCATTTTTGTCTTCGGCTTCATATCAGCTCTCCGACCGTGGAGTGAAGCTATTTGCATGAGATATCTGCCTCCATTCCAATTTTGCAGCCTAAGCTCCCACAACTCATCCCATGCTCAAGACAAAAAGCTGACAACTCGTTACTCATCTAACATGATTGTGCAATTTCACATTCACAATAATCTTCTGCTGCTCTGTTCAGTTATGAAAATCTGTGAGTCCTTAAATGCCACTATCATACATCCTCACCTCCTTAAGTCCTCCCCTGGTCAAACCCCACCTCTCTATTTAGCACTTATTTATTTTTTCTTATAGTTTGTTGCTTTAAGCATCAGTCCCCTACCACCCCCAACTGTTCAGTTCTTTGAAAATCAAGACTTTGTCTACTTCAGTTTTTTAGCTTTAGTGAGGCCGTATCAGTTTTATACCCCGTGCAGGACAAGTGGCAGATACTCAAATTTTTACTGAAATAGAAGAGAAAGGCAGAAGGTGGAAAGAGGTCTGAAACGCAACATTATCTCATAGCTCTGGGTGATGGTCCTGTGCTTGGCACTCTGCATAGACCAGCTCGTTTAAATCTCAAAACAATCCCAGGAGTTACTGTTGTTTACATCTTACAGATGAAGGAGCAGATGCTCAGAAAATAAAGTGAAACTACGCCAAAGGGACAGAACTACAGTCAGAACCCCGGCTCTGAAGCATCACATGTGTGCAGTTTCAACAGACATGCGTTCAAAAGATGAGTGCCCACAGGTAATAGAAAAAAAAATCCAGAGAAACAGGCAGATTCAGTCACGTGTTTCCACATCCCAGGTTTTCTACTGACAAGCCTCTTTACTAACTTTCCCTAAGTTTAAAATTTTTTTTAAGTTTTAGATTAAAAAGAACAACAATTCTTTCAACAGTTGTTTTATGGTCTTCACTCTCTTCGTCCCCGCCATTGACCACATGCTCTGTGCTCACAACAGCTCCCTGCATCTCCCCCTACTGCCTAATTACAGGCTGTAGCTTCTCTACGGGTGAAGTCCGTCTTATTACAGAGTGCCCCCAAAGCCCACACTGAGAGTTCTCTTGCATATTTCAACATTCAGAACTATGGCAAAGCAGTCTCATCTCATCTTTTTTGTGGATTTAATGTCAAGGAGTGACCACACTTCAGAACCTCTTTCTTGTGTATTCTGTTCTGTCACATGATCTGAAGTATAACTGGCTTCTTTCTGTCATAGATGAAGTCATTTTCAGGAATTGAAAGGCACATCATTTCATAGAATCAGGTTTTACATGAATGAATGGGTAAAACGGCATCATCTCTACATACAATACTTAACACCAAAAACACTTATGGTACAGTATTACATTTTTAAGACATACAGCATTCTAAAGTGTACATTTGTGTGATATAATCAATAACTGTAATAAAATCTACATATAAAACAAGATATAAATGCTAGCAAATAAACACTTTTTTTTAAGAAAAGAAAGAAACATAGTCAAATGTCACAAGGATACCCTGTTAGCATGAAAGGTGGTATTAATTTCTTCTAACAAAATTCTTATGTTTTTAAATTTTTCTATGATTCATATTCATAATCCATTTTACAAAATTAAATCTTCTACAAATGACATAAACAACGTTTTGCTCTAGAAAAAATTATCCATGAGGACGATGGAGACTAAACATTTTGGCATGGTTTGCCTACCATGTTTCTCTAAATTATGTTAATGCATAGGCTTTGTAATGTTAATAAACAACTAGAAGGAGACAATCGCATATCATACTCAGTAAATATTCATTTAGTCCTTAGTACTAGGCAAGGTTTTTAGGTTCTGAGAGCTAAGAGATGAAAGAGAAGTATAGCTCTTGTTCCTCTTCCGCACTCCAGTGGTAAAGAAAAACCCCTACTCAACCATCTGTAGTACAATGGGGGGAATGTTGAAAAACCAAACAAACAAAAAGCCCTAAGAGCACAGTAGGACAGCAAGTAATTCAGCCAGGAGTAAATGGGGGAAATGGTTCATGGGCTTAAAAGATCAGAAGGAAACCAACCAGCCAGGAAGACACAGAGTATATTAAGAAATTAGGACTAGCATGTACAACGGCATGGGAAACTGAGCATATCCAGCAATTCCATCCATTCTTATGTTCAACAAATGCCAGCCATCCTGCATGAATCACTGGGCCTGATGCAAAAATGAACACAGAAAATGGTCACCGCCCTGTAAGACTCGATGGCCCGGCACAGCCTAGCAGGAGACTCAGGAAGGAAAAACAGCTATAATACAGTGAAACAAGCCCTAGTGAGGTGGGGGAATACAAAATACTATGTGTGCATACAAAAGGGGTGCTAATCAAGACAAGCAAGTTGCAAAGAGGATGTTACTGAGCCCTCAGAGATGAGGGAATGGGCTGAGACACATACTCTAAGCAGAAGAAATGGGCAACAGAGTAAGGTATGGCTTAGTCTCAGAGTTTTTAGTTCTCCGAGAAGCACGACAGGAAAAGAAAAAAACTGATGAACTGGACTTTATTCAAAATTAAAATCTTCGATCCACAAAAGATGTTAAGAAAAAGACAAGCCACGTGCTGACAGAAAATATTTACAAACCCCATTTCTGAAAAAGGAATTATATCCAAAATGCATAAAGGACTTTCAAAAATTAAAAAACACCCCAATTTTTTTAACTAAGCAAAGAATCTAAACAGACACTTCACTAAATAAAATATATGCATAGCAAATAAGCACAGGAAAGGATGCTCAGAATTATTAGCCATAAGAAAAATACATTAGGGAAAAACCAAACAGAGATGCATGGTTCAAAAAGAGGAAAAAAACTGGCAATGCCAAGTGCTGATAAGGACACAGAGCAACTGGAACTCTCAAATATGGCCGATGACAATGCAAAATGATACACTCAGTGTAGAAAACAGGTTGACAGCATCTGACTAGGTTTAACAGATACCTGACATCTGACCCAGCAATCCCACTTCTAGGAAATCACCCAAGAAAAATCAAAATTTATGTTCACATAAAAATGTAGGTAATTATTTTTTTAAGAGCTACATTCATGATTACCAGAAAGTAAAAACAACACAGATGGCTTTCAAACTACAGGACTGTCAGGGTTAGATTAGAAAAGGTAATACAGCTTCTAACCAGCTCTCTCTCACCGCAAGCTCACCCATGGAACCCAGCGCTGCATTGCTGGGAGGAAGTCCAGGCCACATTCTCATCAGGCACCAGACACATGAATGAGGAAGCCTTCATTGTGTCTCCTGACTGTTCTTGCTATGGCCATTAGGTTTGAGGTACTTTGTTACATAGCAGTAGATAACCAGAACACTTAGCACCTAGAAATGAGACCTGAAAGCTACAGTTAGGGGGCATGACAGAATGCATGCAAGGTAGTCATAGAAAGCTTTTAAACAGAAATGTTTCAGAAAGTTAATTTCTGCAATATCAGTGGGAAGTATCAGAGGCAGAGAAACAGTCTCTGCAATGCAGACATGATGTATCAGATATATGGGAGGAGTTAAGGCAGAAGGTGGGTTCAGAGGCGAGAACGAGGGCCAAGGCAAAATAATTCTTTCCAAGTTGATTTATAGCTGTAATGCATTGCCAATCAAAATAGGCATATTTTTGTGATAAAACTATAAAGGAGCAAAAGAATTACTGGTATCATTATTATAACTGGGTAGTGAAGGCGGAGAAGGAGGGAACCGTGGTTGGAAAACTGATATATGTTAAGTCTTTTAAGGTGAGGCAGTAGCCTATTTCGTGTGTTAAATGGTGGACATAGTGGTTAAATTTATAGTGATTTGCATCCCGGTACATATCTGCACAATTTTCTCTAAGGAGACAGGTACAAGGATGGCCTTAGCAGCATTACAGAGAACAGACAATATACTAACCAAAATGTCTGACCAACATTTGGTAGAATGGATAAATTATGGAATGTTCACACCTTAGAATATGAAATAGAAACAAAAGTAATAAATTATAGCTACACATACCAATATGTAAAACCTCAGTTTCTCAGATACTTAATACTTCTCAGCCTGGCTGCAATATGCTGAGAATGAGGGAGCTTGCAGTCTAAGACCAAGCGCCCAGGAAGTACTTCAGCAAATGCTTTATGTAAGAGGCAAGGTCTAGTCTAGAGTGACATTCAGGACCCCTAGAATTCATTACTCCCTGGGCATCAAGCCACCATGACAACCAGAACAAACATGAATTCCAAGGATCAAGGAAACTCAGGCCTGCATGGAACAAACAAGTTTGCATAAAATAAAAAAAAATTGTGGAGCCAGTAATAATCAAGACTCTGATGAGGTCTCATTTTAACAGAAATTACAAAATACACAAGACAGTATGTAACTAATCTCACTTCTGAGAGTTCATTTTCCTGGATGGCTTTCTTCGGATACAGTAATAAGTGAGCACATAAGCAGATCGTGAATAAATATTTAATTTGACATTTGCATGGATGTCCCTACTGCTGTGCTGATACCAACTCACTGCAAAGGACTACCTGATTTTCCCTGATGGAGTTTATGGCAGGACTGACCCTTCCTGTTTTCACTAAGTACTGTCACTATTAATTGACATAAGAGAAAGGGTTTCCAAACATCAGCCATTGTCATATTAACTGATTTCTCTTGGTAGGAAGTTGTAACAGCTTTTCACCATCTTCAGTCCATGACATTAATCATGCATCCCTCACTGTGTTTTGCTTTGACAGCCTAAGAAACTCCTAATTCTAATATAACCTTTGATCTGAAAAGTAAGGTCAGCCTTAAAAGGAGTTGTAACAGTTGAGGGTACCCTCTCCTGAGTCCTGGCAACATGGCAACATAGCAGTCTCCTGTACATTTCAAAACATTACTTCTACCATTTCCTTAAAATGGTAACAAAAACATCTTAAGACTACGAACCCCAAAGAGAAAGATTCAGTATTAACATCTTTTAGAGCCACGTGCCACAGTCATTTCTTACAAGACACTCAAGAGAGATAAGACAATTAATATTCACTAACCTTTTTCCTGATGTAAATTCACTACACGTAGAGCTTTTTCGATTTTGTTGTTAAACTAATTACTGATTGGGAAGTATAAAAAATGTTGGAATCTAGGTCAGTGTGGTGGCTTACACCTGTAACCCCAGAACCTTGGGAAGCAGAGGCAGGTGGATAGCTTTCACCCAGGAGTTTTCAAGACCAGCCTGGGCAACATGGTGAAACCTCGTCTTTACAAATAAATCACAAATGTAAAAAAATTAAAAAAATAAAAATTAGCCAGGCACGGTGGTGCATGCCTGTAGTCCCAGCTACCGAGGAGGATGAAGCGGGAAGTCAACTGAGCCCAGGAGGTCAAGGCCGCAGTGAGCAGTGATCGCAGCACTGCACTGCAGCTGGGTGATACGGCAAGACCCTGTCTTTAAAAAAAAAAAAAAAAAGAAAAAGAAAAAGTTGAGATCCTTATATATCATGTCAGTTGACACTTGAGAATAATTGAAACCTTCCTTTAAAACTCAAAAGAATCGAGATTTTCCTCTTATATCTTTCCAGAAGAAAATGTCATCATAAAATTAATAACATAAGAGCATCACAGAAAAGAACCATGAACTGGTTTCTGGAAATCCAAAATTTTCTGTAATATAGGGATTTTCTAATTTAAATTTTTTTTTTTTCAATTAAGAAAACTTGTCACGTTAGATACTGTTCATTTAAAAAAAGGGAAGACCTTTTAGGATATGAAAATAGCAAGCAATTATTTGAACACTTTTATGTATTAACACAAAGTGCTTTAAATATATTTATCCATATAGTCTTCATAATTACCCCAGAAGAGAGGTATAATTATTAACCCCATTTTACAGACGAACACTGGGAAGGTACAGGAAGTTTGATACATGCACAGTTACAAGGCTAGCTGAGACACAGCCAGGATTCAATCCCAGCCAGTGTGACTCATGATCTCGTGTCTTAACCACTGTGCTATCATCTCACTAGTGACTAACATGCCTCCCTCACCATCAAAAGAGTCTTCATACTCTACAGAGGAACCCAGGATGTATAGTATACCCACAGATTTTCAGATCACCATCACAATTAACCAATCATTTTGTTTCCGGTTTTTAAATATCTTTTTTGTTTAAGAGATGGGGTCTCACTATGTTGCCCAGGCTGGAGTGCAGTGACTGTTCACAGGTGCGATCCTACTACTGATGAGCACGGGAGTTTTGACCTGCTCCGTTTCTGACCTGGGCTGGTTCACCCCTCCTTAGGCAACCTGGCGGTCTCCCACTCCCAGGAGGTCACCATGCTGATGCGAAACTTAGTGTGAACACCCAATGGCATAGCGCACGACAGCCCAGAACTCCTGGGCTCAAGCAATCCTCCCACCTCAGCCTCCGGAGTAGCTGGGACTACAGGCAAGTGCCACTGTGCCCGGCTTTTTTTTTTCAGAAAGAGTCTTGATCTGTCACCCAGGCTGGAGTACAGTGGCGCAATCTTGGCTCACTGCGACCTCCACCTTCTGAGTTCAAGCGATTCTCCTACCTCAGGCTTCAGAGTAGCTGGGATTACAGGCATGTGCCACCACGCCCAGCTAATTTTTTGTGTTTTTAGAAGAGTATTAAGATGCATTCTGAAGTGACCATTGTACAGTCCTCTTTTTCTTGAACATCAAAAATAAACTGCTAATACATGGGGGCTGTTTTATAATAAAAAGTTAAAATGCAAAAACAAAGAAGTTGTCAAGGGATTGAGAGTCTAGATCTCTTGCCAAATTCTTTGCTACTCTAAATAACCTATTAAACCTAGATAACTTAGCTCTGATCCCATCTTTCTGAAATGCATGACTTTATAAGAATTTAATTTTCCTAGTTATTATCAGTCCAAATTTCCCTCCTTAGTCCCTTTCTCCTGCCTGTCATCTCCCTGAAATTTTAAAAACACTGTGACTTTTAAATAGACAGTGTTAAATACACCAGGGAAGTGTTAAAGCACAAAAATACTGATGGATTTGAAGGACATCTAGCAAGCCCCACAACCTGCAATGTAAGAAAAGCACACAGAGAGAGAGAGCAGTAATTCAGTGAACAGCATGATTATTTTTAGCATATCCACATACCACAGGAGTGAAGATTTCCCCCTAATAAATCTTGTAAACGTTTACAGGCTCAAAGGAGGTGTTTTAATGCAACAATGCACAGCCTTGCCAGTCTTCATGCTCCATGCATGCACACAATGGATTATGCACTCTTGTGGAAAGGCTGGTAAAACTCAGAGCCCAGCACTATCATTTTAGGGCTCCATTCCATCTATTTTGAAAATGGGAGTTGGAGAGCTTTAAAAAGGTAAGAATGCCACAAATTAGCTATCCCTTCCTGCCATCCTAACTTACATAGAGACATGTCTTGTATATCATTAAATTATTAGTGGAACCACTCACCAAGCCTATGAAGGATGTGAACACCTAACACGGTTCGCAGATGAGGACATTCCTAGAGGTCTAAATGAGTGGTCTCTATATTTTTTGATCATTCATCCCCAAAAGCAAAGAATTTTGAGTATTCCCTCTCTAAAAAATGTTAATGTATAGATCATATACATGTACTACAGCACTACAGCTTAATATTAGGTGCAGTATAAAACATACACACACTCATAAATAAAAATGAGAAAAAAACAGACAAAAAACAAGTTCTAACATTAGCATCACATCCTCAACATATCAGCATCTTATTCATCCCATAGAGTTCATCAGGTTGAGGACCACTGTTCTACAGAACCATTTAGACAAATTCAGGAATGGAAATACAAGCCAATGCTGTTCACACCTGATTCCACACTCCCAACAGCAATGCTTTTTAAGATGAGACAAGGAATAAATAAATGGAGCTTTGATTAGAAAAGAATGACAGCAGTTTCCTTAGGACAACCTTGCCAAACATAATCCACACTTAGAACTCTTTCCTGATAGTATCATACTCAAGAATGTCACCTTGATCAGGAAGAAATATGGCAACACAAAAGCATGAATCTGCTGCCTGGACTCTTATGAGCCAAGATGAAGCTCAATGATGCATGTCATTGAGTCTACGAAGAATTGATGAGATTAGGTCCTCTTAAAAATCTTCCAGGTACAAGAGAAATCGATGTAGTTAAAGCTATATATTTTCTTCTTCTTGGCACCATTACCTCTACCTTCATAATTCCCCACCACTCCAAATTACAGTATAATTAAATTTTTTTTAACATGTCAGCTCATAGACCTTTGAGAAATCCATGAGAAAGTTCTAACATATTTTCAATCTATGCTTCCTTTTTTTTTTGGCCCACTGATAACCTAAAACAGAACGGAAAGAATATACTTAAATAAAATGCCAACTGGACACTTTATAAATAACAACCACAGTCGGCATTTTTCCAAGTACTTCCTAATTACTGTCCTCCAGAGACTAACTGGCTAGATCTAGCACCATCACTGTCATTCTTACTTCTGAATGCTTATTCAGCAATAACGGTGTGACTGGTCCTAGATTCCGTTCTGACAGAACCATAGTAAATAAGAAAACATCATCACAACATTCAAATTGCTTATAAATTACCTTCAAGCACCTAGATAGATCTGATAAATTTTAGCGAGGTAGCAACATATAAAGAAATAGGAAGCCAAGTCCACAATGAAAAGAGAACAGCATGCTGGATGACTGATAAAGCAGCCCCAGGACAGGATGATGCACATGCCTCTCCATCCTTCGGCTCCAGAGGCTACAGATCACACGATATAAGGACACGGTGTCCTAACACGCAGCCTATGTCTGAAGAAGAGCAGATCCTAGGCAGATCAGAGGGGTGAGCACAGTAGTAGGGGCTCTTGGTGATACAACAGTGACCGAGGCACTGCTCTGTTACCACACCTGCACCTTCTAAAACCATGTCCCACGTGTGGTGATGGGGGTCCCACACAAACAGTTGGTTCCTCCATCTGTGTGCTTCAGATGAGCAAGCTGCCAAAGCCTTGTTTCCTCTTAGACCTGCAACATTAACATCAGTGCCTCTCCCATGACTCAAATCCCCCACTATGAATCTGCACTGGTCCTGGGAAAATGGTAGTTACAAACCTCTAGGCAGAGGAAAATAATGACCTGGATAAGTAAACTAAAAGAAACAAATGGAACTGTGTAAGAATCCAGACAGAATTTAGCCATGGCTTGAAGCAAAATGGGGTTAAGAATGTCATTGAAACTGTAACCGCCAACCTGAGCACGGTGGTAGAAAATATTTGAGTAATCTGACGGCTTTCTAGAAACAATCCTCTCTCCCTTCCAGGTTTCTGATTTGCTCCACTAGAGCAGATCACTGTGCCTTAAACACCCTTCATTCTGGGACAATCGTTTGACTCTAGAGTATCACATCACACAGCATGAGCAAGACACACACAGCCTAGCCCTCACTGAACTGCCATTCCAGAAGCACTAACTAATGCTTTTAAGGACTGTTACAAATGGATGTTTCTAAGTATGAAGACTAAATATAATGGCGAGAAAAAGTGGCATGAAAAAATGAAGTTTTGAAGGATGGCCAATCAGGGCAGCTTTCTTATTGACTCTATGAAACAGGTGCAGCTTTCTGGAACGAAGTCTAGCTATAATATGAAGTTCACAGATCTCTACGTACAAATGCATGCAGAGTCTCATTTTAATAAACATAAATCAAAAAAAGAAAACACAAAAACTCTAATAAAATTGACAAATATCACTGAAATAAAAAGTATAACCCTTTGACACTATAAATAAATAAAAATCACAAACAAAGTTGCTTGCTTGTATCTGAATTATGTTCAATAGGGAACATATGGTCAAATATGTGCAAATGGGGAACACAGGAATCAACTGTCACAGAGGGAAAATTCAGGTATACATATGACAATGACTACCCATATTTGCTAACAAACTCCAGCCCAACACACAGTCCATTTAATGTCTTCTCTGACACCTCCAAATTGTGTAACTCCTCCTCTCCATAACTCACACCTCAATGAGAAAAATACCAGTAGAGGTAGGAGAATAACCCACACGTCACATCAAGTTATGCCACAATGAACCCTACGAGGCAACTAAACTATTTCAGCACCGACTGACTCCTTCATCGATTAGCATATTCAAGCTTCTACTACATAGAAATATTCAGTCAATAAAATTTGTTGTAACTCAATCAGCAAAATACTATCAATAAAACCCATCTAAAAGGACTGAGAACAACTCTCTTTATATATAACCTGGCTCTAACTTTAGTAGTAAGATTAGTAAAAAACACTAAAAAAAATTTTTGAGTACTATCTATTATTTAACACTTGTTGCATTCCAAAGACTACAATAGTAATCTTTATACACATATTATAAAACAAGGAGAAGTATTAAAATGAGTCAATAATAAATATAAAGTTCCACTACTTTTTTATAGCCCATCTTGGATTTTTCTTTGGGTACATGCATTCTACATGTACATGGCTGATCTAGAGCTGGTATCACCAAACTACAGCCCATGACACCTATTTGCGCAAATAAAGTTTTATTGGAACACAGCACTACTCATTCACATATTGCCTAGGCCTGCTTTCAAGCTACCACAGTGGAACTGTATAACTGCAAAAGCAACTGCCTGGCTCATGAAGTCTAAAATATTTACTATCCAGTCCTTGACAAAAAAAAAAAAAAACAAAAAAAAAGGTTTCCAAATCTTCATCTAGAGTCTCCATAATGACAAATGTCCTTCTAGTTCCTTAATTAAGCAAGAAAAGTAGATGATTTGGGTCTACTCCACTAATGCAGTCTTTACTGATGAACTGAAAATTCTCCAACCAAGGAATTAGTAAATCCTTTTAGAAAAATTCTAAAAGGTTCGACAAATTTCTCATTTTTGAATACCATGCTACACATTTCAGGAAACTGTATTTAGTGGCTTATTTAAATATAGCTTCCCTCTGCTGAGAGATAAATTAAACATGGTGGGTTAGTTGGCAGATGAAACCAAATCAAACATGGTGGATTAGCCGAAAAGTTTGGCACTGATCCTATGCATACCTATCAATAGTATAAAAATATTTATGATATAATAAAGTAAATCCAAAACAATGTCTCTAACTGCCCTACAGTCTCTTCACTCCCATAGGCCAGATGTTCTCCAAGGATGATTCTTGGACCCTCAGGGGACCCTGAGATTCATTCAGGAGGTTCACAGGTTCAAACTGTTTTCATGACAACACTACAACAAACTTATCCTTTCACTGTGTCAACCTTTGGATGGAAGGTATAAAAGCAATGGTGAGGAAAACTGCTAGCGCCCGAGCACAAGCCAAGGCGGGAATCTTCACTGACACAAGCTCCTAGTTTTTTAAACAAATGTCAATTTCATTTTAGAATGTCCTCTGTGAAGCAGTAAAAATTATTCATTTTATTAAATTTTAGCCCTTAGTACAAACATTTTGATATCCTGTGTAACAAAATAAGAAGTATCTTCAAAATGAGAAGTATACTCCTATCAAAGCAATCATTGTCTCAATGTAAAGTGTTTGTGTGATCGTTGCATTTTTAAGCAGAACCAGCTTCTTTTTTCAATGGACTATCATGAAAAAATTACAACGTATATTCAGATTTGGGATTTGGTAGACATTCCCTCTAAAATGTAAGAAGCAATTGGATCACTTCAAGATATCACTTCACCTGGTAATATCTTTTTTTTTTCCAAATAGTAAAATTGTAAAATTATATCCTTCAAGCAAAAATTTGAATTTTGGAAAACTTTTATCTGCTACTATGAGCTCAGAAGCTTTGAAGTACTTAAAAAAAACGTTTGATAAGATCAGCGGTGACAGTTAACAAATGTCTCTGTCTTTTTCCTTTTGCTGTTGTACAAGAGGAAGATTCCATTGTCTAGAACTCTTCAGGGACCACATTGCAATTCTGGATTTCCTGCCAGGTAGGTGGAAAAATAATTCAAAACAGTATTTTGGGGAGTAAGATGCTGATGCTGAGATGGCATATAGGCAACAACAAGCCTCTCTGACATTCCGGTGGTCTAAATGGCACAAAAGATATAGCTGGAATCCTAAATTTCTCTCTCAATTCCAATCAGAGAGAAAAGATTTATTGGGCTGAAGTTTATTAAGTAGGGCTGATCCCTGCCTACCTACAGTAAGTAGCAGCACATCCAGGGCTAAGGAGATTGAGATAGGCCAGGATAAATTACCAGACGTTCTGGAACAGGGCCAGGCTCGACTTTGTTACAGAGCAAAATAAATTTGCCAGGTCTGCTCTTGCTAAGAGATGTGGAAACCAAACGAAGCTTTTCTCTGAGGCCTGAATCTCACAAGCCATAGCCCTAAATATATTCAGGTCAAGATCTTAAACCTAAAAGTCTCTCTAATAACTTGTAACAGGTTTTATGACTTTATTAGCATTATCACAAGGCAGATATTGGCAAACTGATTTTCACCAACATACACATATACACCCTACCAATGCCCAATTCATAAAGAAACTCTGAACTAAAAGTCATATCTTAGAATTTCAGTATAAAAGTTCATCCTTGAAAAAACATTCTAAATGGCAATTAGGTAAAATAATACTACATTTTATTGATAGGGTAAACAGACTTTTGTAGGCCGATATAAGAACCTAAGAATTATATGGTTTTTATGGTAAAATTCAGCACATTTTCTATGAACTCTGGAGTTTGGATACACACATGCACCTCCACACGTCATCCAGTGATAAACACATTTGAAACTGTAACTTAAAAGGCAAAATCCAGAGATTCTTAGATTCTCCTGATTCCTCTTATAAAATGATTCTTTGGAGATAATGTACAGCCTTAAGTGCCAACAAAAAACTGCAGCTCTGAAAAAAAAATAGGAGTAGAAGAAAGGAAAGAAAGAAGTGGCTTACCTGTGGTCAAGATGACTGAAATCTTGTAAATTCAATTCCCTGGTATCTTGGGTAAGATAAATTGTATCCACATCCTATTTGAAATAGAATTCAGTCATGTGGTCAGTTCATGCAGATGATCAGGGGATGCAAAAGAGACAGTGAGAATTAGACAATGACAATGGTAGGTTTTTCTGTAATCTGAGAAATAAAGATTTTAAGTGAAAAATAAATGAAGGGGAAAAAAACAAAACTAAGCCAGCCAAATATTAGAATATTCTCCAGGAGTATGTGTGCTCACGCACATGTACACAGATATTCTTACCCATTGTACTTCTTCCCTGTATGAAAATCCAAGCCAGTCACAAACACAGGCATACATCTGAGAAAATCCACCTAAAACATACAACAAAAACACTGAGAGGCTTTTGGCAAAATGATTTTTAAATTAAAATTTAAAAGCTTAAAATATGGCCGATGTTGACAATGTTGATTATCCTTTTCCTTTTTGGGGGGAGAGAGCAGCAA
This sequence comes from Ateles fusciceps, assembly GCA_036589455.1. Taxonomy (NCBI): domain Eukaryota; kingdom Metazoa; phylum Chordata; class Mammalia; order Primates; family Atelidae; genus Ateles; species Ateles fusciceps. Next base: position 6,379,311 of record JAZHEH010002605.1, read on the forward strand.
AGATTCTCCTCCCTGTTCTATAGTAAGGATATAGCAGGATGCAATATAGCTTAAATATAGGACTTTTGTCCACCAATCTAAAGTCTGTGCACTGCTAATTACACCTTGAAACTAACTGCACCTTTACAGTAGCACACTAGGAATAGACTTAACTTCCTGGCAGGGGGATACCCATCCAGCTATTCACATTTCAGTTTTAAATGCATGCTCACCACAGGGGCCCTGCTCAGCCACAGTCTGGCTGTCCCACAGAGACTGGAGACTAGCCAGGCGCTCAGATGGCTCCATGGAGACTTTTTTCATGATTCTCCTATAAGATCAACAACAACGCATTTCACAAATCACGTTTTTCAACTGCACATATCAATACATTTTGTCACATTCCTTTTTTTTAAACAAAGATGAGTGTCACTTCCATTTCGGTAAACATAATTTTATTTTTTGAGCACTAGAGAGCTGGAAATCTAGAAAACTTAACAATAAATCTCTTTAACTTTCCTTTGTAGATGAAAGGTACTCGGCAATATAGTCTCCATGTTATAGTTTTATAGTGTTAGATTTTGTTACAGTAGTTTGAAAAGCATATTCCAGCTTATGTGTATACCAAATATAAATTACTTATACACACAAGCTAATAATAATAATGTACAAAGAATTAAAGTAAAAATCTCTTCTGTCCTCCTATAGTGCCCTGCACAGATGTCCATCAAGAAACTGATCAAGTCATACTGGAAAAATTGTCCCTTCTGCTGTCTCTTCCCCCTGAGCTATGGTTCTTCTGAGGCAGGAAACAAGTGCAACCCCTCCCAACCCCCATCCTCCTCCTCAGAACCTAACAAAGTTCTTGCCCACACATACAGAGACAAGACAGAGTAGTGGTTAAAAGTACAGCCAACCAGCCGGGCACAGTGGCTCATGCCTGTAATCCCAGCACTTTGGGAGGCTGAGGTGGGTGGATCTCCTGAGGTCAGGAGTTCAAGACCAGCCTGGCCACCATAGTGAAACTCCACCTCTACTAAAAATACAAAAAAATTAGCTGGGCATGGTGGCAGGCGCCTATAATCCCAGCTACTCAGGAGGCTGAGGCAGGAGAATCCATTGAACCCGGGAGGCAGAGGTTGTAGTGAGCCAAGATCGTGCCACCGCACTACAGCCTGGACAGCAAGAGCAAAACCCCATCTCAAAAAAAGAAAAAAAAAAAGTACAGCCAACCATTCCAACGTTTCCTTATTCAGGAACTGACACATTTCTGAATCTGTCAGTTTCTGAGATGCTATCCCATAGAGTTACTGTGAGAAAAAAAAATAGTATTAATAAAGTTATTAGAATAACCCGCAGGACTGAGCCTGTAATCTCAGCACTTTGGGAGGCCAAGGCAGGTGACTATTTGAGCCCAGGAATTTAAGGCCAGCCTGCGCAACATGGCGGAATGCCATCTACATAGAAAACCACAAAAATTGGCCAGGTGTGGTGATATATGCCTGCCCTCCCAACCACTCTGGAGGGTGAGGTGGGAGGACTGCTGGTGCACGGGAGGTAGAGGCTGCAGTGAGACTGAACCACTGCACTCCAGCCTAGGTGACAAAGGGAGACAGTCTCAAAAAAATAAAAAATCCCTCGTGTGTGGTAATGTCAATATATGTTAACTGATACTGTCATTAGTTATCACATAGTAATCATTTAACGAATAGTTTACCAATCCATTAATTCACTCAAAAAATTTTTATGAGGGATCTACAGAGTGCCAAGACCCAAAACCAGGTAGTAGGCATACAAACGTGATTAAACACAGATGCTGGCCCTGCCCTCACAAAGCTCGCAGTCTATTGTGAGAAACAGACAAGTCACCAGGCACTAGTGGAAGAGAACTATCACAAGGAAAGTACAGGGTGGAAGCGAGGGCAAAGAAGTGGCACTTAGCTTATTCCCTGGTGAGGAGAAGGGGTGGGACGTAGGGAGTTTGGAAATGCTCTTTGGTACAAAATACATCTTTGCTAAGACCCACAGGAGGACAAAAAGAGACAATGAGGCGGAGCACAGCGGGAGGAGGTGTGAGCTAGGGGCCAGGAAAGCGTTTCAGATAAAGGAGCAGCACAGCCCCAGAGATGAGAAAGCCCATGCTTACCAGAAACCCAACCTAGTTCAAAACAGTTGGCAAATAATGTGTGGTAAGGAGAGGAGTAACAGAAGAATCTGGGGAGCTAAGCAAAATTCCAGGCCATGATGAGTGTCGCAGGTCAAATAAAAGGACTTAGATTTTATTCTCGGGGCAATGAGGAGCCATGGCAGAGTGTAAACAGAGGAGACGTGATGATTAGATGGGCATGTGAACAAATGTCTGCCTGTGTATTTGTTCTTAATTTTCTGCAAAATTGAGAAATAGAACACACAGCCTGAGAAATAAAAAAGAACCTTCTGAGACTGTTAAGTCTCCAGCTGAGAGCGAAGGTCATGAATTCTTGACGTTTCAGATTTTCTCCTGCAGCCATCAGCAGCTAAATGTATACGAAGTGGGCAGCTGGCTGGCAGCAGGATACAGGATTTCCAGGTGAGCATGTCAGAAAAACAGTGGGGGACAGAAGGAGCAGAGGATACTGACAAGGCCTAGGTGAAGTCATGGATGCTGTGGGCTGAGCAGTTAAGAATGGAAGCGAAGGCAGGATGGGGACGGCAGAAGAAAAGCCAAGCCATCCCCAGTCTGGAGGCCTTGAAAAAGTCCAAATACTGGTACTTCCAGGGAAGAGGACGTGAAAGGCTGTGGTCAGAGGGGGAGGGCTAACCTGTTCTTTCACCATGGAAGAAGCTGTTCCAGGAGATGACAAGGTCGAGGACGTGGCTACAAAGCCAAGTGGATAAAGTGGGGTAGAAGTGAAGAGGCCATGAGCCTTGAGGAATGGTGTCAGGGGATGAGTCACCCAGAACCATGGCAGGACTTGGGTATGAGGTGGTAAAATAAATATATTAAGTCATATTGAATAGAGTTTCATCTTTAATGATTTCAAGGCACTCTGCTACATACAGTACTCTCAGTCATTCTTACGAATTTCAATCACCTTGTAGAGAGTGGAAGAAAATGTTCCCAGTTATTTACGTTTTCTGATTGAATGGATGAATTCCAGATGAAATATTCAAGGGCCTGAGAGGCTGCCTGGTTGGGTTGTTCTACTCCTGGATAACAGTTCAAATTCATACCAAATCATTTAAATACAAACATTCTGTTAGCATGGAAAATATTTCTCCTACATCTTTGTAAGTTTCATGACTAAGGCATCATCAGGTGCAGACATACCTCATTTTATTACATGACACTCACAGGTACTGTCAGTGCCTCACAGGTACTGCATCTTTTGCCAATTGAAGCTCTGTGGCAACCTTGCATTGAGCCATTTTTCAAACAGCATGCACTCACTTCTTTATCTGTGCCACATTCTGGTAATTCTCACAATATCTCAAACCTTTTCATTATTATTGTATCTGTTTTGGTGAGGTGATCAGTGATCTCTGACGTTACTGTTGCAGCTATTTTGGGGTACCATGAATCACACCCATGTATGACAGCAAACTTAGCTAATTAAAAGTGTGTATGATCTCACTGCTCCACTGACAGCCATTCCTGTCTCTCTCTCTCTCCCTTTCACCAAGGCTCCCTTACTTGAGATACAACAATATTGCAATCAGGCCAGTTAATAACCCCACAAAGGCCTCTAAGTGTTCAAGTGAAAGGAAGAGTCACACATCTCTCACTTTAAATCAAAAGCTAGAAACAATTAAGCTTAGTGAGGAAGGCACAGGGAAAGCTGAGACAGGCAGAAAGTTAGGCCTTTTGCAACAAAAAATCAGCAAAATTGCAAATGCAAAGATAAAGTTCTTGAAGGAAGTTAAAAGTGTTACTCCCATGAAGACGTGAATGATGAGAAAGTAAAACAGCTTTATTGCTGAGATGTAGAAAGCTTTAGTGTTCTGCAGGGAAGATGAAACTAGTCATTACATTCCACATGCCAAAGCCTAAACCAGAACAAGGCCTTAAGTCTCTTCAATTCTATGCAGGCTGAGAGAGGAGAGGAAGCTGAAGTTGGAAGCTACCAAAGCTTGGCTCATGAGGTTGAAGGAAAGAAGTTGTCTCCATAACATAAAAATACAAGATGAAGCAGATGGAGAAGCTAAAGCAAGATAGCCAGAAGATAGAGCTAAGATCACTGATGAATATGAAGATTTTCAGTGTAGATAAACAGCCTCCTATTGGAAGAAGATGCCATCTAGGACTTTCTTACCTAGGAAGGAGAAGTCAATGTCAGGCTTAAAGGTTCATGGAACAGGCTGCCTCTCTTGTGAGTAGCTAATGCAGCGGGTATCTCTAAGTTAAGGCCAATGAATGCTTATGTACCATTCCAAAAGCTCCAGGCTCTTAAGAAAGATGCTAAATCTCCCTGCTTGCACTCCACAATAGAACAAGAAAGCCTGGGTGATAGCAGATCTGTTTACAGCATGGTTTACTGAATATTTTAAACCCACTGTTGAGACCTACTCCTCAGAAAAACAGATTCCTACCAAAATGTTACTGCTCATTAAGAATGCACCTGGTCACCCAAGAGTTCTGATGGAAAAGTACAAAAAAATCAATGTTGTTTTCATGCCTGCTAATAAATATCCATTCTATAGCCCATGGATCCAGGAATAGGTTTGACTTTCAAGACTTATTATGAAGAAATATATTTTGTAAGGCTACATAAGCAGCCATAGATAGTGATTCCTCTGATACATCTGGGCAAAGTAAACTGAAAACCCTCAGAAAAAAATCACCATTATAGATGCCACTGAGAACATTCATGACTCATGGGAAGAGGTCAAAATATCGACAACAGGAGTTTGAAAAAATATGCAAGGTCGTACCTCATGGATGACCTTGAAGGGTTCAAGACTTTAGTGGAGGAAGTAACCACAGATGTAGTGAAAATAGCAAGAGAATTAGAATTAAAAGTAGGGCCTGAAGATGTGAATGAATTGCTATAATCTCACACACAAAAACACTTTTAACAAATGAGAAATTGCTTATTAAGGATGAGCAAAGAAAGAGGTTTCTTGAGATGGAATCTACTTCTAGTAAAGATACTGTGGACATGGTTGAAATGACAATAAAAGATTGTTTTTCCTTTTCTTGAGACAGAGTTTCACTCTTGTTGCCCAGGCTGGAGTGCAGCGGAGTGATATGGGCTCACTGCAACCTCTGCCTCCCAGGTTCAAGTGATTCTCCTGCCTCAGCCTCTCAAATGGGATTACAGGCATGCATCACCACACCCAGCTAATTTTGTATTTTTAGTAGAGATGAGGTTTCTCCATATTGGTCAGGCTGGTCTCGAACTCCTGACCTGAGGTGATTCGCTAGCCTCCGTCTCCCAAAGTGCTGGGATTAGAGGCGTGAGCCACCACACCTGGCCTCCTTTTTTTTTCTTTTAATGTCCCTTGAATCTTAACAAATGATTTAGAGTATTTCATAAACTCACCTGATAAAGCAGAGGGAGGGCTGAAGACAACTAACTCCAATTTCAAAACAAGTTCTACTGTGAGTAAAATGCTATCAAACAGCATTGCATGCCACAGAGAAATCTCTCATGAAAGAAAGGGTCAACTGATATGGCAAACCTCACTGTTGTCTTATTTTAAGAAATTGCCACAGCCAGCCCAGCCTTTGGCTACCACCACCCTGATAGTCACAGCAGCCATCAGCATCAATGCAAGCAAAACCTTCTCCAGTAAAAACATTACAATTCACTGAAGGCTCAGATGATTGTTAGCATTTTTTAGCAACAAAGTATTTTTCAATTAAGGTACGTACATTCTTCTAGACATAATGTTATTGTACACTTAATAAGCTACAGTATAATAAACATAACTTTTACATGCACTGAGAAACCCACAAATTATTGACTCACTTCATTGCAATAGGCTGGAACCAAACCCACAGTATCTCCAAGGTATGCCTGTTTACCTAATTCATGTCAGATGCCATTAACGTCTTCAAAATCTGTGTAAATGCACAAGATCTACAAGTGTAGCATGATTTTTGTCTATTTTACTCAAAGGAACCTGTGATTAATTACCATTATTCTAATAAAAGTCCTTAATTTGGGGATAACTATGTTTGAGAAGACATTATAATTAATTAAAGTGATATTACAGAATCTGGTGATGTGGAGTGGTTCATCTTGGTTCAGTACCATCATCTGGCATTTTAATGGCATTATATTCTGTCTACATCAAGACATGAAGCAGGTATCATGCAAAGCAACAGCAAGGCTGTCAGAAGTAGACTCAGCCATTATTCAACTCAATTAGGTAAACCCTGGACACAGAAAGCTGGACTTTTGTCTGACCTCATCTAGGATCACTTCTTGCTTTGTTTCCACAAAACTACAGGGCATGCTCTTTTGATGATACATAGGATAGAGTTTAGCTACTCAAATGCAGGAAGAAAATACGGGAAAAATTTTTGAGTGGAAGCTGGTGGGATTAAAAACAGGAAGCTGGCAGTCTACACTTACAGAAAAAAATAAATTAATCTTGATGGTAGATTTGGAAACCAGAGCCTCAATTTTACCTGAAAAACAATAGTGGACATTTACACTCAGGGTTAAGGGGAAATCAACAGAGTAACAGAGGCAGCAGCTAGAGCAGACCTGCAGACGTGTCCGGCGAAGCGTTTTCACGTGGTTCTGCTTCTTTACAGTTCTCATTTTTCTTTTTTTAACTGAGATTTCAGGAGCTAAAGGAGTCTCACGAAACAAGTTTATTCATTTCCATAAGAGATAAGGTTATTGGAACTAAATTTCCAGAAGGTGGGAACTGTTTCTTATCTATGCTAATACTGTGCACAGAAAGACTGAGTGAGAGGAGAATCCACTCTACAGAAGTTGTTTTCTGCCTGTAGTTAAATGAGAACAAGGAACCCCATCAGCGTATGTGTTACAGGGCACCAGCTCACACACATACACACACACACGCAGAGTGTCACAGAGACAGACAGACAAAGGATATGCTGTCCAAATAAAGTACCATAAGAGGTAAACCAAAATCCTAAAACAAAACAGATAAGCAAGACATGTCTCTCGTGTACAGGCAGCACTAGAGTTGATTCAACATTTGCATTATATGCATTTAATGTTCACAAGACTCAGAAAATAGTTATATGTGGCAGCAAGAAACAGCAAACTGGATGGCAAACACATCAACTCTTTCTCCCTGCAAATCTCATGATAAACTATGACACAAAAAAATATACATTATTTTAATCTACTTAATCATTTCTTTAAAATTCAATTCCAATGCTCAGTCTATGCAACATGGTGACTGTCTCCAGAGTAGCACATGCTTTACTGCTGCAAACCGTACCACAGCAAAAGGCTACCTACTGCTTTGCAAAGTGAAGAGACTTCCAAAACACAGCAACCAGCTTTCTCTTGTTTATATAGAAAATCCTATTTCATCACCTTTCTTCATAGTAACCTCACAATTTCACACCTCATACCTGTATTAACAACTTAATTTAACATTTTTAAAAATCTAGCTTTGTTTTGAAGAACAGCAAAAGTTCTTGAGAGCAGAAAAGCTGAAGGTCATAAAACAGAACGGCTTCCAGCAGGGAACTGCCATCCCACCACCCTAAGAAAACAGATGACAACACCGAGACTCTAAACCCTTCCCTAGTTCACCTCCTACGGCTGTCACTGTCTGAGACGTGAGGCCTCCAAGGACAGTCTACAGCAAAGATGGGAATGTTAACAAAAGAAACGTTAAAAAGTGATTGAGCTGGGATGATTTTTCTTCTTTATTCTTTACATGTTCTCTATATTCTGAATTAAACTTTCCATATTTAACAAGGACAAAATGTCATTTTAGAAGGGAAGGAGAGAGGGGAGAGAGAAACATCCTAACATATTTGGAGATAGGAGATGGGAAGAAAAGATGACATGTTAATACTACAAATTGTAATTTAAATCCTCCATTTAGTTCCAACCTGCATTCTCTTGACTATAAGAGGGTTGATTACAGTGTGTGTGTGTGTATGTTAGTTTGTTATGAGATGGGATCTTACTCTGTCACCCATGCTGCAATGTAGTGTGGTGTGGTCATAGCTCACTGCAAGTTCAAACTCCTGGGCTCAAGTGATCCTTCCCATTAGTTGGGGCTACAGGTGTGCACCACCACACCCAGCTGATTTTTAAAATTTCGTAGTAGAAATGAGGTCTCACTATGTTGCCCAGGCTGTATGTTTTCATATACTTGATTTGGATGCTGGATGTTATTTTCATAATTAGATTTCAGTAAAATCAGAAATTCAGATCTTTGGAGACATTGGTTCATTTATATAGAGTCAAATGTAGAGTATTCAAGAACTGATTACCCAAACTGATAATTTTCCTGGCTCTAACTCCTCGTGATTCGCCTGGTTCCTCATACCTGCACATGAGACCCTTTTCTGTTCATCAGTCCTCACCAGAAGTCCCCTAAGCAAGGAAGGAGATGAGGGTCCCCACGACAGGCTCAGGAAATAGATTTGATGGGACTAATGACTCACACAAGATCTAAAGATTCTAAATATAGTTTCACAGTCTCCAATTTATCATGAATGGGATGCATGACATCACTGGAAACATATTTAATTTTGCATGTTCTATTGTGCATTATTTATGCAAAGCAAATATTCTTCTAACTGATAGCTTTGACCTAAGGCATATGGAGAAAAGAAAAGGTTACCCACTTTTCCACCTCTCTAGTCACAACAAATACCAACATAATTATAAGTTTCCCCTGCCAAAATCATGTAATGCAATCTAAGGAACTTCAAGAGTAAAAGCATAACCTAAAAACCAGAAAACATTAAGCTTATTGTGACAAGCTAACTGTGTGTGTTGGGTAGGAAAGAGAAATGCAAGTCAGATACATTTAGGTGATTTAATTCTCTGCCAGGGCATTTTCTAAATTATAATCTGCACCTTCTCCCCAGTTGGTCTCTTCATGTGAACTGCCTCCTCTTTCCCTACTCTCTCCTGTGAATTCTCTCCATTTGCAGTAGATCTCCTCTGCAAAGCCAGCCTGTGCTCATTCATCTCCTACTTACACCCAGTCATCTCCTGTCCCTTCTGCTTCAGGTTACTTCAGCTAGTGAGTCCATGATTTCAAGGTAGGGCCACTGTCTTCTGACTTCTCCATGCCCCATGGCACATCATCCAAGAAGGTATTGGGCACAGATTAAGTGTGAAGTGTATGTGCTCATCTAAAATCTCAGTCAGTATCTACTATGTACCAAGAACTAGGGATTTAAGATTAATACAAACATGGTCTTTGTTTAAGCAGCTCCCAGCTTAGAAGGAAAGACAGGTGTGTTTTGTGCTTTGCCTCTCACCTTCTCAAGGATGTTGCTGATTTATTTATTAGGGCAGTTTCCAGCAACAAATCTCTCTTTCTGCTGATCGTCCTCATTGTTACAGCCATATGGTTTAGGCATATGCTTTTATCTCCCATTTTAAACACAAACATAAATTCCCCATAATACCTCAGGTGCACTAGCTACATACAATTTGTCAGTTCCCTTGATAGCTGATCTTCTCTAGGAAGTTGTCCACACATGCCACACCCACTTTCCCACTTCTGAGTTCATCCTTCAACCACAGCAATCTGCCCCCTCCCAACCAGACCCCTAGACCTGCTCTCATCAAGGTGCCTATAGTATCTAAGTCACCAACCACTGGACATCGCTCTGCCTGCAGCTTGTTCAGCCCCAGCATCGTTCTGCCACTCTTCCCCAGGCCCTGGTTTTTCACTGGTTTTCTTCCTACCTTGACAGCCAGTCCTTACCCATCTCCATCTGTGGCTCTTCCTAGTTTGCTTGACCTCTAAATACTGAGCTCATTCCCAGTATGTCTCCTCTACGAGGTTCACATCTTTCTCTGGGTGATGTCATCAACTTCCATGCAGTGAAGACCATCTTGTGCTCATGGCGCTGACCTCTGCTCCATCTCCGGACCCCTTCTCCAAGCCCCAGCCTCATCTATCTGCCTACCTGACAGCCTCACCTAGATGGAGCATGGAGGAGAAGTCTATGGAGGACTTGGAGGTCCTAGACAAATAGATTTCAAACTCCACATGCCTAAAACGGAATGGCTTTGGATCCCATCCCCCCCAAAAAATTGTCCCCTACCTACCCCAGGCCTTCTCTGTCTCTCTGAAGGGTCACATTGGTCACCAAGTTATTAAACCAGAATCCAAGGAGCCATACCTAATCTATCAGCAAGTCCTGTATCCAAAATGAAGTTTACATCTGCCCTCTCTCTTATCTCAATCCCTAAGGCTGTCATCTTTCTCCTGACCACAGTCACCTCTTGCCTAGATTACTACAAGGTTCCAAATTCGCTTTCTACTTCTACCCCTGCCCACTCCCAGTCCATTCTCTCTTCCAGGAAAAAAAAAAAAAAAAAAAAAACCTAAAATATCTGAAGATTCATTTCCCACCCCTAGAATGTTACAGTGGTTTCCCAGGAAAATGCTACTAAATTCCAACCTCTTTCCCACGAGGTTCTGCAACAACTGGCCGGTGATGGTGTTGGCCTCCCAGTGCATCATTCCTCAACCCTTCCTATCTTTGTTCTTCATTATACCCCAGCCAAAGTGGGTCTCTTTCAGTTCCTCAGAGACACCAACCCCTTTCTAGGCAGGAGAAATGGCATGAACAAAAGCCCTGGGAAGATAATATTCTTTACCCCCCACTTTTATAGGGCAGACTTCTCTTCTGCTAGGTCTGCTGAAGTTATCATGGCCAAAGGGAGGCCTTTGGAGACAGAAGTTTGCTCTATATTAGTCCCATCTATTTCTCTCATAGCACTTACTCAAGGTACTATTACTTTATTTATGTATTTCCTTCTTGCGGGGGTGGGGGGGTTGTTCCCCCAAGTTAAGATAGAAGTTCCATGTGGGCAGGGACCATGCTCACTGCTGGACCTCAACACTTATCACTATGCCTAGCATATAGTAGAAACTCAGTAATACTCATGGAATACAAAAGTGTATAAACAAGCAATTACAACACAGCATGATATGTACTAGTACAGGAAGCAATTCAAAGTTCCATGGAAATGTGAATAAAGGCTCTTTACAGATGAGAAAATACCTGAGTTAAATCTTTTGTAATCTGTCAAGATTAGAGCTGACATAATGGTGTTGAAAATATGAAAGAGCCTGATTGTGCTGAGTAATAGGAAAGCAGTGGTCTTTTGTGCAAAGGTATACAACTTACATTTTATCCGGAAAGCCAGCCATCTGAGAGCTTAGGCAAGGAACAGATACTGTTTGAATTACAAAAAGATAACTGATGACACTACGGAGGACCACTAGCAAGAGAAGAACTAAAGGCACAGAGACTGACCAGAAAGATGCTGCATGGGAGGAAGTGACTGTGGCAGTGGAAATGAAGGCAAGGAGAAAGAACCAGACCACGAGATACTAAGAAATATTTTTAAAAGCGTAGCAACCAATCGAATATGAGAGTAAGGACGAAGAGATGAACATGGCTTAGCTTTTTTTGAGATAGAAATACAGAATATAAGCAAGTTTAAAGGGGGAAAGTGAGGATTTCAGTGTGGGACATGAGTGTGAGGTGCCTGGGGCTATCCTTGTGGAGATGACCAATAGGCAGCTGGCAGGTGGGCATGAAGACCTGGGAACCGCAGAGGTCACAGATTTAGAAATCAACATTCACATGGGCATTTTCTTCCTAGAAACAGAGATGATTAATACTTGTTTAATATTCACCTGAAGATTTTAGCGAGAAGTTAAATGGAAGATACATAAAATACTATTCTTACTCAATGTTCTCTGGAAAGAGAAAAATGGAAGAATCCAAACCAAAAATAAAAATGGTTAAATCCTAGAATACTAAACAAAGAAGGCTGCCTTTTAAAGAAAATAGATTCTAAATATTGTTCTGAAGTGTCTTTCAAGTTCAAGGTATTATAAGCTCTTGCCAAGTAAGGTTGTGCTCAAGAATTCTGTTATTTCATCAGTGTTAATTTGGAAGGAAAGACAGCACATTATAAAGAAACACATGTACAAAGCCACATTACTGAAATGTAATTTAAGGAAAATGGGTTGCAGCTATTGCAAACTCATCATTACCCCTGCTAGTTCTCTGGCAGCTTTAAGGATGATGTGGAAACCATTCCTAAGAAGGTTATGCTTCTTGGCAATTCCCACTGCCACCATGGATTCACTTCTTACCTCATCCTACCACCCACTGCCGCCCACACCTCTTCTCCAGAACCACCTATGTGTGTGATTACAGACCAGGAGAGCTTGTCTTGAAGACACCTCATACCTGAAACTCTAGCCAAGCAGGAGTCAGAGGCCAGCCCCAGCTCACCCTCTCCACTCCACTGAGATGAGACCAGGGACGCTTAGCTCCCCCAGCAACCAGCTACCCTGTTTATCAGAGAAGCACAAGACTTAAGCTTCAGAGAGGAGGGAGCCCCAGGTGGACAACCAGCAAGCACAGGGCCTCCCACCACGTGGGGAAGGGAGAGAGCCCTGCGATGGGCTGTGAAGGGAACCCAGCAGGCCTCCTAAGGCCAAAGGGCCTCAAGTGGAGTGCCTGTCCCCACTGAGCCACTTTCAGGCATCCATAAGGTTTAAATGTCAAGAAGCCTAGGTTTTCCAGCTGCTTTGTCTCTCAATTTGCAGGTAAGGCATTGCAGGAGGAACATGTTCTATGAAGGGTACCTGTTCCCAAAATTCCCCACCCACCCCTACCATGCAAAGTACACAGCTACCATGCTACACTTGTCTACGAGGGCCTCCAGACCTCCCCTCTATATACGTCCGCCTGCTGGGGGAGCAACGGGAGGGGAAACTTTCTGCCATCCGTGAATCCTTTCTTCCATCAGGAGGGTATTTTGACTATAACTATCATTTTAGGGAGCTTTCAGACATAAGCATCTCTCTGCCTTTCACCTCAGCCTATCTAATTCCTCCATACCAACAACCCACACATTCTCCAACTACAAACTCAGATATCCAAGCCCATAATCCTGACGTTAAAAGCTTAACAAAAAATATGAGGGCATGGATGACCAAAATTTACTAAGATACCTAATGGGTATTTCAGAACATATAAGAGGACAATGAAGAAAAGTGACTTTTACATTCAACTTTTTTAGGTTTCTTGTTACAGAAAAGAAAAAAGCAAAGAAAACAAAGCACTCTCTCTCTTCATCAGCATTGCACTTACTGCCTCTGAACAAAGCGTGCAGCCCCGGGCATTCTGGTAATACCTGTGAGTAAAATTCACACTCATGGAAATCTGGAGTTATATTTAAAAGGTCGCTGTTTTAGTCTTATGCGTAGAAGTTACAGGACTGCCAAATCCTTCACCACTCAAGCTCTTTAAAGAGTTAAGACACAGCCCTGTAGAAATCCTCAGACCAAAACACAAGGGTTTTGAGTCAGGGTTTTGATATTTAATGTTTCATAGGAGGAAGTCTGAGAGACGAGCTACGTGAAGGGATAAAAAGAAGTCGTTTTAGTATTTGTCGTTTTGGGGATGAACAGGTTCTCTGCTCTCCTCACCCTGCCCAGGAAAACTCACAGTGGAGAGAGGCCAGGAAATATCTTCCTCAGGCAGGTGCCTATGTGAGCCAGCACCTCGCTCACGTCCTCGGGCGACGCCATCTTCATGGAGATGCTGCCCTTCTCAGTTTCCACAAGCATCTGCAAGAACGGGTGGGATACTTCTTAGGAATGAGTCCGATTCCTTCCGTTTCAATTATGTAAAATATTGTAAACTACACCGTCACACAGATATAGACTAATACAATATTAGCTTTTTTTCCTTTAAGAAGGCTTCAGGGTAGCACGTCTTACAACATGCGTGAACTCCCAACCAGTAGCTCATGAACTGCAAGGGGATCACAATATTAGCTTCTGAAGACACACTTTCCTAAAGTGATACTCTTAAGACTCACAGAAGTGTTTGGGTAGAGGGTATTGTCAGAAACATTTAGGAACTGAAGCAAATATTTCCAAGAGCCAAGCTGGAAGATTCAAATTAATTGCCATATGATAGAGACTGAATTTCCACATCAAACATGACTTCTTCTTTTAACAAGATTTTGTCCTGAGCTGTAGTCTTACAAAGTTGTCAAATCTCTGCTATCTAGTGTGAGTCCGACTATATCTTTCTGTGAGTATGCATGGGCAATCTAAAAGCTACCTTTAACACACACACACACAAACGTTTTAAAAACAAGAAATCTTATGATATGTTCAAATAAAATGTTAAAACCTTTTGCTTGGGAGCAAAAGAGAAATGTGTATAACAATTTTGATCTTTCTAAGAAGAGGGGATACTTGAAATACTCAAGTAACACGTTAATAAAATGTTTGGTGTTAGGTTTAACTAACATGTTAGCTAAGACTCATTCCCACAATTAATTGCTGGAGATGTCCAAAATATATGTCAAAAAATGTTGAGATTGAGACAGCTAGTCCTCTATATAAGTATAAATTAACTTGTGAAATGAGGGCAGGTGACAAAAGGGACAAGAGGTTGAAGATGTACACATTACAAATAAGAACTTCAACCACTTAAAAAAAAGATGCCATTTTCTTTAATCTCAAAAACATTCATGTAAACATCTCAAAAATTTTCATGTAAACTGGGCGTGGTGTTGCACGCCTGTAATCCCAGCTACTCAGGAGGCCAAGGCAGGAGGATCACTTGAGTCTAGGAGTTCAAAACCAGCCTAGGCAACACAGCAAAATCCCATCTTCCCACCCCCCCAAAAAATCACATAAAATACAATTGTCTTAGATTATCACTTCATCAAAATATCCTCACACATTTACTTCCTGTTCTTACTTTATCTATACAAAAATATGATGGGAGAACAGTGCTTATAAAGTGAAACTATCCAATTGTATTAACAAAGCAATTTTTAGATTTTTGCCTTAGATTTTCTTAAAATTAGCCAAACTGAAAATAATACTGTAAAGTCTTTCAACATATTTATGTTAAAAGGAAAAGTAATACAAGCTCTGCCAAAATGATGAGATCAAAGAAAAGGACATAACTGATGTAAGTGTTTAAGGTGTTACTTTTTCATAAAAACCTCTAAAAGAATCTGTCAACAAGTATTTAAGAAATACCACTTCTGTGCTAGTTAGGTGCATGTAAAAATAATTAAAATTCCTATTTCTCAGCACATTCCTCAAGAAATGAAAGGCAAAGCCTTTAAACGTCTCTAGGCAAAGCCTGCATTTGTCTTTTAAAAGCTGATTCAACAGATATTCCCTCTGCAAAAGGCAGCAAGCATGATTGTACCTGGAGGTTAAACAACTCAGTAGTCTATAAGACCTCTTAAGTAAGACTAAATCTACTTAGTGCAATTAGGCTCATTTTTCATGTGCACATATCTGTGCATATGCATGTTTTTAAAAGCCAGACACTTCAGATGTGCCACTGTGTCTGTGCTCTGCACCCCACCCCCAACCTTCCCACCATAGGTAATTATATTTTTCTCTCCAGGAGTACTTTTAAATTCTTCACACCTAGCGCATCTATTCAGTTCACAATTTGGGTGCGAATAATTAGTAATTAGCTTATTCTAATTCCACTTAATCTTAACACCTAATCATCTTTAATTGCACAGGATTGAATAGAATGACAGAGAAGGAAAAAAAGGTGACAGGAGGAGGAAGAAATGAGGCCTCCAATTCAACCTTACAAGCAAGTGCTCATACAACCCTGTGTAACATGTCACCACCTCTGCATAATGTAAAGAGTGCAACAAAGTGAGGGAGGTGGAACCAACACAATAAGTCACCTCATCAAAAAAGAAAAAAGAGCTCCCTACTGAATACCCTTTTCCCCTCCCATTTCAGCTGGAGAGGAACAGAATGTTTGAAACACATTTTCCTTAGACGCCTAACAGGATGTAACCCACGACATCTAATATACATTTAAAACAATAATCAGAGATATAAGCTGTAGTAACTTACATATGATTCCAATTTCCCACCCTACTCCACTGCCTTTTTTAAGGTCGAACAATCTGACTAAACTCTAAGGGCAGCGTATTTTACTAAACCGCAGTCAACAGACCTGAGAGGTGTTTTTCTTTCCTCTATCAGAAATAGCCATGGGCAAAAGGTGGTTTATCAATATCATTCTGTGACATAGCAAACAATTAACGCTATAACTCTTTTTTAAAAAATCATAGCAGGTATTCAGTTGTACAAGGAATGTTCCAAAAATTGTATAACTATGAAACTATGTAACTGCTGGCCTCCATTTAAATATCATGAGGGCAACAGAACTCGAACACCAGAAAATAATGTGGTGTTGAGTCTTCTAAAATAAGATAAATCTTTCCCATATTTCTCAAGAAAGGAGAAAACAGCAATAGTAAAAGTCACATTTCACCAACTCAACAGAACAATCACTCACTCTTACACACAAAATGCTGTAGGTATGTCTCAGGAATTTTATCTGAATTTACAAACTATAATTAAATCATAACGAAAAACCAGCAAGGACAGATAAATTAATAAATCCCAGAGCACATAAGGAAAGAATTCCTAATCAAGGTTAGATTCTGAGTGCCACTGGTAACACTTTCATCCTTACAATTTTACATAAAAGGAAATCAAAACTAGAGACTGCAAGGAACCGGAGGTTACACAGGTCACTGGTTCTTAACCTCTGGGATGCCACAGAATCAAATGGTGTACTTGTTTAAAAACAAAAAAAAAGTCCACCACAGACGTATAGAATCATGACTGTCCTGCGTATATGCTGTGTATGTATGAGGAGGATGAGGGGGTGTGATGTGACAGAGAGAAGGGTACTGCTGAGGTATACTTTTAAAAACGATCACGGGAAGTTCTAAAACACAGAAAAGTTTCAATACTATTAGGTTACTGGTATTGCCAGTCTCTCAAATGCTAGGCCATTTACAGAAGCAGTACCAATGTTCACTAAAATTTCATCTCAAAGGTCCACACTGTGGGACAAAGTTAAACTGAGGCACTGCTGTAAAGCTGTTCTTTTGGTACTGACACTGAAAGAATCGCTCCACAGGGCTGAGGCAGACGGCTTTACACACAGTTCCTGTGAATGGCAGGCATATACTACAAGTGTGGTAAGACCAACTGTGGCAGCCACATGGGAAAATTAGTCTTGCTGCATCAACACCCTTTCTCATAATTAAATACCATAGTGAAATCATATTTTGAACATAACCTTGGCATGAACATTTCGCTAATGCCCTTCTGCTCCCATCCCAACTCTCAAATCACAAACATAAACTTTCCTGAATTAAGACCAGCAAGAAGACCCTGGTTATGTTATTAAGTCATCATTCATGAGTGATCATTCACTCTTGCATATGTTTGACCATTTGGGCAAGCATATGGTGCTGTGATTTTTCTTTCAAACTCCAGTTTCTGGAGAATGATAAACACATAAGATAAAACATTGCTCTGAGATGAACTGTGGAAAAGTTCCAACAGTTTGTATGCAATCTCAAAAATCTTGGTGACAATTTTGACAATTTTTAAGAACATTATCAACACACACACACACACACACACACACACACACTTTCTTTGTAGTTTTAAAAGCTAAAACAAAAAGTACAAGGAAAGAATAAAGACCAGAGAAAAAGTCAATGAAATAGGAAACAGAAAACCAATTAACTCAATAAAGAAAATAAATGAAACCAAAGAGAAAGTTGGTTGAAAAGATCAAAAAAATTGGTAGACCTCTAAACTGACTAAAATAGAAAGAGATAACTAAATTACCAGTATTGGGAATGATATTCCACAAGTATTTGAGGTGTAACAAGTAGATACTATTAACAACTTTATATCAGTAAATTCAACAACTTACCTAAGTATCTTAAAAGACACAAGCTACCAAAGCTCATTCAAGAAGAGAAATATAAATGCACCTATATCATTAAGAAATATTAACAGAATTTGCAGTTTAAAACCTTCCGGGCTCAGGCACAGTGGCTCATGCCTGTAATCCCAGCACTTTGGGAAGTTGAAGGGGGAAGACTGAGCTCAGCTCAGAAGTTCATGATGAGTAATGCAGAGAAACTCTGTCTCTAGAAAAAATACAAAAATTAGCCGGGCATGGTGGTACAAGCCTGTAGTCCCAGCTACTTGGGAGGATAAGGTGGGAGGATCATCTTGGCCTGAGAAGGCGAGGTTGTGAACCAAGATTGCGCCACTACACTCTAGCTTGAGCAACACGGTGAGAACCTGTCTCAAAAAAAAAAACCTTCCCTGAGAAAACTCGAGGCAAATAACTTCACCAGTAAATTCAACTAAACATTTAAGAAAAAAATTAATACCACCTAAACAAAAAAAAATTTCAGAGGAGGAACTACTTCCTAATCATTCTATAAATCCATGATTCTCTAATAAAGAAGCCAGCCAAAAACATTCACCAAAAAAACGACAAACCAATTCACTCCCACAAAAGTCAATGCAAAACATTCTTCACAAAATTCTAACACATGGAATTCAACAATATGTAAAAAGAATAATATATCATGGCTCACTCCTGTAATCCCAGCACTTTGGGAGGCCAAGGCGGGTGGATCGCAAGGTCAGGAGATCAAGACCATCCTGGCCAATAGGGTGAAAACCCATCTCTACTAAAAACACAAAAATTATCTGGGCATGGTAGCGCATGCCTGTAGTCCTAGCTACTCAAGAGGCTGAGGTAGGAGAATCGCTTGAAGCCAGGAGGCGGACGCTGCGGTGAGCCAAGATCGTGCCACTGTACTCCAGCCTGGTGACAGAGCAAGACAATGTCTCAAAATAAACAAAAAGAAAGAAAGAAAAAAAAGAATAATATATCATGGACAAATGGGATTTATTCCAGGAATGAAAGATTGATTTGATATTCTAAAAATTAATGAATATAATTCACCATTTTAAGAAGATTAAAAAAAAGAAAGAAAACCACATGATAATATCAATAGAGAAAAAACATTTGCCAAAATCCAACACTAAAAACTCTCAGCAAACTAAAAACAGAAAGAAACTTCCTAAACCAGATAAACGGCATCTATTTAAACAACCTACACCTAACATCACACTTAATGGTGAAAGAAAGAATGCTTTCCCCTCAAAGACTAGCAATAAGGCAAGAAGATCTGCTCTTGCCACTTCCATTTAGCACTGTCTTACAGGTACCAGAAGAATTGTCATGGTCTTTTACCCTACGTGTAAACCAGTAAGTTCGCCTATTACTGTTTCATTGACGCTGCAGAAGACAGGAGACGCCTGGGTCAGACACCTAGGACTTTATGATTCATGGCACAACAAAAGGCATGTACACCACATTTGCATAGATTTCCCTGCCCCGAAAGTCCCACAGGGTGACATGTTGGATGCCTGCACACACAGTAGAGGCTGCTTACAAGAAAGGAACCCTTGGATTTTGGAAATCTACTACTTTCATGGTAAGAAGTAAGCAAGTTAGTTCTTTGTTCAACAGTGAACTAGTCTACCATCCCACAAGGATATTCACTGCAATTATAACCCCGAAAAACAGCCTGGGCAAAGAGCAGTCACAGCACTCCATTCTTGGCATACCCAGAAAAATATGTAGGAGTATGATAGCAATGGAGGAGTATTTCCCAACAGCAATAAGACTAGACAAAGAAATAAAAGGCACCCGTATTAAAAATAAAAGGTACCCATCCGTATTCACAAATGACATCATCTTTGTAAAAAATGATGAAATCTATTTTTAAAAGCCACTGGAATACGTAAGTATAGCAAGATAGCAGGATATAAGGTCAATATGCAAAAATTCATTGTATTTCTAATACCAGCAAGAGACTACTAAAAACTGAAATTTTAAAAATAACACAATTTACACTAGCATCAAAAAATATTAAACACTTAGGAATAAATTTAAAGATGTATGAGAGCCAAACACTGAAAGCGGTGCTGCAACAAAATACACTCAGAAAAGCTGAAAAAGACCTAAACAAATGGAGAAATATATAGTTTTCTTAGAAGACTATACTTTACTAAGATGTCAGTTCTTCCCCCAAATTGATTTAAAAATTCATTGTAATATCAGCCCAAATTTCAGCGAGCTTTTTATAGAAACTGAGGTGTTTCTAAAATTCATATGGAATTGCAAAGGACCTAGAATCACTACAACAATTTTGAAAAAGCAGCAAAACGTTGGAGGACTAACACTATCTGATTTCAAATTTTGTTGTAAACAAGCCACAATAATAAAGAGAGTATGACAGTGGCATGAGGATAAACAAAGAGACCAAGGAGACAGGATTCAGAGTCCACAAATAGATTCACACTTACATGGACTACTGAATTTCAACAGAGATGAAAACAAGCTCAGTGAGGAAACCATGGTCTTTTAAACAAATGTTACTGGAACAAGTGAATATACTATACATATGAGGGGGGAAAAAGATAAACTAAAAAAAAATTTAATCTATACATAGGTTTATGTACAAAAATTACTTCTAAATGGATCATAGGCCTACATGTGTAACCTAAAGCTGTAACACTTCTGGAAGATAAAGAACATTCTGTGATTTTGAGTTAAGCAAAGATTTATTCAATATGATACCAAAAGCACAATTCATAAAATAAATATTGATAAATTGAACCTCATCAACATTTAAAACTTCTGCTCTTTGAAAGACACTGTTAAAGGAATGAAAAGACAAAATGAAAAGCCACAGACTAAGAGAAAATATCTGACAAAGGCTTTGTATCCAGAATATATATTTTTTTAAACTCTAACAATTCAGTAAGAAAACAAACAGCCCAATTTTTATAATGGCAAAAGAAGATTACGCTGGCAAATAAACAGATGAAAAGATCCTCAACATATTCCGTCATCAGGGAAATGCAAATTAAAACCACCATGAAAAAACACTACATACCTGTTGAATGGCTAACATTAAAAAGACTGACCAGAACTCTCACACGCTGCTGGTGGCAATGTAAAATGGTACAACCGCTGTGGAAAAGTGTGACAGTTTCTCCAAAAGTTAAACATGTAACTACCATATGATTCAGCTATTCTAGGTAATTACACATGGGAAATGAACATACATGTCCAATCAAAAACTTGTAGTTAAATATTCATATCAGCTTTATTCATCACAGCCAAAATGGGAAACAACCCAAA
Source organism: Ateles fusciceps (assembly GCA_036589455.1). Lineage (NCBI taxonomy): Eukaryota > Metazoa > Chordata > Mammalia > Primates > Atelidae > Ateles > Ateles fusciceps. The sequence continues at coordinate 6,400,546 of JAZHEH010002605.1, forward strand.
CGTCCATCATCAGGTAAATGGATAAACAAACTGTAATAAAGTCACACAACTGAACACTAGTCAGCAACAAAAAGAATAAACTATTGAAACATGCAACAAAATAAATCAATCTCAAAATAATTAAACCGGAGCTGGCGGAGGGAGAGTATTAGGAAACACAGCTAATGCATGCTGGGCTTGATACCTAGGTGATGCGTAAACAGGTGCAGCAAACCATCACGGCAAGTGTTTACCTATGTAACAAACTTGCACTCCCAGAAATAAAAATAAAATTAAAAACTAAAATAATAATAATAATTAAACTGACTGAAAGAGGGCAGACAGGAAGGAGTATAGATTGTATGACACCACTGATAAAAAATTTTTAAAAATGCAAACTACCGCAACCAAAAGCAGATACCTGCATGTTGACTGCAGATGGGGAGGAGGAACAAGAGAGAGTCATATATATGTCGACACTTATCAAATTGTACACTTTAATTTACTGCAGTTACTTAAAGCCCAATAAAGCTACTTTTAATCTGCATTTTATTAACTCCAAAAAATTCATTTATCACTATATTCCCACTAAGGCCTATATATAGTACCACGTAATTGCTACGAAATTTTAGTGTTAAAGCATGTCTTACATACTCTCTAAGGAACAGTACTCTCACCTTTACATTTCCAGTTTATAGGAGAGCTAATTAATTCTTCACAAACTGTTTTCCTTATCAGAACGAATTTGCAACTCCTGTCCACACAGCCAGTGTTAAGTCCCTCATTCCAAAAATTTAATCTTCCCTAACTTTGTTTATCCACATTGTCTCACGGAACATTTTAGGGTTCCAGGAATCCAAAAAAGATCATGACCTTGCAGTGAGAGATCTGTTGTTTACACTCACCTGAGCTGACTTGCTGCAAACGACGCCATGAATCTCCAAGTAGCTGAAGGTTAACTCGAGCTGCAATTGAGAGGAAAAGAGGAAAGACCTGTAATGAGGGTTTTAAAACATATAATTCAAGGTTAAAAAAAAAAAATGCTACAACTAGAAACACCCCAAGAGCAAATAAGACGTTGGTATCTTCTGAAGGCAGGCTGGTTTAATATCTCCACTCGTTGCACAAGATAGAAACGACTTATCAAATTTCAGAAAAAGTATTACTTATTTTACTAAAAAGAAAAAAAAGGAAGCTGCGTGCCCAACTTTTAAAATTTCATCCAGGGAAAAAACTAATAGCAGAAATTGGTAAAAAAAAGTAACTGTAGTTTTTGCCATTAAAAGTAATAGCAAAAAACGCGATTACTTTTGCATGAACCTAAAACGTTTTTGCACTTATCCACTATTTATTCTTGAAAAATGAATGTATGGAAGAAACCATCTAAACACGTTTTTCCCTTTTTCACTTCAAAATTTTGCCTCAGAAAGTCCTATCAGGATAAAGTCAATGTTGCTTTCCCTTCTTTCTAAACCTTTAGCTATTTGTTACACTCTGACCCCTTATCAGAGTCATCCATCCTTCTACTGTCTTCCACAACAATTCATAGTTTGAATGGATTTAGAGAAATAAATCCACATTTATCCAACTTAAATCTATATTTCCACAAATATAATACTTAGGAATTTTAAATTGTCCTTAAATGAAATCAGAGTTAAACAAAAGTCCTCACTCTGCATGTAGATAAATGATGATTTCTATCCCCTCTATTTTAACAAGTGCCCTCCCTTCTCCTATAATCATCAGCAATTCATTCTTTAAAATATCTCCAGTCTTTCACTCTTTACCTATTTTTCCTGATAAACAGCCACTAATCTATCTTCCTGGTTTTTCCCATTACAGCAAATAATCACAGGGCATGGAGCTAGAGGCAGTGGCAGACCGAGTTGGGTCAATGTATTTTACCCTCCCGCATTAAACCTAGAAATATGATAAAAGAACACATCCAGAACAAAACCCATGAGAGATTTATTTCTGCTCCCTGGTGGTATGTTGTACCACGATACATTGGTAGGATAAATTTTAGAGCAGAAAACCCCCGAATCTCCAGTTAAACATCTCAAAGTATACTGATGAGCTCTGGAGGTAGAAAGAGAACTCACTATTTCATTATTCACTTGGTCAACTGACAGACATTTATCAAAAGCCCACTATGTGCCAGTACTGGAAACACAAACAGGACTGAGACATGTGTTTCATCCTCCAAGAGTTAAACGCAGCATTTAAGGCACGTGTTTAAAAGCATTCAATTAGAGTTGAAGTTTTCTTGCCTATCATTACCAAGATGTATACATAACTTGGTTTTGAAAAGTCATTTAAACCAGGAAATTATTTTCTAAGAAGTACACATACCTTCCCTCATTATTTTAATTTAAGCTTATGAAAGTCTTACCCTGTAATACTGCGCCAAAGTTTTTGAGTTAAGCCCATTGGCTGGCCCTCCAGTAGCCTTTCTGCATAAGCCATATCCACAAGCATGGATTCCTGCTTCCAATTTAAGTCTCTTTAAAAATGCAGAAATGGCCAGGCACTGCGGCTCACGCCTGTAATCCCAGCTCTTAGGGAGGCAGAGGTGGGAGGATAGCCTGAGCCCAGGAGTTCGAGACCTGCCTGGGCAATATAACGAGACCCCGTTGTCTATTTAAAAAAAAAAAAAGCAGAACTGCAAAATACTTGCAAAGCAGTATGAGGGCAGACGTTTTCTGGATTATTATGCTCCTCACCATGCCTCCCCCAACTATAAAGTTATCTGGTCTTTAAGACAGCAATTTAAGTAATTCACTTTTATCAATGTTCAATATGTCATAGATACTCTTGTTTTGCACTCTTATTTCATTGCTGCATAAAGTATCTTTCATTAAAAACATCTGCTATTATAACTATTTAAACAGATTTAGGAATAAACCCATGACCCTCAATGAGCATCTCATCAGTAGGTGGGAGCAGGTGTGAAGAGGTGTGAACAGGTTTCCTCTCTTACAGGCTAACAGCTAGGAAAAGACTAGAGCTAGCATCAGTCAGCATCATCAGGGATAGGAATGGCCACCTTTGGTCAATTTGGCTCAGCAAGACTAGCTGGAGGTCAATTAAGATGCTTCTACTGTACCTGAGCACTGTCCCTGGGGTAGCAGTAACAGTGCTGGGGAGCGAGGAAAGAGTGGTGACATTTCATCTAGGCCCTGAAGAATGACTTCAAGTTCCTCAAGCAAACAAGGAGTGTAGAGGGAAATTCAGGCAGCAGGAAAAGAATTTAGGAAGAAACTAAAAGGAGCAAATCAATAAGGATGACTGGCTGAGCCTGTGATTAGTCAAAGGTCCAGGTTATTATTAACGGCGAGGAAGGAAGTCTCTAAAACATACTGAAAGACATCACAGCAAGGTTCAAATCATTCTCTCTTATCTCATCTATGGCTATTTTTATTAGGGCTTTGCTCCTAGTCCCCACAACCCATCATCCACTCCACTCCAAACCACACAAAGACAGTTGTCACTCGATTAGATTTATGGGCAGGAAGAAGCAGGAAGACTAGTTAGGAAACTGAGACAGGTGTAGGCTTCATGAAGACCTGAGGACATTTTTTAGTGAGAAATTATACTATCACAATAGAAACTGATGAATTATTAGGTAAGAGGAAAAACTTAACCCAGACTGTCAATAGCCTTTTCCACCAATCACTTGCTCACCTCACAGCCAAACCCTAGCGAGACAGTGCCCATCCCACCACCAACAGAGCAGATGTAAACATGATCAAGAGACTGTCCTTCAGTAACTCCCGCTCTTCCCCCAGGCAGCAGCCCACACTTCAGCTCCCTCAGCCAGGCCTCGACCCTGTCCATCTTTCTGAGCTGTTTCCCTCCCACCACCACCTCCTCCACAACCCTCAGTCCACACTCCAGATCCCCAAATGCACTGTGGTCTACCAAACCGTTAAGCCTTTTGACCAGTATCAAAACTTATTTGCCTGGTTGATGGGTCATTTTTCAACCTGCCCTCTCTGCAAACCCTTCCTTGATCTCATAATTACCCACCCCTTGAAAGAAAACTTGGGGCCTTCAGGGGTGAAGGCACAGTTCTATTTCTTTATCTAGGTGTGACTGCAGAAGGACTTGCTTTGTAGTTAATTACTGAGATGTGTATCTCGGTTTTGTGCATTTGACTATATATGTTACACATTTCACAATAAAATAACAGAAGAAAACATGTTTAATTAATTAGCTACCAAAGAAAAGACAAGACGTCTATGTCATAGTCAATGCTTTACAATAATGTACTTTTTAAATTTAAATTTTTATTTTTTTGAGACAGAGTTTCGCTCTGTCGCCCAGGCTGGAGTGCAGTACTGTGATCTCGGCTCATCGCAACCTCTGCCTCCCAGGTCCAAGCGACTCTATGCCTCAACCTCCCAAGTAGCTGGGATTACAAGCATATGCCACCAATTCCGGCTAATTTTTGTATTTTTAGTAGGGATGAGACTTCACCAGGTTGGTCAGGCTGGCCTCGAACTCCTGACCTTGTGATCTGCCTGCCTTGGCCTCCCAAAGTGCTGGGATTGCAGGCATGAGCCACCGTGCCCAGCCTACACTAATGTTCTAAATATTTCTCCAGAAAATTAGTATCATTGACATTGGTTTTATTTCTCAGTCAAGTCTTAAGCTGGCACATGAAAACCAGCCTTCTCTAAGGGGGAAAGCTGCAAGCAGATCACTTTGGAAGAAAATCTGCCTTCCTTTATTTGTGATGCTGACAATATCAGAAATCAGAACCCACGCTCAAACTACCCTGGCCAGGCTGGCTGTGAAACATTATGTGTATCATGGGACGGACCCAAGCCTTTCCTCAGGGGCAGAGCACGGAGGGGGCAGAATAAGGTCATCCAGCAGAAGGCACGCAGGTGACTTCACAAAAGGTAACACACTTCCCCCTGTGTCACAGTGTGGTAGGGTATACATATTATTTAGCAGTCTTCTATTCAATAGGGTGCTTGAATATTTTCCTAACCCATAAAATTTCCTTCTGTAATTAATTTCTCACCAGTGGGATAATGTCTAATTAACTTCCTCATATCATGCCTTCAGGTATTTTAATGTATACATAGTTTAGTCCAACTTTGCTGACATAGTAATTTATTTATAAAACATAATAAACATATAGGCTCACTTTATATTCTCTAAAGGGGCTTGGGCCACTGGCGTCTCCTCAAAAGTCAGTGCAAATCATAAAAATCTAAGACTGAAAGTCCCAAAAGATCCATTTCATTTGTACTAGTAACATTACAGAGCCCTAACTCGGCACGTAAGTCAGAATTTACAAAACAGTGGCTAAATGTTAAATCTTAAGAAACAAGAAAGGACTAATGAGCAAATAACACTGCAGCCCACATATCATAGCACAATAAGGCTGTAAGTATCTACCAGACCTTACCCGTTTTCCTGGGTATGTGGGCAGGGGAAGCAGTGTTGTGAAGCAGAGGCTTTGCAGCCAGCCTCCCCCGGATTAGAATCGCACATGTGCCACATACGAGTGGAAGTTTAAATTTGGTCAAGTTCCTGAACCTCCTTGTACCTCAGTTTTCTTGTCAATAAAAGGGATAATAATAAGACCTATGGCTCTCATAGGATTTTGTTAAGGATTTAGTTATTTACTAAAACAATACTCCGGTAAATGTTAGCATCTTTTCAGAAAAAAAAAAATCCCAATTTCTTATGACCATTCAGTCCGTATCCTATAAAAATGATAAACCCCTTTTAGTTAACATAAAAGAAGTCATTACTGTGATTAATTCAAAAAGTATCAGTTCAAATTTTGCACAAAATCATGAAGGACATCTCATGAAAAATGTAATATATCTCCCTTAAAGAACAGAGTGGTGCCTCGCTTTTTATAAGCAACATCAGAGTAGATGGAGAACAGCTGAGATGGTTACATTTCTGGTCGTGTACTCTTTAAAGTTATGACAGTTATTTCCCAAATGTCTAAAGTCTTAGAAAAATCTGCCAGTACTGGTCCGAAGGAAATAAGAAATAGACTTGAACAAAGTGGAAATCAAGCCCCAGTCGAAAGAGAAAAATAACTGGGACATGGAGCCTCGGGGACATAGAGCACAAAATCCTTCACCGATTTTCTTGGGATGCCTTTACAGAAAAGAGAAGGAACAAAGGAGAAAAAAAAATGTTTATCGTTACAACCTTTAGGTGCTTCTGGGAAGAAGGAAGGAAAACTTGAAAGTGCTAAGAGAAATCTGAAAACAGCTTAAATCAGAAGTCTATGTAAGTGAGGTATGTGTGTGTTGTGTTGCAGTATGTGAGTGTCTGTGCGTGCACACACGTAAGAATGCATGAGTGTCTGTATGTGAGTCTGCAATGAGTGCGCGTGAGTGCTGAAAGGAGGACTTCATCCATACTTACCTTGGTGGGGATTCGCGCTGTTACCAGGAAGGCTCGGCATGATGTAAGCACCTGTAAGACAGAAGCAGCAGCATCAGTTTAAGAACCAAAAAGTGGGCCCAGTGGCCTTTGGTGCTTCTACAGGGGGGTTTAATGATACCAAAGCTGCAGAAGGCCACAGGCTTGGCTCCTGCTGTGTAAGAAGAACGAAGACCTGGGACAGCTTCTTGGTCTCATAAAATGAGTTTTAACTTAAACAGTCCCTGTATCAAAGTTCTTTTAGAACAAATCACAGGTGAAATCTCTTGAGGGGGAAGTCAGTCAGCAGCCCAAAAACCCAACAGGTTATTCAGATTAAGTAAAACAGGTCTCTGTGATAGTAAAATACAGACAGTCACAAGTCTCACTATATCGACAATCAATTTAATGGAAAAAAACAACCAAGGACTCATTTGCACTTCCCAAATTACAACCAGCACCCACATTTGCCCTCTCGCTTTCCATTCTTTGTACTGTAGCTAAAATTTAAATAATGCACAGAGCGAAATCAGGCTAAGCTTCCAAAACTCATCCCTAACTTTGCTTCTCAGCTGTCCCTCTCTCTGTCTTAGAACATTTATGGAAGTTTCCTTTTTGACACCCAGCTAAGAACATACATACAGCCTGTGGGGTCCCATATGCCTACAGGTTCCGTTTACCTAGCAGAGGCCTATGTGAATACAAAGGGGCTGAGCTAGAAGTTCACATCTTGAGCCAGGATCGTACACTCATGAGGCTTATTGGAAAACTTTCCACTCTGCAACTTTGAGATTCAGGCAGGCCTCATGAGTCTTTTCAAGAAAGAAAGAAAACTCTGGGGCCGGGTGCAGTGGCTCACGCCTGTAATCCCAGCACTTTGGGAGGCCGAGGCAGGCGGATCATGAGGTCAGGAGATCAAGACCATCCTGGCTTACACGGTGAAACCCGGCCTCTACTAAAAATACAAAAAATTAGCTGGGTGTGGTGGCACGCACCTGTGGTCCTAGCTACTCGGGAGGCTGAGGTACAAGAATCGCTTCGACCCAGGAGGTGGAGGTCGTGGTGAGCAGAGATTGCACCACTGCACTCTAGCCTGGGCAACAGAGTGAGACTTTGTCTCAAAAAGGGAAGAAAAAAAAAAAAAGAAAAGAAAGAAAACTCCAAAGTTTCTCAACTCCTGATGGGAGAACTGCCTTTTTTCCTTTTCCAAATAACTTCCTTGTTACTAAGCCTGTAATTAGCAAGTTATGCTTATGTGCTAGTTTAAAAATGCTAGATTAGAGCAAAACTGTAGAAAGTCTTAAACACTGGGACCTCAGGTTGTTAAAGGACTTATCCAAAGTCAAACAGCTTTACCCAGACACAACCCAGGGCTCGAACGGCTGAGTACAGAAAGTGAATCAAGGCTATGCCCCTGTGGCCTGCTTTATGCCCTTCCCTAGTCCCCCAACTCCAAATAGAAAGAGTGCATTTTCTATAAAATCCTTCCTTGAATAATCACATCTCATCACTGTAGGGGATAACTCAAGCCACAAGTTTTTATGAGACAGATGAAAAGAGAAGTCATCTGACACTGGCTGGGAGAGTGTGGTAAGAGCAGGTGGGGAAAGTTGAGGGAAAAGACACAGCCCATTTCAAGACCTTTCACCCAAACGCCACAGGCACAGTTATTCACAGGATCAGTTTTTACCTGGTATCATTTCCACGACTTGATTTTAGAGGTGGTGTGCTCTAGAAAGCACTTCTACATGACTTCTAAAAGTGTACGCAGCAAGTGCCTTCTCAATGCCACGGCAGCGTGTCGGTTTCATAAAAGTGTGGGCAACAGATGATGTCTATCTTTGAATATTCCATATGCTGTGAACCAAATCACAGATTTTCTCTGAGGAATTTATCCTTATTTTTACACCCTCCTAAGGCCTTGGGGGTAAGGGAATGGGACATAGCAACAGGCAGTGGAAAGGAAAGGGAAGGGATGAGGCACGTCCAGGATGAGTGCGCGGAGGTCACGTGTAGCCAGGCAGTGGCAAGACTGGCTACATAATTTGTAGGGACATTTTTCAACTATGATTAAGAGTTTCAAGATGATAACAATAAGGTATTAACCCAGAGTACGGAAGTGATGTAACTCACTTCAAGGTCATTTTACGGGAGACACAGAGTTGACATGCTTGGGGCGGGAGGCATGGCATCCTGCTTGTAGGGTGTTAAACTCTTTCTGTTTGCTCAAGACGTTTCCAGTTTCAGGGCTAAGAATCTGCATCCCACGAAACTGAGACTGTTGTTCAATCTACCAGCTTGAATTCTGGAATCAGAAAGACTTACATTCAGATTCTGGGTCTGCCACTTTCCGGCTGCATTTACCTGTTAACGCCAAAGCCTGTGTCCTTAACCACTGCACTGTATCTACAGGTTACCCTTGTGCTCTAGCCCCTGGCGGGTTAGGGTTAGGGCCCTTGTGCTCTAGCCCCTGGCGGGTTAGGGTTAAGGTTAGGGTTAGGGCCCTTGTGCTCTAGCCCCTGCCAGATGCGCCCTCTGCAACTGTACAGGTTGCAGGCCATAAAGCTGTCCCTGAGTCGCTGCTACCCGTTGTCGAGCATTTTCTATGTGCCATGAATAGGTGAACACCTTTGAGTACAGTGGCATACTTAATCCTCACAACAACTATATTTGATGTCATTACTCCCATTTTACAAATGAGTAAACTGACTCAGCAATGTAACTCACCTCAAGGTCATTCAATTAGAGCAGAAATCATTTATAAAAGCATCAGAGTACAAAAGATACTTAAGAAGAGTATAATTTAAATCTTACAGCTTTGTTAACGCCAAAACTGATGCTCTAACCACCAGGCTATATTTACACGTTACCACCCAATCCTGCCTCCTTGTGTTCTAGCCCCTGGAAGATCAGTTACAGTGAAGGTAGGAAGGGGCAGCCCAGGGCAGCCATGACTGGGAGAGACCCGCAAAGCTCTGAGCTCGGAGTACCTTTTTCAACATTCCAACAGTTAGTTTCTAAAATGCCCTTTTTAAATCCAAGTATGCCCTGGAGAACTGAATTCTTCTGTCATCAGCACTGGTTGATCTTTGGCTAATATAGCAGTACTTAGGGAATTAAGAGTTTGCAGGCCTTCTGCAAAAGGGCAAGAGATGATTTGATTGCAGGAGACACACAGGGTTGGATAAATGGCATCAGATTGTCAAAAGAAGCATGACAGTCATGAAGAGGAATTTGGAAAGGGAGATAAAAGGCACCAGAGACAGGCTTGGCCTGCACTGCCATTTGCCTAGGCCTGGGGGAGCAGGATACAAGTTTAGAGCTCATCTTAAAGGATGAAATATTCACCTTCCCTGAAGTAAGCTCCACAGTGCATCTGGCACCTTCTACTCCAGTTCAGCCCCAGGATATGACCCCTCTTTCAAATACTGCTCTTCCCTCATCGTGGAAAAGAAAAAGAAACAAGATAAAAACACTGACAGCCATGATCACAAGCATGGCTATAGGAAGCCAGTCCCCTATTCTCACCATTTTGCCCTTTTTATTATTTACAAAGCAGCACACACATTTCTCTCTCTTCCAGGGTTACGGGTATGATCAATCCTCAATCTTTCCAAAAAGCTTAGGTCCACAAAACCTCTGCATACAGGTAAAATAGCCAACAAATCATAAAACTCACATGCAGAAAGGTCCCAGTATCTCATGGTCAAGGACCTAAAATTCCCGAGTCTGTATATCACCTGACAGCAGGTCCAGAGAAACTTGCCGTCTCACAGCCAGCTGGTGGCAGAGCTGGAACCAGAAGGTGCAACTCCTCACTCTATTAACTCTCTCCTTTTGCCTCGTATTAGCAATAAGGTTCAAGGCCAAAAGCCACAGACAGGAACTCACAGCCTCTTCAGTATTCATAAAAATATTTGTTTAACTCTGTGAACGTTCCTTCAAAGGAATCCAGGATCCTTTCACAAACATAGTAATAAATGCCGATACTTGTTGGGTACACTATTCTAACAGCTTTGGGTATGTTACCACATTGAATCCTCACAACACCCTATGAGGAAAACACTATTATAATCCCCATGTTAAGATGAAGAAACAGGCACACAGAGATTCTGTAATTTGTGCAGGACACCCAGCAAGGAGGTGGCAGAGTTGGGACTCGAACCTGGATGGTCTGGCTCCAGAGACAGTGTTCCTAATGACTTATACTGGCTGTCAAATCTCACCTTTCCAAAAACCAGATTCCTTAATAGTCCACACACATGGAAACATAGATGAGTCACGGAGCTTTACAGCCAGAAAGAAGCAAACAGGTAAAAGGACCAGAAGTACAATGAGAGATGTCTGGATATCTAAGGAAAAGGACCAATCCCTACTGGTCTGAGTGTCGCCTTCTGTCTCTTTCTACGCACCCACATCTTCTGTTAGTCTCTGTCTCTCTCTCTCTGAATGTCTCTCTCATCTCTGTTCTGTATCTGTCTACGTGGTTCTACACGTGTACCGCTCAGCCTATCTGTGCCTCTCCTCCCTGGATCCCCACCCCTCCTCTGACCCCCTCTCTGCTACTGCTGCCAGCGTCCCCCATGCCCCACCCCATCTTGCTTCATCTCCTTTCCCTCTGCTGGTGCCCTCCTCCCCTGCCTTCATTCTGCCCTCCAATCCCCAGCCTTTTCTCTATGAGAATCAGTCGAGAGCTTGTCATTTTATTTATTCCTTTTGCAAGACAACAGACACCAATCACAGAAGAAAGACTGCATTCTGGAAAAGTATTTCATTTGTAACACAGTCACAGAAAAACTTTAACAAAATATGAACCCAAAATAATCACATACTTTTTGACATCATTACATAATGAGCACACTGGTAATTAAGTGATTACAAGGTCCCCTGTGAGAATCTAATTAATAAGTCTTCAAAACTAGTCTCAAACATGCACCCAAACAACTGAAATACAACAGCAATAACTAGCACAAGGAATCAGCTGGCCATTTCTCCCTTTGACAATTGTTAAACTTCAGGGAGTAACTCTCCCACTACCAGCAGGTGGGTGGGGGGTGAGGTGACCGGCCCTCTCCAGAACAGTCACCATAGGAGGTTTCTAGAGGCCACTGACAGGGTATGAACTAGGGTCAGAATATTTAAAACAAGCGGAGAGCTGGGCGTGGTGGCTCACACCTGTATTTCCAACTACACAGGAGGCTGAGGTGGGAGGACCTGGAGCCCAAGAGTTGGAGGTTACAGTGAGCTATGATGGTGCCACTGCACTCCAGCCTAGGTGACACAGCAAGACCTCATCTCTAAAAATACGAAAAAGAAAAAATAAAAAAAGGGAAAAAAAGAAACCAGAATATTCATATGGACTCACCTTTTGAGTACAGATCAATTTTGTAACCATAGGTTACATAAGGATCTAATTATCACTTCTGCCTTCACCCCAGCAATAATAGGATTCACAATCTGTAGCCCTCTGGGTCAACTCCCTTTCTTTAAAGGTATTTTACAGGCAGTGGAAGTACACAGTGTTCTTTAGAAGTTGGATACAGATCAAATTAATTTGTCTGAAAAGAAACACATCCATAAGGGAGCCCAGGCTTTGAAGGAAGACTGCTAAGCCACGGAAGCTTTGCGCAGGACGGTCCTCATTTCTGGTGGTCAACGAAGGCCTCCAGAGGCACAGGAAGTTCGCAGAAAATGTGGAAGGAGATGGGAGGTGGAATAGATGAAATCTTCCAAAGCTGACCCAGTCTTTCCTAAGACTGTACCCACTTGTGAGCACAACATGGCAGCAACATTTTAAAGCAAGAGTGAAAATTACAGATACTACTGTTACAAGTCAGACTGTGACTCTTGTTTTATCAACACAAACTGAACCAATTAATCAGGTGACATTCATACTAGAAACCCTAGTCAACTCAGTCTCCCAGCCTCTCTGTTTGGCTCCAAAACTGCCCTGAGATTTACATCTTCAGAGGATTTTTAGTGCACACATGTGGTTTCTAGCAGGGTTGGGGCAGCTGCACAGGACACATCCACCCTCTGGGACTTACCAGAAAGTGTTTTCTGATAATGAATCCTTTTTCAGTACTTGGGATGGGAGGCATCCTGATTGTTGGGTGTCCAACTCTTTCTGTTTGTACAAGACCTTTCCTTTCCAGTTTCAGGGCTGAGAATCCTGCATCCCAGAAAACTGGGACTGCTGGTCAATCTACTAGCCTGAATTTCGGAATCAGAAAGACTTCTATTCAGATTCTGACTCTGCCACTTAAACCTGACAGGCTTTTGTTGATCTCTAGAGAGTTAGAGATTACAGAATTACAGATTAGCAAGGGTGCCTCATACAAGAGGTGCTCAAACAAGAATATTCCTCTACAGGACTATTACTGTTATGTAGATTAAATAAGATACAAATGCAGATAAAGCCGTACCCCAGAACCTAACATGTCTTTGCTAAATACCAGCTCTTCTTATAACTTAATAGCATTTTAGATTTAGATTTGCAAAGTTAGATTACACCCACTGAATTTTTAAATAATTGTTTTGGTCAAAAGAACAACAACAACAAAAAAAACACAAAGATACTGAAATTTTTCTTTTTTTTTTTTTTTGAGACGGAATCTTATTCTGTCACCCAGGCTGGGGTGCAATGGCGCGATCTCAGCTCACTGCAACCTCCGCCTCCTGGGTTCAAGCGATTCTCCTGCCTCAGCCTCTTGAGTAGCTGGGATTACAGGCACGTGCCACCGTGCCCGGCTAATTTTTTGTAGTTTTAGTAGAGACAGGGTTTCACCATTTTAGTCAAGCTGGTCTCAAACTCCTGACCTCGTGATCCGCCCACCATGGCCTCGCAAAGTGCTGGGATTACAGGCGTGAGCCACAGCGCCCGGCGATATTGAAATTTTTCCTAGGCTGAAATTTTCTGTTCAACACATATCTTCGGGCTTGAAGGAGAAAAACTTTCTTGCAAAGTTTAAAAAAAAAAATAGCGTGCATCAGAAGGAGTATATGTGCTTAGCAGAGGAAGCTTCACCACAAAGGGTAAGCTACAACTTCCCTCCCACCTCCCCCTGGGAAGGCCCATTTTTCCACTAAAGCCTTAACATGCAAACCACATTTTCAACCTCTGTAATGAATTTCCTTTCCCTTTCATTGAAATGCAAGCAGCAGCCGGTTCCCTCTGAGGCTTCCTGGTTCAACTTTTAACTTCGCAATTTCACTTAGAAACATTTATAAAAGTCCTCCTTACTGTTAAGACTCACAATTTAGCAGCGAAGACTGCATTTTCTTATGGAGATGATATGGAGGTCAGCTATGGAATCTGCTCATTGCACACTTACTAGAAACTGAAATAAATACTTGTTTTACCATCTAAAATAACTTCATTGCTTAAAGCTTACTGCAGCACAAGCAATACATAAACTCATGCTCTCTAAATCCACATTCTCTCATGCAGAATACCAGGAGTGCCTTTTCCTTAAAATTGGGCTCTATGTGCCATTCAACAAACGGTCTTGTACCCCTGAAGTACTCTCTAATTTGTAAGCAAACTAAATGATGAATGCCGTCATTCCCCCGCTCTTAATACTTTCCCCTTCCAAACTCCCAGCTCTAAGTGCATTACAGATAAAACCTCATTAATCGAAGACACATACCTAGGTGAGGGAAAAGGGCAGGTGGTGAGTCTGTTATCACCACTGCACAGAGTTGTAAGTGGCAGATGATAAGGGACTTATGCAAGGTCACCCAGAAAACTGAAGGAGGATAAAACCTCTCTCCCGGCTCTGAGCCTCCTAACACCAGACTCAGCTATGATGAACATCATCCTTTCTGGCAGGAAGACACAGCACCCAGAAGGAAAACCAAAAAGTACCACATTTTAATGTAATTCCAGACCTCAATTCATTTTTAAAATTAGGGCTTCGGCCAGGTGTGGTGGCTCACGCCGGTAACCCCAGCACTTTAGGAGGCCGAGCTGGGTGGATCACCTGAGGTCGGGAGTTCAAGACCAACCTGACCAACGTGGAGAAACCCCATCTCTACGAAAAATACAAAATTAGCCAGGTGTGGTAGTGCATGCTTGTAATCCCAGCTACTCAGGAGGCAGAGGCAGGAGAATTGCTTGAGCTCGGGAGGCGGAGGTTTGCAGTGAGCCAAGATAGTACCATTATACTCCAGCCTGAGCAACAAGAGTGAAACTCCATCCAAAAAATAAATAAATAAATAATTAGGGCTTCACTCTTCATGGGCTGCTATGGGACACCTTGTCACTAATGGATGTGCCCCAGTAAGCTCTAACTGTATGGTTTGCAAACTACAGCTTATAAGCCAAACCCAGCCTCTTCCCACTACCCCCACCCCCCCAGAAGAATTTCTGATATCGTCTTGTTGGGACACGACCATACGCGTTTGCGTGATGTACTGTCTCTGGCTGCCTTCACACAGCAGTTTTATGGCTCACAAAGCCCAAGATATTGTTGTTGACCCCTGGTCTAGTGGTTTAGAGAACAAACTGTGGAATTAAACTGCCTGGGTTTGAAACCAAGCTTCACTATTCAATAGATACATGGCTCAAAGCAAATTACTAAACCTTTTCTGTGTCTCAATTTCCTCCTTTTTTTTCTTTAAGACACAGGGTCTCACTCTGTCACCCAGGCTAGAGTACAGTGGAACGATCATGGCTCACTGGAGCTTCAACCTCTTGGGCTCAAGTAATCCTCTGGCTTCAGCCACCTGAGTAGCTGGGACTACAAGCATGTGCCACCATGCCCAGCTAGTTTTTAATTTTTTACAGAGATAGGGTATTGCTATGTTGCCCAGGCTGGTCCCAAAATTGTAGCCTCAAGCTATCCCCCCAGCTCGGCCTCCCAAAGGACTGGGATTACAGGCATGAGCCATCAAGCCACCACACCAGGCCCTCTTCTCTTTAAAAATGAGAAAAGCATCATCTACACTTCGTGGAATGATGAGGGTTAAATGAGTTAATATACCTAAAGTACTCAGAAGAATGCTGGTACCTGAGAAGTGCTATATGGTGTCTGTTATTGTTATTTATATTTTAATATCATAATAAAATTTTATGTCCATAATGGTATTAAAACAAGAAGACAGGTATCCAGATTTAGCCTGAGTCTGGCCTCAAGTTAGCCAAGAGGCCTAACCATGAACAAGGTACAGTTTCTGTAGACCATACTTTACCCAAATTTAAAATAAGAGGTTGGGTTGGAATAGGTCTCAATGTTACCTCCCTACACTCTGAGTCCATGACTTAGGCCATCTCTGGGATTCTTCTCTCTGAGATTCTCCTCCCCATTCTTCCATTTGTGCGGACTTCTAGGAATGACAAGTCCCCAGTAAATATTTGCTGACAGGAATTAATTCCCCCCTTAGGACTCTGCTCCCTGGACCAACAGATGCTCCTTCCATAGGGGGGCAAGAAGTCACTGAGTTTGGTCTTCTATTTGGATGTCTAGTTTCAGAGGAAATCTATGTTCTCTAACACCTGTGCAAATTCATTTCTTTTCACCCGATTCATTTCTTTTCACATTACGTAGAAATGGAAAGTTTACATACAGCATGCCAGACACGGTGACTTCGTTCTTCCCAAAATCCCACTATTGCAAGTTGTAAGATGTTATCAAAGCATAAAACAAACATGTCTGATTTTCCCCATAGGTGAACACAGGGGCCAGTACGTATCAGATCCTCTTTTCAAAGCACCAGCTGATACAGAAGTCTGGAATCTCCCATTGTGATGCTGTTAGAACAATGTATCTCAAAGTCAGAGTAATGACACATCTTCTTTAATGACAGCACTTTAGCAGTGACACACAAACATGAATGAGCATCTGTAAGTGGTGGCAGGATGTTAATTCCTAGCAGGGGGCCTGAGCTCCAGGCCCACAGGGTCCATGAGGGTTTTGTGTCAAGGAATTCACATGTGGCAGAACTCCTGCCCAGGCCTGCAACTATTCGGTGAGCAGAGACCAAGGGACTCACAGGTCTGCACAGGGCACGTGTGGTAAGACACTTCATCTGGTCATCACTGTCATATTTATGTTTTAAATAAATTCACAAATAACAGAATCACAGTTATTCAGGGAGTACAGAAAAACCGTAACCATACAGTTCATATTAACCTAATTAATTACTAAAACTTCTGCTTCCCCAACACAGGGTCAGCCAGCCTCTTGTAGAACACATCCACTTGAGAATCGCTAGAACCCAATTCTAGCTAAAGATGAGAGAGCTCAGAGAGATCAAGGGATGTGTGCACCCTTTGATTTTACAGATGAGGAAACAGATCAGGAAGAGTTAAATTATTGCTCTGTGCCTATTAGGGCTCATTCTTGGTTTCAAGCCACAGAATTTTAAGCAAAAATAAATTTACTCAAAGGAAATGGAGTTCTTGTAATCAAAAGAACAACCAGAGCTCAATAGAGACAGAAACCAAATCAACTCTACAGATGGGAGAAGCAGGGACTAAAGGGACTAACAAGGAGTTCCTCTGCCTGCCCTTGTGGAACGATTGACTCCAATCTTACACCCTAGCAGATCTCTCTCAAGATTCAAAACCTAGGGGGCAAAAGTCCCCTTTCTGGGCCTGGCACCCAATAAAGACCACATGGAATTGCTCAAAAGTTGACACCAGTGGTTGCTGTGGCCTAGTGCCAATGAGCACTGGCTCCAGGGTCGCTGGGTCTGAATTCCCAATGGACCACTCACTACCAGCCATGCAACAACCTTGGACAGGACACTTGGCATCCCATGCCCCTGTGTCCTCACCTCAGATGATATATGCAAAACACAATACCTGGCACACAAAGGGATCCAACAAATGCTAAATGGCAGAGTTGGAACCAGCAATTAGCTTCACTTTTCTTTCACTGTAAGTCTCTTGCTGCAATCCCTCCCCACCCTACATCATTTCAACTTGCCTGTGCTTCCTGGCTGAACATTCTCATCTTCTTAAGCCAAGGAAACACAAATGTCACTTCTTTCTCCCTCCCTCGTTGTATTAGCATGTTGACCCAATGAAAAAATATACATTTTCTTTCCTTCTTTCAGAACAAAGTTATAGTTTCCCACTTTGCAGAAAGGTGGTTGGCATATGGCGGGATGGCAGGAGGTTGATTTAGATTTAACACCATTACATAAATAATCAGAGAAACAGTCTTCATTAAATTCAGATATTAAACAATAAGGAAAGAAGGAGAATAGAAGATCTGGAGGAATCATATCAAGAAATTAAGGTAGGTATATAATTTAGAGCAGTGCTTTTCCAACGAGGGGTACAACCCGTTGGTAGGTGGTTAAATCAGTTCATTGGTGTTCAGTGAGAATATAACAGACTAAAGTGAAAAGGAAAAGAAAGTCAAGGCACAGCAAGCAGAAAACGGAAACTTTATAAAACTTGTTTGAGTGATGTCAGTATGGCACTCACAAGCAAACTTGTGTGCACACTTCTCGAAATCAATATAAAATGCATGCCTTACTCTGGGTCCAGGTTTTAAAAGTCTGATAAACACTAGCATAAGCACCCTATGCACCTGTAAGCGGGATCCACCATGAGGCTACAGATGAAGGTGACACAGCTGGTAACATGGCAAGAACACGAACTTTAGAGTCAGAGATACTTCAGGAGAAATCTCAGCTTTGCCATTTTGCAGGCTGAGAGGTATTAGGCAGGTTGCTTGAAATCTCCAGCTTCTAAACTGGAGATGCTTCACTTCTAAATTGGAGACAATCTGTATCTTAGCGTAAGTACTAGAGAAAACCTATCAAGTGCTGAGCATACAGTAGATACTAACATAAAAGGAGCCATAATAACTGTCCTCAAACTTATAGAATATAGCTCTCAAAATGATCTACAGGGATAAAAGTCTGAGACCTACAGAAACAGTGCGCAAACGTGCTAGTAAGAAACAGAGCTGAGCCTAGAAGCCTGGACTCAGCCTTGTTCATAACACATCATCTTCAGCATGTGGCTTGAGTCAGTGCAAGGGGGAGATTACTCCCATGGCAACTATAACCTATTTAAGAATTAGAAGAGAATTTCCATTTCTATATGGTGATGTGATAAACTTTGGTATAACGGAAGAATGGGCTTTGAATCTGGACCAGTTTAGATCCAATTAATTATCAACTCCTCCATTATCAACTACCTAACCTCCTGAATCTTATTTTTCTTACCTGTAGACTGGGTAAAAAATAGACTCTGTTGGACAGTTGTGGGGGTTAAATGGGATAACATGTAAAAAGCCTAGCAGTACCATGTCTAGCACTCTCCTAGACATGCTGAGCTTCATTCATAGGTGATGCTAATACCTGGCTCTACATCTTTTTTTTTTTCCATTTTATGTAGAGATGGGGGTCTTGCTATATTGCCCAGGCTGGTCTCAAACTCCTGGGATCACATGATTCTCCCACCTCACACTTTCTATATAGCCCCAACTTCTCTCATCAGGGGACAATACAGCACCCAATCACACAGGGCGCGAGGCTCCGAAACTCTACCATCCCAGTTTGAATTCTGGCTCTACCACTTACAAGCATGAATGATCTTGAGAAAGACCTCTGTGTGCCTTACTTTCCTCACCTGTAAAATATGGGATCACAAAACATACCTCACTGGAGGTTTTCATAAGGATTGAAGAAGGTAATACACACAACGTGCTTAGAAAAGTGTTGGCAATAGTCAGAGCAAGTCATCATTAACCTTGCATCCCTAAAAATAGGACGATCAGGAAGGCTTTGCATTCTTGGGCCTTCTTGTTCATTCTGTCATACCCTGGGCCATGTTAGTTATTGCTTGAAATTATACTATTTCAAAGGATTTCTAATTCAGGCATCCCACTCTCTGCCCACAATTTTTTTTTTAAGAGATGAGATCTTGCTCTGTCACCCAAGGTGGAGTACATGGAGTGCAGTGGTGCAGTCTCGGCCCACTGCAGCCTCGACTTCCCAGGCTCAAGCAATCCTCCTGCCTCAGCTTTTCAAGTAGCTAGACTACAGGCATGAGCCACCACACCCGGCTAATTTTTAAAATTTTTGTAGAGGTAACTTCTACATTAATTACATTTTGTAGAGATAACTTCTACATTAATTACATTTTGTAGAGGTAATTCTACAACCAAGCTGGTCTCAAACTCTGGAGCTCAAGTGATCCTCCCACCTGGGCCTCATAAAGTATTTGGATTACATTCACACACCACTACACCTGGCCCCCACAACCCTTTAATTTGGATTACCGGCATGCACCACTACACCTGGTCTTCACACTCTTCAATTTCTCCTCAAAGTGTGATCCAGGAGCCGGAGAGGTTGGCATGACTTAGAAACTTGTCAGAAATGCAGAATCTGAGGCCTTAGCCCGGACCTGCTAAATCAGAATCTGCATTTTACTAAAATCCCCAGGTGATTTACATTAGCATTACAGTTGGAGAAGCACTCAGAGCTAGTTTCCCTATTCAGGCACTGCCACCACCCTGTTTATTGCCCCCTGACACCGCCAGGTCATTCTCCATCAGCACTAAGCTATCTTCATCCCACTGAAACCACGCTGAAATCACTCCTCCATGTGTTAATGCCCTTAGCCTTCGTGTTCCCTGTCCTTTTATTACTCTCACAGAGTAAAAGCTCAACCTTGGCTGAACTTACCTGGCTGCCCATTCCATGCTTGCAGTGGTAGCTGCCAAGCACAGCTGGAGAACTGATCTACCCAGCAAGCTGATTCCACGCCTTTCATCTGGGAAGATGACTTTCCCTCCTACTTCACAGAGAAACAGAAATGATCAGAATGGCATCACTTGCCATCCCACTCCAAATCTCCACACCTGCCTGCACCTGCAGCTGCATCCATCCCCTCCTCCTCCTCTCCTTCTGAAGTGCTGGAGATAAATGGCTTCTGTCCCCACAACTCCACTGAAATTGCTCCTGCTTGAGGTGCCAATCTTAGTTGCTAAATCCATGCATTTTCTAACCAGATTTCTCCTTAGCACTGGACACAGCCTTCATGCTTGATGTTCTCGTTTCCATACATTTTCAACCAGCCTCTCCGGTTATTCCTAGTCACATGTCCATTCCACACTCCCTGCTACCATTCATTCTCTCTCACGATTTCAGTCCAACCCAGATGACTCCCAAGTTTACGCACAGCACAGATTTCCCTTTGATCATCAGATCTATTAATTTAACTTCACTTGTATGTCACTCCAACCCCTAAACTCAGCCTGTCAACGACTGAACTATGATCCTTTTTTTTTTCAAAATCTGCCCTTCCCACAAGAGTTCCAGCTCAGAAACAAGGGAGTCATCCACATGTTTCTGAGGCCAGAAATCCAAGCACTGTCCCCTTCCCTTCCTATCTCAGTCATTCTCCAAGTTCAGTGCAGTCTACCTCTCTAAACACCTCTTGAGTCCATTCATTTCTGTCCACTTCCACAACTTTACTATTCCAAGCCACCACCACCTTGCTCCTAGGCCACCTGCAATGGCCTTCTAACAGATCCACTTGCCTCTCAAATCACCTGCTCATACAGGATCTGAACGTGATCTTTTAAGAACCCAAACACTGTCATGTCCCTTCTCTGCTTAAGCTCTTCCATGGCTCTGCACCACTCCACTGGCCCCTGCCTCCACCTCCAGCCTCAGTTCAACCCAGCCACACTGGCCTTCAGTTGGTCTCCCAAGAGAAGGGCTCCTGCCTCACCTCTGCTTTAGGTGTCCTCCTTTCCCCCTCTTGCTTTACCTTCACCTGGCTCATGCCTACTCATCCTTCAGGTCCCAGCCTAAAGGACTTCCCTAAGAAAGTCCAGACTACACTGGGTCTCCCTATGATATACTCCCACCATATCTGCACATTGTCTTACGAATACTTATCACAGTTTTAATTACAGTGGGATTACATATTTAATATTTACCAGTCCCATTAGACTGCAAGGTGCCTGGGAGCAGGGACCACATCTGTCCTATTCAAAGCTCTATTTCTTAGTGCCCGGCATGTTCCTGGCACAAAGTAAGTGCTCAAATATCTGTTGAGTGAATTAATGCAACAAGTTTTACTGCTCTTTCTCACCCTGTTTCCACCTCTGAAAATTCAGGGTTTTAGAAGGCAAAAAGTTGCTACAGTCTGTGAATCTGATTTTAATAATTCTGTTCTGCCTGTTTTCTCCTGCTGCCCACCACATCATTTACGCATCCTTCCTATTTAACAGTCATATCCTACAAGGGAAGTACCTAAAAATCTGTTGTTTGCAGCTTACCGACTTAAAACAGATCTACTAGTGAATTCCCAACTCACCTGCCAAAATAAAAAGAAATACAACAATAAAGAGATAGCCTAGCAGAGGAAAGGTACAGAAGTGCCAAGAGCTGACTTGTCTGCCTCTTGCCTACTGTGTTCAAAGAACTTCTTCTCTCACAAACTCATTACAGAAAGACAGGGTTCCACTTCCAGAATTCTGCAGCTATTACGGTCTGGGAATATCATTTCTATCATCATTTCTAATATCATTTCTAGTATCATTTCTAATATCATATTTAATATCATTTGTATGTAGGGTAAGCAAAATCCACTTTAATAAAGGATTTCAGGTATCGGATGACTTTCTGGATCTTGATTTTGCCCTTGACTGTGCCAACAGGGCTACAGGGTTAAATCCACTGGACTAAATAGTTTGTGAAGGGTGGGTTAGGGTACCGATGAGGCAGACCTTACATGAGATATACAAATCATCATATATTATTTTAGTGGCGATGAATAAACAACTGAAACATAAGGCAGCCCATCTTCTAAAGCCAGGGCACACAGAAAGGACATGCTCAAGGGAGCAACGCTGTTTTTAAAAATAGAGAATATTTTCTTTTTCAAAGCTTCAGGTAAATGAGATCAGCTAGTGTTTCGCTCAGGGAACACAGAAACATCATTCATTTACTGAAATAACTCCATCCAGCGATTTGCCAAACATCTCAAAGTTTCAAAATAAACTGAAATTTCAGGCAGAGCTTTTTAAGCCAAACTCTGCCTTCACACAACAGGAGGAAGCAAAAAGTTGACGGGTTTAGTCATAAACACTGCTGCTGCTATACCTTTAATGTAGAAACCAGCAACTCAGGCTCTCTGCAAAGCTGTGCCTCCTCCTCCCTGCCTCAGTGGGAACCAGCAAACTGTAAGTGATTCCTCTGTATTCAGTGCTACAGACCCCTCTCCAACCTTTCCCCTCCCCTGCACTTTGCCAGAAACAGACCAGGTGCCCCAGTCTGGCATTAACCACTTCCTAGAGTGAAGCAGGGAACACTCAACCTGTACTATTATTTATTTATTTATTTTATTTTATTTTATTTTTTGAGACGAAGTCCTGATCTGTCACCTAAGCTGGAGTGCAGTGGTACGATCTCAGCTCACTACAACCTCCGCCTCCCGCATTCAAGCGATTCTCCTGAATCAGCTTCCTTAGTAGCTGGGACTACAGGTGTGTGCCACCACACCTGGCTAATTTCTGTATTTTTAGTAGAGATGGGATTTTACCACATTGCCCAGGCTGGTCTCAAACTCCCCACCTCAGGGATCCGCCCACCTCAGGTGATCCGCCCACCTCAACCTCCCAAAGTGCTGGGATTATAGGCACAAGCCACCACACCCACCCTCTATTATTTTTAAAGCTCATCACCTCCCCCTCCCAAGGCAGCAAACTCCAGGTGGGTCCTTCACCCAGAATCCTTACTCCACCCAAACAAATGCCCAAGGCGGCCCAGCTCCAAAACCCACAAGATTCCTTCTTGCCTCCTCCGAGTATGCTGCCCAGGCGGCAAAGGACTGGCCAGCCAGCAAAGGGACCGGTGGATTCGGGAAGCCCCAACCTCCCGCTCTCTCTCAGAAGTTGTCTACAGACAACTTCCCAAAACCCTGGTTCAACTCCCTCCACTCTGCGTGGCTCCTCAAATGCAGGCAAGAGAGAAACGGAGGCCCCTTGCTGAGCCAGGCAGAAAGCAGAGCCTGAAACCAGAGTAATCTTAGAAGTCGGGTGAGGCAAGGTTACACCAGAGGATGTGTGTTCCTGACTCTCTCTCTCTTGCTAAAATGAATTCCAATTAGATCAGCACTCTTGGTTTCCAAATATTGTCGTTAAATATTTGAGTAATTCTTTCAGCCAGTAATTACTGAGTACCTATCTTGTGCTAGGCACCAAGGATAAAAAGACATAAAGCTCTGCCTTCCAGCAGCTTGTATTCCACTCAAAGGAGATGAGACACAAATAAATAAGTAAAACATATGGTATGTCCACCGAGGTAAGTGCCATGGAGAAAAATGTAGTACAAAAAGAGAACAGAGAGTGCTTGATGCCTGGGGGTTATGCAGAGGAGTGATGGGTTAGGTGGGGTGGCATTTTTAAAACAGCTTGGTGAGGCCTAATTATGAAGTGAGGTTGAAAAAGATTGAAAGGCAGTAAGAGAATAAACCGCATGGCTGTCTGGGATAAGCGTGGTCCAGGCAGAGGGAACAGTGAATGCAGAGGCCCTGAGGCAAGGGCATCCCTGCAGCAACTGAAAAATAAACAGTTGTTGCTTGAAGGGAGTAAGCAGAGGGGAGGTCAGAGGGGCGATAAGGTGGGGGGTGAGGGCAGCTGGGAGGTTTGTGACGCTTCACAGGCCATTGTCCACACTTTGTTCTGACTGATAATTGCCCTGAAGGCCAATCTCTGACTGCCATGTTGCAAGCAGACTGAAAGTGGGTGAGAGAAGGAGAGTGGAAGCAGGCAGCCAGGCAGGGGCCAAGGACAATAGCTTGTGAGAGATGGTGATGGTTCAGCCACAGGGGTTAGCAGGGCGCTGGAACTGGTCAGACCGGATACGCACTGATGATGGAGCCCACTGGCTTTGCTGATGAAGTGAGTTTGAAATATAAGAGAAAACTAGTTATTTTGCTAAAGGTAACAGTTTGGTTCACACCCATGAAATAATTACATAGCAATTCAATTTCAGTGACTCCTGGATTGGTCTACGTACTATGTTATCCGGGTAAAGGAGAAAAAAAAAAAACTCTTATGGAAGAAATTGAGAGCAAAGAAATTGAGAGCAAAGAATTGGTTCCAGAATTTTCCAAGTGTTATTCTGAAGATTATCAAATGATCTCTGTCCTCAGTAGAGCAAAAAATTATCTTCTGGAGTTGTACTCTCCTGCTCAACCACCATCCTCATGCTTTAATAATTTCAACTGTATACTGTAAATATCATACCTGTAACATATAACCAGAGATTCTATTTAAATTCTAAAAAGCAACTTTGGGAAAAGGGACAATGGGAACATCCTTTTACTTTTTCTCTGTTCCCCTAGAAAAGTGTTCTCTCACAGAACTTTCTGGAAATGTTCTGTATCTGCAACATTCAGATACAGGAGCCATCAGCCACGATGTAGCTACTAAGCACTTAAGTATGACTGAGTCAATTTTTTATTTAATTTAAATTAATATAGCTATTATGGGTAGTGGCAACCATACTGGACCACACAGCTCTAGAAGAAGAAAACATTACTACATCTCTTCCATGGGGGGTATTAAAATTAGCAACTGCATCCCTGAACAACATTATTAACTAAGAGCTGAGACATAACAATGTTATGAAGGCAAAGGTGAAACACATGTAAACTGTTAAAATAATTCAAAACCGTATAAATGTTAGTTCCTGTGAAATAAGCATAAATATACTAAATATATTATATATGGAGATAAAACTACAACATGTGAGAAAACCGTAAAACAACTATATTATAAATCTAAAGTATGTTACCTATTTAATAATTAAAATGTAAAACATTCATGAATCATACATTACACTCTCCTCTTAAAATTGAATTATAAAATAAGTAAAAAATAGATTGGCAAAATCAGAAAGCACATGTTCGTGTTTTTTTATTATGCCCTAGAGTTATGACCTAATTCTCCTATTCCTGCATATATTCTTTGAGAAAACAAACAGTAGCTGGCTTGGTCCTAACAGTTTTTTAATACATTTTCTTGTTTTTTGCAAGCAATTCCAGTATCTTACAAGCCGTCATTCTAACACTGTCATTCAAAATGGGATTTTCTTCCTTAATGCATATTCAGTGCTAACATTTTAAATGTCACATAAAAATAAAGATAGAAGAGTCTTATTATAATTGAACTACACCCCTGCTCTAAGTTCAAAGCACTCTCTGACATCAGTTATCTCTTTTCTTTTTCTCCCAAGATCACCATGAATGAAAGGGCGGGTGTTAGGATCACCATTTTTCAGTTGAGGAAATCAAGGCAGAAAAAGATTAATGACAGTCAATTTCACAGCGCAAATATATAGCTTAGTCAGAAAAGAGGAGAAATTAGGAAGGTATAAAAAGGGAAATTAATTGAAAATGAGAAAAAACCTACATGCAAATCCTTGATTGTCAAATTCAGTAGGCTGAGAGCCAGGTCTGAGAAATGCAGACTGAGGAACAAATAGAGTTGATGGAACTGTCTGTCCTGCCCGCCCTCTGTCTCAGACCTGCCACATGTCCCACCAACATCCCTGAGGTCTGGCAAGTTGCTGGCTACACAACCGGAAGGTGAAGAGGTAAGGTGCTTTAGTTAGGATCGATTAGTGAGGTGACTGTCAGTAGGGGTTCATTTATTCATCAGCAAACCCTACCACATTCAAATAACAGGGCAACATTTGTGAATAATCTCCTAACCCAACAGCTGGAGAATGAGCTTTCATTAATCTTCCTTTGAAACGCTCAGGCTAACCCCAGTCATGTCACTGAAATGCATGACCCAAGAGATTAATAGGGCAATTCAATGAGTTTAGAGTTTATCCTTGAATTCATCAGTTAAACTCCTTCTCTGAGAATGAGGAAACTGAGTCCCAGGAAGACTGTAACACTTGCATAATTTTGTTCACTGTATAAGCAAGTGAGCTTGAGTTCCTATGCCTTGTATAAGCAAACATAGGAACTGTCTTTGCTTTTTACTCCAATATATATACACACACAATGTCATATACACATTTTATATGTGTGTATCTATATACACATACATTTTATGTGTATGTACGTATATATACATATACACTGTATGTATTATGTATATAAAACATTTCTTCCATGGGGGATATTAAAATTAGCAATTCCTGAACAACATTATTAAGAGCTGAGACATAATAATATTATAAAAGCAAAGGTGAAACAAATGTAAACTTAAAATAATTCAAAACTGTATAAATGTTAGTTCCTGTGAAGTAAGCATAAATATTGAATATATTATATATGGAGATAAAAGCACCACACGACATGTAGAAAAACCGTAAAACTAGAGCTGTATCAGAAATCTCAACTAAAGTAAGTATGTCAGCTATTTAAAAATTGTAAAAATTCTTCTGCTGCTTGGAATTTAGAAAGATTTCGTAACAGTGGCTTGGTTAGCCTGGTCCCCTCAATAAGTCTGGGCAAGTATGAACTGACAGTTGCTCTTAGTGAGAGGAGACATTCAGACAACAGGCAGAGGCTTCATGTATGTTTCATGATGACAGTGATAATTCTAGGGGCAAAGGGGTCTTGCAGTGCTAACATAGAGAAAGATGGACTTCCCTCTGCTATAGGCTACCTGCCCAAAGAAGGCCGTCAGCTGTGTGACATCACTTGATTAATCATTCTAATGGCCACTATTAGAGAAAAACCCCTTTCTTCTGAAGTGACTTTGTTTTAGTTCCCCAAGTTATAAGTTTTTAAAGGAGCTTTGGGATATGAATTCAAAAAATTACTATTGTTAATTCTGAACATTATTTTGGCCATTGCCATTAAGCACAGCTGGTGGGGGGATGGATATAATCTATTTATTTCTAATCTATACAGCATTTTACAATAAAAGGTGATTAGTAAAAATTCCATCATTATGCTTAAAAAGTCCCTCCAATTCCCTGGGAAACTCATGGTGGGAAGACTGATTCTAATTCTTCCAAATCATGCAGGAAGGAAGAGCATCCAGGAAGACGCACATTCATCTAAAGCACAGGAGATAAAGCTATCAGAATGGGCATGGAGAGAACCAGGAACTGGGTGTGCACTCTCCTTTACAGGCCTTACCCCTTTTCCCTGAAAACGCCAAGTGGGCGCACCACAGATTGTGCTGGGTTAGCATGATTTACATGGAAATTTTAAGGTAAAGATAGAGAACTAAAAACAGGAATTGAGGCTAAGGACAGAAATGGAAGCTGCACAGATGTACTGCATGGATTCTGCAAGTCAGATAATTCCTACAGATGTAATTGCAAGGTGGATGGTACAGCACTTCTCAAGACAGACACACCTGGGCCAGCCCACTGTTTCCCAGCTGTGTGATTTGGGGCAAATTATCAGATCCCCTATACTTTACCCTTGGCTGTAAACACACACAATACAGTATCTACTTCCTATAAGTGTCAGGAAAATTAAATAAGAGGATGTATGTAAAAGCTTTTTAGCACAGAGCCTAGCTAACAAAAGCTCAATAGACAGTAGTTATCTAATGATAATTAAAATAACAGCCACAG
This sequence comes from Ateles fusciceps, assembly GCA_036589455.1. NCBI lineage: Eukaryota > Metazoa > Chordata > Mammalia > Primates > Atelidae > Ateles > Ateles fusciceps. The sequence continues at coordinate 6,428,461 of JAZHEH010002605.1, forward strand.
TTCAAACAGTAATAACAGCTCTCTGAAAGCCCAAGCTAAATATTTTTTAATTCCCTTAACATATCAGTAAATGAACTGAAATTGGAAATAAAATTTCCTCCAGGCATAATTTGATGTACACGTCCTCTAGCGATTACATGAAGGCCCCACACAGAACAGGTTCTATCCAAGTCATCCCTCCACATTCATTAGTGTCATTTCTGAATTCAATAAGTTAAGCAAAACTTGCATTTTTCACTTCTTAGAAGTCAGCCTGTTACATTTTCTGAATGCCTTAAGGCTTAGTTTGATACCTGGTTTCAATGCCTCTAATATTTTTGTAAAACTTGATCAATTTGCAACCATTCCCAGAAATCTGCCTCATATCCAGTCACCAAACGTACAACCATCTGCAACAGACTTAGAACATTTGGGTCTCCTATTAGCTTCCCCGGTGAAAGAGACCATGGCTGCTGAGAGTCTTCTCTACTGCAGGGGTTCCAACCTCACCTGGGCAGGTAGATAACCACATTCTGGCAGAGCCAGACAATGGGAAGTCCAGGATCCTGAGCAGACACACTTGGCAATGACTGTCCTAGCATCTGTGCAGCCCTTACCATCTGTATTATACCTGCAAAACTAGGGGCCTAAGGCCTTTTTCTAGCCACAAACATTGGCTATGCATCCTAGATCACTTGCAAATATCAGAAGGTATCCTTCCAGATAGATGCTTTCTCTCTACACGTCAGTTCATAATAGCTCTTCCTCTTCTGAACCATCTCTGAGCAGGGAAGAAATGAAGTGGGATGTTTTTGAAATCTGCTGTAAACCAGGAGTGGCAAGGCACTCACCTTACCACACTTAACCCTGTGAGAAACGTACCATGATTCTCTTGTTAACAGATGAGGAAACCAAGACTTAGAGAGGTTTATAGTAATTTAACTTGCCCCAACAACATTGGTAAGACTTAGAATTTGAACCCTCAATTATAAGTTTCAAAAGCCAAATTTCCTGTAGCACCCCATGAGGTGAGCCTCTCCCTGCTAATGCTTCTCATCAATACCCCTGACCAGCTCTTGGGGCTTTAGCATATCCTCGGTTACATTATTTAGCCATAAAAGTCTTCTGATGGGGAGCAATAATTTGCATGCCCCTGGAAGGGCTTGTTCCTGCCACACTTCAGGCAGCACAGTGTCTGGTATAAAGAAGACAGTCGTCTGAGCTAAATCTTCTATTCCCATCACCAGAATACAGCCAGCCTGTGTCCTCTGCATAAGATTTCACATAAACAGGACTTGCTAACATCAAGCTTCGAAAAACAAACTTCTTCCCACTCACTAACAGACTAGTTGGTAATTGAAACCCACACTGATCTGTCACCGCAAGCACTTTACACAGAGAAAGGGATTAACCAGAATCAAGGACACTGATGACACACCTGTATGTGAGGCCTTTGGGGGAGAAGATAAATTTGCATTATTTTAATATACTTGCTGATTTCTCTATTTGTGAGTTTTCATGACTGATGATGTTCCTTTGTCACTGGTCATCAAAGAGGCTTATTATAGTTGTGAATTCTGAACACAAACAAATGAATTATCCCTAGTTGAGAGCTCTTGGTGGAAGAGGTCCTAGTCATGATATCACTGGGTTTCACTCACTACAGGAAGTACAAAATTCCACCCACCTCAGAAAAAAATTACAATTATCTTGTTCATTAATTTTTAAATAGTTCTTTACCCAGTTGTTTCCTTTTGCAGTAATCCAACATTCAGAGACATGGCCCCTTTTTTAATTGTTTAGGAAATGTAATCTTTCCCCTCTAATATTCTTAAAACCTCCAAATTTGCACTAAATAACATCAATATTAAATGATCCAGAAAAGATGTGAGCATCTCCCCCTCGCTGCACGCACACACACACATCAACACACAGGGTGTGCGCTATTTCAATAAAAATAGATAAACCTAAATGTATTTTAAATCTATATGTTAAAAGGCTTATTTGCCTAATTTTAGATGTCTAAAATTAAGATTTCACATGTCATGGATTCTCTGAGAAAACTTAGCTGAGTGAAGGAATCCCTAGGAGTCCATTAGTGAAAAAAAGATGATGTCCCAAGGACGTGTAAAAACATCCTTTGTTTAGCTATACTAGAAACTATACTAGAGTTAATCCAGACACCACCATCCTTTATCCAGATAACAGCACTTTCCTAAGCAGTCCCATGAATACCATGCTGTTCACTTGATTGAAAACCCTCATGTGTCGAATAATGGTCTCTTCACAGACACTGTGATGGCAGGTTCCTTAGATAACCAGTGAAAATAGTGCACGTACAAACACCCTTTGTTTGGCAGCTATGACAACAACTTTCATTGCTTACCCCTCTACCTCTTCAGACACCCTATCTGCCCCAGTCCATGCACCAGATGTCCTCATTCCTAGTGACTGCTTGTCTTCCATGGTTCACTTGCTGCCATTTACCAAAGCAATCAAGATTTTTATTCTGCTGGGTGCAGTGGCTCACACCTACAATCCCAGCACTTTGGGAGGATGAGGCGGGTGGATCACGAAGTCAGGAGTTCGAGACCAGTCTCGCCAACATAGTGAAACCCTGTCTCTACTAAAAATACAAAAAATTAGTCGGGCATGGTGGTGTGTGCCTGTAATCCCAGCTACTCAGGAGGCTGAGGCAGGAGAATCACTTGAGCTCGGGAGGTGGAGGTTGCAGTGAGCCAAGATCATGCCACCGCACTCCAGCCCGGACGACAGTGCAACACTCTGTCTCAAAAAAAAAAAAAAACTTTTTTTTATTCTGACCACCTGCTTGAAGATGCCCTCTTGAAATGGGATTTGGACCACAATTAGCCCATCAGCCTGCAAAGCCCCCTTGGTAGACACCAGTACTTCACTTTGTATGAGGATTTAACCAAGAGGGACTTGTTTTTGTGGAGTTGGGGAAGTAAAGGTTTTTTGGGAAAAGAAATTCAAATGACTGAGCTAGAAGGAACTTTAAGAATGCTTAGTGCTTTGCTGTACTTAGCTGTAAATGTGTCTCCAAACACTTTTCTGGTGTGTTAGCCCCCTGAGGGCAGGACAATGTCTTAATCATCTTCATCTTGGTATCCCCCCTCAACAAGTGTTTGCTGAACTGCAGCCTCCTCCACGATGCAGCTCTCATGAGCTAGGTTGCACATGAAAATTCCTAATCAGCTGGGGACAAGATGGCCTAAAATAAACGGCCCCATGTGTTACAGAAGACACTGAATGGGCAATCAGAAGACGAGTTCTCATCCTCACTCTGCCTTTAAACAGCCATTCAGTGCTGGGTGAGCCCCTTGTCTTCTCTGACCCCGTTTCTGCATCTCTGCACAGAGTGAAAAGGCTCATTTCTAAGGACGCTGTAGCTCCATTATTATTCCGTGGCAGTTTTAGAAGTAGAAAAGTGTACTTAGATAACCAGTGGAAAAGTGCGTGTCAAAACATACTTTGTTTAGCAGCTATGCCCACAACTTTCATTGTAGAAAAAAAAAAATTGTAGAAAAGTGTACTTTTCTGCTGACAGAAAAGGTTATTAATACGAAAAAACAAAGTTACCATGAGTTAGTAAAACTACCTTAAGATTAAAACATGAAATTTATTTTCCCAGGATGGTTTTACTTCTGGTGAAGGTCTCTTTCAGCTCTATAATTCTCTGACCCAGTGAGAAATTTTGAAAGCAATGTTATAATTCTACTATTAAATTTAGATGTATTTATAACGTTGTGGCTTATGAAATTATGGAATAGACAGACTTTAAATAAAAAAAAAAAAGAAGAAGAATTTTAAATTTTCCTGGAAAGAAATGGGGCAAGCCCTCCAGGCAGTGCTGTCAAAATAAACCTGCTCAGCTTTTTCACACAGAGGCCACATGCCCTGAAGGGGATGAATCTCAAATAAGGAAAAGCTTGAGTGCCACCCTGCAGTGGCAGTAGAGAAATAACCACAGTGCAGAAAAGACTGGGAGGAGGGCAAGGCACAGAAACTCCAGGCAGAATCCATGACATATAGAAGTCACAAAGACCCCCATGATCCTAGCAGCCATCCAGGTGGACAAGTCAACACACAACAGAAGGAACAACAGACTCCATCCCCCAGCTGGAACCACCTTTCCACTTGCTTATGTCTTACCTCAACAGGGACACAAATGCAGTTTTCACGTTTCCTCCATCATCTGTGTAAAATTGTCATTTATAACAGCAACTTTAGAGGAATGCTAAGAGTCACTTGCCATGCTTAAGCAGCGGTGTCAAGCATTAGTAACAGAAGATGCTTTACGTACTCTATCACTCAACCCACGCTGACTAACGATGTCACAGCAGTCACTTGTCTCAGCATCCTCTACATCCTCTCCAGGATGTTTCTCTTTGCACCGCCGTCCCAGCATTGCCTATTCTTACGGCACACGGGCTTCGGGACAGCAACGCACAGAAATACGTCCGTGTTCACAATGATGTAGGTCAATTCAGTCAGCTCCTAGTCCCCAGTAGGGTTTTAATTGTCTCTTTTTGTGTGTGTGATGTGCTGGTAAATTTAGACAAAATCATGGAGAGAAATAAAGGGGAAAAAAATTGAAGGGACACTATTTTTTAAAGTGCCTTGTGAAATGTAATTAGATATACCTTGCCAGAAATAATCTAAGAGTTACCATTAATCAGAATATATTTTAGGGTTTCTTGGGTGCATTTCTCCCAAATTATTTTTCTCTGCTAAGGCAAAAGGAAAGAAATCAGTAAACAGTAAGACATTTCCAGATAGGTAGTACTCATTTGCTAGAATAATTAATCTTCTCACAGAAGCTGGGTAAAGAATAGTTACCCAAAAACAGTAACTGTTAATGTATAAAGGTTTCTTTCTTTTTTTTTCTTTTTTACAAAAATTTAATTCATTTAAATTTACTTTTTTCTGTTTTTGCTCAGTGTATGATAGAATAAAGGTTTCTTTTAAGTAAAATTAGATAGGTAACACTCCTTTACTGAAACCCTTCATTTCTAACAATTCCTGTAAGGTTATTTATATTAAAACATCCATCCAACAACTCATAGTGGCTCTGTCCATTGAACTGGCTTAAGAGGAGAGACCCCGACTTAAGCACCTGCACAAACACAGCACTTGGTACAACAATTACCACGGAGTAGTCATTAAACCAACCTGAATCACAAACAGCTGCAGTAGTTATTTTTCCTGTTCCTAAATGGTGTCTTATTTTTTTTCATTGATTTTACAGATTAAAAGCAAACAAACGAGGCTTACTCAAGCGATTACACCAGATTTCTGACTCAGCCCCTCATGAACTGTGTGATATTGGGTAGAAGATCTGACCTCTCTGTGCCCTCAGTTTCAGCTTCTGTAAAACAGAAATTAATTTTTTAATTTTTTAACTCACTCACGAAGACTGAGTGAGTTAACAGTGTGCTGCTTTGTGCTGGCTACTGTGTTATCATCACAACTATCACTATCACCGCTGAGAAGATGAACACAATCATAGCGGGAAGGGCTCCGTTTCCCAGAGAAAATAACTACCATGCGTCTTTCTCTGTAAATACAAGTTTGTAAACAGCGGATAATGAGTGAGACATGAACAGATATGTGTAAGGCAAGTAAAATGTAAATGGTAGCAACTAAGTAGTGGTATGTGGGTGCTCACTCTAACATTCTTTCAACCTTTCTGCATGTTAGAAAAATGTCATAAGAAAATGGCAAACAAAATGCATAAAGGGGAGAAATAGGTGAAAAAGAAAAGGGAACTTAGCATGGAAGATCAGCCACACCACCTCCCCATGAAAGTATTATTCATCAATAACAACAGCAGCAATAACCATGATCTTTTTTTTTCTTTTTTTTCTTTCAAGAGATGGGGTTTCACTCTGTTGCCCAGGCTGGAGTGCATGGTTCAATCACAGCTCACTGCAGCCTCCAGCGATTCTCCTGCCTCAGCCTCTCAAGTAGCTAGGACTACACATGTGTACCACCACACCCAACTAATTTAAAAAATTAAAAAATTTGTAGAGCATGTCTTGTTATGTTGCCAAAATTGGTCTCAAACTCCTGGCTTCAAGTGATCATCACACTTCAGCCTCCCAAAGTGCTGGGATTAGAGGCATGAGCCACTACGTCCAACTTAACCATGATCTTTATAGAAATCTCACCTATCATTTTATTTCTAAGTCTTACAACAATCTAAGGAAGCTACTCCATGTATCACTGCCATTTCAGAAATGCAAAAAAAAGGATAGAATGAAAGACCTACTGAGGATCATGCAATTCCTAAGTTACTGTGGAGATCTGAACAGAGTTCTACTGCCTCCTTCCCATTGCCAGAGTAATTAACACTCATTTCGCGCCTCTCACCATGGAAGAAACCACTCTCCTCTTCATCATTGTGGCCCCAGTGCCATAGTTATTGACATATAATAGGCCCACAAAGATTGCTCCATGGATGGAATGAAGGGAGGGAAAAATGGAGCGGGGGGGGGAGATAGGAACACTGTTGTAGGTTTTTTCCCATTCACTAGACCCAAACTCTAACCAAACTGTTTTTATAAAGAGGACCATTACTTTTATTAAAATGGTATGTAATAGTTTCTGATTATAAAAATAACACATTGATTACAGACAATTACCATTTCTCTTACCAAAGAAAATTAAATCAATATATTTCCTACATATGGATACTGGTAGCCATTTTTTCCCTCAAGAAAGACTTATTCAGATTTTCCAAATGTATCTAGCATGACATCCATTCACATGAAAATTACACAGATCTGAGCCGTGCCCTGGAGTTGGTCCAGGCAGAAGCAAGCAGGGTAGTGAGCAGTTTGCAAAACATGTCACCTAAGGAAAAGCTGACAGAACTACGTCTGCTTCTCTTATAGGAGAAAAGATGTAAGAATGACAGGAAAACAGTCTTCAAATGTTGGCAGGGCTGCATATGTCAGAGGGAATAAACGTTTTCCTGTGAGCCAACTGGGAACAACGTGTAGAAACTATAGGAAGAAACATTTTTGCTTGATATAAAGAAAATGATCAATTTGAAGTTGTGGAAAGAAGGAACTCTTTTATAAGGCAGAGCTCTCACCATCAACAGCCTTGCCAGGAGCATTATACATACATTCAAGGTAAGCTACATACCTTCAAAAGTCCTGTCCAACTGCAATAACCTGCAGTTTCTAAATCCCATATACATCTATGAGGTGGGCATCATATATACCAGGTTAGCAATGTATGGCACAGGTGGCAAACGCCCACACCACATGTGACACACACATACGACCCACACACACGCATGCAGACACACACAAAAAAGCCAGCCTTAGATGAATCACAGATATTTGTAAAACTAAAATTATGTAGTAATAACTAATTTCTAACTCTGTCGTTGAGTTTCTTACAGTTTGGAAGAATGTGGCATGCCAGGGACACATTTTTAGTTCAAGTTGTAACACCCAAAATTGAAAGCCTGCATGACATAAAAGAGTAACCACTGAACTTGTCCAAATGCTTAATTGGCACTGACTAGCCGTGTGACCTTGGACAAGCCACCGCACCTCGATAGATGTCAGTGTCCAAGAGAACATGGGACCTGCTATGGTCACCACTAGCCATATGCCGTGTATTAAGCCCTGCCAATATAGCTAGTGCAACTAAGGAATCTTTAATTTAAATAGTACTTTAATTATATCTCACTGTCATTAATTTATTAAATTTAAACAGCTACATGTGGCTAGCGGCTATCACACTGAACAGTAACTCTCTAATGACTGCTGACAAGGCCACTGAAGAAGAAAGTCAAATTCCAGACCAACCTCAACCCAGCATCTTCTGCAAGACCTCGATACCATAGAGACAACCGTGACAGAAAGAAAAGAGAAAAAACCTGAGACTCAACCTCAGAAGATCCTTAGGGATCCTGTCAGCTACTGTGCAGCCCATTCATCATCACCCCCCTGTCCTAGGATAGACAGCCCAGTAGCCTTTTACCTTTGACTATCCAGTTTGGGTTCCACATCCAAGTATAGCGGTGTGATTATCGTTTCCTGGAAAGATGACGTGTATAGAACAATGTCCTATGGAAAATGCCCCCACCCAGCCAGTTACCCTATTATGACAACATTAGTGGATTAGTAAAATAACTGTGGATAATTAGCGATTATTGAAAAAGAATATTTCTTGTAGAGTACAAATAGCTACCTTTAAATTAACTACCTCTTACAAAGTAAACCAATTTATTTTAGCTTTAAAATCAAATCACGCGACCAACTTTAAAAGTTCTTTCATAAGCTTAAAAACACGCAAATATCAAAAGCCAGAAAGTGGCTGGATACAGTGGGTCACACCTGTAATTCTAGCACTTTGGGAGGCCAAGAAGGATGGATCACTTGAGGTCAGGAGTTTGAGACCAGCCTGACCAATATGGTAAAACGCTGTCTTTACTAAAAATACAGAAATTAGCCAGGCTGATTACAGGTAGTGGTGCATACTTGTAATCCCAACTACTGGGGAGGCTGAGGCAAGAGAATCACTTGAACCTGGGAGGCAGAGGTTGCAGTGAGCAGAGATCACACCTCTGCACTCCAGCCTGGGCTGATAGAGCAAGACTGTTGCAAAAAAAATAAAAATTTTTAAAAAGCCAGAAAGTGCGACTTTTTAAAGAGTTGCCTAGGTTGTTTTTAAAACATATATAAAAAATCTAGGCAGGGTACAGTGACTCACGCCTGTAATCCCACCACTTTGGGAGGCTGAGGCAGGCAGATTGCTTGAGCCCAGAAGTTGGAGACCAGCCTGGGCAACGTGGCAAATCCCCATCTCTACAAAAAATGCAAAAACAGCCTGGCTTCGTGGCACGTGCCTGTAGCTGTTGCTACTTGGGAGGTTGAGGTGGGAGGATCACTTGAGCCCAAGAGGTGGAGGCTGCAATGAGCCAAGACTGTGCCACTGCCCTCCAGCCTGGGCAATAGAGACCCCGTCTCAAAAAAAAAAGTGTGTGTGTGTGTGTGTGTGTATTTATATGTGGGTACATATGTCTACAAAATTTTATGTTTAAAAAATTGCCAGGTAATGCCAAAAATAGCCATATTCCAGAGGCTTAAGAGAAGCTTGGCAACAAATTTACTTACATACATTAGTAAGTATGTATTAGTACTATCAATCATTACAGCACCAAAGAATGACATCTCAAAATAGCACATGAGAAAAGGCAGTGACCTGCCTAATCATAACTAATTTGACAAAGAAGTTCATAGTGCATCTAGGAAAGTATCATTATTTTTGCAATACTTCAGTTTTGCCATGTTTTAAAGTCTGTTGTTTTTTTTTTCTTAATCTAGGCAATTGCCACCAGAAAAATCGTAAACAGATGATTGGTTCATAATATATAAGAACGGAATAAAATGCTTCCTAACACATAGTTCAACACCAGTGGCTAGTCTCATACAGAAAATTTTCCTAGGCAGGAAACTCGGTGTCTCCTGATTCTTCATTCCTAAACTGCATTCTGCTGATACTGCATGTCTCTTGTAATTATTATGAGTCCTACACACACAGAACAAGGCAGAGAGAATCTTCACTGCTGCGGCCCACACCAGCATTAGCTTGCCTTTCCCTGCTTAATTGGCTCTGATCACTGAGCAGAAACAACTCATTGCCTTTTCCTTTTCACATGCTGACTCAAGTATTCCTAACATCTTTAGTCATGTTTCACAGTGTCTAGAATAAAAAACACTGACATCTCATTCCAGCAATTATTCCATTTTATACTCTGGAGAAAAGAAGTGATCAACAACTTCCAATCTGCCTAAAATCTCAAGCAGCTAACACTTCTGGAAAACAATCTGACTATGCCACATGCCTCTAGCCCCAGCTTCTTGGGAGGCTGAGGCAAGAGAACAGCTTGAGTCCAAGAGTTCAAGGCCAGCCTGGGAAACATAGCAAGACCCCCCATCTCAAAAAAAAAAAAAAAAAAATTACAAATTGACTAAAAGAGGATTTAAAGTTATGCAAAACATATACTGGACAGTATCATAATTTTTAAAACAATGAGAAGCTGAAAGACAGATTCTTCTGAAGTTTGCTTACAGACTCCAATTAAGAAATAGAAGTCCTCCTCATGTCTTCTCAATTAAAACTATTCCATTTTCTGCTGGCAGAGTATCTATGGATGAGACAAGCACAGCGGGCACTTGGAAATGCATAATGAGCAAGCACTGAATTTGTATAAACATGGAAATGTGGGCTTCTCTAGGAAGGGGAGGGAGGAAATCCCCAGGATTTCCAGGGAGTGAAAACTAATTCCCCTCAGGGCAGGCATGCCTACTTTCTCAGTAGTGCCTGTTAAGTAGAGGCCAGGTGTCTTAGCTCCTGTCTGTAATCTCAGCACTTTTGGAGACAGGAAGATCGCTCGAGGCCATGAATTCAAGACCAGCCCAGGCAACAAAGAGAGACCTCTCCATCTTTACAAAACAAGTTGTAAAAATTTGCTGGGTGTGGTGTCCAGTATCTGTAGTCCTAGCTGGTACACTTTGAGAGGCTGGAGTGAAAGGACTGTTGGAGCCCAGGAGTTGGTGGCTGCAGTGAACTACGATCATGCCACTGCACTCCAGCCCAGGTGACAAAGCAAGACCCTGTCTCTTAAAAAAAAAAAAGAGAGAAATCCACATTTAAAAGAGAAAACATAATAAAACTGTTGTCTGTGCTAAATACTTTCATTTCTATCCCATAACAGTTGCTGTTTTAACTAAGGCAGACATCACGAAAAGAAACATGGGCCTTTCAATACTCTCCAGCCTTTACTCTCCTGTTGTAGAGAGAATAACTATGCCAAATCCAACATTTATCAACTTGAGGATATAAAAAAAAATGCTTCTACATCAAATGGGTTTCAAAACATCCAGAACACCTGTGGGCACACTGCAGGTGTAATGCTGCAATCACAGCATGTTCACCAAGGTCTGGAGGCCCCACACAGTTTTACTTCCACTTGCCTATCTGCATAGGAGCTTCTTCTCTTTTTTTCTTATGAACTGTTTCTCTCATAGCTCTGTTCCTTTTCTTTCTTCCAATAGATACCCACAGTGACAAGAGTCCATTTGCCAACTCACAGCCAGAGGCAAAGAAATCATTACCCACTAAGAAAAGGGGCCCATAATCACATCTGGTGATTATTCTCCATTTCATACATGCTTTTCCCTGAGGCCTCAGTCTTCTACTGAAAATATTTTAATTGTCATTATAAAGTCATGACCATCCACATGCAGAGCTGGTTTACTTCAATTAGCACTTTCGGTTCCCTCCCTCATTCTCATTGTGTTTAGTATCTCCACTGGGTGAATCTCATGATTGGCTCACTGAATTGAAGAAATGCCCCCAGGTAGGAAGTCTAAATTCTGCATCTTCCAAAGATGGTCTTCAAAATCACAGAACGAAAAGCTGCTGAATTGCAGAATATATATCGCTATTTGAAAGTTTATAAATCTTTTATCTTAAGGAAGGGTAGAATTCTTTACTTAGAAAATTAAGAACAATTTATGTTAATGTTTCATTTGTCTTGAACTAGAAACTGTGAGCATAGTGTTCAACAGATTAAGCTATCCACTTATTCATCGACTTTTATATCTCTGCATATGCTCTTCAGGCGATTATCTGGAGAACTATCGAAGAAAAGTTATGGCCCAAATGCTGGATTTGCCTATTCCTCAGTTCATAACAAGTATTTTTCAAATATAGGCCTATAACTATAAACAGTTTCAACTTTCCTTGAATTGGAGCACTTAAAAATGTGTATAGTCTGTACATTAAATGTGTTGTTAGTGAAGTAAAAGGTGACATCACAGAGTGTTATTGCAACCCCCCTCTCCCAGATTCAAGTGATTTTCCTGCCTCAGGCTTCCAAGTAGCTGAGATTATAGGCACCTGCCATCATGCCTGGCTAATTTTCCTATTCTTATAGAGATGGGGTTTCACGATGTTGTTGGCCAGGCTGGTCTTGAACTCCTGACCTCAGGTGATCTGCCCGCTTCTGCCTCTCAAAGTGCTAGGATTACAGTCATGAGCCACCACGGCCAGCTTCGTAATACCTTATAATCTAGTATTATCATGATTTTCACCTGTTGCTTATTACTTTCATGCAAATTCTAATTGACTTTCAAAAGTAAAATCAATAAAAATGACAGCTGTTTATGTAACATTTACTATGTGCTGGACCTTGGTCTTTGCTTATATTAACTCATTTAACCCTCCTAACAACCCTATGAAGTGGGTACAGTTATTTCTTCAACGTTCTGGGGAGCGTTTGTTTTCATTTTAAAGTTCCTACTCCTAAACCATACTAACAAAGTTCAAGTAGCAAGATACCAGATTATAAACAACAGGCCAGACATGGTGGCTCAGGCCTGTTATCCCAGCACTTTGGAAGGCCAAGGTAGGCGGATCATTTGAAGTCAGGAGTTTTACCAACATGGTGAAACCCCATCTCTACTAAAAATACAGAAAATTAGCTGGGTGTGATGACAGACACCTGTCATCCCAGCTACCTTGGAGGTGAGGCAGGAGGATCACTTGAACCTGTGAGGCAGAGGATGCAATGAGCCAAGATTGAGCCACTGCATTCCAGCCTAGGTAACAGAGCATGATTCCGCCCACCCCAGCAACGTAAAGAAAAAACACAGAAATCAACAAAATTAATTCCATGTCCTTATAGCATGCCAAGGTAACTGCTTTGATACTGCAAATAATCCATGTGATTGGTAAAATAATTAAATGTATTAATCCTTAGGCTATTTGCTCATACCAAATCTCCAAGGTGAATGCCACCCTTCACTGTGCATGAGGCACACACACTCAGATATATATCCAGACAGCAAGTTAGCTACGGTTCAGAGGGGAGCAAGAACCTCAGGCAAGAAGAATAAGCGCCAAAACATCTGTAACCTGAGTTTGAAAACTAAATATTAACTTCATCACCTTCTTTCCCAAACCTTCTAACAAGTGGCAAGTCAGATTGAAGTTTCTCTCTCTTCCCTCCTCTCCATTCTTTGAGGTGTTAATGAGCAGAAAATGAGAGTCTAAGGCTCAGAAAAATCTACAGACTGGAATAATCAGTCTTAGAAAAACTCAAGAGCTGAAACTAAAGCCTTACTAATTGCACCATGAAAGAGGCCATTTTTTATGTTAGTGCTGACTGATCCAAATCCAAGATAAAAATACCACCAAATCAATATATTCCTCTAGAAAGCATGTATTAAAAAGTTTGCCATGATCAAAGCAAACACTGTGATGTATCTCATCGATTTATCCCAAAAAAGCTACTACTATTTATCTCTTATCTATGTGAAAATAAATTCCAAATGACTAGAACAGGGCATGGTCCACAGTAAGTGCTCAAGAAATGTTTACTAAATGACAAGCATGAATGAATCATTAGGCCCCTCAGCATTCTCACTTATCTACTCTGTCTCCAGTCCTCGCTCTCTGAAAACCATATTGCACAGAGCCACCAGAGGAATTCTTCTAGAACACAAAAAGAATCATGTCACTCAACTGTTTGGATCCTGTTCACAGACTTCCCCCACACCTCACCAGCAAACCGAAGTCCAAACTCTGTCACAGAGCACCTTTGTTACATCTCCAGCTCATTCTCTCACCACTCAGCCTTGGTCTTGAATACATGGCTGTAATAGAGAAATTCCCCATGCCTACAGGGTGTTCTCTCCTCCTCCCTTCTGTGAACTGGATGCCTTAGAAAGTTGTTGTCCTGATAAGTTGTACGTATCTTTATAGCTACACTTAGCTCACCACATAGCTATCTGGTTTAACGTCCAGCTTTCCTCTCTCACTGAATATGAACTCTGTAAAGAAAGATTATCTATTAATCATTGTCCCTCCAGCATCGACAACAGTAATCGGCACATCGTGGGGACTCGATAAATGTTTACTGGATACTTGGATAGATGAATGGATGAGCAAAATTAAACAGTATTACATCTATCCAAAAAGAAATTCACAGGCAACCGTGCTTTTAAGGATGATGATGTTAGGCTTGCCAAGAGGAAAAGAAAATATATTTAAGTGACTCGAACAAAACATTCTCTATTATTAGCAATGATCATAGAATTTATAGTCATCAGCCGGAACTTTTGCTTAATTTCGCAAGGCAGTGAGGCTTAAATCCCCCGAGAATGAAGTGATGAGGTAGAAGCTATACAATCTTACGTTCTCTGCCCCAAAGGTAGCATTCTGAAAGCAAACCTAAAAACAGCAATGGCCTTCAGCCAGCGCTAAGGAAAACAGTGCCATGTGGGCATACACCGCTGAGTGGACCAGGGGGAGAGGACTGGCTCAAAGCAACCTCAACTATCACCCAACAGACACACGAGTCCAAGGCCACTCTTGTGGTAGAAGAAAAAGCAAATGACACCTAAGTACCTGTTGCACACCTGACTGGTACTGCAGAAACTACCATACAATTAGAAGTTTTGGTTTGTGTCTTAATTGAGGCAGCCACCTTTGACACAGGTGCTGGTTATTGGTGGCCACAGAGAAATCTGAGCATCAGTGGGGGCAAAACCAAAAAATGTGCTGTTGCTACATCTAGGCTGTGTCGGCAATGGTGCCAGTAATGTCCCCTCATGCTTTTCTCCTGTGCTTCAGGCTTTGTCCTCAAAAAAAGCACTGGGGCAATTGGGCTTTCTTTCTTGAAAACAAACATTCTGAAATGTAAAGTCTTAAAAACCAGCCAGGTGCAGTGGCTCATGCCTGTAATTCCAGCACTTTGGGAGGCCAAGGTGGGTGGATTGCTTGAGGTCAGGAGTTTTAGACCAGCCTGGCCAATATGGTGAAACCCTATCTCTACCAAAAATACAAAAATTAGCTGGGCATGGTGGCACACGCCTGTAATCCCAGCTACTCAGGAGGCTGAGGCAGGGAGAATCGCTTGAACCCGGGAGGCGGAGGTTGCAGTAAGCAGAGATCACATCACTGCACCCCAGCCTGGGTGACAGAGCAAGACTTCATTTCAAAAAAAAATAATAACATATATATATACACATATACAGATTCAAAGTTTATTGTCCTATGTTTGCATGTATTTAAAAGTTCCCAAAATGATTTATTCTCAAGGAGTTTTGCATAAAACAAAGTTTTAAAAACATAGACGCCATAGTTTTGTTTTAAAAAATATGAAACATTTCACAAATCTGCATGTCATCCTTGCACAGGGGACATGTTAATGTCTTTATTGTTCCAGTTGTAGTGTAAGTACTACCAAAGTGAGGACCACAGGTTTTTTATTTCAAGATGTTAATTTCAAGGTAATCAGAACACAAAAAGCAAGAAATCAAGGTTATCAACATTATCTTAACGAAGGGAAAATACCAAAATACTAATACCAATATATTTAAACACAGATTTCATCCAACCTGGCATAAAGTGTTTCAAATAATGTCACCAGAAAGAGATTACACTCTTCTCTATGGATTGTTATATACTTATGAAAATTATTTATATCTTTAAAATATATTATTTTTGTTTTTCACTTAAAGAGAACTTTAGAAGGGCATGATTCTTCCTTCCACATCTATGTACATTAGAAACGTTATAAAGACATTTCTTGGCAGCCTCAAAAACCACAATCCGAGCCTATCTTATTCTCAACACCAGACCCACTTTCTCATGCCACTACCCAAGTTACGGAACGATCTTCTATCTCTTCTGTGACACTGTCACATTTAAATGTCCTCATGGTTCCTGAGGCACCCAGTACCAGACTCACCAGAACCTGTCCAATCAAATCACCCCATGGTACTCCACCCACCCCCACTTCCTCAGAGCCAGAGAAGTCCACATTCTACCCTCATATGGACTTTAGAGCCTCTTTCCTTCATACACTGCCCTCCCTCGCCCCCATCCAACTCCACTGTGATTTTATGATATAATAAGAAATATAAGGCCAGGTATGGTGGCTCATGCCTGTAATCCCAGCACTTCGGGAGGCCGAGGCAGGCGGATCAGTTGGGGTCAAGAGTTCAAGGCCAGCCTGGCCAACATGGTGAAACCCCATCCCTACTAAAAATTCAAAAATTAGCCCACGTGGTGACGCACGCCTGTAATCCCAGCTACTCGGGAAGCTGAGGCACAACAATCTAAGGGAGGCGGAGGCTGTAGTGACCTGAGATTGAGCCACCGAACCCCAGCCTGGGTGACACAGCGAGACTCCACCTCAAAAAAAAAAAAAAAAAAAAAGTCTTCATCCCCAGTTCCTAGCACAGAGTTTCTAAAACCGTTGGAATCTCCTGGGTGACAGGAATGAGAAGAGTGTCTCCTGTACATAATAGCCCATTTTCAGTCACACCTCAGTTTAGGCAAATGGGATGACTCTTGGTGGGCCCCCCAGACAGCTTCAGGATGAGGGCTGGTGGTTGCCAGAGGAACCAAGCATGGAATTGGAGGAATGAACTTTCAACCCTGCCCCACCTCTGGGGAGGGAAGAGGGATGGAGACTGAACTAATCACAATGACCAGTGATTTAGACGACCATGGCGATGTAATGGAAGCTCCATAACGTGCCTACGTTACAGAGTTCAGAGAGCTTCTTGGTTGGTGAACACATGAGGTACTGTGCGGGTGGCACCTAGAGAGAACCTGCCCTTCCCCTATACCTTGCCCTCCACATGTTCTCCATTTGGCTGTTCCTGAGTTGTGACCTTTGCAATAAACCAGTAATAGGAAGTAAAGTGACTTCATGAGTTCTGGGAGCCTTTATAGGGAATTACTGAATCTGAAGAGTGAGGCTCATAGAAACTCAAGATTTACCATCTCTTGGTCAGAAGTATAGGAGGCCTGGACTTACAACTGGCATCTAACGTTGAGGAGTCCTGTGGGTCTAAGCCCATAACGTGTGGGGTCTGTGCTAACTCTGGGTAGTGTCAAAATCGAAGAACTGGTTGTTGGTGTGGAAAAAATCCAGCCATTTGTGTTAGAAGTGTTGTGAGGAGAAACAGATCCCAGACCCACCCAATATGCAAGGGCCAGAATGACTTCAGTCTCAAGGAAAACATTCTAGAAGAGCTGTTAGACTTAGGTGACACAATTTTTTATAACTGCCTATTTCAATACTATTAAGATATAACCTTCTGCAGTCTGGTGGTGCTATTTCATAATTTGGTAGGCAGAACTTCAAGAAATTCACAAACTTAATAAAGATGACTAAGCTAAAATTTTAAAGGTCAGGAAAACACAACCTCTGGAATCAAGACTAGGAATTCTGGCAACTAAGTTATCAAAATATTTTCACCATTTATAAATTCTGGCAGACTTTCTCTAATAATACAAAAATAAAGAGAAACAAAAATATAGTTATCCAAACACACATACAGTAGAAACAGAAAGAAAGATGAGTGTACCCCCTAAAAGTCCCTTTTGCAATGCAGGTTTCTTGCTACTTTAGACCAAATATTTCACGTGGTCCAAAGCATGAGCCCACATCTGGCAAAAAGAATACACCGTCTAGACTGCGGCTCTTTAAAGGAAAAATGAGTGTCTAAGTTATTTGTAAATTTCCAATGACCTACACAGTGGCTGGTGCAAAGAAAACAATAAATGGTTGATTAATAAAGAGAGGCTGTAGGTCTTACATTTAAAAAATGGAAGAACTATCGACAAAGGTATTTGGGATTTATTTACAAATTCATTATCAAACATGAAATCTAATTCAAACAATAGGAGATAAAGTTTTTTTTAGTTTTTCACAGAGTTTCTTACCTAGAAATTTTGTAAATCATGTAATTTTTAGTCTTCCATTTACCTTCCCAATCCAACAAAATCTTTGAGGACAAGGGTCAGCAAACTACTCCAGAGAGCCAAATCTGACCCACTATCTATTGTTGCAAATAAAGTTTTACTGCAAAATAACCACGTCCATCAGTTTGTATATTTTCTATGGCTACTTTCCCACTACCATGGCAGAACTAAACATCTATAACAGAATTAGCACGAGAGCCTAAAATATTTGCTGTCTGGCCCTTTAAGCGTAAAAGTTTGCTGACTTCCGCTTTAGAGTATCATATAATACTAAATACCCAATAAAATACTGTGTTTCTAAAATAACTTGGGAGATTTACTAAGCTAAAGTTATTTACAAGATAATTGGATATGCTATTCATTTTGGGTCCATACGACTTTACTGACATCCTCACAATTAAAATCTATCAAAGACATAGCTTCAAAAGAATAGAAGCCTAATGATAAAGAAAATCTTTTCTTGCCACCTAATTTATGCCATGATCTACTATAGCTTTGAGAGTCCTTAAACAGCAGAAGAAATGCCACAGAGGTAAGAAAAGGAAAGAAAAAAGTGCTAAAGAAGTTCAAAAGAAATGTAAGGCTGCACAAAGTAGAACCAAGGTACAGGGTCACACATACAACATCCTGATCACTCCACATATGAGTAAACGTGGTATTTAACAAAATGAGTTCAGAGTAATATTAAAGAAAAAGAAATGGCAGAAAAAGCAAGTGAGCCTTTTGGTTTACTTAACCAGGCTAAAAGGCTATTTACAGAAAAGTGCCCTTTTGGAAATACAGCAGTCCCCAGGCCTTGAGGAGACTCAAGGAAGACAATGTGAAGGGATCAAAGGCATTTCATCCTGACCTGTACCCATTTCACCAGAAGGTTCATTCCATCCACCTTTTAGTGCACAGAAAGAAGCAAAGCCCCAGAGCCACCTCAAGACACACAGCCTGACTACCGCTGCTCAATGCGAAAAGCTCTCTGAACAGCCAGGAGGTCTCACCATCCTCTGAAACAATCTTGTTTATTCCTACCAAACCCAAGCCCAAACCCCTTCATCTTCCATCTATCCAAATTCTACACATCCTTCATGGTCACATTCAAAATTCCAAGAAGTGCAACTGTACTACTCCAGAGGGACCCATTCTCAAAGATGATGTAAATGGTGCTCCCTGGCATTGTACGACACAGTGGCCCCAACCCCAACTCCTCCAGAAAGTCTCTCCCACCACATCACAGAAGGCTAATATTCCCTCTTTCTTTCCTCAACATGTATGTTATGGCCCTACTGGACTGTAACCTCCTAGAAAATAAGACAATACGTAGTTCTTTAATACAAAGCTAGTAACAGCACTAATACCAAATAGCACCTACTGAATCAAACTTTCTGCTAAATGCTTTGTACGAATTATCTTATTTAAGTCTCAAATAATCTTATGGATTATGTGTGACCACCACTTTTTTTTAGTTTTACAGATGAGGAAACTGAGACAAAGTTTTAAAATTGCCTTAGGCCACACGACCAGAAAATGGCTGAGCCAGGAGTCTGACCAAGGTCTGTCTGATTCCAAGAATAATGTCTCTAAATTGTACACTAACTCTCACACCAAAAGTATCCGATAAAACCTGCTTTTTTTTTTTTAAATCCCAAGATAGTGGATTGGAGGCACTGTGAGCATGCCTCTACCACTTGGAAAGACAAAACAGTGTGGAGAGACTCACAATGTGAATTTTTTTTTCCAAGAAGAAACACAAGAATTTACTATGAGGCAGATGGAAAACTCTAAGTCCCCAGAGTATGAGAGCAGAATAAACTGCCTCTAGGATGTACACTCCCACTGCAGAACCTGGCAATCCAGGCCACAAGGGAAGCCCTCAACCCTACCCAGCACTAGAGCTGATCGAGTGAGCTGTGGGGGAGTACATGAGAAGGAGCAGCAGTGGATATGCTTTCAGTACACTCCCAGTCTCCAGCAGGAACACAGGGAAGCCACTGCTGATCCTACTTCACAGGGGACCTTGTGGAGGTCGGCCAGCTAACTCAGGCAGCAATCACACGTTGAGAGAAGCTCAACCTAGATTCCAGATATAATCTTGAGTTGGAACAAGCTCCCTTGGCCAGAACTGAGGGGCAACTAAAAGTGCTGCAGCCGTAGAGAAGCACAGGAGCTGGGTGCCCCTGCTGTGTGGGCAGACCAACAGAAATGTGGCCTGAAAGCCATGCAAAGGCTAATGGCCTAGGGCAGTTTTGAGTTCTGAATGCCAAATGCCTGGAACCCAGCTAGCTGCTGTTAGTGGAACAATGTGGCTGTGAGACGTGCCTTGCCAAGTGCATGAAAACTGGGTAGAGCTTACTGCTACCTGCTACTCCCCAGTCTCCATGCAGACTCTTCTGTGCAGCAGAAGCGGCTGTGCTCTTCCCTTGAATGTACACCAGCAGCCAGAGAGCTCCCCCTCTGATCCCCCACTGGGACTGCTGCTTTTGCCTGCATGTGGAGAGCCAGAGCACAGACTTGTCTGACCCAGCCCCCACCTGGCTTTGCCTTTCCATCTACCCTGGTAGCTTAACACAAAGGACAGAAACTTTTGGAAGCTCTATGGCCCCACCAACTGCCTGAGACACCACAGTACCTTCCCTGGATACATAAGGCAAGTGCAAATCCTACCACCACCATGGCTGGTGCTGTTTTCCAGGCACCACCTCCTGGTTAGAGGCCAACTGACATAGGCCATTATAGCACCTTCAGGCAGAAGAATGCAGCACGCAGTAAGGAGAAAATTTAACGTGTGACCTCAGCAATTACCATTGCCTGCATCATCCTGGCTAACCAAGAGGTCCTAGGTCTGTTCATGTGACCAGTTCATCTACCACTACAACCAGTATTTGAGAAAACCCACACTAAGGTTTTCTTATAACCAAGGAATCTCACAGCAGTCCCCTGCCACCCTCATCAGAACTGGTGCTGGTACCCACTGCTGGGAGACCTGAGAACAGGTCACATCACTGGATCCCTAGGAGACATCCCCAGCACCACCCTGGAGTGTGGCAGCCCCACTAAGCAGCTTGACTCAAACAACAGTTGCATGCACAGTAGTCTGGATTTCAGGGACTTGTACTCCTAGGGGAACAAGGAGTGCATGACATCAAGGGAACACTCCATGAAACAAAAGAATCAAGCTGGCAGGCCTTGAGTCCCAGAACTTTCCATTTCTGGGAAGTTTCTTTAGCAGAGGCACAGTTGCAGTGCTTGGCTCAGCAGAAAAAGTCTGTGGCTCTACCCCAACAGCCAGTCAGCTCTGGTGCTCATGAAGGGTCTTGGAGAAGTTGATTTCTTCCCCCTGTCATCCACCATCCATCGACACAGCTGAGGCTTTCCCCATGGGAGCTCAGCGTGGACACACCTGTAGACAGCCTTTCTGGAATACTTCAGGGTGACTGTATCCTTGATCCTAGGGGACACAGAAGGCACGTCCCCTAGGATCAAGCTTGGATGAAGAGTAGAGTCACAATCCCTTTCTATGTTGAACATCAACATTCCTGCAGAAAAGAGGTGCCTGTCTGATCTGAATAGCTGGAACTCTGGATCAGGAGTGTAACTGGGAGGTGGATCACTTTCCTGCTGGCCTAACAGGAAAGCTGAGGTGGCTTCTTCCCTTTCCCTTGCAAAGATCCCAGTGCATTTCACTGAGAGCTGCCCCAGCTGCTTCTATCAAGGCTGGGACCTCCGCCCAACACTAAGTATTGCATTTACCAACTTGCTTTAGCCACAGCCGATTTTTACCCATGGATATTTCTCCTACTGGCCTGAAGCCTAAGCTGTTCAACTCAGTAAATAAAATATTGGGGGGGAAAAATAAATTAATTAAAAAGGAAACACCACTGGGGAGTGAGATAAGCTTCACGAGACCTCTGCAATTCCAACCCCACAGAAGACAGTGAACCTGCTTACATACCAAGCACCATGCTACTACAACCAGCATCTGAGAAAGCTATCATACAAAGACTCTCTATAACCAAGGAACTCATACACAGTCTTCACCCCCTGAAAGCACCAAGAGCTGAATTAGACTAAAATACACTATAAACATTAAAGTCATATCCTCAAGGGCGAAAAACAATCTTTTTAAGTCAAATCAAAAATAAATTTAAGAATAATCAGCATAGCCTTCCCAAATGAGAAGGAATTAGAAAACTAATTCTGGCAGCCAGCTGCGATGGCTCACAACGCCTGTAATCCCAGTGTTTTGAGAGGCTGAGGCGGGTGGATCACCTGAAGTCGGGAGTTCGAGATCAGCCTGGCCAACGTGGTGAAACCCCGTCTCTACTAAAACACAAAAATTAGCTGGGCGTGGTGGCACGCGCCTGTAGCCCCAGCTACTCGGGAGGCTGAGGCAGGAAAATTACTTGAACCCGGGAGGCGAAGGTTGCAGTGAGTCAAGATGCCGCCACTGCACTCCAGCCTGGCTCCTGGCGACAGACAGAGATTCTGTCTCAAAAAACAACACAAAACAAAACAAAAAAAATGAGCCCCTTCCAGATGCCTGGGCTTCAGGGACGTGCGTGCCATGTGGGGTGCGCACGCAGGGCTGGGCGTGAAGGGGCGTGCGCGTGCGCAGACAACGCGCCGGGGGACTAGGCAGAGTTGTGGAAGCACTGCCAGTTCGCTGTCAGTCAACTCCGCCCCTCGCGCTGCCCGCCCAGCCTCCGCTGCTGCCCTGGGAGTGCAGGTGGAAACCATCTCCCGAGGAGACTGGCCAGACCTGCGTGGTGCACTACACTGGGAAGTGGGAGATGTAACACACTTTCGAGAAGTGGGTCACAGTCCATTTGGAGATGTGCTACAAGCAAATTAAGGAAGACACACGAAGAGAAGATTTTGATTTTTAATTGGTATCCCTCTAACATTTAGTGTAGAAAGATAGGTCCTGAGGAGAGGCTGCGTGGTTGCAGCAGCTTCCCTGGACCCTGCCCTGTGTGCCAGTAACACCCTGCCCTTACTGAGAGTTACAGAGATCGTCAAGAATGCTCTCACACCTTTTTAGACACCTCCCAAAATTGCCCTAGTTTGAGAACCACTGATTTTAAATAGGAAATTATTCAAGAGCTTACCCTAATGGCTTTCTAAGTTCTTTGTGTTAATTTATAATTTAGAGTGCCAGAGTCATATTTCAGGGCCATATCTTATTGTCCCCAAAATTTTTTTATAAAAATTGTCAAACAATAAAGATTATTAAAATGAACACCTGTATACACCCTCCCCCAACAAAAAAAAATTAGCTGGGCATGGTGGTGGGCACTGTAATCCCAGCTACTGGTGAGGCTGAGGCAGGAGAATCCCTTGAACCCAGGAGGCAGCGATTGCAGTGAGCCAAGATCGTGCCATTGCACTCCAGCCTGGGTGGCAAGAACAAAACTCCATCTCAAAAAATAATAATAATCCATCTCAAAAAATAATAATTCTGGCAATATGACAAACCAGGGTTCTATAACAACCTCAAAAGATCACACTAGCTCTTCTGCAATGGATCCAAACCAAGACGAAATCTTTGAAATACCAGATAAAGAATTCAAAAGGTGGATTATTAAATCTATTCAAGGAAATACAAGAGAGAGGTGAAAACTAGCATAAAGAAATTGAAAAAAACAATTCAGGATATGAACAAAAAATTTTCTATATAGATATTCTGAAGAAAAACCAATCAGAACTTGTGGAAATTAAAGATACACTTAGGAAACTGCAAAATGTAGTAGAAAGTTTAAACACTAGTCTAGACCAAGTGGAAAAAATAATTTCAGAGCTTGAAGATAAGCCTTTCAAATTAACCCAATCAGAAAAAAGAATTAAATGAACAAAGTCTCCAAGAAATATGAGATCATGTAAAACAGTCAAGCCTTAGAATCAGTGGTGTTACTGAGGGAGAAGAGAAAGCAAAAAGTTTGGAAAAGTTATTTGAGAAAATAAGTGAGAAAAATTTCCCTGGCCTTGCTGGACATTTAGGTATCCAAATGCAAGAAGCATAAATAACTCCTGGGAGATTCATTGCAAAAAGGACATCACCAAGGCATACAGTCATCAGGCTATCTAAAGCAAATGTGAAGGAAAGAATTCTAAGAGCAGTGAGATAAAATTATCAGGTAAGCTACAGGGGAAAACATACCAGACTAACAGCAGATTTCTCAGCAGAAACCTTACAAGCCAGCAGGGATTGGAGTCCCATCTTTAGCTGCATCCAACAGAATAACTGTCAGCCAAGAATTTTTTTATCCAGCAAGACTACGTTTTATAAATGAAGGAGTCTTTTTCAGAGAAGCAAATGCTGAGGGAATTTGTCACTACCAGACCAGCCCTATAAGAAATGCTAAAAGAAGTTATTAATCTGAATCAAAAGATTGACACGCACCAGAATAGAACCTCTAGAAAGCATAAAACTTACAAGACTTATCAAACAATAATACAATGAAGAAAATCAGGTACCTAGGTTACAATCAACATAACTGAACAGTACCTTGCATTTTGAGATTAAATACTCCATTTAAAAGATATACTTCGGCAGAATGGATAAAAAGTCACAAATCAAATATCTGCTGTCTTCAAGAAAATCACCTAACATGAAAGGATTCTTATAGACTCCAGGTAAAGTGGTGGAAGAAGATATTCCATGTAAATGAGAACCAAAAGTGAGCAGGAAAAGCTATTCTTACATCAGAATAAAACAAACTTTAAAACAGTAACAACAACAACAAAATAACATTATATAATAATAAAAGGATCAATCAAACAAGATGGTATTATAATATATATGTACCTAAGTCTGGGACTCCACATTCATAAAACAGTTATTACTGGACCTAAGAAAAGAAATACCCACATAATAATAGTGGCAGACTTCAATACTCCACTGACAACACTACACAGATCATCAAGGAAGAAACTCAACTAAGAAATATCAAGCTTAAACTATACTCTAGAACAAATGAAACTAATATATTCACACGACATCTCATCTAAGACTGCAGATATACATTCTTCTCATTAGAACATGGACCATTCTCCAAGACACATTATGATAGGCCACAAAACAAGTGTCAATAAATTTTAAAAAATCAAAATCACACCAAGTATCTTCTCAGACCACAGTGGAATAAAACTAGAAATCATTTCCAAAAGGAATTCTCAAAACTATATAAATACACAAACATTAAACAACCTACTCCTGAATGATTTTTAGGGTAAAGATGAAATCAAGATGAATATTAAGAAATATTTGAAAATGAATGATAATAGTGACACACATCATCAAAACCTCCGGGATACAGCAAGAGCAGTGCTATGAGTTAAGTTTATAGCACTAAATGCCTCCACCGAAAAGTATGAAAGATCGCAAACTGACAATCTAACATAATACCTCAAGGAACTAGAGAAACGAGAACAAACCAAAGCTGGCAGAATGAAAGAAAAAGCAAAGAGCTTTTCAATAGAGCAGAACTAAATGCAAGTGAAACAAAACAAAAAAATACAAAAGATAAAATTGATGATTAGGTAGATTAACCAGGAAAAGATTCAAGTAAACACAATTAGAAATGAAAATGGAGACATTGTAAGCAACAGAAATATAAAAGATCACTCAAGACTACCAGGAACACCTCCATGCACACAATCTAGAAAATCTAAAGGAAATGGACAAATTCCTGGAAACATACAGTCCTTCTAACTTGAATCAGGAAGAAATAGAAATCCTGAACAGACCAACCACAAGTAGCAAGATTGAATCAATAATTTTAAAATTGAAAAAAAAAGCCCAGGGTCAGATAGATTCACAGCTGAATTGTACCAGACATTCAAAGAAAAACTGGTACAATCTGCCAAAATTATTCCAAAAGATTTAGAAAGAGGGCATCCTTTTTTAACTCATTCTATGACACCAATATCACCCTGATAACAAAACCAGGAAAGGACATAACAAAAAAACGAAAAAAGAAAACTACAAAACAATATCCTCGAATCAACACAGATATAAAAATCCTCAACAAAATACTAGCAAACTGAATCCAACAGCACATTAAAAAGATAATTCATGATCAAGTGGGTTTCACCCAGGATGCAGGGATGGTTTAACATATACAAGTCAATAAATGTAATACATCATATAAACAGAATTTTTAAAAAATTAAAATCTATTGATCATCACAATAGATGCAGAAAAAGCATTCAATAAAATCCAGCCACCCTTTATGATAAAAATTATCAACAAACTAGGGATAAAAGGAACATACTTCAAAATAATAAAAGCTATGTATGACAGATCCACAGCGAACATCATACTGAAGGGGAAAAGTTGAAATCATTGCCCTTCAGAACTGGAACAAGACAAGGATGCCCATTTTCATCAATTCTATTCAACAAAGCACCAGAAACCCTAGCAAGAGCAATCAGGTAAGAGAAAAAATAAAGGGCATCAAAATTGGGAAAGAGTAAATTACGCCATCTCCGTTTGCCAGTGGTATGATTGTATACCTAGAAAACCCTAAAAACTCCTCCAGAAGACTCCTAGAATTGATAAATGAACTCAGTGAAGTCTCAGGTTACAAAATCAATGTACACAAATCAGTCGCAAAAATAAAATAAAATAAATTACCTAGGAATATACTTAACCAAGAAGGTGAAAAATCTCTTGAAGGAGAAAGACAAAACACAGCTGAAGGAAATCAAAGATGATACAAATGGAAAAAATATCCCATTCTCATGAATTGGAAGAATCAATATCATAAAGTGACCCCACAACCCAAAGCAATCTAGAGTTTCAATGCAATTCCTACCAAAATACTTATCTCATTTTTACAGAATGAGGAAAAACAATTCATACGGAATCAAAAAGAACCCAAATAGCCCAAGCAATCCTAAACAAAAAGAACAAACCTGAAGGCATCACATTACCTAACTTCAAATTATACTACAAGGTTATAGTTACCCAAACAGCATGGTATTAGTATAAAAGTAGATACATAGACCAATGTAACAGAACAGAGCACACAGTAATAAAACCGAATACTTACAACCACAACGGACCTTTGACAAAGTGTACAAAAACACAGATTGAAGAAAGGACTCCCTATTCAATAAATGGTGCTGAAAAAACTGGATAGCCACATGTATAAGAATGAAACTGGATCCCTATCTCTCACCATATACAAAAATCAACTCAAAATGGATCAAAGACTTACATCTAAGAGCTGAAACCATAAAAATTCTAGTAGACAATCTAGGAAAAACTTCTGAATGTTGGTCTAGATAGAGAATTTATGCCTAAGACCCCAAAAGCAAATGCAACAAAGACAAAAATAAACAAATGGAACCTAATTAAACTAAAAAGCTTCTACACATCAAATCATCACAGTAAACAGACAATCCACAGAGTAGGAGACAATATTTGCAAACTATGTATCCAACAAAGAACTAGTATCCTCAATCTACAGTAACTCAAATAAATTAGCAAGAAAAAAAAATCCATCAAAAAGTGGGCAAATGACATGAACAGACATTTCTCAAGAGAAGACATATAAATGGTCAACAAATACACAAAACAATGTTCAAAATCACTGATCATAAAGGAAATGCAAATTAAAACCACAAGATACCACCTTACCCCCCAGTCAGAATGACCATTACTAAAAAGTTAAAATACAATAGATGTTGGCATGGATGTGGTAAAAAGGGAACACTTACTTACATACTGCTGGTGGGAAAGTAAATGAGACAACCTCTGTGGAAAACAGTATGAAGATTCCTTAAAGAACTGAAAGTAAATCTACCATTCCATCCAGCAATCCCACTACTGCGCATCTACTCAAAGGAAAAGAGGTCATTCTATCAAAAAGACATGTGCACACATAGGTTTATCACAGCACCATTCACAATTGCAAAGATACAGAAACAACCGAAGTGCCCATCAACTGATGAGTGGATAAAGAAAATGCAGCCTATACACTATGGAATACTACTGAGACATAAAACAGAATGAAGTATCTTTCACAGCAATTTGGATGAAGCTGGAGGCCATTATTCTACGCGAAGTAACTCAGGAATAGAAAACCAAATACCGTATGTTCTAGTTACAAACGGGAGCTAAACTATCGGTACACAAAAGCATGCAGAGTCATTTAATGAACTCTGGTGACTCAGAAGAGGGAGGGGGAGGAGAGAGATGGGGGATAAAAAACTATATACTGGATGCAATCGATACTACACAGATGATGGGTGTACCAAAATCTCAGACTTTACCACTATACAACTTGTCCATATAACCAAAAACCATTTGTACCTCAAAAGCTACTGAAATTTTACATGTACATATATATACACATTTCAACTAAAAAAATCTACCTAGTGAATAAAACTCCTATAGCTGGCCCTTTTAGTCTTTCCACTTCCTAGGTGAGAACAGCTCTCAGGGTGGAAGAGCTACGAGGCATACAAACCCCATAGTGATATTCTGTCATCCCACACAAACGCCGGGGCTGTATGACTCCATCGGGGCAGTACAAAAGACAAACTATTCCTGTCCTTTACTACTAAGAGCAAGCACATCATGCAGGCAGTTTACGATTATTTTCCACACGTCTTCTTTACTAGCCAGGTCGCTCATGTCTTTATATTTGACAACTGGCTACACAGCCTCAAAAATAAACACAGTGATGGAAAGGCTGCTCTGTTCCCCTGCTAATACACTTGTAATAAAGCTACTTTTGCAGAAGCTTGACGCTGTGGTCAAAAGCCACCTTCCTCCTCCTTCCCCCATAAAGATGAAGGTCTTGAATAAAACAGAAGCCACCCAGAGTCCAGTTCTGAAATGAAAATATCACACACATAAAAGCATTAAGATGTCCCCTATTGAGCTGGTTTCAAATCTTTAATTACTGTAATTATACGCATACATACTTTATCACTGTTTTCTAATGAGGTTGGCAAGGAGATAGAAACTTGGCATTTTATTCTTGGTTTAATGCGCTTGTTTTTATGCTTACTGTAACAGCTTGCTAGAAGAGCACTGGAGATAGAGTCGGATAAGCTTTAAAGGACAAGGGAAAACAGCTCCCCAGTGGATGGTACACACATGGCAAAAGGCCAAGACTAGAAGCACCATCATGAGGAAGAGGAATTAGCCAAGGTAAGCAACACCATTCCCAAACAGGAAAACCTGGACTGCAACCTACCTACCTCCTCTCCTCACTTCAAATAAGACTTCCAGCTTTAAAAATAAGGCGGGTGGCTGGGATGGGGGAGCCACAGCTGCTTAATCTGAAAGCACCTTTCAGTTTCTTTGCAAAAGTTTCCAAGTCAAGGGGAAAATTCAACACCCAAACGTACAAAGCGAGCTCCAGAGGCAAACGTCGGCACTTCTGAGAGCAGCAGTACTCCAACCTTGGTTCCTAGCCTTAGAGAGTTCTCCTGGTGAAAGAAGCTACTGTGAACCAAAGGCCCAGCCTTCCTGCTGGGGAGGAAACTCAGCAGTTTACGTGGGAGTCTGCTACCTCAATACAGAGTAAGTGAGGAAGTGCTGAGAGGTGGCAGATGGAAAGGGGTAAGGGGGTGGGGGCACAAGCTAGACCCAGACAGCTGGGGTGTTTTAAAAATGTAGCAGCCAAGCAGTGTGGAAACAGGAGTGAGTCTTAAGCATCTGATTAACTGAGAAGCAGCTGTGGTAATTTCTGAACTAGCTTCAAAACAAAATCAAACAAAAAAAAGGAAAATACACCCTTGCATTCAACTGTTAAACTGACTGCAAGAGTGATCAATGGGTTGAAAATAAAACTAAAGCTCGAGACACTGAGCCCTGCTCTAATGGTGTCGATGGCACAGGGCCATGCTACGGGGTAAAACCAGGTTATGATGAGTTCCCTGTCTGGGACTTCCAAGAAGCACAGCCTAGAACAGGATCCAAAACAGATCCACCCAATATTTAAATCCAGCCTTTAACAAAGGCCCTGTGGAGACACCAGACTAACTAATTTGAGCCTAAAGGGGAGACTCCTAAAAGTTCAGATAAACTTAGTTACTTACACTCCTCTATTATAGCAGAATTAGAAAGACATGTGATCTAATCATGTAGGGGGTTTTAAATTCAGCCAAAATAACTGGCAAATTTTCCTTGCTAAAATGGCAAAAACAAACCTTAAACAGAGTTGCTCCATTGTAATTCTTTACAGTAAATCAATAAAGTACATCATTCTATATAACATATTGATCAATACAACATATTTTAACCAAATTGAACATTTTAGTCAAAAAACATGAGTCTGGAACACAGAACAATATACATACATGAAGCCATTTATCACATTAAAATACATAAAGCAAGCGTGTAGGCATGTAAAATCTCATTAATTCCACATCTAGATACTGCAACCATTTCTGAAGGGTAGACAGAGGACTCCAGAGTAAAGAACACAGGACTTAAACATTTCAGTAGAGATTTTTAGGGAGATTCACAGAACTACCAATCAGGTGGGTCTTATGTTATTGGTTATGTATACTCATCTGGGGTTCTATGAGATTCCTGAGTCGTGTCTGCTTTGTTTCCCTAAATTAAATGCATACCTTTGGTTTTATTTGAACACATTGATCTCTATGCAGCTGGTGATTATCAGGAGGTGTTAGCTGTCTGTTCAATGTGCTCTAACAGTGATGTACTGGGCTAATTTAACCCAAATAGCTTTATAATTCTGTCACAACCTCTCTGCAGCCGCCTACTTTTTCTAGGGCAGGGAAATGGAAAAAGTGTGATTTAAGTAATTCAGCTGAGCTTATTTCCCTTGGGAAAAGGAGAGCTAACAGCTACTCTCAGAAACTAAGTAAGTCGTGTCTGACCTCTATTAGTTATTTAAATGTAGCCATACCTTTAACTAGGAAAGAGAAGGTGTGCTAGTCAGCTCCAGTGAGGATCAGGCTTCTCTGCTTTTGGCAACCAACTGATTTGAAATGTGAATTTCTCTCAGAGTTGTGCTCAGAATTTTCCTGATAGTTCAGCTGACATGGAAAAGTCTGAATGCAGCTGGGCACAGTGTCTCACACCTGTAATCCCAGCACTTTGGGAGGTCAAGGCGGGCAGATCACTTGAGGTCAGGAGTTTGTAACCAGCCTGGCCAACATGGTGAAACCCTGTCTGTACTAAAAATACAGAAATTAGCTGGGCGTGGTGCCACGTGCCTGTAATCCCAGGTACTCGGGAGGCTGAGGCAGGAGAATCACTTGAACCTGGGAGACAGAAGTTGCAGTGAGCCAAGATTGTACCACTGCACTCCAGCCTGGGCAATAGAGCGAGAATCCGCCTGGGGTGGGCGGTGGGGAGTCTGAATGTAGCACAGGAGAGGTGGTCTGTGGATAATGAAGGAAAGCATGGGTTGTTTGGAAGTCAAGTGTTCACACATGGAAGCCTGTCCCAAAATATGAATTACTTCCTTACTGCATTAACATTCTGTCTCCTTAAGTCTTCCCCTCTCTCAGTCTTACCCTTGTTACCTTCCTCTTTAAGCCTTGACAGGACTATGTACCAGCAGCAAGGGCACACACAGCCACATCACAAATAGCTGAATGTTCTGGGGGCACTGAAGGTGCTGGTTTTCTAGCTCTCCCCTAGGAGGTCCTTCCAGACACCGTAGCAGCCCCCACTTGCTGCTCCTCAGTGGCAGCCACCCTCCAAACCACTCTCCAACCACAAATCAGCCCCAAGAAGACCAGGTCTTCACCCCACTCAGCAGCTTCCATCCCACTCGACCCAACTTTGTCAGTGATAACACTTTGCTTTGTTTGTTTGTTGAGATGGAGTCCCACTCTGATATGGAGTCTTACTCTGTTGCCCAGGCTGGAGTCCAGTGGCAAGATCTCAGCTCACTGCAACCTCCGCCTCCCAGGTTCAAGCGATTCTCCTGCCTCAGCCTTCTGAGTAGCTGGGATTACAGGCGCCCGCCACCATGCCCAACTAATTTTTTGGATTTTTAGTAGAGACAGGGTTTCACTATGTTGGACAAGCTGGTCTCGAACTCCTGACCTCATGATCCGCCCGCCTCGGTCTCCCAAAGTGCTGAGATTACAGGCATAAGCCACAACGCCCAGCCTGCTATGTTTGTTTTTTAACCATCAAATATAGGGATACCCTCAGTATTCTCAGCACTAAAAAAAAAAAAAAAAACAGCTCCAAAGAGAGAAACGGAAACCAACAGTTTATATCACGGATCCCCCTTCCACCAAAAAAGCAAATGTTACACGGCACTAGACCACACCCCCCCACATCAAAACTGCAACACAAGCTTTCCAAACATAGGAGAGAAACCAATTCTCACAGTAGCAGCCAACATGTGAAAATACTTTTATTGCAAAATGGAAGACTATAGCTCAGCAAATACATACTGGAATGTTAACAGAGTAATTACACAGGTGGTTATGCAAACACTGGACCCATGCTTCAGTTGGGCAGGAGTATAAACATTTCTAGAATAGTATGCAAGCTTCAGTTACCTAGATCTGCAAGTAAACTTCTTTTACCTCTGAAAGAGCTCCCCCTAAAGTCAATCATTTTCCAAAGGAAAAGTCATAGTCAGAAACACGTTTTAAGTAGGTAAGAAAAGAGCACACTTGTATTAAACTGATGCAACAGTTTTTAAATGAGCATCTTACCAGGGACGGACCTGTACAGACATGATTATTCTCTTGTGTCCTGTAAGAGGGTGCTGCTGGTTATCTTAATTCAAACAAATCTTTATCCTTGAAAACTTTCATTTATTTATGTAATGTATGATGAGATCTACTATGTGCCAGGCACTATTCTAAAGGACTGGATATACGGCAGTGAGCAAAACAGGCAAAAATCCCTGCCTTCAGGAGGTTCACATTCTCGGAAAGGGAGAACAATGCACAGACACATAAAGGGACACAGGGGCATGTTCAAAGTGTGATGGAGAAAAATTAAGCAGGATGGGGTGAGGGTGAGGTGTTATAATTTTAAATGTCAGGGACAGACACAGAAAAAAGGTAACACTGTACAGAGATGTGAAGAAGGTGAGGTGAGGAAGTGTCCCAAACTGCATGGAAATCTCAGGAAAGTTTTCCAGACAGAGGGGAACAGCTAGTTCCAAGACACTAAAAGGCCAGGCGTGGTGGCCCCCGTCTGTAACCCCAGCACTTTGAGAGGCCAAGATAAAAGGATGGCTTGAGGCTAGGAGTTTAAGATCAGCCTGGGCAACACAGTGAGACCACATCTGTACGATTTTTTTTTTTAAATTAGCCAGGCATGGTAATACACACTTGGAATCCTAGCAATTTGGGAAGCTGAAATGGGAGGACTGCTTGAACCCAAGAGTTCCAGGTTTCAGTGAGCTGTGACAGTGCCATTGTACTCCAGCCTGAGTAACAGAACAAGACACCGTCTCTAAATACATAATACATGTATACATTCGTAAATGGACGCTGAAAGAAGAGAATGTCTAGGAGGTTCAATGATCAACAAAAATCTACACATTTTGCTGTTTCCTAATCTTAAAAACTACATCCCACATAGTGATTTCAAAAGGCTTATGGCCAGGCATGGTAGCTCACACCTGTAATCGTAGCATTTTGGGAGGCCAAGGCAGACGGATCGCTTGCACTTAAGAGTTCAAGGCCAGCCTAGGCAGCATGGCGAAACCCCATCTCTACTAAAAATTGACAGATGAGCCAGGTGCAGTGGCTCATGCCTGTAGTTCCAGCTACTCAGGAGGCTGAGGCAGGAGAATCACTTGAGCCCAGGAAGTGAAGGTTGCAGTGAGCTGAGATTGCATTACAACACTCCCGTCTGGGTGACACAGCCAAACCCTGTCTTAAAAAAAAGGGGGTGGGGGGGGGATGGGTAATTCTTCTCCAATATTGGAATATTGAAAGTTTTTTCTTAAATATACAGCATCTGGCACTACTGTGATAAATAGAAGTTTATGCATTTTGCTTTCCCGCCGTCCCTCAGTGCCCCGACAGCTTCTTGTCTGTAGTGAGTTAAATCCCAAAGGCGCTGGAAGTATGTTTAGCACCAAAGCAACCAAAGCTGGTAGGCTGAATACAGCACTCAGGTGGGCTGCAAGCCCAAGATGCCTGTACATGGATTCAGGAAATGATGTGCAAGAATCTCTACCTTTATTCTCTACACTACAACCATCCTCAACATTTGTGGCAGCAGCAAGGTGGTGAAGGAACTCAGCACAGAAAACACTGAAAATGGTAACAAGACCAAAACAGAGCTGGACGGAAAAAATATCCAATCTCTGCACTTCCAAAATAATAATATGATCCAAGCTTCTTCTTAAAATTTAAGATTTATAAAAAACAAAAGAGACTTTATTCTGAGTACAGAGGAAGAGAAAAGGAGAACTCTGTTGGCTAAAACAGAATGTGAACACTGGGAATTGAGATGGGAAAAGGCCAAGGCTGAGTGAAAGGAGTCAAGGCTGAGAATCTGGGGTGCTTGGGTCCCCTCCTTGCCTCCTGGTCCACTAGTGGTATAGCCTTGGGCATGACACTGTACTCTTCCAGGGTTTCACTTCCTCATCTACTAGAAAGAATTCATAATTCCTACCTTGTAGGATTGCTGTAAAAATTGGAAACAGCAGCTTAAAAGTAGCTAGGATGTTAAAAAGGCAATCTCAAAAGGTTACATGTTGTCCAGTTGCGTTTACAGAGGCTACTTAAAATGACAACATTATAGAGATGAAGACTTAGTGGCTGTCGGGGGTTAGGGACGTGATGGGGAAGGAGAGAGCTGGCTATGGTTATAAAGGCATACCAGATGGGACCCTTGTGATGGAACTGTTCTGTATCTTGACTGCAGTGGTGGTCACATAAATTTTCACATGTGAGAAATTGCACAGAATTAAATGTACATATACACAAACAAGAAGAAAATGTGTGAAACCCGTGAAATCTAAAAAGTGGCAGGGCATGGTAGCTCATGCCTGTCATCCCGACACTTTGGGAGACCTGGCAGCAGGGTCACTCGAGCCCAGGAGTTCAAGACCAGCCTAGGCGACACAGTGAGACCCCATCTCTACAAAAAATTTTTTAAATTATAGGCATGGTAGGGCATGCCTGCAGTCATAGCTAGCTACATGGGAGGCTGAGGAGGGAGGATCACTTGAGCCCAGGAGGTCAAGGCTGCAGTGAACCATGATATTACCACTGTACTCCAGCCTGGGCAACAGAGCGAGACCCTGTTCCCGCACCCCCCACCCCCCCCCAAAAAAAGAAAGAAATCTAAAAAGTGTTAAAGTGTTAATGACTGTATCAGTGTTAATTGCCTGATTGTGATATTGTAATACGGTTTTGCAACATGTCATCATTGGGAGAAACTGGGTGAAAGTGACAGAGAACCATTCTGTATAACTTCTTATAACTAATATGAATCTATGTATAAAACTACATATGATTTTTACAATCTCTTCACCTTAAAATGTCTGGCATGTTAGAAATGATCCACAAATGCCTTATTGGCCAAGTTATCATCTCACCTAAAAATCAGAAGTGCTAATTCCTACTTCCCACTAATGAGATTCTAGAGGAAATGCTCAGCAATGTACTGGCACCAAGTAAGAGCTCACTCAGTGGTCACTATCCTGGCCCTTCAAAACCTCACTAAACCAAGAAAAATGTAAACACTTTTTATATGACCAATGGAGAAACTGACAGAGTTTGCTGTCTCTGTAAGTATGCACCAAAATAAAAGAGCCCTCT
Organism: Ateles fusciceps; assembly: GCA_036589455.1. NCBI lineage: Eukaryota > Metazoa > Chordata > Mammalia > Primates > Atelidae > Ateles > Ateles fusciceps. The sequence goes on from JAZHEH010002605.1 coordinate 6,464,008, forward strand.
AAAAGAGGGAGAAGAAAGAAAATCTTCCGTGGTCTAGAGCTGCCTCTGTCACAGTGTTCTCCATGGAACACTAATCCCCCTGAGATGCTCCTAAATAAATCAATAAATAAATGGCCCCTGGTCAAATAAATTTGGGAAATGCTGCATATACCATCCCCCTGTGGACCCACCGATAAAAAGAAAATCCCTCTCCAAATTCACTTACCCGATCTTTCTCCAAATTTACTTGGTCAAAAATAATTTTTAATACCTACTGGCATCCTGAGAAATGCTCTCAGGTGTGGAATTTTAAAAGTCATTCTACATTGGTCAGGTACTCACTACCTCATTTCTTTACCCGTTATATGCTTGCTTTTCTTTATTTATTTATTTATTGTTGTTGGAGACAGAGTCTTACTCTGTCACCCAGGCTGGAGTGCAGTGGCCCGATCTCGGCTCACTGTAACCTCCACCTCCCAGGTTCAAGCAATTCTCCTGCCTCAGCCTCCAGAGTAGCTGGGACTACAGGCATGTGTCATCATGCCCAGCTAATTTTTGTATTTTTATTAGAGACAGGGTTTTACCATGTTGGCCAGGCTGGTCTCAAACTCCTGACCTCAGGTGATGTGCCTGCCTTGGCCTTCCAAAGTGCTAGGATTACAGGTGTGAGCCACCGCACCCAGCCACATTATGTACTTTAGAAGAGAAACAAATGGGCTTTTCCACAGCTCATGTAGTGGTTTTAACTACGCACAGCTGGTCTTCAATAAATGTTTGCTGAGTTGGAGTCAGTAAAAGTACAATTCCAGGATGACAACTGTAGGCATTAGGGAAAGTGACTTTCACTAATTTTTTTAGTCTCTCACTTACTGAAGAAAACAAAGGCACTCCTTTCTGGAACTTTCTGAAAGCCTGTCAGAAACTTTCAGGTGCCAAGTAGTATGCCCATGGTATCTGGCCTGAGGGGGAGCTGCTCACAAGCGGAACTGCAGTTAACAAGCTAATGTGACTACAAGGGTTCTGGGAACAGGCCTGAGTTCATTTTCTGTTGCTATAACACAATATCACAGACTGTGTAATTTATTTTTTTAACAGAATTTTAAAAAATGTTTAACCTTTCTTTTTAAAATTTTTTCTTTATTTTTATTTTTTTCTCTGTCTTATGCATCCTGAAAAAGAAATGTATTTCTTACAGTGCTGGAGGCTGAAAAGTCCAAACTCAAGGGGCCACATCTGGTAAGGGCCTTCCTGCTATGTCACAACATAGCAGAGAGTGTCATGTGGTGACTGAGCAAGAGCATGCTAGCTCAGGTCTCTCTCCTCACAAAGCCACCTGTACTATCAATGGGAACCGCCCCCATGACCTCTTATTTAACCCTTATTATGTCCCATAGGCCCCACCTCCAAATGCAACCAACATGTGGATTCGGAGATTAAGTTTCCAACACATGAAATTTAGCAGACACATTCAAACCATAGCAAAGCTCATGACTAAAAATACCCCTACTTATAACTATAAATCCTGAAATTCCTTTAGCAGGATGCAAAGACTTTCATACCACAAACACACACACACACACACACACACACACACACACACACACAAATCTGCCTGCAACTATTCCTAAAACAGATACTAAATTAAAGATAAGTCATTTTCATAAAGATGACTTAAGATTAAAGCCATATAGATGAATTTTGGAAGTCAAAGATCAGGCTTGGAAGGGTGGGGTGGGAGGAGTGTGCAGAGGGAGAAAGGTAAAGACTTTCCCCTAGAAATAGAAGAAGAAAGGGAAAACTAGTTTTATGTAATTCACAGGTCCATCAGGACTAAAGATACTGTTTCTGTTTACATGAATGACCCATATTCTAACTTGTAAAAACCATAAACTGACTGCAAAATGTTGCCACTTTTAAAAGAAAAATAATCAGAGTAATGAATAAGATAAAATTTTCTTAAACACAAACAAGATTTGAGGAAAACTTCAAAATCTTCCCAATTATATATATCTTCTACATAAAGATCTGGAAAGGAAGACTTTATCATAAGCCCCTAACATAATGAAAAAAATTCTCCAACACTCAAAGGTAAGAAAGCATACTCACCAAGCACATCCCACAAGGCGTACTCAGGCATTTTTAGGAACATTTCCAACACGTTTGAAAACAAAAATGGGTTTCAGATAAAACCTCAACTTAACTGGGACAGCCATGCTTCCCTAGCATGCTAGGTAGAACTGAGTGATCCTAAAATCACATGCATACGGCTGTCAGCATATCCATTCCTCAAGCATGAATAAGGGCAACACTAGTCACAACATTTCAAATTAGCTAAGACATGAGTTGGGAAGGCCAGGCTGCCCACTTCTCAATGTCCCTGCTACTCTTTCTCAGCAGTCCCCCCTGCAGTATCACAGGGCCAAATCTCTTCTCTTGGGCACAATAATTTGAGCAGCATTTGCCTTGGCTACCCCAGCCTTCTCCTCTCATTGGCCAGAAAACATGACAGAGAAAAAAATATTTTGGCAAACAAAATCTCTGGTAGTTGAACTGAATTTAACACATCAAAAAAATTATGTAAGGTTTAGCAGCGATCCCAGTGGGCTTTCAGAAATCAAAGTCCCCACAGACTAAACAAGCTGGAGATAAGAAAATTAAAAATCTGCCTGCTGAATAACTGTCTAGGGAAGATTTCTTACAAGGAGCCCGGCTATCTTTTTAAACTCTCACTCCTCACTGCAAGGTGCTGTCTTCTCTATTTCAAAGACAAAGTCAGTCTCTCTTTGCTTCCTTCCTTCCCCTCCCTCCCCCACTCATACATACAAGAAATGGTGATTTTTCTAACTGCCTTTAAAACTGAAGGAAGAAGAGAAAAGCATAAGCATTCTTCCTAATCCAGTGTTCTATTAATAGGACTGTTAATGCAGTGCAGGTTTTACAATACTGTAAATGGGAGGACAACGAACAATGGCTGCATTGTGCCACACCTACTCCCCCCACCCCTCAGGGAGCCTGAATGACGTCTTATCTGACAGCCCCATTTGGACATTGATACACCTGTGAAGTGACAGGCCCTGCCAAACTGCAGAAAAAAGTTCACCCTTTTAGTCTGTTAACATGCCCAACATCATTTAGGCCAATAATGCCATGTTCAAAAAAAAAAAAAAAAGTGAAACTCTTTTTCTTTTTTTTTTAGAAAGTGCTTTAGTTTTTGCAAAAGACTAAACCATTCATTTGGCCAGACTTGGCCAAACCTGCAATTTACACAGTGGGACACACTGTAACAAGTGGCCCAAATACCCCTAAGGGAAAAGCTAGACTCACAGATTCAGAAATGAGAAAAATGCCTCCGACTTGTCTTCCCGGTTCCACCCACTGTGCACATCAGTGCACCCACAGGAAATGATTCCCCCTTTCAGTTTCTCTGTTGTAATAGTCAAGGGAACGCAATCCCAGTATCAGGAAAAAAAATCAGCATGCCAGTGGAGCGCAAAGGCTGCTGGATCATCAGAGTGCCTCCTCTCAAATTCCAAACACAAACCCACATGCCCGAAATGCTACACTGAGCCAAGTGGTTGTGTGCCTGCCTCAAAGTTTTACTCTGCTGGGTGTCTTCTTATTTATCTTTGAGCCCTGGACCAGCTTAACGGCTGATACTTCTGCCCTCCTGGGTCCAGTGTCAAATCTGCCAGGAAAACCTCATCAACAGGCAGAGCGAGCCTCGGTGAGCTAGGGGAAGCCAGACACCAGAGAAGTGTGCATCTGAGAAATCAGCCTGCCCTGTCATGAGGTTCTGAAGCACCAGCTCACTGAAGAGAACATTAAAGGCTTCCAACAGCAGGGCTGAATGGATGTCAGCACAAATAAGTGAGTCCAAGTCCTTCCGGCTTCCTTTCCTGGCCAGAATGGGAGTCTTAGCTATAATGGCATTCACAGACCTCTGCCCAGCAGAGCAAGCCAAGAGAGAGCCTTCCATTAATAGCACTCAAGAAGCCTGTGACCATGGTACCCAGTGTCCATCTTCACAGAAAAAGGACAAGCTGTGATCCCAATAATAAATGCACAACCACCACAGAATACACTGTACACAGAAAGACGACACTTCATATTTAGCTTCCAACACTGAGCTAAATAATCAGTATTCTTGGCCACAATGACCATATCATAAAATTGTTATAGCAAGGTATTTCTGCAGCGCAATGCCTTCCTTCACAGGATAGCTACTGTCATCTTTGAATCCTCTTTGAGTCACATTGCATAAACTACATATAACCAAGTCCACCTGTTTTGCAGTGCATTTCCAGGCATTATTTCTCAGAAATGCATGGTACACATTTCCACTGTTTGCCACTTAGTATTCGCTTCAGCAATACATCACTTCTTTATAATAAAATGGCTCTATATCCCCTAACTTTAATGGAGTATGGGAATTCACCAAATTATTTTTTCCCCCTTGGAAGCGTTGCTTGACCTGGGTGAAGAAAGTTCATAATGACCACTTTATATATACCTTATGCTTTATAAGTATTGCAATGTTTAAATATAACAGGAAACATCTTAATTTTCTAATTTTGACTCTTCTTTATCTACAGCATGCTCTCTAACCCCATCCCCCCAAAACAATAGAAAACTCTATATACGCATCACATTCAAGTAACGCTTCTCCTTCCTGTATATTCCCACTCCTTTTCTACTGTCTGTTTAACATGGCCAGAAACAAATGTATAAGACAATTACAATGCTTCACCCAGAAATGAAATCTAGCTTTTCCTCTGTGGAAGAAATATTACAGTCAACGTAACACTGTCTGCTAGTGCTTTTAAGACCACAGCCAAGATACAAGACAAACTGTGCTCACAGTTTTGCTCAGAAATGGTTGGCCCAGGCATTAGATAAGGTTTTTCTTAATCAATATTAATTTTTCCTACCCAAAAAAAGTTATTTCAAAATGCGTGTGAGGCACTTCTGTGGTACTCCTTATATGGACAACACTAGCAGGAAAGGTAAGTCAGCCCAAACTGTCAGGCTAAATGCTTACAACCAGCTCAGCTGTAACTGAAAAGGTTCATCCTGCACTGACATAAAATCATCAAATGTATGACTTCAAACGCTGAGACAATCACACCTAGAAAACTGAAACAATCATAAATATGAAATCAAAAGTAATAATAATGCATTATTATTGATTAACGTCAAAATAGTTATGCCAGCTTCATTGACCATCTACTTGTTGAAAAGGCACTTTTAACTTAAGAAAGTAGTTCAAGCTTCTTCTTTCATTAATGTCAGAAGTACAGGTTGCTTACAATGAGAAGCTTATCCCTACTGATGATGAAGGAAACTGCAGCTTCTCAAGGCTTATTAAAATTAACGAATTTGAATCATGACTCTATAAATATCTATTTTTTGTTTGTTTGTTTTCTTTTTGAGACAGAATCACACTAGGCTGTCCCCTAGGCTGGAGTGCAGTGGTACAATCTTGGCTCACCGCAACCTCTGCCTCCCAGGTACAAACGATTCTCATGCCTCAGCCTTCCAAATAGTTGAGATTATAAGCATGCACCGACACACTCAGCTAATTTTTTTGTATTTTTAGTAGAGATGGGGTTTCGCCATGTTGGCCAGGCTGGTATTGAACTCCTGGTCTCAAGTGATCCACCCACCTCAGCCTCCCAAAGTGCTGGGATTACAGGCATGAGCATCTATGTACTTTTAGACTGCTTGAGTTTTTGTGGTATAAATTCATGAATCTGAAATTTCAAGTGCTTTCCAAATTGTAGCAAGAAACAGAATCTGACAACAACCATCTATGCAGGAAATTCCAGTTATCTAATTAAGTTTATTTTAGAGGTGAGCCCCCCTGAGAAAAACTCATTTAAAGCACAGAATTTCCTCCACGCTTATAGAGTGACAAACACACACACACACACACAAAATCACTTCTCCGGAGCCTCAGAACACAGTCTCCATCTCACCCCAATACTCAACCCCACTAAAAATAGTCATTCTGAAGTTAAGACCCATACCCACCTGCAAGGTAAGAGCTGGATGTAAAGAAAAAGCTACCGTTTAAGGGACCCTGAAGAGGATTCTTTTTTTCCCACCATCATTCATTAAAGACTGCACAAAGCGCCTCCATGCAAAAGAAGGTCTGCTGCACTGACCACAGACTGCCAGGGTGCCTGCCTGCTAAACACAAATTAATGACTAATTCATGAATTCAAGAAAACACCACACAAGACTCTAGCAGCAAAAAGCTCAATTAACTCAAAATTAAACAGTAGCCAACACCTGTGGTGTAGCTCCCCCAAGATAAGAACTCGGCTGCTAGAGGGCATGAAGAACTAAGGGCACTAACATATGGGCCATTTGGAAGGAAGAAGCGCCAGGAAAAACAACCTTGTACATCCTTCCATGCTGGGACCTTGTACTGAATTGAGAAAATATTTTCAGCTGAGTCACTTGGTGAGGTTTACACCCTAACCACCTAGAATCCTTGCTGCTTCCTGACATTCCCTCCCTTTAAACCAAATCTCTGGTTTTTCAAACCCACCTCTATTTAAGCATTCAACTAATGAAATAATGAGGACTGTAAAAGAACTTGAGCAAACTCATTGAATGGCTGACACAGAAGTCTTAGAAGGAGCAAAGTCCGGCCAAAGGAACCTCTTTCCCATACTATAAGCTAGGGGCATTTTGTGGGAGGAGTGTAAGTAGTATGGGAAGCAGTGAATGAACAAGTATATGAAGCCATGGCTTACCCCACGCTGCCATAAAAGATAGTCAGCAGACAAGAAGGAAATGTTCCAGAGATCTATGGCATAGCAATGTGAATATACTTTACTGAACTAAACACTTTAAAATGGTTAAGGTGACAAATTTCACGTGCGGATTTTTTTTTTTAACCAGAATAAAATTTTTTTATTTAAAAGAAAGATATTTAGCAGAAACAGCTCTCAGATATTTATTCTAAGAGGTTTCTTGGTTTGGGAGTTTGTTTGTTTTACAGACAGGGTCTTGCCCTGTCACCCCGGCTGGTTTAAAGTGGTGTGATCATAGCTCACTATAGGTTTAAACTGCTGGGTTCAAGTGATCCTCCCACCTCAGCCTGCAGAGCAGCTGACTAGAGGTGCGCGCCACCACACACAATTAACTTTTTTTTTTTTTTTTTTTTTTTTGGTAGAGACAAAGTCTCCCTATGTTTCCCAAGCTAGTCTTAAACTCCTGGCCTAACGTGATCCTCCAACCTCAGCCTCCCAAAGTCCTGGGATTACAGACATGAGCCACCTTTCCCGTCCTTACTCTGAGAGGTTTGGAGGCACTTAGTTATTTGTAAACTGGATTGAAAATAAAGGTAATCAAGAGGAAAGCAGTATTCCTGGTGTCTTGCCCAAGACACAGAGGAAAAATTAAGGGTTGTCAACCCACTCATAGTTCCTTCTTGGCTCATTCATGTGGTTATACTATCAGAAGCATCTAGTATATTTATATTGACTCTAAAGTCCTATGTAGGAAACCAAAGAGCTCCGGGGTCCCAGAGGTCACACCTTTTTATTTTACTGATGGCCTTGCCTTTGGACTGTAGCACTGAAAAGCTGCCCAGGAAGAGGATATTTGGTTCTAGATGTACATGCTTCAGAATATTTGGACGAGGGTGTCTGTCTGTACACTCATCAGCTTGATCAGGACGATTCTGCACTGACATCTATGAAAGTGTGGGAGTGCCTATCCAGGTGACTCCAAGGTCAGCATGACACTGGGTCCATGAGCAGAACCTTCCGGGGTCAAATTTCTCTCATGGTAAGGGAGAACTGCTGAATGGTGATAGATCTGCAACAAAATTAGACTCCCTCCCTAGGCAGTGGATTATGTCATCAGAAAGGTTGGAGAAGTCTTCGATGAGGTCAGGCTGGGCTTCATTCCTTCCCAACTCAACTTTCTGTGGTCTATTAGCTCAGGAATGTGTTTGGCTACAAGTAAAAGAAAGCTCAAACCTTTTTTTATCTTTTCACTTCACCACCCTTAGCATGCTTTTATCTTCGTGTTTGCTCCCTCTTGGTCACAAGATGCATGGATATTCTACCACCAAGTTCAAGCTCATGTTGAAAGCGGAAGAAGCTGAAAATCTGAAAAGGCAATCCTGTCTCGTGAAAGCATAGTTTTCCTAGAAAGCCAGAGCAGGCCAAGCATGGTGGCTCACTCCTGTAATCCCAGCACTTTGGGAGGCCAAGGAGAGACAATCACTTGAGGCCTTGAGTTCAAGACCATGTTTGGCAACAGCAAGATCTTGTCTCTACAAATAAAAAAATTAAATGAGTAAAGTGTGGTGGTACACAACTGTAGTCCCAGCTACTCAGAAGCTGAGGCAGGAGGATCACTTGAATCCAGGAACTGGAGGCTGCAGTCAGTATAATCGCATCACTGCAGCCTAGCCTAGGTGACAGAGCAAAATACTGTCCCAGAAAAGATAAAAAATAAAATAAAAAAAAATAAAAAGAAGAAGAAAGCCAAAGCAGACACTTCTACTTCTATTTAACTGGCCAGAACATGTGATATTGCTACTTCTAGGCCAGAGTTTCTCAGCCTGGACGCTACTGACATTTGGAACCAGACAATATTTTTATCTGTGGATTATCTATTTTTATCTGTGCATTATCAGCATCCCTGGCCTCTACCCACTGGATGCCAGTGGAACCCCATTCCTAGTTGTGAAAATCAAAAAGTCTGTCTCCAGACACTGTCAAATATCCCCTGCAGGGCAAAACTGCTTCTAATGAAGAAACGCTCTTAGGCTAATCACTGCAGAAGCTAAAATGAAAAGGGTCGTGAATGGGGCAGAGTCAGCCAATCAACGGTGTCAGTAGCAAATTCTCTATGTCTGTTTCTTAAATTTTTCTTAATTAATGAGCTTACTCACTACCATGCTAAGTATGTTGAAGAATGTAAGAGAAATGTACAGGCCGGGTGCGGTGGCTCATGCCTGTAATCCCAGCACTTTGGGAGGCCGAGGCGGGCGGATCACGAGGTCAAGAGATCGAGACCATCCCGGCCAACACGGTGAAACCCCGGCTCTACTAAACATACAAAAAAAAAAAATTAGCCGGGCGTGGTGGCACGCGCCTGTGGTCCCAGCTACTCGGGAGGCTGAGGCGGAAGAATCGCTTGAACCCAGGAGGTGGAGGTTGCAGTGAGCCGAGATTGCGCCACTGCACTCCAGCCTGGTGACAGAGCAAGACTCTGTCTCAAAAAAAAAAAAAAAAAAAAAAGAAAAAAGGAACAAAGTGTCCTCATCTTACAAGTACTAACAATAAAATCTGGAAAATCAAGATTGATGCACAAGAAACTATCAGAAAAAAATACACTATAAAAGACTACCTAAGCCATAGAGACAAGCAGGACATCCTTCAGCTGGCTCAGATCAATGGGAGTAAGAGCACATAATGTGTAGCTCAGATTACTTAATGAAGATGTCACTTCAGAGGTAGAACTTGTGTTTGAAGACTAGAAATATTTAGACACATGGCAAGAGAGCAGGAAAACAATATAAACAAAGGTCAGAAAATAAGCACACTTCAAACCTCAGGATCTACTCTCTGATAGACCTGGATTCTAATCTGAGACTTTGGGACAGCATTTAACCTGTCTGCACCTCAGTTTCATCATCTGAATAATAGAGATAATAACATCTACCTCTTAGGACTGTTGAGAGACTCAAAAGAGAGCAAATCAATTATAAGAGCATCTGGCATACAGTAAGCAAACAATTGTTAGCTTCTATTATGACACTTATATATCATTATTTAACATAATCATAATTCAGGAAGAGGGGTCATCTGTCAGGAATCAGAGAAGTCTTGCTAGGGAGCAGCTGTCATATCCTGAGCAGGACAGCCAGAACCTATAGTTGGTGGGTAAAGCCAGGCTTGTGATGGCCACAAGATACCAGGTGAGATCTAGGCAGGGTGGCAGGAGAAGCCACACAGAAGCACCATACACTCCTACAAGAGGTGGTGGCAGGAGGGGCTGACTGGAACTTGTGGATGAAATCAAGTGAGTGTCATGAAATCAAATGAGCTACTGGCCAATAGCCAGGGCCAGGTTAGTAGTAAGACTGTGTAGTTATTAAGTGATTTTAGCTCACAAAGCATTCTTACATACACTAACAGATTGATTTAGATATAACCAGACTATCCGTAGGTAAGAGAGAGCTACTCCAGCAAGACAGCTTTTTAAATTACTAAGTCACTGCCAAGCAAAGTGGCAAGAAGTAGGAAATGCAAGACTTGCCTTCTATTAGCACAAGAGACATGATGAAGCAGAGAATGATTCATGTAGTGTCTTTCACAGACACAGAGAAAATAAATAAGCTTCAAAAAGCATTTACCAATCTGTGCACTCTTACATGTGAGCAGGCCACCAGTGGGCCTTCTGAGTCCCAAGTTCCCAGCTTCCAGGTCCCAACTATTTTATGATCAAGGGACAAAGATAAAGGCCATTCAAAACTGTCTTCCTGGTATCCTATTTTTCCTGTCAAGATTTCTCTAGTAGTTAACTTGCACAGATGCTCCCCCTGAGTTATACACATTAGTCATACACTAAGTTTAATAAGTTCCACAAGCACATAATAAAAGCTTGAAGACACATAATAAAAGTTTAGTCTTATCTCAAAAAAAAAAAAGTACCCCACAGTGCCGGAAAACCACAAAGAGAAAGAGCAAGATGACCATGACCAGGCTGATGTCCCCATGGCATGGTTTTAGTGACTGCCCCCATCCTCAATTGTCCAGTTCCTATTATCTGGAGTCATTTATGTTGTCATCTATAGATGAGTACTTTTTTTGTTTGTTTGTTTACTGTATCCAACACGTTTTCAACTTCTGTGAAAATTCAAGGTACCAAATATTTTCTTAAACATTTAGTCCTTGCTGGCTGTTGATAAATATTGAACACTGACAACACAAAGAGACTGATATAATAAAAATCTGTGCCACGAAACCAGTGAATTAAAAAAAAATCCATTTATTATAAATCGTTCCTGATCGACCCAGTAACACACCACAGAAGCAAAAAGGAGCCATTTCCTGATTTCAGGGGACAGACTTACTCCTAGCACACAGAAGGGCTGAATAAGATTATTTTATTGTCATACCATCAGGAATAATAATCCTAACACTGGGCATTTTACATTTATGTTATTTTCCTTAATCATCACGCAATGGGGTGGATCATCATCGTCCATTATTTACACAGGAGGACAACAAGGCTCAGGGCGGTTAAAATAATTGACCCAAGGTCGAGTGGCTGAGCTGGAATTCCAAGTAGCAACTGTTTAACTTCAAGTCTCTTATTCTAAACCACCGAATGGCACTGCCACACCCTGAATACAACTAACGAAGTGAAAAGGCAACCTCGCATCCATCTAAACGCACCAAAAGCCCTGAGGTGAGCAGTTCAGTACACACTTTATTAAAGGCAAGAGGTGTCCAGACAATTTGCCATTTGCAGTCTCTCCACTTTTGTTATTTGTACTTTGCTTTCCCAAGGTCTAGACAACAGGCTGCTCACCCTTTCTCACCATCAAATACCACAGAATCTGGAGCAGCTCTGTCCAACAGAAACAGAATGTGCGCTGTGTAAAAATGTTTACATTTTCTTGTAGCTACATTTTTTAAAAAGACGAAAGTGCCTTTAGTAATATTTAATATTTAACCTCTTATATCCAAAACATTATCCTTGAAGCATGTAATCAACATAAAAAATTATTAATGAGACATTTTACATCCTTTCTTTCACAGTCGGTCTTTGAAATCTGGTGTGTATTTTAGACTCACAGCACATCTCAATGTAGACTAGCACATTTCAATTGCTCGGTGGCCATTTGTGACTAGCAGCTACCATACAGGACCACACAGATCTAGACCCTTAAGAGTTACATACACATACAACACCCCTTTAGGAATCTGTTCCATGTTTCTATAATGATCCAAAGAGGGAGCGCTCCACTCTCATTTCTATGCTTACACACTTCTGGGATGAAATTTCAGGAATACCATCTAATGAATGCCTGAAATTCCACCATGGTAGCTTCCACTCAGCTGTTTAAATGTAGTGTGTTTTGAGTTGTGTTTAAACAAAAATGCCCCAAAAGGGGGAATACTTTAAGCTAATACCTGTCTATCACTAAACCTTAGCTTACATGAAGGGAGCTGACAGCACATACAGGGGGAGCCAGTAGTGGCACAGAAGACAAAAATTAGATGGCTGACTTTTGGCAAACCTCACCTCAGATTCTATCACAAGTCCATGTTCCAAATTCCTTCTCTCCTCAATAACTTTAAAGGAATTATTTCAATAATTCCTATAAGAATAACTGTTATCAGGAAACTCCTGGAGCTTCTCTGATTTTCAACCTAATAACTTGAGGCAAACGCTGCAAACTCAAATGCCCACAGGAACCCGGGCGGGTCCCAAAAATGAGAAAAAAGGACCCGATGAGGCTGTGCCCATGTGAGGAGGCAGCCCTGACCCTAGCCCAGGAGCCCATGCCCGGTGAGATGGTGGCCCCAGTGCTGCAGGTCATCTCATTTCTCAAAAGAAGTCACAAATCTCGATTCTCAAGCTTATCACTTGATTTTTACCATTAGTAACTCACAATACTTTAGATACCCACATACAGGTAAACAGGAAGTGACTACAAAGCAAAGGCAGCCCCCAGGCACCAGTCTGCAAACTCTAGTGTTTGAGGGACACAAGCAAAAATACTAAGAGTGTGCTGAGGCCTGGAGGGGAGTTAACACTGCATCCTCTTTCGGTTATCACCTTTGCTGCCCAAAGAAGACAAAACCGTGCCCGCCCAGCTCTCTCTGAAACCGAGAGGAACACGGAAAGCCCAGACAAGGCGAGGTGGCTTTCTGCCACTGTGCTGACCCCCTGAGGCATTTTCATCTATGAAATGAGAAGTCTGGTTTCCATCAGTGCAATATTGGAAGGGTGGGATCCTTGCCCATGGTGAAGGGCCCTCTCAGGACCACGTGATCATCCCTGCTGGTGAACGCAGACCTCAGGCTGCAGGAACTACCAATCTTTTGAAGAGAAACCAAAAACACAAATTTTTCTAGAAAACCTTTTAGTCATTAAATTTTGGCAAATTCAAATCATGTTTCCAACACCATATGAGCCCCACAGGGTCACCCGTCTATAGCCCCTAGATCAGAATGTCTTCCAGCCCCAACAGTCTATCTACCTGCCTTAAACCTGTACAGCAGGTCCCTGAATAATATAATTTCATTTGGTAAATGACACTGATGAGAAAAAAAAATCAATTCCTGACTGGGACCACTCTCTGGTGTGAAATTTCCATGTTTTTCCCACGTTTGAGTGAGGTTTTCCAGGTTTCTAGTTTCCTCGTACATTGCAAAGCCATGCACATGAACTTCGTTGGCATGCCTAACTGCCCCAGTCTGACTGAGACAGAATGTGCGTGTGCATGTGTGTATGTGTGTGTGCACCCTGCAGTGGGTTCCTGTGCAGAGTTGGTTCCCTTCTTGTACCCTGCCTGCCAGGAGAGGCTCCAGCCACCCTCAACCCTGAAGTAAAACAAGCAGGTGGAAAAATGAATGAAGGAAGGAAGGGATCCAAATTATTGTCAAATTTAGATTCACCAAGTAGACAATAATCACACAAATACACAACAATAAAGATGAGGTACAAAACCAGACAGCAAGCTCAATATACTTGTTTTTAAACGCACAATGGTAGGGAAGACTCTACCATTTTCACTTTGCAAACATTTACTCAATTTAACCCATCACTAAGATGACTGCTATCACTCACTAATTCACAAAAAATTGGGTAATTATCTTATTTTTATTGCCCTTTCTTAAGTGTATGTAAAACTCACATTTATTTCTATGTTTAAGATTAGAAGTGCTTTTAATGGCCAGGCACAGTGGCTCACGCCTGTAATCCCAGCACTTTGGGGGCCCAAGGCAGGCAGATCACCAGAGGCCAGGAGTTCAAGACCAGCCTATCCAACATGGTGAAACCCATCTCTACCAAAAATACAAAATTAGCTGGGTGTGGTGGCGCATGCCTGTAATCCCAGCTACTCAGCAGACTGAGGCTGGAGAATTGATCGAACTCAGGGAAGCGGAGGCTGGAGTGGGCCAAGATCACACCATTGCACTCCAGCCTAGAGCAAAACTCCATCTCAAAAAAAAAAAAAAAGTGTTATGTTTATATAGAAGTTTGATGATCTCTTATAACTAGGAATCTGCAGTAGAGGCTGGACACAGTGGCTCACGCCTGTAATCCCAGCACTTTGGGAGGCCAAGGCAGGCAGATCACAAGGTCAGGAGTTCAAGACCAGCCTGACCAATATGGTGAAACCTCATCTCTAATAAAAATACAAAAATTAGCCAAGCATGGTGGCACACGCCTGTAGTCCCAGCTACTCGGGAGACTGAGACAGGAGCATTGCTTGAACCTGGGAGGTGGAAGTTGCAGTGAGCCTAGACTGTGCCACTGCACTCCAGCCTGGGCGACAGAGCAAGACTCTGTCTCAAAAAAAAATAAAAGAAATCTGCAGTAGAAACTTAACTGTTGTTTATATCAATGAGCCTGTGGTCAAACTGGTTTCCTTACATGATGTTTCACTTAAAAGTCGCAGTTTCCAAGACCCCATCGATGACATTTAGTGAGGACTTAACTACACTCTCATGACTTTACCACTGCATTAACTTAACCCCCTTTCTCTATCCATGTAAGTTTGAAAGTGGTGCTACTGATTCTAAGACTAAAAGACAAATAAGTAAAACATGATATCCTGGATAAGAACCTGAAATGGAAAAAGGACAGTAGTGGAAAAACGGGTAAAAATTCACATAAAGTCTGTAGTATAGTTAATAGTATTGTACCATTGTTGATTTCTCAGTTTTAATCAATTAACTACAGTTAAATAAGATGTTAACATTAGGGAAAGCTGGGTAAAGGGTACACGGGAACTTTCTAAACTACCATTGCCATTCTTTCATATATCTGAAATAATTTCCAAGTAAAATGACTTTTCAAAAACTCATAGAACCATATCCTACTCAAAAACGTTAATTTCATAGTATATTTTTCAATAAAATGTTTTTGAAAACTTACTAGGAAACAGAAATATGAATTGCTCTGAAACTTCATTCATTCTGGTTAACTATGAGACTAAAGGAGCCCAGAAAAGACTAAGAGGAAGCCCAGAGTGCACCAGCATGAGTTCCGTCTTTCGCTCTGCAGTTATATGCAGTAGCCAGTGGGGGATGGGATCAGCAGGCTGTTAGTAAAATATCATACGACTACATTTAGGTAGTTGTGATTAACTTGACATTGAGAAATTGCCACTCAATTGCTTTTTGCCTTGTAATATAAATTAGCTTACATTTAGAGGACTGGAGACATTATTTCCCAAACAAGAGAGGCAGAACTGAAATAATAAATGCAAAAGCTTTGGCATGGAATGCTGCAAACTGCACAGCAGACAGATATCTGTGCCTTCTAGAGAGGAGATTACTGACATCAATAATGTACAGGCTACTCAGATCACCCACATTGGAAACAGCACGTGAAGTCGCACCATCCTTACATCATCACATTTCCAACCAGCCCCCTTAAATCTTGTTTTTCTAATAAGGCAAGATATCTGTAAATAAATAAGTTGACATAATTTGAAATGCATGTAGAGAGAACTCTACCATGAATGGGGATCACTTAAAGCGGCATGAAAAGCTGTAGGAACTCTTCTTTATTTGCATTCTGTCATGCCTCATATTATGCTTTTAAATTAATTTGACATGTATAATAAACGTGCTTTAAGAGGGAACATGAAGTAAAATAATTAGCTTTATTAGTGCTTTGTGGCAAGCAGATTTACAGTGACTTTAAGCCAAAATGTGCCTAGAGCAAGAAACAGTTATTTTTCTCTTACACAAACACTTGTAACGCCCTACCACGACACAAACTATGTCCTAGTCCTGGGGTAATCAATGAGCAAAACAAAGGTCCCTGGGCTCGTGGAACTAACACTCCAGCACGAGAGAAAAGAGGCAAGGAATAAGATAAACAAAATATATACTCTATTAGGTTACACTCAATACTAAGGATTAGTAAATTAGGCAAGGGAGAGACAAAGTGTCGGCAGGGGTGTGGAAAGTTCACATTGGCGACCAGGGAAGTCCTCACTGAAAATCTGAAGAAAGACCCAAAGGAAGTGAGGTAGCAGGATAAGGGATCATGAAGACATGCATAAAGGGCAGGAAGTGAAAGGGAATTCCAGGCAGAGGGAAGAACACATGCAAAGAGCTCTGAGGTAGACTCAGAAGTCATCAAGAAACAGCAAGACCAGAGAGGGGGGAGGCAAGGAAGCAAGTGGGCGGGAAGCGGCAGGTGAAGCCAGAGGGTAATGGAAGGCTAGGGGCACACCACAGCTTGTCAGTCACGGTAATCACTTCAGCTTTTACTCTGAATGAGATGGGAAAAAGCGTGACATAATCTGCATACAGCTGATAACAGACTGAAGGGGATAAGGCTGGAAGCTGAAAGACCAGTTAGAAGGATATTCTCCTAATCTAGGTGAAAAACTATGGCAGCTTAGACCAGGGTGATGGCAGTACACATGATAAGAAATTGACTCTGGATATATTTTGAAGGTAGAGCCAATAGGATTTGCTGATGGGGTATGTGAGAAAGAGAAATCAAGAATGACACCAGGCCAGGCGCAGTGGCTCACGCCTGTAATCCCAGCACTTTGAGAGGCTGAGGTGGGTAGATCACTTGAAGTCAGGAGTTCGAGACCACCCTGGCCAACATGCCAAAACCCCATCTCTATTAAATACACAAAAATTAGCTGGGCGGGGTGGCACATGCCCATAATCCCAGGAGGCTGAGCCACGATAATTGCATGAACCTGGGAAGCAGAGATTGCAGTGAGTGGAAATCACACCACTGCACTCAAGCTTGGGTGACAGAGTGAGACTCTGTCTCAAAAAAGAAATAAAGGAAAAGAATGGCACCAAATGTCTTCTCTTAAGTAAGTGGAAGAGCAGGATGCTATTAATTGAGATGGGAATGACTGTGAGGGAAGCAGATTAGAGACTGGGAATGTTATGTTTGAAATGCCTGTTACACACATCCCAGGAGATATATCCAGCAGGCAGCCAGATAACGGGAGAGATACAGGCTACAAACATGAATGCGGAAGTCATCATACAGGTGATCTTTAAAGTGCTGAGTGTAGATACAGATGAGGAACACGTACCCTAAACACTTTGTTTACAGTTTGGAGAGATGAGGAATTAGCAAAGAAGACTGAGAAAGACCAGGAAAACCAAAAAAATGAGGGCATGTTTGTCCAAGCAGTCCTGTAAAGAAGGTATTTCAGCCGGGCGTGGTGGCTCACATCTGTAATCCCAGCACTTCGGGAGGCTGAGGCGGGTGGATCATAAGGTCAGGAGGAGTTTGAGACCAGACTGATCAACATGGTGAAACCCCACCTCCATTAAAAATACAAAAATTAGCTGGGTATGGTGGCACATGCCTGTAATCCCATCTACTCAGGCGGCTGAGTGCAGGAGAATCGCCTGAAACCGGGAGGCAGAGGTTACACTGAGCCGAGATTGTGCCACTGCACTCCAGCCAGGGAAACGGAGCAAACCGCCATCTCAAAAAAAAAAAAAAAAAAAAAAAGAATGTATTTCATGGAGGGAAATTACTGACTGTGTTAAATGCTGCTTGTAAATGAAGTAAGAAGGGAGTGGGACCTGACCATGGGCTTCAGCAAGGGGAATGTCACCAGTGGCCCCAAAAAGCAGTGCCAATGGAGTATGATGGGTCAGGGTGCAAACTAGACCATGATGGGCTCAGGATAGAATGAGAGGGGAGATGTTGGACCTAATGAATACAGAGGATTCATTCAAACATTCTGCAGTAAAAGCAGAAAAGAAACTGGCAAGTAGCTGGAGGAGAAATCAGAGTCAAGAGAGGATGTTTTTATTTAATGAGAAAAATAATAACTCATATGCCAGTGGGAATTTGGTAGAAAGAAGAAAATTGATGCTATAGGAAAGAGAGGGAAATTTTCATGAAGCAACGTCCTTGAGAAGGTATGTGTGAATGGAGATAGAACCTCATGCCCAAGGGGGTGGGAGCAAGGGCACAGACGCAGGCAGGTGGTGGGTGTGCTGGCGGGAGCACATGGCATTCTCTAATGATTATTTCTGGGGTTTCTGGTGAAAAAGGAAACAGCTAAGAGTAAAGAGACCATGGATGTTTGAAGAGCAAGGAGAAATCACGCAATAGTTGTCTGAAAGAGTGGTGGGAATTAACAGACACCAGAACCACAATGAGACTGCCAGATAGCAAGGGCCCACTGAAGATCTGTGATGGGCTTAGAGACAACCATTGGGGTGGTGTGGTTTTCTCCAAGCACATTTGGCCTCATGGGTGCAAGCATAGAACAGGCTGAGACAGAAAGGGATTTAAGCAGAACTGTGATTTAGTCAAGCGAGAATGACCAAGTGTGAGGGGTCAAGGGTGATGAGGATCTATGCCATGGAAGAGATTACAGTGGTTGATTGTGGACTTCAAACTGGGGAAAGGGCAAAGTGAGGACATGGTGTGAATGTGGAGCTGTGAAGAGGTGATGGATTCAACGGACTGAAAATCCTGGTGAGTCAATGGATTACTGAGGTTGGAGGTACCACACAAGGCTTGCCAGAGACGAGGAAATGGTGATAAGAGTAGGACGTCTGAAAGTGAGTGACGGAGGCACTGAAGTTACCGGTGATGAGAGGATCAAGACATGACTGTGGGATGGAGTGAACATGAGGACTGAAATCCTGGAGAACTCACAGGAGTAGTGTTGGAGACAGGGACAGTGAACCAGAAAAAAAAATGTTCAAAGAATGAGAGGAAGCCATTCGTGGAGGAGCAGAGGACTTGTGACAAGGAGGCAAAGTGGGCCATGCGGAGACCTGAAAGTCAGAAGAGGAGGCGTTTCAGGAGGAGGAGGAGCAGCAGTATGAAAACGGCACAGAGGATGCTACCCCAGCTCTACCCACGGTGCACGGGAAGGTGAAAAAGGCTGACCACTTGAGAGGGCTGAAGGAGAGGTACTATAGCCGGAGAGACCCAAGGGTGCAATAAAACAAGGAGGTGAAGGGCATGCTCCAGACAAGGTGAGGAAGTGGGGGATCTTGCTCATGACCGACACTGCGCACACAAACTACACAGTGAAGGGGCTTCGTGAGTTCCCTAGGGGAGGAAGGCAGGATTAGAAAAGCTGAAGTAAACAGGTAAATGAGGATCAGGACACGGGAGTGAAGGATGACATGGGAGTCCTGCCTTCCTATGACATAAACGGGAATAAGACACGCGATGAGATTGCTTCTGATGGTCAAGCAGAGATTGGTGATGGGCTGGGAGTGCAGAGGGTCCTTGCCAGGAGGAGCATCACAGGGATCCCACCAGACTCCTACTAAGGAAGGTGAGTGGCTGAAGAAGGGAGGGAGGCTGAAGAGGAACAAACATCCCTTGTTCACGGATTAGCAGAGGGACGTTCGTAAAATTTGGCTTTTCCAAAAAGAAGCAAAAATACCAATTTTTAGCTAACTCTCCTAGCAATTACCTTCAATCCTCGATGCGCAAAATAAATTTAAATCCTCTCTAATCCACTACTATGCATTTTTTAAAATTACAATTCAAACTCCCCAAAATTTCATCAACTCCAGGAGAGTACATGAAAGCACACAGAGCTTTAGAGTGATGCATTGATCACTGGGTATTATAAAACATTCCACATTGAGGAAACACCCAGTGAGGTGCATTCTTCTCCAAGTGCAATCTTAAAAGCATCAGAACAAGAAGGAACAGTTCTTAGGCTGGAGTGCTTCAGAAGGATTCTTGGAAGGAAACTGTGTGCTTGTTTTGTGTCTGGAAAATAAGATTAGACAGACAGTTGCACCACATTTCCTGACAGGATTATTAGAGTGTGGTTACCACCGTAACCAGTAAACTACATGTGCAGCTGGAGGAGGAGGAAGGTAAAACGCACCTTTTTCAAAAACAATCAAATCTTATAATTTTAGAGCTGGAAAGGATTTCTAAAAGCCCTGTAGTTGAATCCTTTGCCCAAATGCCCTAGACAGTATAAAGTATTTAAATAAAAACTAAAAGAAATACCCTTATAAAAATGTACCCAAAGAGAAAAATAGGTGAAAATGAAACTTTTTGGTCATGAGTTGGGAGGTGGTAGAAAGCTTAATAATAAGTACATAAAATGAAGAAGGATTTCAAGCCTAACTAGAGAGAGGCAAGAACGTACACTTAGCCCGTCTTATATGCTAAGTACTCCCTTTTCACTAATCATCACAATAATGGAGCAAGGTTACAGATTGAAGTGTCAGAGCTGAGATTTAAACCCAGGTAGGCCTATCCCAGAATCAGTGCTGCCTCCTAAGACTCCTGATGGCCCATCCACAGGTGAGCTGCAGTAGAGGAGAGCAGCAAGGGAGGAGGTGAGCATCCAGCCTGCCTTGGTCACCAAACAGCTCAGTGGCTTTCGGAAAGTCACTCCCGTTCTCTCTGAACCCAAATTTCTTCATCTGGAAATGAGATTAAATGACCTCTTCACAAATGGAAAACCAAAGATCCAAATAAATCTCTGGCCCGGTTTCAAACATACTAAGTTGCATTCTCAGAGGAAATCTTAATGATCAAATCACCCCAACATTCCCATTCAATCTGAATCATTCTCACGACGAAGACTCGCCCATCTTACACCTGAGTTCTTCTGAATGCGGGCTGCCCACTAGCTAATGAGCATACTCACTGAAGCTTTCAACAACTAGCCTCAGTAAGCCCTAAATATTTAAAGATATCACCTTCTTTCAAACAGTGCTTCCCAACCTTTTCCTCACCAAAGTGCACATGTGCCCTGCCCTTCGCCTTTCCAGTGTTGTTTCTGTTCTCCGTTCTTCCTCATAGATCATCGTGGACTTGGTTGAACAGTTTGGATCTAAATGTTCTCAGAACCTTGTGGAGAAATTCTGTCCGGCTAAGAGGCTTAAATTTATTTAGAAAAATGAGGTCTGTCTTATTACTTCTCCAACATATTTTTGACATTCTGAGTTTCCTTTTTTCTTTTTTTTTTTTTTTTTTTTTTTGAGACAGTCTCGTTCTGTCACCGGGCGCCAGGCTGGAGTGCAGTGGCAGGATCTCGGCTCACTACAACCTCTACCTCCCAGGTTCAAGCCATTCTCCTGCCTCAGCCTCTCGAGTATCTGGGACTACAACTGTGCACCACTATGCCCAGCTAAGTTTTGTATTTTCAGTAGAGACTAGGTTTCACCATGTTGGCCAGGCTGGTCTCGAACTCCTGACCTCAGGTAATCTGCTTACCTCAGACTCCCAAAGTGCTAGGATTACAAGCATGAGCTACCACACCCGGCCGACATTCTGAGTTTTCTATATATAAAAGATAGACAGACAAGAGGAGTTGAAAGGCTAGACTCTATGACTACCCACAGCCACCATCAGTTCCACTCAGATGCAAATATATTCTTTCCTTCTGACTCTGAACACTTCTTTCAACAACCTTTTTTATTGTCCCTGGCATCTTCTGCAAGTCTCAGACCTCTCTAGAATCTGACTATCTCAACTTAAATCCCAGCACAGTTACTTAACTAGCTGTGTGTGAAGGACAGCAGGTACCTAAAAGCCCAGAGCCTCCATTTACTCCTCTGTAAAAAGGCAATAATAATAGCACCTACTTCATAAAGTTCTCATGAGATCAAACAGGGATGTGGAGTGCTTAGAACACTACCTGATGCGCTGTTTGTTAACACGAGCTACGATCACGGCCGGTCCCTCTTGACTGTGAACCTTCTATCCTGTGTGTGCTTCCTTTTAAGACCTAAGTTCATTAGAAAACTACCACATTGTTACACTCCTTCCTTCTGGAACTTACCCCTTATCTTCCACAAGGGAATCACTTATTACCTGGTCACAGTTTATCTGAAAATTTCCTAACTCCTCTCCTGACTTCTGGACTCTAATCTGTCGCTTGGCAATTCTTATACAACTTTAAAAAAATAAAAAAAGCCTTCCTTATTAGCCATCTCCAGCATCTCTTTTGAGGCTGCTTCTACTGACCCACCATCCTGCACACTGGGGCATTTGAATTTCTCCTCGTAGCATGCAGTTCAGGGTCTGCTGATCCGCCCAGTCCCTTGGCAAGAGTAACTAATGCTCCTGTGGCCAACAGCATACATCTCAAAGACAGATGGCCAGGTATTGGGGTTCATTCTGAAATTATGGAACAAAGTGACATGCAATGGTGTATCTGGGCATTACATTTCTGCTCGCTGGCCTCTTTAACTGTCAGACCCTAAACCAACGATCCAGTATTCCTGGCCTCCAGCCAAAAGCAATACATTCTAATCATACTGTTCTTAGCCATTTAGAAAATCCTACAAGTTGGGCGTTGTCAAATAAGAAATACTCTATACTCAAAACGTTGTGACAAAAACATTGGTTCAAAAATAGCAATCATTTCAAAAGACATTAAGCTACACAGTGAACACTGAAAATTTTAATGGAAATTAACTTTGGAAGTAAGGAGAACTCTCTGCTTCTTTAGCACATGGCTGGAAAAATAAATGACACTCTAAAGGAAGGTCTGCCTAACTGGGTTAATCGGGGAGAGGGTCAGATTCAGACGCTCAATCAAATTTCTCTTTTAGCTCTATTTAGAAAATAGTCTCTGACTAGGGTAAGGCTAAAGAAAACGTCTTAAGGATATGGACAATGAATTTACAAGGAGGGAAAAGTAATAAGGAGCCAAATAAATTACAAAATCGACGATTTCTTTATGCTGGACAACAATGCAAGCAGACTGGGCAGGATGCTGGGATCTTGGAAAGTGGGAGGGTCATCTACAGCCGATTCTATGTCAATAAAATCACCACAACCTCCACCACATACTGAGAATGTGCCAGAAAATGACTATGTGAACAGTCTTTTATATTACACCTGATTAATCTTTATAAAGGCCCCAATGGCACAGGTTATTAAGGCTTAACATGGGTAAGTAACTTGCCCAAGGTCACACTGAGCAGGGCTGGGATTCAAACTTCAAAGCCTTTAATAAATGCCCTGCATCTACACCAGCATCTACACCAGCACCCCTGCATCTACTACACCAGCACCCCTTCATCTACGCCAGCACCCCCTGCATCTACTATATCAGCACCCCTGCATCTACACCAGCACCCCCTGCATCTACTACACCAGCACCCCTGCATCTACACCAGCACCCCTGCATCTACGCCAGCACCCCTGCATCTACGCCAGCACCCCTGCATCTACACCAGCACCCCTGCATCTACTACACCAGCACCCCTTCATCTATGCCAGCACCCCTGCATTTACACCAGCACCCCTGCATCTACTATATCAGCACCCCTGCATCTACGCCAGCACCCCTGCATCTACACCAGCACCCCTGCATCTACGCCAGCACCCCTGCATCTACGCCAGCACCCCTTCATCTACGCCAGCACCCCTGCATCTACACCAGCACCCCTGCATCTACTACACCAGCACCCCTGCATCTACGCCAGCACCCCTGCATCTACACCAGCACCCCTGCATCCACTACACCAGCACCTCTGCATCTACTATATCAGCACTCCTTCATCTACGCCAGCACCCCTGCATTTACACCAGCACCCCTGCATCCACTACACCAGCACCCCTGCATCTACTATATCAGCACCCCTGCATCTACTACACCAGCACCCCTGCATCTACGCCAGCACCCCCTGCATTTACACCAGCACCCCTGCATCTACTGTATCAGCACCCCTGCATCTACACCAGCACCCCTGCATCTACTACACCAGCACCCCTGCATCTACGCCAGCACCCCTGCATCTACACCAGCACCTACAACAGCACCCCTGCATCTACACCAGCATCTACACCAGCACCCCTGCATCTACTACACCAGCACCCCTGCATCTACACCAGCACCCCTGCATCTACGCCAGCATCCCTGCATCTGGACACCCTCTTCCAGCCAGAGACAACCTGACCCTGCTGAGAACTGAAGCTTCTATTGCAGTCCTTGCCAGTACTGGCCATCACAGCCAAAATGACCACAAATGTGCCTAAGCACACACTGCTGGGAGATACTTTTATACACAAAGAAGAACATCTGAGATACCTACTACCAGAATACCCACCAAACAAGGCAGAATACTAAAAACTGGACAGACTCCATGATAGGAATCAAAGTCAGTCCAGAAAAGGATCAGGCAGAATTCATACAAAGAAAAAGACGTCCTTCCCCTATGCTACATAAGGGAATAACCTTGTGTCAAGGAAGACTCTAATTGGCCCTCCACAAATCTCACTATGGAAGAAGAGGGAAGACAGGGAAAACCTAACCCCACCCTCATACACTAGTTGGAAGCAGCTAGTTATCGACAATGTCCAGAACTCATATATTCAAATGACTTCCCAAGAAGACTAAAATAGCTAAGCACAGGAAAATACTTTCCTTCCCAGGCTAGGCTCATTGAAGACAGTGGGTGTGCAGGTGAGAGGTGACGCTACTCACCTGTCCATAACACAAGTAACAATTTCTTGATTTTCACTTCCTTGAGTTTGTTGTGCTCATTTAAATTTATTTTATGTTGATGGGGACACAAATGGGAAACAAAATAAGAAAAAAATCATGAAAAGGAAATTCTATATTTTTTTCATTCACAGAACGTATAAATTTCATCAAAACTATAATATAGCCTTTAGGGGCTCTCTATGGGAGGATTCATGCCGGCAGAGACTCAAATTCTGAAACAATGTGATCACCCTTCAACTTTCAGCAGTAAAACTTACGTACTGTTTCTTTTCATTTTATATAACTTCCAAAGCACAAAAATAGCACAACCCAACAAGCGACATTTAAGTGTAAAATCCTTCCACAAACAGAACAACTCATTCATCAAAATAGTTTATCTCTAGAGAAAGAGAACAAAATAAAAAAAGAAAAAAAATAGTTTGTTATAACTGAATCAATGGCCTCCTTACCATTGAAATGAAATTTTCTGACCTGGCTCTATAAAGTAAATGCAATAATTTACATTCGTTCATAAGTAATGACATAATGGCAAAACTACTACCAAAAGTGTAAATTATCCTAATAAAACCAGCCAAGAAATAAAATTTAAAAAGTAGGACCAGCTTTTTTCAGTAAAACATACAAAAGAACCACTAGGACTATCTGTGGAATAATCCGCATACTATTTCCATCTTATGCGCAGAAAATGAGGACTGTGATCTGACAAGCTACCTGTGTAAGACAGAGTCTACCAAGGGGCAAACGTTTTGGGGACAGAGCTTCGCAGTGCACTGTCACAGCAAGTGGAGCACTGTACTCTTGTCACGTTTAATGACTATTTTTAACTACAATATATAGTACCCTTTTTCTTTTACACCAACACCATTTTATTTTATTTTTTGAGACAGAGTCTTGCTCTGTTGCCCAGGCTGGGGTGCAGTGATGCAATGTCGGCTCACTGCAACCTCTGCGTCCTGGGTTCAAGCCGTTCTCCTGCTTCAGCCTCCCAAGTAGCTGGAATTACAGCCATGTGCCACCATGCCTGGCTAATGTTTGTATTTTTAGTAGAGACGGAATTTCACCATGTTGGCCAGGCTGGTCTTCAACCCTTGACCTCAGGTGGTCCGCCCGCCTCTGCCTCCCAAAGTGCTATGGAAGAAGGAGGAAGATAGGGGAAACCTAACCCCACCCTCATACGCTAGTCAGAACCAGCTAGTTAGTTCCTAAAACCAGATTATAGGTATGAGCCACCAAGCCCAGCCACTAACACCTTTTTATTAATGTTTTTCATATCTTTTTATTAATGTTTTTCCTATCTTTAATTGAACCAAAATATCTGTTGCTCAATGAAGAGTTTGCAAAAACTCTTCACTATATCACATCCACTCTGACCAAACACGATTCTTTGTTAAGAGAACATTATCTACTACTTCATTTCACTACGCAACAAAAGCATCATTCACTGCATTGTCTTCATTCCTGGCTGGCCTCATTCACTCCACTTGAGGAGCCTCTGACCCACAACCATCACAATTGCCCTTCACACTTGTGTCTTCTCTATAGCACCTTTCAGAGAACAACACCGCACAGTTCAGATGTCAATGATGCCATTATGGACGCTGGACCTCTTAGAAGATGTTGGCTGGTTATACCATTGTGTGATAAGACAATTAACTTGACATTCAATTTTTTAGAGTTGGTCTAGATTTCAACATCCTTATGTTATACAGAGGTGAGATAATCAAGGTCAGAAGAATGTGCCCGATTATCAAAACACAACGAAAGAAACACAAATGTGCAAAGAAGTCTCACAGCTCACAAATGTTAAATGGGTCTTACACAACCCTCAGGAAATAATACTGAGTGTGAATACGTGGGAGAAAATACTGGAAACTGAACCATCAATATTTGAATTTTGAACAGATATGGGGCTGATTTGCAATAAGATACTTATTAACTTACAAGAAAGGAGAACTGTAGGGCAATAAGGAAGTAGAGAAATGCATTTGGATAGTTCCTTTTTTTAAGCACAAATAAATCATAAGCACTAGTTTCCTTAAGCCTCATGACATCATATTCCAACATAATACCTGCCCTGACAAGTAAGTCCTCCATTTATTCAAGCAGGCATATAGTTTAAACACAGTATGTTTATGTTCAATCTATATGCTGTCTTTTAAAGGGCAACTATGCCCAAACTACAATTGTTAGGGAAAGAGCATTTCAAAATGAAATTCCAAATGGCTTCTGACTCTAAGGAGGACATAGATTTTAAAGTTTACAGATATATACATTGCTCTATAAAGGGTACATCTAAAACGCTAATTGAAATAAACCATTTTCTGACACAAAGCAGGGCATAACTTAACAAACACGAAAATAAGTGCTCTGTGATCACTGACTTTTTGTTTCACTTATTCATGTAAGTAACATTTATTGAGTGCCAACCATGTCCTGTGTACTATAAAAAGGGACCTTAGAGTACAAAAATGGAATCGGACTGGTTTTTCAGGCTTAAAGGCTAACAACACTAGATTGTGAACAGGATGTTTGTATGTGCACTTTCATGAACGATTTACACGCATTAACTCATTTCATAATCTAGTAATAACCCTAAATATTACTAATTAGAGACGGGAGCCGAAGCCCAAAGAAGTTAACTGACTAGTCCAACGTCATACAGCTAGGAGCTGGGTTCGAACCCAGGCAACCTGTGACCAGAGCCCACACTCTTTGCTACCACACTGCCTTAAGCTGCTCACAGGGGAGGGTGGTGAGTAGAGTCTGTCACTGGAGTCGCTAGAAGGACTTCCTAGGGAAGCACACACAGAAGCTGAGTCCTAAAGGCTGAAATGAGGAGAGGAAGGTATTCTGGTCATAGGATGATGCAATAACCTACAAGCATGGAGGGATCAAACTTGTCACTGTCAAGACAGCTTGTAGTTCCTAATGCCAGAATGAGAAGGGTGTGTGCAAGCAGGAGAGGAGAAACAGCTAGAAACAGTGGCAGGGGGCAGAAAGCAGTACCTGAAAGCTGGGGGTGGGGAGACACACTGAAGGTTTTTATTGTTTTTGTTTTTTCTCCTGTGAATATGGAAGATAGGTTGAAGTGGAATGAACTAGGAAGCAAGGTGGGAAACAATCTAGGGTCTAAACTGAAGTAGCCAAATGGCCGAGAGACTAGCCAGCACAGTAACAGCAGGCAGAGAGCCCACCAGGAGTGCTTAACTTAAACACACACACTCTTCCTATAAAAGACGTGTACATTTCCATATAAGGCGAGTTTCACTGCCTGCAAAGCATACAGAAACTAGAGACAATAAGCAAAAATATGGATGCCAGCACAGGGCAAGCGAAAGCACACTGAGCATGGACTCAAGGCTTTAGCTCCACCCTGCCATCCCACACAGAGCACAGCTCACCTGGCCACTCAGGTGCTGCGTTCTCTACAATCAGTCTAGAAATGAACTGTAAGAACCCAGGCCGGGTGTGGTGGCTCACGCCTGTGATCCCAGCACTTTAGGAGGCCAAGGTGGGTGGATCATGAGGTCAGGAGTTTGAGACCAGCCTGGCCAACACAGTGAAACCCGGTCTCTACTAAATATACAAAAAAAAAAAAAAAAAAAAAAAAAAATTAGCCGGGCATGGTGGTCGCGCCTGTAATCCCTGCTACTCAGGGGGCTAAGGTGGAGAATCACGTGAACTCGGGAGCTGGAGGTTGCAGTGAGCCGAGATCGCACCACTGCACTCCCACCCAGGCGACAGTAAGAGACTCTGTCACAAAAAAAAAAACAAAACCCTTCTTGTACAGACAGCCTCTGAATACCATTTGTCTGAATACCACAAATTAGGGACAAGTCAGAATTAGTAAAACATGTAAAACGTCTCATTCTATCTCTCCTTTATTGGTTTATTTTAAACAATTGTTCACATTTAAGCACAGCCTCAGGAAAATCACAAGGAGATTAAAAATAACAGTACAACTATACCCAGAAAATATACTTTTTAAAATATACATTGTATTAAAATGGAAATTGCTTAATAGCATTTTCCAGAATATAGAATTTTCAGAAACCTCATTTCATTTTCATAATTTAACACATCCTTATAATTTAAAGCCAGGAACCCAGAGTGATTATGCATTCTTTATCTTATAACAAAATTAAATCAACAGAGCTGCGTGCTTTTCCAGATTTTCATGGATTAACTACCCATCTACAGAGAAGGCCTGAGTAATATACAAGAACCGGAATTACAAGTTGCAACACAAATTGCAATTTAAAACACACACCCTGAGATCAGCACATATGATTCCCAGAAAGACTTCATTGAAAGAAAAAAAGCATAAGCCCATGCAGGGCAGTGAAGTGAACAGAAGAGACAGGAAACTGAGTTTTTCTTCCAGACCAGTTCTTATTTGCATGACCTTGGCAAGTATCTTAACCTATATAGAACCCTTTGTAAAGACAGGCTATTTCCAAGGACAGCAGCAAAGATGAAATGACAGAAGAGGTCTGAAGAGCCTATGGTTTCAGACTGTTACTGTTCATGCTTCAGAAAATATCACCATCTCCAACAGCTCACTTCCCAACTTTGATCAGATGTAGTCAAGACTGGCCTAAAGACTTGCTAGCAAATCACATCCCTTAGATCTGTGAGAAGCCAGCCTTTCCAAAGACCTCAGGTTAACACTGCTTAGTAGACTGTCACAGAAGAGGGCTGTTAAAGGTTCATCTCAGAACTAAGACTTTTTTCAAAGCAATCACAAGATAAATATCTACCAAGTCAGCAAATGACTAAATAATTAATAAAATGATAAATTATTTAATTTTAAAATGAAATTATTAATAAGAACTATTATATCAAGTACCTAGTTGAAAAGGTTTTAAATGGTAACAAAATCTATAATTATCATCAAGGATCTGGGTCAGTAACAGGGAGAGAAGCAAGAGGTGTGGGCATGGAGATTATGTAAGCTGCTAACTGCAAATTCCCCATTTGATTGAGATGTTAATGGTTAGCAGTTGGTAGAAGAAACAGAATTTATAAAAGTCAAAAAGCAATTTATCCTCACCACAAATCACCAAGGCATGAGAAGAGAGAAAGCCAGGGAGTACAAGTTCACATAACTATAATACATTCACTCTCTCTAAGTAATTAATTGGTATAAGTGAATGTTGTAAGGGTGAGGAAACCGAGGTACTCTGTGTGTTCAGAATCAGGAGGGCCTCTGACCCCGTGGTCCCCCGACTCTGTTCTGGACACCTCTCCCTGAGGCAGCCACTACGAGCTGCAAGATCTCCTAACAAATTTCTCATCTCTGACACCAGAATCACTACTCAACCCTGAGCTACACCAGCCAGCAGGGTCTTCAGCTGAGTCTTTGAGGAAAGAATAACCACTTTGAGTGTTGTCCTGCAGACACATACACATGCACTCACAAGACACCAGCAGAGGAGAAAGAATACAGGGAAAGTACATTCTAGGATCACATCTGAAACTCATCATTGGTGTGACGCTGAGCAAGTATCTGAGCCAAAATTCATACCTAAGCATAGATAATATGTGGTGCTAACACGTTAAAATACAAGGAGAAGAAAAAAGGTTTTTGCCCCTTAATAACCTATAAAACATCAGGAAGTAATGACGGTTACATGGAGCCTACCAGTTTTCCCAGAAATAAAGAACCACCACCCATCCCCATCACCACTACCACAGAAATGACAACTGGTATAGCATTTCAAGCGATATTTCAAGCTGGGTTCCCACTAAAAGATACTTACAGATGTCTCCTTTAAAACCAACAAAAAACCTCCACTGTCAGATAGATTTGGGGAACACTGTATGCTAGTTCTCCTCTTAAAGAAGCAAAAAAACATATTCTTATTTATTTATTTACACAGTGTCTTGCTCTGTCGCTCAGGCTGGAGTGCAGTGGCACAATCTTGGCTCACAGCAGCCTCGACCTTCCAGGCTCAAGCGATGACCCTGCCTCAGCCTCCCAAGTAGCTGGGACTACAGGTGCACCCATCACGCCCAACTAGTTTTTTTTTTTTTTTTTTTTTTTTTTTTGCAGAGATGGGGTCTTGTGATCTTACCCAGGCTGGTCTAGAACTCCTGGGCCCAAGCAATCCACCCACCTCAGTCTCCCAAAGTGCTAGGATTACAGGCTTAAGCCACCATGCCCAGCCACATATTCATTATTAAAGACTCACTCTGAAAAGTTCTGCTGTCAAGAAATTTCTTTAAATTTATTTAACCAAAGCAGTTTTATTCACTTAACACCTTTGAACACTGGCATTCCAAGGGATACAGTGTAGCAAACAGCAGGGAAGGATCTTTCCACATTTCTGGAGAATCTCTACTTTTCTGGGCAAGGGCATCAATCTGTACTATTCATACAGGCTTCCTCCATATAGCAGGAATCACAGCACAGGCATCTCTCTGAGTGTAAACTATTTAGTCTCTCCAGCAGAAAGAGAGGACCTCTCTCTTCTGGGCCATATTTCCACAGACCCCAGTGAAGGACCCTTGGGTCATATGTCCACCCCCTAGACTAATTACTGTGGCCAGAAGACTACAGTGCAAAGGCCGGCAGGCACAAAAGCATCAGGTCTTCTGTGGCTGAAGAAGCTGAACCACAGTAGAATCACATGGTTGCTGTGGACATGAGAAGTTCCCTACAAGAAGTGTGCATGTGTGTGTGTATGCATGTGTGCATGGTGGGTGGTGCTACAGAAAGGAGAAAGAATCTCTTACCCTGAGCTCTGGAAGACCTAAATGACACCTCCATCTGGATATGTAACACCTATTTCAAATTAACACGTCCCACATGTTTTCAACTCTCCATCCCTTCTTCCTCAACTTGTTCCTCCCTCAATTTCAGCAGAAGTCAGTATCACATACCTGATCAAAACCTGGGAATCGTCCTGGATTCCTCTTGTTCCCTCTCTCCCCACCTTTGATCGTCAGCAAATTCACTTGATTCTACCTTAAAAATATATTCCGAACCCCCTCATTCTCTACACCTTCACGGCCAACACTCACTCAAGCCACCATTATCTCATACCTGGAGGAGCACAGTCTAACCACTTTCATTTTTGCCTACCTGTCTTACTACAGCATTCTCAGTGCCCAGCACATGACAACCACTAATATTTGTAAACAAATGAGTAAATGGGGAAAGGGCTCCTAGGCTGGACAGACAAAAACAGCAGATTTCCAGTTCAATCACTACTTTTATGACTATTATTACAAATCTTTACATTTGAGGTTCCTGGCAACAAAAGTAAAAAAGCAAATACACAATAGTCCCAGTGATTCAGGAGGCTGAGGTAAGAGGATCACTTGGAGTCCAGGAGTTCAAGGGCAGCCTGCACAATGGAGTGAGACCACCCGTCTATAAAAAAATAAATAAAAATATAAATTTTTTTTTAAAAAAGCAAACACCCTATTATTTTAATAAATTGATTTTTTAAAGGAAGCATACAGGGTTTTTAAATGAGAAAAGTTTTTTTTTCCCCTGGCATTAAATGCTAAAAGCAATTTAGAATATGAGCTATTCATTTAACAATTACTCATAGGTCCTCAAAGAAGCACTGAAATGCAAAACAGACTTATGATTCCTTTAACAAACAAGATGGACCTGTACTTCACAGTTGGCTTCTCGTATCAACTTTGTAAAAGCCAGAGGCAAGCGACAAAAATTAAAGGGCTACGGGAAGTGTAGAATAATGGGGTCCAGCCAGGTAGCTTTCTAGAGATCTAACAGCAAGGACTGAACTTTGACTCGCTTGGGGGATGGATGCCTCCCGGGGCCCTGCAGGGGGCGGTGAGGCAGAGAAGAAAGACACAGACAGGCTACAGAACAAAAGACTCACCTTCTTGCCTTCCCATTCCCATGAGTTAGCCCTGCGGAACTCTTGAAGGATTTTAAGTGGAGGAATGATACACTTGGATGTGCAGTTCAGAAAATCACTCCTGCAGCTGTGTAGACAATCGATTAGGGTGAGGTCACAGCCAAGGAGGAGCTAATTAAAAGGGTACTGAAGGTTTCCAGGAGAACAATGATGACAGTCTGAATGAAATTTTAATAGAACTTAGTACCCACAAAAATCTCTTTAGCCTATCACGGGCTATGGCTTCAGTGGAGCGTCTATCATGGAGGCAGGGCCCCAGGAATGTGCATTCCTTTTCCAGTAAATGCTGTGCAGGGCTTTTCCCCCCACCTGCTACTGAGGTCCTGGCATAACACAGAACATTTGAGTTGTGCAGCTCCTATATGAAAATAAACAGAAGAAAGCTGTTTTGACAGCAGGAGCCTGGAAGGAGGCTTAGAATCAACTAGTCCCGGAGTGCAAGCAAGTGAGATACTTCAATCCTCAACTTCCTAAGGGCAGAATAGTATACTGACCGAGTGTCTCCTCCTGGGAAGTTTGCTGCTTGCTGTTGAAGAGTGATTTCTCATAGAAACAATATTATAAGCAAACAAACCTCTTTCTACAATTTATCTTGATAAACATGATTCACTTCTGGGAAACTTTTAGCTAAATTATGTTACAGTAAGTTCCTTTCTCCTTCTCCCTCCTCCTCCCCCACCAAAAAAAATACATTAAAAAAAAAACCTTCTGAAATATAAATGTAAAGCAGCAAAATAATAAAATTGATCAACCTTCCTCAATCTAAGTCTGTAATGGAGCATCTAAACTGGTTCTTCAAAATAACAGTCACCACTTCCAAAAAGTGTCGCACCTAATGAGGATAAATCATGGCTTGTGCCATTCCAGATCCCATCCTCATCTGTCTTTTTTTTTTTTTAATAGAGACAAGGGGTGGGGGGTCTCACTATGTTGCCCAGGCTGGTCTCAAACTCCTGAGCTCAAGTGATCCTCCTGCCTCAGCCTCCCAAAGTGCTAGGATTACAGGCATGAACCACCGTGCCCAGCCCCTCACTGTCTTCTAAAACCAAAAAGGATTTTCTAACTTGGCTGAAACCTTCCTGGTCTCCTACCCTCCAGTTCTGCCACACTGTAATCCAGTTACCAAATTGTAATCAAAACAGAAATCTGATCATCTCTCCCCTTCTTCCCTGGCTCCCCAAAATCCTCGCCAAAGCCTTCCATATCTTAGCCCTCCCTGCATCGTCTCTCTCTGTTCCTTAAATTGAACTTCACAGTTTAAATTCCTCTCCGTCTCGTCGCCATTGCCTGCCTGGCTCACTCGAGCCTCAAAGCTAAACTCAGTCATCACCATGGAGCATCCCTTTATCCGTGCACTGGGCCATTGCCAGTCTATCATCGCGCAGCACCATGGGCACACCTCTTAACACACCAGACTGTTCAAGTCTGCATGTTCTCTTTGTCTTATTTAGCTTCCTGCCTCTAGTAGCAGCGTCAAGCCTGACACATCAGGGGCATTCCACTGAAGTTTACTGAACTAACTCACTCCAGAATGAAACTCTCTTCTCCTGCTTACCCTCAACTCCCTACCTTCAATTTCCTGACCTACAACAGCGTACCTCAGTGTGTTCTTTTAACAATGAATCCCTGATGCTAAATAGGATCATGTGTTTTGCACAAGTTGATCATTAAAAACTCTTATCAGAGACTAATGATAATGAGCTGATGCCCAGACTGGGAACTGAAACTTTGCAAATATCTTCTCATATACTGAATCACCTGAACAACTCTTTGGGGGAAAGATATCCCTGTTCTCTTTTCATTGTTTTCCTCAACTCTATCTTTCAAAACACAATAAAACAACAGCTGAGATACTCTGAGTATCTTTGAAAAATTTTCTTCTTGCTTCTGAAGCAAGAAGAAATGTGCATTTAGCTGTGACTGAAGGGGTGATCAGAATTCTTGTTCAACTTCTCCAAGAGATTCCTGACGCACTCCATTTAAATATGCGCTTCCCTCTCACCCATATCTTGGTCTGAATATCAGCAATGTCCCTCAGCAGACAGAAAGACTTTGCTCATGTGCTTTTACAAGATAATAGGAACTTCTGAATGTGCCATGTCCTGATCATTTAGGTTAAGGGTCAACGAACTCAAATGTATAAGGAGGCCAAAGTAGCTCTGTCAGAGAGCAAAGCCGGCTCTGTGGAAGAAACGACAGCCTAGAGGACAATGACAAATGGCAGTCAACATGGGCATGAGGGCCAGTGAGAAACACTAGGGAGGTTCTGGGATGGCAGAAAGCTGGAGAGAGCTTGCCACTGCTCGAAGAAAGAGCCTGATCACAACCCAGCTCTTCCGAATCCTGATAAGCACAGACACAGACCTAGCATTCCCAGGTCTGACTTTTTTTAAAAAAAAGGAGGATGGATTTAGATTTATGGCTGATATCTCCCAATTTATAAATACTGGGAACCAACATCAATTTTTTCAAATGCTGTATATTTAAAGCACAGTAGAGCAGGCTACAAGCCACCAGCTTGTGACATCTGTCTTCAGGCCTAAGTTGCTCATTATCACTTTAAATGGTCCACTGATTCTTAAAAACTTTTGTCTTCTCCCACATGACAGAAAGATCTTTTGTGACTAGAAATACATATGACCCTCCTAAGACTGGCCCTCACGGTAGAGCCCAAGATTTGATGTCCCGGGCTCAGGAACAGCTGGATTAAAGCGTTCATGTCAACATGAAGCTTTACCAAGCTCATCAATCCAGGATACTTTTTTCCCCCGTCTCATTTCATTTTTTTAAAATTTTTATTATGAGTACATAATACTTATATATATTCCTCCTATCTCAATTTAATTACCACAATCACCGTTTTTACAAGGTGCCAGGCAAGAAGAGGTGAAGGCAAACTGAGGCTCTGAGAAGAGTGCCCCCAAAGCCTGAATGATGTTAGATAACTCTGGAAAAGAAAGAGATGACGTTCCCAAGTTTGTATTGCGAAACTTGAGAGAGGGTAATGAAAATGTGACATCTGAACTCAGAGAAATATAACTTCTATAAAAAAGAAACGAGGCCTTGTAGCTCTATAAGGAATACCAGATAAATCAAGCTTGCGCACAAGAAGCAAAAAAATATACATCCAAGTAGAAAGGAAGCTTCTAATGAAATGTCCACAGAGCTCAGGGTCCGTAGTGACTTTAATGCAAGATTGAAGGCACTACCTCGGAAACTCCTAGCCAGTCTTGGAGAACCAAGCCCTACACTGAGCATGTACGGAGTCTTTCTGTTCCATTCGGTACTTGCCAGCAAAACTAAAACCCCTGCCACGATTCAGTCTCCTTTAAAATACCTCGTTAGTCCTTTACCCCTTTGCTGTACCTCTGGCTTGTCTGGCCACTGCTCTGTAAGCCCCCACAACTCCTCCTCCACACACACTCTTCTCCCAAGAGCTTGGCACAAAATAAAGATCTATTTTAGGTCTGGATTTAAATAGCAGTTTTCTTTACTAGCTTATTTCCTTATCTACTAATAGGGGAAATACCACCCACCTCAGAGTGGGAATTAAATGAAACAATAAACCGAAAGACCCCAGCTCAATGGGTCAAACATAAATAATGTCAAATATTCATTCCTCTCCCCCATACACATATCCTCCTACCAAGCCCCCATGTTCTATAGCTTATGACCCAAAATGTTAAAAGCAGAAAATTCTAAAATATTAACCATATTAAACAGAAGCTTGAAGAGATATGCAAGTTGTAAATCTCTTTTTGTTCTTCTTCCTCGTCAATATAAATTTGCTGAGTGACAGATTAAAAGACAGTCAGTCCCAAGAAGCTGGATTCAATACCATGGCATGAGGCACAAAGTAGCCCATATCAATAGCCAGGAACGATTTTACTGCAGCCTGTTATGCCAGTTGCCAGGAATTTTATTTTTTTAATCTTGAATGTTGCTTTAAATATAGTAATAAAAGAAAACATGACCGGCTGTTGAAGCCCATATGCTACTCCTTTTCAGGACTACAAAATGCTTATTCAGAGTTTGTTGTGCACAGCAAGAAGCAGCCAGAGGGGGAGCCAGTGAAATCAATGAAAACTCGCTGTTTGGAAAACTAGTAAATAGAACATTGGGTCTGTGTTTCTCTGGTTTCTCCTAATCTAAAACCCGTGACGTAAATCAAGCTGATTCTTGACGACTTCTTTCAATTTCACTGACAGTCCAAATAGAATGCCTAGCTAGCGATCTCTATGCTGCAAATCTCGGCTTCATCATATGAACTAAGCGCGTTGATCACTCTGTTCCTGAACTATTCCGCCATGAAACCACATTTTCCTGGTTTTCTTCTCTTCTCCCTGGCCATTCTTTCCATTCTTTTGCTGGCTCTTGCTCCTGTGAACGTCAAAGAGTTCTTTCCAGCTCAGTCCTTTGCCCACTCTGGCGCTTGCTCGCGTGCTCTCTCTCTCTCTCTCCCCCCACCACACACACACACTTTGGTGATATCACACCTATTTCAATTGCTTTACAAACTCCCCGTACACTAGCAAGTCTCAAATTCCTTTCTGGAAACTGTATCTTTCCTCTGAGCCATATCTGAAACCATATCATCCCTCTGGGCTGTATGCTCATTTTGCCAATAACAGGCCAACATCTTCACTTGGACATTTCATGAACACTCCAAACTCAATGTGTTCAAAAGTTATGTCCTTTTGCTACCCCACCAGTCTCCCTCATCACAATAAATAAGCTCTTTACCAGGGTGCAGTGAGCCAAGATCGTGCCACTGCACTCCAGCCTGGGCGAAAGAGTGAGACTCCGTCTCGAAAAAACTAATAAGAATAATAATGATAAGGTCCTTATCTATCCAGGTGCTCACACGAATCACTGATTGCTCCTTTTTCCTCAGCTCCCATATACAAGTCCTATCATTCCTACATTCAAAACATATCCAGAATCCATCTACCGCTTACCATCCCCTCCAGCAATCCCTAGACCAGCGGTTCTCAAACTTTTCTGTACATCACATCATCCACAGGACTTGCTGAAGCAGATTACTCGAGCCCCACCTCCAGTTTCTGAATCAGCAAGTCCACAATAAGACTGGGAGTTTGCATTTGTTACAGGTTTCCAGGTCATTCTGATAGGGCTGATCCTGAGACCACACATTGAGGAAACACTGCCTTAGACCAAGCCTGACTTCTCACCCCCCACTGTTAACACTGTAATTCTCTACTTAGAAGCCTCAGTAATCATTTTAAACATATCAGGTTATGTTACTTCTCTATTAAAATCAAATCCAAGCTCCTTACTGACCAGTATATGTAACCCAGCACGACTTCCTCAATATCCCTGATGCTCTTTCCTCACTGTTCCTCAGCTCCCCTAAAACCACACACTTCCTCAAGGCCTTTGCACAATCTGTTGAATCTGCCTGGAAACTCCTTCCCCTCATTCTTCAAATGGATTGTGCTCTGTTCTCCTTCAGGCCTCATCTTGTTATTTCCTTGAAAATGTCTCATCTAACTATCCTACACAGCTCTCCAGCCCACTCCAAATTCCCTATCGCTACACTCTTTTCCACAAGTTTTAGCCCTCACCATAATTAGTGTGTATGTGTTTGCATACGTTGTCTCTTGCTGCGTAGCAAGACTAATCAAGCCATATCTGTTATATCTGCTGTATCCTCAGCACACTGTCTGCTACACATTACATGCTGAATAATTTTTGTTGTACAAATGGATGAATGAATGAATAAATAATGGACTTTTCAGTAAAGGCAATAACTTCTAATTTCTAGCTAATGTAATGCTTAAAACCTCTCAGATTATTCGAATAATTCCCTGTAAGCCAAGCCAATTATCTTCCAAACAAGTCAAAACAACGCCATATGAGAGCTGTGGGGGAAAAAACGCTACTGAACACAAAGCATTTTCACAAAAACAGACTTACAGCAAAACCCTAAAATGTGTAAGCAAATTGTCTCTTCTAGTATTTTTAAAGATACTTAAATAGCAGCCTTCACACCAGATGACACTTTTCCAAATACTCCCAGATTAAGCATGTCACATGGTATGTGACAATATGTCAACACCCTTTCATAGAATACATACTTCTGCCTCACGTAATGGCAAGTATTCAGAGTTTCAATGAATTCTCTACCACGTGGATACAGAAAGCTCATCTCAGGGCGCAGCTCAGGGAGTGAGGAAAGGGCCCTTTATCTACCACCCATCAACAGCTGAGGTCTAAGCAAGAATCCTTCAGTTTCCTGAAGTAAGTTTTATATAGAACTTTCTATTTTCCCAGTAATACTCATTACACTAGAACTAATGTTGCCACATAGGAAAGCAAGCAAGCAGATGAAGGGGGAGACCACTGAGAAAGCTGAGAGGCCTTCTGTGGCCTTGCCTCTGGTCACCCTCAGCCCCACCTCCCTACCCTAGCTCTTCCACTTCTGCCCAGTGGTCCTCTTAGAGTTCACTTCCATGACCATGCCAAGCGCACTTCCACATTAGGGTCTACATGCACCCCTGTGCCCTCACCTGAACACCTTCTCCCTCACGTCAGCTCTCTGCTAAACATCCCCCCTTCCCTGGCACATTATCTACAACAGTACCCATCATGCTACTCCATCTCCTAACCTCCCGGCTCTATGACTACCAGATACTTTATCAGGTGTTTACCGTCCATCTCCCCCAAAGCCTGGGGATTTGCTTTGCTTGTTGCTTTACTCCCAACACCTAGAAAGTGCTTAGCTCACAGTACGCACTCAAATATCTTTTATATAAATGAAGGACAAGCTACATTCAGCTCAGTAGGAGAGGAAAAGCTTTAAAACTGAACAACATCCTTAGGATTGCTGTGCCAGGCGTAAGCATTCTGCAAAAATTTGCTGCTATTTCCTGATATCAGGAATTTGCTTCTCATTTTCGTCTGATGAGAGTGTTTAATATCTAAGAGAGCTTTGCTCCTATAAATACGAATGCCTGAATAGGCATTCATATTTAAGCACCCCCCCCAAAAAAAAAAAAAAAAACTCGTTGAATCTTGAGGTGTCAGATTCTTTAACACAATTACTGCCTTGCATTGTGGACTCTGACACCATTCAGGGCCTCGTCAGCTCTATAAGTGACTGCAGCAGAGTGTCCCTCCAGGGACATACTCAAGGCTCCTGTGCATGCCCAGCATGGGATCTGCAACCCTCTGTGGCAGCTGCAGCCAGGAGGTGTTCCTACAGGTCTGTTCCTTTGCAGGGCATTAAACAGGGTTAACTCCCCACAATTCATGAATACCTGGAGTATGATATGAGCCATGGGCTCCCAGATAGAGTATCCAGACTTGGGATGCCAGCCAGATAGGTTTGTCTTCTATCTCTTTTCTCTGTGCTGTTTTCCCTTCTGCCATAATAGTCAGTTATCACCACTGATCACTGCTCCTCCATCCTTATTTTACGAGCTAGCAAATCAAAGTACCCTAAATCCTAAACTATCTTTTTAAGCTTCTATAATTTGATCACTTACATGTGAAAACTATAGTTGAAAGGGGGAAACAATGAAACAAACAGAGGAGCAAACTGTGCTCTGCACAGTCGGAATGTGAAGATGACGAATGCAACAGTCCCAAGTTGCAAAGGTTTACAATCTAGTGACTATCCATAAAATACGCTGTCATGTTACTTTACTGGATAAAGTAACCAGGAACCATAGAAACCATACTTCTATGATTTTCAGAAACGCATGCAACCATTTGTAAATTCTTTAAGGACAGCTTCAACTAAGACAAATAATCAAGCTTTTTAGGCTGGAGTGCAGTGGTGTGATCATAGCTCATGGCAGCCTCAATCTCCAGGGCCCAAGCAATCCTCCCGCCTCAGCCTCCCGAGTAGCTGGGCCTACGGACATGTGCCACCATGCCTGATAATTTTGGGGGCTTTTTTTTGCCTTTTTTTTTTTTTTTTGGTAGAGACAGGGTCTTGCTCTGTTGCCTAGACTGGTCTCGAACTCCTGACCTCAAGCAGTTCTCCTACCTTGGCCTCCCAAAGTGCTGGGATTACAGGCATGAGCCACTATGCCAGGCCTTTAGTTTACATTGTTTTACTTGTTCCTTTCCCTTCTCACTTTTCTACCAATACTTTTCCAGATGTTGAACCAGGTCAGGCACACAAGATACAAGTCACTAAAAAGCCGATTTTTGTGTCTGTGCGTCTATCTGCTGGAATTCGAGAACTACCTAGACAGCAGACTACTGAGAGAGAAACCTTCCAAATGAAGCTGGAATTACTTGGAATATCTGCACAACAACCAAGAGTGGGGGAGGAAAGGGTGCACCTGGGAAAGAATGAGCTAATCCAACCATCACAATTCTGGCTCTCCTCTGAGTCTTCCCTGATACACACGGACCATAAATCATCATGCTGCCTTTGAAGCTAAATGGAGCAACCTAGACACAAAGAATCATGCCTTGGACTGTGTGGAATGCCACTCTGTTAAAAGATGAGATCCTGGCTTCACACTTGAATTGGTCTTGTGAAAACTGTGTGAATATAGAGAAGGAGGGGCAAAGAAATATAAAAATGGATCTTACAGGATAACAGTAAGCTACCTGAACATCACAAAAACTCTGCTCTTTAGAGAGCTTCAGTCTAAGACTATGAACCCAGTAACTCCTTTGATCCAATTCTAGCTGGAGTAAAGAATGTATCACTGCAGTGTGTAGGTAGCATTTTTCAGGTGGTCACAATGTGGGAGACCAGTTAGTAAGGCGAAGGCTACAATCTCAGGAAAATGCAGCACTTACTGACAGTCACACACATTTATGTTACCTAAACAGTGTGTGTACTGGTGTCTATGTATGTGCATGTGTGCATTTGTAAATGTGTGATCCAGAGCACTTTAATAAGCACTCTATTTATTCCTTTGTATAAAAGCATTGGAGGCTGGGCATGGTGGGTTATGCTTGTAATCCCAGCACTTTGGGAGGCCGAGGCAGGCAGATCACTTGAGGTCAGGAGTTTGAGACTAGCCTGGCCAACATGGCAAAACCATGTTTCTACTAAAAATACAAAAATTAGCCAGATATGGTGGACAGTGCCAGTAATACCAGTTAATCAGGAGGCTGAGGCATGGCAATCGTTTGAACCCAGGAGGCAGAGGTTCCAGTGAGCTGAGATCGTGCCACTGCACTCCTGCCTGGGTGACAGAGTGCACTAGATTTCTTTGAAGTTAACTGAATGAGAGCCAGGCATGGTGGTATAGGCTGTCTCACAGCTACCTGAAAGGCTGA
This sequence comes from Ateles fusciceps, assembly GCA_036589455.1. NCBI lineage: Eukaryota > Metazoa > Chordata > Mammalia > Primates > Atelidae > Ateles > Ateles fusciceps. Next base: position 6,505,831 of record JAZHEH010002605.1, read on the forward strand.
GGCAGGAGGATCACTTGAGTCCAGGAGCTCTAAGGCTGCCTAGGCAACACAGCGTGACCCAGTCTCTTTAAAAAACAAGTGAAATACATAAACAAATAAAATTAATTAAAAGAATGAAAGGTTCAAAACAGTACCAAATATTCAAATTTCCTGCATTTTGTTGATTCAGTCAGTTATCATTTTTAGATGGTATTTTTGTTCTTTTATGTGGAAAATTCTTTAACCCTATTTGTGTAAAATATCAGAGGCTGTAACATTCCGAGCTTTATAATAACACTATGCATTCACCATTAATGTACTCAGAGGCCAACTTCCCTCAAAACCTTCCCTGCTCCTCAAGGCTAAATCAGACCCTCCTCTCGGCTATGGAAACATCCTGTGTGGCCTCCAGCAGCGCCCACCAGAACACCTACCTTACCTGTCTGTCCCTCAAGTCTGAGAACAAGTCAAATGCAAAGACTCTATTCTTGTTTTGCCACAGAACCTCCTATATTCCTGCAACCCTGTGGGTGGGTGTCAATAAAGATTGAAAAATGTTAAATGATCACATTTTACTAGCCAAATATCATATACTATACTACAAGGTGCTATAAATCTCCCCCTCAAAGGGTAGTTTCTCAAAAGACAGGTACTCAGCTATTTAAGCAGAGGCCAGACAACCAATGTGTGGAGAATTCCGAATGTGTGGGTTGGGGGTGGGGGCTGGGGGAGACAGATGAGTAGTTCAGAAAGGTCTAGATAAAACTTGTCCAATCCATGGCCTATGGGACACATACAGCCCAGGATGGCTTTAATTGTGGCCCAACATAAATTCATAAACTTTCTTAAAACATTATGAGATTTTTTTGCATTTTTTTTAGATCATTAGCTATCATTAGTGTTAGTGTATCTTATTTGTGGCCAAAGATAATTCTTCTTCTTACAATGTGGCCCACAGAAGCCGAAAGACTGGACACTGCTGGTGTAGATCTTTAAAGTCTTTCCCTAATCCTTTGGAAAAGCCAAAGTTCACCCTCCCACCTGTACTCCAGAGCAAATGAGAAGCAGCTTTCAACAAAATCACCACTTCCATCAAGAATGCCACAGAATGGGCCAGGCGAGGTGGCTCACTCCTGTAATCCCAGTACTTTGGGAGGCCGAGACGGGCGGATCACCTGAGGTCAGGAGTCCGAGACCGGCCTGGTCAACATGGTGAAACCCCGCCTCTATTAAAAATACAAAAATTAGCTGAGCATGGTAGTACATGCCTGTAATCTCAGCTACTCGGGAAGCTGAAGCAGGAGAATCACTTGAACCGGGGAAGCAGAGATCGCACTATTGCACTCCAGCTGCTTGGGCGACAAGAGCGAGACGCTGCCTCCAAAAAAAAAAAGAAAAAAAGAACGCTAAGGAATGTTACCTCAAACATCTGACCAGCCTGCAGGAAGAGGTCACTGATTGTTTCCTTTTCATACCTCACCAAGGCCAACTAAAACCACACAATTTGTTGGGGCAGGGGGGAGGGTAAAATGAGTTGTTATATGTGAAAAGCTCACAAGCAGTTCCTGGCAAACGATAAGCACTCAATAGCCTTAGCTATTAAACATTTGCTTTCCATTTAGTTCAAATAAAGGTAAACCAAGACATTTCAGTGACAGTCATTTTCCTTACTTCTAAGTCTCCATTACATTATTCAGCTACTCATGCAAATGAACAAACCTAAGAAATCACCATCCTCAAACAAACAAACAATATACCCTCCTCTGCAAGTCTAGGTCTTCGCTTTGGTGGATGCAGCCAATGAACCAGGTACTGCTTCCTCTAACCCCATCAGAAATCATCCAATGTTGCCCATTCCTCCTCCAAAACCTGTTTCTAATGTACACAGAAGGGTGGGCAGGAGGAAGAAGACAGAGAATATACTATCTTATTTACCTTGCTGGAGTGTTTTTTCTCTTTAGAAAAATGTCATAAACTACCACAATTAACACCATACTCTAGCACGTTTTGAGTCTTTAAGCAAGATTGACCATTTTCATCGACTAGTTCTCATTAACTAATCTTCATTGACTAGTGTCTGAAAATAACATGCGCAAGTACGTTTCCTTGATAGGCAGGGTAAACAGTACTTAACTAACCCACTTTCAGGGAGCTATAACAATATATTTCTTTAAAGAAGTGAAAATGGGCTGAGGCAGGAGAATCACTTGAACCTGGGAGGCGGAGGTTGCAGCGAGCCAAGATCGCACAACTGTACTCCAGCCTGCGCGACAGAGCAAGACTCCATCTCAAAAAAAAAAAAAAGTGAAAATATGTAGAGATTCAACATTTCTCAAATTGCAACAAAGTTATCTCACTCAAGAAGATATTCTGCAGAGGTTCCTAGCTTCTAGGAGTTATCTACTCCTTTGAAAATGTAATAAAAATTATGGGTCCGAGAAAAAGGTATATTAAATGTGCATGTACCTTTCATGAGATTAATGGGCTCTAGATTAGGACAGTTAGTCTAAAAAACAGATACTAACTCTATGTGTGCACTGCCCTCCCCTAGCGAAAAGACTACCATTCTCCCTTCATTAGCTACTGCCAGATTTATAGACTCTTTCCTGTTAAGGAAATGCCCTTTGAAACTGGCACAACTTTTAATATCAAAGGGCATGGCTTAGAAGAATGCATGCCACAATACACAGCAAAACCTTACCTAAATTATTTTCCTAAAATTATTAAATACTAACGTTAAATATTATTATACTAAATACGTCTTAATCATAAAACAGGTATTTTATTACTTACAAACATTCATAGAAAGTCAGAACAAGAAGTCAACCATGTGATACCCAGTACAGTCTGCAGAGCAAAGGATTTCTCTGAATAAATCAGAATAATTCACAGTTAGTCAACATGTAAGCTAAGGAAGGCTTCTATAGGCTAGAGTAGGACCCTTTAAGAACAGTCTATCCCCTTAGTGATTTTAAACAGGGTAGCTCCTTCTCATTTGATTTGCCCTCCTATACCCACATTAAATTGCCTAATTCATGAGTAAACATCTAGTAAGAGCTCATGGAAATCAATGAGCCTAGTCTCAGAAAACACGATTTTCAAATTCTGGTAATCACTGAGTAAGGGTGCACTAAATATAGGGTTCCATTTCAGGTCCAAAGAAAAAGAGCATTTCATTCTTCTCTGATTGCACCTGGCCTGGCTATTGAGCACCTCACAAACCAGGGCGAACAATGGCTTTGAGGAGATGAGGCTGGGCCAACATCCAGGCCCCCAGGACAGCCATCTGTTCCTGACTCGCCTTCCTAACGCAACTCCCGGGAGCATCTCCCTGGCAAAGAGAACGAGGCTCCCACGTGGGGTCTCCTGAGTGGCTGATGGGTCTGAAGTTTTATTAGAAAATGGGACTCCCAAAAAATGAAAGAGATCTTGCTAAGGGAGTTCAGCCCACCTCCCCTCCAGTGGTAGAGAATTTGATGTAGGAAGCAGAGAAAAAAGGAACAAGAACAGGTTAGGAGCCTTCTGCAGCCACTTGACATTTCCCACAGTAGGACTGATGACAAAGAGCTCAGAAAGATCAAAACAACAAAAGTCCAAGGCTTCATTTATCAAGCTCCCCCAGACACAAGAAGAAAATATCAGAAACTGGAGAGGACTGTTCTCAAAGCAACACCAAGGCCTGATAACCTGGGTCACATATATTCATCCCTGTTCCTCACAGTTGCCCAAACCAGTCTTTCCCTTCCCGACCCTCTCCTTTCCCACCTCACCATGGATGCTGTAGTCTGAGACCACCAAGGCAGCTGCCAAACGGATGCCCTGTTGCTCCCCTTCCAACCCACTGCGTGCACAGCTGTCAAGGCAACCCTCCCAAGCAGACCTCACTCCTGCCTACAACTTCCTCATCCCTTCAGTTCAGAGAGAAGAAAATTAGAGACCGCTTGGTCTGGCACATTCCAAGCCCAAGAGCCCTGCATATGGTTGATGCTCACACAAGGTCGAGTTAATAAAACAGAAACAAATCTAATAGGCTTTATGGTTTCTACACAAGGTTAGCACTTACTTCCTCACTACTTCCAAAAGGAATTTGAGATGACTTAAAATAAAATGCAGATTCTAAAACACCCAAGAATTAGACAAGAAGGAAAAGGAAAGTAAATTAGAAGCCCTAAAACAGGCCAGGTGCAGTGGCTCCTGTCTGTAATCCCAGCTCTTTGGGAGGCTAAGGGGGGAGGGTGACTTGAGGTCAGGTGTTCTAGATCAGCCTGGGTGACATAGCAAGACCACTTCTCTACCACTTCTCTGCAGAAAAGAATACATATGTATATATGAGCCCAGTATGGTGGTGAGTGCCTGTAGTCCTAGCTAGTCAGGACAATGAGGTAAGCGTTGACTGCACGAGTTGGAGCCTGCAGCGAGCTATGATGGCACCACTGCATTCTAGCCCAGGAGATGAGACACCCCCATCTCTATCTAAAAAAAAAAAAAAAAAGCCTTAAATAAAGGAAAGCTTCCAATATATAGTTAAAAAAAAAAAAAAAGCCTAGGAATTTCCTGGAAGATGAAAAGAATATGGAAATGAAATCATGTTAAAGCTTTCACTAAATACAAGCATTTCGGGTAGGGTGCAGTGGCTCATGCCTATAATCCCAACACTCTGGGACTTTCGGAGGTCAAGGCAGGAGGACTGCTTGAGCCCAGGAGTTCAACACTGGGCAACACAGTCTGAAGTCTTAGCTAATTTATTTATTTATTTATTTTAGGGACCTCATCTCTAAAAAAAATGAATGAATAATTAGCTAAGCATGGTAATGCACACCTGTAGTCCCAGCTACTCAGAAGGCCGAGATGGGAGGACTGTTTGAACCCAGGAGGTAGAGGCTGCAGTGAGCCATAGCCCTCCAGCCTGGGCAACAAAGTGAGACCCTGTCTCCAAAAAAAAAAAAAATTTAGGAAAAAAATCCTAACTTTGAGAAATTTCTCCCATGGAATTGAGCATTCGAGAATAAACAACATGCTCAGTCTCCTCAGTAACGGTTTTTAGTTTTAAAATTGTAGTAACAGTCCTCAAACCTTCCCTCTCTGCTCAACGTTCTCATTAAAAACTAAAGGCCAATGCTAAACGTTACTTTAGAGAAAGAGCTCTAGGACCAGAGTGCCACATCTCCAGGTGCACTGCTTTCTAGTAACCTAACATGACTCTAGGGTAGCAGGATAATGAGGATTTAACAATTGGCCCTCTGGCTAGTCTGCAGGCTGTGAATTATCTCCACTGATTGTTACAAAGAGAACTTCTCGTTCTTCTCTTCCCTCTTCTCACTACTACACTTGACTAGTCAAAAAAATAATAATGCTGGACGTGGTGGCTCATGTCTTTAATTCCAGCACTTTGGGAGGCCGAGGTGGGCAGATCACCTGAGGTCAGGAGTTCAAGACTAGCCTGGCCAACATGGTGAAACCCCGTCTCTACCAAAAATACAAAAATTAGCCAGGTGCAGTGGCGCGTGCCTGTAATTCTGGCGACTCAGGAGGCTAAGGCAGGAGAATCGCTTGAACCTGGGAGGCGGAGGTTGCAGCGAGCTGAGATCATACCACTGCACTACAGCCTGGGCGACAGAGTGAGACTCAGTCTCAAAAAATAATAATAATAAATAAAAAGTCCTCTGGAACATAAACTATCTCATCCAAAATCACTAAGGCAATTCAAAACTGAGACCTTGACAATCCCCGGGAAATGGCTGTCCGTGAGGCTTGAGGGCCGAAAGGACGGCATTTCTAAACAAACGCAATACACCTGAGTGCTGCGCCTGCGCCCACTCCTCACACCATGCAGTTCTGTGCCAGAAAGGCAGTGTTCCTGACACAATTTTAGCCTGTTTTAGAATAATCACTTCAATTAATTAAGGCTGGTTTCAATTCTATCTTCCTGGTCGTTAGAAGCATTTATCAGTTTAATGTCAAAAAACATTTCTCAGTTTAATGTCATCTACAGACCTCATCAGCACCAACATCACCGCTAATTGAAGGTTTTCAGCTGTGACCAAGTCACAACATTTAGCCTAGGAAGAAAAGGACAGAAATAGAGTAGGCTTACAGTGTTTCTTAAGTGTAATGTGCAAATAAGCACCTGCAGATCTTGCTAGACTACAGGACCTGGTTCTGTAGGTCTGGGAGGGGCTGAGATTTTGCAATTCTAACAAATGCCAGGTAATGCCAATGATGCTGGTCCTAGGCCACAATGTGAGTACCAAGGGACTAGACGGTGCCTATTAGTGTTTAATTCTGCTGGATCTGGTTCTGGCTAAGCACAATGAAAGGAAAAGTAGCAGCTTAGAATATTGATGAATCAAATCCTGCCAATTCCCAATTTGTGGGAAAGGGTACCTTCATTTAACAACACTGTGAAACTAAGAATGCATTTTGTCATGGAAAGAGTAAGAGGATATCTGAGGTGGAATTAACTAATCTGCCTGGAGGGAAACACAAAAAACAATGGCAGGTGGGGGAAGAGATGAGAGAGAAAAAAAGCAAGCAGTGGTATGGAGGAGACTGTGGAGAGCCAGTGCCCTGCTCAAGCCCCAGTCTGGCACCTGTCGCCATGGGTGGCCATTTGCAGAGCCCTTACAGTAGACATCGGAGGGAGTGTTCAAGCTGCTATGTTTGCAAGAGGGATGTTTATAACGCGGGAGGCCGATCATCCTCACACAGTGAACAGTAAATGAGAAGAGAAGATGCTTACCAAAACAAAGGATCAAAGCCAACGCTTCGAATTGGTATGTAAGAGAAAACCTCTCCACGCCACAGGGTTCCTAGGATTAAACAGGACAGACTAGGATATTTTCCTTAATGCAATGGAAATGAGCAGTGTCCTTATAATCTGAGACACACAGCCTCGTCCACACTCTGCCTCTCATGTTCTGCAACTTTAGGAGCACACCTAAAGGCTCTGCCTTCACTTTCCTCATCTGTAAAAGAAAGATCATTAGGACCCACCTCACACAGTTACTGTGAGGATTAAAACAGATAATACATATAGCACAGACATATAGGAAGCTTTTAATAAATAGGAGCTATTATATTTTTCTCCACTGCTTTCTCACAAAGCCACAGGTTGTTCCATGCCTACTATAATGTCCTCTAACTCAGTGAAACTTTTTCAGTCCCCTCTGAGTTTGCTGCTATTTTTCTGACTCTGAAGCAAATTAGTATATACAGCAAAACATTAAATATGCAGGCAAAATCTAACCATCATAAAAATACAAGTTATAGAAGCATCTATACACAGTATACACAGCTGTATCATAGCCAGGTCCTGCAATAAAGCCAAGTATATACTCCACTGTTGGTAAATAGCTGAAAGATGGAGACCGTCTCATTAAGGAAACAGCTTGATGTAGCAGGAAACAACATGGATATGGATATGACATACTGATACGGAGAGCAAAAACTAGCTGAACTATCACTGTGAATACATATGTGCGTGTGTGTTTGTATACATATATATGTATATGTATTGTGTGTGTGTATATATATAATCTTTTTTTATGTTGGCTTCAAAATTCATACAGAAAGGCTTGCCCAAGAGTTTAGACCTCAGACTTGCTCCAGGATTTTCTATGTCCTTTAACCTAGCACCTTTATTTCCCTATATTCAAATATCTTACCCACTTTAATGAGAAAAAGACTGAATATAAACACAGAATCAATAACTGAACACATAATTTTAAACTCTCACTGGACTCACTAGTTTTCATCACCTCTTCCCCTCCAAGTCTCGTGAGGGCCTGCTTTAGCAAAACTGACTTCATGTTTCTATATCCTGTGGTTTCTCATGCCCACTCTGAGAAGTGAAAAAAAGTTGAAAGGCAAGACGTCAGAGAGGGAACAGAATGAGTCAAACTCCAGATAGGCGAGCGCTAAAAACATGTATTTATAAGTTTAAGGCAGCCAATTTTTTTAAGTACACGATTTCTGGTTTCTCCCAAATAACCGTTAAAAAAATTTAAAAACATAAAAAACAGCTTTCCCTGGGTAAAGATTTTTAAAATGCTGGCACTATTCATACACACAGGAAGGTCTCCCGTCCTCCACTATTTGCCTGACTGCTAACAGTCAGCTGTGGCCCTGGCCCTGCCCCTCATCCTCATGCTGCCCAGAGTCCCTCCAAATAGGTGGTAAGCTCAGTGCCCTGATCCCCCACATCTTTCTGCCCACTATATATCTGCAGCCTTATAGGACCAAATCTATACTGGCACAAAAATATAAAATGGTAAGGACAGCAAGTCGAGCAGGGAAAGTGCACCAGGGGAACCGGCCAGGCCTGTGGGCAAGCCCGGTGGAGGACCCAGCAATTCCTGTTTATCCGAAGAAGAAACCCATTCCTCCAGGGCAGGCTGCAGGCGCTGGCGAGGACACAGTGAAGGGAGGAAAAGCTTCTCTCTCTGTAGGCAAAACTTCAAGTCACCCATCTTGCAAATCTAAGCTTGGTTTGTTTTCTTCTTAATCATTCCCACACTCGTAAAGATAACTGTGTTTACTATGCGGGGGAAATTTTTTATTTTCAAAAAACATTGTGGGAGGTAAGCTCAGCTCATCCACAGTGTTTGCGGGGTTCTTACTGGCCAATTTAGGAGAGTTTCTCTGAGTTCATCACATGCTGCTATCCACTAGAGGACAGAAGCATGATTAAATGAAAACCTTCACAAAAGCTTTCTGCAATTCAGAAAGTGAAACAAGGGTTTCTTCTCCTCTCTACTCATTCCCCTCCTCTGGCTTTTTTTTTTTTTTTTAACTGAGTCATGCAAAGGAAATGTCAGGCATTGGCAGAACAGAGGTGGGACATTACAGAGATGGGCCAGCTGCTCCTTAAATAATGCAAATCTCCTACAACCTGACAACATTTCAAACTGTTTTCACTAATTTCTCAGGAGAAAGCAAGCAAACAAAAAAGAAGTAATTTGAAAGCGGGGGATGGAGGATTCCAAAACCTACCCCAATAGTAATGCTGAATGACCAAAGGAATAAAACAAAATAAACACTAAAAGGAAAGTTTCCACATCAGAGTATTAATCTCCCAACCAAATAAGTGACCTCAATTAAAGAGACTTGCACATTTGAGTTTAAAAAAACAAAAAACAAAACTAAGTTAGGGATTAAATGAAAATTCCAGAGTTATTATGGGTGTGGCCCTAAGAAAATTTTCTTTCTTCCATCCATGGAGTTTTGCCTTTTTAGAAGCTTATGTTGTGCAATCATCCTGGCTATTTTCCCAGAAGAAAAAAAAAATTTTGGTGGAACAAGTGGAAGGATGCCTAAAATTTGGAAATCATCCTTGGTATCTTAACCAGAGAAAAGATCTCAAGTCTCTTGTCTTGGGGAATATACACTGCTGTACCAAAGCAGTCAAACAAAATTTCAGCAAGTTTACGACACACAGAAGCCCAGCCCTCAGTGAGGCTGCTGCCAGGAGTTCTATAAATCTTGGGTGCTCTGAAGTTTATTGGAGCACACCCAGATGGAAGGGGGTGAGAGGAGATACGGACAGGATGAGATGGAAAGCTTTTTAACCCTTCACCTTGACAAGGTGTCTTACTGTGAAAGTGTTTAATTTAGAATGTATATAATCAGCAATAACTAGATTTCAAGTTCCATGAGCACAGGACACTATTTCACCCTTTTGTGTCATGGTTGCCTCCCACAAGACATGATATATGTGATGGATGTCAAACTACTTTTATTGACTAAGAGAGAAATAATGTCCCAGCAGTTTGATAGGCAGCTAATGCCTCCAGGGGACAAAATGAGCGGCTGGTTAAGCAAGAGTGAGATGGGAGAATCCTGTCTTCAAAATCGCCTTGGAGGTAATTTTCAAACTACATAACCCCTGCCCCTCTAAGATCATGACACACCCACAGGAGTTAGGCCTCTTTCCCCTCTTTATCCTTCTAAACTAAGGGTGCCATTGTTTCTGATGGGTGTGTATCATATCTATTAGGTGTATACCTTTGCAGGTTGCGGGGGATAGATGGCTAATGATTTACAGCTTTCACAATAGAACCTTCAGAATGGGAGGAGGGGGCAGGCACCTGGATCTGACGGGTCGGGGTGGGAACTGGGGCTTAACAGCTTTTACAGCTCTTCATCTAATGCTCTTCTTTTCAGCTCTATAGCCTACAGCTGATGCAAGACCTGGGGCTTCCAATTCCTGGACTTCTCTGGACTTTTATGGAGCGAACTGGCTCACTTACTGGTATCCTTTTTGAGATCCTTAGAGATCAGCTTCCTCCGGTTAGCCACGTCAATGACTCCTTCCAAAAACTTGTTGATGGCAATTAACTGCTGTGACCTCCTTTCCTATTCTCCTATCTTTGAGGTGCCCATGTCTGTTTAGTCCATTGCTTTCACATTTTGGAGACACGTTGAAAAAAATTAAGATATGTATGTGACAACGCACCATGTTTTTAGTTTTTGTTTTGTTTTGTTTTGTTTTTTGAGACAGAGTCTTGCGCTGTCACCCAGGCTGAAGTGCAGTGGTGTGATTTTGGTTCACTGCAACCTCTGCCTCCCGGGTTCAAGCGATTCTCTGGCCTTAGCCTCTAGAGTAGCTGGGATTACAGGTGCCTGCCGCCATACCCGGCTAATTTTTGTATTTTTAGTAGAGATGGGATTTCACCATGTTGGCCAGGCTAGTCTCAAACTCCTGACCTCAGCCTGCCTCAGCCTACCAGGATGCTGGCATTACAGGCGTGAACCACCACGCCCAGCCTCAACCCACCATGTTTTATAGAAGCCATTTTAATTGATTTAAGGTCTTCCCTGCCAGATCCCAAAAGAACAGAAATCACACAAATCTTATTTACATAGGCTCCCAGAACTTAGTGCAGTCTAGGCCTATGGTAGATATTTTAGTATCTGTTGAATAAATGAATCATTTTAAAAAGTGTACAAATCACATAACTTTAAGTTTTCAAAGGATCTTCAGCTTTCTAGGTTCTCCTCTCTCCTAGTCCTGTATCTCTCCATCTTCTTGCAGAACCATATTTAAAGACCCAGATTAATAATCTCCTGCTCAAAAATCCCTAGAGCAATGGCTTTCATATTTTTCTGACTGCAACCCAAAATATAAAATATCTCTTACATTATAATTTGCTATATTCTCTCATATAGCTAGTGAAAATAAATTTCATGCCGCAATACTTATCCTTACCACATGGAATGTTCTCTAATATCTACTATTCTATTTTAGCTCACCTCCTAAAAACTGCTGGCCATAATGCACTAAATTGAATTCACAACCTACTAATAGGTGATCAGCTGCAGTTTGAAAAACTGTTCTATTCAACCTTTCTTTCAAGCTGTAGCTTGGCTATGGTGGCCTCAGGGGGCAGCCTTCCCTGACTCCTTAATTAGGTCTACATAGTATATGATCCTTCTACGTTTTTCTGTGGTAGGCCTGGATCTGTGGGATAGGAAAGACATCTAGGGGATCAGAGCACATATGCCCACACAAAAACTTGTGTGAATGCTCATAAGGGCATTATTCACATAGCCAGAAGGTGGAAACAACCCACTATTCCTATTAGTGAAGGAATAGATTTTAAAAAAAGTTCTGGCTGGGTGTGGTGGCTAAGATCCCAGCACTCTGGGAGGCTGAGGCAGGTGGATCATGAGGTCAGGAATTAGAGACCCATCTGGCCCAGATGGTGCAATTCCATCTCTACTAAAAACAGAAAAATTAGCCAGGCACGGTGGAGGGAGCCTGTAACCCCAGCTACTCTGGAGGCTGAGGCAGGAGAATCGCTTGAACCAGGGAGGCAGAGGTTGCAGTAAGCCGAGATCGCGCCACTGCACTCTAGATTGGACGACAGAGCAAGACTGTCTAAAAAAAAAGATGTGGTATATTCATGCAATGGAATATCATTCAGCCACTAAACAAAAATGAAGTTCAGCCCATGCTACAATATGGAGGAACCATAAGCCAGACACGAAGGCCACATATAATTCCATTCATATAAAATATCTAGAATAGGCCAGTCCACAGAGACAGAAAGTAGATTAGGTGTTGCCAAGGGCTGAGAAGGATAGGTGGACTGAGGACAACAGTCAAAGTAAAGAGGTTTCTTTTTGGGGTTAAAAAAAAAAAGGCTCTAAAATTCATTCTGGTAATAGATGCACAACTCTGTGAATATACTAATAGCCACTGAGTTGTACACTTTAAACAGGTGAAACGTATGGTATGTGAATTACTTTTTTTGAGATGGTATCTTGCTCTGTCACCCAAGCTGGAGGGCAGCTACACGATTTCAGCTCACTGCAACCTCGCCTCCTGGGTTCAATGACTTTCAAGTGCCATGATTACAGATGTGAGCCACCATGCCTGGCCTGAATTACATCTTTAATAAAGCTGTTTTTAAGAGAGAGGCTAAAAGGCTAGGCAAGGTGGATCACGCTTGTAATCCTGGCACTTTGGGAAGCTGAGGTGGGCAGATCGCCTGAGGTCAGGAGTTCGAGACCAGCCTGGCCAAGGTGGTGAAGCCCAGTCTCTACTAAAAATGCAAAAATTAGCTGAGCGTAATGGCAGGTGCCTATAATCCAAGCTGCTTGGGAGACTGAGGTAGGAGAACTGCTTGAACCTGGGAGGTAGAGGTTGCAGTGAGCCGAGATTGGGCTACTGCACTCCAGCCTGGGAGACTCGGTCTCAAAAAAAAAAAATGAGAGAGAGAGAGGGGCTACACTCATGCCTGTAATCTCAGCACTTTAGGAGGCTGAGGCAGGAGGATCACTTGAGCCCAGAAGTTCAAGACCAGCCTGGGCAACATAGTGAGACCCTGTCTCCATTTTAAAAATAAAAATGAAGAAAAATCTAGGGGAGACCTGGAAAGTGGACTGAGTTGCAGGAGGCAGGTGCAGAACTGATCTTATCCCTGGCTTCTAGCACAAGGCCCACATGCATGCCAAAGGCTCCGTAAGTATTTGCTGAATTAATAATTGATTCTATGACAATGAGTGGATGGGCTTTCTAAGTCACATAAAGCTTCCATCTTAGGGCATCCCCATGTTAACCATTCAAAGAAAGAAAACTAAGCTTCCTTTTTTGCTCAGTGAACTTCCAGCTTCCCTTACAAGATATCCAATACTCCTGATAATTATAAACTGAAGGATTTTTTTAAAGCAAGAAAATATGATGTTTCCCTATTTGACTGTTTAAAAAAAAATGGTTGTACAATAGGCTGTCTCATGGAACCTCACACGAAATTCTGTTAAAAGCTTTCTCAGGCACAGTGACAAAGGAGTGCTGTTGGGAACTGTGTTGCTCAAACCTTTATCATACTCCATAGCTGACTACAACCTCAAACTGGTATTTTAAGCTTAATTCCTTCACAGAGTTTCAGCTTAGCTATGGACAACAGCCAACCACCGAAAGAGACAAGAAATAAGGGCTCAGAGAAACTAAAAACACAAAAGCAATGCACTTTTACGTTTGTTAATAAAAGTAGAACTTTATATCCATGTGAAACATGTAGTTTAATCTGCACACAGCCATTTTTTAGCCTAAGCATAACTGGATAGCTACCATGTTTAAAATCTTATGATTGGCCAGGCGTGGTGCCTCACGCCTGTAATCTCCAAGCTTTGGGAGGCTGAGGCGGGCAGATCACCTGAGGTCAGAGTTTGAGACCAGCCGGACCAACATGGAGAAACCCCATCTCTACTAAAAATACAAAATTAGCTGGGCGTGGTGGTGCATGCCTATAATCCCAGCTACTCAGGAGGCTGAGGCAGGAGAATCACTTGAACCCAGGAGGCGGAGGTTGCAAAATCACGCCACTGCACTCCAGCCTGGGCAACAAGAGCGAAACTCCATCTCTAAATAAATAAAGTCTTATCAGCGTCTGTTTGAATGCCAACATACACAACCACCTGCCATAACAACACATGCTTGCTATAAGTAAGTGACCCAAGAGGTAAAAATTCTGACCCAAGAGGTAAAAATTCTGGTTGTCTATTAAAAACAAAACCAACAACCAAAATAACTCATCTTTCACCTATCCCTCATTTATCAAAAAAGAGGCTTAAACTTCAGATTTAGATGCCTGCAGAGTGGGCTACCAAAAAAGCAATGTCTAAACAAAACAGAGACCAACACGGCACAGAACTGCTCTAACAACAGCAATTCTCTTCCCACAATATTTCAGCTCCCAGGGGAAGCCTTTCCCCAATGTCTAAATACTTCTCTGTTTACTTCCTTCATCTAACATTTATTTTTAATAGCAGGAATACTTTTCATTCCATAACCAAGAGAAATTAACAAATAATATCAAATCTTAACTTTAGCAAAACAAAACCTGGAAATAATTCCAATATGCTTCTTGTAAACAGATCTCTTTTTTAAAAATAATACTTTAGAATATGTTGCACATCTAATCAATTTATCAACAAACATTTATTGCTGTATAAGATATAAAGAAGGTGGACAAAGAAGGAGAATGCGGATCAGGTCAAGGAACTTGTAGTAAAGTAGGGAACACAGACAGGTACCCAAACAACAGACATTCGGGAAAGACGAATAATAAGTTCCATGACAAAGTTCCAAACTTTAAATAAAAAAAGTGAACAGACTATATTTGTGAATACTCTCACAAGCACAGGTATTACTGCCCAGTTTCAAAATGACCAGGGCAGCCAGGCGTGGTGGCTCATGCCTGTAATCCCAGCACTTTGGGAGACCAAGGCAGGCGGATCACTTGAGGTCAGGAGTTCGAGACTAGCCTGGCCAACATGGCGAAATCCTGCCTCTACTAAAAATACAAAAAAAAAAAAAAAAAACTGGCTGGGCGTGATGGCAGATGCCTGTAATCCCAGCTACTCAGGAGGCTGAGGGAGGAGAATCACTTGAACCAGGGAGGCAGATGTTGCAGTGAGCTGAGATCGCGCCATTGCACTCCAGCCTGGGTGACAAGAACAAGACTTCTTCTCAGAAAAAAAAAAAAAAAATGACCAAGGCACTGCAGGAAACAGGTGGTTAAACACAGAAATGCCATACAATCCAGCAATTCCACTCCTAGGTATATACTCAAAAGAACTGAAAGGAGGAGCTCAGATACAGCAATGTTCAGCAAGACAGCAATGTCACGACACTACTCACAGTAGCCAAAGAGTAAAAACAATTCAAATGTCCAATGAAGTACAAATGACTTTTTAAAAAATTGGTATATACATACAACAGAATATTATTCAGGATTAAAAGGAATGAAGTTCTGACACATGCTGCAACATAGAGGAACCTTGAAGACATGTAAATCAGCAGTCACCAACCTGGTTTGCACCAATGACTGGTTTCCTGGAAGACAACTTTTCAGTAGAAGCTGGGGTAGGAGGGATGGTTTTGGGATGAAAATGTTCCACCTCAGATCATCAGGCATCAGTTAGATTCTCATAAGGAGCATGCAATCTAGACCTCTTGCACACACAGTTCACAACAAGGTTCTCGTACCTATAAGAATCTGATGCTACCGCTGATCCGACAGGAGGTGGAACTCAGGTGGTAATGCTCACTTACCTGCCGCTCACCTTGTGCTGCGTGACCGGGGTTCCTAAAAGGCCATGGACCAGTACTGACCTGTGGCCCCGGGGTTGGAGACTCCTCTGCTAAACGACACAAGCCAGACACAAAAGGCCATGTATTATATAATTCCATTTACATAAAACTTCCCAAATAGGGATATTTTCTGTTTCCACGGAAACAGGAAGTAGATTAGTGATTGTCATGGGCAGTGGGGAGGTGGAATGAGGAGTCAGTGTTTAACTTACACAGTTTCTTTTTGGGATGAAAAAGTTCTGGAAATGGATAGGTTGCATGACATTGACAATATACTTAATGCCAATGAACATATATTTATTAATAACGGTTAAAATGGTAAATTTTATGTTATGTATACTTAATGGCAATTATTTTTAAATGATAAAAAGGGTATTTTTAATGGCTGAGACATACAGTGGCTTGATGACATGTCTTCAGTGGTAGAGGCAGGCACAGGCCTGACTTCCCCACCAGGCAGCCGTTAGGCCAGTAACCTATACATCAGCTACATATTTATAAAGGATGGCAGTTCTCTCCCAGTATGCAGAAGACAAACGCTGTATTGCTTTATTCTGTGCACCATCAGCTACCAGGGACCACTTACAAAACACTTCAGAAGAAGAAATTACCCATAGTTTCCATTGGATGCATGCAACTCACTAAAATTTAAGAGTCCAAAAGCTGAGGATGAGGCAGTATTCTCAGAACTGCAGGCCATATTAGAGAAGGAAGAGTGTGAATTAACTACCTCATCAACTTGCTGTTTGTTTTATGTGCTCAGCAACATTCATGTCAGCGCAGATACTATTTAGCGGAAAACTCCACAATTCACCTAAAAAACAAACTAAAAAAACCCGTGGATTGTCTTACCTTTTGAAAACCAAAGAAAGGAAGACTCTGAAAGAGAAAACTCTTCATGTATTATTAACTGAAACAGGCATGCCCTTTCTCCTATAATTCTAAAAGCTCTTACTCTCACAATATTCCTGGAAAAAGGCTTTTTCAGCCCCACACTATTAACTAAAATTGCAGACCTAAGAACGTTTTAAAGCACTAGCACTAACCCTCAGGACTCCTGATTCTTAAGTTCCTGAAACTAGAATGGCTCTTTAAATGCCCATGAATCTGTCCCCCAGAGAGACAAGCAGACAAAGTCCATTGTCTTCTGCCACCAGGACAGCAGGGAGAGAATTCTTCTCAGAGATATATTCAGAAATACGAAAATCAAACCTTGCTAAATATGTTCAAAAAAGCTTCTCACATCTCTACTGAAACTAAAAAGTAAGAAACCTAGCCTCCTAATTGGATTTTAACCTCATCAAAATGATAAGTTACTCAATCCTACGACATAGAACCAATCCAAACAGTCACTATGGGACACAACTGTCCTTATCAACTGCTCTGTCCTGGCCTCACTAATAGAGGTTTTAAGTTCTTGACAGTAAAATTGTGACATTTAATAAGCTCTAGCTAAAATACATCATTTGATATATGAGCAAGGAACATTGTAAATTTCAGATTCTTAGACCAAAGGATGTATTTTCCAACTTGAAAGCTCTATAGCAGGTGTCCCCAACCCTGGGCTGTAGACCAGTACCAGTCTGTGGCCTGTTCGGAACCAGGCCACACAGCAGCAGGTGAGCAGTGGGTAAGTGAACATTACCACCTCAGCTCCGCCTCCTGTCAGATCAGCAGAGGCATTAGATTCTCATAGGAGCATGAACCCTATTGTGAAATGCAAATGGTAGGGATCTAGGCTGCATGCTCCTTATGAGAATCTAACGCCTGATGATCTGAGGTGGAACAGTTTCATCCTGAAACCATCCCCGCAACCTACCCGGTCTGTGGAAAAGCTGTCTTCCACAAAACCAGTCCCTGATACCAAAAAGGTTGGGGACAGCTGTTCTAGGGGACATCATAGTTAAGAGGGCAAGCAATCTATACTTGAACTTATCCAGCTGCAAGGAATTCAATCCCCCACCCTCACAAATAAGCACATTCTATGAGTGGACAGCTCTACTAGGAAGATTATTCTGTGTTTCAAACCAATATTCATTCCCCCGTAGTTTTTATCAATTGCCCCAGTTGGGGACCACAGATAATAAATCTACGTCCTCTTCTCTGTGATGGCCCCTCTCATGTGTGAGTGCAGCTCAGCCCCTGTGGAGGCGGCAGTCTCATAATATAAACTGCACACAATCAACAAGAGTAAATGATTCAAGGAACCTTTCCCAACACCATTTCACCAGACTTTTAAAGCAGAATGATCTGAAATTACCTTAGACATTTATAATGAGGAGACTAACCTTATCTGACTTGTTCTTCTCAAGTCAAACCCAGTGAAGAAGTTCCCTGGACAAAGGACTTCTCTGGCGTTATTCCAATCTATTCCCAAGTCACCACCTTCTTCCTTTAAAACACGTGTCCTCTACAAACAGATGGTGCTGAATGATGATTAAATGGAATGTTTCAGTACTTCCCAAAAGTAGGTTGGGTGATTGTGTCTTATGCACCCGGTATTTGACATATATTTTTCCAGTTGGCTAATCTGTAAAGCGTTAAAGCAGATATGGCATATTCTAAAACACAGTTCCTTTGTGTGAACGATAAAACACTAAAATAACTTGTCAGCTTTTCTCCAAGTTCCCTGGAACACCACAGTCCTGTGAGATGACAACTGACACTTCAAGAAATGTACGACATATGCTAAGTGTAAGAACACCAAAGGTTCTAAGAATAGAGAAATGGAGAAACTTGTTTACGTTTGGAAAAGCAGGGTCAAAGGCCTTGACCACACAGCACTTCTCACCCAGCACACCTATTCATAACTTCAGGAACAGAGTCTGCTACCTCCCCCAATTTAGGAAGTAGCTTTAGAGCTGCATAAGGCTTCTGATTTGTATGTTAAAAAGGGCTGCTCATGGGACCAATAGGAAATGAGATGCTGTCTTAGTTTTTTACCCAACTGTAGAGGAAATGTTAGGGGACAGTCTTACTTTTTAAAAATAATAAAATAAAATCATGCAGTATAGTTTTATCACACGGAAGAAATGAAGTGTCATCATTGAAAGCCTAAGAAAACGAATCTTTTCTTTCAATTGGCGTAAACAAATCTCACAATGGGGAAGAAAATAACAAAGGAGAAGCCTATCACCAGCCAAAAGTTGAGAGTACATGCAATTTCTCTCTCATCTAAATGAAGAGATGAAGCCTTCGCAAACAGAAAACAAATCACTCTCTCTGAAATGACGTGCAGAAAAGGAAACAAGAGAGGCAGCTCATTTGCACCGTGAATCACATTCCTGAGACAGTGGTACCAACACGACTCAGTACCACAACAGGAGACAGGGCAGCCTTTCTCCTCAAGTATCTGTAATCTCCTGGGTTAGCTGTTGAGGGTCATAGGAAGCAGAGCTCAGATGAACTAGTCAGAGAGCACTTAATGGCTCTCCAGACTGCACTAATCAGTCTGACCAAAGCAGAGTTCAGCTCAAGTGCCGAGATGGGCGGCTGTTTGCAGCTGGCCATTCTCCTTCCCCTCCCAGCATCACTGTTATTGATCCCTGCATCTCGCACAAAGCTAAATTAAAGATGGGCTACGTCAGATAAGGCTGCTGAGTAAAGAGACTTGCTGGGCTCCTGAGGAAACCAGTTTGGGCTTAAAATTTGTACTCTAGGCTGAGTGACTTACTGGGCAAATATTCTGTGTACATCACAAAGAGACTGCCTTTAGAGGTACTTTTCTTCTTCTTCTTTTTAAGACAGAGTCTTGCTTTGTAGCCCAGGCTGGAGTGCAGTGGCTTGATCTTGGCTTACTGCAACCTCTGCCTCCCAGGTCCCTGTTGAAGCAATTTTCCTGCCTCAGCCTCCCAAATAGCTGGGATTACAGGCATGTGCCACCATGCCCAGCTAATTTTTGTATTTTTAGTAAAGATGGGGTTTCACCATGTTGGCCAAGCTGGTCTTGAACTCCTGACCTTGTGATCTGCCCACCTCAGCCTCCCAAAGTGCTGGGATTACAGGCATGAGCCACCACGCCCAGTAGGTAGAGGTACTTAATATAAAAGTACAATAGGTAAACAGTCCTGGACTCTCGAGTAGTTTACAGTCTCCTCAAAGATACCAGGTTGAAGAATAAGAGAATCCCGATTACGCTCTTGGTCAGGCCCAAATCTTTTAACCTGGCCTTGAAAACAAGCACTGGACCACATTCCCAGAATCTGTTACCCTATGGAACTCTGCCAACCACCTGAGCAACAATGTAAAGTATTTGTATCTTCACTCATTCCCCTCTGGATTGATTTGTGTCAAAGAATCCAGTGGATTTACTGCATGAAGGTACTTGCATACTTTCCCTGGTTCTAAAAGGAAAGACAAGGAAGAAGAGGTGACTAGCAGGATAAGGGAGGCACTGACCAACTGGATAGGGTCAATGCCAATCATTCAAAATAAATAAATTTCTTTAGACTTACTCAAGTTTCAGAACATCATTCACAAGACTGATTTCAACACTCTATTGCATGTATTTTTAATGGTTTTTTAAAGGCTTTTCAAACTCTTAGCATCTCCCTCGAAAGAAATGGTACCCAGAGGCTCTAAGAGAAAATGTTAAGAGAAAGTGCCACTGGAGGCAAAGCAACACATCTCTGGAACATATATGGTGAGCTGGCTTATTTGGTGTGATCTAAAGAACTGAATGAAGCAGGGCCTGAGGTTTTCTGCAATACCCCCTATGCAGCTTTCTTTTGGGAAAGTCAACCCACCAACAAGCTGAAAGGAAAGGCTTCTATCTCCCATTCTCTCCTGTAATATAGATTTCAACTGCCCGTGACAATCTCACATACAGAGTGTTTTTTAAATAAAGAGGCAGAGGCTACCCAGGTGTTTCTGTGGCATGGCCAGGCTGAGAGTCACCGCTTTAAGGAAGCAGCATGCCATATAACCCACCTGCAACCCACCTTAAACCAGTTGGTCTTCTAGTCTAGGTATATATTCAGTGGGCTCATCAAGGCAACAAGGAATAGACATATTAGGAAACTGCCTCAGTTAATGGTGATCTAATATGAGGCTCCCAAGAGAAGCAAACAAAGCAGGGAAGTATAAAACAGGAACCCCTATGAGCAGCTGCCCAGTTGGGCCTTCTAGAAAATTAAAACATACAGTACTTAGACATATTAGTTTAAGTAGTTTGACTCAACTTCAATTCTAAAATCACCTATTGCAAAGCAGCCACCCTGTGCTGTCACCCAATTCCACCGTCTACTGTTCTTGTTACCAGTGGCTCATTAGGAGCCTCTTTATCTCCTCATGGTTTCTGCTTAACTAAGGGCTTTTGTTGCCGCACGCCTTTTGCTGTCTTCCTATTTCTGTGTCTCTCTCTGTCTCAAAACCCCAAGAGGAAGAATCTCTGCTCAATATAGGCTGCTGGTTAGCCTATGGATGCTTACCTTGGGAATCAGGCATAATAAGCAAGCCTAGTTCAAGCAGCTAAAGCCACAATGTGGAGCTGCATGCGCCAAGCTTGGGGATACTGACAAAAGGAAATCCTATAAAGAAAGCTGTGGACATAGCAGCTTCTTGCAGGGAAGCCAATATAAATAGCAGACATCTAACATGATCTGTCTGGTAAAAGTCATTTTCCTAAGCAGATTTCAAAGTTCTCTATATAGCCGGTTATACCTATTTCTCAATAAAGTTTCTTTATGGGTCTCTGACTGGAGATGACTTAATTACCTAACTAACTTAGTAATATACATAGTTACCTAGTTACCTAAGTAACTAACCAAGTGTTTTTCAAACTTCTGTGTGCATCAAAATGACCTGAAGGGCTTGTTAAAACAGATGGAAGGGCTCCTCTGCCAGAGTTCCTGATTTAGTAGGTCTGGCTAGGTCCCCTGTGCTTTGATTTGGCTGTTTTTTTGAGAAAGAGTCTCACTCTGCTGCCCACACTGGAATGCAGTGGCGTGATCTCAGCTCACTGCAACCTCCACCTCCCGGGTTCAAGCAATTCTCATGCCTCAGCCTCCCAAGTAGCTGGGATTACAGACAGGGGTGTGCCTGCATGACCCGTTTTGTTTTTTTCTTTTTCGTATTTTTAGCAGAGACGGGGATTTGCCATGTTGGCCAGGCTGGTCTCCATCTCCTGGCCTCAAGTGATCCGCCCTCCTCAGCCTCCCAAAATGCTGGGATTACAGGCATGAGCCACCACACTGGGCCTGCTTTTGCATTTTTAATAAGTTACCAGGCGATGTTAATGCTGCTGTTACTCAGGACTAGATATTGAGAACCACTGGTCTGACATATTAGGTATCTTAAGACAAGACAAATTTCTATGTGGTGGGATTTGTTACTTTTGTTACATAGAGATTTAGGTATCTAAATATTTCAAAAATAAATCAAGAGCTGTATCATAGAATTGTAAAGTTTGAGACTCATACATAATTCTGGAAGCTAAATATGGTAAGATACACACCGGCTCTCTCGACATTTGAAACCCACTGATCTAAACCAATGGTTCTCAGTAGGGGACAATTCTATAATCCAGAGGACATTTGACAACATCTGGAGATTCTTTCATTTTTTTGTTTTTTGAGATGGAGTCTCGCTCTGTCTCCCAGGCTGAAGTACAGTAGCACAATCTAGCTCACTGCAACCTCTGCCTCCCAGGTTTAAGCGATTCTCATGCCTTAGCCTCCTGAGTAGCTGGGATTACAGGCGCCCACCAACATGCCCAGCTAATTTTTGTATTTTTAGTAGAGACGAGGATTCACCATATTGGCCAGGCTGGTCTCCAACTCCTGACCTCAGGTGATCTGCCCGCCTCGGCCTCCCAAAGTGCTGGGATTACAGGTGTGAGCCTCCACACTCAGCCTCTGGAGACATTTTTAATTGTCCCAACTGTGGTAGGTGTGAGTGATGGTGCCGGATCTAGTGGGCGGGGGCCACGAATGCTAGTCAGCATCCTGCCATGCACAGGACAGCCTCCACAACAATTGTTTTGAGCAAAACGTCAACAGTGCTGAGGCTGAGATACCTCAAGGCTGGTTAGAAAGTGAGGGTCCAGCACAGACTGCAGATGAAGAATCCAGTACGGGCCGGGTGCGAGACTCTTCTCAAGAAAAAAAAAAAAGAATCCAGCACACTCAGGCACCCTCCTGATTAGGCCAACACAGAACCACACAAGCCAGTGAACTGAGGTAATGCACCCCCCGAATCAAGGACCGGATATAAAACAAAAGCAATCATGACTGAAATCCAAGAGGAAGCAATCCGAGCGAGGCAACAGGAACAGACGGCATCGCCACAAAAGAACCAAGAAGGCCCTAAGTGAAAGAACAGGTGACAACTCCTGATGTTTTCTTTTTTTTAAATCTAGGTAACTGGAAAGGGAAAGAGGGGGCTTGAGCATGTATCTGAATACATTCAGATCTGCAATGAAAGCAAGATGAAAAACAGATATCCATAGAAAATGCACAGTGCTGTCTTCAGAGACAAATTTTTCAAGACTGAACTTGAACCTTTTCTTAAAAATAGATTTCTCAAGAGCAGTGTACCCTCTTTAAGAGCAGCAGAGTGAAAAACACAATTCTAAACCCATTTCTGTAGACAGTCTGTACTGGCTTAAAATAGCTCTGAGCAGAGAAAACATTACAACATGTACCTTATACAGGGCCAGGAATACATGCAAACTTGAGGTCTTTCTTTTGAAATATTTATATAAACTATCTCTAAATAATCTGTGACTCAAATATACAAATCAGATTCTTATAATCAAAGCATTTGGCATTATCACTACACTACCCCTGACAGTAACAGCTAGACTTACTGCTGACTTACCATGTGCCAGGCACTATTACAAAATATTTTGTATCTAATATCCCACTTAATTTTCAAAACAAAGCTACAAAGTAGTTTGTTACTACACCCATTTTACAGATAGAGACAGTAAGGCCAGAGAAGTTAAATGCCCAAGGTTAAATGTTAGCAAATGCCATCTCCAAATTCAAATGTAGGCAGACTTATCTACTAACACAGAAAATGGGAGGTATAAAATGTGAAGACACTGGAAAAGAAGCCATTCCTGAATTTAAGGCTAAATACATCACCACAAGCATCTCTTTCCAGAATATTAAAACGTAAAGCCCTACTCTGATGAATAAAGAGTTGGCTACTCCCAGAGAACACAGAAAAAGGAACTGAGCATGAAGCCTTCCTGCATCTACAGTGTTGCTGACATCACTTGTTCAGTTCTGCGGACAACCTGCATACGTCAGGTGTAAAGACAGATGCCACTTTCATTAAATCTCTGCAGCAAGAACACATAAATGGAACAGTGCTTAAGAAACTCTAAGTGACAAGGTGCTAATAGCCTTTCCTTTGCTCCAGAAGCTTTATTAACAAGCAAACCTGGACAGGAAAACTGGACCAACTTCTTGCATCCAGGCCTTGTCAAGAAAGAGAAAAATATTGAACAGAGAAGACCCAACATGTTCCCCAGAGAGATCACTTCAGAGAGAGTAAAATGATAGAGGGTTAAGTGCTATTTAAACCCCAAAGTTTTTTTCTACAAAGGCAAACTGTTGAAAAGGAAATCGCTCCCAGAACTTCACAGTTAATTCACAAACAATGAATTTGGGGGAGATAAAATTCTGATACGGAGAGGACACCCAAGATACTTGAAGGGAAACATCTGTACACCCAAGCCAAATATTTAACTCTGTCAGTCTGTGCAGCCTAGTTTTGATTATCAATAGCACAAGCTGTGACTATGATTCAGTGAACAAAGTTGTATAAAATGTTTCCCCCAAACTGCAACATTTGTTCTGTCCCAAGGATGCTGGCAAAGAATACAAATCGGACCAAGAAATTTAAAAGAAAAGGAGCTGAGGCCGCCATGGTGGCCTGTGCCTGTAGTCTCAGCTATCAAGACGCCGAGGTGGGAGGAATGTTTGAGTCCAAGAGTTGGACACCAGCCTGAGCAAGACAGCAAGAGGCCACTTTTTAAAATGCTTGAGAGAGAGAGAGAGAGAGAGAGAGAGAGAGAGAGAGAGAGACAGATTCTTATAAGAAAAGAAGCTGGAATACTCTTAAGTGCCGAACTGAGCTGTCCAAGACTTAGCAAAAAGCAAAGCACAGCTGCTTCTCTTCGGGTCATGCCTATGACAGATAAGATTGTTTTTTTTGGTTGCCGGTGACAGCTGATTTAGGACAGATGGACTCAGGAAACCAAAAAATGACCACCAATAACATCCACTGGCCTGGACTTCTCCTGGCCACACCTTAGCTCAGATTCTGCAAGCAAGTGTGGCTGTGCCCCACAAAGTAGGGGGAGTTCGGCATCCAAGAGCAGAAAGATTGCCTTAAAACAACCTTGCAAGGTTCTCAGTCGCTTCCCCACATCTAGGTCTCTTGATTTGCCTTGTCTGTTCCACAGGGTAACTAAGGAAGTCCTCTGTGCTTGTTTTCTGAGACTGAAAATAAGGAGGTCTCTGGGGAATGTCATCCTATCTGTCAGTCTGGAAGAAAGGCAGCCACAAGGAACATGGTACACAACGGTAGCTTTGAAAGGATAGAGAAAGGCAGGCTGAACTCTAGGGGGCCTCAGCAAGGAGGACAGGGCTCCACAAGGAGCTCCTCATGGCAGAAAAGAGACCACTGGTCCTCATCACCTGGGCACCCCCTCTCCCTGGGCAGGGAGGCAGTGAAAGGGTCGGGAAGTGGGGGACAGTACATGAGAATGGGAAGGACTACTCTGCAGCTTCGAGTGGAGTGGGGGAGGACCGTAAGACTTAAGAAATTGTTGTTAGCTATACAGACGAAATTAACTGCTTTCAGAATTGTCTGGGAAGAAAGCAATGTCTCCTTACATTATGATACTAAATTACCTTCTAAGACATTGGACTAGTTCTACAAGCATATTAGCTTATGGTTCTTGGTAATTACATTTCCTCTAATGAAAGTGTCATGCACCTTATCATTGGCCAATCTACTCAACTGCCATTTATGAGAGCACTCAAAGACCCAAGGTAAGAAAGTCTCACGACAAGGGCAAAGATCGGAATCACATAATATAGGCTCATACCTACCTAGGGTTCAGCCAAGGAAAAAGCCACAGCTGATTTTGCCGAGACAATGATACTTCGGAGCTGAGACTCTGAAACCATAAATGAAGTCACAGGACTTTCTCATTCCAACAAACATACTGTAGAAGACAACATGTCCACACAGGCAGATTGAAAGAATCCCAAATTACATAAAAAAGGTTTGCCTCAGGAGCTAGGGTCCAAGGAGCCCTGGTCTAAGAAATACAAGGATCCCAGCAAAGAGAAATAGCCATTCTGCCACGTGGACTCTTGTTTAAGACAATGAAATTGACAAGGTGGAGGATTTATTCTCTATTTAGACTTCCTGAATAACAATCAGGTAAAAATACTCGTCCTTCAAAATGCCTATTAGGCAATGATGGCAATGATTCCACCTCCACGATTTTATCCAAGAGAAATAAATATGAAGATATGGACACTTACAAGGCAAAATATTGGAAATAACCTAAATTATCTGACAATAAGGGACACGATTAGATAAATTACAGTACTCTCCTACAGTGGGTAAATGGAGTACCACGCAGAAAATCAAGCTGATATAAATTATTGTCATAGAAAGCTTTGACCCCAAAAATTAAATTTTAAAAGTATATCACAAAATAGTATTCATGATTCCATTTTAAAATATATATATATTTATATGTAAGTTAGCACAGAAAAATATGGAAAATACTATTTTTTTCCAATGATTATATCTAAATTGATGGGATTAGGTAATGTTCGCTTTTCTTTCCTATGTTTTATAATTGTTTTAGTAATGCAAATTCAGAGATACTTCCAAAATTTAAAACAATAACAAAACTTTTTGCCGAAGCAATGCATAGGTGGTATTCTTCACCAGGCAGGCTGCACCTAGACTGATGCTCCCCACCCTGTCTGGAGGAGCACAGAATCTGTGATGCTACAGGCTCCATACTCTCCTCAAAAGGCACAATCCATAGGAGCCCATTAAAGACTGAGAAAGTCTACTTAATTCAGTTCAAGGGTGTTTGCCAAGCATGTGTGATCCCCAAACACCTATAGTTGTTTAAAAGGTTCATAGACAAAGTAGGGCTGATTCCAAAGCAAGGTGATCAGAATAGTGATAAGTCTGAAAACAAGGACTGAGATCCCAGGAAGTGAGCCTATTTAGGTAGAAGACTACGAGACCAAAGAAAAGTATGGTAAGCTTCTTCAAATACTTGAACTGCACTCATGGGTAGGAGGGAGAAAAATTGTTCTGTGACATTCCAGCAGACTATGCAAGAAGAGGAGAGTGAGAAGCAGATCCCAGGCCAAACAAAGGCAGGGCTTTGGGGGGCTCTTTTCTCATCACTGGAAATGATGAAGTAAAAAGAAGACACCTAGCTGTCAGAGGTGCTACAGAAGAAACTTTTCCTGGGTTAAGACACATGGTTACATGGCTACCAAGAGTCCTCTAGCCCCAAGATCCTCTAGACAGCAATCAATGAGGGCAAGGTCTAAATAAATTTCCCCAGAGTCTGCTTAAGTCAATCTGTCTATACCAGATCCTGTCTGATGGATACACCTACTAATCCCAGTCAATGTCCATAAATGTCTCCTGAGACCCCAGGGCTCAGGGATCAGCAGAAATAGACACATTGCCTCTTTAGCAGGAACTAAGCACATTTGTCTCAAACCCTTGCCAAAGGCTGGAGGGGCTGTAAGTACAGCTCAGGGCATATGTACATGCCTGCTTCCTACCTCTAAGAGGATGTCCTGTACATCTACACATATCTAAAGAAAACAAGACACTTGCTGCCTAAAGTTCATCAAGTGATAATTCTTTCAATAAAAAAGGAAAACCTCGGGTTGGGCAGAGGGGCTCACGCCGGTAATTCCAGCACTTTGGAAGGCCAAGGCAGGTGGATGACTTGAGCTCAGGAGTTCAAGACCCGCCTGAGCAACATGGTGAAACCCCATCTCTACAAAAAATACAAAAATTAGCCAGGCATGGCAGCTCGCACCTGTAGTCCTAGCTACTTGGGAGGCTGAGGTGGGAGGTTGCAGTGAGCTGAGCCTGGGTGGCAGAGAGTGCAATGAGCTGAGATCATGCCACTGCACACCAACTTGGGTGACAAAGTGAGGCGCTGTCGAAGGGGAAGCGGAAGGGGAAGAAAGGAAAGGGAAAAGGAAAAGAAAAGAAAAACCAGCTCACATATGTAATCCCACTTTGGGAGGCTAAGGTGGAAGGACCGCTTGAGCCCCCAGCCTGGGCAACAAAGTAAGACCCATCTCTACAAAAAAACAAAAAATTAGCCATGGTGGCATGTGCCTGTAGTCCAGCTCCCGAGAGGCTGACACAGGAGGATCTCTTGAGGCCAGAATATCGACGCTGCAGTAAGCTGTGTTTGAACCACTGCACTCCAGCTTTTGGATGACAGACAGGAGGGAGGGAGGGAGGGAGGGAGGGAGGCCTCCTCCTAAGAAACAAGATGAGGAAAAGAACCCAGTGAATGAAAGTGAACACTCTTTACCCACTGCTACTGCCACATCACACACACAGACACACACACACATACACACACACACACCAAGCATCCTTCTTTCCCCTCTTTGACCCTCTTTCCTCAAAGATCTGGGTAAAGTGGTCTATTGAGAGAGAAAAATAAATAAAACACAGTAATGTAAAGATTTAGACAATAATATACCTCATATATACCAATCCAAAATCTCATATTCTATTTTTTTAAAAAAAGCATGTTAGAAAGCAGAGGGGGATAACAAAGGGAACAAAAATCTTTTGGCCTTTAGATTTTAGCTGCATTTTTAATCTCTTTTAACAAAAGATATTAACAGTGTTTCTAATGAAATGAAACCTAAAGTTGTTACAGTAACCTTTTACTAAAGTCTTTATTTTCTCTGTAACTATTTTATCACTATGAAAAACAAGAGTTCCCCTATTCATTCCATATTTTGATGAGATTTCCTGGCTCCTTAATGTCCACAATGTCCCTTTCATGCTACTCTCCTACTCTCCCTCCTCGCTTACCTTCCTCCCCCTCTCCAGGGTGTACCTAACTGCCTTGGCCAAGGGTGGCTAAATCCCAGAGACTGGAAAAAGAGTATCTTTTTAGAACAAGGAAAAGTTACACCAAGCCTGGTATATGCTCAACAGCTTCCTGGCCCAAGGTCATTTGACTCACCTATCCTAACTGCAGAAGAAACTGGGGCAGATGCAGATGAGGAGAGAGTAGAATGCAAATGCAGCTCAAGTAACAAGCACAAGTCGGCCAGAACTGCCTCCTGAAAATGCAAGACCTGGGCCAGAGCCTGCCCCCAGCCCCTACACAGAGATGAGTGGAAACAGATAGGAACTGACTCCAGTGTTCAGTTCAGGTAAACTGTGAAGTGCTCAAATACGGATTCTTTTATTTTGCAGTTCCCAGAATTTTTGCCAGGATCCTTGGCAACAATGCATGTTCTCTGATAACTCAATCCCAAAGATCGTTTCAATGTTGCGGCTGATTTCTAAAGCTCAATTTTCTGGAGCCATGTAACTTCACCCAGGTGCTTTGAAAATCACCTATGCACAGAATTGTAAGTGATCCTCAAAAGTTGAGGCTCCTAATGGCACCACAAAGGGAACTGTTCGAATTACCCAATGACTGGTACAAGAGCCTCTCACTGAGGGATGTAAAGCCGGGTCCTAGAATAATGACTTTCTGACAGCATTCTTCGGAAGACATTGCAGTCTACAGACATTTTACATGCATTTGTCTTATGACTATTTTAACTACCGTAATAAAACACCAACACACACACACTCAGATGTTACACCGAATTTTACGTATCAGAGAACAGCTACGAGGTACACTGTGCTGCCACGATAACTCACTTTTGCGCAGACCTCAGAATAAAGCTTCTTCTGCCACCTCTATTTACTTGGAAAGCATCCTGAGATTGCAAGACTAGCTATTTTAAACTGTGATATTCGTCCTGCTTAACTGGTGAATAGGGAGTCTCTCCATTCCACGCAACCAGGACAAAAACCAAATCTCCCCTTCTGTTTCTGATTTGTGCTCGTCAAAACTGCCTCACTGAAATCAGTGATTAGGTCTACACTATTACAGGTTTAACTATGAACTCCCAAAATACAGTCGCAAGCATCACTACATTATGGGTCCCATGAAAAAGAAAAACTGTTTTAAACAGGCACTACCAAACCATTGGCCAAGGCTCATGTTCCCTTAAAAAAGCTGCACAACACAACTTCCAGAATGAATACTGTCTGCAAAGTGACTCTGGCACAGGGCATGCTGCTGACTTAAGTTAGGTACTAGAGACTGGGAAACTAGAAAAGCATTAAACACACTGGCCATGCAATGAGCCTGGCCTACCGTAAAAGAAGCACAGGTTCCATATTGCAGAATATCTGAGATTAAAGATAATTTGTGACTGATTAAGAAGGTCAAACACTTCCAAAACTTCTATATGAGAAATATTTTTTTCATGTCCTCTTAAAAAATAAGCAGGTGAAATAGAGTTTACACTTTGTTAATGAAAGACAGCACTACCACCAAAATATTTTAGGGATCCATGTCACCCAAAATAATACCCCTATACCTTTCAACATTTTTTAAAGTTAACTTATAATTATTCCAATCAAGCCTAATTAAGATGTTCAAAAGCCATAAATAAATAGCTAAGAAAAAAATATGTTAAAGGGATTTCAGTCCTGGCTCATTGGCTCACGCCTATAATCCCAGCACTTTGGGAGGCCGACGTGGGAGAATCGCTTGAGTCAAAGTTCAAGACCAGGGCAACATAGTGAGACTGTCTCTACAAAAAATAATACTTAATGAGGCAGGTATGGTGGCATGTGCTTATAGTCCCAGCTACTCAAGACGCTGAACTGGGAGGACCACCTGAGCAAGGCTTGTGATTGTGATTGTGCCACTGCCCTCCAGCTTGTCAAACTCATTGAGACCCTGTCTCAAAAAAAGGTATGTGTGTGTGTGGCGGGGTGGATTTCAGACTAACTTTTCAAAGAAAACAAATGGACAACAAATGGGTCATTTTAAAGAGAACAGTAAATAAAACAGAATGATTCGATCTGTATGCCGCTTCCCCGCTCAATTTAATAAGAAAGAGTCCTGCTTCTGACCCATTTTATGAAGGGTGTGGGAGAACAAAGGGGTTGGCAAAGATGATGTAACCCAATTCCAAATCAAACAGAAAAAAGCAAAGTGGAGACTAGGACTGACCTTCCACATGCTTTAGGACCACCATCCTGGGAGAGAGACAGGATTGCCACACCCTTCTCCCCCAAAACAAGGAACAGCAGAAGTGTGAGTAAGAAGAGGTCATCAGGGCTCTTGCTCCCTCTGGACATTGTTTTTCCTTCACGATTAGTTCTCCAAAAAAAAAACAAAATTTCCCAGCACTTTGGGAGGCCAAGGCAGAAGGCATGCTTGAACCCAGGAGTTCAAGAGCAGCCTGGACAACATGACAAAACCCCATCTCTACAAAAAATATAAAAATTAGCCGGGTGTGGTGGCACATGCCTGTAGTCCCAGCTACTTGGGAGGCTGAGGCGGGAGGATCACTTAAGCCTGGGAGGTTGAAGCTACAGTGAGCTGTGTTCACGCCACTGTATTCCAGCTTGGGTGATAAAGTGAGACCCAGTCTCAGACAGACAAAAACGTCCAGACAATGCCAAATGCTGCCAAGGATTTAGAGAAACTAGATCACTCATACACTGCTGGTACAACCATATAATGGTACAGCCACTCTGGGAAACAGTTTGCCAGTTTCTTATAAAAGTAAACATGCAATTCCCATACAAACCAGCAACTGCACTCCTTGGCATTTATCACAGACAAATGAAGAAGTATGTTCACTCAAAAATCTGTATACAAATGTTTATATCAGTTTTATTCCTAATAGCCAAAAACTAGAAACAACTAAGCTGTCCATCAACTAGTCAATGGGTAAACCAAACATGGTACATCCATATCATGAAGTACTCCTCAGCTAAACAGGAAACAACTGATACAACCTGGATGAAGATCCAGGGAATTCTGCTGAGCAACAACAGCCTATCCCAAAAAGGCATACACTATATGAGTAAATTTGCATAACGTTCTTAAAATGACAAAATTATAGAAATGGGGAACAGATGAGTGGCTACCAGGGGTCAGAGAAGTGGGGGAATGCTAGGTATAGCTATAAAAAGGCAATCTTAGGAGTCCTTATGGTGAAAGAAATCTGCATTTTTGCAGTATTGATCGATGTCAGTATCCCGGTTGTGACATTATACTATAATTTTGCAAAATGGAAAAACTAAAGGGTATAAGAGATTCTCTCTGTATAATCTGATATAACTGCAGACAAATCCACAATCATCTAAAAATAAAAATATTTAAATTTTAAAAACTACGTAAGTTAAAATACATTTTTTACACTCCAAGTACTACAAAAATTGGTTGAAGATTGGGAGAAGGGAATAAGAGTCTAAGAAACACAGAATCACTTTCTAATGACATCCCCTAAAGACAACAGAGAAAGGTATCACAACAACATATGACATGTCAAGCCAATGTGGCCCAGAGTGAAACTACTCACAAATTGGATTTTAAAAAAACATGGGCTAGGCCGCTCCCTTGTTGGGACTGTTCATGGCGGTTCCGGGGTCTCCAACATTTTTCCCAGCTCTTGCTCAGATTTTGGTCCTAAATCTGTCCAAAGCAAAGGCAGTGGAGCTTGCGGTTCTTGTAGGAGTGAAATGACTGAGTTCAAACTTGGAGCAAGTCGTGTTGGGAAAAGCGCACTGACAATCCAGCTAATCCAGAACCACTTTTCGTAGATGAATATGATCTCACCATAGAGGATTCTTAGAGAAGACAGGTGGTTACAGGTGGTGAAACCTGTCTGCTGGACATTCACGATACAGCTAGACAAGAAGAGTCTAGTGCCGTGAGAGACCAATACATGGGGACAGGCAAAGGACTCCTCTGTGTATTTACCATTAATAAAAGCTAGTCATTTGTGGATAGTAACCTCTACAGGGAGCAGATCAAGCGAGTGAAAGACTCAAATGATGTACCTGTGGTGCTAGTGGGAAACAAGTGTCATTTGCCAACAAGTGTAGTTGATACAAAACAAGCCCACAAACTAGCCAAGAGTTATGGTATTCCATTCATTGAAACCTCAGCCAAGACCAGACAGGGTGTTGAAGATGTTTTCTACACACTAGCAAGGAAGTACACCCGTACCAAATGAAAAACCTCAACAGCACTGATGATGGGACTCAGGGCTGTATGGGATTGCCATGTGTGGGGGATGTAACAAGATACTTTTAAAGTTCTATCAGAAAAGAGCCACTTTCAAGCTGCACTGCCACTCTAGTCCTGACTTCCCTGGAGAAGTATTCCTGTTGCTATCTTTAGTCCCACAGAGAAGCTTCTGCTACTTCCCCCAACTCACAGTATTTTAGTACAATATTCTCTACTTAATAAGTTCTCAGAATAACTACCTCCTCGCTTGGCTGTCTGACCAGGGAACTGCACCTTTTGTTACTCTGCTATTTTTCTGCCCTGGGTTCTTCCACAACACAAACACACCTCTGCCACCCCAGGTTTTTCATCTGAAAAGGAGTTCATGTCTGAAACAGAGAACCAAACAGCAAACATGAAATTCTACTGAAAACAGTGTCTTTAGCTCTAAAGTAGCAACTACCAGTGATTTTTTTTCTTTTACTGTTGAACTTAGAACTATGCTAATTTTTGGAGAAATGTCATAAATTACTGTTTTGCCAGGAAGATAGTTATTACTGCTGTTTGGTTTGTCTGTAATGTTATTGGCTGTATTCTCTAAACTGGCATCTGCTGCAGATTCATAAATACAAAAATGAATACGGAATTTTGAGTCTATCCTAGTCTTCCCAACTTTCATGTAATTAAATCCAACTTTCACAATGAAGTGCCTTTTTCCTAGAAGTGGTTTGTAGACTTCCTTTACAATATTTCAGTGGAGTAGATGTCTCAAAATTCCTTATGCATGAAAATGAATGTCTGAGATACATCTGTGATTTATCTACCATTGAGGGGAAAGCTGTATCTACATGACAGCAGATGTCATTTTGTACATGTATGAAGTTGGTTTTCCAGAGGCCTGTTTTGGGGGCTTTCCCAGGAAAAGATGAAACTGAAAGCATCTGAATAATTTCACTTAATTTTTACCTAATCTCCACTTTTTTCCTAGGTTACTACCTATAAAAATGTATGTAATTTGTTTCCTCTAGCTTACTGATAAACCTAATATTCAATGAACTTCCCATTTGTATTCAAATTTGGGTCATGCCACAAAGCTCTACATTCGCAGGTGTTCAAATATTGTAGAACTTTGGTGCATTGTTATTTAGTAGCTGTGATCAGTGATTTTCAAACCTCAAATATAGTATATTAACAAATAACATTTTCACTGTATATCACGGTATCCTAACCCTAACCCTACCCTTCTCACCCCACCCTCTACACCTCCCCCCCACAGCAATAAGGGCTTGATTATTTCAGTTAAGTAAAGCATGATCCCACCCTCTATGGTAGGATTACATGAGAAAGAAATTCTTCCACATTTCCTCACTGCACAGTAACTCCAGCTAGTAATTTTGCTGGGTGCAGTTAGCCCTGCAAGGAAAGAAGACGTAAGTTAGCACAAGCCCTTTATCACGACTGGAAAACTCGGTATCATGTATTTACATCTTTTTTTTTTCTTTTCCATTTAAGCCATGTAGAAACTCTAAATTAAGCCAATATTCTCATTTGAGAATGAGGATGTCTCCGCTGAAAAATTTTTTAAATTTTCTTTATTCAAAATGTTCTTTGAAGGGTTTAAAACAAGATATTGATAAATCTGTCTAGGCTGATAAGTTTGCTCAAAACAGGAAGTTGAAATTGTTGAGACAGGAATGGAAAATATAATTAATTGATAGTTATGAGGATCTGGAGGCTTGGCATTTTCATTTGCAGATTATATGCTGGTAATTCTCCTAAAAAATACACCTGGATAACTTTTGGTAAAAGACTAATTCCAAAATGGCCACTTTGTTCCTGTCTTCTAATATTTAAATACTTACTGAGGTCCTCCATCTTTTTTTTTTTGAGACAGAGTCTCGCTCCGGTGCCAGGCTGGAGTGCAGTTGCGCAATCTCTGCTCACTGCAAACTCCCCCTCCCGGGTTCAAGCGATTCTCCTGCCTCAGCTTCCCAAGTAGCTGGGACTACAGGCGTGCGCCACTACACCCAGCAAATTTTTGTATTTTTAGTAAAGACGGGGTTTCACCATGTTGGCCATGATGGTCTCGATCTCCTGACCTTGTGTTCGGCTCGCCTCGGCCTCCCAAAGTGCTGGGATTACAGGCGTGAGCCACTCTGCCCAGCCCTCCATTTTCTCTGTTACTAATTTTCATTTATTAAGCAAATGTCATATTACCTTGAAATTAAGAAGAAACATATACTGTGCCCAGAGTATAATGAACCTGAAGAGTTGTGCTCCTTACCACTAATTCTGAAAGTTTTCCCAGTACTGTCATCATTTGTAAATAGAAATTCTGCTTTCCTATTTGTGCTCCTCCTGGAGCAGTGTTACTCTGTAATCCTCCTGAGGATTATCACCTCAGTCATTTTCTTTTTTTAACTTCTGTAACTTGACTTTTTTTTTTAATGTCTGTAACTGGCAGTGTGATTCTTTTTCTTAAAAATCTGTTAAATTTGATGTCAAATTAGGAAGAAAAATAGTTACTCATCTTGGGCTCTTGTGCCAACAGCCCTTGTATGTATGTACTTAAAGTTTTTTAAGCATGTTCTAACCACAGAAGTTTCTAAATGGGGCCAAAATTCAGACTTGAGTATGTTCTTTGAATAGCTTCTTAAGAAGTTACAATTAGCCAGGCATGATGGCCCGCACCTGTAATCCCAGCTACTTGAGAGACTGAGGCACAAAGGATCCCTTGAACCCAGCAGGTGGAGGTTGCAGTGAGAAGAGATCCTGCCACTGCACTCCAGCCTGAGTGACAGTGAGACTCAATCTCAAAAAAAAAAAAACAAAAAAAACATTACACATAGGTGTGAATTTTGGCAAAGGAGTGACAAACTTATAGTTAAAAGCTGAATAACTTCAGTGTGGTATAAAAAGTGGTTTTTAGGCTATGTTTGTGATTGCTGAAAATAATTCCTTTACCTGAAAATCCTTCTCTTTCCCCAAATTAAGTGCCTGGCCAGCTGTCATAAATTACACATTCCTTTTAGTTTTTTTAAAGGTTATATGCTCAAGAGTGTGAAAATAAGATGTTCTGTCTAAAGGCTACTATGCCTGGTCCATAAATGAACCTGTTAAATGCTGTATTTTCTCCAACAGCTTAAATACAATACCATACTTATTACAATATTTACTATAGGAGTGTAATATAGGTAAAATTGACTTCTATTTTACTGGGTCCCCTGTTCAGTCTTTTACCATCCTTTAAACGGCTGTGAATTTTTTTGTCATGACTTGAAAGCAAGCATAGAGAAACACTTTAAAGATATCTGGGTTTTTTCCCATTCCAGAACTTGTGAGCATAATCATATTTGCTTTATATTTACAGTCATGAACTCCTAAGCTGGCAGCTACAACCAAGAAGCAAAAAATAGTGCATTCTGCTTCTTGTATATGATCTCTGCTAATTAATTATAAGAAGCAAGGAAAACTAGAAAAAATCTTGTATTTGGATGGTTTCTATAAACAAGGGACTATAATTCTTGTACATTATTTTTCATCTATGCTATGTCTTTAAGCAGTCTAATGTGCCACACAATTATCTAAGGTATTTGTTTTCTATAAGAATAGTTTTAAAAGTATTCTTGTTATGAGAGTGGTTTTATTGTATTTCAAAATGTAAGATGATTTTTTCTTTTTATTTTTTTATTTCTTTTTTTTTATTTTTTATTTTATTTATTTATTTAAAAAAAATTTTTTTTTTTAAACGGGGTTTCACTATGTTGGTAAGGCTGGTCTTGAACTCCTGACCTCAGGTGATCCACCCACCTTGGCCTCCAAAGTGCTTGGATTACAGGCGTGAGCCACCACGCCCGGCCATGTAAGATGATTTTTAAAAGCCTGAGTACTGACCTAAGATCCAACTGTATGAACTCTACTCTGGAAGGAGGGGAGGGTGTCAGTGGAAGTTGTAAGACTTATTTTTTTGTGCCATGTAACATACGTAAAAATAATTGTGCAATTCTGCTGTTTAAACAGGAACTATTGGCTTCCTTGGGCCTAAATGGAAGAGCAGATATTTTAAACTGATTACTGTATTGTAAATTAATCCAACCTTATTCTTTTCAATTTGGTTGAATATTTTTCTTCTTAAATGATGTTTAGAAAATAAAAACTAGAAGTTATTGGCTTAAAAAAATTAAAAATAAAAAAATAAAATAAAAAACATGGGCTAAAGGACCATTCCTGAGGACAACACTCCTAATGATGGATAGCCTATTCAAGCCTGTTCTGTCTTTTCTTAACTGTCCCAAGAGGCATCATCTCTGGCCTGTTCCTTCTTAGCCGATGGTCATTAGGGTCTCTGGCCAAATAAGTTTGGAAAAGACAGAATAATTTATCCAATTCTTAGAAATTGACAAGGCACAGGGGTGTATTAATGGCTCTGCAGTAAGAGTCATGCAGTAAAGAAGCTGATTTATCTTCAACACTCTGATTGCCAAATTTATTTAAGTATAAAACACTCTTGCTCCAGAACATCTACCATTTCTCATTTCATTTCAGCAGAGCATACCTTAGGAATTTTGGATCCAGGCTATTGCCCGCTATCCTGCAATCAGGTGTCACAAACTATGAATAAAGCTTCTTGGCCTGATGGTGAACTGACCTCAACCCATCAATGGAGGCAGCAGATAGCTGGGCTTCAGAAGGATTGGCATTTTCTGTACCATGGAGAAACAGAACGCAGGACCCCTTTGTTCCTCTTGCCTTATTATTTGTTAGGTCTGTGCCTCATGCAGCCACTGTGCTATGCAGTATTTAAATAAATTCCACTTAATATGCAAAGCAACCACATACCAATAGATACCGTTATAACATAGGTTTCATTAGAGAAAAAAACTCTTAACATTGTCATAAAGTTGCTGAGCAGCAGTGTGAACCCAAAACCTGAGCCCTTAACCATTGAGCCCTAATGTTTCATTATATGCAGGTGGCAAGAAGAGACCTGTTTAACCAGTTCCAACTTTCACCTGCTAGCCCGACTGCAAAGAAAGGACTCAGGCTTTACACCTGCCCATTCTCCACCCTGCGTATGCCTTACCCCAGCTGTACCTTAATATGTTTCTCTAACATGCTGAGCTCTCTCAGGCTTCTAGGCATATTCTGTTCCCTTTATCCAGAACATGACTCCACTCTCTTCCCTTGGCTAACTCTTGCTCATCCAGTGAATCCCAGCTTAAGCTTCCCTCCCTTCTGGAAGTCTGCCCTGACTCTCAGGCCTGAGTTGGAAGTTCCTTTCCATGCTCCTGAAGCCCCCATTCATCCTCTCATAGCACATCTCAAACCACTGCCTGGCCGCTTGTTTACCTCCCCCACTAGACTGTAAGCTTAGAGTCCTATGAAGTCAAAGATTGACTGTTTTGTATATACCATGTGCCTGAGGCACAGCAGGAGCTCAAAAAATATAAAACTAATGCATAAATCAATCAATCAAAGACAGAAACTCTAAAGTCCAAATCTCGCCTATCATTGTTTGAAGTCAGCAACCATGGAACAAGCTAACGGCTGCTTTCTTTCTGACCACAAAGGCAAAGTAGATGGTCTCTGAGTGAGACAGAGCTGGGTTCGAATCCCAGCTGTTATTAACTAGCCAAATGACGTGAAGCAATTTACTTTGGCCTCTCCAAATCTCAGTTACCTCATCTATAAAATGGAGATGTAAAAAATGCCTACCTCATAACGCTGTAGTGGGGGATATAATAAAGCAATCCATAATTAAGTACTCAGAACAGTCTCTAGCACTTGGCCAGTGTTTAATAAAATATTAGCTCTTATGATCATGGCCGGTCTGAGTGTAGGGGTGTCTAGAACTAATTGAGCACAACTCATTATAGATTTCTTTGCTCTTCCTCCACTCCCACTGCTTCACTTGACTAGCCTTCAAAAACGGTGTTTAAAAAATATTAGTTACTATGATTATAGGAAGGAAGATGAAGATAAGCCCTCTACAAAAAATAAGCTAGAAATAGTATAAAGTCTCAAAGTGTAAGAAGAAAGAACCAAGTAACATACAGCACACTCCTACTTTTTATACGAAGAAAAGGAGTGAATAGTGGGCGATGGGGGTAAAGGAACAAACGCACATCTCGAAAAAGTGTACTGTAGATATTCAGCTGATTCATTTATAACCCATTTTAGTAGGCTGACAATGAATTAAATTTTTCTAAACTCAGAAACACGAAAATCCACAACTTCAAAGTTACTTCCTACATCTTCTGGCTCTAATTTGAAGCCTGTCAGAAAAAGCCAGACCTTGAGTATTTCTATTAATAATTCCTGCCCACACAAGTAAGTAACAGCCACAACGAGTTCCGGCCATGCTCCTAAAAACTGCTTAGATTCCATATTTGCAGAGATAAATGCTTAAACACAAATACATTTTTAATTTGGTTACAGCTTTAATCAATTCCAGCTGTTAGATGAGCCCCCCAAATCTTACAATTAAGTACTAATCATAACTATTTTTAAAGTGTTTATTTTATATTGGACATTTAAATTTGTCTTTGAAATTTTAACACGGTAAATTGTACTCAAAACAAGGGTTTCTTCTTAGTATCATAATAATTTCCGTATCAAACAATACCAAGTCCCAT
Organism: Ateles fusciceps; assembly: GCA_036589455.1. Classification (NCBI taxonomy): domain Eukaryota; kingdom Metazoa; phylum Chordata; class Mammalia; order Primates; family Atelidae; genus Ateles; species Ateles fusciceps. The sequence continues at coordinate 6,545,345 of JAZHEH010002605.1, forward strand.
TTTTTTTAATTGTCATAGCAACCTCTACTTGATATTTAAGATGTAGACAAGTTGATTCATCTTATAAAGTTACATCATTAAAAACTTGCTTTCAGTTTATAGAAAAGCAAATGAAAGAAACAATATTTCTTCTCCACACTACCACTTCCAAAAAAATAACACAATCATGGTTGAACAACATCACGACAACATCAGGAAATTTCATCTTTACTGAAGCTAAATAAAACAGAACAATGGCACCAATCATTTCTTCTATTGATAGCTTAATCATGTAGTTTACATAAGCACATTTTGTTGCAGGGCAAAGGCCACTCAAGTTTTCCCACTTCAATGCCTTTACCATCTCGACTTGTATACACAACACAGAAACAGAAGTCATCCACCACAAGCGTAATCCTCACTAACAAGAAAAGACAGTCAAATATCCTGGGCTTAGATATTTTAGAAGATTCTCCAGACAGATGTTATCAGAAAGACACTTCAAATTCTGTGGCAACTTTAACTGAAGAAATGGAATATTTAAAGTATTCTTTTTCAGGCCAGACACAGTGGCTCACGCCTATAATCCCAGCATTTTGGGAGGCCGAAGCAGGCGGATCGCTCGAGTCCAGGAGTTTGAGACCAGCCTGGGCAATATAGAGAGACCCCATCTCTACAAAAAATAAACAACATTAGCTGGGCATGGTGGCTCACACCCGTAGTCCCAACTCCTCAGTAGGCTGAGGTGGGAGGATTGCTTGAGCCCAGGAGGTTAAGGCTGCAGTGAGCCGAGATCACACCACTGTACTCCAACCTGAGCAGCAGACTGAGATCCTGTCTCAAAATAACTTTAAAAAATTAAAAAAGTATTCTCTTGGCCGGGCGTGGTGGCTCACGCCTGTAATCCCAGCACTTTGGGAGACCAAGGTGGGCGGATCACTTGAGGTCAGGAATTCAAGACCAGCCTGGCCAACATGGTGAAACCCCATCTTTAAAAAAAAAAAAAAAAGTATTCTCTTTCATTAACATATACCTGGGATTTGTTTTAAAATTCTCCAGGGGGGAAAAAACCATGGGAAGATAATTAAATCCCAGCACTTTGGGAGACCAAGGTGGGCAGATCACTTGAGGTCAGGAATTCAAGACCAGCCTGGCCAACATGGTGAAAATCTATCTTGAAAAAAAAAAAAAAAAATTTCTCTTTCATTAACATATACCTGGGATTTGTTTTAAAATTCTCCAGGGGGAAAAAAAACCATGGGAAGATAGTTAATATTAGTAAAATGCTGAAAATGGTTGAAGTTGGGAAGGACAGGTACACAGGGTTTGATACACTATTCTCTAATTTTTGCATGTTTGAAAATATCTATGGTATGGCCAGGCGCAGGGGTTCACACCTGTAATTCCAGCACTTTGGGAGGCTGAGGTGGGTGGATCACGAGGTCAGGAGTTCAAGACCAGCCTGGCCAAGATGGTGAAACTAAAAATGGTCTCTACTTAAGATGGTCTCTACTAAAAATACAAAACTGTAGCCGGGTGCGGTGGCAGGCGCCTCTAATCCCAGCTACTTAGGAGACTGATGCCGGAGAATTCCTTGAATCCAGGCAGCAGAGGTTGCAGTGACACCACTGCACTCCAGCCTGGGAAAGAGAGTGAGACTCCATCTCAAAAAAAAAAAAAGAAAGAAAAAAGAAAAGAAAAAGAAAATAACGATAAAAAGCTGAACAGAATATTCTCTCCATCAAAATATTCTTTCCACCTAAGCTTAAATTTAGATTTGCCACAATCTCTGCCTAGAAACCATTAAATACCACAAAACGTTTTTCACCTTTCTAAAGACATAACTCCATCACTGTCACCTCTCTAAGAGGTGTCGTGCAGCAGGGCCCAATCCCTCAGCCCTCCAGCATCTCCTCTCAAAAAGTGGAGGGAACCCCAAGTCCAATCACAACACTAGCAGATACTGCCTTCAGCAAGAGTTTCCCCTCCAAAGCACCAGCACCCTACATAAAATTACAATGTTATGTTAGCTCATCACCCCTTAGATGGACTTACATCTGAGAAAATCTAATTAAATCATTAAACCAACCTGAGATGAACTTTTAAACTCCTCCATAAGACTTTATGAATAAAGTCATAGGATCAGCCCCCACTTGTTAACAAGTTCCATTTAACATCGAACTTCCAATATTATGAAAACGGGCTCTAGGAGACTATCTAAACATAGGCAACAACTACAACTTTGAGAAATACAATCTAAAAGCCTTTGATCTTTAAAATTTAAATTACCCTATTTTTAACTTTTGACAAAGAAATATTCCAATTAACCTAAGACAAAATGGTCATCAGAACTTTGGAACAACATATAAAACACAGAACTAATGCTACATGAAAATTAAGTAATCTAAACAATGAAAGGAAAAGACACTTTCATTTCCAAACATTTTAATAAAAATAAAAGTAAGACTTACCAGCACTTTGTTTTCAACTTTGTCTCCCTTAACTTCCAACTTTACTTTCTTCTTCACTGAAATTTTTATCTTTCTGCCAATAACATCCTTTATGCTTTCTGGAAAAAAAGGATTAGTTTCATTATATTATTAGTAAGAAAAAAAAAGCATTGGGGAAGAGTAAGCATTTGATTTGGAGGGGTATATTTGGTTGTTTTTACTGTTGAGTTTTTTTTTTTTTTTGTAACAAAGTCTCACGCTGTCGCCCAGGCTGGAGTACAGTGGTGAGATCTCAGCTCACTGCAACCTCCTCGTCCCGGGTTCAAGTTATTCTTCTGTCTCAGCTTCTCTAACAGCTGGGACTACAGGCAAGTACCACCGTGCCTGACCAATTTTTTGCATTTAGTAGAAACGGGGTTTCACCATGTTGGTCAGGCTGGTCTTGAACTCCTAACCTCAAGTGATCCACCTGCCTTCGCCTCAGGATTACAGGTATGAGCCACCGTGCCCAGGCGTTTGTCTTTTTCACTTGTTTTAATAAGCCTGATGGTTATCAGTTCAGCCATTAAGTATTTAATAAACACCTCCTTTGTACCTTTGTACCTTGTACTGTGCATTGAGATGCTGAGGCAAACATAAAAGCCTGACATAACACCAGCCCATCCAAGGCATAACATAACCTTGTTTGGAAAATAAGATACATATACAAGAAAAAACAAAAAACAGCAAACAGCGAAGCTGGGCAGTATTTTGAAGCACTGCATTGCATGCAGAACACAACCAGAATTCATAAACTCCCTCTGCCCTTGGCTGGTTACCTCTGCTGCCCAGCAGCCTCTGGGTTCACCACAGTGCCATACAAATAGTAGCATTCTCTATGAGTAAGTCTTGACATGATGGTTGGGGGAATACGGTAAAACAAAACAAAACAGAACTGGGCCAGGCATGCTGGCTCACGTGTATAATCCCAGCAGTTTGGGAGGCTGAGGGAGGCAGATCGCTTGAGGCTAGGAGTTCGAGACTAGCCTGGCCAACATGGAGAAACCCCGTCTCTACTAAAAATACAAAAAATGAAATTGGCCGGCTGTGGTGGTACATGCCTGTAATCCCAGCTAGTTGGGAGGCTGAAGCAGGAGCACTGCTTGAACCCAGGAGGCAGAGGTAGCAGTGAGTCTAGATTGTGTCACTGCACTCCAGCCTGGGTGACAGGGTGAGACTCTGTCTCAAAAAATAAAAATAAACCAGAACTGTATCAAATGATTTAACCAGAAAAGGGTACTCCCAGCCATCTGTCCTTCCAAATCACAGCACAATACCCACAAGGAGTGGTCAAAGGCAACAGAGGGAGAAATCCAGAGAGACTTGACATTTCAGATAGTAGTGAAAGTCTTCCTAGGACTCCTGTGAGAACCTCAAAATGAACAGGTCTGAAATCAAAGTCATTATATCCTACTCTAGACACTAATGATGCTGGAAACTGATTAGCTCTAACTCCTTCTCTCAGACAGAAAGTCAGTCTCCTATAATCTACCTCCTTTACAGCTCCTGACCATGTGAGCCTCTAAGCCATCAGCCCACTGTCACCTCCATAACCACAGAGACTCTTCCAAAACCGTGAGACTCGTCGCGTCTCTCCCAGTCTATGAACTGCGGTCATTTTTTAATAAACACAAAACTCATAGCATGTCATTGAAGATCTTTCACATTTTTTTTTTCATTGTCATTTCTCAGCACATACCTAAAGATCAAGTTATCCCTAACATCTTCATCTTGTATACCCCTAGGATTGTGTATCTATTATTCTCTTTCCTGGGATGCCCTTTCCCTCTTATCCTCCTGGTTATATTCTATTTATCCTCCAAAATACAGTTCCCTCCTCTGTAGCTCCCATACCTCTGTATTCTGTATTACAATCATTTTGGTCTATTCACACGTTCAACAAACGAAGGTACATAGGAGTATCTCTTGCGCGCCAGGTACCCTAGGAGATGCTAGAGATGGTCCTTGCTTTTCACAGGAGTTTGCAATCTAGTGGAGGTCACAGAGAGATGCCATTAAACAAATTCACACACAATGCAGAGAATCATGAATTCCGAAGCATAAGAAGCTTTCAGGGAGAAGGGGGATCCCTGAGCGGAATCTTGAAGGCATAGGAAATAAGACCAGTGGTTTCCAAAGTGGAGTGTACAATACAATCCATTGAGATGAAAGAAGAAAATGGGATTTTCACTTCAACTTACAATGTGTTTCAGTTGTGTTTTAGATTATACATACTAAATGCAGTATGTAGTTTAACATATATGTTTATTAAAGGGTAATGAAAATTTTCTTCTTGGGAACGCCATTGCAAAAGTTTAGGGCCGCTGAGATAAGAACAGTGAAAAAGGGGAGAAAAAGACAGTGGTACACATAAAGAACTGCATAGACCTGAGAAAGCACAGCCTGCTCTTGCAACAGCAAGGAGATGGAATGTTTGGGGCAAGGACACATGTGGAACAGCTCACTGCACTTCAAGTTCTTTATACAACTCCTATCTTATCAGAACTCAAAACAAGCACAGGCTACTCCTCCCTCCCCTACAAAAGAATTGTGGGAAATGGGCATCTGAAATTGACTTAAGAACATACACACACACAAACAGACTGGAAAACCGTCTATCCAAACATCTAAAATAACTAAGTGGTAATAGAAGTGACGTATATTCTTCTTATTCTCTGAATTTAAATTTTTCACGAAAAGTCTAACACTTTTTATATATCTCGAGGGAATCTTAAAGGAATATAGAGGTTCCCATGTGGTCGCCATTTTGAATTGATCAAAGCAGAATTTTTGTGAGCATTTGAAATTAGAGAGGAAAACAGGTGCAGGAATTTATTCTATCCCAGCCTAACCTAACTACTGAAAGACCCCAAAAAATCGTATGGGGCATAATACGTTACTCTGTTGAAAGATATATGAGATACGCAATACTTAATAAAAACAAAACTTCCACTTCAAGATTAAGGTCAAGTTCAACTTTTAAAATATACAAACTATTCCTTTTGAGAATCATGAATACAAATCAGACACCTTATTTCCACTCTATCCTTCACTCTTTCTCTTGGTTCTAAGTAATTACCTACACTTTCCATTTCCAGACTCAAGGACAACTCCTTACATAAAAATCTGCCACCCACTTTAGCCATCCTTATCCCCCAGCCAGGAAAGTCCTTGCCTAAACTCATTCTCAGGACTTCTGGAGGCATTTTCAGAGCCTCTGGCCTTTACTTGGGGTGTTGGAAAGGTCTCAGCCTCCCAGAACCGGATGGGTCACTCACTCCAGCAAAGACGGCTACTTTTATCTCAGGAGCAGACTCCACAAGGTTGACAAGAGAAGAGGGCTTGCCTGGATGATGATGGGGTGTGTGTGTGTGTGGTGGTGTGTGTGTGTGCGCGCGCGCGCGCTCGCGTGCGTGTCTGCGAACAACTTCATACTATAAATTCTGGTAAAAGGTCAGGTTTGTCTGTCTGTAATTCAGGAGAAGTAGAGGCTTCCATACAAACCTAACAGCAGCCTCTTTACATTAACTTTTACCTGCTGACAGTCACCAACGGAAGGGCATACACAAATTCCTCCAAAGTATTATTAGCTAAAAGGAACAACAGAGGCGCCAATTCCACAAAGGGAGATGAATGGGCGCTCAGAACTTCCTCCCGTTGTCAGCACCGATTAAACATCATCTTTGTGAGCACTACGCTGTGTAGTGTGCCAAGAATGGTACAGTAGGGAATATAGGTCACTAGGGCTCAAAACATATTTGCACACGGACACACACACCTTGTTACAATATAACATGCTACACACATACACATGCTTAAACGCTAGGTTTTTCAGAACACTCTCCCATCCTATTTCAGCTCTGCCATATTAACCCTCCAGATAAGTTAAACCTCAAGACTTAACCAGCCCTGCCCCCACCACCACCACCAAAAATAAAAATAATAATAACCTTTAAGGGACTCAAACAATGGGTCACATTGCACGGGGTACCACACACAGGTTTCCTAGAGATCCCCGGTACGGAAAATCGGTAGGTTAATCATTACTAAAATAAGGCTTTTATCATTAACCCTCAATTTCCTGGCCCGAGTCTGCGTCAGACCTGTAACCGTTTCGCTCCCAGCTGGCTACACCAAGCCACGCCTTGCCAGGCCCAGTCATTTTACCAGACTGGCGCCCATTCCCCCCAGTCTGCGTGTCAGAGGATCAAATCCCGCGGGGCATTTTCAGGAAGGTGCCTGACACGTGCCGGAGACGACCTACTGTGCGCTCGCCAGCCGTCCTTCCCGTAAGCTTTCCCGGACTTTCCCGAGTTTGGGGCAGTGGGCCGAGCGCCGTAAAGGGCTCCCTTAGCTAGCAGAACTCCCAGTTGTAAGGTGCCCGCCTCCTTCTTCCGCCAACCGGGACCCCCGCGTCTGGGCGGGAAGAGGTGCCTAGGGCTAACAGCCGAGAACCCCCCCTCGGAGGACTCCCGATTCCTCCCCGACGCTTTCCCTCGCTGCACTTGGCTCTAGAGGCGGTCAGACGGGGAACAAACTTACCGGCGCCCCCAGTAACCCTGCCCAACACCACTCCGCCCTAAGGCGCGCGCAGACTTCTCGAAACCTGCGGAAAGGTGGGAAGGGAGGCGAAGGTGAGGAGTTCGCAGAGGAAAATGGAAAACCAACCACCGCGCGAATCTTACCTATCAACTCCCTGGGAACATCAGAACTCTCCTCGGTCATGGTTGCCCTCTAGGCGCGGGGGGTACTGCAGGTCCAACTCTGATGTACGGCCCCCTGCCCTTCTCCGAACTCCTCAATGTTTTGAGAGAGGCAGATGCAGCTTGCAAATGGAAGTGGGCAAGAAAAGGGGGAGCGGAGATACAATTTTGCCGCGCGCCCCCGCCCCACAAAAAAAAAAAGTTGCAAATGCAAGGCGGATTTGCTGCTGCTGCTACATGACGCCTCCTCGCAGTTCCCGGCGGCGCAATGAGGAGCGCACGGGATCACGGGCGGGCTCGGGGCGTGGGGCGGCTGCGGCGCCGGCTCCTCCTCCCGGCTCGCAGGTCCCCGGCGGGGCTCGGCCGGCGCAGCTCCCGCCCAGTCTCCGCGCCGCACCTACCGCCCTAGGTGAAAGCGGAAGGCGTGGAGAGGGCGGAGAGAGCGGCACGCGGCGGGGGAGGAGGCTTTCCTCGCGCGCCCGCCGGGATCGGCTGGGCGGAGGCAGCTCCGGCCCTTCTCCTTCTCCTCCTTCTCCTTCTCCTACTCGTCCTCCTCCTCCTGCGTTTCCTCCTCACCTCGCGAGAGCCAGCCTCCGGAGCCCGGGCGCGGGATCCCCGGCGCGGGGCGCACCCCTAGGAGAGACGCTGCGCGGTGCTGCGGTGGCGGCGGCGGGCACCGCGCCCGTCCTCGCAGCCTCCCTCCCAAACCGCAAAAGCCCTGTGTGAGGAGAGGGGGCGAGCGAGCTGAGCGCGCGAGAGACCCGGGAGCCATCTGCTGGCTGCGAAGGAGGAGATGTGGGTAACCGCGCTTCCCGAGTCCTAGTCCCCACATCGGGGCGGGCCGAGGGACGCAGAGCACAGGAGACTGCAGATTCTGCAGAGCCGTCTGCACGGAAGCCGGTTCTTTCTGAGGCCTCTTACGCACGTTTTCTTTTTCAACCCTCTCGGTGACATGTCATTTCATCAGCACTCTTCTTCATTTTTGGTGAGCTAGACAAAACCTGTGAACACTAATCATATGGTGAGAAAACACATGTGTATGTGTTCAGCTTGTGCTCTGCAGCCGCAGTTCGCAATCTCAGACGTTCCAATTGAGAACGACTTGGAAAATGCCTTTCACTCGAAAATATCTCTTTATCCTCGGGGCATATTCGGGAAGCTGAACTTGAACCACTGAGATCCAACTAACCCTGCGGATAGGTCTGATCCTACCTGGGCCCAAAGTGCCTGTGACTTCCCTGAGCTTCATCCCCGGAGGCTCAACTTCAGGGCCAAGAACAGTCTGTGCCTCAATCGCGGATTTTTAGCCTAGGGCTGGGAATGTCCCAGACTGTCAGGTTCTGCTTTGAAAGCAGAGAAAGAGAGGAAAGGAAAGGGAATCCCAAACACGTGGCAATCTAATTTTAAACACTGCTATTGACCTTGGATCCCTTAGAGTCATCTTCAGCCCCACAGCCGGGCCTTACCACTAAGGATTTACCAATCTGGCCCCTTCCCGCCCTCATCGCCTCTCCCACCCTCCACTCTATTACAACCAGACTCTGTTTCCTTCCTCCTTCCTCTTAAGGTTATCTGATTCTCATCCATGTTTTCAAACCCATCCCAGTGTCTGCCTTCTTCGTGAATATTTTCCAGGGATTTTCAGATCACTGTGATTCCTAAGCCTCTAGAATATATATTGCCTGAAAAACACTTTTCTAAGCCCATCCATACAGTGTCTTGTTTCATTACTTGTGTATTTGTCTAGTTTTACTAACGCTTGCATTGTCCCCTGAGTTTGAATTTTTCTGCCCTCTGTAGTTGAGTTGAAAGTAGGAATTTGTCTTAGACTTTTGAACCTCTTCAACAGCCTACTGCAAAGTAGGTGTTCAATAAACATTTGTTAACTGATTTTAGAGCTTTGGACCTCAGGCCTCCAGCCATTTGTTTCAAAATTGGGCAATTTCTTGAGGCTAGACATTTCCTTGATGCATTAAATATCTTTTTTCTGCAATAAATGGAAATTAATGTCTCAAAACTGTCTTTCATTCAACTGTGTGTGTTAAAGAGGGCTTTTCTGGCACATCCCAATGAAGTTTCAGAAATACCCTGAAGTTTCCAAACCATGTGATTACTTGTGAAAATAAGAACAAAAGATTTTTTTTTTCCTGCGGCCTGGGTGATGGAAAGAATAAAGGAAAGACTGTATGGCAGTTCTGTAATTCAGTACTCTTGGCTTCTTTTAAAGGAAGCTGGGGTTTCAGTAAAAGAATCATTTTCACTGCAACAGGATCCTGACTGGCTCCTGCGTCTCTGAAGTGAATTAAAATGAATCTCCTATCACAACACTGAAAAAAATGACTGACTGATTTTGGAAATCAAAGTCATTTACTTCTCGGTTGCCAACTCAAATGTGTTTCAGAAGAGGAAGCAGAGAACTCCAAGGAGCACTGTTTATAAAGCGGTAAACCCAACAAACAGGAAACATCCCCAGCCCGGTAAAACCATGGTGCCAGCTTAGAGAATGCAGTTTGCATTCTGAAATGTGTCCTTGTTGACTGAATCTGTCTACCTCTCCTACTGCCTCAAAAAGAACCTTTTCTCACTCCACCATCCCTCCAACTTCCTTAAATTCATCCCTGCTTATATAGTCTCGAATAAAAGAGTGATCAAACCACTATATGAAACTGATTGGCATTACATATGTAATTAGCCATAGCTTCATCTAAGTAAGTATTTACATGTGGCTGTGTTTAAACCATACAACTAATATGGTTTATCTGAAAGCTGTCAGTAAGAGAAAACTTCTTCAGAAAATCCCTACTGCATTCGAATCTGTAAAATGTTAAACATAGTGACAATACATTTAACATATACTGAGTGGCAATGTTATTTTGAAAAGTTATCTGTGGATTTTTATTTTTAATTCATGAGCATATATTCACATCTATATAGTAAATTTTGTAATGCATTAAGATCAGAAAACACTCTCTGAATAAAAAAGTTTGCAGAAAATACTGTCTCTAAAATGACCCAACATACTATCATTCAACTTATATCGTATAATGATTAAACCCATGAAGACAAAGCAAACAAAAAAGATAAGAAGAAATCGGCATTGTAACAAAAAAACTCACAAACTTACCTAGGTCAGTTTCTGATCCTGTCTACTGCGTTGAGAACTGGTATAAAATGGAAAGCTATTCAGAAATGTGGAACCCACCAGCATTTTACTCCCCAAGTAATGATTTTAAGACTAACCTCCTACCCCCCAGTAACCATTGGTGAAGGGGCCTTCTTAAGAAAGTGTATTTTTCAACTTGGTTAATAAAGATCATTCAGGAGAGTATGCAGTGTGAACTAAGCTTGAAAACACCTCTAAGAAAACTTAGTGTATCTCTGACTGGAAGACAATAGAAGGTAAATGGCTATTAAACAACACTCCTTTAAGCTATTTACAAATGGACTGGCCTGTAATCCCAGCACTTTGGGGGGCCGAGGCAGGCGGATCACCTGAGGTCAGGAGACCAACATGGAGAAACCCCATCTCTATTAAAAATACAAAGTTAGCAGGGCGTGTTGGTGCACGCTTGTAATCCCAGCTACTCCGGAGACTGAGGCAAGAGAATCACTTGAACCCAGGAGGCAGAGGTTGCAGTGAGCCGAGATCATGCCATTGCACTCCAGCTTGGGCAACAAGAGCAAAATTCCGTCTCAAAAAAATGAAAAATAAAGTATTTACAAATGAAATTATATGAGACCTAATATTTGCTTGAAATAGCCCATGGGGATGTTGGGGGGGTGGAGAGTATTGAGTAGGGAAACAGATGAAATCAGAGTGGCCCTCTGTTGGTTTTTGTTGCAGCTGGATATCAGATACATGGGAATTCATTGCTTTCACTTTTACATGTGTTTGAAATGTTTCATAACAATCATAAAACAGAATGAATCCTTAACACATATGACTGAACAAAAAGGAGGAAAATCGACTCAGTCAGTAATTCAGAACACATCTGTTTGAATGTGCCGTAATCAGAGCTCCCAGTTTTCAATGGTATTCCATCTTCAGAACATTTGAACACTTCAATAGATAACATATCGTCTTGATTCAAAGAAGCATTTTCTCATTTTAAAGTTAACAAAATCTGAATGCATTTTATAATTGGTATAGACAGTTTTAAAATCATGGTTCTCACACCCCATCCCCAACACAAATGCAAAATATATTACAAAATCCATGATGCATCTGAAAATAAGTTACCTATGACAAGTAAGGAAATAAGGGTTTGACATATCTGAACTACCCAGTGACTCCTTGGGTAAAAAGTGTAGTTACTATATCTTTATCACAAAGAGGAAGTAAGTTCACATTTCTGGAGTGACTTGCCCAAAGTCAGAACTTTAAGAGTCAAAGACTGAACTTAGAATTTGAGATTTCCAGGTAAATGTTCATTTTACTATAGTTTTGGTTTCATTTGGTCTGGTTTGAGACAGAGCCTTGCTCCGTCACCCAGGCTGGAGTGCAGTGGCACATTCTTGGCTCACTGCAACTTCTGCCTGCCGGGTTCAAGCCATTCTCCTGCCTCAGCCTCCCAAGTAGAGTAGCAGGGACTACAGGCGCATGCCACCACGCCCAGCTAATTTTTGTATTTTTAGTAGAGACGGGCTTTCACCATGTTGGCCAGGCTGGTCTCAGACTTCTGACTTCAAGTGTTCTGCCCGCTTTGAGCTCCCAAAGTGCTGGGATTACAGGCATGAGTCACCACGCTCAGCCCATTTTACTACAGTTTTTATGCTACTCTGCAGGCTCCCAGGCGAGGTTCCCTCGGAAGCATATAGGTGACGAGGGTTTGGCCTCACTGGCCCACAAGGAGCTCCTTCTCTAGGAGAATGATCAAGATGAGCTTTGATTGCCCTGCAACTAGCCCAGTGCCAGCCACATAGTAGGTGAGGGAAAACACCTTTAGAAGGTTCAATTGAACCAAGCCCTTTTATATGGTATGGTATGTATGGCCTGTATGTTGTGTCTTCATTCTCATTGGTTTCAAAGAACGTCTTTATTTCTGCCTTCATTATTTATCCATCTGTGTCTTTTGAGTGGGACATTTAGCCCATTTATATTTAAGATTAATATTGTTATGAAGAAAAGAGAGAAGAATCAAATCGATGCAATAAAAAAAAAGACAAAAGAGATATCACCACCAATCCCACAAGAATACAAACTGCCATTAGAAAATACTATGAACACCTCTGTGCAAATAAACCAGTAAATCTAGAAGAAATGGATAAATTCCCAGATACTTACACCCTCCCAAGACTAAAATAGGAAGAAGTCAAATCCCTGAATAGGAATGGTACCATTCCTTCTGAAACTATTCTAAACAATACAAAAAGAGAAATTCCTCCCTAACTCATTTTATGGGACCAACATCATCCTGATACCAAAACCTGGCAGATACACAACTAACAAAATTTTAAGCCAATATCCATTATGAACATTGATGCGAAAATCCTCAGTAAAATACTGGCAAATCGAATCCACCACCACATCAAAAAGCTTATCCACCGCAATCGAGTCAGCTTCATCCCTGGGATGCAAGGCTGGTTCAACATATGCAAATCTATAAATGTAATCCATCACATAAACAGAACCAAAGACAAAAACCACATGATCATCTCAATAGATGCAGAAAAGGCCTTTGACAAAATTCAACAGCGCTTTTTGCTAAAAACTCTCAGTAAACTAGGTTTCAATGGAACGTATCTCAAAATAATAAAAGCTATTTATGACAGACCCACAGCCAATATCATACTGAATGGGCAAAAACTGGAAGCATTCCCTTTGAAAACCAGCACAAGACAAGGATGCCCTCTCTCATCACTCCTATTCAACATAGTATTGGAAGTCCTGGCAAGCGCAGTCAGGCAAGAAAAAGAAATAAAGTGTATTCAATCAGGAAAAGAGGAAGACAAATTGTCTCTATTTGCAGACGACATGATTGTATATTTAGAAGACCCCTTCATCTCAGCCCAAAATCTCCTTAAGCTGATAAGCAACTTCAGCAAAGTCTCAGGATACAAAATCAATGCACAAAAATTGCTGACATTCCTATATACCAATACCAGGGAAGCAGAGAGCCAAATTACGAGTGAACTCCCATTCACAATTGCTACTAAGAGAATAAAATACCTAGGAATACAACTAACAAGGGATGTGAAGAACTCTTCAAGGAGAACTACAAATGACCGCTCAAAGAAATAAGAGAGAAAATGAACAAATGGAAAAACATTCCATACTCGTGGTTAGGAAGAATCTGAAAATGGCCATACTGCCTGAAGTGATTTATAGATTCAGTGCTATCCCCCATCAAGCTACCACTGATTTTCTTCACAGAATTGGAAAAATAAAAGACGCCTTAAACTTCATATGGAACCAAAAAAGAGCCCGCATAGCCAAGACAATCCTAAGCAAAACAAAAAACAAAACAAAACAAAAAACAAAGCTGGAGGCATCATGCTACCTGACTTCAAACTATACTACAAGGCTACCGGCTACCGTAATCAAAACAGCATGGTAGTGGTACCAAAACAGAGATATAGATCAATGGAATAGAACACAGGCCTCAGAAATAATGCCACACATCTACAACCATATGATCTTTGACAGACCTGATAAAAACTAGCAATGGGGAAAGGATTCCCTATTTAATAAATGGTGTTGGGAAACTGGCTAGCCATTTGCAGAAAGCTAAAACTGGATCCCTCCTTAACACCTTATACAAAAATTAACTACAGATGGATTAAAGATTTAAACATAAGATGTTACACCATAAAAACTCTAGACGAAAACCTAGGCAATGCCATTCAGGACAGAGGCATGGGCAAGGGCTTCATGACTAAAACACCAAAAGCAATGGCAACATGAGCCAAAATAGACAAATGGGATCTAATTAAACTAAAGAGCTTCTGCACAGCAAAAGAAACTATCATTAGAGTGAACCAGCAACCAACAGAATGGTTAAAAAATACCGCAATCTATCCATCTGACAAAGGGCTAATATCCAGAATCTACAAAGAACTTAAACAAATTCACAAGAATAAAACAACCCCATCAAAAAGTGGGCAAAGGATATGAATAGACACTTTTCAAAAGAAGACATTTATGCAGCCAACAAACATGAAAAAGCTCATCATCACTGGTCCTTAGAGAAATGCAAACCAAAACCACATTGAGATACCATCTCACGCCAGTTAGAATAGCAATCATTAAAAAATCAGGAGACAAAAGATGCTGAGAAGATGTGGAGAAATAGGAACACTTTTATACTGTTGGAGGAATTGTAAATTAGTTCAACCATTGTGGAAGACACTGTGGTGATTCCTCAAGGATCTAGAAATAGAAATACCATTTGACCCAGCAATTCCATTACTGGATATATACCCAAAGGATTATAAATCATTCTATTATAAAGACACATGCACACATATGCTTATTATAGCACTGTTTACAATAACAAAGACTTGGAACCAACCAAAATGCCCATCAGTGATAGACTGAATAAAGAAAATGTGGCACATATACACCATGGAATACTATGCAGCCATAAAAAAGGATGAATTCATGTCCTTTGCAGGGACATAAAACTGGAAACCATCATTCTCAGCAAACTGACACCAGAACAGAAAACCAAACACCACATGTTCTCACTCACAAGTGGGTGTTGAAAAATAAGAACACATGGACACAAGGAGAGGAACATCACACAGCAAGGCCTGTTGGGGTGTGGGGGCATAGGGGAGGGATAGCAGGCATGGGGGTTAGGGGGAGGGGATAGCATTAGTAGAAATACCTAATGTAGATGATGGGGTGATGGATGCTGCTAACCACCATGGCACGTGTATAACTGTGTAACAAACCTGCACATTGTGCACATGTACCCCAGAACTTAAAGTATAATAAAAGGAAAAGAAATAAATTCATAGGAGGGGGAGAGAAGAAGCACTAAAATATGGCAAGTTTCTTATATAAATTGACTTGGCAAATATGAGTTGAGCACTTAGTATTTGCCAGAGGTTATAATAGTAAATTATGTGACCACTTCATGTAACCCTCATGGAGCAGTCTAGAGGAGAAAGAGAGCAAGACCAAGATAAAAAATTAAAAATAACTTTTTGTTGTTGTTATTTGAGACAGAGTCTTGCTCTGTCACCAGGCTGGAGTGCAGTGGCACGATCTTGGCTCTCTGCAACATCTGCCTCTTGGGTTTAAGTGATTATCCTGCTTCAGCCTCCCGAGCAGCTGGGACTACAGGCGCTCACCACCACCCCTGGCTAATTTTGTATTTTTAGTAGACATGGGGTTTCAACATGTTGGCCAGGATGGTCTCAGTCTCGACCTCGTGATCCTCCTGCCTTGGCCTCCCAAAGTTCTGGGATTACAGGCGTGAGCCATCGCACCTGGCCGCAACATCTTTTATAACTTAATCGTGAAAATGACATACGATCACTTCTGTTCTATTTTACTAGGCACACGGATCAACCCAGGTCAGTGGAGGAAGATGACACACAAGAATGTGAATACCAAGAGTTGCGGATCATTGAGGACCATTTTGAGAACAGCTAAAGTAGAGAGAAAAAGAGAGAGAGAAATAAAATGGCTAATGGCTAATGTAGAGAAAGTATAGGATCAATCATTAGAGTAGCTGGGAATCAGGAAGGTAAGATGTCAAGTTAGGAAGTAAAGAAAAAAAATATTTCAAGAAGGGAGAAAGGGTTAACAGTGTCCTATGGTGCTCCAAAGTCAAATTTGATAAGGAATAATAACGTATTACTTGAACTTAGTAATAAAGAAGTTATTGTTTTCTGTGGAGAGATACATTTTAGTAGAATGACAGAGAAGATAAAGTGCAGTGGGTTGAAGCATGATTAGCAGATGGAAAAGATGAAGGGAAAAAGGGAATACAGATGACTCTAGAACTTTGGGGATGCCAGAAAGGTGGAGAAGTAGCTAAAGACCTACATAGAAGACTTTCTGTTAACCTTGGAAGATTTAATCCTTTACATTATTTCTGCCACTTTCTAATGAGAGGAGAATAAAACACGCATCAAGTCTCTAATGTAGATTTTAGACTTTAATAACATTGTATCAATAGTATTACTCGCTCATTACTTATAACAAGGGTACCACATGATGCAAAACAATAATAGGGCACACTGCCTGGGTGGGGAAGCGTATGGAAACTCTGTGCTTTCTGCTCGATTTTTCTGTAGACCTAAAACTATTCTTAAAAAGGAAGACTGCTTTTCCTCTCAGTCCCATATTTAACACAATCTGGAAAAGTAGAGAGTCCAGGCTCAAAACGGAAGCACATGATCCAAAGGAACCAGAGCACTTGAGCAAACTGTTCACTGGGGTTCTGAGCTTTGAAACTACAGTCAATAGTTTCAGAGAACATTTTGAAAAATAGCACACACGCACAGACTACATGATAATGAGAGACTCCCAAACAACACGTTCCAGAGGCTTTGGTTTTGTGACTTATTCTTGTATTGAAGAGGTGGATACAGCAATGTGTGCTCAACCACACAAGGTTGACAGGCGTGCACTGGAACCAAAGAGAGCTGTTTCTAGAGAAGATTCTATAAAGCCTGGTGCCCTTCTAACCATGAAGAAAACCTTTGTGATATTAAGGAAGATAGAGAAGAATATAATTTGAGAGAGTACTTTGAAAAGTATGGCAAGGCCAGGGCAGGTGCAGTGCTTCATGTTTATAATTCCAAAAGCTTTGGGAGGCCAAGGTGGGTGGATTGCTTGAGCCCAGGAGTTTGGGGCCAGAGTGGGCAACATAGTGAAACCCCATCTCTACAAAAAAAAAAAAAAAAAAAAAAAAAAGCAAAAATTAGCTGCACATAGTGGCATGTGCCTGTGGTCCCAGGTACTTGGGAGGCTGAGGTAGGAGGATTACTTGAGCCCGGGAGGTAGAGGGTAGAGTGAACAAAGATTACACCACTACACTCCAGGCTGGGTGACAGAGTGAGACCCAGTCTCAAGAAAAGAAAGAAAAGAAGGAAAGAAAGAGAGAGAGAGAGAGGAAAGAAAAGTATGGCACTATGTGAAACCACAGCTGTTATGGAAGACAGGCAGAGTGGAAAAAGAGGGGATTTGCTTTTTTAAAATTTACTTTTATCTATTTTTTATTTTGAGACAGGATCTTGCTTTGTCACCCAAGCTGGAGTACAGTGGCCTGATCATAGCTCACTGCAGCCTCAACCTCACGGGCTCAAGCAATCCTCCCACCTCAGCCTCCCAAGTATCTGGGAGCAAAGACATGTGCCATTACACCCAGCTGATTTTTAAATTTTTTGGTAGAGATGGGGTCTCCTTATGTTGCTCAGGCTTGTCTCAAACTCCAGGAATCAAGTGATCCTCCCACCTTGGCCCCTAAAGTGTGTGGGAGGCATGAGCCACGGCACCTGGACTTGCCAAAACTTTTTAGCATCATAATACAGTTGATAAATTTGTAATTGTCACAGAGGAAACTTTGGAGGCAGTGGAGGTAATTTGGCTGTGGTGAAACCTTTGGTGGAAAAGAAACTATGGGGGTAGAGGTGGTGGCAGTAGAGGCAGTTGTGTAGGAGGTGATGGTGAATACGATGGATTTGAAAGTGATGGTGGCAACTATGGTGGTGGTCCTGGCTATAGTGGAATAGGGACTATGGTGGTGGTGGACCAGGACATGAGAAAACCAAGCTGGTGGATACAATGGCATTGGTGGAGGATGTGATGGTTGCAATGAAGGAGGACATTTGGATGATGGTAACTGGTGGTGGTGGGAGCTATAATGATTTTGGAAATTATAGTGGATAACAGCAATCAATATGGACCCATGAAAGGAGGCTTTCTGGGTGGAAGAGGCTCAGGCAGTACCTATGGCGGTGGTTATGGATCTGATGGTAGAAGTGGTGGATATGATAGCAGAAGGTTCTAATAACAGCCAAAAAGGGCTTCGGTTCTTAGTAGGGGAGAGAGTGAGGAGTTACCAGGAAAGCAGCAGGTTACTTTGAGACAGGCGTCCCAAATGCATTAGAGAAATTGGAAAAATCTGCCTTAGAAGGAACAATGATCCATAGTTGGAAAAGTTATTGTGGCTTAAACAGAAAACCCTTCTTGTTCAGGACTGTCATAGCTACAGTTTGCAAAAAGTACAGCTATTGCTTAATGCAATTTAGTGTCAATTAGATGTACATTCCTGAGGTCTTTTATCGGTTGTAACTTTTTCTTTTTGTTTTCATTACATCAGGTATATGGCCCTGTAAATTTCGGTAGCAGTACCAGGAATAAAGAATTAAGGGCCGGGCACAGTGGCTGACACCTGTAATCTCAGCACTTTGGGAGGCCGATGTGGGCGGATCACGAGGTCAGGAGATTGAGACCATCCGGGACAACATGGTGAAACCCCGTCTCTACTGAAAATACAAAAATTAGCCAGGTGTGTGGGCACGCGCCTGTAGTCCCAGCTATTGAGGAGGCTGAGGCAGGAGAATCACTGGAACCCGGGAGGCGGAGGTTGCAGTGAGCTGAAATCACGACACTGCACTCCGGTGTGGTGACAAAGCGAGACTCTGTCTCAAAAAAAGAAAAATGATAATAATAATTAGGGAGTTTTTAACTTTTTTAAAAAAGAAAACTAATAATTTATATAAAAATGCATAAAGCCAGAAGGACAGAGGAAATAGGAGATGGTAATGAACAAGAGTATTCAACATTTTGGAACTGAGAAAGCTAATAGACGAGTGGTAGCTGACTTAGCAGACTAGTGAAAGATAAACTCTAACCCTCCAGGGAGAGAGGGAAGAAAAAGCAAGCTAATTTCTATATCAGAATCCGAGAGAAATCTCAGGAACTAGATATACAAGTTATCTCTAAATGTGGAAGTATAGAATGAAGGGGGGATTGGGAAAGACTTTCAAAGCTCTAGACACTCCATAGATTCCCTCGCCTACCTCACACAGCCAGTCTGCTGCACTCCCTGCACAGCTGCCTCTGATGGGAAGTTAACTCTTTGGAGAGGTTAAACCATAAAAGACCTAGTCTTGGAACAGCAGAGGGTGAAAGTGAGAAGCCATACCATATGGAAAGGGGAAAAATTCCTAAATATAAATCCTCAAAAATTCTTTCTCTGTTTAGTTATCAGAAGTCTAGCAGCAGGGTTTATAATCCCAGTCAGAGAATTGGAGAATTCCTCTCCTATGTTATTAATCATCTTTAAATGAAAAATGTATGAGATACTGACCTATGGGGGGACTGGCCAATGAATAGGTGAAGTCCCTACCTGTCCCACTCAATTGAGAACCGCTAGTTGACAAGCCCTGCCCATTCATGTAAGCTTCAGATCAGC
This sequence comes from Ateles fusciceps, assembly GCA_036589455.1. NCBI lineage: Eukaryota > Metazoa > Chordata > Mammalia > Primates > Atelidae > Ateles > Ateles fusciceps. Next base: position 6,564,893 of record JAZHEH010002605.1, read on the forward strand.
TTTCTTATGCCTCACTGTTAAATATAGACATCAAAGGCACACTGACATTTGAGGGAAAAAAAGAAAATTTTTTCTTTTTTTCTCTACCAGGAAAGCCAGAGACCAAAACAAACAAACCCCAGCAAGGGACATAGAATAGCATGGAAGTGAAAGAAAACTTCAGAAATCTGTGGTGAGAGAAATTCTGCCTCTGGCTGCAATGGAATAACAAGGATTAGACATTCTCTCTCACCAAATCCCAGAAAAATATACAGAACATAAAAACTCTTATTTTTCAAACACTGGACATCAGGTAGACAGGACTTTAATTACTAAAAGAAGTTGAAACAAACAAGGTGACCACTTGCCCCTCATTTCTTCCTGGAAATAACCAGATTGTGGATGCAAAGAGGGGGATGCTAAACAGAGTCTACTGAGTCAGGGAAGCGTAGGGATCAGAGAGGCCAAGGGGGCTGAATGTTGTGAGGAAGCGTTCCAGGAAGGAGGGAGCTGTGCTAAAAAGAGTTCCAGAAATTTGCAGAGAGGTCTCTTTGAGTCTTTGCTCTGTACTTGCCAGACAGGCATAGGGTGAAACTCCACAGGGCAGGCAAAAACCACTGGAGAGTTGACAGGTGAACTACTTCTAGAGCTTACCCAGGCAGAGAGATATTTGAGTTCTGACCAGCCCAGGTGGGAAACCATTTGCTCTCATTCTGGGAATCTAGTGGAGACTTTGAGAAGCTGGAAAAGAAGAGAAAATAAAATTCAAAGTAAATAATAGAAAGAAAATAATCCAGGTCAGAGCAGAAATCAATGAAATTGAAATTGGACACATCGTTTTAAAAATTAGTAAAACCGAATTTGGGGCTTTGCAAAAAAATTATTAAATTTTATGCCACACTTGGTGGACTGATAAAGAGCAGAAGAGAGAAGACACAAACGACCAATATTAGGAATGAGAGGGGCATGATTACAAATGTTAAAAAAGGATAATATTGGGGACATTGTGAAGAACTTTATGCTGATAAATTTGACAGGTTAAATGAAACCTCACATCCCTTGAAAGATAAAAATGTCAAAAGTGACTCAAGAAGAAATAGAAAAATCTGAAAAGCCCTATATCTACTAAAGAAATTTGAATTTGAAAATAAAAACCTTTCTATAAAGAAAAGAAAAAACAATCACATCAATTATCTCTATAGATGTACACACAAAAACAACCATAAGACAAAATTTAACACCCATTCATAATAAAAACTTCCATTAATTAGGAATAGAAGGGAATTTTCTCAACTTAATAAATTGAATCTATGAAAAACCTATAACTAATTTTATATTTAATGGTGAAAATATTAGTCTCCCTTATGATTTCCCCCTTAAATCAGAACCAAAACAAGAGTATCTACTCTTTCTATTTATACTCAATATTATGCTAGAAGTCTTAGCCATTCTAATAAGGCAAGAATAAGAAATGCAAGATATAATGGGCAGAAAAGAAGGAAAGCCTGTCTTATTTGAAGATGGCATGACTGTATACATAGAAAATCCTAAGCAAACTACCAAAAAAGCTACTAGAAATAATAAATGAGTCTAGCAAAGATGCAGGGCACAGGTCAATACACAATAAATTGGATTTTCACATACCAGCAATGAAAAATTGGTAACTAGAATTTTTAAAATATCATTTACAATAACATCAAAGTATTTAATCTGGGGGATGAATTTAATAAAATAGATGCAAGATGTACAGTGAAAACTACAAAACATTGCTAAAACAATGTAATGAAGAGCCAAATAATTATACAATAGATTAATTTCCATGGATTAGAAGACTCGATCAATATGGTTAAGTTATAAATTCTTACATTGCACTACAGACATGAATGAAATCCCAGTAAAAATATAAAAGGGATTTTCTGTGGAAATTAAGATCATTCTAAAATTCATATGAAAATCCAAAGGATCTAGCCTGGGTAATAAAGTAGGACCCCCTCTCTATAAAACATTAAAAAAAAAAAAAAAAAATAGCCAGGCATGCTGGCATGCATTTGTAGTCCCAGCTACTCAGGATGCTGAGGTGGGAGGATTGCTTGAGCCCAGGAGGTTGAGACCGCATTGATCCAGGATCATGTTGTTGTACTCCAGCCTGAGTGACAGAGCAAGATTCTGTCTCAAAAACAAATAAACATTGTATTTGTGAGAGGTGTCAAATAGAAAGAAAGAAGGAAGAAAGAAAGAAAGAGAGAGAGAGAAGAGAGAGAGAAAGGAAGGAAGGAAGGAAGGGAAGATAACAGAATAGAAAACCTAAAGGAGTTAAAATAGTCTAAGCAATTTTGAAAAAGAACAAAGTTATAGAACTTATACTATCTAAATTTGAGACTTACTATAAACCTGTTACAATTAAGATATGTGATATTGGGGTGAGGTGCAGTGGTTCACACCTGTAATTTGGGAGGCTGAGGTAGGAGGATCGCTTGAGTCCAGGAGTTTGAGACCAGCTAGGGCAACATAACAAGACTCCATCTCTACAAAATAAAATAAAATAAAATGTTATGTGACATTGGAGGTTTATTGTATGTGTGTATGTTTGTATGTATGTATGTATTGAGACAGGGTCTTACTCTATCACCCAGGCTAGAGTACAGGGGTGCCTTCATAGCTCACTGCAGCCTCCTGGGTTCAAGTGACACTCCTGCCTCGGGTTCCCAAGTAGCAAAAACCACAAGTGTGTGCTACCACGCCTGGCTAATGAATTTTATTTTTATTTTTTCTAGAGGTAAGTTCTCATTATGTTGCCCAGGCTGGTCTCAAATTCCTGGCCTCAAGCAATCCTCCTGCCTCGGCCTTCCAAAGTTTAAAGATTTACTTTAGACTTGGTAGAAAGCCTTTGTGGTTTGGAGTACACAAAATTTTCTTGGATTGCATTCATAAAGCACAAGTCAAAAAAGGAAAAAACTGATAAATTGAAGTCCATCAAAATTAAAAACTGCTGCCCTTGAATTCCACTGTTTTTTCTCAATAACATGTATTTGACCAAAAAAAATGGTATACGGAATACACAAAGAATTCTTATGACTCAATTTTAACAATGAGAAAAACATTTAAACAGGCATTTCACCAAAGAAAATATACAGATGACCAATGAGAATATGAGAAGGGGGCTCAATACCAATTAGTCATCATAGAAATGCTAATTAAAAGGCCGGGTGTGGTGGCTCACGCCTGTAATCCAAGCACTTTGGAGGCCAAGGCGGGTGGATCAACTGAGGTCGGGAGTTCAAGACCAGCCTGACCAACATGGTGAAACCCCATCTTTAAAAAATAAAAAAAATAAATAAATAAAAGAAAAAAAAGAAATGCTAATTAAAATCATGTTCAGTTTGAAAGGCTGAGGTGAGCAGATCACTTGAGCCCAGGAGTTCAAGACCAGCCTGGGCAACATAGCCAAACCTCCATCTCTACAAAAAATTTTAAAAATTAGCTGGGTGTGATATTGCTCACCAGTAGTCTCAGTTATTTGGGAGGCTGAAGTGGGAGGATTGCTTGCACCTGGGTGGCAGACGTTGCGATGAGCCAAGATCGTGTCACTGCACTCCAGCCTGGACAACAGAGCGAGACCATGTCTCAAACAAACAAACATTAGCTGGGTGTGGTGGTGGGTGCTTCGGGTCGTAGCTACTTGGAAAACTGAGGCAGAAGGATGGCTTGAACCCAAGAGTTTGAGGCTGCAGTGAGCTATGATTGGGCCACTGCACTCCAGTTTGGGTGATGGAGGAGATTGTGTCTCAAAATAAACCAGTCAAACAACAACAACAAAAAACTAAACCATAGTGAGGTACGACTACATTCACCAGAATAGCTAAAATGTAGAAGGCTGACAATATTAAGTGTTGGTGAAGATGTAGAGTAACTGGAACTCCCATGCAATTGATGGAAGGAATATAAAATAATACAATTACTTTGGAAATAATGTTGGCAGTTTCTTACAAAGTTAAGCAGATACTTAACATACAACTTTGCAATTTGCTTTTATATATTTACCTAAGTGAAATAAAAACATATGTTCAGACAAAGACTTACGTATGAATGTTTACAGCACTTTTATTTGTAATAGCCGAAAACTGGACTGAAGCAAAATGGACACAGCAGATAAATGGATAAACAGATTTAGCATATTCATACATTAAAATAAATACTGGGTGGGGAATGGTGGCTCATGCCTGTAATCCCAGCACTTTGGGAGACTGAGGTGAGCAGATCACTTGAACCCAGGAGTTCAAGACCAGCCTGGGGAACATGGCAAAAGCCTGTCTCTACAAAAAATTAAAAATTTAGCTGGGCATGGTGGTGCATGCCTGTAGTCTTAGTTACCTGGGAATCTAAGGTGGAAGAATCAGCTGAGCACAGAAGGTTGATGCTACGGTAAGCCATGATCCCACCACTGTACTTCCACTTGGGTGACAGAGTGAGATCCTATCTCAATCAATAAATAAGACAGAAATACTCAGCAATAACATGAAATCAACTAATATATATGGCAATATGGATGAATCTCAAAAACATTATGCTATGAAAAAGAAATCTAGATACAAAAGAGCACGTACTTGTGGTAATAGAATACATACGTTTTGTCTAACCCCACATTCCACGGGGATTCTATTTTTGGAAATCAGGAAAGATAAAATAATTCTCAGATTTTTATATATATGGCCAGAAATGTTTATTTCTGTAGATTATTGGGAAGAATCTGCTTTCTACTTCATTCAGGATGCCAACAGAATTTAGTTCCTTGTGGTTATGGAACTGAAATCTCTGAAATCTCTGGCTGTCACTCAGGGCCTGTTCTCAGCTCCAAGGGCTAGCTTACTTTCCTTGGCATGTGGCCCCTCTCCATTTGCAAAGTGAGCAAAGCTAGAATCTCTCTTGCATCAAATTCCTCTCATACTTCTAACTAACCTCTTTTACCAGAAAGAGACTTGCCCTTTCAGGACCACGAAGTATAGTCTCTCCTTCTCTCTCTCTCTCTTCTCTCTCTCTCTCTCTGACACAAGGTCTTACTCTGGTTGCCCAGGCCAGAATGCAGTGGTGCAATCTTGGCTCACCATAGCCTCAACCTCCCAGGCTCAGGTGATTCTCCCATCTCAGCCTCCTGAGTAGCTGGGATTACAGGCACACACCATTATGCCCGGCTAACTTTATGGTATTTTTAATAAAGACAGGGTTTCACTATGTTGCCCAGGCTGGTCTCAAACTCCTGGATTCAGGCAATGAGCCTGCCTCAGCTTCCCAGAGTGCTGGGATTGTAGGCGTGAGCCACTGCACCCAGCTATTTTTTCTCTTTCTTTCTATTTCTTTCTTTCCTTCTTTCTTTTCTTTCTTTCTTTCTTTCTTTCTTCTTTATTTTTCTTTTTCTTTCTCTCTTTCTCTCTTCCTTCCTTCACTCCCTCCCTCCCTTCCTTCCTTCCTCCCTTCCTTCCTTCCATTTATTTATTATACTTCAGGTTCTGGGATACATGTGCAGAACATGCAGGTTTGTTACATACGCATACATGTACCATGGTGGTTTGCTGCACTCATCAACCTGTCATTTACATTTTAAGCCCCGCATGTATTAGGTATTTGTCCTAATGCTCTCCCTCCCCTTGCCCCCTACCCTAGTCTCTCTTTCTTAAAGTCAACTGTACAATATATAACACAACCAAATCAGGAAAGATCCCATCATATTTACAGGTCCCTTCCATGCTCTAGAGGAGGGAATATAAAAGGGTAGGACTCCTTGAGGGGTGATTTTATAATTCTGCTACCACAATAAAGTTGGCATAAAATGTAAAGAGAAATAATTAAGAGAAATTACAGCAAATCATTGTGCTGTGAATGCTGAATGATGGTCTCTATTTGTTTTCATTTTGTTTTACTGAACTTTCATGTGTGTGTGTGTTTTGTATTTTTAGCATATTGATCAATCACAAAAAGAATACTAAACTACTCTTATTAGTGAACAATTATTTTTCACATTCCTTTTCTATTTGATTAGTATCTATATACTCAGGATTAACCTTTGTTATTTGCTTCTCTCCTCTGGAGCCTGGTATCTGGGGAATTTCAAGAAGTAATTTCTGAAGTGGGGGTAATAAATAAATCAAGCTAAAATAAAAGAAAATAGCAGTTTGACCTCACAAAACAAGCAATGGGGAAAGGACTCCCTATTCAATAAATGGTGTTGGGAAAACTGGCTAGCCATATGCAGAAAGCTGAAACTGAATCCCTTCCTTACACCTTATACTAGTAGTAATTAAAAAAAAATTAACTCCAGATAGATGAAAGACTTAATCTTAAGACATAAAACCCTAGAAGAAAACCTAGGCAATACCATTCAGGACATAGGCATGGACAAAGGCTTCATGACTAAAACACCAAAACCAATGGCAACAAAAGCCAACATAGACAAATGGAATCTAATTAAACTAAGAGCTTCTGCACAGCAAAAGAAACTATCATCAGAGTGAACAGGCAACCTACAGAATGAGAGGAAATTTTTGCAGACTATCAATCTGGCATCTACAAATAATTTACAAGAATAAACAATCCCATCAAAAAGTGGGTGAAGGATATGAACAGACACTTCTCAAAAGAAGACATTTATGCGGCCAACAAACATACGAAAAAAGCTTATCATCACTGGTCATTCAAGAAATGCAAATCAAAACCACACTGAGATACCATCTCATGCCAGTTAGAATGACGATCATTAAAAAGTCAGGAAACAACAGATGCTGAGAGGATGTGGAGAAATAGGAATGCTTTTACACTGTTGGTGGGAGTGTAAATTACTTCAACCATTGGGGAAGACAGTGTGGCGATTCATCAAGGATCTAGAACCAAAAATACCATTTGACCCAGCAATCCCATTACTGGGTATATACCTAAAGGATTATAAATCATTCTACTATAAGGACACGTGCACACATATGTTTATTGCAGCACTGTTCACAATAGTAAAGACTTGGAACCAACCCAAATGCCCATCAATGATAGATTGGATAAAGAAAATGTAGCACATATACACCATGGAATACTATGCAGCCACAAAAAGGATGAGTTCATGTCCTTTGCAGGGACATGGATGAAGCTGGAAACCATCATTCTCAGCAAACTGACACAAGAACAGAAAACCAAACACTGCATGTTCTCACTCATAAGTGGGTGTTGAACAATGAGAACACAAGGACACAGGGAGGGGAACATCATACACTGGGGCCTGTCGGGGGGTAAGGGGATAGGGGAGGGAAAGCTTTAGGAGAAATACCTAATGTAGATGATGGGTTAATGGGTGCAGCAAACCACCATGGTATGTGTATGCCTAAGTAACAAACCTGCACATTCTGCACATGTATCCAGAACTTAAAGTATAATAATATAAAAAAAAAATGCTAAAAAAATAAAGAAAAATAAAAGTACATAGATATTCTGGAAAAAAAACCAAACAAACCAAAATAACAGTTTGAAAAATCTTTCTAAATTTTTCATTTAAAAAATCTGGCCACATAAGTGGTAACTAACAATAATAGCCATTGAATGATGCTAAGCCACGGACACATTTCATCAGCATTGCTTACCTTCTATTTTCCCCTTGTTCAATGTCACCACATGAATTGTCATAAAAATGAGATTATTACTGTTCAGTTGCTCATCAGTTCAGGCTGCGGAGATCTCCTAAAAAGGATAACCTATCTTGTGAGACATCACTGTTTGTTACTCAGGAAAAATGTGGGATGTTTTGGATTGCATAATGGAAATGGGTTTCCTCTTTAACTGAACTCTTGAGATTGCAGTGAAATCATCCATGCCCTGAAGCATCATAATCGTTCCCATATGGATAAATTCATTCAATATATGGTTATATTTGCATATTTAGATTATCCCTATAAATAATTAGTCTCTGTTTTGGGAACCTTTGATGTTCAAACAGTTCTCAAGGGTATATAAGAGGATTTTAGCCCCTTTACCCACCTCCCTATTACAGCTCAGTTTCGTAGTGTTTTTCCTCCAAATGTTTTCAAGAAATGAGGTAATCTGCCTCTGAGGTTTCTAAATTCTAAACTCTGGCTCATTTTAATTGAGTCATTCCGGAGGTCCTAGTCTTGAAACAATTTCTCCTTTGTCCAATAAACAATCAGCTTAAGAAGAAAGGTTTCCAATAGGCCCATGATTCCCATAGCTATCTAGCCTGAAACTCTGTTTGTAAATCTGCTACATTTTTGATGAATAGGAAATTTACAAATAATTCACAATTATGTTGAGTTAGAGCAGGTAGGGAGTTATCAGACAACTAAGATATGCTAAAAGTGACCTGTGGAACAAGTAGTAATTTAAAAACCTGCTCAGTTTTTTTGCTTTCTTTCTAATGATTTCCTTAAGATTGTATTGTGCCCTTTATTATATTTTTAGGAATTTAGATTTTCTTTACCTTTATTGGTGATATTGTTATTGCTCTCTGAAGCAATCCTATTCTTATCCATTTGATTTATTCCTCTTTTGGCAAACTGACATTTTGTCAAATGGCATGAGAACAGTATCAACCATACTAAGTAGTAACTAACATTTATGAACCCTTCCTTCATGTTGAAGATAAAGCACTTTATTATTATTATTATTTTTAAGACGGGGTTTCACCAAGTTGGTCAGGCTGGTCTTGAACTCCCGACCTCAGGTGATCCACCCGCCTTGGCCTTCAAAGTGCTTGGATTACAGGCGTGAGCCACCACTCTCGGCCGATAAAGCACTTTAAATGTTTTATCTCATGTAACTTTCAAGACAACTTAAGAGGTAGGTGTTTTTACTATCTCCAGTATTTTATTAGGGAAGCTTCACCCCAGATGGATTACATAACTGTCCCTAAGTCACACATTGGCACCACAGAGTAGTTCTGATTACGGGTTGTGGTGCTTCTGTACCTTCCTAATTTAAAATGCCAGTCAAGAAGTGACTTCTACTGTCATCTGCTGGTAGCTAGCCAAGTTGCTACGCTTTTGCTCATGCTGTAGCTAAGAATCTGACAAAATAGTGTTTGCAGTGAGAGCTCTGTTCTGACACACGTTGTTGTCGCATGATGCCATCTATCATGCTAGTGTTTAGAACACTGCCTGACACCCAGTAGGCATCAATACTTATGGAATAGAGATCCCAGGAGAGTTTTTGTTGGTACAAGTTCTCAAGTTGTCCTAAAAGAACACAGAAGCTATCTCCACACAAAGCAATAATGCTATGTTTCTTTTTTCTTTTTTGAGATGGAGTCTTGCTCTGTTGCTCAGGCTGGAGTGAAGTGGTACAATCTTGGCTAACTGCAACTTCTGCCTCCAGGGGTCAAGCGATTCTTCTGTCTCAGCCTCCTGAGCAGCTGAAATTACAAGTGCACGCCACCACACCTGGCTAATGTTGTATTTTTAGGAGAGACAGGGTTTCACCATGTCGGCCAGGCTGGTCTCAAACTCCTGGCCTCAGGTGATCCACCCACCTCAACCTCCCAAAGTGCTGGGATCATGGGTGTAAGCCACCGCACCTGGTCTATGATGCTGTTTTTCAAGTGTTTACTTCGTTCACTGTGCGCCTGTACATTTACAATAAGCTTTGCGTTTCATTGCTATAACAAGGTTTATAAGTGGAGTCTCCCTCTTGTGTTTAAATCTAACTTTATCAGTTACACTGTATAGGTTTTAGAAGAAATCCTAGTTTCAGAACTGAAAAAGACCTGAAAAATCCTAGGTAATGTTTTCCAAGCCCTGTTTCGAAAGCCTGTGATTTTTATAACGTGTTTTATAGATAAATAAGTTCCAGAAACAATATATTAGATAAATTTCCCTTGATTTTTGTTTTTTCACTGTAGAACTTCTCAGAGTATTTAACATGCTACTGTGCATTAGAAATCTGTGAGAAGGGTTACATGTAAAACTGTATTTGGCAGCTTGGGCTGCCATAAAAAAAAATACCATGGGCTGGAAGGCTTAAACAACAAAAATTACTTTTCTTACCATCTGGAGGTTGGAAGTTCAAGATCTCAAGATTGAGGTGCTGACCCGTTAGTTTCCAGTGAGGGCTCTCTTCCTGGCTTGCACATAGCTGCCTTCTTGTTTGTCTTCACATGGTCTTTCCTTGGAGGATGGGCTGGGAGAGAATGAGGGGTGCTCTTCTTATGTCGCTTCTATTAATGACACTAATCCAATTGTATCAATTCTGCACCCTATGACATAATTCTATCTTAAATACTTCCTTAGTAGCTCCATCTCCAAATACAGCTCCACAGGAGGTGAGGGCTTAAAAATATGAATTTGGGGGGGGGGACACAAACATTCAGTCCACTTCCCAAATAGCACCTGATCACAGATTCTTTCTCATTTAGCTCCTATTAACATCCTAAGGGGCGTTAGTATTTTATGGAACTCACTTGGAAATTTCCAGTATACCAAACTCCAGTTGCTACAGATGGAGCCCAGTGAGAATAATTTGCTGAATATCATACAGCTAGTTATTGGCAAAGCTAGAACTCTTCCTTGAAGTGTCTTTTTCATGATATCATGCTTATTCTATGTTATTTCTCCATATGAAAATAAACAATAGTACTGTCTTTGCAGAACTTTACAGTTATAAAGGGGATGTGAACTAACATTTATTGAGTGCGACTATGTGACTTCTCTACACTCACCCATTCTAAGTGGGTTAAACATTCCAGACTTTATGACTATTGGATTTCACATCATGATTTAATAAATGCTTAAATAACAGTCTCGATGGTATGGGTCAGTGAGAGTCCACCCTGAGAGATACATCTTGCTGATTTTCCACGTGTCAGGCACATTGGTTTTTTTTCTTTTTTCTTTCTTTCTTTCTTTTTTTTTTTGAGACAGAGTCTTGCTGTGTTGCCCAGGCTAGAGTGCAGTGGTTCAATCGTGGCTAACTGCTCTGCCTCCCGGGTTCAAGCGATTCTCCTTCCTCAACCTCCCAAGTAGCTGGGACTATAGGTGCCCACCACCATGGCCCACTGAAATTTTTTTTTTTTGTATTTTTAGTAGAGATGGGGGTTTCACTATCTTTGCCAGGCTTATCTGAAACTCCTGACCTAGTGATCCGCCCACCTTGGCCTCCCAAAGTGCTGGGATTACAGGTGTGAGAAAAATTTTTTCTTTTTAAAACATTTAAATCTTTTAAAAACGTTTAAACTGACAAATAATAATTGTACACATTCATGGGGGTATATAGTGATGTTTTGAAACTTAATGTGTGGTGATCAGATCAGGGCAATTAGCATATCCATCATCTGAAACAATAATCATTTCTTGGATTGGGAACATTCCTTATCCTCCTCCTCCTCTAGCTGTTTGAAACTATATATTATCCACAGTGGTATAGAACACTAGAACTTACTCCTATCTAGCTGGAATTTTGTCCTTTAACAATTCTCTCCCTGTCCTGCCCCTACCCGCCCCTCCCTCTACCCTCCCCAGCCTCTGTATCCTCTGTCCTACCTTTTGCTTCTATGAGACCAACATTTTTTTTTTTTAGCTTCCACATATGAGTGAGAACATGTGGTGTTTAACTTTCTGTTCCTGGTTTATTGCACTTAACATAATGTCCTCCAGTTCCAGCCATGCTCACATTGGCCTTTCTTTATGCTCTAGAAAGTCACATTGTTTTCGGCCACACACTCTTCATAATGCTGTGTTCTTTTCTACTCTTCCTTTTTACTTCCCACCTTGCTCTGCTGCACGTCAGATGCATAGAATAGTGTTAACCATGACTTTTGGGTGTTAATACACCATCATCCTTGATCCATTCACGATACCATTTAATAATAAACACCATCCAACCCAACAATCAGAATAAGTAACCTACATATGCCTTTCTTGTCTCATCCCATTGCATCTTCCTCAAATAATATTTTGATCCTAAATGCTTGCTTGTTTTTTGTTGTTTTTTCTTCCCTAGCCACACACAACACCACACACACACACCTCTATTGGTTACACGGTTTCCTTTTTTTTTTTTTTTACAGTCCAGAGGTCTTTTATTTGTTTAACATCTGTTATGCATGAATTCATAGGGAATGGGATCCAGGAGCTCAGGCTCCTTCCCATTGGCCCCCACACAGTGCTTCCCTGGGTCGAGCAGTTTGGAGCTTCCCTTAAGTCCAAGGGCCTTTCTCTTTGGCTTCTTTCTTTTTCTAATCATTTTCCTTCCAGCATTTCAGGAAGCTACCTCTGCTCTTAGAGTGCTTAATGTGCTCAATACGCACATGAATTCTCTGGGCAAGAATCTTGTCTTTACCTTATTTGTTTACAACAATGCCAACAGCACCCTGGGTGACATTGTAGACTCTCCCCGTTTTGCCACGATCACACTTGTGGGGCGTTCCTTTTTGAACAGTACCCATTCCCGTGATGTCTACAATATCACCTTTCTTTCTTTCTTTTTTTAAAAAAGACGGGGTTTCACCATATTGGTCAGGCTGGTCTTGAACTCCCGACCTCAGGTGATCCGCCCGCCTTGCCTCCAAAGTGCTTGGATTACAGGCGTGAGCCACCACGCCCGGCCGGCAATATCACCTTTCTTAAAGATTTGCATATATGTGGCCAAAGAAACAACTCCATGTTTTCTCAAAGGCCTGGAAAGCATGTATGCCGTACCTTTCCTCTTTCCCTTTGCATTCGTCATTTTGGCAAATTACTGGAAGATGATGGGTCTGGCCAAAAGGCTGGTTTTGTTTTTGGGTCACATCTTCCTGCTTCTCTGCATGAGAATCTTGGATCAGATGGACATTGTGAAGGTTATATTATTTAGTGTCTCGACTTTGTATTCGCATCTGCTGCTGCTGCTGCTGAGGCACACATCACTAACCATCATGAGCAGGTAAGTTTTCTGCAGAATTAAAGAGATACCCAAAGACAACAACAGCAAACATCACCATTAGAACTGGCTCCCAAAGAATACGATCTTGGATATATTTTTTGGCATAAATACAGTTCAAATTTCCATAGCTGGAGTACAGCGGCATGATCTCCGCTCACTGCAACCTCTGCCTCCCAGGTTCAAGTGAGGCTCCTGTCTCAGTCTGCTGCATAGCTGGGATTACAGGCGCCCGCCACCACACCTGGCTAATTTTTTGTAGTTTTAGTAGAGACGAGGTTTCGCCATTTTTTACCTCAGATAATCCGCCCGCCTCGGCCTCTCAAGTGCTGGGAGTACAGGCATGAGGCACCACGCCCGGCCTAAATAGCTGTCTTTCACGTATTACGTAATAATCTCAGAAACTGTCTTTGTGGCAATTTATTTTACTTTCCGTATTTGGGGACACTAGAGGTTAAAAGAAACTTTTTTTTTTCTTCCTGGGTTTTTCTCAGACTGCCCTGGCCAAACTCCATCTCCTCTGCCAGTAGATAACTTGCCGGAGGCGTGCCAGTCCCTGTTGGTGCGTTCCTCCAGCAACATCATCCTCTGGAAGACCAGCCGTCTGTGTGTCCGCTTTCTACGATATTGGAGTTTTTTCTTTGTTTTGAGACGGAATTTGCCTCGTTGCCGAGGCTGAAGTGCAGTGGCGCAGTCTCCCGGGTTCAAATGATTCTCCTGCCTCTGCCTCCCAAACAGCTGGTAATACAATCCCCCGCCACCCCACCCAGCTAATTTATTTTTTTCCAGTAGAGATGAAATTTCACCATGTTGATCAAGCTAGTCTTGAACGCCTGACCCCAGGTTAGCCCTCGTCCTCGCCCGCCCCCTCCCCCTCCCCGCTCCCCGCTCCCGGCTCCCCCGGCTCCCGGCTCCCGGCTCCCCGCTCCCCGCTCCCCGGCTCCCCGCTCCCGGCTCCCGGCTCCCCACTCCGCCTCCGCCTACCAAAGAGGTGGGGGTGGGGGAGGCCGGTTATAGGCACAGGATGGGGGCGTGGCAGGCCAAGGTGGTCTTGGGAAACGCAGCATTTGGGCAGGAAAAAAGATGCCTGTCCTCACCTAGGTCCGCGGGCCCAGGCCCAAAAGTGGAGCCCTAGCAAGGACCACGCCCTCCTCTACCCAGCACTTCCTTTCCCCTTTGGCATCATTTAAAGGGACAGTGCGCTTCCCTTCTATGTTAGTATTACGCAACTCAAAAAAAAGTGCAATGACATTTTAAGATCATTAACAGCACAAACAAAAAGTTACTAAAAGTGGACAGGAATGAATTAAAAATTATACCCAAAGGAGAGATCAGATTATTCACTATTTTAGAAGTAGCATTCCAGCAATTTAGACATGTCTTTTAGGCAAGAGAAATAGGTCTGTCCTGACTCTATTCCATTGTGTTAAATTACAAGGAAAAACTCCCAATTGTCTGTGGAGACTGACAATGGAGATGTGAAAACGTCGACAGTGGGGAGCTGACCTTCGAGAAACCTGATGAATTTTATGGCATTTATTCTGTGATTCCTCCTCTTCCATCCTCCATCTTTACCTTGTCATAATAATCTATCCATTATCTTCATTTAAATATGGAATTAGTGCTTACCAAATTGGCTTTCCTGGAATCTAATTAGTTTTAAACATTTTCTCAACTTAATTTTTTGTATGTAAAAATGAAGATGGCATTGCAACAGAGTTGAGGTAATCATTTTCACAAGGAAATAATTTCCAGGGATTTATAGCCTGTACCTTGCATAATTCCTTTAATAGCTGTGTTCACTAATTGTTAGACCATGAAATGATAAACTTCATTTCCTTTTTTTGAACTCCAGATTAGAGTCAAGAGAACATCTTTCTTCTCATACCCACCATAAAAAGAGACACAATAACCAGTGGCTTGCCTGCCATCTAGTACAGAAAAACTTCATGGTAGTGAAAATATGATCCTTCACTACTAATTTGACTTCATTACTTGCAATCAACAGGATCAAAGCCAAATCTTTGCAGAGTTTCTTGTGCTAGACTATAAGATCTCCTCCTCGACACCCGCGACTTTGCTGCAATGATATCTACATGTCTAGCATTACAAATTTACAGCTTTTGTTTCCTTTGCTCCTCCTATGGCCCTTGAAGCAGGCATGCTTCATTACATGTGTGACATTTCCTTATTAAGCAAATATTTATGTATTTAGCAAATACAACACATCAGCACTCTTCTGGGCAATTAGCGCAGGGCAGTATCAAAGACACAAAGGCCTGCACTGGCACTTTTATGTCCTGTGTATACGTAGCTTCTCTCCCACCCCTACCCACTGGATTTATTTTGTTCACTAGATTCCTAAGCCTTTTTATGCAGAATAAGAATATTGGGTAGAGAAAGAAATGCAGACTCAAAGAAAGAAGGCCAACTGAGTCACTAGGAGAGGGACAGATCCAAATGAGGAGAGAAAAGAGGATAAATGAACCACAGCATGGCCTGGACATTGGGGGAAAGTTTGGGACAGTCTGAAAAGAGGAAGGAGAGGATGGAGGCAGCCATGTGTGAGCGTTATAAAGAAGATGAGGAAATAGAAGTTTAAGAAAGTTCACTGGGTTTTACTTATGGCAATCTCCTTTAATGTTTATTGAAATGGTTTAATAATGATTTAAATTTTCAAGGTTTTTGGCTGTCAGATTGATGTTTCTCTGAATAAATCACTGTGTATGAGTGGTCCACAAGGCTGCTCAATTTTAAGTGGGCAGCACTTGGTAGTTAGTGTTGCTTGTTGGTAAGTTAACATTTAGTGAGACTATTTGATATATACAGGGTCTTTTTCTATGAGGGGCTGGAAGCTTCCCCCTGACAAACACACTGTGGTGGAAGAGGTATTGAACCTGGGGTCTGGAATCCTGAATGTTAATTCCAGCTTAAGCTGTTTTATCTCAGACAAAGTCACCTGACTCTCCCAGGATTACATTTCTTATGTAAAATGAAAGGCCAGATTATTGATTTCTAAGGTTTCTTCCAGTTCTAACTACATTCTTGATTACAATCCATGTTGAAAGATTAATAATCTAATGAATCACCTTTTGGTGGGTATACTAGTGTTGTAGTTTTCTTTTCTTTTTTTTTTTTTTTTAAAACAATGCTTTCTTCCAAAGAAGTGGATAATCTTTCTAAAACACAGGCCAGTAACAAAGATTTTAGGGGACATAGATGCATCTTAGAGTTCCCCAACATCACACTACATAAAATAACTGCTTCCTCTGGTTTCTGTATGTGTTCCTTTGTCTCAGCTCTTCAGAAAAGAAAGAAGAGTATTGTTATGTATAAAATTTTTCTTCTTAGTGTCACAAAGAAAAACTAGTACTGGGACAAAGGATCTCTCAGCAAAACAGTTCTTTTTACTTCCAGCAGAAAGGGTACTACCATTAGCAATCTTGCTATGAGAGTACTACGAACAAAGGAAAGCAGACATATATATTTCTTACACAATTGCGGTTGTCCTTACTGCTGTGTCTGATCTCCATTGGGTGGAGACAGACCTCACAATCTAAACTGAAACCTGACTGGCTAATAACTTCAAACTTTTCTAAACAGATAAAGGCAATGGGAAGCAAAAAAAGGAAGTCCAAATAAGGAAGGGGCATAGGCTACAAGCTGGGACAGCCTGTGAGCATGTCCAGCACAGATATCTTGGTTGAAGTAGAATGACACAGAATGTACTATGTGCCTGTAAGCATGTCTAACAGCTACATAGGATAGGGCTTCTAGCAAAAAGCAAGAAGACTTTTGAAGAAACTGTTTAAAACAAACTATTATTTCTAACACTTATGAATTTTTCTTAAACAAGAAAGGAAATTTTGAAGAGGAACTTTTCTACTTCCCACTGTCAAGGATGAGAAGGGAACTGTAAAGGAAGGCACAACATTTCTCAATCATCTGACAGAAATAGAAAGTGAGTACAGAAATGTGTTCAACTCTCAACTGGCCAGTCACATGGTAGAGTCCCACTGTAAAACATGCTGGCTAAATTATAAATTCCAGGTGGACTTTTCCCTTCCCTTTATCAGTATTCTGGATAAGCTACAAGTTTATCGCCCTTACTCCTAGGGCCACTCCAGTTTGGGTGGAGGGGCAGGTGGAGTGAGGACTGTATCAATTAGTGTGTGCTGTGTAACAAACAATCACAAAACCCCAGTAGCACAACAGAAAGTGTTTCTTGCTCACATGTCCAAGATCAGCTGGGGGGTTAGCTGGGTCACTGCGCTTTTCCTGGCTAGGCTGCCTCAGTTATCTGGGGATTGGCTGGCTGTTGGCTGATAAAGGCTAGGCAATATCATGAGACAACCTCATGAAGAGGTTCTAATGCTCCAAAATTAAAAAAAAAAAAAAAAGTCGAGTAAATATCCTCATTTAATCAAACTGTCTTTGAGAACATGAAGAAGTCAGGTTATATTTGGAAAAATCCTTTACAGTTTTGACTCCTGCTAAGACAGAAGTAGAAAACAATTTTGTAGTTACCTTCACTTGCTAAAAAAGGTTATTTCAAGGAAGAAAAAAAAAAGTACTTGAGAATATTAAAACATGGACTGTTCTGTTCTCTCACTCTCTCATGCATGCATGCTTATGGTTGTCTGGAGAACAAGAAAATATCATTATTAGTGAAAACAATAGCTTGTGAATTAGCAAAGCTGGCAGTATCAACATCATGGAAATATCTGCTGATGAAAGAGTAAGCAAATATTTTCATTTTGTACTTTAATTACAGATATTATTCTTTAAAATTACTTGTTAACAACTATTGCCCTAAAGGAGATTCAGATCTGAAAGCAGCTTTTCTGCACTAAAATTCTTCAAGGGGCCTGTATATATTAACAAGGCAGATGCAAGCCATTTGGGCCAAACAAACCCATTCAAAGTTAGAAAAGCTCTAGGCTATTGCAGGTCAGAAAGAACACGTAACAGGAAAAAAATCATGTAATAGAAAAAAAATGAGAAGGAAAGTATCTGAACCTAGTGAAATTTTTGAGCTCACCACTTACTGGCTATGTGCTATTTGTTATAAGTAGAATTTTCAATGCCACAAAAGAAGTAGCACTCGAATATAAATTTCTTCAGCAAGGCAATTTACTTCTACAGAAGGGTGTGGCTCACAGATAAAACAGTGGTGAGCACACACCTGGACAAAGAGGGGAAAGGTTACTTACGCCCTGACAGAGGTTGCCCCTACTGCTGTGTCGTTCCCCTATTGACTAGGGTTAGACCACACAATCTAGTCTAATTCTGATTGGCTATTTTAAATGGAGCATGGGTAGGAGCCGGAGTGGTGGGGTGGGTAGTTTTTTGGGAAGGATGGTTATGGGCAGGTCAGAGCAGGTAAGCAGGGGTTAAAGCAGGTGACCAGAGCAGGTGACCAGGATGAGTCAGGATGGGGCGGAAGACCAGGGGGAACAGATGTTAACTACTGATAAGAACTGGAAGAAAAGGTTGTTTACTGACACTACAAGGAAGTCAAACTTTAGTGATTTAAGAATAAGAGAGCTGAACATACTGACATACTGATGCTTTGAAGAGAAGCTTGGGGTTCACTATGTCTAACATATTGAAACCACCACTGCAAAACTGTAACTGCCCTGAAGAAGATTCAGAGATGAAAGTTGCTTTTATGCACTAACATGTAATCCCAACACTTTGGGAGGCTGAGGCAGGAGAATTGCTTGAACCCGGGAGGTAGAGGTTGCAGTGAGCCAAGATTATGCCATTGCATTCCAGCCTGGATGACAAGAGCAAAACTCCATTCCCCCACTTCCCCGAACAAACAAAAAATAAAATATGACCACCTTGAATTCTCCCCATTGTGCCTTTGGAAGTTCATGGCCCTGGTCTGCAAGTCTCCCAGGTTGTTCCTAAGAACTTCATCTGTAGAGAAGACATAGAATAGAGAAGACTTAGGGGAAAGTCACAGATTTTAGAGAACCAGGAGGGCAACGTGGGCTCCTCACTGTCAACCAAAAAGTAAAACAAAATAAATAAAAATAAAAATTTCCTCAGCTAGAATAAGAAAGAAAGACCTTTGGGTCCCAGAGTAGTGGAATGGGACCTAGCTTCATAACAGAAATCCAGGGAAACAGCAAGCTGTTGGAAGGGAGACTGCCATGTGTCACATTAGGGCTCCCTGTGACCCAGGCGTAGCAAAGAAGAATCGGAGAACGAATAGTCTCAAACAGCTCTTCCTCATCTGTGAAAATATAATGCCCATTTTCTTCTAGACATTGAAGCAAAATGGTACTCCCCCAGTTATTTGAGTGCAGATGGTAGCAAAATAGAGTGAGGGAATGTTGTACACAGGTGGGAGGAGGGGGAGGGAAGGATAGTTTGTGCGGAACCCTTGCTTGGTGCACACTTTGTGTTTTATTATAAATCTGTGCCATTCTGCCTCAGCATTGATTATTACATGCACAGTGATAATCCACAGGCAAGCGTTAATATTGCTAATGATACTGCTCTGCAGGGTGATTATCTGAGAGCCACTCTCAGCTGCTGCATCAGGATCACAGCATTTGTGCAACTCCAAACTAAGGCAGGGGTAAAACAACCAGCACTTGTTCAGTCAAAAAGAGCTGGCAAAGAGAGCAGTTGGCAATTAGATCAAATATGCTTGTCACCAGGGGGCTGGCAGGCCTGGTTCACATGCTCAAGAGTTGGGGATGACCTTTAACAGATGTAGATTCTCAATATAAAAACCCTAGAGTCCAACACAGATAAATGAACAAAGTTTTGTAGCCGCTGCGTCATGTTTTTATCTCCATTTGAATAAGCATTTTCTGGGCTTACTGCTGAGATACAACAAGTCATTGTTGCAATCTCTTAAAGGACCAAACCAGCCAGTCCCATCTGTGATCTTAGGCTTGGATATCCCAAGGATCAGTTCAACCAAAATTATTCACTTGTGCCAGTTCGTTCAACATTTTCTGAAAATTTACCCTTTGGCTGTTTTGGACAAGAAAACTTCATTTTCAAATGTTCTGCCTAATATTTTTACCTTAACTGGGTACACGGAAAGGTTTTCCAGACACAGAAGATCACTCGTAATAGTCAAAGAGTCAAGTAACTGACTCAGGAGAGAAGTCTGCTAGCAGTAGGACTGGGCTATTTAATATATTTCATGGAACTTCTCCCTCTCTACTTCCCATCCTGCCTTTATCAGGAAGCTGAAAAAAAAACGTGGTTTTATGAAAGCCTGACTCTGATTACTGGCACGCTCAGGTTCACAGAAATCTTTTTTTTTTTAAAAAGACGGGATTTCACCATGTTGGTCAGGCTGGTCTTGAACTCCCGACCTAAGGTGATCCGCCCGCCTTGGCCTCCAAACACAGAAATCTTAAATGACTTTGTATTGGCCACAACTTTTATCTCCAGCAGATTTATAAACCACTGCAAGGCCATATTGCTAGTACTCAGCATATGCAAGTTTTAACCAAATACTTCCTTATATGGGTTCTCTGTTCTAGCCTTAACTTGCTGTGACATGGTAAAAAGCCCCATAAACCTGCATACCTCAACCATACCTTGCTTTCTGTTGAAACTGCTCTCTATAGCCCAAATATGAATAATTAATTAAGGACTGTGATTGCCACCCTACCCAGACAATGTGTAAACAAATGCTAATCTTAACTTTTTTGTGAATCACTTAGTTCCCTGGCCCTCGGAATGTCAGAAACCCCTCACCCCCACCCCCGCCCCTCACCCTCATCTCCACCCTGAAGGTGATTTTCAGAATCCACTAGCCCTCAGAATGTCTAAAGCCCCTTACCCCCCACCCCCGCCCCTCACCTTCACTCCCAAAGTGATTTTTACGGGTATAAAAGGTCTTAACACCCTCCATTGGGGGCCATGGGTTGGAGAGACGCGAGTCCTCCGTGGTCGCCGGCTTAATAAACCCTGCTATTTGGTATACTTTTGTCTTGGTGTTGGTCCCTTAATCTCGCCTCAAATATAACATGCCTGGAGCCTTCCTAACTCTTGGTGTGATCCTTACTCTCCACTCTCTTTTCCACACATCGTAACATTCTCACCTTTAAGCACAGCTCAAAGCTCACTTCTTCCAGGAGTCAGTCCCTGATAATCAGATGGAAGTGGTCAGTTCCCCTCAGGAAATAAGACAGCTGCTCTATGAAGAAAAGAGCATTAGATCAAGAATCAGAAGGGCTGAACCCAAATCCCACCTTTGCTAAGAACTCACCGGAGGACTGTATTAGTTTCCTAGAACTTCCATAAGAAAGTATCACAAACTAGGTGGCTCTAAACACAGAAATTTATCATTTTACTGTTCCGGAGGCTGAAAATCTGAGAGTAAGGTGTTAGCAGGGCTGTTTCCTTCTGAGAGCTGTGAGGGAGAAGCTGTTTCACGTCTCTCTCCCAGCTTCTGGTGGTTTGCTGGCAATCTTTGGTGTTCCTTGGCTAGTAAAAATGCAACCCTGGTCTCTGCCTTCATCTTCACATGGCAGTCCTCCTGTTTGCATGTCTGGCTCTGTATCCAAATTTCCTCTTTTTATAAGGACACCATTCATATTGGATTAGGGGCCCATCCTATGCCAGTATGACTTCATCTTATCTAATTACGTTGGCAACAATCCTATTTACAAATAGGTCATATTCTGAGGTACTGAGGGTTAGGACTTCAAGATATGAATTTGGAGAGTATGGAATTCAACCCATCACAGGGCTCATAGGAAAAAAAATCCCTCTTGGTTTCCCGACCCGTAAAATAGAGGTAAAGTAGAAATAAATACGCACCGAATCCTTGGAAGGATTAGTGTAGGTAGTTACCTGGCTCTGTGGTTCAGTGGATGCATATGTTAGATTCCATATCTTATTTTTATTTTCTGCTGTCTTATTATGCTTTTTACACTTCTATATGAGTGGAAGCAGAGAGGAGAGAAGACCCAAACATAATTGGTGGCTCCTCCCTGGGGGGACGTGAGCACACCATAATGGCTTCCTTCAGCAAGGCACCAAGCTAGGCAAGGAGAAATACAGTCTATTGGAGGGATTGCAGTGCCAGATGACCCATCACAACTTGTAAGTCAATGTTTGAACGGTGTAGTGGCCTTTCCCTCAGTTCTTCAGCTGCTGCCTGGGACACAGGATTTACTTCAGTGGAGTCAATCATGAGATGTGGCAAGAAGAGAAAGTGCTCTCCAAGTGCATGTTTATTTTACTCCAAATTTTAAGATGCATGTTTATGTAAAATGCCTGTACATTTCCTCGGGACCATCTGCTGTAAGAGTAATAGGTCAAATTCAAGGGTGCTCTTTCCCCGCGGGCGTGGGTGGGCGTGGAGTCAGAGTGACTCAGATCTTGTCCTCTCCACAGACAGGGAGCCCAAAACTTGCCTCTGCTGTCCTTCTCTGATCGTCTACCAATTGGCTTCCTTACTATTGTTGCACACTACACATAATGTTAAATTATATCACCCACGATTTCTTTCAGAAACCACACAGAAGACCATCCATAAAATTAGCCCTACTGGGGTTCCTACTGTTTCATTAAACGTTTCCAGTAACTGTCTGATCTGATAGAACAGTCGTAACTACAAATGTTATGTATTTTGGATACATGGTATAGGTGTTTGGTTTCTTTCTAGACAAACATGAAACTAGGAAAGTAGTGCATTCAGAACCGAGCTCCCTACCTGGCTGGTAACAACCATGGGCAGTGGAGGAGCCAGCAGGTGAGCTCCCAGGCATGCAGCTCACTCAGCCCCACAGCCTCCCTTAGAGTGTTTTTCCATACTTGTGTCTTAAATAATGGGCACAAAGTGATGAATTCAGAATGGACACACAGTAGGTGCTTTTAAGCATGATTCCAGCTGCCTCTAGCTATCAACATAAGGCCATATAGCGTAATTTTGTGGCAAATACAGAGCTTGGTCACAGAGCTTTTGAGCAGGCAGGACTCAACAAGCAAAGCAGAGGGAAATTATGATTTATACTTGCAAAGCACCAAGTAAAGTTCATACAAACCTCATGAGAGATTCCTCCTTTTGTGCTTTAAAGGAGCAAATGGAGGCCAGAAATGTCGAGACTTTCCTCAGGCGCTTCAGGAAGAAAGAAGCAGAGCCAGGACTCTCACAGGACTTCTGACTCAAAAGCCTTTTCTCTCATGAGCCATCGGCCATGTGTGGTGGGCAGAAGTGGCTCTTACTCTCTTCCATAGCTAACCACAGGAAACTCCCCCAGGGCTGAGGGGGAAGAATGCGCTGAGGGTCAGGAGGTGAGAGCTACCCTCACATAGTCCCGTTCTGCAGGAAAGGGCAGAGCAGAGGCCAGCACTTCAGTAAGAAGTGCTGAGAAGTGACTAGCACATCTTTCTCAAGCAAGACTCAATTGAGGGATAGCAAACCCTAGGAAGGAAACTCTCGACTGCTCCATTAGCATGGAGACAGCCAAAGGACATCCAGGGTACTCTGCAACATTTTGCTCACAGAGATGGGGGTGCTGAAGGTGCTTACTTTAAACTGAAAAAAGGGAGTGTTCTCTGCACTTTCCTCACTCTTTCCCATTCCCAAACTCGCAGACTGTGATAAGCTATAGTCTCACTATTAGACTGTAATCCCCTGCAAGGCAAGATCTTTATATTCCGTATTTCCAGAAACTCAGACTGAATCCAACATTGAATAGACTCTCAGCAAAGGAGTGTTAATGATGATGTTAGATTTCTCTAGATAGATAAAGGATTTTCAACCCTGGCACTTTTAGCATTTTGGAGCAGATAATTTTTTGATTTGGGGGAGTTGTCCCAAGTAAGATGTTTAGTAGCATCCCTGGCCTTGACCATGAGATGCCTGCCACCAGTTGTGACAACCAGAAATGCTTCCCAACATTGCTAAATATCCATTGGTAGCAAAAGCACCTTTGGTTGAGAATCACTGCTTTAGATGAAGAAATGAACTAACGCATCTGAGCCTTTGCTATGTGCTGGATACTTTATTGATGTGATCTCAGTTTGATCTTCACAATTAACCCGTGAGGTAGGTATTACCATGTACAGGAGAAGAGATGGAGGCAGAGAGATTAAGTAACTGGTTCAAGAACACTCAGCTTAGAAGTAGCAGAGCTGGGTTCTGAAGCAGGCCTGTCTGATTCCTATGCTGACAGGAGGCAGAAATAACAATCAAAACAAGATCTGTACAGTCATTTGTGGGTGTTCTGTTACTGTTGTTCACGTAATCATCATTCTCATGTTTTTTTCAGTTCACTAAAAGCTTGAAGTCTGAATGGATATTTTAAGCATGGATTTCTATTTTTTCTCCATAGAACTATTAAATGCAGTATTCATAATTTCACTGTGCATTTTCTCCAGCGTCACTTCAGAAATGTATTAAAAGTCAGATTTATTTTCACATGGAACGACTACTGGGCTCCCCCCTGGTGTTAGCTTAGATTGTATTTGACTTTAAAGGAGCTCGTGTGTGACTACATTTTAAATTAATGAGAGCTTTCTCTAAGAGGAAGTTCGAAAAATTCAGCTGGCTCTCATTGACATCATAAAATTGCTTTATTCAGATTTTGCAAATATTCTATTTAAAGGCCTCATATAACTCAAGTTTTATAATGTGCAAAACAACTACTTTGTATTTTTGTCTAAATTATTTTTTATGGACCCAGAGACATTTCTGAAGATGCAAGAAACTGGCAAAAACAAACATATATACAGTCATGAGCTGCATAACAATGTTTTGCTGAATGCCAGACCACATATATAACGGTGGTCCCATATAACACCATATATTTACTGTACCTTTTCTATGTTTAGATATTCAAATACTTACTATCATGTTAAGTCACCCACAGTATTCACCACAGTAACGTGCTGTACAGAAACCCAGGAGCAATAGGCTATACCCTATAGCCTAGGTATGTAGCAGCCTCTGCCGTCTAAGTTTGTGTAAGTACATTCCGATGTTCACACAATGAAATCACCTAACAATAAATTTCTTAGAATGTGTATCCCTGTTGATAAGCAATATATGGTAGATACGTACACACACACACATAAATGGAAATGTAAAAGTTTCACTTTGATGAAAAGAAGTGCAAACTAAAATAATGTAGTTACCCTGTACTCTACCAAACACATTTTTCTTTAAATAACACCAAATTCTGTGAGGGCAAAATAAAATAGAAATACTCTCACGCATTGCTAACGGCCTCTGGTGCAATAATCTGGAATAGTAATAATATGCAGAAAAAGCCATAAAATCTATGTATTCTTTGACCCAATCATCCCATATCTAGGAATGGTTTAAACAAATACTTCAGAAGGAGGGAAAGCTATTTTTGCATAGATGTTCATTACAGCATTGATAGTAATAATAAAATACTGGAAGCAGCCTAAGCAGATAACAGTGATCAACCCGCCCTGGCCTGGTGGCTCATGCCTGTAATCCCAGCACTTTGGGAGGCTGAGGCAAGTGGATCACTTGAGGTCAGAAATTCGAGACCAACCTGGCCGACATGGTGAAACCCTGTCTGTACTAAAAATACAAAAATTAGCCAGCATGGTGGCACGTACCTGTAATTCCAGCTATTAGGGAGGCTGAGGCAGGAGAACTGGAGAATTGTTTGAACCCAGGAGGCAGAGGTTACACTGAGCAGAAAGTTGTGCCACTGCACTCTAGCCTGGGTGACAGAATGAGACTCCGTCTCAAAATAAATAAAGAAATATAAAGTATGACCCAGAAAATACCCGAAACAACGAAAGATGATATATTTAACTAAATTATGGTACAACCACTCTAGTATAGCAGCAGTTAAGGTGGGTTTTAGAGTCAGACTGTCTGGGTTGAAATGCTGGCTCCAGTGCTAGCTCTTTTGCTCCAAAGAAGTTTAATCTCTTCATCAGTGAAATGGGTATAATAGTAGCGCCGAGCTATAGGATTGTTTTGAGGATTAAACAAGATCAAAATATGTGGTACAAAGTAAGTGCTCAGTGTATGTCTTGATGCAGCTATTAAAATTGAGAATAAAAAAATAAGAATTATAAAATTACATAACCACGTAAAAATCTAATGCTATGATGTGTTTAAAAAAAACATGGTATTGAAAGAGAAAAATGTTCTCTATAAGCAAAAAGGTTGGTGGAAAAAATACAAAAATAATAAATATATCAAAATGGGAAATGATGCCTTTCTACTTTCAATTTTCTATATTACTATTATCATTTAAATACTAAAAAGTAAGCAGCTGGAACTCAGAAAAAAAGTGTATTTCTGTATTCAACCAGTCATTAATTGGTGTCTTCTGTGTTTTAGGCACTGTGAAATTCGGCTAAACAATGAAAACATTCTCATAAAAAGCTTTATAGTTTTATAAATATAAAAAGCTTTATATTGAGTGGAAGAGACAGGCATAAACAATAACAACTTTAAATGGAATATGTGCAACCATGTCATCAGAGGAACGTCTAAATGACTCTTAAGATGGTGGGGAATGGTCAAGGAAAGCTTCACAAAATGACGTAACGTATGAGCATATCCTTGAAGGACACCTAGAAACGAATTAAATGAAGAAGGGCAAGAAGAACATTCTAGAAAAGTTACACAACTCATAATGACACAGGTGAATTAAAGCACAATGGGTTCAAGACGGCTAGGGGGAGTAGATGAGAGATGTTAATCAGAGAAATGGCAAAGGGAGAGGTGTTATGTATGTAAGACTTGAAGATGCTGGGTATGTGGGTGCTGTGTGAGAATGAGGAACTTGGGCTCTAGGAGGACAGGATCTCATCTGATTTGTACAGCACTGTCTCTTCAATGCTGGAAATATCTATCAAAGAAACACTGCAGGAGAAAGAAGACACCATATGCATGTAGATGTGTGTTTCAGCATTGTTTATAATAGTAAAAGGATTACAACTGTGCCTGATACTTTGTAAGCTCTCAATTTTTGTGGAACAAATAATAAATCTATGACTCTAAAGTTTAGGGAAGAGGGCGAGGCACAGTGGCTCACGCCTGTAATTCCCCTGGGAGGCTGAAGCGGGCAGATCACCTGAGACCAGCCTGAACAACATATAGTGAAACCCTGTGTCTACTAAAAACACAAAAGCTTCGTATAGTGGCGCATGCCTGTAGTCCCAGCAACTTGGGAAGTTGAGGCAGGAGAATGGCTTGAATCCAGGAGGCAGAAGTTGCAGTGAGCTGAGATAGCGTGGCTGCGCTCCAGCCTGGGCAACAGAGCGAAACTCCATCTCTCAAAAAAAAAAAAAAAAAAAAAAATTTTAAAGAAATAAGTTTTAGGGAAGAGGACTCCTAGGTCTCTTTAGGACTGTTAAACATATAGATGACAATGACAAAATTAAACATTTTAGAGACAGAGAGAAACAGGTATAGTAGTAGACTGAGACAGAGACAGAGGTTTATGGTTTTGCTACTTAACTCATGAATTATGCTTTAGTGTGTTTTTAACATTCCAATATGTGGTAGGGGTGATTACCTTTGTCCAAGACAGACATATTAAAATATACACTGTAATTGTGAATGTATTCTTTCTCTGCTGTTTGTTTTCTATAAATCTATTTTTGGGTGTTAACACAATGAAGAACAGTCTATCTACCTAGATAATTTTTCTGCTTTTAATTTTCAAATTATTATTATTATTATTATTTTTAAAGATGGGGTTTCACCATGATGGCCAGGCTGGTCTTGAACTCCTGACCTCAGGTGATCCACCCACCTCGGCCTCCCAAAGTGCTAGGATTACAGTTGTGACCCACCGCACCCGGCCTCAAATTATTTTTTCATTACATATTATCTCTGCTATTCGTTTTGCAAAACAAACAATTTCTTTGGGGGGACAGTTTTGTCTGGAATATATTTTTTTCCATTCTTTTTCTTCTAATTGTTCTGTGCCAATAAATTTTAGATATTTTATAATCAAGGTATAGCTGTTTTTTTTTTTTCATCCTAGTCAAATACTGTCTTTTAAATGGGAAATCTAATCGATTAACCTTCATTTTGATATTTGGACTCATTTTTAACATTTTACCTTGCATTCTAAGTTGTCATGCCAATCCTTTTATGATTTCCTGCTTTCCACTGGACTCTGATTTTTTTATTATCCCATTTTTCTGAATATTATGATTTTAGTGGTTACATTTAACATCATAAAATATACACCTAAGAAAATATAACAATCAGCATGTATATCCTTATAAACAATACAAGGACATCAAAATGCTTTAGTTTGTTTCAGCCCATTTCATCTTCTGTAACTACTGTCTAGTGTTTTTGGTTCATTTTTTTCTTCATATTCTAATAAGTATGATTGAGAGGTTTTTTTTTATAACTGGTATATTTATTTAGATGGATTTACACTTTTACCTCTTCCTTTGGCAATATTGCTTCTTGCATCTCAATCTTTCTCCTGAGTTCAATCTTTTTATTTCAGCACATTCTTTAGCCTTAATTCTTCCAGGATGGATCTGTGAGTGGCAAAACTTTCTGGTCTTTGTCCAAAAATTATTTCACCCTTACACAAAAAAATGTTCATCTGAGCACAGAATTTAAAATTGAGAGCTACTTTGCTTTAGAACTTCAAAGATTTTATTCTATCGTTCTATGACTTCTATGATTGCTGATGAGAAATCCGTGATGTTGTAGTGGGGAAGCAAAACTTTACTTCTACCCTCAGGATATTTTGGCTGGACTTGAGAATTAAACTAACATAACACAGGTCAACAGGAGAAAAGCATATACATTTATTGAATGCAAGTTTTATGTGTCACAGGAGACTTCATAAGGAAATGAAGACCCAAAGACAAAGAATGGAACACATATGAAGAATTTGACAAAGTGCAGTAAGTTGTGAAAATGTGACAGGCAAAGGGGCTTGGGTTAGGGTAATTAATTAGGTGGAGAAGTGATTAGAGAGATAATGGTTGGTGTAACAAGGTTTATTTGTACAGATTTTCCTTGGCCTTAATTTTCTCTCCTTGATGACAATAATACTTTTCTTCTGGTACAGGGAGGGTATGTTTCATTCCGTGCTTTTAAGAAACAAAAGAAATGTCCGAGTGTTTGTGCACCTGCTGTTTTTCAAGTGTCAACTCCAAATAGTTAATATGTTAGAGTGACATATTTTGGAGTGGTGTGTTCTGAATTCCTTCAATGTGATTATTAATAAAAGAAAAAGGAAAAAAATAGCATATATTTGTCCCAGTTGTTGCTGTTATTGTTAATAGCCAATATTTATTTTTAATTAATAACTCTTACCAATCTTGGAATTACACAAATCACATTCAAACCGGCATAGGCATTAGAAAGTGTCATATTAGCCTGGTTATAATAAAAAATAAGTCGGCCGGGCATGGTTGCTAATGTCAGTGACGATGGGCGGCTCCCAACTCGCCTGTGGGTCTCCCCTGCCTCGCAGCCCACCACCTGACTATCAACTAGCTCTCTCCCGCCTGCCTGCCGCTTCCCCCGGAGGCCCCGGGCCGCTCCGTGGAAGCCTGCCGCGGCAGCCCCAAGCCCCCTGGGCGGGCGCCTAAGGTTCTCTCCCCTACACGGAGGGGGCCCGAAGCTCCGGAGCTAGGCGGTGAGGGGGGCGGGTCTGGCCGGCTTCTCCCGGGGCCCCTACCACGCCGCCCGCGGACCTTTCCGTTTCCCCAGCTAGCCCCTGCCTATCAGCTCGCTTTGTTCCGCCGGCCTGTTGCTTCCCCTGGGACACGGGGCCGCCCGTGGAGGCTCGCCGTGGAAGCCCCAGGCCCCTCGGCCGGTACCTGGGGCCCTCGCCCCCACCCGGAGCAGGACCGGAGCTTCGAAGCTAGGCAGAGGGAGGAGTCTGGCCAGCCCCTTGAGAGAGAAAACCCGGAGAGCCAGTTTGCTGGGCGCTTTAGGCCCCCGCGCCCCTACCAAGCCGCCTGCGCGCCTCCGTGCCTCCCCAGCCATCCCTTTTCAGCTCCCTCTCTCCTGCCGGCCTGCCGCTTCCCCTGGGGTCTCGGGCAGCCCCGTGGAGGCCGACGCAGCAGCCCCAGCGCTCCCTGGGCGGGCGCCTAGTACCTCACCCGCATACGGAGCGGGCCCGGAGCGGAGCTCGAGAGCTAGGCAGTGGCCGCGTCTGGCCGGCTTTTGGAGGGAAGAAAGGGCCTGGGAGAGCCGACTTGCCTGGGGCAAGTCCAAAGCTGCCTCTAGGCCTCCCTACCGCCCCAGCTGTTCCCTGTCAGCTCACATTCGCCTCACTGCTTCTTCCCCTGGCGCCAGGGGCCGCCCCGTGGAGGCCCGCCGCGGCAGCCCCAAACCTCCTCGGCCGGCGTCTGAAACCCTCGCCCCGACCCAGAGCGGGCTCGGAGCTCCGGAGCTAGACGGGCCGGGTCTGGCCGGGACCTCGAGAAGAGAGAGAACCTAGGAGAGCTGGCTTGCTGGGGGCTTTGGGCCCCGGCCCCTCCCAAGCCGCCCTTGCGGGCCTCCCTGCCGCCCAGCCATCCCCTTCAGCTTGCCATCCCCTATCAGCTAGCTCTCCCGCCGGCCTGCCGCTTCCCCGGAGGCCCGCAGCCTCCCCATGTTGGCCCGCCCCGGCAGCCCTAGGCCCCCTAGGCCAGCGCCCAAGGCACTCACCCCACGTGGAGCGGGCCCGAAACTCCGGAGCTAGGCAGGGGCCAGGTCTGACGGGCTTCTGGAGGGGGAGAGAGGGCCTGGGAGAGCCGCCTTGCTGGGGGCTTTAGGCCCCCGGCCCCTCCCAAGCCACCTCTGGGCCTCCCTGCCTTTTCAGCCATCCCCAGACTATCAGCTCGTTTTCTCCCCATCAGGCCCTGGGGCTGCCCCGTGGAGGCCTGCTGAGGCAGCCCCAGGTCCCCTGGGCCTGTGCCTGTAGCCCTCGTGCACACCCAGTAATCCCAGGACTTTGGTGAGGCCCGAGGTGTGTGGTCAGGAGTTCGAGACCAGCCTGGCCAACATGGTGAAACCCCCGTCTCTACTAAAAATACAAACATTAGCCAGACGTGATGGTACACGACTGTAATCCCAGTTACTCAGGAGGATGAGGCAGGAGAATCACTTGAACCTGGGAGGCGAAAGTTGCAGTGAGCCGAGATGGGGCCACTGCCCTCCAGCCTGGGTGACAGAGGAAGACTCTGTCTCCAAAAAAAAAAAAAAAAAAAGATCAATATCACCATTTTATTATCACTCATAACCATTAGGCAATGCATTTACACAATAAAGTCAACTATTTAAAACAACAGGAAAAAATTCTGAGTTTTTCTGCCTACCTGGAAAACCAGAGAAAAAAGATGAACAGAAATGACAGAATTTAATAAGGAAGGAAATACAAAACAGTCCAAAAATAAAAAATGTTGTCTGTAAAACATGGTCAATAAGGAAACACAATAAAAGCAACCTTCTAAATATGTCCCCAAAATACAGTAATAAAAAGAAGACCTGGAGATAAACTCTTATGAAACGTGTGAAGATTCTATAAGGAAAATCAGAAACTTACATAATTGCTTTGAAAAGTCAAGGGACATGTCTCTTTTAACATGTATTTACAATTTTTCATACGTCTTATTGTATCTAAATATTTAGTTTAATGTAATTTTAATAGGCTTGCATTAGAACTGGAAATGAAAGTATTATATTGTGCATTTGGAATAAAAGAACACACAGGTTCTCTCCTGTAAAGTCAAGTCCCTCCTCTGCCTTTCCATACTCTGTGCTTCTGCAAGTCTGGGGAGTTAAGTGCCACTTACTTGATGAATTATCTACAGTAATTACGTGGAATTCATCTGTATAGATTTGTTTTATATATCCTGATTTTGTTTCACATTTGCCATGTTTTAAATATTACCCAGTTTTATTCAACATATAGTTGCCATTTCTGTTTTCAAAAATCTTCAGTTTTTGCCTTGCGAATTCCATCCCTTATTCAATCTTTATGCAGGTTAATTCAAGATTGACTTTGAACTTGATTGTCCTTACTCGGCATGTTTTATTTTATAGCACTTAGTAATTTTCTCCATACCTGCTTCTATATATGCCTTATTCTGTGTAGGTATCAATTGTTTAGCAGTGACTTTTATTTTTGAGGTAAGGTCAACTGTTGAATATCATAATTTTTAGTTATTTCGCAGCGTTACTAAGTGCGTTTTGCATTTCAATTTCTCGGTGTTTACAGCACAAAAAGCTAACACAATTGTGCCTCTTTTGAGTAATCAAAACTTTTGAAGCTTTTACTGTCCCAAATTTCTAAACCTCAAATTATGTTAGGCCTTTTAGTCTCATTCCTGTCTGACTCTAATATCTCACCAGCACATATGGTCTAAGGTTTCTTAACATTCTTACATTTTAAGAATTCTATTCTTTAACAAAATGCCGTGAAGCCACAGGTATCAAATATGTTTACCCAAATTTTATTAACTTATTTTACTTACATGCCACAGGCAAGTATATTTTGTGAGACTACCTATTTGAAATTTTGTAAAGTGCACTTTAGCCAGACTGATGTTTTCTGAACTTAAAACTGGAAAGTTACACACCTCTCCTGCTTGTAATCCAATATTCACTTCCATACATAACCCTTAACTGACATAACTAGTTTGAAATACAGCCTTGCTCATGTCACCCAGACTGGAGTGCAGTGGCGCGATCTTGCCTTATTGTAACTGCCGCCTCCAAACATCAAACAACTCTCCCACCGCAACTTCGCAACCAGATGGGACTACAGGCCTGCGCCGCCATGCCCACCTAATTTTTGTGGGGACAAAGACCCAACTAATGTTTGTTAAACTGGATTTAAGCGACCCTCCCACTTCGACCTGAAGTGCAAGTTCTGGCAACTCGAGAGCCACCACACCTAGTTAGGTCTGCATAATTCTAAAGCTTAAGTACCCTTAAAACATCAAACTAATGGTTGACCCAGTGCTCCAGGGGA
Organism: Ateles fusciceps; assembly: GCA_036589455.1. Classification (NCBI taxonomy): domain Eukaryota; kingdom Metazoa; phylum Chordata; class Mammalia; order Primates; family Atelidae; genus Ateles; species Ateles fusciceps. The sequence goes on from JAZHEH010002605.1 coordinate 6,597,703, forward strand.
AATCCCCTCATACAATGTGGAAGTGCACTTTTGACAGGTATTGCTCTGACAGGCGCTTGCTAAGATGGCTGCTTAACAGCAATAATACGTATTTAGTGATGCACAACCTTTTTTGAAATAGTAGGTGGCTCTGAAAAGAGCCTTTGGTTTCCTGATTTAGGTCACAGATGTACCAAACAGAATCCGGAAAAATTACTTGCTTTGGGATTTATGGTGGTGACTCTCAGTTTCTTGGGCAGCAGTACTGCTTGAATGTTGGGCAGGACTCCGCCCTGTGCAATCGTCACGCCACCCAACAGCTTATTGAGCTCCTCGTCATTGCGGATAGCTAGCTGCAGGTGTCGGGGGAATAATGCGAGTTTTTTTGTTATCGCGAGATGCATTGCCAGCCAGTTCAAGAATCTCTGCAGTTAAATACTCCAACACTGCCGCCAAGTATACTGGCGCGCCCGCCCCTATCCGCTCTGCATAATGGCCCTTACGAAGCAGGCGGTGGATTCGACCTACAGGAAACTGCAAGCCCGCTCTAGAAGAGCGGGATTTGGCCTTTGCTCGCACTTTTCCTCCCTGCTTTCCGCGTCCAGACATGTCCTCCGCTCAATAACCGCGAAAAACGTGATTAACGCTTCCCAGAGTCGTTACTGGACCTATTTATAGTCTAACTGAGGTTGGAATTTGCTCTCTGATTGGCTGATGACCGTTCTACCCAATCAGAAAGTCTTACTAGAAACGCCTTATTTGCATTCACGCCACTTCCCATTGTCCAATCAGATTTTGGATACCCAACATGCCATTTGAGGACCGTGCCTATAAATACCGGGGTTTTGGCCCTCTGGAGTCATTCGTTTACTGGGCGTTCTTTGGAGGTAGGGTGCTACGGAGGAAAGAGCTGTAACATTTTAAAGAGCTGTAACACTTTTTTAAAAGAGTTGTTCAATACTCTGACAGAGCTGCTTAACACTAAAGAGTTAACACTCTCGGAAGTGTGCGATAAGCCATGCCGGAGTTATCTTCTAAAGGAGCCACCATTTCCAAGAAAGGCTTCAAAAAGGCTGTTGTGAAAACACAGAAAAAGGAAGGGAAGAAGCGAAAGAGAACCCGCAAGGAGAGCTATTCTATTTACATCTACAAGGTGCTCAAGCAGGTTCATCCGGACACTGGCATATCTTCCAAAGCCATGAGTATTATGAATTCTTTCGTCACTGACATCTTCGAGCGTATAGCGAGCGAGGCATCACGCTTAGCTCACTACAACAAGCGCTCCACCATTACTTCCAGAGAGATTCAGACAGCAGTGCGTTTGCTGCTGCCGGGAGAGCTGGCTAAGCATGCTGTGTCTGAGGGCACTAAGGCTGTCACTAAGTACACGAGCTCCAAATAAGTCTGCCTAGTAAACGGAACCCAAAGGCTCTTTTCAGAGCCACTCAAATACACTGAAAGAGCTGTGCGCTTAATAGCTGGGTGGAGGCTCACCCTTATAATCCCAGCACTCACTCGGGAGGTGGTGTGGCTGGTGGATCAGCTGAAGTCAATTAGTTGGGCGTGGTGGCTGGGGGCCTGTAATCTCCGCTACTCGGGAGGCCGAAGCAGAATCACTTAAGCGTAGAGGGGGGGGGAGTCACGGGTTGAGATCGACATTGCTACTCTATCCTGGGCGGCAGAGACCTGGTCTCAGGAAGCGTACCTGGCGTGGTGGCTTAGGTGTGTAATCCCAGCACTTTGGAAGACCGAGGCGCGTGGATCATAAAGTCAGGAGTTCAAAACTAGCCTGGGCGGCCGACATGGTAAAACCCTATCTGCTGAATGTAGGAAAAATTAGCAGGGCATAATGGTGAGCACCTGTAATCCCAGCTACTCCAGAGGTTGAGGCAAGAGAATTGCTTGAACCCGGGAGGCAGAGGTTTACAGTGAGCGAAGATCACTCTGTTGTATTCCAGCCCGAGTGATAGTGTGTCTCAATCAACTAGTTAAAATTGGCTGATAGTTTTGTCTAAGCCACGTGCTGACCCTGGTAGGTTTAAGGTTAGCACTACATATGTAAAGGTGCAAAGCACAACGATGTAGACAACTTGCACAGTGACTCCAAATTTTAAGACCCTACAAAAGGAATAGTTGGGAGGAAGTTCGTTTTTGTGTCATAAGTCAAGAGACGGAAATGATTTGGGGAACTCTGGAGAACCCACCAGTCTGGTTAGCAGGATTGAAACGAATTTAAATTGTTCTGTAATTTTTTTCAGTTTATAATAGTTTTTCATTGTGTTACTGGATTTTGGACTACATTTCTGAGAGCTGACAAGCATTAAACGGATTATGAGCTGCCTTGAAGACGGATCAAATACTACCTGAAAACCTGTGGTTAGCTGGAATTCTCATTTTGGTTAACTTATGTTCGTTTAACTTTTATCTTTCAATGAAATTTTGGATGCGTATATGCTTTATATTAAACTCTACCATTTAATAGGATATATCAATGTACACCAAGACCCATTAAAATAAGTGCTTCCACACTTTTGTGCACAGTAAGACACAACCCCTGCATGCTTTAGCTGGGAAATCTTCCAAGGAGGTGACAAGTGGGTGGGGAAGGGGCATCTATGCCCACCTTGTATTGGCGTTGGGATCATCTGTAATCAGGGATTCCTGCTTTTCTAACACCCTGGAAAACAGCAGGTATCACACAGCTGCCAAATAAACTTGTTAAGTTTGTGAACACTGTCAATAAGCTACCCTGATTACCCAAAGACTTTTAGGATTATCTGGACAATAGATAAGTACGAATACAAGCAAATAAAAACTCTTTTAGACCAAATCTCATGTAGCTTTTATATCAGATGTATTTCTGGCTGCAAATAACAGGAAACGCTAGCTGGACTTGTTGAGATAATAAGCAATGCCACCAAACAGGACACTTAAAGGCAGAGAAGTTCCACTAACAGGATGATCACAGCCCTGGCTCCACTGCCCTCCAGTCTTGCCTTTGTTCTCTACACTCTGACTTTGACGTCATGCTGGTCACACAATTCCAAGTGTTCACCCAGAGAGGACAGGATAAAGGCAGGAAAAGTCAGTTTATTACACTGGATCTTGGGGTCTTCCCAGAGGACCCCATTCCTCTCTGGTCCATTTTCTAGAACTGAGCCTAGTTCAGGTGCTGCCTGAGTCATTCACCTACAGAAGACCACAGGACGGGTGTGAACTGATCACCCATTTTAATATATATTTGGCATTTTAAAGAGTTAAATATAGCTCTGGGTGTTTTGTTTTTGTTATTGTAAATGAGGTGGTAACTTCATTTTTAAAATATTTTTTGTTTTATATGTAAGACTGCTTTCTGTGCATTTTTTAAATATCCGACTACCTCACTGAATTGACTTATTTTCCTATTGGTTTCCTGGTAGATTTTCTTGGATTTTACATATTTGCAATACAGATTGAGCATCCATAATCCAAAAAGCTACAAAATTCAAAACTTTGATTGCACTATGGATTTCTTTGCAAGTCTAGCTAATCCTATACACCTGTTAATATAAATTTCTAAATGCATCAATAAAATATAAATTTAGTACTATTAATAAAACACCAGATTGAGTTTTCAAAATATTTTTTTAAATGTGTGATATAGTAGTATTTGTGCTTCAAATAAGATCCAAAATGGTAATATTTTAGTGCATACATTATGGAAAACAGTACAGAATTTCCTCAAAAAATTAGAAATAGAACTACCATATAATCCAGCAATCCTACTAGGTATATATTGAAAGAAAATAAAATCAGTTTCTCAAAGAGATATCTGTACTCTCATATTCGTTGCAGAATTATTCTCAATAGACAAGATATAGAATCTAAATGTCCATCAGCAGATGAATGGATAAAGAAAATGTGGCATATATGCATAATAGAAGACTATTCAGTCTTACAAAAGAAAAGAATCCTGCCATTTGCAGGAACATGAATGAACCTGGAGGTTAAGTGAAATGAGTGAGGCACAGAAAGACAAATACTGTATGATCTCATAAGTGGAATTTTAAAAAGTTGAACTCTTAGAAGTAAAGCTCAGAGTGGTGGTTACCAGGGGCTGCAGCTGGGGAGTAGTGGGATGATATTGGTCAAAGATTACGAATTTTCACTTAGAAGGAGTAAGTTCAAGAGCTCTATTGTACAACATGGTGATTATAGTTGGTAACAATATATTGTATCCTTGAAAATTATAAAGTGTAGATTTTAAGTATGTGGGATAATGCATATGTTAATGCATAACAAGCATGTGGGATAATGCATATGTTAATTAGATTGATTTAACCATTCCAGAATGTATACATATTTCAAAACATGTTGTACACAGTACATAATTTTTACTTGTCAATTTAAAAAATGAAAATAGTTGGGTGGAGAGTGAATTTTAGGGAGGCAAGATTAAGAGCAGCGAGACTGATTAGCAACTGTAATCCAGGTGAGACATCATGAGTATGCAGACACAAATGGTAGCAGTGGAGATGGTGAATAATCACACAACAGAAATATGTAGGAAGTAAAATTACCACATCTTAAGAGACTGAAATGTATGGAGGTTAGACTATCGGGGGAAAAAATACATTTCGGGCTTGGAGAACCATACGAATAGGGTGGTATTGATGGATATATGGAACACAGTTCAGGAACACTTCTGTTGGGATTGACTGGAAATCCCTGGGGAGAGAATTCTTAAATGGCTAAGCAAGATAAGAACTGTTACACTGAATAAACAGTTGACTTTTCTGGAGTTCATAAGAGATGCAGAAGCGTTGGGCTTCGGACCTCAAATCCTGGCAGTTCAAGGGCAGTTAGATTAATCGCTTTTTCACAATATGCGAGAAAAGAAGGAGCCTGAAAAGCACGAGATGCTGCAAAGAGAGCTATTCCGTTTACATCTACAAGGCGCTGAAACAGATCCACCCGGACTTGGTGGATGTTATGCACACATTATGGCCAAAGTCAAGAGAAAGCAAACAGCCTAATGCTCAATGACAGACTTCCCTAAGTTGGGAACTCTAGGCCTCTTTTGCCGTCATCATACAGGGTTTTTTATTTTTTGATTTTTCCTGGCAGGATTCCTGGAATCATACAGGGTTTGAAATAGAAAATATTGTAGACAAAAAGGCAAGCCTTATTTCCCCCAGAGCAGTGTCCACAGGAAGAATATCCCCATGAACCCAGGATTATAGAAGCTCCCCTTTGAATTGCTTCAGCTGTGAGACTAGCTTTCACCAAAGCTGCTGCAGATAGTTAATGCTAAGTTTAGAATTAAAGATAACCATGTTTGCCTAATCTATCAGTCTGGCAATGAGGCATACTCATAAAACGGCCTGCAGCCCTATTAGAAACTTTTCCGTGGCTCTTAAGAGAGCCTTTGGTTTGTGGAGCTCATCTGCTAGTTAGGTCATGTTTTACTTGGAGGTAGTGTACTTGGTGACGGCCTTGGTGCCCTCCGACACCGCGTTTGGCTAGTTCCCCCGGGCGGCAGCAGGCGCACGGCCATCTGGATCTCCCTGGAGGTGATGGTTGAGCGTTTGTCATAATGTGCCAGGCGGGGAGCCTCACTGGCAATGCGCTCAAAATTGTCAGTAACAAAAGAATTCATAATACTCGTGGCCTTGGAAGAGATTCCAGTGTCGGGGTGAACCTGCTTCAGCATCTTATAGATGTACATAGAATAGCTCTCTTTGCGGCTTTTCTTGCGCTTTTTGCCTTCCTTCTTTTAAGTTTTAGTCACGGCCTTCTTGAAGCCCTTTTTGGAAATGGTAGTGCCCTTTGAAGTAAGCTCTGGCATGTTTACTTTACAAGTTCTGTGGGAGATCAGTAACTGACATTTGACAGGAGCGAAGTGTGATATTTATAGGCATGGCCTCAACCTACGTCATTTGCATCCAACATCTGATTGGATAATAGAGTATGTACCTAAATGAGGCCATAGCAGTAAGGTTCTCTGATTGGATAGATGGCTGTCAGCCAATCAATCAAATGAGCCACAATCTGCCATCAGACTAGACATGCGTTGAGGACCCGTTTTAACGGCTTTTTCCGTTGTAAGTTTTATTTTTGAACTATGTCTTAGACGAAGGAAGCTGGAGGGGAAAGGCACGCGCTGGAGCTAAATCCCGTTCGTTCAGAGAGGGCCTACAGTTCCCCATGGGCGGTGTCCACCGGTTGCTCAGCAAGGGCAACTATGCCGAGCGTGTTGGGCCGGCGCGCAGATGTACCCAGCGGCGGTGCTGGAGTATCTGGCCGCCGCCATCCTAGAGCTGGCAGGCAATGCGGTCCTCGACAAGAAGACCCGCATCATCCCTCGCCATCCTCAGCTGGTCATCCGCAACGACTAGGAGCTCAACAAGCTGCTGGGCCGAGTGACGACGGCTTAGGGTGGCGTCTTGCTCAACATCCAAGCTGTGTTGCTGTCCCAGAAGGTTGGGAGCCACTACCACAAAGACCAGTGTAAGTAACTACGCAAGTTGTAAAGGCCAGCGAGTGTTTTGAATGTCTAAAGTCAAGAAGAAAAAAAAAAGCCCAAAGCTGAAATCAAAGGCTCTTTTCAGAGCCACTCAATTTCTGAGAAAGAGCTAGTTTACAAAAGGATTACAAAATGCTGTTTCTCCAATAATAAACTTAATTGACTGCAGCTTTCCTAAACAGGACTCAACAATTCTGGTTATTGGAGTATCCAAAATAGTTTCCTTTAAAGCTTGGTAGATTGAACGCGGAACTTGATATTTCTGGGTGGAATTGTTTCAGCACCTACTTCAGGTAGGCAGGGCAATCATCTTAGCAGGTTCCTGGAAGGGGAAATGCCATCTTTGTTGGGAAAATGAGCAAATTAGGACATTATTGTGACAACCTATGTAATTCCTGAGAAAAATAATGTGAAGATGGAAAATCTTATTTTGGGGGTTGTATTTTAGTTAGGGTGTTGAATTAGAGTAAAAGAAGCAAAGGAAGAAGATTTGTAAACTTGCAGCTTTCAGCATGACTCTTGCTGGGAGAGCATGCCTGTAATGACATCAGTCAAGGAATGGGCATATCTAAACATATTCCTAGGCTATATGTTTTCTACCAAAGAATTTCCTTCCAGGAATTCTAGGATGGTTATATGTCTAGAAGACCGTAGCCATACCATGTTAATAAACCAAAAGATAAAAGGTACATACAGATACTTGATACTTTATTTATGTGAAAGTGCTTAACACAATATGTTAAAGTTTATGTTTATAAGGTTTATAACTCACACACTAAGATACAAACCTATAATTAGGCTTTGGTTTGAAATATAACGGACACACTATGATATAAATACTTAAGTTTGTGAGTATAAAGATATAAATATTAATATTTTAGTATGTGGGTTATATATCTCAAACCAAAGCCTAATACCATGTGTGTGTGTGAGATAGTGTCAGAGTCTTGCTCTGTCACCCAGGCTGGAGTGCAGTGGCGCAATCTCAGCTCACTGCAACTTTTGTCTCCTTGGTTCAAGTAATTCTCCTGCCTCAGCCTCCCTAGTAGCTGGGATTGCAGGCACCCACCACCACACCTGGCTAATTTTTGCATTTTCAGTAGAGACGGGGTTTCACCATGTTGGCCAGGCTGGTTTTGAACTCCTGATCTCAGGTGATCTGCCTGCCTCGGGGTCCCAAAGTGCTGGGATAATAGGCGTGAGTCACCGCACCTGGCCTCATATCATTTTGATGGTGAAATACAGAGTACTACTATAAGGCAACTTTCTTTCATCAATTATTCGGAAGTAGTAGGCACTGAATTCTAACCATTGAAAACGAGTTAAAATATCTTGTTGCTCCTTTAGTATCTGCCTGTTAGTACATACCCACAGTACAATGAAAAATAGTAAAGCAGCCAAATGCAAAATTACAGTACAAAAATGAACTTACCAAAATTCTCCAAACACAAAGCAAAATCAAAATCTGCACGTTTATAGCTACAAAAATCCGTTTAAAATTCACAAAGTAAAAAAAAAAAATTTTAAGACAGAGCTTCCTTTTTGTGCAATGGCACCTTCTCGGCTCACTGCAACCTTCACCTCTCAGGTTCAAGTGATTCTCCTGCCTCAGCCTCCCAAGTAGCTGGGATTACAGGTGCCTGCCACCACACCTGGCTAATTTTGTATTTTTAGTAGAGATGGGGTTTCACCATGTTGGTCAGGCTGATCTCCAACTCCTGACCTCAGGTGATTTGCCCACCTGGGGTCCCAAAGTGCTGGGATTACAAGTGTGAGCCTCTTCCCCGAGCCCAAAAATTATTTTCTTCATAATGCTTGTGTCCAGAAAATTATTACCTAAACCTATAGAATTAAATAGATAGAAGAGCTATTTGTTGAAAACAATTATTAAACTTCCTGGGAACTTAATTTAGATAGAAATATTTAAGGATTGTTTTAAGGTTTCAAGGACATAGTTTAAAAAAACCTGTTAACATATTTGAAAATATTGAAAAAGTGTGAGAGTTTCTGTAAAAATAGAAAGTGCTTAAATTAAACCTAGAAAACAGTGAGTACTAAGATAAATGGGGAAAAAAAATGAGGTCACCAATGAACTAACAGCTTCAAATATCAGCTTCTTTTTAGACATTTAAGAAAAGGATAAATCTATGGCCAATGAAATGGTTTCAAATTATTACAAATTTTTTTTAATATTTAAGAAAATATATTCTTTATAAATGTTATGTGTTTATTATATTTAAGTTCTAGGGTGTATGTGCAGAACGTGCATGTTTGTTACATAGATATACACGTGCCATGGTGGTTTGCTGCATCCATCCCTTGTCATCTACATTAGGTGTTTCTCCTAATGCTATTCCTTCCCAATCCCTCCACCCCCTGCTATCCCTCCCCTACCCTCCCCACCCCTCGGCAGGCTCCGGTGTGTGATGTTCCCCTCCCCTGTGTCCATGTGTTCTCATTATTCAGCACCCACTTATGCTACTAAGTTCAGCACACTCTCAGTTATAAATAAGTATACACGCATCTTCCATTAAATATGAACAACCAACTCTGGTAGCCAATTAAAAAGTTAACAGTGATAAACCAGGATCCATCTATGAGTGGAGTAAAATGCAAACCTACTGACTAAAGGAAAAATAAATCTTAAACGGAGTAGATGCTTAAAAGGCATTTGTTAATATGTTTCGATGGATAATCTTTGTTTCTCAGTGGAATACTAGTAGTTATTGTTAGAGGACTTTTAAAATCAGTTATTTAATAATGTTCTTGATGATTAGACAAATTTTGAAAAAGTTCTTGATGATTAGACAAATCTTTAAAAAGTGTATTAAAGGCCAGGCATGGTGTCTTGCACCTGTAATCCCAGCAATTGAGGGGGCTGAGGAGGGCAGATCACGAGGTCAGTAGATGGAGACCATCCTGGGCAGCATGGTGAAACACTGTCTCTACTGAAAATACAAAAATTAGCTGGGCGTGGTGCTGCTTTCCTGTAGTCCCAGCTACTCAAGAGGCTGAGGCAGGAGAATCACTCGAACCAGGGAAGTGGAGGTTACAGTGAGCTGAGATTGTGCCACTGCACTTTAGCCTGGTGACAGAGCGAGACTCCATCTTAAAAAAAAAAAGCAGGGGCAGAATATTAAAAAGATTCTCCTACCTAGTAGAAAGAAAATAAAATCAGGTGTAAGTAACGTCTGCAGGGTAATGCCCCACAATTAACTGAGAAATAATTATACTGGAAATCAACAGTTCTCCTCAGAGTCATCCACCCTTTCAGAGAAGGAACTGTGATTAAGTTTCAAAACATATCATTTCAGTAACTCATTTATGTTCAATGTAGTACTTGTAGCTGCTTTAAAATGATGGCATTAATCTATCATCCTCAGTTCATGAAAACTGTATTATATGAGAAGGGATTTTAATAAGTAAAACAACATTTTTGGTGAGTGTTAGCTGTTTTTAATTTACAAATTCAGAAAGCCATAGTAAACATTTACTAAAGGAAATGACAATATTCTACAGTGATTATACTGTGGAAGGGAGGGGAATGCAGGGGGATAAAAGACAAATGAAATTGAGAATGAGCAAGGACACATAATATTTGGTGTTAAAGCCCAGAAGGGAAGTAAGTACATCTGATTACTCTCTAAAGTGGGTGAATGAGGAGCAGAGGGATTAAGTGAGCAATCATGCTCTAATGCTGTCTGTTCTGCAAAAGATCAAACAAGGGAACCGTCTTACTGCTGTAACATATTACAAACGCCTAATCTGGAAACATCAGCATTGACAGAATTCAAGTACCCAAACTGTGCAGTAGAGCTAAAAGCTTTTCCTTTTTTTTTTTTTTTTTTACTGCAACAAACGTTAAGAAATACCTTTTATTGCATGACCAAAGTCACAGTTAGGGAAACATGCATATACCAAGAGCTAAAACAAAAGTTTCCCAGAACAATATGCTATGGTGGAAGCATTCTGAGATTACTTTCTGAATTATTGTGTTGTGTTCTGTGGTTTTCTTGTGTGTTCTATTTCACAAATGGTTCATGATTTGCTCTTCGGAGCAAGATTGGGATGATGGAAATAGTCAATCAGGGCAGTCCATTCTGCACTCAGGTTTAGTTAATAAAGGAACTGCACTCACGGGAGTACCATGATTGGTTCAAAGGGTGGGAGCATCACCGAAGCTGAGCCAGTAAGAATCTTTCCTGATATTTTCAGACCTGGGGATTGAAGAGACACATTAATAGGGATGCAGGACAAATAGAAAATTTTGGAAAGTTAATCCAGAGCTGGCAGTGGCGGAATCTCTTGCTCTTGGAGCACTTTAAAAAATAAAGGTGACATCAGAAATAAATATTTCTGTGGTCTGTTGAAAAAGGTGGTGGGGGTGGGGTGGTAGGAGGAATGCCTGTGTACCTTAGATTCCACTCTCTGAGGATTTCAGTCTCAGGACCTTTTTTTTCCTAGTCTACGGTTACCCCAAAAGAGAACTGTTAATGGGCCCCACCCTTTCCCCCTTAATTTATCTCAATAATGAGTTTCTTTTGTAAGCATACCTGTCTGACAAATCTAAGCAAAAATTTTCAACTTGACACAATAAAAATCTCATCTCAAAATCATAGTCAATTAAACGTGTTTGTCTTTAACCATGGCCCCATATCCCAGTACTCCTTTTGATGAGATTAAATGGCCTTGTTCTTAATCAAGGGTGTGCCATAAGGGATTAATGAAGAATAAGGAAGAAGCATGAAATTAAGCTAAAAGATGGAATTTTTCTCTTTCCTCTAATACTGTAAAGGAATTAAAAGACAAATTTAAAGCTAAATAAGGGGTAGGCTGGTACTTGGAGAAGATTTTTGAATCCTCAGAACATTTTAACTCCCTTCCATGAGGTCATTAACTCATTCTTTCCTTCTGCTGTTAGGAACCCATATCAAACCAGTGGGATGGGCAGGTCTGATTCTGTTTCTTCTGTTATACTAAGATTCTTTTGAAATCCTGAAATTTATCAGAACTGGACCATATTTAACTAAATTTGTTCTCAAGGTCTTTCTACACAGTAAAAATAAAATTGATCCTTATTATCTTTTCCATCTTAAGTTGTACAAAATTACATGATCCAGCTGAACTCATTATGAAATCACCTTTGCAAAAATTACAGCAGTGAGAAAATTATGACAGTGAAAGAAATCTGAGCTAACCAGTTTTCTTTTACTAGATCTTGTTAGATCTTACCTAGGTCAACCTCCAAGCTGCCCTGGGTCATTTCTGGGTATAGGCCAAGCTAACTTTGGGAGAAATTTAGTTTATAGTTTAAATTATAATAGCCCTTCCCAAGAAACTAAACCACCTTTGTAAAACTAATGAAAGCCTACTAGGTTAGAAGGATGAGAAGGGTCTGAATTTGTAGTTAAAACATTATTTCATTACCAGCCATTATTCTATAGGTGACAAGATGTACAACTTCTCAAATTTGTGAATAATATCATTAGTGTAGAAGCTAAGATTAGCTTTTTGAGATGCCCTTTCACGCTTTTGCATGACTGGATGGCCCCACCAGACCCATGACCCGACTCAACTGGTCCTATGGCCACCACTCAGAAGTGGACTCAGCTTCAGGAAGATCATTTTCCCCACCTCTATGATTGTATCCTCAACCAATCAGCTGCACCCATTCCCTAGCCCCCTGCTTGCCAAACTGTTTTTGAAAAACCCTAGCCTCCAAATTTTCAGGGAGGGTAGACCAGAGTAATAATAAAACTCTGGTCTCCCCTTCTAGCGTACTTTACATGTATTAAACAGTTTCTCTATTGCAATTTCCTTGTATTGATAAATTGGCTTTATCTGGGCAGCAGGCAAAAATAACTCATTGGGTGGTTAAAACTGCTATTACAACCAGTAATATATGTCCATCATATGGCACCCAAATAATGTGATTTTGGAAATATAAGTTACTGCCTTCCAATGAAATATAACAATGTTACAGGTCACTGACAATTTCTCCTTTTAAAAATATAATAACAAAATTAGGAATTCCTTCAAAAGAGTCTTCTCTACCCTTGTTACTTCAGAGAAATATCAGTCCTACATTATATAAAATGTTTTATTTCTAACATGCTTCTTCTGATTCTCCTTAATCCCAGCCATTCAGATTCTACTCAGATTCTAGATTAGTATCTAAGATCAGGAGGAAGGCAAAATGTTCACTCACAATTAAATTCAACTGTATATTGGAAGTACTTGCAAGTACAATAAGGCAAGAAAAATAAAGGCATAGAGATTTGGGAGAAAATAAAACTCCCTATATTCACAGATGACATGATTGTTTATGTGAAAAATCACAAGAAATCTTTTTAAAAAGTGTGAGATAAAGGAACTAGAATATCTAAAATTATTTTGAAAAAGAATAAAATGGTAGGGATCACTAACCAAATTCAGTACTTATTATATAATATAGTAATCAATACTGTGTAGTAATGACAGGATAGATGAATGGAACAGAAGAGAGAACACACAGATAATCCTACACAAGTATGATCAACTGAGTTTTGACAAATATTAAAAAGCAATTTAATGAGGGAAAGATGCTTTCTCAATAGCTGATGCTAGAGCAATAGACAAAAATATGTATCTTTACTTAAACTTTACACCTTGCACAAAATTAAGTCAAAAAGATAATACATTCAAACATGAAAAATGTACAACTATAAACCTTTTAGAAAAAATATCTAGGAGAAAAGTCTTTTGATTCTAGAAATATGCAAAAAGTTCTTAGATGTGAAATCAAAACAATCTGGAAAAGAAAAAAAAGTAAAAGTTTTGTTCTGTGAAAGTCTCCATGAAGAAAAAAAGACAAGCTGCAGACTTACAGAATATATTTGCAAACCACATATATGACAAAATACTTGATCTACATTAATATAAAGAATTTTCAAATCTCAACAATAAAAAATCAAACTATCCCAGTAAAAATGGACAATATTCATGAAGAGACATTTCACCACCAAGGAGATAAAAAAGACAAACACATGAGGAGGTGTTTAACATTAATGCTCATTAGGAAAGTAAAAATTAAGACTAGGATGAGATATCACTACACACCCACTGGGTAACTAAAAAAAAAGTTGTCAACATCAAATGATGGCATGAATATGGAAAAATTTGATCTCCCATACAGTGCTGGTAAAACTATAAAAGACAGATCACCTTGGGAAATATTTTGCCGTTTCTGAAAAATCAAAACATATACTTACTACGTGATCTAGTACTCCACCTATTGGAAATAGCTGCTTGATGCTGCAAAGAAAAATTAGCACTGAGACAAAGGAGCTTTCGGCAGCACAATTTTTACTTCCTGGACTGCAGGAAGTGTACTCTTACTAGCCATCTTGCCAATAAGAGTACAATGAACAAAGGAAAACACACAAATTTACCCACTATGCATTTGGGATCGTCCTTATTGCTGTGTCTGATCTCCATTGGCTAGAGCCAAACCTCACAATCTTAAAACTTTTCTAAACAGATAAAAGCCATGGAGAGCTGGGACATGCCTGTGAGCATGTCCAGCACAGAGACCTTCGTTAACAAGAACAGAGAATGTACTACGTGCCTGTAAGCATGGCATGTCTAACAGCTATGTAGCATAGGGCTTAACAAAGTTGTTCTTTAACAAGAATTCTTATTCTTTAACACACTTATTCTTTAACAAGAAAGAAAACTTTAAAGAGGAGCTTTTTTACTTCCCACATCCACTGTGGAACATTCATCCAAAGAAATGAAAATGTGTGCTTTAGTCAGTTTGGGCTGCTACAACAAAAATGCTACAGAGTGAGTGACTTAAATGAAAGTATTTTTCACACATCTGAAATCTGGGAAGTCTAAGATCGGCGGCTGGCAAATCTGGTCACTGGTGACGGCATTCTTCCTGGTTTGTGGATAGCCGTCTTGTATTCTCATATGGCAGACAGGGAAGACAGATAGAAAGCAAGCTTTCTGGATTCTCTTTTCATAAGGGCACTAATCTCATTCATGAGGGCTCTACACTTATAACATAATTACATTCCTAAAACTCCACCTCCTAATACCATCACACTGGAAGTTAGAATTTTAACATATGAATTGAGGCGACAGGAATAAATGAACTATGGTACACAAACCTTCAGTCTAAAATGTTATGGTCACACAAAAGTCTTTATGGGTATATCCATAGCAGATTGTTTTTTAATAGTTAAACCTTAGAAACAATTAAAATGTCCTTTAATGAATGAATGCTTAAACACACTGTGGTATATTTATAACCTAAAATATTACTCAGCAACAAAAAAGAAAAGCTATTGGTAAACAGAACAAGTAAAATGGACTTGTAGGAAGTTGAGTGAAAATAAAGCCAGTATCAAAAGAGTACATACTGTATGATTTCATTTATATAACATTTCAAAATAAAGTCATAGGGATGAAGAATAATTTAATGGTTGCCAGGGGTTTGGGATGGTGAGGTGGCAGGGATAGCATGAGGTGTGATTATCAATGTGTAACATTAAGGAGACTTTTGTGATGATGGAATTGTTTTGTACTTTGATTGTGGTGATGGTTACACAAATCTACCGTGATAAAATTACATGGAAGTATTCACACATTGTACCAATGTCACATGCCTGGTTTTGATATTGTGCTATAGTAATTAAAATATGGTCATTGGGATAAAATTAATGAAGGATACAGGGCACCTCTGTATACTAGCCTTGCTACTTCCTGTGAATCTATAATTATTTCAAAGCAATAAGTTAAAGAAAACCAGCCCCTTTTAGCTATGAGGTGACCGTATAAGTCATATCCATTAGTTACTGTGTAAAAAAGCCAGAGCTGGAGAAATTTGGGATAAAATAACATTATACACATAAATTAAAATTTTATGAAGAGAAATGTAAAGTCACAGGCTGGAGCAGGAACTGACTGACATAAGGGAAGACAATGATCCTAAACCTCAGTTACTTGGAAAACTAATATATGACCCACATTCTCCAGATAATGCAGAAAACAAACAAACAACACACCTGGATGTTTATAACAAGGTATAACAATGTTAAGCATCTACAAAGTCATTTTTTAAAAAAATTTGGGTTTCTCAAATATTAGAAATTATTGATTAATATAAATTATTTGTTGGATTAAAACAGTTATACTGAACTTCTAACTTCATTAGGAAAAGAATAAATAACCATGGGGATGGTTTAAAATTACAAGAAAATGCAAGTTGCAAAAAAATTAACCACCAAAGAATGGACTATATGGATGCAAGATACTGATGTTATTGATGAGCTCCTTTCGCAGAAAAGTGAGTTTATTCTCAGATTTTTATAAAGATAATTCTGCAAATGAAATGGCTCAAAAATGAATCTCAATTCTAACCCATTAAGAAAATATATAAGATATCTGTACTTCCATGTTAATTATAGTATTACTCACAATAGCCAAGATATGGAATAAACCTAAGTGTCCATCAGTGGATGACTGGATTTTAAAAATACGCTATATATACACAGTGAAATACTGTTCAGCCTTAAAAAAGGAAGTCCGGTCATTAGCAACATCATGGATGAACCCGGAGGATGTTAAGTGAAATAAGACAGACATACACAAATATCACATGTTGTCAGTCATACCTGGGAGTTAAAAAAGTTGATCTCATGGACATAGAAAGTAAAATTATATTTACCAGAGACTGTGAAAGGTTGGTGTTGGAAACCGGTTTGTAACGTCGGGAAAAATCCACACCGAGACAATGGATGACTCAGCAAGGCTAGTTTACTTCCTGCAGGAAGGGTGCAACTTGCCAGCAGTCTTGCCATGAGAGCACACCTGAACAAAGGAGATGGGGGCATTTATAACTTTCATAACCTGATGCAATTGCCCTACTGCTGTGTCCAGTTTCCATTGGCCAGAACGGGACCCCACATTCTATGCTTGACCCGATTGGCTAAAGAGTTGGAAATTTTCTAAAACTTGGAAATTTTCTGAACAAGTAAAGGCAGAAGAGAAGAAAGCAAAAGAGGAAGTAACTTGAGGAATGCTTAGAGAAACAAAAACATTTCCAAATAAGGAAGGAGAATAAGCTATGACCTAAGACTTGCCTGGGCTTGTCCAGGCATGTCACGGCAAATATCTAGGTTAAAGTGTAAGAACTAAGAAAACGGGATGCACTTATTTCTTTATTATCACTAACAGCTACTTAAAGATTATTAGCAAAAGCTTTAATTAACCTTCGAAGAATCTTTTATTCATAATGAACTAAGAGGAAAGCTTTGAAAAGGAAACTTTTATTTATTTTCATTTCCTGCATTGGGGAGGTGGTGGGGAATGAAGTGAGATTGGTTAATGGGTAAAAGATAGAAGGAATAAGTTCCAGTGTTTGATAGCACAGTAGGGTGACTATAGTTAACAGTCACGTACTGTATACTTCAAAATAGCTAGAAGATTTGTAATGTTCCCAACACAAAGAAATGATAAACATTTGAGGTGATGGATATCCTAATTACCCTGATTTGATCATTACACATTGAATCCATGTATCAAAATATCACATTGTTAAAGTATACAAAATATGGCTGGGCACTGTGGCTCACACCTGTAATCCCAGCACTCTAGGAGGCTGAGGCAAGTGGATCATCTAAGATCAGGAGTATGAGACCAGCCTGGCCAACATGGTGAAATCCTGCCTTTACTGAAAATACAAAAACTAACTGGACGTGGTGATGGGTGCCTGTAATCCCAGCTTCTTGGGGCTGAGGCAGGAGAATCACTTGGACCCAGGAGGCGGAGGTTGCCATGGGTCCAGATCACGCCTCTGCACTCCAGTCTGGGTGACAGAGCAAGACTGTCTCAACAACAACAACAACAACAAAAGTACAAAAATACAAAATTAAAAAAATTAGTCCAGCATGGTTGTGCATGCCTGTAATCCCAGCTACTCTAGTGGCTGAGGCATGAGAATCCTTTAAACCTGGGAGGGAGAGGTTGCAGTGAGTGGAGATCATGCCACAACAGAGTGAGACTCTGTCTCAAAAACAACAACAAAAAAGTATTCAAAATATCACATTGTTGAAGTATGCACTTGGCCAACAGACAAAATGGACTCCCTGTAACAAACTGAGGCTCTTAAACTTCAAACAGAACCGGAGGGCCATAGCTGGGTGAGGGAGTGTTCAAGTACTCTGTATTCTCAGAAAACTGTTGTAAAATTATTACAAAACCTCCCTTTCTATAATCAGGCCAAACCAGTCATTGTTGGTGCCAAGACAAAATTATAGCCACAGCCTCTCTGAAACCACTCCCAAGGTTGAAAGAATCATCTGACAGACTTCTTGGCTTGGAAGGCAACCAATCAGTGTTCAACTCTCATAGCCAATCAGAGTTCAGCTGTATCAGGGCTTGACTGTATTGACTAATCAGAACTCAGTTACATTGACCAATCAGAACTAAGTGAATTTAAACCCTTTATTTGCATAAGTGGGCCTGACTAGGAACCTGGGCAGGAAACTTTTGTTATAAAATCAAAACTTAGTGGGGCATGGTGACTCATGCCTATAATCCCATCATTTAGGGAGGTCAAGGAGGGAGGATGGCTTGAGACCAGGAGTTGAGGACCAGCCTGTGGAACATACTGAGATGCTGTTTAAAAAAAAAAATAGCTGGGTGTGGTGGCATGTGCCTGTAATCCTAGTTACCTGGGAGGCCAAGGCAGGAAGAGAAATAGGTTCACTCATACAGCTGCTGGTGGAAGTGTACAATGGTATAATACATATCGTGGGAAATTTAGCTGGGTGTGGTGGCACACACCTGTAGTCCTAGCTACTGAAAAGGCTGAGGTGAGAGAACTCCCTGAGCCCAGGAGTTTAAGGCTGAAGTTAGCTGTGATCCTGCCATTGCACTGGGCAACAGAGGGAAACCCCATTTCTCAAAAAATAGTAAAATAAAAACATAAAGTATACATTTTGTGGGGAATTTAGTAAAACCGAACAAAATAACGTATGCCTTAACCATGGACCTAGGAATTCTAATAATCTACCCTGAAAATACAACTCCACGTATATGAAACAGCAAAGATATACAAGGTTGTACATGCAGATTATTACTAATATAAAAAATTGGAAATAATGTTAAAGTCTATCCACAGGGGAAAAGTTGAGTAATGTCTAGAACAGACTCACAGTAGAACACCTGGGAAGCCATGAAAATGAATGAGAATCACCTTCAGGTGTTGCTACAGAAACCTCCGTGATATATTTGAAGTTTTTTTTAAAAAGGTGAAAAACTGTATTGAGTACTACTTTTTTGTAAAGAGGAGGAACAATTTAAACCATGTTAATGATTTACAGATTCAAGAAATAAAATTAAATCACAAGGAAAATAAGCAAACTCTGACACTGAAAGCAAACTGAAATGAATGAAACAAATTGTATTTTGTATTGGTAACATGACTACACAGAGAAGAGATTATTTCCAACAACTTTTGAATACAGTTCTCTGATGATACATTCTTTATGAGATGCCTTCTATTTCTTCCGGAAACTTAAAAAAGAAAACAACTTTCTAGGTTTTGTAAACCAATTCAAGGCATAGAAAAACAGCGTCTTCTATGTAATTCTATGAGCTAGTGTTACCAAGAAATCAAAACTAGATGAAGGAAACACAAGACAACCTGAGGCTAATCTCAACTACTAGAGTAGATACAGAAGTCCTAAACAGAATAATATAAAATTAAATTAAGTAATTTATTAAGAAAAAATACATCGTGAAAGTACTCGGTTTTTGCTTGCCATGCCAGTATACTTAAGGTCTTAAATGTCATCCACGTTCAACAAGTGCTACTGAGCACGCACATGTGACAGCTACTGCTCCTGGCCTGGGAAAATTAGGTAATATTTCAAGAAGTTTATGTGTAATAAGATAGACAAATAAATAAACCAGATACTTTCCGAAAATCATAAGTGTGAAAGAAAGCTGTTGCTATAGCAGATATATCTACAAAAGTTCATGAGAACTACTGGGTTGAGCGTATGGTTCTGACTGGAATGAGAAGAGGATGAGAAAGGTTTTCCAAGGAGAAGAATGTTTGAGTCAGATCTGGGAGAGGGTGTCACTAAGTGTCATGCAGAAAAAAGGGCAAGGTCCATTCAGGGAGATAGAAGAGAGTCATCAGAGGCACTAAGGTGTGGCCAGCCATGGCTTCTCTGAGTAATAAAGACTAATCTAATATGACTAGAGAACATGGACGTGCAGTGGGGAGATATGACTGGATGGCAGCTTGAGGTCAGTTGACACAAACCTCTGTGTGGCATGCCAAGGAGATTGGAACCTCTGATTAAAGTAGACATTCAGGGCTTCTGAGTACAGGAGTGAAATGGTCAGAAGTGTGAGTAATCAAGAAACTGATGGCATCAATGTGGACGGATTGTAAAGGGGAAGTGGTGAAGCATGAGGAAACACACCTATCCAGTTTGCTTGAGACAGAAATTTGGGATTCTCTTAAATAGTCACTTAAGAGGCGTAATCTTAATCTCTATAAGCAGTCACCAAGTGTAGACTTACACACAAGGACCAATTGTTAAAATTGCAGGAATTTTGAAAGCTGTTTGCTAAACACCACCATAATTAAAAATTACATTATATAAAATTACACTTAAGTTAAAATTAGAAAGGCGAAAATACAGTATATTTACCTATTTGCTCTTCATGCTCTCGAGGTTATTTGTGTCAATTCTATTTGAACGGTAGAAATGCCATTTAATGGTATGCTATTGTGGATGTCTTTCCAGCTCTGCATTCACCAATGTGTGAGTAGCTGGAAATCATCCTGGTGGACATTTTCACACCATGAAATCAGTAAACACTATAAACTAGGACTTTATTGTTGATTTTCTTGACATAAGAAAATCTTCAAGAAAATGTTAATAATGTAGATTAAACTTAAAAGTGTGACATATCTGTAGCTGTTATATTCTGAATTACCCAAAATATTAAGGAAATATTATTTCAGTATTTAAAAACTACTATCCAGTTCAGCAAGTAGCTGCACATGCCATTGACATCTGAGCAAAATTTTGACATACTTACATTTTCCTTCAATTTTTTTTTTTGAAACATGAAATAAAAGAATATAACCAACATTTATGTCAGGACTACACCCATTAGTTAATGTGTGAGTGACTTCTGTGATGAAACAGATAGTAATCAAGCAGTTTTCATTCTGATTTTGTGACACTATTGTTGGCAATAAAATTATAAAAATGGATAACATTTTTATAAGAAATAGTAATTCTTCTAAAGTTACAGGACTAAACAGAAAATCAAGAAAGCAGTTTAGCTTAAAATTTATTTCTCAAATTGTATACAGAAATTTTAACAGAACTTTTTACATTAGCCTGCAAGTGGTACCATGGATTTTATTAACATATCTATGTATGGATGTAGATGTGTAAATGTTTTTTGTGTGTATATGTGTATATTCACTTTTCTCCTAGAGACAGTTGTGAAAAACGTACCGACACATATCTACAAACTATACATTTGAGAAAGGCCGCCAGATGAAATACATGTACAGAGGACAATGAGAGAGAAAGGAATACTTGCAAGGTATTAACATTTACTTGGTCTTTGGTCTAAAATTCAAACATGTTTCCTGATGAGAGTAAGGGCCAGATCATGGCAAGAACACCTTTTCCCTTCACTAAAAAAGATAGAGAAAAAGTAAGACTTGCTCAATCTTTGCACTACACTTTCCTAAGTTGGAGACCTTTTGTTAGGCTTCAGGTCTTTCTATTTCAGATTTGCAGAATAATGAATCATCAAAGTAACAAAAACAAATGATCTAGCCTCTTTCTAGAAGGGACTAATCCATTATTCACAATACTCTGATATTGTGGCTGAAAGGTCTGAGGGACCAAAACCATGAGGGCATCGTCAGGGCATCTATTAGTTGTCTCTTTAGAGCTTCTCCCTTATATGAAAAATTGGTTCCATCATATTTCATCTGTAAAGTTCAGCCAACAAATCCTCTTAGGCTTTTCACAAGATTGCACAAGATTGCTTCAGAAGTCTTTAAAGATATACTTGGAAGTAAATTCACTTATTTGACTTAAAAGACAGAGAGAATAACTCATGAGCAGATTTTGCAATCCTAACGATAAATAGTATTAGCTGTTATCAATCTAGTGAACTTAAGTGTTTACTGCAGCTTCAAATAATAAATTCAACAAAAATGCATCAAAAATGAATAACTTCAACAAAAATATAGATAAGACATGATGCAGACAACAAAACATCATGTCTTATCTATATTAACTGTCTTATCAGATTAACTGTATGATTCGTAAATAGCATATACATATGGAAAGCATATAAATATGGAAACCAGTAGCTTATAAATATGGAAACCATAGTTAATCACAGCTCTTATTTTTAAAACTTAGTTGCTCTGAAAAATCTTTGCTTTTGATGATCCTTAAACAGCTTATTTTCAGGTGGAATCCTTGATGACTGCCTTCATGGAGCTCCTCTTCAGAGTGCATGGATGTCCATGATTCCAATATAACAACATTTGTCAAGGTAATTAACCAAGGAAATCAATAGAAATAAAATATTGCATTCCTGACAATAGCTGCTAAAATGCATTACAAATGCTAGATATGGGTTCTTTAAAGTTTAAATCTCTTAATAAACTGGGGATAATGGGATAAATTCTAAAAACTGTTGAATGGATACATCCCAAAAGAAGGGCCGGCATCCTAAGTTCAGTAGTAAGATAGTTTTATTGTCATTAGAATCAGAAACCTGCAAAAAAAAAAATCAAATTTTTATCATCACCATATGCCTTGCTGTGGAATAATAGACAGATATGAACGAGGGTTGAGCTGATTAATCAGTGAAAAACAGTATGGCAGAATTGATGGTATGCCACTTGGGAGGTTAGGTTATAATACATAATGCAACTTCTTTTAGTCACAAAATAGGAAACAGAGCCAACAAAGCAACGGACTGATTTGTCAGCTATAGACTGACAATAAAAAGAGATACTTTGCCACAACTCTTATTTTATAAGTTCACAGTATGCTAAAAAGTATCTTTGATTGTAATGACAGGGGCCTCTCAAAGCAGTTCACCAAGAATATCGCCAACAGAGAAACTCAAGATGTTTAAGCCTGCAGAGAGGATGCCAATATCAAAGTGAGTCTGCTTTGGCACCTCCTACAGGTAGCAGAGCAACCAACCCAGTGTATTTCTGCAGCGACATTGCCATTCTTTCTGGTTAGGGCATTCAGGGAGCTATTCTAGGGTAAAGGAGCAAAGTGCACTTGTTCTGGCATTCTGATAACAACACAGTTCCTGAGAAGAAGAATAAATATGTAGATCATGGTAGATCCATGGGGAAATCTTATTTTAGGGCTTCCATTTCAACAATGTAAGAGCTAGGCTTAAATGCTGGTTGGATTAGAAACAATGAAAGGCGGCATGTAAACTTGCAGCCTCCAGCTCAACTGTCTAGTTGGAGAGTATGACTCTAGGATATTAATAAACCAGCCAGCAAATAATACTACACCTCCAAAGCTGCACAAATTCTTCCAGTAACTTCTAGCCAGAAATATTCTTCCAAGAAACCTACTGTTATGGACTGAATGTTTGAGTCTCCCTCAAATTCATATGTTAAAATCCTAACCCCTAATGTGATGAGATTAGGAGGTGATTAGGTCTTGAGGCTGGATTGCTCATGAATGAGATTAGTGCCCTTATAAGAAGAGATATGAGAACATGCTTTCTCTGTTCTTCACCACTGGAGGATACAACTTTCTGCAGTTGGAGAAGACAGCCGTTTGCAAACCAGGAAGTGGGCCCTCATCAGATACTGAGTCTGGCGCTATTTTGAACTTCTTGGCCTTCAGAATGATGAGAAATACATTTCTGCTGTTAAAGCCACTCAGTCTATGGTATTCTGTTATAGTAGCTCAAATTGACTAAGATGCCGAGGATATATTGACATTTGGAAATCTATAATATGGAATTTATAATTCCAAGCCAAAAGATTCAAAAAAGTGAATTCAAAAAATTCAAAATTTGCTAGATGGGCATATGTGTATATTCGTTACTTATTTTAAAATGCTTAGTAAAACAAGGATAACATTATTCTTAATATATGGCCAAATATACCTTAACCTAAACCCCAAAGTCTTGTTTGATGGTGAAATCTCAGTACCATGTCCATGACAGTCAGGAACACAAAAGGTCTCAGATTGGTGTTACTGAACAGAGACAAACACAACATCTCTCTGGAGAAACAATCTCTCAATCCATGGTAGGGTTAGCTGAAGTAAAACTCATTAAATATGAGCTCACGATCTGAAACTACACAATACACCTGAAACTCTCATGTGAGCAAAAGTCAGGAGAACACAAAAAGACTGGACATCTTTCCCCAGATCTTCAGATAACAAAATATCATGAGAAATTATAGAAACTAGGAAAATAGATACGTAAAACACCAATAAACTATTTATAAAGATGAGACAGAAAAGGGGAAAAATGGGAGGGGACAAATGAAACCTAAAAAAATGAAGTCATTGAAAACAAAACTTAATATAAGTGACTTTACTACCAAATTAGACACTGCTGAGTTCTTGAACTGTATACAGGTAATGGCTTAAACAAATAGAATTTTATTTTTCCAATTTATAGGCAGTTCAGAAGTGGTATAACAGTTCAATAAAGCCAGAAGGACCCAAGATTTTTTATTTTTCTACCCAATCCCATGGTAGAATATAGTATTGTTCAAAGATACTTGCTGCCTTCCTCACAGGGAGGATCAGGCTTCTTGGCTGCATTAATGTCCATCTACATCATGTGACTTACTTTGATCAATGTAATTTAATCAAAAATAACATGTTTCCAGCCATAAATTTTCCCACATATTCTCTCTTTTCTGTCCATGAGACTGTCAGCAGTGCTTCAGATGGAAGTGGCCCATACGCCTGGTATCAACGTGAAGATACTGTGGATCAGGGCTGCTGCCGGCTTGTGTTAAATATGTATCTTAAAGCAGGACATAAAATTACATTGTATGCCACTAATTCAGCCTTCATCTCTTACCACAGCATAACTTTGCCTTTTCCAACCAATACAGAAATTAGTGCAAGGCATAGCACAGGGTGTTGCCATAGACTAAAAACGAAATAAAACAAGGCACTGCCTTTTCTTGGGCATTAGCTTCTGGGATGGGATAGGAGCAGAAAAGAAACCATTATTAGAATTTAGAAGGGCAGTAGTACCCAATTTGCACAGGTAAAACATTTAGAAAACTTTAGAAATTAATTTATAGGTAATTTCCCTATTGAGCTTATTATTTTTGGTGAAGTTCTTGACATAATCAATGTAAATTGCATGATTTACTATTGACTATATTTCCCAGAGTATAATAAAACAAGACATAATCTCAAAAAGTAATTAGGTGGTTTGAAAATCCAAATGAAGGAAATTGAGAGAAACTAAAAACTCTAGACTTACTGAGTTGAAAGACACTATTTCTCAACTATAAACAGTTAAAGATAAAACTGAGAAATGATTTAAGTAAGGAAGTCCTTTTAAAGCTTGGCCTTGTGCAAGTATGAAATCAAGGTGGTAACCACCCATAAATTAAACAAGTGTCTGAATAGACTAAGATAATGTTCTGTAAATAACTTCAGTTGGCAAATCGTTCAAAATAATGAAGCAAAGGTGATGGCTTTTTTATTGAAGCCTGATAGGCTCAAATTAACTCAAGTTAGAGAGACAGAGAAAGAGAGAATATCAAGTCTCAAAAAGAGCA
The DNA here is from genome assembly GCA_036589455.1 of Ateles fusciceps. Lineage (NCBI taxonomy): Eukaryota > Metazoa > Chordata > Mammalia > Primates > Atelidae > Ateles > Ateles fusciceps. The sequence goes on from JAZHEH010002605.1 coordinate 6,623,034, forward strand.
GTGGGTATAACTGTTGGCACAAGTAAGCACTTACATAGGAAACTGGTTAAGATTTCAAGTGACATAATAGGACAGGACTACTAACCTGGATAAAGGAGGCTGTGACTCATCAAGGGTTATGTCACTTTGAGGGGGAGGGGGTGAAAAGGAAGGACTGGCCAGAGCATGCAGCCAAGACCCATAAAAAATAATATCCTGGGGGAATTAGTCATGGTGTACAGAGCCACAGATTAATTAGGGACTATCTCATGTGGGTAGATAGGAGGAAGACTGCCATATCTACTCACATGATTTCAGATTTCTTGAAACTACAAACACTGTGTGGTTCTTCTATCTGCAATTATCTTGTCTGTGTTCTAGCATGACCCATTGGGTGTGCATGGGTGTGTAGGGGAAGCAGACGCCTTGTCTTGTTAGTTCATGAGTTTCTGGAGCAAGAAAAAGCCATATTCGACCTGATGAGATAATATCATAAAATTGTCAACATCAGGCCTGAAGCTGTAATTAAATGAGACTTAGAGTTGGCTTTTCATAGGATGGGAGTAAGTATATTTTGTGTGCAGAAAAGATAGTTAACTAAATAATTTTGAACTGAAGATTGGACAATGATAGCTTATATTACTGTTCAAAAATTTTCCCTGGCCCTCCCTTGGAAAGAATTATATATATTTTTTAATTTTTAAAAATTTATTTATTATACTTTAAGCTCTGGGGTACATGTGCAGAACGTGCAAGTTTGTTACATAGGTATACACGTGCCATGGTGGTTTGCTGCATCCATCGCCCCGTCATCTACATTAGGTATTTTTCCTAATGCTATCCCTCCCAAATCCCCCCACCCCCTGCTATTCCTCCCCTAGCCCCCACCTCCCAGGCTCCAGTGTGTGATGTTCCCCTCCTTGTGTTCATGTGTTCTCATTGTTCAACACCCACTAATGAGTGAGAACATGTGGAGTGTGGTTTTCTGTTCTTCTGTCCGTTTGCTGAGAATGATGGTTTCCAGATTCATCCATGTCCCTGCAAAGGACATGAACTTATCCTTTCTTATGGCTGCATGGTATTCCATGATGTGTATGTGCCACATTTTCTTTTTTCCCCTTTTTTTTTAACTGTATTTTAGGGTATCTGGGATACATGTGCAGATCATGCAGGATTGTTGCATAGGTACACACATGGCAATGTGGTTTTGCTGCCTCCATCCCCTCGTCACCTACATCTGGCAGTTCTCCCCATGTTATCCCCTCCCAAACTTCCCCACCCCCTGCTGTCCCTCCCTTGGACTCCCCCAAAAGACCCCAGTGTGTGATGCTCCCCTCCCTGTGTCCATGCATTCTCATTATTCAACACCCACCTATGAGTGAGAACATGCACTGTTTGATTTTCTGTTCTTGTGTCAGTTTGCTGAGAATGATGGTTTCCAGATTCATCCATGTCCCTACAAAGGACATGGACTCATCATTTTTTTATGGCTGCATAGTATTCCATGGTGTATCTGTGCCACATTTTCCTTCTCCAGTCTATTGTCGATGGGCGTTGGGTTGGTTCCAGGTCTTTGCCATTGTAAACAGAGCCGCTATGAACATAGGTGTGCATGTATCTTTATAATAGAATGCTTTATAATCCTTTGGGTATATACTCAGTAATGGGATTGCTGGGTCAAATGGAATTTCTATTTTTAAGTCCTTGAGGAATCGCCACACTGCCTTCCACAATGGTTGAACTAGTTTACACTCCCACCGACAGTGTAAAAGTGTTTCTATTTCTCCACAACTTCTCCAGCATCTGCTGTCTCCAGATTTTTTAATGATCGCCATTCTAAGTGGTGTGAGGTGGTATCTCAATGTGGTTTTGATTCACATTTCTCTAATAATCAGTGATGATGAGCATTTTTTCATATGTTTGTTGGCCTCATATATGTCTTCTTTTGAAAAGTGTCTGTTCATATCCTTCACCCACTTTTGGATGGGTTTGTTTGTTTCTTGCTTTTAAATCTATTTTAGTTCTTTGTAGATTCTGGATATTAGCCCTTTGTCAGATGGGTAGATTGCAAAAATTATTTCCCATTCTGTTGGTTGCCGATTCACTCTAATGACTGTTTCTTTTGCTGCGCAGAAGCTGTGGACTTTGATTAGGTCCCATTTGTCTATTTTGGCTTTTGTTGCCAAAGCTTTTGGTGTTTTAGTCATGAAGTCCTTGCCTATGCCTATGTCCTGAATGGTTTTGCCTAGGTTTTCTTCTAGGGTTTTTATGGTGTTAGGTCTTAGGTTAAGTCTTTAATCCATCTGGAGTTAATTTTAGTGTAAGGTGTCAGGAAGGGGTCCAGTTTCTACTTTCTGCACACTGCTAGCCAGTTTTCCCAACACCCTATATTAAACAGAGAATGTAAAGAATTATATTTCTCTATCTTGGTTCTGTTGGGCTTGGCCATATGACTTGCTCTGCCCAGTGAAATAAGAGTGGAAGTCACACCTCGGCAAAATCTTTAAGAGCCAGTACTTGGCTCACCATGAATTCTCTTTTACTTCTTCCACAAGACCATCTGTGTTCCAAATAAAGCCTGATTTGTCAAACTGGGCCGTGAAGTGAGGAAAACATGGTGAGAAGGTGTTGCCAAGACACAATGGTCATGAATTATGAACAGTATGTAAAACTTTGTTTTTATAAGCAACTGAGATTTTTGGGTCATTTGTTATCGCAGTGTAACTTAACTTATCCTGACTGATACAGCCATTGGTGGTGTCTTAGCTTTCATCTTGACTCTTGTCTCATGAGCATCAGACACTTGCCACAACTGTAGATCTGATATCCACTGTTAAGCCAGGGAAAAAGAAAAAAGATGAGACACAGGTCTACTTCTTTTTATGCATCAATGGCCAGAAATGTGTAGGCCCCATTTGTTTCAGGGAAGCCACAACAATGAAGTTTTTGTTTCTATATTCCTTACAGTTGATACAAGCTAGAGCACAGAAATTTGGAAATGTAGTTTGAGTTGGCCAATTAATAGTGCATGCCGCATCTACTGCTGCTTCTCCCCCACAGAGCATGTGCTGTATATTGGCTATAATACAATCAAGCGATGCTTAATCATGGGAATAAGTTCGGAGAAATGTGCCGTTCGGCAATTGTTGTGTGGGTGCCATAGAGCACACTTACACAGACCTAGACGGTACAGCCTGCTATACACCTAGGTTATGTGGTCTAGCCTATTGCTCCTAGGCTGCAAACTTGTGTCACGATACTGTACTGAATATGGCAGGCAATTAAAACAGAATGATATCTGAGAATCTGAACATATCTAAACGTAGAAAAAGTACAGTAAAAAAATAAAAAAATGGTACATCTAGGACACTTCTCGTAAATGGAGCTTGCAGGACTGGAAGTTACTCTGGGTGAGGCAGTGAGTGAATGTGAAGGCTCAGGACATGCCTTTATACTGCTGTAGACTTTGTAAACACTGTGCAGTTAAACTACACTAAATTTATTAAAAAATTTGTCTTTCTTCAATAATAAATTCTAGCTTACTATTTTATTGTTACTTTATAAACTTTCAAATGTTTTTGAACTTGTTGACTCTTGTAATAACAGGTTAAAACATAAATACATTGTACTGCTGTACAAAAATATTTTCTTTATACCCTTACTCTATAAGCTTTGATCTATTTTTAGTTTTTATATATCAAAAATTTATTAAAACTGGGACACAAATACACAAGTTAGCCTATGCTGACACAAAATCAAGACCATATTAGAGGCTTCTTGGAAAATATGTTTTCAAGTGCTCTACTTTTCTAATAACGTTGATAAAACACTTGCAATCAACTTGGGGAGCTGGGCATCACTGACGGGAGGAACTGCAAGTGTAAAGGCCTTGAACTTCTTGGAGAAGACGGCACCGGTTGGAATTTAGTGAGGGAATAGCAGCAGGGCAGAGGTCAGTAAAGTTGGCATGTCCAAGGTGATGTAGGGTGTCAGAGCACCTTCAGGAAGGTCAATTTTCTCTCTTTTGTCCTAAGTTCTCTGGGAAGCCTTTGGAAGCCTTTTACACCAGTAAGTAACATGATCATATGTACATTTCCAACATTCTGCCCACTATGTGTAGATGGATTAAAAGAGAGAGAGTGGAAAGAGCGGGGCCAGGTAAATAATCATTTTATTTACCCTGGTGATAGATGAATGTGATAGGAATGGAGGAAATAAAAATAATGGAAAGAGATGAAGGTGGAACTGACAGAACATGCTATTGGGATGAATGTTGAGGGAAAGTATAGAATGAAGGCTGACTGTTTTTGGCAAGATTAACAGGGTAATGGTGATGCCATTAACCAAGATGGGGTATCCTGGGGCAGCAGTAGGGTTGGAGGGAGATTCAGGAGTTCTGCTTTCGGTCATAAGACTGAGATTCCTAATGGCTGTTCCAGGAGAGATGGAGGAAGCTGCAGCTCAGAGAAGAGGTCAGAATGGGGCATGTAAGGAAAGGGGACTCGCTGGGATCTCCTTGGGAGTGAGTTTAGATAGGGAAGAAGTTCAAGGACAGAGTCTTGGACACACCAACATTAGAAACCAGAGAAAAGATAAAGATTCAGCAAAGCATATTGAGAAGGAACAACCAGTGAGACATGAGGAAAATCAGGTGTGAATGAATCAAATGAAACAAGGCATCGAGAAGAAACGAGTTATGGAATCTGTCAAGCACTGACAGATGAGGCCTGGGAAGTGGCCACTGGATTTGCTGGCAGAGAGGCTGGTGATGGCTTTGCTAAGAGCTGTCTTGTTGCTAATGGATTCATGAGAAAATTAGAGGTAGGGAAATAGAACAAATATGTATGAGTCTTCTCAAATGTTTTGCCACACAAGGGAGGAGTTAATTTTCACAAAAAACTCAATGTCCTGTGTGCAAAAAGTTACAATCAGAAAACCACAAAAATCACTCAAGTTAACCAAAATGTATTAAGTCTCTCCTCTGTGGAAAGCTCAGTTCTATTAAACAGGAATATGGTGGAAAAGGGACTCAAAAGGGACAAAATGTACCCCATCTCCATGAAGATTATGATAACTCTGAGAGACCACAGAAGGGGACAGTGCTGTCAGTAAGGCTTGTGGGGTGTCAGGATCCTTATAAGAAGGGAAATTGATTCTGATTAAGGATGAGGGAAGACATAGGTGACCTCAGCTGACCTGAAGCATGAGGAAGATTTAATGAGCTTGGTTTGCTTATCAATCAAAGAATAAAATGTAAAGTTAAAAATTAAACCACTGAGCTAATAAAATCCTCCCAGCTGGTAACATAAGGGCTAAAGGTTGTGGGTAATCATTTATCTCCTGGAATTAGACAACTACAAAGAGCTGAGAGAAATTTATTTGAAAAGAATGAGGATCCTGCATTCTTCCTCCCTCAGGTTAGTTGACTTTCAACTTTTACCCTTAATATTCTGCTTTTGAGATGATGGGAACGAGTCATTTTCCCTTAGAGAGTGGCTTAATTTGCTGTTTTGGGGCAGAGATTGTGGGAGTGGAGAAGAGAATGTCTGTGTCTTGAGATAATTCTGGTAAGTGAGAAAAAGGATGTTGCCTTAAGAGTCCAGGAACTACAGGGAATAAACTCAAGACAATAAAATTTACTAAAAGTATAACTGAACAGAAACAGACAGACAGACACACAGACTCACAGACAGACAGACAGACAGACACACACACACACACACACACAGAGCATGAGAGAAAGAGAGAGAGAGAGATAAACTAAATGATCTATTTGGACTGTTTTTGTGAAATACATTAATTTTTTTAAACACTGATCAAATCTACAATGAGACAGTAAGTGCCAATACTGAATTCTCACAGAGGAAGATTTTCATCCGGCCTAAAAAATTAATCAAAACCAAACTGTTCTGGTTTGGTTCCAATGAATTTATGGGAAAGCAAAGTAAATGAAATTTCATATGGTTTTGGGAAGTAGTTAATGGTGAAGAGTTTAGGGCAGAGGACTTTATTTGTGAGCTGTCAATAAGAGCCATGGGCTGTTTCTCGTAAGGAGGAAAAATATTCAGTGCTGAGACCACATACCATGACAGTTGAGATATTAATAGCTCTGCACAGCACCTTAAGGAAAAGTCTCATTCTACAGTAAACTCATGACACCAGAGGAATAGGACACATTAGTCCAAAAAGAACAGACGCAAGCAGTCTTGGCAAGAAAAAAACTGATGAGAAATTGTTATAAGAACGGCTGGCCCAACTTCTTTGCTGGCTTTTCCTCATTTACCTGGTATCAAAATAAATAGATCAGGCTGATGACTTCCAGGTTTTTATTTCTACCAAGCCACTTCTGTTCTTAGCAACAGACCCACAGGCACAAAACCTACCTGGCAATCTTCCCTTCTGGGCCTAACAGGAGTCTCAACCCCATCTGTCCAAAATAAAGTTCTTGCTTTTCCTCTGAAACTTATCTTCCCTTCTTATTTCCCCAACTTCTTTGAGTGGAACACCATTCACTCATTTGCTCAAGCCGAGTCTAGAAGTCTCTGATGATTCTCCCCTTTCTCTCCTCCTCATATCCACCTCATTAGCAAGTCTGAGTGGTTTATCTCCAAAACAGGTCCGGAATGTGGTCTTTTTCACCACAGCTAGCCCAGCCCATCCACCATCAACACTTGTACAGGTGAAGAAACAGCTTCTTGTTGAGTCTCTTAGTTCTCAATCTTGTCCTTTATAGCCCATGTGCCACACAGTGGCCATAGTAAATCCAGTCTCCTTGTCAGGCCAATAGGACCCAAAATGGTCTGGCCCCTGGCTGAGCCTTTGATCTCATCTCCTACCATCAACCTCCTCGTTCACTCTGCACTGCCACGTTGGACTACCTTCTGCCTCGAAAAATGTGACAAACTTGCTGGTTCCTTTGCCTAAAATGTTCTTGCCCAGCACTGCCTCCTTCTCAGTGTTCCTATTTCAGCTCAAACATAACCATTTCACACAACCACATGAGGTAAAGTGGTTAGGCTCGGCAGAGTGCTTGCCCTCTTGTCCTGATGCTAGTGACCTAGTTGCTGTCAATGCTACTCTTTTGTTTTTTCATACCATGTGGCATTCCTATTTCTTTCTTTTTCTGTGTGCCCCTCCTGGGATGTAACTTTCTTGCAGGCATACCGTCTGTGCCTGCGTCCCTTGTCCCACAACAGCGCTGTCCTCGCTTCATCCTCACCTGTCTGTTCCCACTGCTCTCATTAATGCCAGCAAGACCATTATCGCCCTTTACTGAAAAAACTGGCGATTGACTTTGGGTTATAATAGGTACAAGGAGAGGACAATTTAATGAGAACTAAGTCCTTCAGTAACGCAAGAGAAGGAGCTGTGAAAGCACAACATCGCATTGATTGATTCAATAAACGTTTACTGAATCAATGAATGAACTGGTGGCCAGTGAACTCTTAGGCATTGAAATGCTAGAAAAGTATGGGTATAGCCTGTGGGAAAAAAATATTACCGTGAAAGCTATGTCTTTAGTTCTTATGAGTGATACTATTTTTTGAATTCAACTAATTGCCCTGAGGTGTGAACAGAAATGATAAGCAAATTATTTTTCCAGTAGACTATTCAGTCCCTCCATTTTACCAAGTTTATTTTCAGAGTTACCAAAATTGTTCCATTTGCCAATGAGTATTTGTTTGGATTTCAGTTCAATTTTGAGTGTGTTTTCGGATTCCAGTGCAGACTAGAGGGCTCCATGATCTAAGATCTGTGGTTTTGAATGACATCATTGAGGCAACTTCTCTGTCAGTTGCTCACTTACCAACTTTAGTGGTGACATTATATAACATTTCCACTTATCTTTAAACACAATAGCACCAAGGGATCAGCTTGTTTTCTTTTATATTAATAGGAATAGTACTTCACAGAGAGCAAGTGGAAAATGATTTCATTTCACTAGCACCTACTGCTTATCCCTTTATATCTTATCCCTTTACATGTGCTTGGTGCTGTAACTGCTATGATCATTTTCAGATAGTAACAGGTTTATTGCTTATTTGTAGCCTCCAAATCTCATTTTGTAATTAATAGGTCCAGTCCAATGAAAACCAGAACATTCCAAACTTGATCTAAACGGAAACTGTCTCCCCTTGCCCCTGCACCACTGCTCCAGCTTGGTTCTGGGGAGGGAAGGGGTCATTTGGTTGGCATCTTGTTCCCTTTCTCTGTGAGCTCCTCCTCTCACCTCTCTTGCTAGCTGTGACTTCTGATCTTTCCAGGGCTGGTGGGTAGGGACTTAGAAATAAGAGGCAGGGAGTGTCTATCTTAGCTGGAACTCTTGTGACCTGGCATTGGTGGTCTCTGGGTTGGATGGATGTTCAATGCTGAATCCTTTATTGTACCCTACTGGGAACATCCACCAGTCCTCCTATGTCGTGGAGGATTTGTGTTCACTAACTCAGCAGTTAGGGTCCCTTTCTCAGGTGTTGGGCATCAGGCAGTCCGCCCCTGCTTTTGGGGTCATGTGGCCTCTCCAGGCAGTTCTCATTTTAAGAGATTGTAAACTGGATTTCACCTGAATCATCCATATCTGGTTCACAAGGGACCTGCTGGTCTCCACCTGTGCATGTTCACCCATGCTGCTATGGGAGGTATGACAACCTCCAGTGTGGTGTAGATGTTTGCTGTGCTCTGCAGCCTCAGACCAAGAGTCAACGTCTCATGCCCTTAGATTCTGAGGCATGCATCACTCACCTTTACACACATACACTCACATACACATAGGGGACATGTGTCAAGTTCCCTGAATGACCCCCTTGCAGGCAGCTCCTATCATTTGACTTGAAGTGACAGGGCAGTGCCTTCCTCCTTTCTTTCCTGGAGTGAGGGTGATACCTGATGGAGAATATCAGCAACTGTCTCTAAAGAAATTGTCACCTTCTTTATCTCAGCCTATTTATGTCCCTGAACTTCATTTTTAACTACGGTAATAATTCAAATTGCATTGTTGTTGTAGCACATTTAAACACTAAAGACAAAGTTCAAGAGCATGGCCGTTCCTGCCCTCCCCCATTCCTTTGCGCAGATAGTTTCTATTTCTTCCTGGTTTCATCTAGGAGGGTTTCGTATTTCTAGGAATATATTATCCTTCTTCTCTAGTTTTTCTAGTTTATGCACATAAAGGTGTTTATAGTAGTCTTGAATGATCTTTTGTATTTCTGTGGTATCAGTTATAAAATCTCCCATTTTGTTTCTAATTGAGCTTATTTGGACCTTCTCTTTTTTTCCTTGGTTAATCTCGCTGATGGTCTGTCATTTTATTTATCTTTCCAAAGAACCAGCTTTTTGTTTCATTTATCTTTGTATTTTTTGTTTGTTTCAATTTCCTAGTTCTGCTCTGATCTTGGTTATTTCTTCTGCTGGGTTTGGATTTGGTTTGTTCTTGTTTTTCTAGTTCCTTGAGGTGTGAACGTAGCCTGTCTATTTGTGCTCTTTCAGACTTTTTCATGTAGGCATTGATAGCATGAACTTTGCTCTGAGCACCGCTTTTGTTGTATCCCAAAGGTTTTAATAGGTTGTGTCACTGTTGTCATTCAGTTCAAAGAATTTTTAAATTTTCATCTTGATTTCATTGTTGAGCTGATAATCATTCAGGAGCAGGTTATTGAATTTCCATGTATTTGCACAGCTTTGAGAGTTCCTTTTGGGGTTGATTTCCTGTTTTATTCCTCTGTGCTGAGGTAGTACTTGATATAATTTTGATTTCCTTAAATTTGTTGAGACTTGTTTTGTGGCCTGTCATATGATCTGTCTTGGAGAATGTTCTATGTGCTGATGAATAGAGTGTGTATTCTGCAGTTGTTGGGTAGATTGTTCTGTAATTGCCTGTTAAGTCCATTTGTTCTAAGGTATAGTTTAAGTCCACTGTTTCTCTGTTGACTTTCTGTCTTGATGACCTGTCTAGTGCTATCAGTGAGGTCCCCCATTATTATTGTGTTGCTGTCTATCTCATTTCTTAGGTCTAGTAATAATTGTTTTATAAATTTGAGAGCTCCAGTGTTAGGTGCATATATATTTAGAATTGTGATATTTTCCTGTTGGACTAGTCCTTTTGTCATTATATAATGTCTCTCTTCATCTTTTTCAACTGCGGTTGCTTTTAAGTTTGTTTTGTCTGACATAAGAATAGCTACTCCTGCTTGCTTTTGGTGTCCATTTGCATGGAATATCTTTTCCCACCTCTTTACCTTAAGTTTATGTGAATCCTTATGTGTTAGGTGAATCTCTTGAAGACTATAGATACTTGGTTGTTTACCTGTCTTTTAAATCTTTATATACTTTTATATATGTGTCCAATTCTTTGATGACTGTATAGTATTACAGAAAATATCTGCATTTAACTATGCAAATATTAAATAATCATTAGTTAGCTCCTGACTATTTGCTTTCACAAATACTGCTTTAAGGAGTGTCTTGAAACATACTTTTCTGTGTGGCTGTGCCCGTTAGTCTCTGGTATACACCATGAAGCAGCAACACCAAGTGGAAGAGTGCAGCTTGCCTCCCTCAAATGATAGCTGATTTCCCCGCATTTTTGCCTAAGCTTGGTGATAACAGTTTTTTAAAATGTTGATGAAAACTGATAGATAAGAAATAATAGGATCCTCGTTTTTTTTTTTTTCTTTTTTGAGACGGAGTCTCGCTCTGTCACCAGTCTGGAGTGCAATGGAGTGATCTCGATTCACTGCAACCTCTGACTCCCAGGTTCAAGCAATTATCCTGCCTCAGCCTGCCGAGTAGCTGGGATTACAGGCACATGCCACCACCCCCAGCTAATTTTTGTATTTTTAGTAAAGACCAGGTTTCGCCATGTTGGCCAGGATGGTCTCGATCTCCTGACCTCATGATCCACCCACCTCAGTCTCCCAAAGCGTTGGGATTACAGGAGTGAGCCACCGTGCCTGGCTAGATTCTTTTAATATCCATGTTCTTGATAGTGAAGTGAAGCACATTTCCCCATGTTTATTCTTCATCTATACTCATATATTGTTCCAATAGTTTCCTACTTTTTACCAATTTACGGTATTTTTTTAAATTAGCTTGAAGAAGTTGTAAAAATGCTACTCCATATTTGACAGAATGCTGTAATTAATTTCTCCTCTTCTATCAGTGATCTTTTATTATAAATTAGTTTTGTTCTTTTTGTGTCCTGTAGTATCCTTAAATATGTTTAGGTGTTGCTTTCATTTCATTTCTCTAGCTTGAGACTCATTGTGATTCCTGAATCTGAAAAATCTTGTGGTTTCATCTATTCTGAAAAATTCGTATTTGTTATTTCCTAAAGTATTCCTTTTTCTCAATTCTCTTAATTTTCTTCTCCTAGAAGTCCTATTCAACATGTATTGGACCTTTTCACTCAATTTTCCAGGTTCTTAACTTTGCTGTCATCCCTCAACTTCTTCCTGAGCTTTATTCTGTATAATTTACATAGTTCTTTACCTTTGATTTTACTAATTCTTTCATTAGCTATGTCTAGTCACTTAGTTTCAAATTTTAATGCCTAAATTGTTTTCTTGTATTTCAGGTAGTCTCTTTCTTAAATCTGCCTATTCTTTTTGGTATCTTTTTATGTTTTAGAGTCCGTATTTTATTTCTTCAATTATTTAAAGCATACTTAGATAATGTCTTTGTCAGTTTATTCTATTTTTGGAAGTTCTCAGCAGTTTAATTTTGCCGTGCATTGAGTCTAAAAACTTGTTTTGGATGGATCACTTCCTTGAGGGTTTATAATTTTTTATTTTGAGCTCATAATATATAGAGCTTCATCTGCAGTAATTCTGTGTTATCTGTTTTGAGCAAATCAGACTGGGCTTGATTCTTTGACCAGTTTTTTAGCTGGGGATGAGTTCTCAGACAATGAAGACAATATGCATCCCAAACCTCAATTCTCCATAGCCTAGTTATGAACTTTTACAATTTTCAGGGGAGCCTCTTTATTTTCAAACCACAACTCGGGACAAAGAGGTTTGTCACTGTCTTATTGTTTAAATGGGAAGAGCCTCTTTAACCAAGTTTTGAATCCCTTTGAGGCATTCGACTCTATATTAGGATCGCCTTTACAATTGCCTTACTGGCATAGGCCTAAGCTTCATCCTTTATCCCCCACAGGGCCTTAGATCTCAGGCCCCCACATCACTGAAATGGATGCTTCTGTGCCCCAATCTCATGGTCACTGGAGTTAGGGCAGACATTTAACTCAATAGAGATACCTCTTATTGTCTTTGCAGCTATGTAAAAGGATGTTTGCTGTATTTTATGTAATATATAGGTGTTTATAATAGTTTTCTGGGCAATTTAATCCACTGGAATCTTCTAAATGAAATTTCAAATAAAGTTTTCGAGTTTTCATGTTCATTTGATACTAGTATCAATTTAGAGACATGGGAACACAGAACTAGAAAGGATCTTACAATTGATCAAGGCAATCCAGGCCACATTCCTCACTTGTGAGATACAGATACTAAGAACCAGGGTAAACTGTGACCTTTCAAGGCCAGCCACTTGGTTAGTGATAGAGTCAGGATGATAAATTAGTTTTAATGAACCCTAATGTAGAACTTTTCTTACAGAGCAACATTTGCTCCTAATTCTTAGAAAGAACTGGGGCATGGTATCATATAAAATTCTCTCTGTATTTGCTTTTGCATTCTTTTATTTCAGTAAGTAAATGCCAATCCCTGGGAAGAGAGAAGCAAAATGTCTACTGGAGCAGATATCAAGGCTACAGTGGGGGACATTTCCAATGATGGCAATTTAAACATGGCTCAAGAGGAGTGTTCCAGGAAAGGTAAAATCATACACAGTAATCTGGTAGTAAATAAAACTAGGATCTATGGCACCTTGGCTTCTCTTTTGTTGATACACATCATTTTTCTTGCTATCATCAATTGCCAAGAATTCTATATAGCTATAAATTGTTATTGATAATTATTTCATTTCTCACAGGAAACTTTGAAAGTATATAAGACAGGCAGGTATCATGACATTTTAGAGATGAAGGAAAAAAATCAGAGCAGATTCTAAGTAGGAAATAGAGACATCAACCTTGGCCTGCTGATTCTAAGTCCAAGGCATGTCCCATTAGATCTCTCTGCTCTGTTAAATCCAGACCTGATCCGACCCCAAAATGGGCTTTTCCTTTCTACCATGTCATAGAAGTCACCTTTCCTCCTTCCTCTTATCTATATTACAACATTATGCTTTTTATACTATGCATTAAGGGGAACAGTAGAATGTCTTACTTTACCCTAAATGCTTAATAACTTATAACTATGTTATTCATTAATTCTTTTAAGGATATAGTCATTTCATAAGATAATACCTTTAAAAAGAAAATCACTAACCATGATGGAATGCTTTGTAAGACCCAACATTTTAGCCAGTTTGTCTGTTAAGAATTATGCATGTCTTCAAGAAAAGAGATTTCTCCTGATCTCACCCATCACAGAAGAAAGGAGGAAATGTGAATGTTAGTACTCATCCTACAACTAGCTACCATTTGACCCAGAATAAATACTATTCCAGTAGCCTTGGCCGAAGGTCTCATTTGTTTCTAAGAATTTCAGAGTCTACTAGACTATACCATTGGCCAAATTATTTTATCCTATCATTCTGTCTCTCCCTCAAAATCAGTAATATGAAGAACTTAAGTGTAAAATTTTACTAAGGTGCAATATAGCATACTGGGTAAAAGCACAGGTGAGAAATCAGAATGCTTGAGTTTGCCATCCTGATTCTACCATTTATGAGCTCATTATTACCACTCACATGATGTCCCTTCCTCAGTCCACCTTTTGGCAGTCATTGGAAAGTTCATTCATGATTTGTTTAACGTGGAGCTCCTGTGGTCTTTCTGGTTCCTCCTATAGTCTCCTAAAACATCTGGCCCACCGTGCCACCCAGTTCTCTGGTGACCACCCAGGAGCTGTAGCTATATCGGGACTCACTTCACCCCAGCCTGTTGTTTTAAACAGCATCATGCTACTAACATTCATCCTTGTTTGGCAGTCTTAGCAAGGCAGCACCCCAGCTACTCCTTCAAGCCTTACCTAGTTATTTTGTTGTGTATCCAAGTATTTCTCACAAATACTTAGGAATAAACCTTGCTGATTGCTTCGTCAGTTGGTGTCCAACATCGCTTTTCCTCTCATCTCCTTCTCTGGCTCATGCTCACTAGGCATTGCTGGACCTTCTGTATCAGACTCCCAGGGCACTGCTGGGGCTTTCTCTGGGTACCGGTCCCCAAAGGCTACTGATGTCTTTGCTGTGCTTCTAAGATACTCAGAGAGCTGAATCCAGGTATTCCATGGGATGTGGAGAAATGCCCCCTCCCACATTATCTGGTCACCTGGTTATACAAAGGAACTGCTCCAATAACCCAGAAACCTTGAGTGAAAAAAGCTGGGCCTTCAGGTTCTGCCTGAAGATCAGTAGTTTTTCTCTGTCAGGCTCAGTTAGGGATTTCTGGGGCTAGGTGGAAGACAGACATCACTTTGACCGTCTGATCCCCTTTTCCCCCAGAGGTCCATGAGCTTCTGCATCAGTCTGGGCTATATCACAAAATCAAAAGCAAATCTGGTATTTCTGAGAAGAAAGAAGATTAATATAGGGACTAGAAGATTCCACAGATGCTGGAAGGTTAGGGAAGCAAAAGTCAGGTTGGTTAACTTTCAGAAAATCTGGGACATGACACTGCCAATAGTCTGAGCCATGTGCATCACAAAGTGGGTGATTTTCAGGAGGACACCCCAAAGTCACAGGCAGAAATCCCATGTCTAACATGACGGATCCTTGCTTATCCCCCTGCAGCTGCCTCCAGAGCATAGTGGTTTCTCACTGAGTCCAGCCTGCCACGTTGTGCCAGAATGCCCTCATCTGTGGACTCTGAATGGAATCTGTTTGCACGGTAGTTGAGGACTGTAGCTTCCAGATATTTGTCCCTTTGTTACTGCGAAGACCACAGAAGGGTGGGAAAGGCACTGAGAACAATATCAGGGACAGTATCCTTTCTCCACATCAAAAGCCTGCAGGGAAGATATACTGCCCACCTCCACGGGGAAGAATGCCATCTGAAGGCCAATTTGCAATAGCACCCCTTTCTGAAAGCCATGGAAATGAATAAAACAAGTACAACACTTTGAGAAAGTACCTCCATCTAGGTTGAAACCAAGGAATTATTCCTACCAACGACACACTACAAACTCCAAGTCTCGCAGACAGATTTAATACAATTTGGAAGAAATTGAGAGAGGAACTGAGAGCTGGTAAAACTCCCATCCTTGAGGCATGGGGCAGTGTTAGAGGAAGAAGAAAGAGGATGCTGTGGAGCTTCAGCTTGTGCTCCCCCAGCTTGGAGTGGCAGTGTCCAGAAGCTGGGCAGACCACAGGCACCATGAGCCCCTCAAGGGTCGCTGGGCAGACCACAGGCACCATGAGCCCCTCAAGGGTCTGCAGTGCTGGGATGTGCTGGGTGAAGCGTGCATGGGCCCACATCCTGCGGCTTTCCCCTCGCACTTCACTGGCCTTTCTGATCTGCAGTTTAGCATCAGGGGGCCAGTGCTACAAAGCAGAGGAAAATATGAGTGATTGGAGAAATCAATTGGAAATTTGGAATGGTTTCTCTCAAATTCTGCAATGTTATTGCAGTATTAAAATGGTACAGTAGTTAGCTTCCCTTGAATTGGTGAGGGAATTCCCTATCTCCTTCTCCCCGCCACCTGCTGCCAGCAGCCCACCCACATACACCACTGCATCAGAGCTGGACCTCAAACCAGCATAGGTGACCCTGCGCAGGGGTTTTAAAATGTGAGAACAAAGTCACACACAACTGGCCTTTATCGTTCAAGGCTGTAGTGGTGACTGCAAGGGACTTAACATACATATGTTTGCACAAAGGAAAGAATATGGTAAGGCATGTGTTAAATAATCGACAGACACACTTATGAAAGATAATAGTTCATTATAATAGCTGTCACATGAGTGCATGCCCTACGTCAGGCACTGTTCTAAGCTGTCTGTATGTATTAATCATTGACTTCTCACAACAATCCTTCAGGGAAGGTACTACTGGCATCATCTCCATTTTACAGGAGCCTGCACTCAGGCTCAGTGGCACAAAAAGGTAGCAGCTAAATTCAAACCAGCTATTGTTACCCATTACATCACACTGCTGTGCCTATGTTATTATGGGGAAATTGAGGAACATTTTCATCTTCAATTTCTTAAAGTTTTCAATAATGACAGTAACAATAATAAAGCATACAGTCTAGGAAGTAAATCAACAGAAGAATATGGAAGAAGTCCCTAATAGAGATGAAAAACAAAACTAAGGAGGAAAAAAAATGTCACTGCAGAATTAAAATGGAATTAGCATCAGCAAGGAGAAGACAGATTTGAAAAAGAGAAGAAAACAAAGATTATGTAATAATAAATAAAAACTAGTTAATTAAACATCCAATTCACTGAGCCTACAACTTCAAGGAAATTATGTAGGAAAATGAAATAGACAACATAAATGTAGAAAATAATGTGAACTCAAATCATGAAAAAATTGGATTAAAAAATAATATCCAAGAGCTGGTTCTTTGATTAAAAAATATGCCACTCATGGCAATAAAACAAACAATCCACTACTCAGATTAATCAGGCAGAGATTAAATACAAGTAATTATCAGAAAATAGGAGACAGAAGCCTTGAAAATGTATAATATACTAATTATATGAAAAGTACATGAGTAAATGATTTTCTAGGAATTATAATTTATAATGATAAAAACTTTAATTATGTAATCATTATTTATTAAAATTTAACATTTTAAATATAATTTAATTATAATTTTCTAGAAATGATTTCCAGGAATTATACATTTTATTTTTATAATTTATAAATTTGAATAAAGAAAAAATTATACATGTCAAAAAACATATAAGAAATGAAGGAAATTTTCAAAAAGTTACTCCTTTTAAAACAAACACAGAAACAAACAAATATATTCTGGTAGTTTCACTAGAAAAATTATAGAAGATTTTTAAGGAGCAGAAAATGCCTATTTATCCTGTGCAAAAGAATTCCAAATAATTTATATAGCACCCCACCTTCTGAAGATGGAGCTGAGCTCCTTAATCCTTAATTGTGACTGGTGCGTGTGACTTCCTCCAGAGAACATTTGTACATATTAATTCATACAAAAAATTAAAAGGAGAAAAAGTAAAAAGAGTAATTTTACAGTGGAGCAACCTGGAAAACACTATCTGAAGCCGGGGACCAAGATCAACTCAACAGTAAGAAGTCTTGTTGACAGTGTGTGGCCTTAATATGATGTGATAAGCCTGGCAGTTTACTTCCACAGTCTTCCTCTAAAAAACACATAACCCCAGTCTAATCATGAGAAAAATATCAGACAAATTTCAATTAAGGGGCATTCCACAAAATACCTGACTGGTATGCTTCAAAACTGTCAAGGTCTTTAGACATTTTAGAATACAAGGTATTTAGAATACATTTTAGAAACAAGTTAAATCTGAAAAAGTGTCATACCCAAGAAGAATCCAAGGAGACTTGACAGCTAAACGTAATATGGTTCTCCATATGGGATTCTGGAACAGAAAAAAAGGACGTTAGGTGAAAACTAAGAAATGTGGTTAAACTGTGGACTTTAGTTGTTAATAATACATCAATGTAGGCTTATTCATTGCAACAAATGCACCGTAAGATATTAATTACGGAAGAAATTTTGTGTGAGATATAGAGGAACTCCATAATTCTATACATCTAAAACTGTTCTAAAATCAAAAAATTTATTAAGAAAAGATGGTTATGTACTCAAAACATTTCAGATCATAGATTGACATGGAAGCTTATAACTTTTTTTTTTTGGAGACAGAGTCTCACTCTGTCTCCCAGGCTGGAGTGCAGTGGTATGATCTTGGCCTCCCCATTGGCAGCTACTGGGGAGGCTGAGGCAGGAGAATCAGTGGTGGGCAAAAGTTGCAGAGGTGGGGATTACAGGTGCCTGCCACCGTGCTAGACAAATTTTTGTATTTTTAGTAGAGATAGGGTTTCACCATCTTGGCCAAGCTGGTCTTGAACTCCTGACTTGGTGATATACCTGCCTCAGCCTCCTAAAGTGCTGGGATTACAGGTGTGAGCCACCACGCCTGGCCATAAATTTTTTTTTTTTTTAAACAAAGCTAGAATAGCAAAAAATAACACACACATATATACATAGACAACATATTAAGATCAACTATATATACTAAATAAAATTCTAGCTAAAACATTAGCAAAATATATCATATTTTAAAATTTTTAAATAGCCTATTAATAAGAAGAGATCATCCCAATAGTACACAGATGGTAGGCTATTATAACTATAATGAACTTACATAAACTTATTCAATTGTTATCACAGTGCCTTGAGGTAGACTCTATTATGAATCTCATTTTTCAGGCAAAATTTGGAGCCACAGAGAGCTCAGTACCTTGCCCAGAGCACACAGCTATAAGTAGAACACACAAGTTGGAATTGGAATGCAGGTGTCTGATTCCAGGATTAAAACACATTTTATAAAACTTATGTATTCCCATAAAAAATATTTAAAAGTAGGAACAGAATATAATTAAAGTACATGTCACACCAACAACTAGAGGCATACCTAATGGTGTAATGTTTTGAAGCATTCTCAGTAAATGCAAATATAGCTGAGGTGTCCATTCTTACCATTTCTATTTAGTCCATTTTTTGAAAATGCCAGTGAATTAAATTACCCAGGAAAATGAAATACGGTTGCAAATAGTAAACATAATCAACTATATTTTCCCATCATTTGCATATGATTTGTCTTTATTTCTTTATTGAATCAATACCCAATGGGGAATAACTGATGAAAATGATAGGGAAACAAACTCAGTTACACAACAATAGAAAGTACTTTACAAAATCTGTGAAGGCCTTAACTGACGTTAACTATAAAATTCCACCTTGGACAGAATGCAAGACCAATACTCATACATGGGTAGGCTAGAAGACAGTACTATAAATGTGGCAGTCATTCTTAATTTAATCTGTCATATCAATATTACTGATCAAAATTCCATTGTAGATTTTTGTGGTTGGTGCATTGGTCAGCTTGGGGGTGGGAAATGAAATGCTTTCAAAATTAAACCAAAGATGAGATCTGTCAGTTTCTAGAACTTAGCAAGAGCACTACTACACAAAAGGAAACCATGCTGTCCATTCCAAGAGCATTTGCTGCCTTTCAGGAGCCAGAAAAATGACATCTTCATAGATTGTAGATTATAGATTACCTCTGGGATTTCTCTAAAGGGAGAGCGGATGAACTCTTCTGTTTCAAACTAATGTATTTGGACTCAACCACAGGGATATCCCCAGAGCTCCTATGGGACACTAGCAAATTTTGCGTAAGCACAGAATAGCAGTTTACTTCCATTAAGTATTAAATTGAAGTATTAAGATGAAGTTTAAATGCTTCTATGAGCTAATCATTGCCTGTCTTTCAAGTTTCATCTCTCTCCAGTCTCAGACAAACTAATCTTCCATGTTTCCCGGTTATTAATGGCACTTCCAGCTTTCCCAGCTGCCCAGGCAGGGAACTTGGGAGTCATTTCCAACAGTTTCCTCTCTCTCACTGCTCATATCCAATCAGTCACTGCTCCCAGCCAATTTTTTCTCTAAATCAATTTCTTCCCATTCCCATTCTAATCTTCTCATCCCAGAGTCCTGCCTGAAAAGCTCTCGCTTAATGCTTGTTCTGACCAACTCCACACATTCTTCAAGTCTCTGTTTGAGGAATGCTTCTGAGGGAGCCACCTCCCCCATTACATTCCAGGGGGCCAGATGTCCACTATACACCTACAGAGGAATGTCTGGTCTCCCTATATTTCTGCATTCCAGACTTAGGAAGAGTGGGAGAAAAGCATTCTGATTGTGACTTTGCATGCCCTTCTCCTCTCAGGCTTTTGTTCAATCCGACATGGACTGGCCTTCATCTTGCAGCTGTGTAATTTTTCAATTTGCACCCAACAAATGAATTTGAGCATTGCCATCCCGGCTATGGTGAACAACACAGCCCCTCCCAGCCAGCCCAATGCCTCTGCAGAATGGCCCTCCACTGACTCCCAGGACTACTGCAATGAAACGCTAAAAGAATTTAAAGCAATAGTAAGTTTGATGAGACTCTGGACTCTTTCTTTGACTCAAATAATTTGACTTAAAGAGTTATCTTATAGAAGAGTGAGATTCATTTCTCCACTAAGATCTACTGAACATGGACCATGTGTCAGGAATGGCACAAGTAGATAAGTATCAGGCCAAGCATGGTGGCTCACACCTGTAATCCTAGCACTTTGGGAGGCCAAGGCATCTTTACTAAAAATATGACAATCAGTCAGGCATGGTGGTAGGCACCTGTAATCCCAGCTACTCCGGAGGCTGAGGCAGGAGAATTGCTTGAACTGTGGGAGGTGGAAGTTGCAGTGAGTGGAGATCGCACCACTGCACTCCAGCCTGGGTGACAGAGTGAGACTCTGTCTTAAAAAAGCAAAGAAAAGAAAAGAAAAAAAATAAAGACTATAGTAAGTATCTAAGGGGATTGCATCCCTACTTAGTGTCTATGAGTGTAACCAGAGATCAAGATAGAATAAAGGAAACATTTTACCATTTAATGGACATAAATTCTTCCTCTACAATGATGAAAATCACTACAACATATGTTTCACAGATTTGTCTGCTTTCTCTTCCTTCCACATATTTTATTACCTTGCTTATGATGCATTTTTCTTTATAGCCTTTGTTTCTTTACAGGCTCTCTATTTTTATTTTTTGGTTAATTGTGTCAGGGCAAGCAGAAAGAGTATGTTGGGCATATATTTAGGGGTTTTAAATACATGATACTGGTATATTGGAGGAACTGGAGAGATGTAAAAGGAAAGAACTGCCAATTATTTTTTGCCTCTCAAGTCCAGACAATAAAAACTGTCAATTCTTCAGCTAAAGACAAACAGTAACTCTCTTTGTCATCTAGGCCCCTGCATATGACTGGAGTCCTGAAATCCAGGGAATCATCCTCAGCTCCCTCAACTATGGCTCATTCTTGGCTCCAATCCCCAGTGGCTATGTGGCTGGAATATTTGGAGCAAAGTATGTGGTTGGTGCTGGCTTGTTTATTTCCTCAGTCCTGACCCTCTTCATTCCACTGGCAGCTGATGCTGAAGTGGCCTTGCTCATTGTCCTCCGGATTGTACAAGGCATGGCCCAGGTACCAAGATATTTTCCAGGTATAAGTGGAATATAGGTTACAGAATGACCTCAGATCTCCAAGAATGGAATTTCCCCCCCCCAGGTTATGGTATTAACTGGTCAGTATTCAATTTGGGTCAAATGGGCTCCCCCACTGGAAAGGAGTCAACTCACCACCATTGCTGGATCAGGTAACTGATACCCTAATCCCCACCTTCTATACACTGTCCAAGAGAACTCTGCAAAATCCTCTCAACAGAACCAAGATCTTATCTATCAATCACTCTGTCTTCATAGTCCTTGCTTTAAAGCACTACCCCATGCTGCCTTTCTTGATCATAGCTGAATGACCTGAATGCTTACTATGCACCAAATATTCTTGTGTTTTGCACATATTTTTATCTTATCCTCAAAACAATTTTATAAGTCAGCTATATATAATTACTTCCATTTCACACATAAGGAATTTCAGATAAAAATAGACTAATAACTTGTCCAACGTCACATAGTTACCAAGTGAAGGAGCAGGATTTGAACCTAGATACTTTGGCTTGAAGCTCATACTTTCAATCACTGTGCAACTCGGCACTGAAGAAAGCACATAGAGCCCCAAGACAGGTCCTCTCACCATAACATCCTTGCCTCCTCTGTTCAGGGTCAATGCTGGGGTCCTTCATTGTTCTACTTGTCGGTGGTCTCCTCTGCCAGACCATAGGATGGCCTTACGTCTTCTACATCTTTGGTGAGTGTGCTTTCCAAATCTCAAATTTTTATGACAGAGAATTCTGTGATGCAATTTGTCTATGGTTAACTAAGTCCGAATAGATGTGGACATTGATATAGCTAAAGCTGGTAGTGTTCAGAGCCAACTATGTTTAACATTTATGTTTCAGCAGCCTGAGTTTATAGTTAGAATAATCTTATGACATTAGAGGCGTCATAACATTCCCTACTGCTTCTAAATTTAACCTAAAGGACCTAAGAGCAAACAATTTCATAAGATGTTGAAAATGTTATCTTAGGGTGAGTGCAGTGGCTCACGCCTATAAACCCAGCACTTTGGGAGGCTTAGGTGGGTGGATCACATGAGGTCAGGTGTTTGAGACCAGCTTGGCCAACATGGTGAAACCCCATCTTTACTAGAAATACAAAAATTAGCTGAGCGTGATGGTGTATGCCTGTAATCCCAGCTACTCAGGAGGCTGAGGTGGGAGAATCACTTGAACCCAGGAGGCGGAGGTTGCAGTGGGCTGAGATCCCAGCACTGCACTCCAGCATGGGCGACAGAGCAAGACCTTGTCTCAAGAAAAAAAAGAAAAAGAAAAGAAAATGTTATCTTAGTCGTACTGCATTTTAGTCATGCTTTTTAATTTAATATAT
Source organism: Ateles fusciceps (assembly GCA_036589455.1). Classification (NCBI taxonomy): domain Eukaryota; kingdom Metazoa; phylum Chordata; class Mammalia; order Primates; family Atelidae; genus Ateles; species Ateles fusciceps. The sequence goes on from JAZHEH010002605.1 coordinate 6,645,695, forward strand.
TCTTTTAAATTTCTCCAGTCACTGTTATGGCAAAAACCACAATTACTTTTGAGCCAACCTAATATAATATCCAGAAAATTGTGTGACTGTGACTTAATCATAGGTAAAATACTAATTAGAGTAGAGAATCAACCAGTGGAGCCTACAGGACGGGGCAGATGATGTGAGGTTCAGGAGTGGATATAATACACAGACGCTGCAGAAAGGTTCCAAAGACACATGGGAAGTTCCAGAGGCAGTATTTTACTACATTACTGTTCTGCTTTCATGGAGCTGTGGTTGGAATCCACCTAGCTGCTGTCAGCTAAAGTTTGTTTAATTTTTGAAATATTCTCCAAAATCCCACCCCTAAATTGTTTATGGTAATTCCTTCTAGTCCCACTAGTGTGTTCATTAGAGGACAGGCATCTTTGATCAAGGGTTTCTGTAACATCATGTCAATATATTCACCGAAAACATGTAATGATTCCTTACCACAGCACATCAACCTTCAAAGTTTCTATTATGAAAATTTTGGAAGGGCAGGTTACAAAAATTATTCAAGCAATGAGAAAATCTTACTGTGCTTATGGTTTCGAAAAACAGTAAGGAACATATACACAATAGAAACCCACTTTATATTTGTTGAGTAAATATTAACATCCTCCAACCACAATGGGCAACATTATAATTTTCATATCTATCCCTCCCCACTTGATTAATTTCCTTGATGGCAAAATTGTGTCTTTGTCATTTTATATTCTCAAAATTTAGCAAAATGCCTGGTGTATGATGTTTGTGAAGGAATTTGTAAATGACATGCTAGCCAAATAAAGAGAGCTCATAAGATTTAAAATTCTAAAAAGAGAATCTGAAGATAGGCCATATTTCCACTCAATACTGATAATGTTAAATTCTCAACTCTGTAATAATATATGTATTAGAAAAAGTTTCTTTGCTGAGGATTAATTTCATTTCATGTCTAGAAATTGGGTAATCAGTTTCACATAATAATGTACTGCTGTTCACTCTTACATGCTTTGAGGAAGATAAGAGATAGATACGGAAAGATTTAGTGATGAAAGGAACTGGGCAAAGCATGACTAGCAGGAGGGATGCTCACTGGTACATAAACAGTGAGGGCATTTTCAAGCATGTGGGGCAAACATGCTACTAACTTGTAACAGTGTGCTATAGCTTTAATAATAGTGCTTTCAAAACCTCCCAAAATTCAGTGGCTTAAAACAATAGTCATTTATTCCCGTGGTTCTTTGTGGGACAGCTGGCCAGCTCCATTCTCTGTGTCTGTCATCTGCCTTGGACAATGGAGGGGCTTGAGCATGATCTTCCAATAGTACTGGGCAAGACCCAAGAGGACAAATTTTAAAAAACATGCTTTTTAATGCTTAGGTCTGAAACTCCTCCATACCATTGGCAAAAGCAAGTTGTATGGCCAAGACCAAAGTCAAGTGGCGGGGGAGAGCCCTCCCCCGTGATAGGGCCATGCAAGGGATAGATGGCAGAAAGAGTGGAGTACTGAGGCCATTCTGTCAACCACAGAATTCATCTTAGTGTCAAACTGAAAGAAGAACTTCAGTCAATCCAGTGCTAACTGGATCCTCTTTTCCTAGGAGGAATTGGCTGTGCCTGTTGTCTTCTCTGGTTTCCTCTCATTTATGATGATCCTGTGAATCATCCCTTTATCAGTGCTGGTGAGAAGAGATACATTGTGTGTTCACTGGCTCAGCAGGTACATTGAGGAATTCCTCCGACATTTCTCTGTGTCCCTCTAGATGTTTCAGAGATGAAGAGTGCAGTAGAGAGAGCTGTCTTCTGATGGAGGGGACATTGATGTCTGCTTTCTTCCAGGATTGTTCACCAGGCTGGTCTCTTCCCATTAGGGCTATGATCAAATCCTTACCACTCTGGGCCATTTTAGTCTCTTATTTCTGTGAATACTGGCTTTTCTATACCATTATGGCATACACACCAACTTACATCAGCTCGGTACTTCAAGCAAACCTCAGAGATGTAAGTACAGAGAAAGCTCATGCTGATCTTCTGTTTGCTTAAATGCTTAATTAAATAGAGCTCATATATAATCCTATCTCTCCCATGGTCACAAAATCAGGGGATTAGGACCAGGACCTCCACAGAGGAAATGCAATCTAGTTAATTTGGATTCTGATTGATCTCAATGTGGTTTACTACTTACTGCAGCAGGATGATACATATGGTTCTAGGTCAGCTTGATATTCATATACTAACACATTTTAAGGTCCCTGTGCAAAAATTTTATACTCAATCCAATCAAAATTTGCAAACAAGATGCTCTGCTGGCAGCATAAATAATAAAGATTAACAAAACCAAATTTTGCCTTTGAGAAAATTGTGACAGAGAAACATAAACAACATATGCTGAAAATAAGACATTAATAGGACATAAAGTCCCAAATAAGACTTACAAAAAATTTGTGGAATAATGTTTGTTTCAAAAAATCATTTTTATTCAGGTATAACATATAGAAAGAAAAGTGCATATATGTGTACAGCTCTCTGAATTTTCACAAAATAAACAGATGTTCTGATTGGCTGATGGGAGCCTTTCAATTTCTGCTAGATGGATGTCTTAAAAGTGGCTAAGAGTATATCACATTTCATAACCTGTTAGTGACAGTTAACAAAGCCATTGTTACTCTTTTATTCTCGTTCTGTACTCAGGAAGAAGCCTTCTCATATTGATTGGGTTCCTCTGGTGAAAATATGCTAACTAACCAACAGAGAGCTGACCTTCTTAGCAGTAGTCAGCATCTGCATGCAAGCAGGCTGCAGGCACTGAGATTAGAAAGCCCCAGGAGGGAGTGGCTCTGGGTCTTTTCAAAGAGGAGGAAAGCCAGAAGCAGCAATTAAACCAGAACCTTAATCCAGGGGTTCAGAGGACCAGATAAGTAAGATGCCAGTGCTGGGTGATAGACTTCCTGAGGCTGGCTGTTGGGAATGATTTGTCTCTGGTGTAAGGCTGGGTGGGCTTGACCCTCAGAGGCCAAAGCTGAGGAAGAGGAAGATGGGAGAATGAATGGAAAAGACAAGTTGTGACCAGAAAGCAGAGCTTCCCAGGCTAGGAAGTCAAGAGACCTGGATTCTCATTGCCCTCAGGGTATTTTCTCACTAAGTCATGTAACCTGGACAGCCTTGGCTTACTCATCTGCAAAATGAACTACTTGAACCAGGTGAGAGCTAAATCCTTTCCATTGTTTGGCTTGTATACAACCAAGGAGTCTCTTTTCCATTGCGTTTTATTTAATAGAATCTTAATTTAGAAGTTTAATTGATAACAACAAGGTTCAACATTTTAAAAACTGTATTAAAAAATAGGGTGGGCTGGGCACGGTGGCTCATGTCTGTAATCCCAGCACTTTGGAAGGCCAAGGCAGGTGGATCATCTGAGGTCAGGTGTTCCAGACCAGCCTGGCCAACATGATGAAAACCCCTGTCTCTACTAAAAATTTACAAAAATTAGCTGGGTGTGGTGGCGGGTGCCTGTAGCCCCAGCTAGTCTGGAGGCTGAGGTATGAGAATTGCTTGAGCTAGAGAGGCAGAGGTTGCAGTGAGCTGAGATAGTGCCATTGCACTCCAGCCTGGGCAGCAAGAGCGAAACTCGGTCTAAAAAAAAAAAAAAAAGAGTGAAAAATCTTTCATTACTTTTGCTAATCTGCCCTGTTCTCCCAGCCCATTCCAATGATAACTCTTTAAATTTCTTTTTTCTTTTTTCTTTCTTTTTTTTTCCTTTTGAGATAGTGTCTTGGTGTGTTGCCCAGGCTGGAGTGCAGTGGTGCAATCATGGGTCACTAAAGCTTCAACTTCCTAGGCTCAAGCAATCCTCTGACCTCAGTCTCCCGAGTAGCTGGGACCACAGGTGTGTACCACCATGCCTGGCTAAATTTTTGATTTTTTTGTGGAGATGGGGTCTTGCTATATTGCCCAGGCTGGTCTCAAGCTCCTGAGCTCAAGTGATCCTCTCACCTCAACCTTCCAAAGTGCTGGGATTACAGGTGTGAGCCACCATGCCTGGCCTAAATTTCTTATATATTCTTTCCCTATTTCTTTCCTTATGAGAATGCAAACATACATGAATGTATATTCTTATTTCCCCAACTTTTTAAAATACAAAACAGTATACTCTGTAATATGCTGCTATGCTTATATACTAGGTTTTTGCCGCTTAATATGTCATAGGAATCTTTTCATATCAGTACATGAGAACCTTGCTGAGCAATATTTGGATTGTTTTTCATCTTTGAGCAATGCTGCAGTGAAAACCTTGTTCATTTGTTACACATTTGTGCAACTCTCTGTGGAGAAAATTTCTGCATATGAGATTATTGAGTCAAAGGGTAAATGCACTATAAACTTTTATATTTGTTGTCAAATTGCCCTCAATAGAGCACCAGTAAAATTTGTGAGAACCTGATTCTCCACAGTGTTAGCACAGAGCATGTTAAAAAAAAAAAAAAAAGGGCAGGAGGTGTTTTTGCCAATTTGATCCATGAAAAATAGTATCTCACCATAGTTTTATTTTGTATTTCTTTCATTATGAGTAAGCTTGGAAACCTTTTAACATGTTTAGGAGCCACTTATTTTTCTTTTTTCTGTAAATTGTCTGTTGTTATTCTTTGCCTATTTTTCTCCTAGGTTTGGGTCTTTTAAATATTTATTTCCAGGTGATTTTTATATGTAAGGAGAGCATTAGTTTTTTTTTTTTTTTTGTAAGCTGAGCTATAAACATATATATACTAAAACTATATCGGCTTATTCCAGTAATATGGTATTTGTATTAAAAATGATACGCATATAAAGAAAAGCCCCAAATGTGGACAATCTGTCCAAGGCTGTCTTTGTCATGGTGGGGGTGGTACGGGCTCATGCACCTGACCTAGTCTCTGGTCCTCAGAGTGGGATCCTGTCTGCGTTGCCGTTTGTTGTTGGATGTATCTGCATTATCCTTGGAGGTCTATTGGCAGACTTTCTTCTCTCCAGAAAAATCCTCAGACTCATCACCATCAGGAAGCTCTTCACTGCCATTGGTAAGGGCAAGGCTGGACATAGGTGAACGTGGGAAGCTCAGAGCAGCCTCCAATTTACTCTGTTTGTCCTCCTACCCCAGGGGTTCTCTTTCCATCTGTGATCCTCGTGTCTCTGCCCTGGGTCAGATCCAGCCACAGCATGACCATGACCTTTTTGGTGCTGTCTTCTGCCATCAGCAGCTTCTGTGACTCAGGAGCCCTTGTTAACTTCTTGGATATTGCTCCTCGGTAGGGACCTCTTTTGCCTCATCCTCTCAGAAACTCAGTTCAAGTCTATCAGCCCTAAACCTGCTCTGATGCGCAAGTAAAATGTGGCAGGTACAACAGGTCGCAGGGAGTGTCAGCACCAGCTCTATACCCTACATCTAAATAATCCCTGTAAGGGATGCAAAGCTGGTCAACCATTGTGAGCTTAGTTTTTGCAGGTAAGAACAAGAGGAGTCAGTGGCCATGCTCACAGTCAACTGAGGGAGACTCACACACATCTCTCTGTTGAGGACTGCAGCAGTTGCCCAGGGTGGGATCACTGAAAGAATTGTTGAGATTCCATAGGGTATGCTCATGGAAATCGTTAGTAAAAGCAAAGGACACAGGATTGCAGGAGAAAGATCTGTCTCTGATACAGTAAAAACAGAGCTAACTGAGACTTCCAAACATAGCTCCCAGGGTCCTGTCCCAGTCAACAGGACATCCTTCATCTTCAGATAATGAACCACCAAGAAATGTTGTCTCAGGGGAGCCAATGTCTCATCCGATGAGGGGTCTTTTATACCCACGGAAGGTATAAAAGTTACATGATCAGACTCAACAGTAGAAGCCAAAACAACAACAACAACAACAACAACAACAACAAAAACCTTGCAAGCCAGGTGCAGACCATCAATGTGACCGCCTTGCATAAACAATGTTGACAAGTTCATAGAGGTTACCCCCTTGCGAGTACCAATCCCTAGCACAGGATTATACTAATAATTAATCAGTACATTTCATTCTGGTTTCACCAAGGCTTACACAGTTCCAGCCATCCCCAGAGATAAGTACAGAGTTGCAAGAGACCAGCTGAGATTAACCCTTTGTTTGCACAGGAATGTTTCCCTCCCTCTCTCAGGTACTGAGACTTTTGAACATAGGTATACTTGAGTATAGTAGAGTACCATCTCTCTCTCTCAGGTACACTGGCTTTCTCAAAGGATTATTGCAAGTCTTTGCACACATAGCTGGAGCCATCTCTCCCACTGTTGCTGGATTTTTCATCAGTCAGGTGAGGTCAAATGTTTCTGACGAATATTCATAAGAGAAACCTATAGAGGCATGGTGTTTTCACATTTGCCCAGCCTTCTATCCTAGAAGATGCATTTAAAGTAGTCAAAATAAACAAACTTACATGATGACTTAAGCATTTCCTAAGAATCTTATTGGTATAAACTTTACATGAATAAAGAAGTATATGGCATTCTTCTTTTCTGCCATATACTTCATTTACTGGTGAAAAGCACTTACTGCCATATACCATTCACTTACTGGTGAAAAACCACATGGAAGTTAAAGGATGACTTTCCTGTGGTTTCGCACCAGTAAGTCAGAAAAATAAATGAATAATAACAAGGAAAGAATATTCTTTATGAAATCAAGTCCCTTATCCTTTTTGAGGTTTCGATTCCTTTCCAGGCACTAACACACTGTCAGGAAATGGTTGCTTAAAATGCAAATTCTCAAACTAATCTTGTTCCTCCTGTCATTTATTGACTCATTCATTCATTCAATAAGTAAGTATTAGACATTAGTATGTGCCATGCACTATTTTAGTGAATAAAATACAATTCCTTCCCTTGTGAAACCTATATTGTAGAAAAGAAACAGAAAGAAATCTATGAAAATAAAATATATGACATATTGAATGGTAGCAAATGCTAAGAAAAGAGGAGAATAGAGCACATAAAAGGGGGTGGAATTTTTATTTTAATTATGGTGATCAAGGAAGGACTCACTGAAAAAGGAACGTTTAAGCAAGGAGTGAAAGGAAGTGAAGGTGTGAGACAAATAGATTTCTCGGGGAGGAGCATTCCAGCCAAGGAAATGCCCAGTGCTCTGGCCTCATGGCAGAAATGTACCTGAGTATTCCAGGACCAACCAGAAGCCCATGGAAGCCAGAGTGGAGGTGGGGGAGGGAGCAATAGGACACAGACCCAAAGCCTTTCTGAACCAAGAGGGACAAGAACTGGGTTAACGTTAATAACTTGTAATTTTCTACCTCCAGGATTCAGAGTCTGGTTGGAGAAATGTCTTCTTGCTTTCAGCTGCTGTTAACATAGCAGGACTGGCTTTCTACCTCATCTTCGGCCGAGCAGATGTGCAGGACTGGGCTAAAGAGCAGAGAGTCACCCACCTCTGAGCAAACCGAGAGATGTGTTAGATCCTGGTGCTTTGTTGCTTATTATTTTCCCTCACAGACATTTCCCTTTCATGCCTGCTTGACTGATAAACCATTAGCCAGACCCTGACTATGTAATCCTAAAGATTTTACCATGCCTGGAGATTTTACAGGGGAAGAAAACAGGCTATTTAACCGTGAGCTACCAAAAGCATAGGTGTGTTGAGATTTCTATGTGTTCTCCACTCTTCCACTGTTATCCTGGTAAAAGCATCAGGGGCTGGGAACAATTTCTTTCCGAAGCAAGAGGAAGCCAGACCTTGGGACTGAGAACTGACAATCACAAGGGTGTTGTGCCCAACATGCAGAAGATGAATCCTCTGAGCTGTCATCAAAAGAAAGCCCTAAACAATGGAAAGCATAGTGTTTTCCATTGTTGGTGAAAAATGTCAAGGAGGAAGGAACAATAATGGTTCCATCATGACAAGGAAAAGAACGTGCCTGCAACTAACAGGAGTGAGATAGGATGCTTTAACTCTTTCAGACAGCTTGCATTCTGTGGATACCAGCTTTGGAATCAGAGCCGCTTCTGGAGTATCTGTACTTCTAGAGTCAGCTTTTGGACAGTTACCTTCTTTCAGGCCATCTTCCTCTGGCCCACATCTGCTTTTTGGCTTGGTGCAGATCTTTGACATCTTAGTGAATGGACATTGCCCAGTGTCTCTTCTAGCCCCTCCAGCAGACCTTCCTGCGTCACTGCTGTTGGACACTGACCCATGATGTCTGCCTTCATCTGCCCCTCTGACTACTGGAATCCCATGCAGCGTTCAGTAGGATTCAATTCAATGTGGAACCATTCAACATTCACCTCCGTAACCTAAAATGTCTTCCAAAGATGTGTGTAAGACACACAATGCCTTAACCTCACACCAAGTGTCTGCAGAAATGTGTGTAGTGCTTTTGTTACAGCCCCTATATGGGCAGCATGAGGGATCATAAGACAGCAAAACCATTTCAACACTGAGAATATTAATGCACACATACCTTGTGGGGATGGCAGAAATTAAAACCATACACAGTATTAATGAGCAGATAACTTTAATTATCAAACAAGTCAACATGTAATAACAACTGTAGAAATAATGAGTGGTTACATGGGTTATGAAAGTGGATGATAAGTGCACTAATCTGAGTGTAAGGGGGGACCACCCCTATAAAGTTTCTGCTAAGTTGGGATCTGAAGGACAATAGTTAACTCGTGTGGAAGGCTGAGGAGAGAACATTCTAGGAAGAAAGAAAAGCATAAGCAAAAGTTTCATGGCAGGAGGGACCAACCAGGTATGGCCAGAGTACAGAGAATAATGGAAGTATGGTTTGTGAGGAAGCTGTAGAAGAATTAAGGTCAGGAGCACAGAGGATTCTGTGGGCTCAGTGAGTGCATTGGTCTTTATTTTGAAATCAGTGGGAAGTGCACTGGTTTTTAAAGGCTACTCTGTTTGAGAGATTAGGTTGAAGTAGGAGGTTACAGTGTAGTCTAGGAGAGACGATGGCCCCTGGCATGAAGGGAATAGACATGGTGAGAGGTGAATGGATTATTTGATTTGGGGAATAAACCTGACAGACCCTAATAATAAATGATAGAGTTGGGCTCAAAGAAGGAGTTCAAAACAAACATGTTTAAGATTGTGAGAAGGTCCTAGCTGACACAGAAAAGTTGCATATGCACAGAAACACAAAGCACTAATGGAAAGTTCCTGGGAAGGTTGGGACAAGGAGGAATTTTGTGACCTGAAGCCCAGTTATGAAAAAGATGAGAGATGGTGTGAGGATAGCTCCTGCCTTTTCACCCGAAGGCCCAAGAGCATATCTTCATCCACGAGTGCAAGATCCAGGAAGGGTCTTATTTTTATATCTTTCCTCCTACTTGGAAGGGATGCAGTAGTGGAGAAAGAAAAAGATCTGAAGTGCTCTTGTCAGACCAGAGGCGAGAGGCCCTGCATGTTTCCTGGCAGGACTATCACCACACTGTGCCTCAGCTGCTTCATTTATGACAGAGTCTGAGTGGAAACTCCTCAAGTTCAGGAGCCATGACATACATTATTTTGTAACATCTTTAACACAAAGAACAACAGTATCATATACAGTAAATGCTATTGAATCACAGTATGAATGAACAGCTCCAGAGTAGTGGGAGAACTATTAGGGGATAAATGGATAGGAAGAAAAAAGACCACATTTTTCTATAATTCCATTTGTTTTCTGAGCATCAAATCATCTAAACCTATGGATTATCTTTTTTTATCTAAAATTAAGATGTTGAGAGATTGGGTCTGCTCCATATCATTTCTCCAGCAGTCATCAAGCCAACCCCAGGCTCTCATCAGTGACAGTTAAGGTGCTGTCCACCAGGGCACAAGATCACTTGCTTGTTTCTGAGCCACTCCGTGTCTGCATTTATTCTTCTCTTTTCCTTCTCTGGATCCTGTTCTTTCTTTCTGATCTGTCACTTTTGGCTATTTCTGAAAATGAGTTACATTTCTCCCTGGGCCCACCAGAGAAGGAGCTAACTTGTGCTGTTTCCTCTAAAATGAGCCATCCTTGAATTATGGAAATCTCCTAAAATTTTACACTGGCTCACACATCTACAATGAGGAAGACTAAAAGTTGAAAATTGTGGAAAAAGTCTTTCATGAACTCTTTTATCTTGTGTGTGTTTATTAGTTTAACAATCATTTATAAAGCAACTGATGCAGAGAGAAAGAGATAAACCACCACCCCCATTTAAAATTCAGATATATTACATGTCAGAAACAATACATGTTAAAAAACGATGCTCACAGGATATGTGGGAGTGTAAAACCAGCTCCTAGGACTCCTCCTACCACCTTCATCCTGGTGCTGGTGACGGCCCCTCAGCCTCAGCCTTGTGTGCTGGTCCCTCTTCCCTTCAGTAAGGAGGTTGGTCCCAGGCTCTGGCAAGTGCTCTGTTTCACACTAAGTTTTGTAAACAAGAAAAAAATAGTGCACACAAATGTCATTGGTGAGTCCTTGTACCCGGAGGACATAAGAAAGCTTTTCAGCATTTCAAAAAGATGTTCTGGTCTATTATATTTTTCTCAAGTTGTCTTCCTTGCCTAAGTGATACGTTATCCTAGGCATTCTTTTACACATCTGTCCTCTGGACGTAAAAATAAATATGGCTATATCTATGCAAGTTTATCATTCTTCCTCTTCCCTATTCTCAACAGTCTTTATGAAAAGATCCAAACAATTCTAACATTTTACTAGGTCCAGGCACATGGTATGAAACCATCCATCAGTTGCTCTATATCTATGTTGTATCCCAAGAATAAAACAAATCAAAACAAAGCAAAAAACACAGTGCATACCAGTAGAGTTTAACACTCAGGTAGTTTGATATTGCTGCTCTCCCTAATAAGAATATATTTTATCCACAGTCATAATAAGGCATGCCTTTTGTACTGTTACCAAATTCTTATTCTTTGTAAACCAACTTGTTACTAAGAAAATGAAAATAAAGCCCTCCTTTGTGGTCCTGCACCTACCACACTTTTTTTGGGACCCTACCCAAGAGTGTCACTAATCCTTTCAAAGAACAATTGCTATCATCTGTGTTGACCGGGATAGTGGTCTCTGACAAGTTAGGTTGAAAGGGTAGGCTTTACCTAGTTAGCAGGTGTCCAGATTAGCTCCTTTGATGTCATATTCTCCAAAACCTGAAAAAGGGGGACTGGCCAAGGTTCTAAACTGGGGTGTCAATCCAGGGGCCTATCTGGAGTGACTCCAAGGCCACTGAATGCTTTAATTGGTTGACATAGAAAATTTTAACGACCTACAGAAGGTTAAAAATACTATCACAGTCCTGAAACTCTTTCCTGCCCATTGCCCATGTGGCTGTGATGGTGTCTAAAGGGAGAAATAGGCCTGTGAAGTGACTGAGTCTACTCACAAGCGCAAAGGTGGAGGGAACAGTTCCTGTCAGTCACGTGTCCTTATGCTCTGTCTCTGCCTTTGAGGAATAGAACTGTATAGTGTATTTCTCTTTACAAACCCAAACACATTCACTTAAATCTGTTAAAATCTATTTACATAGTGAACAAATGTGAATCCTTCAAGCCAATTCTTCAAGATGGATCTCAGGTGGCTAATTGGGCCTAAATTTAAAATAGAGCCAAGAAGCAATTTTCTGACCAGGTAGGAATCACACACATACTATCAATTCCCTGAAAAACCTACATCCATTTATATTTGGGACTTCCAGCATTCACCTGAACCAACCAATCGGAGCTCAGCAGCCTCAGTCAATCAATCAGGGTTCAGCTGTATTGACCAACCTGAACTCAGTTTTGCTAACCAATCAGAAATCAACTATGCAGACCAATCTCAACTAGATTTCTTTCAATCTTTTATTTACGTAAATGAACCTGATTAAAAACGTAGGTGGGGCCGGACCCAGTGGCTCATCCCTATAAACCCTATAATCCCAGCACTTTGGTAGGCCAAGGCAGGTGGATCACTTGAGGTGAGGAGTTAGAGACCAGTGTGGCCAATATGGTGAAACCCCTGTCTCTACTAAAAATACAAAACCTAGCCAAGTGTAGTGGCAGGTGCTTGTAATCCCAGCTACTAGGGAGGCTGAGGCAGGAGAATCACTTGAACCCTGGAGGAGGAGGTTGCAGTGAGCCAAGATCGTTCCACTGCACTCCAGCCTGGGTGATAGAGCGAGTCTCCATCTCCAAAAACAAACAAACAAACAAAAAACATGGGTGGGAGGGAAACTTTGCTATAAAAAACTGAGCCTGGCTTGGCGTGGTGGCTGTTTTAAATCCCGAAACTTCGAGAGACCTAGGTAGAGGACTGTTTGAGGCTGAGAGTTTGTGACCAACCTGGGAAACATAAAGATCGCATTTTGATATAAATAATATTTAAAAAAAATAGCAGGGCATGGTGACGTGTACCTAGTCCCAGCTACTCAGGAGGCTGAGGTGGGAGTATCGCTTGAGCTCAGAAATTCAAGGCTGCAGTGAGCTGTGATGGTACCACTGAACTCCAGCCTGGGCAACACAACAAGACTGACTCAAAAACAAAACAGAAAACTGAGCCTTCCCTTCGTTCTCTGGAATCCACCTTATTTTGTACCCTGGGTTTCCTCTCCACAGTTTGCAAACAATTCACCAGAATAAAGTTTCTTTCCTTCAAACTCCTATTCAGAAAACTGTTGTTCACATTCTTGGCATCAAAAGTGAGATTTGAAGCCCCATCCTGAACCAAATCATGGGTAGGTGCCGGCAAGAGCCCCTTGAACGCAGTTGCCTGTGGGGGAGGGGAAGGGTTGGTAAGTCCTCTCAAATTCTGACCTCCCATGCTTTGGTTGAAGTCTCAGAGACTTCATTCTTTCCCTGTAAGCCTCTCCATCCAGACTCCAGAGAGGATATTATTACCTGTTGGCCCCAGTTTGGAGGAGGGGGAGCAGTTTCCTAGCCTTAGTAATTCCCTCTACCCAGACCCCAGATGGGACATTCCCTTTGGCCTCAAGTTTAGTGGGGGATCTTTCCAGTTTCAACCAGTTTCCTCCAACCAGACCCCTGAGAGGACATTCCCTGTTGGCTCCAGGTTTGCTGGAGGCTTTTCAAGTTGCCTGCCTCTGACCATCCAACTCTAGAGACCTTCCCAACTGTCTCTGGGTTTGGTGGGGGGCCTTCCCATTAGGACTTGGCCTGTCTATAAGGTTTTGTGGGGACGCAGGCACTAAGGGTAATGGAAGGGATGACTTCATCACGTGAGTGCAATGGGTAGCCTGTGTTGTAAGTTTTTCCCTGCTGATCAACCATGTGCTAGGACTCCATATGCCTTTGTAAGCAAAACTTATGGTCCGCTGAGTTGTAATTGACTAGGTCTCTGAACAAAAATTACTCACGATAATATTCAACTTTGTTGGGCCAAACAGGGCTCCTCTGAAATTCCAAAACTTGCCTCTCTGTGCACACACAGAAAATACTGAACCTCTCAAAGACAATGGGAAGCCTTTATCAGTTGGCACTTTGAAACTGTAAACAGAATCAAGAGGCCACCATCGCCTCTCTTACAGAAAATAATTCCAAATTGAGTGCCTTAATGAAATTGGAAAGCGAGATTAGTGCCTGCAAGACTGAGACTAAAGCTGCAAAAAATGCTCTGGAAAACCTCCTCCTGGGCCCTCTTTCCTGTGTTCTGCCTGTCTTCCGCACCTTTTTTTTGTTTTGTTTTGTTTTTTGCCACCTCTGCTTTGTCTTTCACTCACTCCTTCCTCTTTGCTTATTCACCTGGTTATTTGAAAAGTTAGAGCACTGGCCAACACTGGGGCTACTCTATCTATCCTTAGCCCTGGCATGCTGTCAATATTCCCTTCCTGCAGCCCTAAATTTCTTCAGATGTCTGGGGTAGCCAACCAGCCTACCATGGTCTCTAAATCTTTGCTTATCCCCTTCCAACTAGGACTCTTCCCTGGCAGTCATTGTTTTTTCACTTGTCCCAGGAAGAGACTTCTTAGAAACCTACTAGACCCATATTTGCTTCTCTCAAAAAAATGAAATAATGTTTGAGCTATTCCCACCAGGAGACTTTGCCACAGAAACGGCTTTTACTGAAATTCCCATCTATTTAATTAACCTCACCAATGCTACCCATCCTGTTCTCCAAGAGGTACCTGAGAGTCTTAGGGCACAATCCAATATTGATGTTGGTCACATGCATTCAGCACCTCTGATCAAAATTCAGGTAAACCGTAATAAGCCCCATCTCCACCATTAAGCAATACACCCTGAATCTGAGACCCAGGCTCGTATACAGCCAGAATGGACAACTTTACACAAAACAGACTTGTCCCTTGCACCATACTTTGCAATATTCCTATCTCTTTCCATCTGTAAACCCAATGGTAGAGTATAGCAATCTTTCCAGGATCTTAGGGCTATCAATAACATAGTCATTCCTCAATACCCAGTAGTTCCTGACTTTCATACCTTACTCTCTAATGTTCCCCTGACAGCCAGTACGTTTCAGCTGCTGACCTTGCTAGTGCCTGCTTCAGTACACCTGTACATCCTGACAGCCAGTGCCTTTCAGCTGCTGACCTTGCTAGTGCCTTCTTCAGTACACCTGTACAACCTGACAGCCAGTACATTTCCCATGGCTTTCCAAGTCTGTCAGTTTGATGATACCACTCCGTTATTACCTAAGACTAGCACTTGGTTTGACCACATCTCTCTCTCTCTTGCCTGTAAATGTGTCTTTGAATTTTCTTAACCTCTCAGGAAATTGTGCTGCCACGAAGAATATGTTTTTGGCTCCAGTTACCATAGTCAAGAATTTTCCTATCCCTGTCTCGAGACATGAAAAAAATGCAGGCATTTGCTTTCTGGATCAAATCATTGCTCCTATCACAATTATTAAAACCCCTGGAAGCATTGTGTTTGCCTCCCCGGCGTAAAAGAGCTCTATCAATTATTGATTACTACCCTAATGACAACCCCTCAGATTATAAAAATGATAGTTGTGGACACTCTCAAGGAAGTGATTTACCTGGGAAGGTTAACCCTAGTGAAGGAGCTAGATTAGGAAGGTTTCTGGGATCTTGGTTTGGACTAGGTTCTGCTTGGAATGAATATATAAAGAAAAACATTTCTTGCACTGTTTATAGAATTGCCCACTCCACTGCCTGAGGAATAAGGGCATAACAGGTCCTGAGACTCCCTTGCTTGTGTGGTCCTGGACAACCACAGTGCTTTAGACTATCTTCTCACTGCACAAGATGGTGTTTGGGCTGTCACTAACACTCATCTGCACCTGAACAAATACTTCCAGTCAGGCTGAATTAGAAACATCTAAGATCCTCAAATCTTTGAAAGGCACATCCCTATAAAGTCTACTGGCTGGACTCACTGGGTGAAATTTCCAATTTCTAGATCTTTTCAGCCAGCTTCCCTCAGGATAGGATCCCTTCTGTGTTCTACTCTACAAGTCTTAATGATCTTCCACGTATTTGGGCTATACATTTGACTCTCCTTTAAAATTGTTCTAAAATTGTTAAAACAGTTGTTCTAACAACTGTCTGCAAGAGACCTCCATCAGGATCATGTTAACCCAACATCCTTCATTTGCATAAAGGAACCAGATGAGAACCTGAGCAGGAACGTTTGCTATAAAACCAGAGCCTTTTTTTGATCTCTGAAACGTATCTTCATTTTACACGGGAGGCTTCATTTCTCTGGTTTGCAAATTGTTCACTATAGAAAAGTCTCTCTCCTCCAAATTTCTTTTAGAAAGCTTTTGTTCACAATATTAATACAATGTAACACACAAATTTAAAGGAATTTATGACCACATATCTATACCTCTTCATTTACGTAACTTCTAACCAAGTGAGTTTTTATATCTTCATTATATAAACTACTGAACAGCCTTACTCCAGCACAACAGATCCTCTGACAACTACACAATCCACAAATTCTCATTTTCTGTAATGAAAGATGATCTTGTTCCCCTACCTCCAAACTATGGCAGACACATGAAGTTAAATGCTGAGAAACATAAGTAATGTACAGAATTACGTCTCAGCCCCTCAGTGGGCACCAACTGCCAAAGCCAGTGCTCAACTCTGACCTTCCTCTTACTTGATATCTCGGAGGAATTTCACAGGCAGAACATGCTCCTTCTTGGTACAAGTTCTGCTATAGGCTTCCTAAGGGCTCCCACTTGTCTGGCTTTCTTCCTACCTTACTGGTCACTTTCTTGCCTCCTTTTATTTCCACCTTCTCTATCAGGTCCTTAAATGTCAGTGTGTCCTAGGGCTTGGTAACTTGGTCCTTCCTTCTGTGTATAGACACTTTCCCTAGGTTATCTCAACTACATGCTGCTAATCCCAAACTGTTTCTGTCTCCTTTGGACCTCTTTACTGTGTTCAGACTTGTATAGCTGTCTACGGGGATGTTTTCATGGGTTTTCTAAAAGCATCTCCAATTTAATGTGGACAAAATCCTACCCCATCCTTCTCCCTGTCAAGCCTTCCAGTCTCAGTAATAAACACTCTTTAGTTGCTAAAGCCAAAATCTAGGTCCTATCCTTGCTTCTTCTCTTTCTGCATAGTTTACAATCTCTTTGCCTTGTCTGGCCTGGTCTGGCTGCTTCTCACCATCTCCTCTGCCTCCCTCCTAGTCCACACTGTCAACATCTCTCACTTGAACCTCTGAGACAGCCTCTGTCCTGGTCTCCCTGCCTCCACTCTTGCTTCCCTGAAGTCCTTTCTCTACAAGGTGGCAAGAATGATCTGTATAAATAATTGATCAGGAAAGTCACTCTTCTCAAAAGTATCCAATGGATTTGATTGTAAACAGAATTGAATTCAAACCAAGCTTTTGCCATGGCTTGCAAGCACTGCATTAACCTCTTAACCTTAACCACTTATACATTTCAGCTCTCTTTTCTCATGAGATTCCAAATACCCTGCCCTCCATTCTCCCTCTAGGAATACTGAGCTCACTCCCACCCCAGATTACTTTCCTTGGTTATTTTTTATGCTTGGAATACTCTTTCCCAGAGTATGCAAATTCACAGCCTCTAGATTAAGAATCCCTGCTTTCCAATATTCATTCAGACAGTAGAGAATATATTTAAGCACTTTTATAGGCACTGGGATAGAGCAGTGAGAGTTGGGTTCAAGTGAGAGCAAATTTCTCCCTGTCAGTGACATTTGGGTTGAGACTTCAGTGATGAGAAAGAGAGGCACATTGTTTTTTATGCTTGGAATACTCACTGACCTCCAGCAAAAACAGCTCCTGAACATGCTCTATCAGGCTACCCTATTTCATGTTCTTTTATCCGTGTCTGTTTAAATATGTCTGTTTAATTTACTGTTCAAATATAGCTATTTGTTCCCCCCCCCACCAAAATGTGAAGCTCTTTTAGCCACTGAAGTCCTGACCATGTTGCTCACTGCTCTGTCTCAGCATCTACAGAAGTGCTTAAGTATGTTTATTTACTATGTGAATGAATATTAGAAAGCAGGGATTCTTAATCAAGGGTCTGTAAATTTACATAGAAAAAAATTACATCTTTCTTTCCTTAACATCTGTCTAAAATTTAACATTTCCTTCCATTATGAATGCAGGCAACACACCACAGCAGTGGTAGTACTTTGATGTCAATAAAAAATCACAGGTATTTTCCTCTGACATTACAAGTGTGGATCATGTAAGAACAAATCCTTCAAGATGCATGCTGATTGGCTAGCTGGTCCTAAATTCAAAATAGAGCCAAGCAGTCATTTGCTGACGAGAGGTCACACATGTACTTTGAGTTCTTATAAAACTCACACACCTTCTTAACTTTGGGATGTTCATAGCTGTTTGTTTGTTTATGTGGCTGAACCAACCAACAGACTGTGGCCTGAGTTGATCAATCAGAACTCAGCAAGTATCATCCTCTCAGAACTAAGCAAGTCTGAATCCTGTATTTTCATAAATGAACCTGAGTGCAACCTGGGCAGGAACTTCATACACCATAAACTCTCCTTTTGTTCTTTGGACTGCACCTTAAATCTGTCTCTCCCTAATTCACAAACTGTTCACTGGGAAGTCTCTTTCCTCTAAATTTCTTTTCAGTGAACTGTTATTCACACAATTATTACTAATATCTTAAAATACTTTGTATTGTTCAATATTATTTTAAAACTAAAGCACTAATTAAAAAGCTTATGTTATCATAAACATGCATTTTAGTATCTTGATAACTATTTCAACATAATTAGTCTCCTTTAGAATCCTCTACATTATATGCTGAGTTGTGTCCATTACACAAAAGAGATTGAGAAGCCTGCTATACAGGAACTACCACAAGCAGAATGCATGCCCCTTTATACAACTATTGTCCCTGGGATCCACTAAAATAAATTTAAAGAAGCAAGAATAGAATATTATAAAACCTAGAGAACCACAGCATACCCAGATCAACAAGGACTATTTGCTATAATAAATTCAAAACACTGAGGGCCAAAGAAAGGGTGACATTGGAAATCAACTCACAGCTGCCTACTAAACTCACAAACTCGGTACATTTAGAGGGAAGAGAGAAGTGAAAACAGAAGTTCCAGGGCTGCAAAGCGACTTCCTCCTGGGTGAGGCTGGGTAGGAGGCAGGGCATCTGGGAACCAATGGATCTTTGCAATCCTGGTGCCTCAGGCATATTGGCAATGGCTTCTAGGCTACAGGAGAAACACAAGGCCATAATTCTGCCTTTTCTTATTTTCTTCCAACTTCTAAAATTAAACGGCAAAGTTGTAAGGTAACCAACTTTGCAGCAATGTGTCAGTTTGAGAGTGACAGGTAAAATATTGCTGATTCCACCAACAGGCATGAATGGCTGACAGCCCTGAGGATGCAGGTTGTTGAAGAAACAACCATCAGTACAGGAAGACAAACAGCAAGGCCCAGAATATCTCCTGCACTATGGCACTGTCTATGCTAGTGTTCCCAGAGCCCCTCTGTCGCCTAGCCTAATACCTAAAATGCAAGTTTAAAACTTCCACTGCCAGCCTGATGGAATGATGCCAAGGGCAATCAGGTAAACAGAAAGGAGAATGGAGGAAATTCTACCCACATCATGTTTGGAAATTACAGGCTTACATAGAATTGGCCTAGAATGAAGGAAAAATATTAGAAAAATTGAATGTGTTTGATATTTTGAAAGGGGGGAAAAAAACAGGAAAGGAATATAGCATTTAGGTGAAAAAAATGAACACATTTTCAAAGAAGATTTAGAGAGCATAATCACAATGAAAATTTAAAATATTCTACAAACCCAAATTACTAGAAGCAGGCAAGGAGGCAGGAGGAGGAAAAGTACCAAAACGTTAAGAAGAATTTTTTAAGGGAACAGAAAATAAGATGCCAGAAAATGAAGTATATTTGT
This sequence comes from Ateles fusciceps, assembly GCA_036589455.1. Classification (NCBI taxonomy): domain Eukaryota; kingdom Metazoa; phylum Chordata; class Mammalia; order Primates; family Atelidae; genus Ateles; species Ateles fusciceps. The sequence goes on from JAZHEH010002605.1 coordinate 6,665,093, forward strand.
AATCACAATAAACACAGTTGAATTGAAGTCATCTATACAAAGGAGACAGCTCTCAAAGTGCGTGAAATAATTAAATCCAGCGATATACCCTCTGCAAGAAAAAACATTAAATAAAATGAGTCAAGAAGGTTGAATTTAAATGCTATGCAAAAGTATTCCAGGGAATCTAAAATCAGCACACACCCATACCCACAATTTAAGGTTGCCGTATCAATATCAGAAAGTATATTAAAACTAAAAATTATGAAATGGAAAAGACTCATAAGTTTATAAAGTCAAAAGTAAATTTCAAATTAAGATATACTCGTCAAAATCTTTTTGAAATTATAACATCGGAATATAGTATTCAATAGTAATCGCCAAAGCAGACATAAAAAGAAAAATGGATAGAAATAATAATGGAAAACTTTGGTATAACTTTTAATATTTAATAGGTCAAATATATAACAACAAATAAGATTTATGGAATCTGAATAAAGTAAGGTGATTGTTCCCATAGCTGTGCCCCTCTCTATGCCTTGGAAATAGAGGATAAACTTTTACTAATGCCTATGGGGTATTTCCTAGTGCTATTATGTGCTTATTTGTAAAGAAAATCTCAGTCATTTCTACATTAAAATATTCAGATAAGCTTTTGTATTTTTAAACTGCTGGTTATATTCCATTCACTTAAACAAAAAGTATTAAGTAAGGCTGCATTGGCAAACGTGGTTAACTCCCTATCCAGATTTTTGCCATTTCTAAATCATCAATCTTGAGCTATGCTTGCATCTTGGCAAATTTTTGTGAGTATGCCATTATGGACATTTTTAGTACTTGCAATACGAAGTCAATATAATACTGACTCAATTTCATTTTTGAGTGACACTATCAATATTCCTCCTTTAGCTGGCTGTGGTGGTGCATGCCTATAGTCCCAGCTACTCGGGAGGCTGAGGCATGAGGATCACTTGAGCCTAGGGAGTTGAGGCTACAGTAAGCTATGATTGCACCACTGTACTCCAGCCTAGGAAATAGAGTGAGATCCTACTTTTTAAATAAGTTTCCTTCAGACATCATTTGGATCATTTCTCCCAATAAATTTGCTAAATGGTTATTTTCATTTAAGGTGAAAAATTTATTTATTAACAAATTTTCCAGGAAACTAACTGAATTCATTATTGTTTCTATAGTTTTCCAGTCAACCCATGTGGATTTTCTGAGTAAACAATCATATAATCCTCTCATAATGGTAATTTTACCTTCTTTAGCCATGTGTATTTTCTCCATTTCCTTATCCCTCAGCCCCTCCCTCTTAAATGAGAACCTCATTGCTTATTGCACAGAGAAGATGCCAACCTATATACTAACCCATCACATACACAACACTGCCTTCTCTCTGCCACTGTGGATAAGCTCTAGGTTCCTACCCAAGGCCAACTCTAGTTGTGGTGATTGAATTTCATCCCCTTTAGATGATTCAAGTACTTTTTTTTTTTATTGCATTTTAGGTTTTGGGGTACATGTGAAGAACATGCAAGATTGTTGCATAGGTACACACATGTGATTTGCTGCCTTCCTCCCCATCACCTATATCTGGCATTTCTCCCTATGCTATCTCTATTCAAGTACTTTTTAATTCTGTTCTTGTGCCTTCTCTCCTACATTGTGGAACTTCATTATTGAATTATACCATCACCTTATATGCTGTTGCATCTATCTTCTGAAACAAACAAAAACCAAATAAACAAAACCCTCCTTGGTTTTACATCCCTCTACAGCTACCACACCATTTCTCTGATTTCCTTTATAGGAATGCCTATCCTGGCTGTCTAAATTTCCTCAGCCTGTATTCATTTTCTCTCTCTCTCTCTCTCTCTCTCTCTCTCTCTGCCATAAAATGAAACTCAGAGACACAGAAACTTGCAGAAATGTTTGGCTCAATGAATTATTATAGGATAAATGTTTGTAATCACTAACGTGGACACGAAAAACAGAATATTGCTAGGATTCCAGAAGTTCTTCCAATGGTCTTTCCCTGCCCCTAAATGTAACAACTACCATGACATTTATAATAGTCTCTTTTTCTGTATTTCTTTATAGACTTATCACCCACATGTATACCATTATAGTGTTTCACTTCACCAACATTTAAAATTTTGTTTTGTCATTTAAGTCCTTTCTAAAGTAGAGCATCCACTTCTATCCCCTATTTTTTATATGTAATTTATTCAAGGATGTTAGATACAGTGAACCCCAAGTTTCTCTTCAAAGAATCAATACGTCAATATGTTCAGCTCTCTTATTCTTTCTCTGTTTTAAAGTTTAACTTCATTGTAGTTTCAGTAAACAACCTTTTCCACCAGTTCTAATCAGTAGTTCATATCCGTTCCTCCAGTCCCCTGCCCCGGTCCTGACTCATCCCAGTTACCTGCTGTGGTCACCTGCTCTGGTCCCCTGCTTTGACCCCCAGTTACCTGCCCTTAACCGTCCTTCCCGCCAGACTACCCACCCCGCCACTCCAGCTGGTACTCCGGCTCCATTTAAAATAGCCAATCGGAATGAGACTAGATTGTGCGGTCTAACCCTAGCCAATAGGGGAAGGCGACAGCAGAAGGGGCCCATCACGCCTAAATACCCCTTCCTCTCCTAGTTGAGGTGTGCGCCCGCCATTGCTCCATCTGTGAGCCGCACCCTCTGTGGAAGTAAATTGCCACGCTGAGGAAATTTATATTCGAGTGCTACTTCTTTTGCAGCATCGAAAATTCTACTTCTAACAATCTTGGTGGCCCATTCGGGGACTCCATTTCCCTCCGGGGGCAGTCTCTGGTTGTCTTTCCTGAGAGGGGCATCCCCGTGGCCTCACTGCGGCGGCCTCAGGAGTAAAAAGTCAGGACTGACCCAGTGCGAGGAATACGCCAGTACTCTCAGCAAAGCGAAAACCGGCTGGCGACCTGAGATAACGGATCTTCAGCAAATCTGTGCACGGGCCGAGAAAGGAAATGCCCAGGAGCTAGCAAAGTATTTCCTTGGTGGTGGGGACAGACCAAGGAAGGAGATGCCACCGGCAAAGGATTTCCTTGATTGTCCGGACAGACCAAGGTAAGAGAAGCCACGGGGGCGGGGGGGAGGGAGAGGGGGGTGGTGATTCCTTGGTTGGGGCATAACAAGGTAAGAGAAGCCGTGAGGGGGCTGTGAAGTATTCCTTGGTTGGGGTGTCTGTGGGATTAAAACAACAGCAACAACAAAAGGTGAGACATTTCTGGTAAGGGAAATCGAACTTCACCCGAAAATTAGAAATACCCCAAGCAGGGCAAGGGATAAAAAAGGATAAAGCAAGTAACAACGATATTCCCCAGGCCTATTGTTAAACTATTAGAAGAATAATGAAGGGACCAAAAACAAACAAACAAATAAAAAGCAGCTGCTGTCCCAGACCCTTCTCCTATCCTTTTTGTCCCCCTCCTCGTAACCCTGCCTCTTGCGAATCATACCAAGAGCACTCACTACCAGCCTGAGTACCCTTCCCTAAAAGGACTTCAACGCGAGATAGAACAGTGTAAACAAACAAACAAAAAATATTCATAACTTCCCTTTCCCCCTCTTCTCAGGAGAAGAAAGAGGTATGATCTGTAGAGCTGCTATGGGAGCTAGGAACATGAATACCCACCTGGCCAAAACGTTCTTACAGCGAATCAAAAATTTCCTGCCCAAGACACCTGGTGGGACAATAGCAATGCAGCCCACTGAGGAAACATGCAGGAAAATATGCTGCTATAGGTCTTGAGGATCCTCTTGGGCAGGGAATATTAAAACTTCATTGTGTCACTAACAATTGGCCAAATGTTAACAAGAAATTACAAAAAATAAATAGAGAACTAGGAAGATAAACCTGTAAAAGACCTTCTAAAAGAGAGCGAGAAAAAGAAATCCTAGAGGAGAGAGAAAGACTAACAGAGGGAACAGAGCAAGTCAGAGAGAGAGAAAGGAAGAGATAGAAGGAGTAAAGAGAAACCAATGTGCCCTATTCTTTTAAAAGCGGTAAATTTAAAACCTATAATTGGTAATTGAAGGTCTTCTCCATGATGGGCTTCTTAAACCCTATTGTTCCCAATCTTTACACTATTACAATCACCAGTAGTTTACAGTAATAGGTTTAAAAGATGCCTTCAGGGCTTGTCCGTTGGCAGAGGACAGCCGGGACCTATTTGCCTTTGAGTGAGAAGACCCTCACTCAGGTGGAAAACAGCAATACCAATTGACAGTCTTACCCCAAGGATTTGTGGAGTCTTAGTCTATGGATAGACTCTAATGCCCTAAATATAAAGCCCTTATGCAAAAAGCTCACACAAGACAGGCTAAACCCCCCATTTGGTAATGACCAGAAGGAAAGGTTTTCTCCTTAAGCAGCCATTTCGTCTTTTTGTCAGTGTAAAGAAGGGTGTAGACTTAGAAATACTTGCTCAAAGGCACAGAGGCCACTGACAACCAGTAGCCTTCCTATCAAAAATCCTTAACCTAGTAACCTGCGGATGGCTCAACTGCTTTAGGGGGACACACTTACTTATGAAGTGTGCTAAAAGTTAACAGTGTAACATGTGTTATCCTAACTACTAATCTTGTGGCCTTAGGCAGCCTAGTCCACTGACATGAGAGAAGTTTGCTTTGGAAAAGAACAGTTATCATCTTTGAAAAAAAAAACAAAAAAAAACAAAAAAAGGAATTTATGTAAAAAGAATCTTAAATGGTAAATTCTTGTCCTGAAAGAAAATAACTGGCTGTTTAAAGAAAGGGATGTTTACAAGTCAGAAAGTTGAAGATTGTCTGTGAAAGTCATGAAAAATGTTATAAAAGGGAATTTATGCAAGAAATGTACTCTTTAAAAGTAATTAGGCCTCCTGAATGTAAAACTATTGGAGAAACAGTTTATGTGCAAGGTGTGTAAGGAAAGTAAAATATACTTTTGGTAAAAGGATTATAAGGAGGCATAGAATGTGGATTTCTACCTTCATTTAAAAAAAAGTAAAAAAAGATTATGTTTTGGAGAAATGCCAGATATAGGTGGTGGGAAGGAAGGCAGCAAACCACACTGCCATGTGTGTACCTACGCAATCATCTTATATGTTCTTCACATGTACCCCAAAACCTAAAATGCAATAAAAAAAAAAAGATGAAATCTTTGAGCTTGCAGAGGCAGACAAAGGGCTCTAAACAGAGCCTGCTCTCCAGTGTCTAGGAGAAGAGGTTACCATTCTGTCACAATGCTCTTTCTCATGCCTTGCCCCCACCAACGCCCATATCTACCTCTCAAATATCTTATTCTTATTGCTCCGGTTTATGGCAATGATAAAACAGTAAAAATAGTACTGATTCAAAGATAATCAACTTGAAAACACACACAGACACACACACACACACACACACACACACACCAAGATTATGTTTTGAAGGTTTAAGCAAGTTTTAAAATGTTAATTATAAAGGAAATTAAGCTGCTCTTTAACAGAAATTATACAGGGTTAAAAAGAGTATATAAATATCTTACCTTATGGTCAGACATTAAATTTGAATAAATATGTCCACAAGGTTTTATTAAAATTAAGTTTAACATTAATAGAACACTAATATAAAGGGGAAATTTATGTGGTATGAAATCATACAGGAAGCATTGTCAAATATAAAATGGTGTTTGGCTTTCTTTTGTCTAAAATCTAATAAAAATAGGTGCTAAAGATAATTCAGAAGGAAAATGGCTATTGCCAGACCAGAGAAAAATGTTATCCAAACTCCTTATGAGTGGAATCTACTTCCACCTGCACCCATTGGGGTCTCAAGCCATGTGTGATGTGGTCCTCAGAGTTTATGGGTACATAGAAATTTATACCCTGGTCAAACAAGTTACAGACAGTTGCTTAGTATGTAAGAAAACTAATAAACTACGAAAGAATGGAATCCAGGCTTAAGGCCATTCCAAACTATCCAGATTAATTACACAAAGATACCTCCAATTGGTTGTCTAAAGTATTTATTGATTCAGATAGTAGAACTCATTTTACTGCACATGTCACTGGGGAATTAGCCCAAGTACTGGATATAACACGGAAATACGTACTCCCTGGCACACACCTTCATTATGTGCCATAACTGACCCAGAGTTAGAACCTAAGCAACGCCATCTTAAACCCTGCACCCTGCAAGCACCAAGGAAAATGGTTTTTTGAAAAATAAGTTGTAACTGCTGCCCCGTTTCCTTTGTGATAACTGCTTACTGCCCCGTTTTCCTTGCAATAACTGCTGACCTTGGCATCTGTGAAAAATAGCTAGCTTGCTCTGCATAACGCTGATTGCAAAAAAAAGAACCCTGTGCCCCACCAGGATGTGGGTTTTCTGCTTAAAACCCTTGCTCCCCCCTGAGCTCGGGGCCATTGGTTGGAGAGACACTAGTCCTCCATGGTCGCCGGCAATAAATGACCCTCTGAATTGGCTTAGTTTGGTCTCAGTGGTGATTCTGTACTCGCTGGGTTACAATTAGGGAAAGTAGGAAGACCTATTACCCTGTTAAGAGTTCGAACTGCTCCACAAAAAGACATTCTACTACTGATCTCCCTACATTTGAAACAAAAAATCAGTTTATATACTTGGTTTATCTTCCACTTTCCCTTCCCTCAGAACTAAAGGTCTTTTAGTGCAGGTACCACCCCCGGAATTTCCAGCACACCAGCATTAGCCTGGGGACCATGTCCTTGTCAAAATTTGAAGAGAAGAAAATGTTCAAATCGGCCTAGGAACGACCTTACCTGTTGTTCCTAACTACTGAGACAGCAGTCTGGACAGCAGGGAAAGGATGGACTAATCATACCAAAGTAAAAAGGGGCCACCCCCACTTCCCCCTCCCCACCCCCTGCCCCTGGAGTCATGGGCCATAGTCCCAGGGGAGAACCCTACCAAACTAAAGCTTGGAAAAATGTAACACTCTTTAATCTGTTCTATTACTCTTTCTTCTTTCCTTGCACTATTGCTGACCATCTAGTTATTAATGTAACCAAGTCAATTTTGCCTCAAGCTATTATATTTGATGCTTGCATTGTTACACCCTGTGGGGACTTGCCAAGTCAAAGACAGCCCTTCACTTCAGAAAAATTCCTCTGTCCTTCCAGGCTCTACTCACACTGGACATTAGTGAATTGGGACCATTTAGTCTGCGAAAATTTTGATGAAGACTCCAGTGTCAACCCTAACCCCCCTCGATACAGAGCTTTTATGCCATAGTTGGTCCAACGTCCTGGGGACCACTAAACAGCAAGGATGGACAGCCCCAACTAGTACTTGCGGTTTCTTAAAACCATATATTCATTTTACTATAGGAGTTACCCCTCCCCATTGTCAGACACGTTACCATCTCTGCTCTCCAGAGTTCTTCCCCTTCACTAAGTCATTTCTATGGTATAGGAGCAGAAGACTCAGAAAAGGACCCCATAGAATCCTTTAAAATGCGCTTTATTGCCTCCTCACCTCCTGCACCCCCTTCTCCCTCTCCTAAGTTTTCTGGTAACCGAACCTTCTCTCACCATCTACCCAAGGATAAAACCAAAGTAGTTGTAGAGGTTAAAGATTTAAAACAAACTATAGCAATTGAAACAGGGTATCAGGATGCAAATGCCTGGCTGGAATGGATTAGATATTCTGTTTGCAAGCTGTTACGCTTGTGTGACAGGTAGGCTAGATACCCAGATTGTCCCCTTTCCACTGGGTGGTCCTCTCACTAACCAGGCATGAGCTGTATGGTACCTCTCTTCCAGAACCCCACAGGCTGGGGTTCTGGGTCATGCAAGACTCTTTCACTGTTGTTCCCTGAGGTTAAGAGCCCTGCGGATCAGCCCCTGAGGATCATCTGGCCTCCAGCTCCTGATGTTAACTTCACCTCGTGCCTTTCACGGCAGGGGAAAAAGTTGGCATTCCTTGAAGACTTAACAGGGTGCAGTAAAGCCAAGCCTTTTGAAGAGCTTACCAATCAATCTGCCCTTGTTAATCCCCAAGCAAATGTGTGGTAGTATTGCAAGGGAGTATTGCTGGGTACTCTGCCAAGTAATTAGAGAAGCACCCGTACTCTACTCCAATTGGCTATCCATTTCACCCTAGCATTCTGTCAACATGATGAAAAAAGAAAGAAAAAAAAAAAAGAAAAAAATAGAAAAAAAGAAGTGCCCCACATGGCTCCTTTAACCCCCATGTTTATACAAACACTATTGGAGTTACCGAATAAATTTAAAACCCGAGATCAAATAGCTGCAGGATTTAAGTCAATATTTTCATAGATGACAATTAATAAAAATTTAAATAAAATAAATTACATCTGTTATGATCAGCAGCAGTATATTAATTACACCAGGGATGCTGTCAAAGGGATAGCAGAACAACTAAGCCAAGACATGTAAAGGAAGTTAGAAGAGAAAAAACCAAAACTAAAAATTCAAGATGGGGGGATTGTTAGATATAGTGAACCCCAAGTTTCTCTTCAAGGAATCGGTATGTCTGTGTGTTCAGGTCTTTTATTCTTTAATTCTCTATTTTAAAGTTTAACTTCCTTGTAGTTTCAGTAAACAACCTTTTCCACCATTTCTAATTAATAGTTCCCATCTGTTCCCCCAGTACCATGCCCTGGTCCTGACTCATCCCAGTCACCTGCTTTAGTCACCTGCTTTGGTCACCTGCTTTGACCCCCTGCTTATCTGCTCTGACCTGCTTGTAACTGTCCTTCCTGCCAAACTACCCACTCCGCCACTTCGGCTAGTACCCCTGCTCCCTTTAATAGCCAATCGGAATTAGACTAGACAGTGCGGTCTAATCCTAGCCAATGGGAATGACACTGCAGTAGGGGGAACCTCTATCAGGTATAAGTACCCCCTTCCCCTCCTTGTCCAGATGTGAGGTCGCCATTGTTCCATCTGTGAGCGACACCCTTCTATAGAAGTAAATTGCCTTGCTGAGGAAATTTATGTTGGAGAGCTACATCTTTTGTGGCATTGAAAATTCTCCTTATAACAAAGAAGCTGAGCCTTTTGACCTATAAAATCTCCTACAGTTTAGATTTGCTAATGATACACTTGGATTTAGTTCAATATAGTCTCTGTTCTCTGTACTTCTTCCAAAACAGTAGCTATAGCCAAGGCTTGATGAGATTCAGTTTGATTAGCAAGACATTAGTGGTGGTGTGTTCTTTCATCAGAGGTAACTAATGGCCATTGATACCTCAACACCTGGGTCTCTTAATTTATTGAGGGTTACAAAATAGGGATATTCCACATCTATCAATTCTTATTTATGCATTAGCTAACATTATTCTACAAAGAGATGCTTCTGCTATCATTTATTTACCACTGATAGAGTTTACATAAGAAAAGCACAGTATCATGCCTTGAATACACCTTAATGGACTCTTTGTCGCCTTCATTCATTTGAAAATCATTTTAGTCAGGGTCACCTTTAAAGTTTCTCTTGCCTAACCCATTTGTAAATTCTTAGACCTTATATAATTTAACACCTTGATATTATAGCACTTGCCAAAGGTCTTTGCTCCCAACTTTTTTCACTTCAAGGCTCCATTTTACAACTGCTCTTCCTACTTCATTGAAGGCCTTTCCCAGTCTTCCTTGCAAACTTCTCTTTCTGTTCCTCACCTTTTAATGTTAAAGAGGCCCAGCATCCCAAATTTATATCTCCAGCCTCAGCATCCCCTGAGAGTCCCACAGCCATTTCCATCAGGATGTCTAATATTCTCAGGCTTAACATGGTCTCCTCTTTTCCTCCAAACCTGTACCCTTTATTCCTCCCTGTCTGAGGAATCATCCTTAACTCCTCTCTCTGCCATATTCCTGGTTTCAAAAAATTACCTTTAATCTGATCACTTCTCACCTCAGAGACGTGTGTGTTGTTTTTCTTTAGCCCAATCCTGAATTTCTGCTTCACCAACTATAAGGTAGAAAATTAGGCCAATCACATTAATGGCTGCCATCAAGATGAAGGTTTTAAACCAGGCAGATTCTGGATCCTGAGGAATTAAGATTCAAAGTAATTGTAAATTATTGCTCTTGGCTTTTTGTTTTATAACATTTAAAATGTAACATTAATAATATAGACTCAATCACTTAACAAATATGGAAAAACACTTATAAATAGCTAAAAAAGTCATCATTTTACTCTATAAAAATATTCACTTTTATCTTTCTACGATGTACATGTTATCTAAAATTCTATATTTATCAGATATTAAATTTTATATACTCATTTTTTGTAGTTCATAATTAACTGACTTTTTTCATTTGGATCTATTATTTAAAAGTTTTCTGCATCTTTTCAAGGTATCTTATGTAGCCAACATATTGTTGTATCATATAAGCATATATAGATAGGTAGGTAGGTAAAGAGTGTCTTTGTATTATAACTGGCAAATTTAACCTATTTTCATCTATTGTAATGATTATTTTGTCAAGATTTATTACTCCCATATTCATATTTTTCATTACAATGCTTTATTGTTATTAAATTTTGGATTGACTTTGCAGAGAATGAGTTTTCTTCTACTGATTTATAAAAGTTATCTATATTGCTCTTGAAACATTCTTCAGATGTATGCTCAAATTGAACCAGCTATCTCGATAGGTAGATTAAAAGATATAGCTATAGAGATTTAAAAACACATAGATAAATATATCTATTTATATTGAACGTTATAAATAGAAGTATAAATTTTATCAATATTTTTTTTCAAAATAGGTCTAATATTTGGCAGACTCTCATTTCCTTTTGGTCCTGTTTTCTGTCTCCATCCCTATCCCTATGCAAAAAAACAGTTCCTATTTAGGTAATTCTTTTTTTTTCTTTTCTTTTCTTTTTTTCTTGAGCTGGAGCTTCGCTTTTGTTGCCCAGGCTGGAGTGCAATGGTGCGATCTCAGCTCACCTCTGCCTCCCGGGTTCAAGTGATTCTCCTGCCTCAACTTCCTGAGTAGCTGGGAGTACAGGCATGCACCACCACGCCCAGCTAATTTTTGTATTTTCAGTAGAGACTGGGTTTCTCCATGTTGGTCAGGCTGGTCTTGAACTCCCAAACTCAGGTGATCCGCTCTCCTTGGCCTCCCAAAGTGCTGAAATTACAGGTTGGAGCCACAGCGCCCGACTCTTTTATTTTTGAGACAAGGTCTCACTCTGTCTTCCAGCCTAGAGTTCAATGACACAATCATGGTTCACTGCAGCCTGGAACTCACAGGCTCAGGGAATCTTTCCACCTCAGCTGCTAGGTGGGACAAGAGGCATGTGCTACCACATGTGGCTAATTTTTTTTTTTCTTTGTAGAGATGAGGTTTTTCCATGTTGTCCCGGCTGGTCTCAAATTCCTGAGCTCAAGCAATCCACACACCTCAGCCTCTCAAAGTGCTGGGATTACAGGCATGAGCCACTGCACCCGGCCCTATTTTGGGATTTCTTTAAAACTTTTTATTATTTATTATTATAGGTAGACTTTCTCTTTTTTTCTTTTATCCTTGATTTTGTTTAAGATAACAAAAATATAATTAAGATAATTAATACTATTATTTTCCACTTATTTTCTGATTACATCTCCTGTTTTTTTTTTTTTAAACTTCTCTAGTTTATTTTCCCCTGAAGTGTGAGACATTGTGTGGCTTTGTGTCCTTGAAAATAGTTTTCTTATGCCATTGTCCTCTTGTATCCTTGCATCTTGTGTTACTGACAATTCTTGAATGTTGCCTTAATAAGACTATTTTATTTATTTTTATTTTTATTTTTGAGATAGAGTCTCGCTCTGTTGCCCAGGCTGGAGTGCAGTGGTGCAGTCTCGGCTCACTGCAACCTGTGCCTCCTGGGTTCAAGTGATTCTCCTGCCTCAGCCTCCTGAGTAGCTGGGACTACAGGCTTTACCCACATGCCAGGCTAATTTTTTTGTGTTTTTAATACAGACAGGGTTTCACTATGTTGTCTAGGCTGGTGTTGAACTCCTGACCTCAGGTGATTCACCTACCTCAGCCTCCCAAAGTGTTGGGATTACAGGTGTGGGCCATGTACCCAACCTGTTCTCATTATTTTCAAAGAACTTTGGGACTATTTTAAACGCTGCTACTATGAGAGGATTGTCTGAAAAATAGCATGTTTGGTTAAATTTGAATTTCAGATAAACAGTGAATAATTTGGTAGTATGTCCCATGCATTTTGGTAATGAAGCAAAGTCTTGTATTATTCCTTGTTTATCTGAAAGTCAAATCTAACTGGGCAGTCTTCATCTTGTTTTTTTTTGTTGTTGTTTTTGTTTTCTTTTGCAAATGGTGGCAACCTCATACTAGAAACATTTTTTTGTGTATGTTTCTCAATGTAGATACATTCATTTATCTTGGAGTGGAATTACTGAATCATAAAGATTGCATAACCTAAGCTTTCCTAGGTAATATCTAGTCTCAAAAGTGAGAATATAATAACTTGGTTATTTATATGTGTTGCAAATATCTTTTCAAACTTGATGATTATTAATTCTATTGTTGGTATATTTTGAGGAACAGAAGATCTTAATTTTAATGCAGTCAGATATATCACTATTGTCTTGTTCTTTATGTTAGTACTTTTAGTGTCCGTGTTTAAGAAAGAATTCTCTCTGTTAGATCATGAAAATATTCCTCTGTATTATACTCTAGAAACTTTATATTTTGCCTACAGTTTTTAGATGTACAATCCACCTCTACTTCACATTTTAGTATGTTCTGAGATAAGTTAAATTTTATTTTTCTTCATAATGATATTCCTTTAACCCACTACTATTTTATAAGCCCTTTCTTTATGACAAAGATGGCATTGTTCTGTCATAAATTAAATGTCCATATATGTGGGATCTTTCTACTATACCCTTTCTTTAGTTCTACTGGTCTACTTGTGCCAATAAGATAAAGTATTAATTTTCACAGCTTTGTAGTGTGTTTTAATATTAGGTAGAACAAATATTCCAGTTTTTCTTCTTCAAGATTCTCTTGGTTATTCTTGGACCTTTGTGAACACATGTCAATTATATAAAAGCCAATTTTCACAAAGTAACTTACGGTTTTGATTGGGATTTCAATGAATCTACAGCTCTTTCAGGGGAATGAGGAGATATTTTATAATTCTGAGTCTTTTAGTATGTAAAAATGGCATCTCCCTCCATTTACTTAGAATTTTAAAAAATGTGTTTTGAGTCTCTTTCTTATGGTTTTCTTTGTGGAGATCATACACATCATTCATTAAATTTATTCCTAGATATAGGATTTTTATTATGATGTTAAAAATGATTTCCTTTTTAAAATTTTTATTTTCACAATCTTTATGCAGGTATTTAGAAAACAATGTATATTTACAGATTTACTCTATATCTGACACAATTCCACAACCTACTTATTAATTCTTATAACTTATAAGTAGTCCTAGTCTTCTGATTTTTTTGAATGCCACCTATAAAAATGCTAATAATATTTCTTCTTTTTTCATATTTCTGTGCCTTATTTTACTCACTAGGACATAGTAAAAAGTTTAATATTAATAAATAGTGGACAGCAGGCATTCATGCTCCAATCTCAGAAATGTTTGGGGTGTGTGTGTGTGTTTGCTGTGGGAATTTTACAGCTACTTTTATGTCCTGTCAAAGGACAGTCAATTTCCAATCTTCAGTTCAGCCTTATTTTTGGATGCAGTCTCATCTTGTCCTAACCTAGGCTCTGAATTCTAAGTTTTGTCCCCCTAGCCCTGTGAAGTTGTGAAAAGCTGTGCTCAGCTTCTCCACTTCTTAGCTGAGTATTCTAGAAAGAAAGAGATGCTGGTAAGGAGAAATCACCCAAATGCCAGAGTAATGTTGATGGCCTGGGTTCTGGTCCCATAAATTTTCACTACATGATTCATTTCTGATACCTTCAATTATAAATATGAAACATTCATGTACATGGGTAGTAAATCCAATTTTTCATCTGTTCTTAGTGGGAGAAGAGAACTAAGCCAAATTACTGACTTGCCAATATTGGCAACTGAACAGCTAGAGTGTATTTCTTATTTTCAAAATATGTGCAGATTTTTCTACTTATCTTCTTTGTTTTTGATTCCTGTCATAGTTTGATTGTGATTGGAGGACATAGCATGTGTAAATTTCAGTCCTTTTACAATTGTTAAAGTGTACCTAATGGTACAGTATGTGGGCAATTTTTGTAAATGTTCCAGGAAACCTTGAAAGAAATGAAAATTCTGTGGTTGTTGAGTGGAGTATTCTATATGTGCCAATTAGGCCAAGCATATTAACTATGTTGTCCAACTCTTATATTTTTACAACTTTTTCTCTTTGCTGTAACAATTACTAGAAATGGTATATTAAAATCTGTCATTATGACTATGCTTTTGTCATTTCTTCCAGTATTTCTGTTTATATAACACCCTATTTTATGTGCATACAAATTTATTCTTGTCATACGTCTCAGTGAATTGAATCATATGTCTTTATAAAGTGATTGTTCTCATTTCTAGTAACATTTTTTGCCTTAAGGTGTCCTTTGAGATTAACATAGCATAGCAGTTGTTTTGCTAAAAGCGGTGTAGAGTGTTGTTTTCTCTGTTAATTTCAACTTTTCTGTTGCTTTACATTTTATTACATATTTATATGAAAGCAGCACAGAGTTAAGCTGCATTTCTTAATCCAATATGACCACCTTTTGCTTTTGGTCAAAGCTTTTAGCTTATTTAAAGTAGCTGTGGGAACATCTAGTTTACCAAGTTATTTTGATTGTCTTATATTTACACCTCCTTTTCTATGTTGCTTTTTCTCTTCCTTTTTTTTGCCTTCTGTTAAATGAGGTATTTTTATTATTTCATTTTTATCTTTATTACTTTGAAATTGATGTACTTTTTAATATTTTTGAATTATTAGCTTAGCAATTACAACATGTATTCTTGATGTATCAAACTCTACTTTTAGTACTTTTATCCTCTAGCAAGGCAGCGTGAAGTCTTTCAAATACTTTGCTCCATTTATCTTCTCTTGACTTACTTAGTCTTATTATTGTTTATTGTGTCCTTTCTATATATGTGTTTTTTAAAGTCCATAGGGCATTACTTTTGTTTATCCTATAAAACAAATAGGTGACTAAGTAGATTTGTCCACTTAATTACCATTTTTGCTGCTCTTCATTTTTTTCTCATCCCTAATGTTCTTTCTTTAAGCCTAAAAACATTTTTAAATGCCCTTAATGAATTTAATTCCCTGTTTTTGTTGTCTTGAAACATATTTTCTTCCCTTTTGGCAAATATTGTCACTGTTTACATATTTAAGTTGGTAGTTATTTTCACTAAGCATACCAACGATGTAATTTTATTGTGTTCTGTCTTCCTTTCTTGTAGTTGAGAAGTCAGAGAGCAGTCTAACTGTTGCTCATTTGATGGCAATCTTTCTGATTTCTCTGATTGCTTATATGACATTCTTTTTGTCTTAACTTTTCTGTAATTTATTTATGAAGTGTCTTGCTGTGTGTTTCTTTTTTATCCTACTTGTGATTATTGGGCTTCTTAAAGATGTGAATTTCTGTATTTCTGGAAAACTAGAAAACAATCATTTTCTCTTCAGATACAGCCTCTGACCTGTTTTCTCTCTCCATCTTCTGGGACTCCAGTTAGTTGTATGTTGGGCTTTCTGATTGGATTATCCCCATCTCATGCCATGTATTCTGTATTTTTCCCATTTTTTCTTTCTGGGATTCATTCTGGATAGATCCTGACAGGTCACGAATAAAGTTACAGTGTAGTAACCAATACCCTCAAGTATTAGAGGCTTTTAATGACAGAAATTGTTTTTTTTGTTTACACAAAAGGTATATAATGTGTTGGCTAGCAGTTATGCTCCATATAACCTGGATTCCTGGATCCTGGTTAGTAGCCTTGTAGTCATTCTTCTGAGTAATACTAGTTGCTGCGTCAAAGGGAAAGAATGGACTCCTGGTTTCTAATGCTTCTTCTCAGAATTGACACATATCGCTTCCTCTCATATTTCATTAGCCAAAATAACTTAGAGGAATACATCCAACTTCAAAGAAGTGAGGAAATGCCCAAAGGAGAACCAGAAAAGTTACTGCAACTATAGTAATTGACTTCCCAGGCTGCCCTTCTGGTCACCAAATATTTGATTCACTCAAATTTCAAATGCTCAGAAGACTCTATGTTTACTTTTTCTCTCCTTTTAAAGCTGAGGCAGGGGCAGATGAGAACTGTCAAAGTTAACTTAATAGGCAGTCTGGAGCCACATTTCCTTCCACATCTTGGATGTTTGCAGAGAAATTAGCTCCACTAACAACTTTTGAAAGTCAGCTCTGCACATATGAGTGAACTCAGTGGAAGAATAAAGGTACTATGCTCAGAGGGAGGAAACGGACCATGGCCACCCCTGGCGCTCCCCATTTCAAATGAGGCCACTTCTCTCACCAGGGAGCATCTATGGTTCTAGTGATATTTTCTTCTTTTCTGATACCATAAATATGGAAAGTGTGGTGATGTGGAAGACACCTCTTTATGGGAAATTTGACCATGGTGGATGCATACCGTCTCTCCTGGTCCCATCTTTGGGATAAGGAGCATTTGGAGGAATCATTTGCATGCTACTATTCCTTTGGTTGTAAGTTTTCCTCCAAATAAAATAAGTTTATATGTGATCTACATGGTGTAAGTGGTATGAAGGTGTCTTTTTTTGTGAGTACAGATTTATGCCACCATTTCCAATCTGACTCTTCTTATTTGAGTGGCTTTAGGATATTATCTCTTATCTTCTGCTTGTTCATTATAACTGAAGACATAGATTACCTAAGATGGACAAAGACCCAAGGCAACCAGTGGCTTCAGTGGTCATTTACCTTTCTGGAATCAAGCTATTCTTTCATTTTTAATCTCTAAAATATTCTTTTGCTTTACTTTTTTTGCAGATGAGGCATGCATTTAAAATAACTGTTAAAATTTTATAGGGCATTTTAAGTGCCCTTAACAGGAGGATTTCAGGTAACTTTGTCCATGACACTTGCAAAAACTGAAGTCTGTCTTCATGGCAGACTTTGGTCATTCTTTAACTTTATTTGCTTGTGATTTTTCATTCTTTATTTGAGAAAACTGTATCTTGTTACTTACATTACCACTCACTCAGTCAAATACCTGTGTTGATCAAGCCACATATGCATTATTAAAAATAACGGAAGTCCACTTCTGAACCAATGGCCATTTACTAAAGAGTTCTAAACATAACTAATTGACATATAATGAGATAGAAATTGTATTATTTGTAGGTTTGGAGGGATGCCTGATTTGACCAAATTTATTTTCATGTGACACAAAAACTCGTAAGTTATTTGCTTCTGGTATCTTCTCTGCAATTTTTCATGTGTGTATTATCTTCATTTTCTATACAATTAACATTGGAAAAATAACTACGTGTCTGTATGTTTCTTACCTGCTTAAGGATCAATCCAGTCAAAGTGGAAGAAATTAGTCCTCCTATCATTCCAATTAAAGTTGTATATGCTTTAATAAATCCAAAATATCTATATGTAAAAGAATAATACACAAATGTAAAGTAGTACAAATACTGCAGGAAATACCAATCTAATCAAATAAAACTTGAGAGAGATGATTAATCATTTTGCAAATTTCTACTTCTCAAATTTCATTAAGATGTTAGAAAAAGTATATGAATATAGGCAATGTTTTAGTTTCACTGCAGAGTCAGAAAGGTTGGCATTAGCAGTAAAGAATATAATGATATTAATAACATGGGATTATATTTAGAGTGAAACTCAGTAGAATTAGAAAATATGTACGTTCCACTGAGAAATAATGGCACCTGATTTGGGATTAATAAAAAATTGAAGGGCTCTGTTCACCTGGTTTACTTCCACAGGCCCAGAGCTACTGACATCCAAAATTGCTTCCAATATTCAGGCAAGAAAACCAGAAGCCTAGTTTACTAACAACTATGATTGGTCAATCCTGGATGCTCAAACCAATTTCAGCAGGAAATTAGCTATAAAAGCAGTGAAGCTGCAGTGAATGGTAGACAAAGGGGTCACACCCATCAGCCATGAAGAGCAAGGAGTTGCTGTTTGGAGAGCAGAGTCAGTGTCTACTTAAGAAATGAATTCAGTCCAGGGCTGGGAGTCTGTTTTCCTGCCCTGCAGATTTCATCATTAAAGATGAGTGTGTTTTATGAGAGAGAGTCCTTTGTTTTATGAGAGAGAGCATTTTCTCTTTTGTTCTGTTCTTCTTATTATCCTAGTCTTTCCCGTTCCTACTCTGCCTTACATGTTGAGTATGGGAGGAGGTGCATGTTTTCTTTATTAATTTATGGATGCCCATTCACAGAGGAGTCACTTCGAGACCTAGAGTCCTTGGATGCTGAGCTGTATGCAGTCACTGGGTAGAATTTGAGTTGTGTCTTTTTGAGGATCTACAGAGTGTGTGTAATTGGTGAAAAAGAACATTTATGGTTATGAACATCCACAGGTACAGATTGGGGTGGAAACTATTAGTTGTCCACACTATTCATTGTCTTTTTTTTCATTTCAGCAATAGAACCCCTGGAGTTTAGGGACCACTCATGACTTTTGTGAGCCCTTTCCACTTTTGCTTTCATGAACCTCTTCCCCCATAAAAATGATTAAAAATTAACGTTTTATTACTGCTCTGACATAAAGGCAAATACATCGACATTTTAGATTAAATCATTTCCTTCCACCTAGGAGTTTGTTTTTTATTTTCCAATTTGAAAAATATTTTCATGGGCTCCTAAAAATATTGTAGGTCATAGATACTGTATCTTCTGTGTAACTCATAGAAATACGATTATCAGATTTTTAGTGAATTTTTAATTTACATATATTCTATATCAAAGAGGGTATTAGTTTTCATTTTGTAAATTCAATTATATTAGATTTGCCCTAATATTTTTCCTCTCCATTTCTCTTCTTTGGTCCTATAATTCTGTGATTATTTATCTGGAATTATTTTTCTGTGATTATTTATCTGTAATTATTTCACTTCTGCTTGAAGAATTCTCATTTAGTAATCCTTTTATTGTGGAGGTCCATAACTGTTGAATTCTCTCAGTTTGCCTTGAAATATTACTTAATTGAGTTCTTAATGGAAACATTTTGCTGAATATAGACTTCTAGGTTAACAGTAATTTTCCTTTTTGCATTTTAGAGATATCAGTTGATTGGCTCTGGCTTTCATTGTTTCTGTTAATAAGGCAGATGTCAGTCTTACTATTGCTTTTTTTTGAAGTAATGAGCCTTTTTTAGGTGACTGTTTTAAAGATTTTCTTCTCTCTCAGTCTCTCTCTCTCTCTGTCACCTCCTCCCACACAGTTTTAGCACTTTTACTAGCTGGGTTTAGGTTTGGTTTTCTTTGTATTTACCCTATTATTTTTTATTTATGACATCTTAATGACTACTTTTCAAAGATTTAGAAGTGTTTAGCATCCTGTGGCTGTGGGAAAGGTTTTTACCTATTTCTGCTGAAAGAGATACTTTCATTTCATGGTCAGAGATACATAAACAGAATACCTAGTGTCAAGAATCCTGAGTACCATGACAAGTTCTCTGAAACTATACATCCATGAGATGGAGCACCTTCAGGCTTTTAGAGAAGTAATCCCCTAACAATGAGTATTTAATATGGGAAATGGGAACAACCTTGAAGTTGCTTTGATGCAAGACAATTTTTTGGACAACACTAAACTCTAAAATTGCGAATTCTTTAGCTGCAACGGCCCATGGTAAAGAACATTTTGCAAGCTTAAAAATCCACTGAGGTAGACTTTCAGTTTTACTGATTTTATGCTTTAGTGTAATATGAATGAATGAAACCTGAACAAAATTCAGATATTTGAGCTATGGTTCAGTCTCACATGGAGGAAAATTCAAGAGTGTACAATCCATTCATTAGTCAAAAATAAAAGAGCAATTAAAATATTTGTTGCAGCTTCACTTTAAGAATGACAAGAGGATAAGAGTTGCTTTCTAAATGCATCACAGAGCATCTTAGGAATTCTCTATTCTTTCCCGCTCTTGATATACTCCAAAAAAATAGCAGCTACTATAATATTAGGTCTTCTCTGTCTCAGTCTCATTTCCCAAGCAATATTCTCACAAAACCACATCTGTGTGACTCCTCTTCTTCCTTCCAGACCTTTTTTGTCACCTCTGTTCTGCCCAAACAAATGTAGTCCCTTTACCCACTCTTCAGTTCTAGCAAAGACTAAATTCCCCTAAGAAGATAATGTAGAAATTTATCATCTAAAGGAATTATCTTTAACAGGCAAGAGAGCAATATGATTAGTAACATTTTTGGTAAATAAGTTTTGTCTCCATCTTATTAAGAAAAAATAGTTTCATACAAATGGATAAGGTTGAGACATAATACACATATGACTTTAAAGATGGAAGATGAACTGGCTTAAGCAACTAAGACTTTTTTTTTCCTAATTTTTATGTTAGGATATTCACTCGGACTCAAGGAAATTTCCCTTAACATGGGACTGAGAATGGTTTTAATCTTTTGTTTCTTCATTCACTCTCTGTGTATAATATTATCTCACTCACATTGGGGCATGACAAGCACATAAAAATTACCCAATAAATGGTAGCTATTTATAATTTCATGAATTTATCTATTTTTGTATATTTATTCTTTATCTGTTTTTAAAATGAATATTGCTCAGTTGATATTGTACATTCTATAACATATATTCCTTTTTTTCATATACTCCTTTTGTGTCTTTGTACAATTCTAAGTAATCAGAACACCTGCAGGCATTTTTGAGATAGGTCTTGGAACTGAATAAATCAAATACATACATGTCCTCATTATGTGTAGATCTAGTGGGCAAGATTCTTTATAAAGTTGTAACCAAGTGAATTATTCTTGGTTAATTTTGCCTCTCTACCCCAATGCCACTGCTTTACAAAACTTCAGAAAATTTTGTTCATATTAGATTTATGTTCCCCAGGGAATGCTAACCCCACAGGGTAAAATGTGAACAGCGTCCTCTGAAAGTTCTGAAAATTACAGAGCTATTTCTGTTAGTCACACTTACATCTCTAAAGGTGGCATAACATCTTGAAAAGAGCAAAGGTTTTTTTGCCAAATAGATCTGGATTAAAACCCTAGGTAACATTTCAGACCAGTGGAGAGATTTTGAGCTCAAAATTAAGTGTCTGAACCTCAGTTTCTTTAGTTGTAAGATAAATATGACTAACTGGTAGGTTGTTCTGAGAATTAATAATATGTGAATATGGATATAATAGCAATAATTATGGAGCAGCTAACCCTTATACAGTGCATGTTGGAGTATGCAAGGTACTATTCTATATACTTGACCTATATTAACTTACTCAATCATCTTAATAACTCTATGAGCAAATATTATTAATCCATTTTATGTGTGAAAAAATCACACAGAGAAAGTAAGTAATTTGTTTGATATAAATGGCTATGCTGATACTGAAATTCAGTTGTCTAACTTTAGAAGTTGTGCTTCTGTAATCATTGGATATACTTTTCACCTACATATGACAGGTGCATACATCTGAATATATCATTAAGTACATCATTATTAATGATTATATCTGACCGATATAGATATTTCTTCAGAACTTTTGGCCTGATGGCTATGAACAACAATGTAGCTTAAATATCCAGAATTCTCAGCAGAAATCTTATAAGCCAGAAAGGATTGGGGGTCCCATCTAAGCTTCCTTAAACAGAAAACAACTGTCAGCCAAGAATTTTGTATCTAGCAAAACTAAGTGTCATAAATGAAGGAGAAATAAAGTCATTTTCAGAAACAAATGCTGAGGGAATTTGTAACTAGCAGAACAGCCCGCAAGAAACGCTAAAAGGCATTCTAAATTCTGAAACAAAAGCTGATCTGCACCAGAATAGAATCTCTTTAAAGCATAAAACCCGCAGGACCTATAAAACAATAACACAATGAAGAAAACAAAGTAGGTACCACAACATGATGACTGGAATATCTCAATATTAACATTGAAGGTGAATGGTCTAAATGCTCCACTTAAAAGATACAAAGTAGCAGAATGAATAAAAAAGAAATTACAAACCAAATATTTGCAGTCTTCAAGAGACTCACCTAACTGAGAAGCATTCATATAATCTCAAGGTAAAGGTTGGAAAAAGATGTTACACACAAATGGAAACCAAAAGTGAGCAGGAGTAGCTATTGTTATATCATAAACAGAGTTTAAAGCAACAGTAAAAAAGAAGACAAAGGAGGTCATTATATTATGATTAAAGGATCAGCTGAACAAGAAGATATTACAATACTAAATTAATATTTACCTAGCACTGGAGCTCCAATATTTATTTACACATTTACTACTAGATCTAAGAAATGAGATAGAAAGCAACACAATAACCGTGGGAGGCTTCAACACTCCACTTACAGCAGTAGACAAGTCATCAAGACAGAAAGTCAGTGAAGAAACAGTAAACTTAAACTACACTTTAGAACAAATGGATCTAACATATTTAGGGAACATTCTACACAAGAACTATATAATATACTGTCCTCTTATCAGCACATGAAACATTCTCCAAGATACACCATATGATAGGCCACAAAAAATGTCTTAACACATTTTTAAAAATTGAAATAGTATCAGCTATCTTCTCAGACCACAGTGGAATAAAACTAGAAATAAACTACAAAAGGAGCCATCAAAACTATACAAATATGTGGAAATTAATCTGCTCCAGAATGGTTTTTGGGTTAACAATAAAATCAAGATGAAAATTTAAAATTGCTTTGAAATAAATAGTGATAGAAGTTACCAAAAGATCTAGGATACAGCAAAAGCAATGCTAAGAGGAAAGTTTATAGCACTGAGTGCCTATATCGAAGAGTCTGAAAGATCATGAATTGACAACCTAATGTAACACTTCAAGGAACTAGAGAAAAAAAGAACAAACTAACCTAAAGCTAGAAGAAGAAATGAAGATCAGAGTAGAACTAGATGAAATCGAAACAGAAGCAGTACAAAAGATCAGTAACACAAAATACTGGTTATTTGAAAAGATAAATTAGATGATTAGCTGGATTAACCAAGAAAAGCAGGGAGAAGATTCAAATAAAACACAATTAGAAATGAAATTGGATACATTATAACTAACACCACAGCAATACAAAAGACTATTAGAAACTACTGTGAACACCTCTATGCACATAAACCAGGAAATCTAGAAGAAATAGATAAGTTCCTGGAAACATACAATCCTTCTAGAGTACATTAAGAAAAAATAGAAACCCTGAACAGAGTCATAACAAGCAGTGAGATTAAATGAGTAATTTTTAAAAACTGCCAACAACAACCACAACAACAACCATAACAACAAAGCCCAGGGCCAGAAAGATTCTCAGCTGAATTATACCATACATTCAAAGAAGAGTTGGTGCCAATACTACTGCAACTATTCCAAAAGATTGAGGAATAGGGGATCCTCTTTAACTCATCCTATGAAGCCAGTATCACCCTGATAACAAAATCAGGAAAGGACATAACAACAACAAAAAAAGTACAGATCAATATCCCTGCTGAATATAGATGCAAAAATCCTCCACAAAATTCTAGCTAACCAAATCCAGCAGCACATCAAATAGATATAATAATACACCATGATTAAGTGGGTATCATCCTGGGGATGCAAGCATGGTTTAACATATGCAAGTCAATAAATGTGATACATAACATAAACAAATAATTAAAAACAAAACCCATATGATCATTTCAACAGATGCAGAAAAAGCATTTGATGAAGTCCAGCATCCTTTGTAATAAATATCTTTAACAAATTAAGCATAGAAGGGATTTACCTCAAAATAATAAAAGTCACATATGACAAACCACAACCAAAATCATACTGAATAGGGGAAAAGTTGAAAGTATTCTTCCTGAGAACTGGAAAAAGACAAGGATGCCCACTTTAACCACTTCTATTCAACATTTTACTAGAAGTCCTGAGGGAACGTGTTCTCTTCTGGGTCCACCAGGGGGTGTAGTTTTAAGGGCAAGAATTTCCTAGCGCCATGTCCCCCTCCCATCTCTCTCCATCCGGGAGATTTAACGGTTTATGTCTGAATTTCACGGGCGCGGGGAAGAAAATAAAAGTCAATCACTCCAGCAGAAGTTCTAAGAAACTCCTTTCATTGGCCAGAGGAACTTGGGAAGGTGGAAATTTCTCCCAGGATAAATTCTCCTGCTCCTTCACCCACACTGGATTTCCAGCTCTCTGGAATCCCCTCACATAGTGGGAGCTCTCTTTCCCATCCTGGATTTTCCCCTCTGGAATACCTTTCCACACGCTTCATGGAAGTCTTTTCACTTCTTCTTCTCTTTTCTCTAACTAAACAAAATCACCTTTCTGCAACACTTCTTGGGTCCCACATTTACTTTTACGTGATTACCGTGCACCTGCAGTGGTCCCTTCTCTTATCCTTGAGAGGGCGGAGACCAAGAACTTACAACATTCTCTAGGAGAAGCTGTGCCTCACCAACACCCCCAAAAAACCTGGTTACAGTCCTAGCCAGAGCAGTCAGGCAAAAGAAAGAAATAAAGAGCGTTCATATTGGAAGAGGAAGTCAAACCATTGCCATTCACCAATAATATGATTGTATACCTAGAAAACCTTAAAGACTCCTCCGAAAGACTCTTAGATTTCATAAATAAATTCAGTAGTCTTAGGTTACAAGATCACACATAAATCAGCACTGCTGTACAACAACAATGACCAAGCTGAGAATCAAATCAAGAGCTCAATCCCTGTTACATACAATAGCTGCAAAACAAAAACAAAGAATACTAAGGAATATACTTAACCAAGGAGGTAAAAAAAAAAAAAAAAACAAAAAAAACTCTACAGGGAGAATTATAAAATACTACTTAAATAAATCATATGTGACACAAATGGAAGCACATCACATGTTACGATTGGAAGAACCAATATGAAAATGATCATACTGCCTAAAGCCATCTACAGATTCAATGGAATTCCTATCAAAATACCAACATCATTTTTCACAGAATTAGGAAAAGAATCCTAAAATTTGCATGGAACCAAAAAGAACCCAAATAGCCAAAGCAATCCTAAACACAAAGAACACATCTGGACACATCACATTACTGGACTATATATTACATGGCTATAGTTACCAAAACATCATGGTACTGGTATAAAAGTAGGCACATAGACCAATGGAACAAAACAGAGAACCCAGAAATAAAGCCCAATACAACCAACTCATCTTTGCGAAGCACACAAAATCACAAATGGGGAAAGGATGTTCTAATTAATAAATGGTTCTGGGAAAAATGACTAGCCACATCTAGAAGAATGAAACTGGATTCTTATCTCTTACCTTATATAAAAATCAATTCAAAATAGATCAAAGACTTAAATCAAGGGTGTCCAGTCTTTTGGCTTCCCTGGACCACACTGGAAGAAGAAGAATTGTTTGGGGCCACACATAAAATACAATAACACTAACAATAGCTGATAAGCTAAAAAGAAATTGCAAAAAAACTCATAATGTTTTAGAAAAATATACAAATTTGAGTTGGGCCACATTAGAGACTTCACCACTACATAAGATATCCACTTAACAAAACTGTATTTGTACGCCTTAAATTTATACAAAAACAAAGTTTAAAAATGCTTTTGAGAGGTTATATTTAAGAAAGAAAAAGATTTTTAAAAACTTTCTCTAGTTACAACAAACTATCCCCCCCCACCAAAAAAAAAAATCATTGAAACAATCCCATGTATAATAGTTACAGGAAAAAAAATTCTTAAAGTTAACTGAGTAGGTGAAAGACCACAATGAAAATTAAAATGTTGGTGGAAGAAATTGAAGAAGACACAAATAAATGTAAAGATATCCTGTGCTTACGGATAGAAAGAATTAATGTTGTTAAAATGTCTGTATGATCCAAAGCAATCTAAAGATTCAATGCAATCCTTATCAAAATCCCAATGACATTTGCTCACAGAAATAGAAAAGCAATTTTAAAATTTCTATAGAACTACAACAGGCTCCGAATAGCCAAAGTAATCTTGAGCCAAAATAACAAAACTGGAGGCATCACACTACCTGACTTCAGAGTATACTTTAAAGTTATAATAATCAAAATAGTGTGATACTAGCATGAAAATAGATACATAGACCAGTGGAGCAGAATAGAGAGTCCAGAAATAAATTCAACATTTAGGGTGAATTGATTTTTGACAAAGGTGTCAAGAACACACCATGGGGGAAGGATAGTCTCTTCAATATTGGAACAACTGGATATCCACATTCAAGAGGATGGAATTAGACTCATCTCATGCCATATACAAAAATCAACTCAAAATGAATTAAAGACTTAAACATAAGACCTGAAACTCTAAAACTACCAGAAGAAAACACCGGGGAAAAGCGCTATGATTTTGACCTGGGCAATGATTTTTTTGGTTAGGATCACAAAAGCACAAGCAAGGAAAGCAAAGACAGACTGATGGGATTATATCAAACTAAACAGTTTCTGCACAGGAAAGGAAACAATCAACAGAGTAAAGAGACAACCGAAGAAAAGGAGAAAATATTTGCAGACTATACATAATAATAAGCGGTTAGTATCCAAAGAATACAAAGAACTCAAACAACTCAATAACAACAAAACAACCCAATGAAAAATGGACAAAGGACCTGAATAGACATTTCTCAAAAAATAAATATATACCAATGGATATATTAAAAAGTACCCAACACCACTAATCATCAGGGAAATGGCAATTAAAACCACAGTGAGATATCCCCTTACACCTGTTAGTGTGACTGTTATCAAAAATACAAAAGATAAGTTTTGGTGGGGATGTGGAAGAAAGGGGAACTTTTGCTTACCATTGGCGGGAATGTAAATTAGTACAGCTATTATGGAAAACAGTATGGATGTTCTTAAAAAAATTAAAAGTAGAACCACTATATGATCCAGCAATTCCACTACTGGGTGTATATCCAAAGGAAATGAAGTCAGAATGTCAAAGAGATATCTGCACTACCATGTTCATTGCAGCATTATTCACAATAGCGAAGATATAGAATCAACCTAAGTGTCCATCAGCAAATGAATGGGATAAACCAAATGAGGTGTATATACACAGTGGGATACTATCCAGCCTAAAAATGAAGGAAATCCAGTTCTTTGTGACAACATGAATGAACCTGGAAGACATTAGTTTAAGTGAAATAAGTCAGAAAGACAAATACTGCATGATCGCACTTACATGTGGAATCTTAAAAAGTTGAACTCAAAAGTAGAGTAGAATAGTGATTACTAGACACTGGGGGTGAGATGTTAGCCAAAAGTTACCAAATTTTATTTATATATGAGGAATAAGTTAAGAGATCTATGGTGTAACACGGTGACTATAGTTAATAACAATGTATTATATTTTTGAAAATGGCTGAGTCAATTTTGTGTTCTCTCCACAAAAAAAAAAGTGCTAAGTGTGTGAGGTAAATACATGTTACTTTGCTCAATTTTAGCCATTCCACAAAGTATCCATATTTTTAATCATCATGTTATACACAATAAATACACACAATATTTATTTGTTAAAGGTAAAAAAAATCATAAAAAATATTCTACCTGGGAGCAATATCCAAGCCATTTATAAGTACTCCACCCAAGGAAAAGCTGCTTGTTGCACCAGTAAGTATTAGGAAAATGACAATGCCATAGAAGCTGGAACTCAGGTAAGGCAGGCATACACTAAAGATTGCAGGAAGGAGAAATCCTGGGGAGTGATTCAGACAACATAGTCAGGTGCATCCTAAAGATGGAGATGAAGTATCTCCCAAGTGCTTAAAAAGGCTGTTGCTTACCTGCTGCAGTGAAGAGTTTACGGACAGCAATTACGCTGAGAATATTCCTGACCAGGAAGAAGTCTGATAACTGACCTGCTAGGATACCACAGATGCAGGCAAACAAATTGGGAAGGGAAGACAGGAACCCATTCTGAAGAGGAACATTATTTTTGGAGTGAGTATGATGGGTAAAGCAGTACTGACACACAGAGTAATCCCTATGCTAAAATTTAGTATCTAAAATGTGTACTTTCATATAGGAAACCATCAACATACAACACCAGAATTACTGCTGGGACCACACTACCCAAAAGAAAGAGAAAAATAGTTTTGAGGTCAGTAACATTTGTCATAATCTGTCAAATCTTCCAATTTCAGTATCATGAAACCTAAAAGCACTGGATAATAGAGAAGGAAGGCTACATTGGGCATCAGAAATACTGGGCTTGGGGAAAATGATAGAGAGGATAAAGATGACAATTATGGACATACGTATGGTGCTTACACTGGACCAGCTGCTACTAATCCTTGCAACAACTTCATGGTTTCATGAAGTGTAATACTGAGTCAGAGAGACTTTATGAGACCTTACTGTTATGCCGGCCTCTAGGCTGGTTTACTGGAAGTTCAGTACAGAATGCCGCAAAGTGGCAAGCCCAGATAGACTCCATTTCTAAATGAGTCTTGTCTGGTTATTATGGTATCAAACAATAGGAGGTTGCCTGTATCAGTGATTCTCCAAGCCAGATAAGCAATGGGTTTGCCAGTTCTTCCAAAGCTAGACTTGAGTCTTGGCTTCATAACCCAGACTCATTGCCTTACCTTGGAGAGAGGATTGCTAAAAGGTTGGCAGAGTGGCAGGGTGTGGCTAAGTGATTTTCAGGGGGAGGCCCCCAGTCCCTGTAGGGAATGGTGGTGTTGAGCCTTAGTATACAAAGGGAGTCACACAGTGAATGGGAGACAGGGAATGTGTGGAAACAGAGATGCATGTGTGCTGTTGCTGGAGTGCTAGACACTTATGTCTACATCAGTGTCTTCTGTTCTGGGCAATGTTCGTATAAAAAGCAGAAACAGTGAGTTTCCATGTGAAGAGCAGTATCCAAACAGTATAAGGAGCTGGCAAGAGCTGAGACTAAGGTCATTAGAGACAGAAAAAATGTACACAAAATCTTCCATGAAGTTAAAAAAAAAGAACACATGGTATACTTACCTCTTTTATATTAACATGAAGCATGGAGTCAATGAAAATTGAAGTGTACACTGTCATGATGTTATTTGACCAGAAGAAAGTAAAAGTACCAATGGAAATAGCCCAGACTGGAAGTGATTTAAGCATTGCCTTGATCGGCAGAGATTGTGTACTTGAGCTGACCTGGAAAGAAATTCATTAATCATTAGCACATTAGAACAAACTGGAACATGTTTAGTTTGGAGTAGAATCTTGGAGATGCCAATATAGAGAACTGTGTTCTACCTGCTGAACCAGGGAGGATGTGATGTATTCCTTTTCACTGATGCTTATGCATGGGTGGTCCTTGGGGTCATCATAAACAGAAGGAACCAGAGAAGACATAGAGCACAGCCACAAGCACCTATCAAAGCAGAATAAGTTAGAATTGGAAGTTTCTGTTTGTAGTGGATCTTTGTCAAGTTGGGATTTTTCAATGTATTAGTCTAAGAAACTAGACCTCCTTTATCTTTTATGAGACTTTGCAACAAGGCTTATATTTTTCACAGTCCTCCTTTTATCTACAGGGACCTCTCCCTACTAGATGAGTTTTACAGAAATGTTGGTAAGCCCTATGCCCTTTCCTGATCTCCTATCCTCTGCATCCCTCCACTCATGACAGCTGGGCCTCCCTGCCCTCAGGCCCTCTTCCTTTCAAATTCTTCATGTGTTCCACCATAAGAGTATGGCACAGCTGAGCCTGCACAGGGCTTGACAATTGCCCATTTTTTTTAACGTTTAAGTTCAGGGATACATGTGCAGGTTTGTTACATAGGTAAACTTGTGTCACGGGGGTTTGCTGTACAGATTATTTCATCACCCAGGTATTAAGCGTAGTACCCATCAGTTATTTTTCCTGATCTTCTCCCTCCTTCCACCTTCCCCCTTCCTATAGGCCCCAGTGTGTGTTGCTCCCCTCTATGTGTCCACACGTTCTCATCATTTAGCTCCCACTTATAAATGAGAACATGTATTTAGTTTTCTGTTACTGTGTTAGTTTGCTAAGGATAATGACCTTCAGCTCCATCCATGTCCCTGCAAAGGACACGATCTCATTCTTATTATGGCTGCATAGTATTCAATGGTATATATGTACCACATTTTGTTTATCCAGTCTATCATTGATGGGCATTTAGGTTAATTCCCTGTCTTTGCTATTATCAGCCAGTTTTGACAGCTTAGCCTCAGCCATGTTCCTGAGATACAACCCAGGCTTCAGGGATTATTGGAGTTCTATAAGAGTTTGACAACTTGTTTCTTTGAGTTTTTTATATTAATAACTTGACCATGAGGACTGTCTGTTGGGACAGGACATAAATAGTTCTCATCAATGAGTCTTCCAGAAGACTTGCATTCATTTGACAAATATTGATTAAGTGCTGATTATAGACTATGCACCTATTTTAAGTACTGGGGATATAGCAGTGAATAGAACGTACAAAAATCCCTGCCTTTATGGAGTTAACTTTGTAGTGGATAAAAAAGAAAAAGATTATTCAATCAACTGCCCCAAAATTCATATAATACTGTTTATTATCTCTTTTTCAAAATGAGCAAACTGAGGCAAGGAAAGATCAAATTATTTGTGGGACAGAAATGTTAGTGAGTGGTAGTTTACCCTCAAGCATGAATTATATTGTCCAGAGAGAAATTACAGCCCTAGATGGGGAGGCTGGGGTGGAGCTCTGATGAAAGATAAGAGTTAATGGCAGGTAGAAGAGGATAAGTTGGTAGAAGAGACTGAGAAAATAAAATGGCCATAAGGATGAAGTCCAGTGTAGAGAGGGTAGAGCCAAAGAAACTAAGATGAAAAGGAATGGTCTGGAAAGTTTAATAAAGAATCAAAAGAAAATGCTGGAAATAAAAATACTATAGTAAAAATAAAGAATGCCTTTGATGGACTCATCAGTAGACTAGACATGAGCGAGAAAGAATCAGTGAGCTTGATAAGATGGCAATAGAAATTTCCAAAACTGAATTGCAAAGACAATTAAAAAGACAGAATGGGCTGGGCATGGTGGCTCATGCCTGTAATCCCAGTACTTTGGGAGGCTGAGGTGGGTGGATCACCCGAGGTCAGGAGTTTGTGACCAGCCTGGCCAACATGGTGAAACTCCATCTCAACTAAAAACACAAAACATTTATCTGGGCGTAGTGGTGCACACCTGTAATCCCAGCTACTCAGAAGGCTGAGGCAGGAGAATCATTTAAACTCAGGGGGTGAAGGTTGTGGTAAGCTGAAATCACACCATTGCACTCTAGCCTGGGTGACAAGAGCAAGACTCTGTCTCAAAAAAAAAAAAAATACCAGAAGAAAGAAAGGAAGAGGGAAAGAAGAAAAAAGAAAAAGAAAGAGAGAAAGAGAAAGAGCAAGAAAAGCAAGAAGGAAGGAAGGAAGGGAAAGAAAAAATTAGAAAAACACTTAAAGCAATAATTATGGAGAATTTCTTAAAATTAATAATAAACCTCAAACCACAGGTTTTGGAAGCCCAAAGAATGCCAAGAAGAATAAATACAAAAACAGTTACAACCTGACATAGTGAAACCAAATGCCACCAGTTTTTTAAGAAAGGGAATTAATGACTATGTTTTTTAAATTTTCTCTTTTTTTCTCTTTCCCCTTTTCCTCTTGCTCCTCATTTCCAAATTAGCCCTTCAGAAATTTAAATATAACCTTTCCCCCTCCTCCCCTAACCAGACATTCTCTATAGGGAAAATTCTTCTAACTATGTACTCCAAGACGTAGCTCTTGTCCAGAGGTGACAGTCAATTGCACACAAATTGTCAGGGAACTTTCATCTCTAGGGTATGGCCTAGGAACTTCCATTCTCCAGGGGTGGCTTTGGAACTTTCTTCCACCAGGAGGGCATATTTAAAGCATGCTTTTTCAGTCACTTTTTCAACCTACTTTTGCCCATGAAAGTGCCACCTCAACTGTGCAGTCGATAACTGCCTGGTAGCAAGGAGACCCCTATTTTTGCACTTTTTTTTTTCCACCACTTCAACTCCAAAGGTGAAGTGGCACATTTAAGCAAGTAACTTTGTGTCCCTTCCCCAAGCTAGCTTTGGAATAAATCCACTTTTCTTGTACCAGGCCCAACTCTTGTTAATTGCACTCTGCAAATAGTAAGCAACAAACTTGATTTTCAGTTACAATATAATATTCAACTTCAGTAAATCAAAGACAATTTTGAAAGATGCCAAAGGGAAAAACAATGACCTGAAGAGTCAGGTTTAAATTTAGAATTCTGAAGACTAATCTCTGGCAACCAGTTTGAAGTTTGACCTGTTCCTACCCAGATCCATCCCCCACATCACTAGGAACTTTGAATGGATATGTGTGGAAATCCTTGCCTTCCCCATTGTGCACCATTCATATCTTCTGCAAATAGTGCCTCCTACCTCCCTTGGTCACTACCCAATTCAACGAATATTGGGAAGAGCTCTGCTGGTCTTTTCCAGTATAACCAATAACCTTGGTTCTGTTTAATCCAGACATTCCAGTTATGATTATTAGAAGGAGAGTCATGGGCTCTACTGAGGCTACTGTCTTGGCGCTTGGCCTAGGAAGAGAACCTAGCTAGAATGGGCTCTCTACACTGCGGAATCCAGGACAAGGGCCCTCTTGCCTGGGCCTCAGGTCAGCTCTGAGAGAAGCCATAAATGAGCTTGGCAACTGCTGTGTTTGATGGCACAAACACTAGTCAGATGTGAGTTAAGGAGAAAGTGAGAGGCTAGGAAATGTAGGCAATGGGTACAGACAGATTATGCAAAATAATTTCAATGGTCAAAGGGAGGTTACTTGTGATGGAAGACAGGGGAAAGGGAATCCTTTTATAGATTTGAGAAGAGTTAAGTAGTTTGCAATAGTCTTTAGGAGACAAATATAGCAGGATGGCAGGCCATTTTGAGTG
Organism: Ateles fusciceps; assembly: GCA_036589455.1. Lineage (NCBI taxonomy): Eukaryota > Metazoa > Chordata > Mammalia > Primates > Atelidae > Ateles > Ateles fusciceps. The sequence goes on from JAZHEH010002605.1 coordinate 6,698,179, forward strand.
CAAATGTAAGTCTGTGACTCCATTTGCTCTATTTGGTAATCTCCAGCAATTATCAGCTGCTTAAATATAGTCATTGTCTTATTCTTTAAAACAGTATCTATTCAGATTTGTTTGGCCTTTTTGGCAAGAATATTCAAATGGAATTTTAAACAATCTTGGTTTTAGTTTTTCCTTTGCCGCTAACTTGGGAAGTTAATTTGACACATGTGGGCATCATGTAATTTCTAGTTTTATCACAGAGCCACCCATGATAACTGTAAGTGGCATACATTACTTTACATGATCTTATAGGAATACAACATAAATATTAGATATCATCTAACCCTTGATTAGCAATCCTGGGCAGCATTATTTATTGAAAAGTTTTCCTTAAATGGAGCTGAAATCTTACACCCTACCCCTGCAATTTCTACATATTTGGGTTAGTTTTATAATTCAAAACAGGACTGCATTTTATTTATATGACAGTCCTGCAAGGTATCTTCTCTCAAGTTTTCTCTTCAGGCTAGACATTCTCAGTTTTTTCAGCCCCTTTCCTGATAAGGGGCTATGTTTCAACATTATACTGACCATTGTCTACTACTGAAGACTAACACAGTCATTAACAGCAATGGAATTTTGAGGATGGAAGATGTATTTTCAGATTATGGCTCTGTTGTCTGCTCACTGTGTATATTGGATGTCTTCTGATTGTCCCCCTAGTGTACTCCTCACCCTTCTTCACTTTGCCTTGACTACAGATGACTGACTTGAATGAACATCAGTTGGCCCCCATGTCCTCTGCTTCCACCTGGATTTGGCCAACAGAAATTCCAGATAGTGATGAGAGGGAGAGAATTGAGTGAAATCCAGGTGCCTTTTCAAACCCTAGTTATCTCCATCCTATGATTGCCTCAATCTATGTGTCCTTTTATAAAAAATCATGAGTTCTTTTAAGGCATCCTGCTCTGTAGGACTCTCTCCTAATGGATTCTGATAACTGCTCCCTTGCTTGACCCCTTTGGATGTGGGGGATGCTAGATGCTACTGGCTCCTGTATTGCTAGCCCCAGGTAGCTCCACTATCCCTGGGATTCTACCACATCTCTTACCTATCTTTTTAAGTGATCACTTTGTAAATAAATTATTCTGATTTTGCCTTAAGTATATGACTTTGGGCAAGTTACCTAAGCCTTTTGAAGTTTCCTCACATGTCAAATGGGCATAATAGAACCTATCCACATTTTCTTATTCACAAACCTGAAAACTTTTGCATCTAAGAGCCAAAAATTATTTTATCACTTATTCGTAAATCTTATTTCTGTATAGTTTTTTTGTGTGTCCTAGTTTGCACAAATTTCATTTTTGCTGTGAAAATTAATGTGTTTATTTATGGGATTGTGCTCCACATCATGCTTTGAATGTTAAGTATAAAAGGTAATATCTTTCTGAAATCTGTAAAGTTATTTGCTCTGATCATCTTTTTCCTGGCAAGTTTCATATAAAAGCATATTTATCTATAGCACCTACATTATAGAATTACAAAAGTTATGTACAAAAATACATGTATAGTTATAAGCATCATAATGCCTTGCTTGTGACAGAAACTTAATGAATGTTGACTTTTCTCTTTCACTCAATGGGGTTCATGATTTTAAATATTAGTTTTATATGATTTTTATACAATTTTATATGAATTAAAATTGAATTATGTGAAAATTCAATTTTATATGCATTTTGTTATTTTATATTGGGTTTTAATGTTTAAATTTTTCTTAGATTCTGAATAATAACTAGGATTTTACAGAAAGAGACTCACCAAAAATATAGAAGACCATGGGCCAGCCCAGAGATTCACAAATAACTCCAGTCACAACCAGGACAATAAAGGGTCCCAATAAAAACCCTAATCAGAAAGTACAAAGAATACCTCTAATTAATGCAGGCATCTGAAAGTATAGATAATGTAACCTCACTATAGCAAAGAACAATTTCCTGTGAAATAAATTTGTGTAGCATAACACTGATCAGAAGAAAATAATAAAATATTTGCTTTTCTCTCTTTTTCTCTGTTGTTTGAGATAAGAATGCCTCTTCTCCATTCTATACAATTTTCTCATCTTCAAAGCAAGAATGCTGAAATAGATGATTTCCAAAGCCCTTGACAGTTCAAAACACACATGTTTCTTACGGCTCTAGTGAAGAACATAATACAATGAGATGAAAATGGGATTCAAACATTCTAGGCTCTAAGTCTTTACCTGATGCACTCACAGAAGTAAGTCGGCCTCGTTCCAGGGGAGGAGCCCATTTGACATATATTTCAAATTGGGCTGTTCCAACTATCCCCTGAAATGAGAAAGTTTTGACATTTAATCTCTAACACTTTCTATGAATTTAAACTCTGTTCAGTTTTAGCATTATTTTAATACCTGGGCTGCTCCCTGAACTGTTCGACATACAATGAGCCAAGCTTCTCCAATTCCAGCTGCTGGTGGGATGAGCAGGCTTAACACAGAGCTAAGGCATAATGCAAAGCCAATTATTTTCTTTACAGAATATATTCTAGAGAAGTATCCAATAGGAACTTGGATGATGACGAAACCATAGAAGGTAGAACTCAAGATGATTCCCTGGATATCTGGACTCCAATTATACACAGGGTTCTAAAAGACAAGCGGGGACACATTGAGTCACTGCATATCATAAATTTACTGTGATATTTAGGGATTTAGGGAAACAGTTCTTCTGGCTCACCTCATGTAAAGTAGCTCCCCCTCTTACTAGTATTCTTTAACCCAGGACCTTCTTTATTCTTTTATCAGACCATTTTCTCTACTTATTTACATTTTACCGTTGGAGTAATGTAAAGTCCTTACAGCCAAGGACACCATCCACAGCATAGACGTTTAATGTTTGTTTCTTGAATGTTGCTAAACTACATGTAAACTCCTCCTGCATAGCATGCATACATTAAAATATTTAATTTCCTGTACTTCATAGTACTGCTTACACTACAGTTGTGAATTTCCTCTTGCCTGTTCTCTTTCTCTGAGGTGTCCATTAATTTAAGCTCATTCACAAAACCACTTTTCTCCTTATACATATTGCTCCCAGAGGGAAAGTTCATGACAGAGAGAAGATAAAACCATGAAGAGGTCTCAACCTGAGCTGTAAAAATAACTACACAGGACAGTTAAAAGGAAAAGGCCATTTCTATTCTTTCACTTGGCTCTGATGTGGCATACCTTTTCCAGGAATGTATTTGTTTGTCCATTCCTAGGTTAGAGGGCCATCTATAGTTTTTTTGGTTTTTTTTTTTTTTTTTTTTTTTTTTACATTATTAAAGAATGATAAAAGAAAATTCTAATATTGAATTTATTGTTGAGATTATGAGGGAGAAGGTTGCACATGTTTTTGGACCCACCAAACAGAAAGAAATCTTAATGGTAGTAGGGGAGGACAGGGTAAAGTTTATTTGGAAGTGTATAAGATAGTTGCATTCTCTAAAGTTTCTCTGTCAGTTTCATAATTAGGAGGAACATATTAAGTAATGAAGGGTTTCCTGAATAAACAGTGAATGTGCTGGTGTTATTTTTGGCTGAATATTAAATATAATAGCTAGGAATCCGTATGTTTGTTGTCATCAGTATTATCCCCTCCATTCCTCTTTTTCTTTCCTTTTCAAGTCCCTGTCACCCTATAGCTGTAGCCTCTACAGTGTAATATATCTCTTGGATGGAAAATGACTTCCATGGAGAAATCTGGGAGGAGTGACTCTCCAAGGGTACCAAATAATAACCAGTAAGCCATATCCATATTGTAGCCTGGGTGCCAGGGAATTTCCAGATCTTTTCCATTGAGGGGGAAGGGGGGCTACCCAGAAGATGAAGCAGGTTTTGTTTTGTTTTTCTTCTTTTTAATCACAGGCAGCATCAAGGAAGACAGTACCCACCCTTACCCATATCAGGTGGGCCAGGAGGCATTTGTTCCACTCTCCCTGTGCACGTGAACAGATCACTTAAAATCATGGATAGTATTTCTTATGGCTTAAAGCAATCACTCTCCATAGCAGAATGTAGAAAATAAAAAAAGTTCACCAGAATTGGTTTAAAAACCTTGAGCTCAGAGTGTAAAACCTCAGTTTATATTTTTCTGTTCAATGCATTAACTGGTTACCATTGAACAATGTATTCCACATATAAATGACTCTATAAATCTTAGAAACAAATATATATACACATTTGTATGGGTCATATAAATGAATAAGAAATATATAATACCTCAATGAGGAAAATGTATCAAGGGTATCAATAGATAATTTATAAGAGAACAAAACTGAAATGATCAATAAGCATAGATCACAGAAGTATACAAATGTGTAATCTCATTAGTATAAAAGAATATCTACTTTAAAGTTATGGCAGAATTTCTGTCAGGTTGGTAAACTTTAAAAAGAATAGTAAGACATTCTCCTTGACTTTGATGGAAGAGGGAAGACTGACTACAGAATATTCCTCATTTATTTTCTTTCTTATCTTCTTTTCTATACTCAGTAGTTCTTACTGGGTTTAAATATCTGTGTGTGTCTGTTCTTCCTTGTTTTTCTTGTTATTTCTTCTTTTTTTCTAAAATGTTCTTTCTGACTTTCGTAATCCTTTGTTGTCAGTTTTTTTTTCATACATCTGTTGTCTGAGCATAGCCTCCTGTGGTCTGGCCGTGTCTACCTTGAGTTCTTGTAGATACTGTGGTATGGTGCTCCTTTCATAGCTGTAATTGCTTTGCTAATTTTTAGGTTACTTTGTAATATTAGACTATAATTTAGATATGCTTTGAGGAATAATTTTCTGGTGTGTCTTTCTATTTGGAATAATTATGTATTCTATTTCTTCATTTTTAAATGTAGTACCTTATATAGCAGTAAACTGAATTGTGGCAGGAAGTTTCATGGGATGGCAAAAGGTTTTGTGGGGTGGCGGGTTGATGCATGTCCTGGAGAAATCTTCCAAATTCCATAGCTCATGAGCTCCCTCCTCTTTAGAGCTATAGTGAAGGCTCTAAAATACAACTCCTATGAGGAACCATTTCTCTAGAATACGAGGTTCTCAGTACTTAAACCAAAGCACTGGAATACCATAAATATTTAAGAATATAGTTCAAAACACATACATAAAATAGATTTTAACAGATTTTTGATAATCGGCACAATAAACTTTATCTATATATATATATACTTGTGAAGTGTAACCACAATTAAGACAGTGAACATATATTTTATCTCCAAAAGCTTCCCCCCTATTTTTTTTGTAATTCCTCCCCTCCTGCTCTCCCCCATTACGGATCTGCTGCCTGTTGCTGTAACTTAGTTTTCATTTTCTAGAAGTTTTATATTAAGGGAGTCCTATGTATGTACTCTTTTTGATTGTCTAGCTTATTTCACTTGACGTAATTATCTTAAGTTTTATCTATATTGTTCTTTATGTCAGTAGTTCATTCTGTTATACTGCTAAGGAGTACTCCATTTTATGGATGTGCCATAGCTTGTTCATTCATTCACCTACTGATGGACATTTAGGTTATTTCCAGTTGTTTAGCTATCAGAAATAAAGCTAGACAACATTGTTCATAGAACATTTATGTACAAGTCCCTGAATGGACATATGTTTTTATTTCTCTTCAGTAAATAACTAGCAGTGGAATGACTGTATCATATAATAGGTTTATGCTTAATTTTTTATGAAATGACAAAGTGTATTCCAAAGTGGTTGTACCACACTGCATTCTCACCAGCACTGTAGGAGAATTCTAGTTCCTCTACATTCCTGCCAATACTTTATATGTGCAATCATTATAATTTTAGCCATTTGAATCAGTGTGTAGTAATTTATCTTTGTAGTTAATATTTGTCTCCAGTGTCAAATGATATAAAGCATCTTTTCATGTGAGTATTTTCCCTCTGTGTATCTCCTTTGGTGAAATGTCTGTTCACATCTTTTTTCTATTTTTTTGTATTGGGTTGTGTTTTTTAATTGAGTTTTGATAGAAGTTCTTTATAAGATATGATTTGCAAACATGTACCCCTGCTGCTGGCTTGTTTTTTCATTAAATTAACAGTATCTTAAAATGTGATGAAGTCCAGTTTTATGTTTGTTCTTTTTTATATCTTGAAAAATCAGTTGTTCATATGTGTGTTAGTCTCTCTATTATATTTCATTGATCTGTTTTCTGTCTTTACACTAATTCTACACTGTCTTGATTACTATAACTCTGTCTCAAAATTAGCAGTAGGTAGTATTAGTTCTCCAACTACTAATTTTCAACGAAGATTGAGGCAATTCAGTGGAGAAAGAATAGTTTTCTCAAGAAATTGTAACTGTATGTCCATATGTAAAAAAAGATTTTTAATGCAACATATACCAAAAGTAATTTAAAATGAATCATAGATTTAACTGTAAAATGAAAAATTATAAAACTTCTAAAACAGAAGAATTCTTTTGATCTTGGATTATGCGAAGATTTCTTATATGCAATAACAAAAGCACAATCCACAAAAAAAATGTCAAAAAAGTTCTTCAGGCAGAAGAAAAGTGATATAGCTAAAAAATGTAAGTCTACAATTAAGAAATAAGACCATTAGAAAAGAATAAATGAAAGTGGAAAATATTTTATTTTGAATTGATCTAAAAGATAACTTTTTGTTGAAGGAATGTTTTGAGGGTTTATAACGTATAGATACATAAAATGAATAACAGTAGTCACAAGAGATGGGAGAGAGGAATCAGAAGTATTCTGTTACATGAAGCCTTCATGATACATGAAATAGTATAGTGTTATTTGGAGGTAGATTTATATTATTAAAAATGTATATTTAAAAACCCATGGAAGCTATTAAAACAGTTTTTTAAGTGTAAATAATATATCAAGAGAGGAGGTAAAATTCAATCATATAAAATGCTCAGTTAAACCCAGAGAAGGCAAAATGTGAATGAAAAAAAATTTAACAAAGAATACATTTAACAAATAGAAAATAGTTACCAACTGTGTATTTGTCTATTCCACCTTTCAGTCCTCACAGTGTTTGCCTCCTATATTGTGCTGCTCTGTTGTTAGGGATACACATATTTAGAATCATTTGTTTTTGGAGAATTCACTCCTTGTCATTGGGTAATGCCCTCTTTATCTTTGGTTATTTACATTGCTATAAATTCTGCTTTTTCTAAAATTAATATAGCTACTTCAGTTTCTTTTGATTCATGTTTTCATGGTTGCATAGTTTGCATCTTTTTTCATTTCTTCTAACCTGCGTCTTTGTATTTTAACAGGATTTCTTGTAGATAGTGTATTTGAGGATATTTGTTATCAATTCTAACAATTTCTGTCTTTTAGCTGGTGTGTTTAGAACATTCACATTTAAAGTGATTATCAGCATAGTTGGATTAAAATCTACCATCTTTTAACGTTTCTTTTGTGGTAAGCCTGCTGGCAGTAAATTCCCTCCATATATATAAATATATATATATATATATATATATGTCATCTACTGATGGACATTTAGAAGTTGAAAGACAATAAAGGCTTTCTCAAGCTATAACTGTAGCTTGAAATTTTATAGTCTTTCAATTTTGTCAATAATTTTATTGAATATAGAATTTTAGATTGGCAGGAGTTTTCTTTCTTTCAACACATTAAAGAGTTCACTTTTCTCTCCTTGCTTGCATGGTTTCTGATAAGAATTCAGCTGTAATTCTTTTACTTGTTCCTCTGTAGGTATTTTCTTCCTCTGGTTTTACTGAAATGTTCTTTTTGTCTTGGTTTTCTGCAATTTAAATGTGGTATGCCTAGGTGGCTTTTCTTTGATTGTTTTTCTTTTTGTTTTTTATCTCATTTGGTGTTCTCTGAGCTTCTTGGATCTGTGATTTGTTGTCTGTCATTAATTATGGAAAATTCTCAGCCATTTTTTACAAAAAATTTCTTGTTTCCTATTCTCTCTGGCATTCCAGCCATGTACATGTTACACTGTTTGATACTGTCTACAATTTGGGAATGATCTGTTAATTTTTTTTTTTTTCATTTTCGTTCTCTTTGCATTTCAGCTTGGGAAATTTCTTTTGACTTATCTTCATGTTCACTAATTATTTCCTCAGTGGTGTGAAGTCTACTGATGAGTCTGTCAAAAGCATTCTTTGTTATAGTTCTTTGATTTCTAGTATTGATTTTTTATTCTTTTTTATAGTTTCCATCTCTTTACTGACATTACCTATCTTGCTTTTATTTTTCCTGCATCTGTATCTTCTGGCAGATAACAACTGACTGTCTTCCAAAGATGAAATTAATGAAACATTTAAATGTCCTGCATGTCCAAAACTTAAATAAAAAATGTAATGTGTCTTTACCTTCCACTTCTGGTTTAAAATGCTTTCCATTTTTTTTCCTCTTGTCAAAATTTCTTGATTGTAAAGAAGTCCTAACTCTTGGGTTTTATTCTCTCTCACATAGAAGGATTTACACAACAAGCTCTTCAGAAATGTTGAGCCATACTTTAATCGTGGAATATTTTATTTAGGTCACTACTGGCAAAGTAGATGAAGACTTGAGCTTCTTTTTCAATTATATTGTCATATCGATACAATTCAATCTCTACGCAAATTAGTTAAAAAGACAGGCTTGTAAACATTTGAGGATGGGGAAAATTATTGATATACCTTTATATTATCCAGGGGCTCCTTTGTGGAGGTGTTGGGCAAACCATGTGGATCTGTACTATTCACCATGACTACCATTGTGAGGTTCAGGCATGTGCGTTGTGCCATTGTTATAACATTACAACAGTGCAAAAGGAAAGACAATCCATAGCGAAAGGAACAGAAAACTGGAGCTACAAAGTAGAACAGAGAGTCTCAATTGTTGACACAGCTGAGATAAAAACATACGTTAACTATAGGAGGGCCATTCAGAAATTTGGAGCCCATAATATAATTTAAAATTGTATTGTACTTAATGGCCTTTGTGAATTACTATATAATAGGAAGATGTGTGACTGGTATAGTAATACCATATTCTCCTTAAAATTATAATGCCAACTAGAAATTCCAAGAAAATTAAGCCAATCTTCCAAGTTCTTTGGCTCATGTCCACTTTTTTAAAAATTCATTTATTATACTTTAAGTTCTGGGGTACATGTGCAGAACATGTGGGTTTGTTCCATAGGTGTACACGTGCCATGGTGGTTTGCTGCATTCATCACCCTGTCATCTACATTAGGTATTTCTCATACTGCTATCCCTTCCCAATCCCCCCACCCCCTGCTATCCCTCTCCTAGCCCCCGACCCCCCCGACAGGCCCTGGTGTGTGATGTTTCCCTCCCTGTGTCCATGTGTTCTCATTGTTCGACACCCACTTATGAGTGAGAACATGCAGCGTCTGGTTTTCTGTTCTTGTGTCAGTTTGCTGAGAATGATGGTTTCCAGCTTCATCCATGTCCCTGCAAAGGACAGGCTTATGTCTACTTTTTAAAAGACCCTTTAAAAATACTCTGTGTTACTCTTGAAAGTAAGTCCCCTAATAACAATGAAGTCATTTTCTGTCAAGAAAACTATTCCTTTTCCACTGTTTTAAGAATACTCTGGTTGAAAGACTCATATATGCTCAATGTGGAGAAAAATGGCATTTTAAAAAATGTAATTACTTACTGATATAGGCTAATCAGTTGGTGTACAGCCAAACAAGTTCACTGGTGGAAGAAAGTAGGAAGTCCAGAAACAAATACACATATATGGTTAACTTTTTAAAAATAAATGTACTAATGCAATTCATTGGAGAAAAGTAAAGTAGTTTTCAACAAATGGCATTTTTTTCAAGAGAAATATAGGTATATGTCTATAAAACAGTATGTACAGAAATGTTTATAGCAGCTTCATTCAAAATAGCAGAATGTTTGGAAAGAATGGACATACCATGGTATGTTAATACAATACATATTACTCAGAAATAAAAGGAAGACACTGCTTATACACAACAATCTGCATAAATCTGGATGAATTTCAACAAAAACATGCTCAGTTAAAGAAGCTAGAGACCAGACAGTATATACTATAGGAATCTAGTTTTACGAAGTTCAAAAACAGGCAAAGTTAATCTATGTGGCCCCCTCCATTTCCAAAATCAGCAATGGGAATCTACTTTATGTTGAATCCCTCTCACACTTTGAATCTACCTACTCTGTCTCTGACCTGTACAACAAGATTTAAAGGGCTCATGTGATTAGATCTGTCCTACCTGCATAATTTCCCTATTTAAGATCAACTGATTTGGGAACATTACTGGGAGAAAGTGTGTATACACTAGGGGCTGGGAATCTTGGGAGTAAACTTAGAATTCTTCCTACTACAGTACACCATCTGGCCCTTGACTCATGTTCCTCCTACATGCAAAACATATTCACCCCATTTCAAGCTTCCCAAATTCTTCATCTTATTACATTATCAGCTCAAGTTCAAAACCTCAGCAAAATGTCATTAGCACAAAGTCCAAAATCTCATCATCTAAATCCAGTTGTGAAAGAGACACCTATGATTAATCCATCCGAGGGCACAATTTCTATCTGTGCGCTTGTGAAACTAAAGAGGCAAGTTAAATGCCCCTAACACTCTTACCCTGTAATGGTGGAACAGGTGTAGGATAAAGCTTCAGACAAGGCGGGGTGGGGGTGGGTGGTGGGGAATAACAGAGAAGAAAAGGAGTCATTGATCCATGAAGGTTCTGAAGTTCAGCTAGGCCAGTGTTGGATTTTTCATGAGGCCTGGAGATAATTCTTGTGGCTCTTGGCTCTACCCACTGGGCTCTGGGCTGTATTTTCTGTATTCATGGTTCCACCCAAGAATAAAACAGGAGCCAGGAAGCTTGGGAACCATCTTGGAATTCTGTCTACTGCACATTTATAGTTAATTAATAATTTTTTATTGCAAATAAATATTAACTTCATAAATAGATTTTTTATATCAAATGAAATAATTATACAGTTTTTCTCTTTAATTTGTGTAGAGTGACATGTATACATTTTCTAACATTAAGTTACTCTTTCATTTTGAGGATAAACGTGACTTAGTGGTTGCTTTTTTAATGTTTTTATAAATTCTTAGATTTGTGGTGTTAATATTTTATTTAGGATTTTGTATCTTCATAATTTTCATAGGGCTATTTTGCTTTATATATTGGAAGCTATTTTATTAGATGTATAAATTTTTTATGTCATCCTATTGAATTGAATTTTATATCATTTTGCATCATTCATATAGAATTGTTTGAATTAGTAAAATATTGTAAACAAATTAGATGTCTACAAATTAGTGACCATTTAAATAAATTATAATATATCCATCCATACTTCAGCTCTAAAAATGCTGAGGAAAAATCTCTGCCTAAAATTGTGGAATACTCTTTAGATAAACTGTTAAATGAAAAAAAGCATTAGTACCCAACAATTAGTTGCCTGAGCCTGCTCCATTGTTAAAAGATAAGAATATTAGATAAAATATATTTAAAATAAACCATTTCATTAAAAGCATGGGTGATCTAAAAGGAAAGATGAAATATTCAGGCCAAGGGCTTAGTGAAGATGGGGGCCTCAAAACATAAGTTGAGCATTGAAGTCAGATTTTTCACTGTGCACTTTTGATCTTGGGATTTTTTGGCCTTTCACAATATGGGGATAACAGAAATGAAATACCAAGGTCCTAGAATGGGATAGTATATAGTAGGAGACCCTCTTCTAGAATGCTTAGATGCCAAAGACTTACAAGGTCATTGAAGGATGAACACATTGCTCCCTAACGTTGTTAGTGGACTGCCAAGAAATTTTGTGCCATATGCTCTTAAGAGCTGGATAGAAAGGGGTAAAAGAACACCCCTGAGAAATTTAATCATCAGCCAGCACTTCCTTTGACTTGCAGCCTAAATTCATAATCTTAGGGAGGTGATTGGATCTAGAAAGCTATTGGAAACCTTGTACAAAAACACCCCTGCAGGAGAGAAAAAAGCCTCTATGTGGTAAAAGTGAAGTCATTGTCACCATGTCAGAAAGGGGCTCATCGTCTTAGTCATTTAGGGGTGCCCTTTTGAGTTTTACTGATTTCTCTCCTTCACATTGCTCCAGGAAGTCCATAAATTATGTCTAAACAAGTTTTGAGTCAAAAAGAAGACCATAAGGGGAATTCTGAAGAGTTTGGGATTGACTAACAGTAAGAATACTGCATATCAAACTCATGGACAGAGTAAAATGTGCATCTGTAAATATATATTTATCAAAAAGAGAAGAAAGAATTTAAAAACTTGGAAACTGAACAAAGGAACAAACCCAAAGAGTCTAAAAGGAATTAAATGCATAAGGGCAGAAATATAGAAAAAAAATATATATAGATAAACTTCGAATGCAGATGAAATGGACAACTTAAGCAAAATAAATATCAAAATTCATACAAGAAGAAATATATAATTTAATATGCTCATCTCGTTTTTTGGGATTTTCTCCCCTATGACATGGACACAACGCTAAGTCAATAGCAGTAATTCATTATTGTTGATACCCTACCCTACCTAAAATAAACAGTTTATCTCAAAAAATATTCAGTACACATTTATCTGTTGATGTCCAAGAATGCAGGGACTCAAGAACATTCATCCTGCCTTACTTCCTCTTACAGATCTATCTCTTCTCTCTGGAGATGGAACCAAAATAGCCCAGTTTTTTCTGATATTTTCTACCAAATGATAAACTGACAAGTGCACAAAAATGAAAATAAAGTGTGAGCAACCAGAGTATGTAGAATCTTTTTACTTGGGCTTTTCTGATTCAAAACCACAGTAGGACTGTTTTTTCCCCCTTCTTTTCTGAATATTTTTAAGACCCCATATGTATTTCACAAAAATATTCTTCCACGTAAAATCTGTGATGTAATATTTAAGAAAGAGAAAGCAGATACAGTGGAACAGAATAAAGTGCTACCTTTTTTGGGAGGCAACTTGTTATCCATGTGCATACACGGCTGAAGTTGCTTCTCCTCTTGCTGAAGGGTTTGGCCTCCACTCACTGTGAGTGCAAAACACAGTGATGTCAGCATAATGTAGACACTACCCAGTACTCCTCTCTGGTTTAAAACTGCTTCAGAGAGAAACTTGCTCCATCACAGCAGTGCCCATTCACCTCCATTATGTGCTCCCCTTGATATTTATTTCACTTTTGTGATCATTTTGGTTGATTAAAAATATATGGAAGACCTGAAAACTACAGAAAGCAAACAAATAACCTTGCCAATCAAAAATTCTAAATCCAATGATAGTATTTCTCCAGAGTGAGAAATGAAAAGAATCCATTGCCAGTAGACCTCCCCTATAAGGAACATTAAAAGAAGCCCTTCAGGCAGGAGGAGATTGTTATAGGTCAGAAACTTGGCAGTACAAAAAGAAAGGAAGAATGTCGGAGAAGGAGCAACCAAAGGTAAAATAAATTCTTTTTTTCCTCCTGTATCTTAATAGAGCTAAAAGATAATATCTGCTTATTGACACTACCAACTTAAGCAGAGGCTAATTGTTCTTTATACTTCCACATGTCCCTGTCCATATCTTTAGTTTCCACGGATAGAGCAGTTACTGCTGCAAAGTTTTATGGCAGGAAGCTCAGCAGATGAATCAGAATGGAGCAGTCTCCTATCAGGCAACGCTTTATAGTCAGAATTCAGCACCAATCTGTGCTCGTCAGTCTAGACCTGAGAATTTTACCATATCAGATTATATGATACCTAGTGCTTCAAAGATACCTAAGTCCTGAGATTGGATTTGCAAAATATTTTTGAATGAGCAATTTGTCAACCATCATTATCACACATTGGAACCTCTTCTGGGGCCACTCTTTATTTCAATACACATATACATACACACCACACACACAAACCACCCAAACATATGCACCACGTACATACCTACAACAGAAACACATGATATAAACTGCCCTTATGTTCTCCACACATATACTCCACACACACATGCAAACCAAACATATAAACACGTTACAATACTACATCCTCAAAATGGAAGGACAAACTACAAACACCACACACATAACCACACGCACACACAAACGATGGGCACATACACACCAGGCACACACAGTGTGCCATACACATTACAGACACAGCACACCACAGCTATACAAGCATCACACATTGTACAACACACACAACTCTTTCACTGTGTCCCTGTGAACCTCACACTGATTGCTAAAAATATGTTCTTTTTTCTTTCTCTTGTGAAAAGCCTTGAGAAGACAGGGCATATTCCACCCTTCCCCAAATTTTCCCCTATTGCTAAGTACTTTCAATCACATCTTTGCCAGGGAAGGCCCCCTTAATGGCCCTCTGGGGAATTAACTGATTGCTTATTTCATTTAATCAGCCTCTTATATAAGTGAGACTAACCTGATTCGGGACAAAAAAGTGACTTCTTCTGCTGTCAAGACTTTTCTCTCAACTTTACACAGTGTCGACTTTGTAGTGTTACCAAGTTTAGCCCCCATAAATCATTCACCAATTCTTTTGACATTACTATGTCAAAGTTAAAAGCTTAATTTTTAACTTTACTTTTACCTTTTCCCTAAAGCTTCAGGGAAGGAGTGTGATTCAAAATCATACAGTGGACTAGAAATCTGGGAATTTGCCAGTAATTTCACGGAATAATAAGCAGACATCCTTAGTCTCTCTCCCCCGTCCAGGAGGTAGAGCTTGCCTGCCATAAGTGCTCTCAAGATTTCTTTATTAAGGATGGCTCTGGGTGTACAATGCTGTTCTCACGGGAATGTTGTGGCTTTCTAAATTCTCCATAAATGCCCTGTTAAATTTTTACTTTTAATTCCTTTCCTTCTTTTCTCCCTCTTTTCTTCCTTTCTCCCTCCCTTTTTATTTTCTTTTTTCTTTCTTGCTTTCTTCTTTCTTTCTCTTTCTCTTTCTCTTTCTTTCTCCTTCCTTCCTTCCTTCCCTTCCTTCCCCTTCCTTCCCTTCCTTCCCTTCCTTCCCTTCCTTCCCTTCCTTCCCTTCCTTCCCTTTCTCCTTCTCCCTCCTTCCTTCCTTCCTTCCCCTCTTCCCCTCACCCTGTCTCCTCCACACTCGTCTCCAAAGGGCGCATCTGTTTGACATTAAGCATACTCAGAAAGAGGTACATTTTACTGAGGCATGTCCTCTGGAAGGTGTGGCTTCTCTCATGGCTCTTCCTGCAATGACTATAAGTGCTGGTTCAGCTGCTTGGTTATAGCAATATCCAGAAATATTAAAAAAAAAAAATAGAGGGATAGGATCTCATTCTGTCACCTAGGCTGGAGTGCTATGGTGTGATTATAGCTCACTGCAGACTTGAACTCCTGAGCTCAAGGGATCCTTCCACTTCAGCCCCCTGAGTAACTGGGATTACAGGTGTGCAACACTGTACCCAGCTAATTGGTAGAGACAGGGTCTCGCTGTGTTGCCCAGGTTGATTTCAAACTTCTTGCCTCAAGCAATCCTCATGCCTTGGCCTCCCAAATTGTTGGAATAACAGGAGTGAGCTATCAGGCCTGGCCCTAATACTTTTAACTTAGAACTCTTCGAAATTAATCTGTTAATTAGTTAAAAAGTCTAAGCCCTAAAATCTGTGATTTTCATTATAGATAATTTATTACATACTTAACAAGTATTTTTTTATTATGCTTTTAAAGTGCCCATTAAATGTTTGGCACGTAGCAGATGCTCTGTAAATTGAATCAGTTATTTTTCTTCCTCTAAAGAAATGTTGTAAATCTTTAACG
This sequence comes from Ateles fusciceps, assembly GCA_036589455.1. NCBI lineage: Eukaryota > Metazoa > Chordata > Mammalia > Primates > Atelidae > Ateles > Ateles fusciceps. Next base: position 6,713,984 of record JAZHEH010002605.1, read on the forward strand.
CCTTTGCCCAGGAGACTTTGACGTTGTTATTCAGTTGGACTTTTTTCTTTTTCAGAAGTCCAGATTCTGCTCGTCCTCTTCTGTGTGCTACAGAATGTTTGTACTACTTGTTTTGTATCATGCTTGACAATTTCTGGCATTTTCTGAAAAAGGGTCCCTTTTGGTAATTGAAAGCTTTAGGTCAGCAGTTGTTTAATGTCCATGTGTTAAAAAAATAACACTCCCAATTGCCGTCAATATCCCAGTTCTGGGTACTGATTACCTAAAGGAAAACCATCTTTCTGTTTTTCCGGCCCCAAAGCTTTCTGCTGCTCTGTGAGATTCTTTGAAATTGTTTCTTCTGGATTCTGTGTTTTATGTATTGAGTTTTAAAATTTATCATCTTATGGAAATGTTTAAGCATACAAAAAATGTAGAACAGTTTAAGATAACCATGTACATATTAACCCACTTCAATAATTATCAGTATTTGGCCATTTGAGTTTCCACATTCAATGGTTTTTTTTTTTTTTAGCATTTTAAAGTCAATTTCAGACATTGTCATTTCTTCTATAAAACATTCAGCATGGCTATCTAATTCATTAGAGTTTTAAAAAATATAGCTAACATGCTATCAGCACATCTAGTAAATAAAAAATAATCCCTTAACAGCATCTAATATCCAAACATTATGATCCAAGCAATTTCCCAATTGCTTCAAAGTTATGTCCTTTACATTTATTTGATTTCAATGAAGATTAAAATAGGATCTACATAATGGCACTTAATTGTTAAGGCTCTCTCGTCTCTTATTTTATAATGATCCCCTCTCCCAGTTTACATTTGCTATTACTTAAAAACAACAACAATTAAAAAAAAAAAAAAAAAGGAAGGGTCCCTTGCAGAGTGTCTGTCATAATTGGTTTGGCTAATAGCTCCCTTTTAGGATCCTTTGGTATGTTTTTTTATTTCCTTACATCCTGCAAACTGTGAGGTATATGTAGAGGCTTGGTTAGATTCAGCACAGAAACACTTCAGAGGGATACTGGATGATACAGGGTACTATTGCACCCTGTTGGGAGGCACATAGTAGCAGGTTGTCTCACTTTTGGTGGTAGTAAGATTAATCAGTAGGTTCAGATATTCTTAGCCTGACTTATTCATTAATAAAGTTTTCATCATCTTTTCACCTATGGCTTTTAGATACAGTTAGTAAATGTTGCTTAGATCCATTATTTGATTAGAAGTTATAAAATGGTGATTTCCTAATTCTATCATGTCTCCTTCATTTACAAGCTAGAATTTTTTTTTATCAAAAAGGAAATTTACCTTATTATACATTTGGTAAGCTGGAAATACAGATTTAATAGGAAAGTTACCATAATTACTTGACAAAGTTCTGGAATAAGTTAGTGTCTTAGCAAGGATGACAAAGTACTATTATGACCTCATGAATTTTATTTGATATGTTACAATCTATTGCAGTTCTTATTCCTTTTTGATGCTCCAGTTTTACCTTCTTTAGCCAGTGGGAGTCCCTTCAAGCTGGTTTCCATGTCATTATGATATGACTTGTGGTCTTGAATAGCTTTCTTGTCTTCCAACACATAAAAAACTTTCCAGCTTCCTCTTAAATATTTTCTATTCTCGGATCTGGGCTTTCTTGAGAAGTGCTGGCTCCTTTCAGCAGAAAATAACGTTTAGAGACCACACTCTGAGAACTAAGTGCTCATTGTTCCTGGGTCACATTGCTTTTAGATGTTTTCAGTGGAAAAACTTGAAAAAGGTATTTTTTGAAAAGAAATTATATATTTTTTCCTTATATTTCAAATTCAAATTTAGGATTAGGGTTATTTTCAAAATTTCTTTTGATTTTGTAGTCTTACATATTTCTCTTTTGTTGAACATCATTGTTTCCAATGAATATACTTTTTTGCTTTATTATAGCCTACCTATATTAACCTGAAAATAATACTAATAGTATTGCCAAAATAACTGCTGCCTTCCTCAGAAACAGATCCTGAGATGCAGACTGATGTTAAAGTGATGTAATGGTATTTTCAGGAAAACAAACTAACAACAAAAATAGGAAGGAGGTTGGGAAGTGGGCAGGGAAAGAAAGGAGACCAAACAAGGATCCAATAACAAGCCAAGTCTAGAGGAAGGTAAATTTGGACTAATCCTACAAGAGAGCAGTGGGAACAGTGTAGGCTGCACCTCAGATTTGTCATAACCAAAGGTACAGAAGTTAGAGTATTTACATGCCAGTACCCATCAGTGGTTGTCTACAGGGTGTCAGGTTTTGAAGGGAAGGCAAGGGTTAAAGACATACAGATGGAGAAAGAGAGAGGGTGGCTTAAGAGCAAATGAAGGCTTTATGCCTAGCATTAGACCCACAGAGGTGGGAGACCAGCTTAACGTGAGAGCCCACTGCTGCTTACACGCTGGGGCAGTTTATAGGCCTGGGCAGAAGGAGTCTGGTGGGGGGCGCAGCCTGCTGCCTGGGAAAATGTTGATTATGTGTTCACGGGCGAAGTTGTTCTAACTGTTGTTCCGGCTGAATGTGATGTTCCTTGCACTTTTGTGCTTTCTCCCAGCAGAATATGGTAAGACGCAGGCTATTTCTTATGGCCCAAACCCCCGTGCAATGTTTCACTTTGACCAAGCTCTGAGAAATGGTGGTGCAGGAGGCTTACAAAATGGTGCAGTTTGGACTAACATTCTTGCTTTCTATTTTAATATAAAAGGAAAAGGGGGCATTGTTGATTATCTGGCTGGTTCTTGCTGAATAGGGGTGCTGTTATCAGGGTTGGGATTTTGAAGTAGTTGGTGTCCAACTTCAGAGTTGTTTTCCTGGAGGCGCTGTTATGGAACTTGGTGGAGGAGAAGAATGGCATCAATGTGTTTCTGGGTGGTTGCCTGGACAAGGGAATTCAGCCTTCGGGGAGATAAAGCAGGATATGAAGGTGAGTACACATGGGCCAATTGTTAGTATTTAGAGGAGGGAGATTAGGGGCCCTAAGGAAGGGGTTACCCAAGGCATCCACTTTAGGAGGGATGGTCCCTGCTACCAAGAGTTAGTGGCTTGATGTTGGATTTCTGCAGCCCTGTTACGGAGGCCATGGGCTCTGCAAACAATGCCAGATTAATTAACATAATAAAAGCATTCTTCTTGGAGATATACACGTGTTCCCCCTTTCAATGGTTAGCAGGTCTAAGACCCTTTGGTTTTGGAGAATGACTCCTGCAAGGGAGTTTTTCTGCTTTTGGAGGCTTGTGATGGAAGTATGCATGTCCTCTACAGTATTATAGAGGACTGTAGATATTTTTTTAATATAGAGAAGTTGATATACTTGCTATTCCAGTGCCAAGTGCAGCAGAGATGCTTAATCCTACTACCAGAAGAATGGGATGTAGAGCCCATTTAGTACAGGTGGAGGAAGGTGAGACAGAAGCTACCAAAGGAACCTGGATAGTCTTGTTGTTTGGCAAAATGCTAATGTTTGGAGATTAAAACCAGGGTGTACGTTCTTGACCAAATTGCCGGCAGGCAAAGATAAAAGTTTGTGCCACACAGAAAGAAAAGACCAGGGGTTGACAGGCAAAAGTTGTAAGTAAAGGTAGAGAGCTATGAGAAGATAGGGGTAGAATCCTGGACAAATTTTTGTTCCAACATTTTCTTTTTTTTTTTTTTTATTTTTTATTTTTTATTTTTTATTTATTTATTTTTTTAAAGATGGGGTTTCACCATGTTGACCAGGCTGGTCTTGAACTCCTGACCTCAGGTGATCCACCCACCTCGGCCTCCCAAAGTGCTAGGATTACAGGCGTGAGCCACCGCGCCCGGCCCAACATTTTATTTCTCCAGGTTGAATTGCTATTAGCAACAGTAGCCCCTGTGAGGGTCTGATAGGGAAAGTTGGTGGCGGAGGAGGTGAAGGCTGTTTGGTTTTGGAGAGAGAGAGAGAAATGGGTTTTTCTTAACTAATAGCCACTGTAGTCCTGATATAGATTGCAGTTGAGGGAATTGTATGTGCATATTTTCCAGGGAGCACCCTTGGGTTGGATCTTGGAAAGCTGTGCCAGCAGAGCAGGGAAGGGTTGGTAAGAGGTGTTTTATGGAAACAGGATTGTAACATGTTTAGTTTAGAGGTTATAAGGCAAAGGAGGGTGACAGCCCTGTGTGTGATGATGTGGGTGGATTTGATGGGTTGGAGAGAAAGGTGTTTAGCTGAGAAAGATTATAAGCAGGTTTCGGGAATGGATTGGCCAAGTAGGTAAGATGTAGGTTTATTTCAAACTAGGTTTATGTAGTTAGGTTAACAGAAAGGGCTGTGAACTGCTGGATTTGTGTGGACAAACAAATTGAACAGTTGGAAGAAAGAGGGGCAATGTGTGAGGTTGACAACAGGCCTGACTGCCAGAGGTTGGGGGCGGGGACTTAGAGTACTCCACAGACAAAGAAGACAAAAGGAGAAAAAGGAGATGTGAGAGATTGAACTTTTAGAAGGCCCTACAGCCATAGCTCCTGGATGAATGTGAAGAATTGGAGTTGACTATTCAGGGATGTGGGAGGGAATACCAGGAAGGATCAGAAACAAGATATGAGATAAAAGATTTCAAATTGGAGGTGGATAGTGTTATGGACTAGGGCCTTCTGGATTGGCAACTTCTGGAATTTTTGTTAAGTGCAGTGAAGTTGGTCCTGTGAGGGAGGAAGAATATTTTGGGGATGAGGAAATTTCTGGATGTGGATCTGGTGCTCTTTTTAATTTGGAATGGTGTGTCCAGTGTGGAAAGGATGTTAGCTTTGCTGCCATGGGAGTAGCTAGGATAACCTGGTGAGGGCCCAAACACTTAGGTTGGAGAGGGATGGAGGAGTCTGTGATCCAGACCCAGTTCCCTGGTTGTAGGGGCAGTGAAGAGTTTTTTGAGAATGAACTTTGAGGCTGGGGCAAGTAAGCATTAGCATACTGTCTTACTAGATGTGTGATATATATTGCCTCTAAAACTTGATGAGTTTTACACCTTTTTTTTTTTTGCCAAGTTTTGTGATTTTTTCTTAGTCGTAGGAGTTTCAAGATATAACTTGGTCTTTACCTTGGAGGTGATAGTCTGGAAAGATGATAGATGATAGCAGATAGATGATATTTGAGACCACTGGATCGCTGAAAACTTCACTTATGTGGCTAGTCACTGACACTTTGTAGACTTTCTCTCCCCCCGCTCCCCGCACTTGGGAGTGTATATATTTTTGCAGGGCATCCAGTGTCCTTGCTCCTTCTTGCTATTCAGCGTTAGTTAACATAACTACATGCTTATAGTGAAACAATGTGATGTTGCACATAATCAAGATCCTTTTAGATGATGTTGTGAAAGAGGCTAGCGAGTTAACATATTCTTGACAAAACTGTGAAAGGAGTACTGTTGTCTGTCCCAAGTTAATGTAAACTACTTATAATCCTCCTTTCCAATGGCCCTTCCAAAGAACACACTCGCCATATCAATACCTGTATAGGAAGTAACAGAGCCTCTGTTGATGTGTTCCATCTGGCACACCATATGCAATTAAGACTAGCACTGGATCCCATCTGTGGTAGTCCTCCAACATCTGCCACAATCTATTTATTCTGGGGCCACGTTGGTGAGTCCAGTGGAAATACAACAGAGATCACTGCTCTAGCATTTACTAAGTCTTTACAAATGGCATTACTGTCTGCTATTCCACCTGGGATGTGGTATTGCATCTGAATTACTAATTTGGCAGGATTGGACTGTCTTGAGCATTTTCATTTAAGCTTCAATGATATTAAATCCTGAGTCACAGCAGTGTGCCCTCAGATTAACAAGATCTCCCTTATCTGGACAGACCTTCTGCCCCCAAAGCCCTGGTCCCATATTCTAGTCATTCTCTCCTTGCCCCTTCCACTTTAGCAGGGCCAGCACTACACCATTTGGACCATCCTAAGACCTGACTAACTATTTGTCAAGTATTTAGGTTTACCATTTGTTAAGGTATTAGATAAAGTAAGGATAAAATTTGACTAAACAGGTTGGGCATTGTGGCTCACACCTGTAATTCCAACACTTTGGGAGGCCGAGGCGGGTGGATCACGAGGTCAAGAGATTGAGACCATCCTGGCCAACATGGTGAAACCCTGTCTCTACTAAAAATATAAAAATTAGCTGGGCATGGGGGCCCACACCTGTAGTCCCAGCTACTCAGGAGGCCAAGGCAGGAGAGTCGCTTGAACCCAGAAGGAGGAGGTTGCAGAACCCAGGAGGAGGAGGTTGCAGTGAGCCAAGATCGCTCACTGCACTCTAGCCTGGTGACAGAGCAAGACTCTGTCTCAAAAAAAAAAAAAAAAAAAAAAAAGAATTTGACTAAGCAAGTATTGTCTTGTAAGTTGTCTGTATCAGCTGTGTTTTCTGCATGGGGATCTTCAGGAAAAGGGATGATGCCATCACCCAGGATGGGGTACTGGAATAAGGATACCAAGAAGTTTTAGGGTAAATTTCAGGCCTTGACTTTAGCATGAGACTTCTAGGACTTGACTTTAAGTCAAGTGTTTGTCTTTGTGTTTTCTGCTACTCTGACAATGAGATCCTGAGTCTGATCTTCAGAACATGTCTGCATTCTGCTACTGGAGATCAGGATATCTTTAAATGCTGCCAGGGAGATTTCTGACTTTCATGCCACATTCTGATGTTAATTGGCCTTCTTGAGTACATCAGTGGTCGTGACCACCATCAAACAGCCAACTTCAAAGTTGTTGTCATGCCATTTTCACACATTTCTCAAATGCTAGAGGTATTGCCCAAGCCAGTGCCTTCCCTTTCACCTGTATCCTATGTTTCATTCCAATGTACCACAGGAGAGAGTCAGCAATTGTAATGCTACAGCAGGCCCAGGTTATTACCAATGCTTTTACAAACATCAAGGGGGTCCTTGGGCCATTTGGCTTGTCAGTGATAAAACTCTGGAAGATATTCTAAGAATCTGCATCCTAGGTCTTCTTGTGGAAACAACTGGCTTAGGTCAGATTCTTTAGAAGCAGACCTTGAGATGAGGATTCCTGTAAAAATGATTTATTAGGATATATTTCCAGGAAAACCTGGCTGAGGAAAGCATAAGTAGATCTGGAAAGGATATAAAGTAAGGTCCAGTTCAATTCTTAGGGGATTTTGGAGATAGTGTGGACCTTGCTTGCCAAGCAGAAGCAAGGGAGTTAGATCATTTATATCTGTGTAGTGATGACATGACTAAGGGCTATTCTCAGGCAGATACAAATTCCCAGGCACACCCAGGTTGGCAGGCAAAATGACTCCTGCAGTCTGAGGGAGCCCGCTAACAGAAAAAATAGGTTCCAGGTGTTGGGAACAAAAGAAAGCCATCAGGAGCTGGTATGTAGCAAAATGGTAAAAGGAACTGAGGGGATATGGGTGGAGTATTGAGTGTGTGTTATAATAACTGAATACAACTGAGTATTTTTAAATTTTGATGGGAAAGAACCTCTAGATTGATTTATTTCTGCAGTTCTGCACATACACTGAACATATAGTTAATGTGGGGATTGTCTCAGACTGAACCCAGCTGTTTTCATCTCTAATATTCAATAACATCTATACATGCCTGGTGTATGGAGAAGTCCAGTAGAATAGGAGTCACTAGGAACTTCTTCATTAGTGACTAGAGAGTCCCTGGGAATTAGGAAAATCCCTAAGAAACTTCTCCAAAGGAATAATGATGGCAGACACATAATTTCACTATTAGCGATCTAGTAACAATGGCACAGTAAATAGAAAATGGAAGAGTAAAAGTTCAGACCTTAGGATCTCATGGAAGAGAGTGGCCAGCGGGTAAGAACTAAAGGAGTGGCTTTACCAAAAACCTCTCCAAGACATTATAGACAAAGCAGCTGTGCTTGGAAACTCATGCAGTGAATTGGAGAGAGAAAATTGGAAGATGCCAGTGCTTCAATTTAGTTCACCAGATATTCATTAAGTACTGACACTGAAGGCTCAAAGAAAAATGGCTCAGACCGGGAACATCAGGGATTTCAGCTGATTGACAAGGTTAAAGATCTTTCATTTGCATGGACCATTTCTAAGGTCCTAGTGGGAAAGAGGACACTACTGATATGTTTACATAGTCTCATATTTTTGAAAATTTCTAGAAGTAAGATATTTTCACCACAATTGTTTAAAGTTACTGTGTCCATCCTATTGGATACTATGTTGATGGAATGGTTCTTGGAATTTTTTGATATGGTGAAGGGAAAGCTGCAGTGGGAATGTAATTCATTTGGACTAAAATTTGGGATACATTTATGTGGTTATTACTGTTGCTAGCTACCCTGGCATAGGAACAACTTCCTGGAATACTTAAATCATCCACTGTGCCTGTGTAGTGGGATATCCAAATAATGGAAAAGAGTAAATCAAGTGAACATATTGGAATTGGTTTTAAATTTTATATTGACTTTACACACAATCTTGACATTGCAATGATAACACAAAACTCATAAAAACAAGTCCTTCATTAGGATTCCCAAAAATATTTGAGCTTCATTGGAGGCTGAAGATTTGACAGAAGCAAACTGTGACTTGAGTCACATAAAGGCAGTTTTTCCCCGTCTAAATGTGAATCATTCCCCCCATCCCTGTCCAAGGGTGGTATTGCCTGGGGAAACAAAGGTTTCACAATGCATACCATTGTCTTTATATATCACCTAAAATTTTCCTGTCTTAATAAAATAGCTCACTAGTTTTAAACAGTTTACTCTCAGTATCATGTGGATTATACCTATTTAAAAATTCACATTAAAAACGACTAGATGAAAGATGTTGTATTAGAAGCTGTGTATATGCCCAGTAATGATTTTTGGACATGAGGTCATGGGAAGGGAGGTCGGAGTGTATGGATGAAAGCAACAGTAGAGAAAAGAATAACAAGCAGAAATCCATCCTAAGTTGGTACATCTCTGGTCATATGTGTGCTCAAGCAGGGAGGCCAGGTAACTGGATCTTTAATGAAAGAAACTGGTCACTTCTGGACAAACAACCCAAAATGAAGAAACTGAAATGTGATGAAGGTGAGCACATATGAAGAGCAGAAGGGGAACACTCCCTTGCCCTTGGTTAGAACAACAATGAGATGAGTGTACCTATGCAACAATCCTTTAAGATCTACACGTGTACCCCAGAACTTAAATCACAATATAAAAAAATGAGGTGAGACCGACACTTTGAGAGAGAGCCTTCTCAAGATGTTGAGTCAGACCTTGATGGCTGACCCCCAAGTGCCCTCCTTCCTTCAGGATTCTACACTCTGATGCCGTGGCGAAATACCAACTAATGAAATATGCATCCTTCTCTGCTATATTCCCATTTCCTTTACCAAATTTTGTGAAAATATTTCTTTCTCTACCCTCTCATTCCCTTTCACTCACCAACAAACTGCAAACTGACCTGTACACTCATTTATCTGCTAAATGTACCATGAAAAAGTGACCAAGAATTCCTGGTCACAGGTGACTAAGTTCCTTTTCTGACCTCATCTACTTGAACTTCTTCACTACACTTGTTATTGCTGATCAGTCGTCTTTCTTAAAAGTCCATGTTGGCTGGGCACGGTGGCTCACGACTGTAATCCCAGCACTTTGGGAGGCTGAGACAGGTGGATCATGAGGTCAGGAGTTCAAGACTAGCCTGACCAATATGGTGAAACCCTATCTCTACTAAAAGTACAAAAATTAGCTGAGCATGGTGGTGCATACCTATAATTCCAGCTACTTGGGAGGCCGAGGCCGGGGAATTTCTTGAACCTAGGAGGCGGAAGTTGCAGTGAGCTGAGAATGCGCCATTGCACTCCAGCCTGGGCAACAGAAGAGACTCCATCTCAAAAAAAAAAAAAAAAAAAAAGCCATGTCCAGGAGTTTTCAATGAGAATTATACTCTCCTGTTATTTTTCACACTTACACACCTGACTCTTTCATCTCTGATATTTGTAGACATTTCTTTTTTTGCCCTTCCTTAGATATTGGCATTCTGTCTTAGCTTGGCTTATGCTTTTCCATTCACAGGCTCTTCTTGAGCCATCTGGTCTAAACTCAGGTCTTCAGTACTGAACATATGCATTTTTCTCCTATATCTTTTTCTCTAGTTCACTCTCTTTCTGTAAGTTTCAGATTAATGATCTAGCCCCTTGTTGAGCTTGCTGTATGGCTTGAATTATGTTGCCCCAAAATATGTTGAAATCCTAATCCTCAGTGTCTGTGAATGTGACTGTATTTGAAAATAGGGTCTTTGCAGATGATCAAGTTAAGATGATGTCACTAGAATAGACCTTGATGCAATATGACTGATGTCCTTATAAAAACAGGACATTTGGACACAGAGACAGATGTGTACAGAGAAGAGATGATGTGAGGACTCAGGGAGAAGGCCATCTGCAAGCCAAAAAATGTCTGAGGCTACCAGAAGCTGAAAGAATAAAAAAGACGTAGAACAGATTCATCCTCAAAGTTCTTAAAAGGAACCAACGCTGCCAACACCTTGATTTGAACTTCTAGTGATTTAAGATAATAAATTACTTTGTTTGAGCAACTTAGTTGGTGGCACTTTGTTAGAGCAACCCCAGGAAGCTAATACACATGCTCACGTGCTTATCCACTATTACCACTAAGTCAGCATGTCTCAAAGTCAAATCATGATCTTCCCCCTTAAAAGGGCTCATTTTGCTACATTCCCTGGCTTAGTTGTTCAGACCACTCTCTATTCATTCTTAGGTTAGAGACCCAGGACTCCTTGACATCTTTCTTCTCCTGCATCCATCTAGTCAAATATCATGATCTTCCAGTTCTATCTTATGACATTTTTCATGTCTGTCTTCTTGTCTTCATCTCAGCTTTTTCTGCCCTCACCACTGCTGAGGTGAGTTCAGTCCTCACCACTGCTGTGTAGGCCACTGCACAGATGGTCGTTTAACTAGTCTTCTTGATTCTCAAATTAGGTCAGAGTGTTCTATCTAGAGAGAAAATCTGCCCATGTCAGTATTGCTATGATCCCTGTCATATTGCTTGTAGGTTACACCTTGAACTCCCTAACACAGCAAACAAGACTTCCTTACTCTGGCCACTCCCACTTCCCTAAACCCATCTCTCCTTTCCTAACTGATCATGCAGGCAAGTGATTTCCTTCAGAATCCATCCTGCTTCTTGCTTTTATTCTTTTGTACAAGTTGAGCTCCAGTGTAGAAAATCTTACCATAATGCTACTCACTCAACATTTAGCTTGGGAATTACTTACTGAAGGAGATCTCCTCTGTGTTCTTCAGCTTGGAATCAGAACTCACCTGGTCTTTCATGATGCCCTACATGTGTACCTAAAACAGTGTAGTGCTATCAATTATTTTGTCTGTCCTTCACATTAGAGTGGAGAAGAATGACTGTGCCTCCTTTACCCCAATGTCCCAAGGTTCCAGATTCTGGAAAATAACAAGATCTCAGTAATTATTGTATTTATTCAAGCTTGGCCCTCTAAATGCTTGTCCTCATTTTTCACTCAGAACTATTGTTTATCACATTGCCTCTATATGAAATGACCCAATAGCTCTAATCTTTACATGGTGGAAATCAGAACAATGGTCAACCCAGAACAACCCAGTTCCTGAACTCACTAACACCCCACAAATCGTCATTTTACAAAAATACAAATGCATTCATATTTGAGCTAAGTGATTGAGCCACTGAATTATTTGGACCTCAGAAGAAGAAAAATGAGTGACTTACACTGGGCAATTTGTGGACAGTGTTGAAAGTCACAATTTACACAGGAGTAGGCAGGTGGTAGGGAAACCACAAGAGATTCTGGAGAACCCCATAGCTTGAAAAGTAAATGCAAATAAAAAAGGCTGATGGGACAGAGAAGAGAGGAGTTACTCTGACATGTGGAAAGGGCTGCCTTCCAGGAGCTGTGAACTGTAATAGAAAGCCATCTGCAGACCCTAAAGGAGAGACTGTCAGAGGTAAATACTCCCTAACCCTACCTATCTCCCTCAAAAATCTAGCAGAAGCCAATGGACAAGGGAGTACAGGATGCAATCCATACGGTCAGTGTCTGGGGCCTGAGCAGGATGGAAATAAATGGAGACCATACAGAGAAAAACACATGGACGATATACAACCCAATAAATTGAAATTAATGTTAATTTTCACAAACAAGAAATATCATTGCTTTAGTGAGGTTGCTACCCTGGATTAAAACTTTTAAAACATTGGTTCTTGTATCCAGAAATGGAATCTAACATACTGGGTCCCATACAGCAAGCCCTCTTAATCCATTATTTATGCTATGAAGAGGACAACTGTGTTCTTAGTTGTCATTTTATTTGAATTTTTATTCATCTATTTCTCTCAAAGAGAAGTCCGAATAAAAGAAGGAACTGATCTCGTATTTGAAAAGAGCCACAGGAAACAAAATTCTTTTCACTGGTATTTTCATCACGGAAGCCTTGTATTTTATGAAATACTATGCCTAATGACTTTTCCATCCAAGGTGGGATAACTGAGAAAGGAAAATGACATAGAATTAAAAACTTCAAATACTGCTTCTATGGCTGTAACCACACATGAAATCATTATGCTTTACCTTCATAAACGAGTCAGTTTCCTCTCTTTAGCCCAGTCTTGGACATCTGCTTCTCCAAATATGAAGTAGAAGATTACTCCTGCCAGGTTAATGGCAAACAGCAAGAAGAAGACATTCCTCCACCCAAACTCAGGGTCCTGGAGACACAAAACTCCAAGTATAAATTATCCCCTTCATACTTTTCTATGAAACATTATATTAATAGTTCAGATGACAACATTCACTGGTGAGTTTCCATGTAGAAATTCATTTCCTGAAAGTGGCTCGGTAGTTAAGTGGAAAGGATTTCAAAATACATTCAGAATGTTCTTAATAAAGGGCATTTTGGGAACTTTGTGATTAACCTACAGAAATACAATTGTCACTATTTATCCAAGTGCCATACATTTTCTCTTTTGCATGAATCTCGACTACATAAGCTATGCTAAGAATACTTTCAAGATTCTTCTTACGTTGTGCTAGTGTTGTGAAAAGATTATGGGCTTTTGAGCTATGCATGTTTAAGTTTGAAGAATTCTAATTGTTCGTGCTCATAGTGGAAGGACTTATGCTAACAGATTTTCAGCTTAATTTTTAGGAAATGAAAATAATATTCCATTTTTACAACTGGTGTGAGAATCAATAGTTAAATGAGCTTACTGCATATGAAATACCTATGCATACATAACACTTAATGTTTACTTTCATTTTCCTCTTTTTGGCATGATGATGCAAATGAAAATTTTTTAATGTATAGTTATTTACAATTTTCTAGAAATTTTGGGTTTTTCGAATCAATTAAATTTTAAAAGGAACTATTTTATCACTATTTGAAATAGATAACCAGAGAATTACTTACCTTTAATAAAAAGCAACCATAATGAATGCAATGAAACCAAAACACTGTTATTAAATTCTAGTGAAAAGAAAACAATATTCATAGCAGCCTTATTGATAACAGCCAAAAGCTGGAAACAACTCAAATGTTCATAAAAGTACAATAGATAAATTGTGATGTAGCCACAAAATGAGAAACTACACAGCAGTAGAAAGGAATAAACGATTATAACATCCAATGGATGAATCTCAAACACGTGATGGATGAAGAAGCTAGGGTATGTGCTATATGATTCCATTTCCATGAAAGGCAAGAATGGGAAATCTAATCTATGAAAACAGAAGTCAAGGTAAAAGTTACAACTAGAAGGGGTACTGAAAGGAGCACGAAAGATCCATCTGGGTGATGGAAATATTCTTTCCTTTTTTTTTTTTTTTTGAGACACAGTTTTACTCTTGTTGCCCAGGCAATAGCGCGATCTCTGCTCACCACAACCTCTGCCTCCTGGGTTCAAGCAATTCTCCTGCCTTAGCCTTCTGAGTAGCTGGGATTACAGGCATGTGCCACCATGCCTGGCTAGTTTTGTATTTTTAGTAGAGACAGGGTTTCTCCACGTTGGTTAGGCTGGTCTCAAACTCCCAACCTCAGGTGATCCGCCCGCCTCGGCCTCCCAAAGTGTTGAGATGATAGGCATGAGCCGCTGCACCCTGCCGGAAATATTCTTTCTAAAAAAAGACTTTTAGGTTCAGAGGCACATGTGCAGGTGTGTTATATAGGTAAACTCATGTAATGGGGATTTGTTGTACAGATGTTTCATCATGCGGGTACTAAGCCTAGTCCCCAGTAGTATTTTTTCTGACTCTTTTCCTTCTCCTACCCTTCCCTCTCCAAGTAGGATTCAGTGTCTGTTGATCCTCTCCTTGTGTCCATGAATTCTCATCCTTCAGTGTCTACTTATAGGTAAGATCATGTGGTATTTGGATTTCTGTTCCTGTGTTAGTTTGCTAAGGATAATAGCCTCCAGCTCCATCCATTTTCCTGCAAAAGATATGATTTCATTCTGCATACTATTCCATGGTGTATGTGTACTAGATTTTCTTTATCCAATCTGTCACTGATGGGTATTTAGGTTGATTCCATGTCTTTTCTATTGTGAATAGTGCTGCAAAGAACATATGTGTTCATGTGTTTTTATGGTAGACTGATTTACATTCTTTGGGGTATATACCCAGTAATGGGATTGCTGGATGGAATGGAAGATCTGTTTTTAGCTCTTTGAGGAATAGTCACACTGCTTTCCACAATGGTTGAACTAACTTACACTCCCACCAACAGTGTATAAGCATTCCCCTTTTTCTCTGTAACCTCTCCAGCATCTGTTATTTTTTGCTTTTCAGTAATAGACATTCTGACTGGTGTGAGATTATCTCATTGTAGTTTTGATTTGAATTTCTCTAATGATCAGTAATATTTAGCTTTTTTCGTACATTTGTTGGCTGCATATATGGCTTCTTTTTAAATTTTTTAAATTTAATTTTATTGTTTTTTAATGTTTTTATTTCTGTAGGTTTTTGGGGAACCGGTGATATTTGGTTACATGAGTAATTTCTTTAGTGGTGATCTGTGAGCTTTTGGTTCACCCATCACCGAAGCAGTATACACTGAACCCGATTTATAGTCTTTTGTCTCTCACCCCCTTCCCACAACTTCCCCCTGAGTCCCCAAAGTCCATTATGTCACTCTTGTGCCTTTGCATCCTCATAGTGTAGTTACCACTTATGAGTGAGAATGTATGATGTTTGGTTTTCCATTCCTGAGTTACTTCACCTAGAATAATAGTCTCCAATTCCATCCAGATTGTCGTGTATGCCATTCATTTGTTCCTTTGTGAGTAGTATTCCACCACAGCTTCTTATCCACCCATTGATTGATGGATGTTTGGGTTGGTTACACATTTTTGCATTTGCAGATTGTGCTGCCATAAACATGTGTGTGCAAATATCTTTTTAATATAATGACTTTTTTTCTCTGGGTGGATACCCAGTAGTGGGATGGCTGAATCAAATGGTAGTTGTACTTTTAGTTATTTAAAGAATCTCTACACTGTTTTCCATGGTGGTTGTACTACTTTACATTCCAGCCAACAGTGTAGAAGTGTTCCCTGTTTACCACATCCATGCCAACATCTATTATTTTTTGATTTTTTGATTATGGTCAACCTTGCAGGAGTAAGGTGGTATTGTATTGTGGTTTTGATTTGCATTTCCCTCATCATTAGTGATGCTGCATATTTTTTCATATGTTTGTTGAACATTTAGTGGGGGAAAGGATGTCCTATTGAACAAATGGGGCTGGGAGAATTGGCAAGCCACACGTAGGAGAATGAAACTGGATTCTCATCTGTCACCTAATGCAAAAATCAACCCAAGATGGATCAAGGACTTAAATCTAAGACCTGAAACTATAAAAATTTTAGAAAATAACATTGGAAAAACCCTTCTAGACATTGGCTTAGGCAAGGATTTCATGACCAAGAACCCAAAAGCAAATGCAATAAAAACAAAGATAAATAGCTGGGACTTAATTAAACAAAACAGCTTTTGCACAGCAAAGGAAACAGTCATCAGAGTAAACAGACAACTCACAGAGTTGGGGAAGATCTTCACAATCTATACATCTGACAAAGGACCAACATCCAGAACCTATGATGAACTGAAATAAATTAGCAAGACAAAAATAAACAGTTCCATCAAAAAGTGAGCTAAGGACATGAATAGACAATTCTCAAAAGAAGAACGTTTATGTCTTCTTTTGAAAAGAATCTGTTCATGTTCTTTGCCCACTCTTTAAAAGGTTTGTTTGTTTCTTGTAAATTTCAGTTCCTTAGAGATGCTGGATACAAATTCAAAATATTGCCGAAAACATAGCAGGTTGGCATTTATGCATGTAATCATTATCCCAAGACACCTATGCAGCTGTGTGGTTTCAGTTTCAAAGATAGCAATCACTATTTAGTTCTTTGCTTGAGAATGAACCAGGCTTTAGGTCACCAAAGAAATTATTCTGTATTTTTCTTTATCAGGTCCATCTTCATGACAAAGTTACCCACAATTTAAATTTATTTTTCAGTCTTTGAATACATGCTATCATCTTTATAAATGGATTTAGAAGAGCATTTTTGGAGTCCTTCATGACAAGAAAATTGTACCTGACTAAGAAGAAATCCACTGACAGTGGGTACAATGACAGATGCCATGCCCGAAAATCCCCTTGATGCTCCCATGAGAAAACTTGAGTGCCTGTGGGTGACAGGAATGTTCCAATCTAGATCCAGAGATATTCGACAGTACTTCCTTCAGCCCTGATCCATGTATGAATCTATAACTCAATTATATTTTATAATTATATATAATTATAATTAGACAATTATAGCAAAAAGGACTTGCATTGTGTACATTCAAGGAGAGGAATGAAGACAAATCAATAGCCCTCTGTCAACATCTCTGCAAAAAATGGCCACAGGTGTTATCTGTGGTCCTTCCCTATGGTTTATTCATTTCCTAAGTTTGGAGATCCTGGAAAGCTGAAAGCTAAATATTTTTAAGAAAATGTGAAACTGATAGTGAAGATCAGAGTCCTACCTTGGAGCAATATCTAAGGCATTGACATAAATCCCTGACTGACACAATGTGCTTAATCCACATGAGAGCGTCAGAAAGGCAGTTGCTGTGATATAGCTGGAACTGAGGTAGGGCAGAGACACAATGAGTACTGAAGAGGGAAGATTTCCTAGGGAATGAAGAACAAGCAAATTAAACAGTGAGAAGCCTTCTCTGGCTGTTGTATACTTTGCGAATTATCTGACCCTCAGGCTCTGTTCTTACCTAAAATTGTGGCAAGTTTCCTCACAGTGATGAGTCTAAAATTCTTGGTTAGAAGGAAATCTGCCAGATAGCCTCCCACGATACCCGTGATGTAGGCGACAATAAAAGGAAGGGCAGATAGGAGTCCGTTCTAAAGAGAAAATATTGAGTAAATTACCATAATAAAGGCAGTAAGACCACAACTTCTATTGATAAATCACTACTAAACATACTGACATTCTGAAATCATACTTTCTTAGAAAAATCAGTAACCTCTTAAATCATACCCCCAGAAAAGCTACTGGCATGAATGTTAAATATTAGATTATTTTTGGTAATAAAAAATACATTTCTCTAGATGGAATGATTTGTGAAGGCAAAGTAATTGGTAAGCCATGCAAGCAGGAGAAAGGGAGGGAAGGAAACATACTCACATCTCTGATGTTAACATGGTACATAGAGCTGATATAAGTTGGTATGTATATAACCAGTGTGTTAGCTAACCACTGATGGCTGAAACAGCATAAACATATGGACCAAATGGGTAGAGATCTGAGCATAGCTTTGATGGGAAGAGGCTGCTTAGAAGACCTGACCTGAAAACAAAATTACTGGTCAGCACGGTAAGATCTGAGAGATGCTCACACACACTTAGCCACCCTTAAAAATCCAGATTTAAGGTCACAGGAAAAATCCAAATACAAGGCCTTAGGAAATTGTTGGCATCTTTATGTGTACCTGTTGTTTCAAGGAGGATATGATGTATTCTTTTTCTGAGGCGCTTATCCACGGGTGGGAAACAGGGTCATCATAAATCACAACAAACCAGGGGAAGGCAGCAGACACAGCCAACACCTCCTGCAAGCACAGGGTAAATTTGGTAAATGGGCTGTTTTCTGCCTTTTGGGTGGATTTCTTTTATGTTGGGGATGTTTTCTGGTATAAGTTCTGGGAAAAGCTCATGCTCATTTTATCCCTTTTCCATTTCTTAAACAATTCACCCATTTTACATTTCCTGTTTATTCTTGTGTGTGTGTAAATCACAGAGCCTAAAAGTGGCATCACATTTGATATCTCAACATTTTTAATATTAGCCATTCTGATAAATGTGTGGCGATGTCTCGTGATTTTTATTTGTGTTTCTTAAATAACTAAGGATGAGTTATCATTACATCTTTTCATGTGCCTATTTTCCCTCTCTACCTCTTTTTGGTGAAGTATCTTTGCCCAATTTTTAATTTTTTTGGTATTATTGAGCTTTGAGAATTATATACAAATTCTGAATAAAAGTCCTTGTGTAATATATGTGTTTTGCAAGTATTTTCTCTCTGGGATCAGCTTGTCTTTTTATTATCCTAACAATGCCTTTTGATGAGGATACATTTTTAACTTTGATGAGATCCCAATTTATCAATTTATTTTATGAATCATGCTTTTGGTGTCGTATTTAGGATATCTTTGCTTAAATAATAAAGATTAACTCCTACGTTTTTTCCTAGAAGGATAATAGTTTCAAGTTTTATATTTAGGTCTGGGATTCATTTTGGTTTAGTTTTTATATATGATACAAGGTATGGATGGAAGTTCATTTTTTTTTGCATGTGAATATCCAACTTTTGAGTATCTTCTGTTAAGGAGATTATCCTTTCTCTAGCTATTGAATCTTTCTCAAAGGTCAGTTTAGTTTACTTTGTATGAAGTAAACAGAACCATGAGTCTGTGATTCTATTTTGTTCTATTGATCCATTTGCTTGTAACTTTACAATATGTCTTGACATCAGGTAGTGTTAGTCTTACAACTTTGCAATTTGTTTTCAAAGGTGTTTGGCTATTCTAGAATTTTTGCATTTCCATAAAAATTCAGTTTTCAGTACACAGGCCTCACATATCTTTTGGCAGATTTATCCCTATGTTGCATGTTTTTATGCTATTGAAAATGGTACTGTTCTCATTAATTGACATTTGTAATTATTTCAGCTTTTGTATGTTCTGAAAACATCTTTATTTTGCATTTGTTTTTGAAACAGTTTTTTTCATTGTGTCTAGAATTCTAGGTTGACAGTTTTTTGTTTGTTTTCTTACACTATTTAAAGGTATTGTTTCACTGCTTCTCTCTTGCACTACTTCTGATAGGAATGCTGCATTCAGCATTATCTTTGTTCTTCTCTGTATAATACATCTTTTAGCTTTGACTACTTTAAGATTTTCTCTTTATTTCTGGTTTTGAGCCATTTGATTAGAGTGTAATTTGATGTAGTTTTCTTCATGTTTCTTGTGTTTGAGGTTCATTGACTCTTTTGGATCTGTAAATTTATAGTTTTCATCGAATTTGGAAAACTTTTGGCCATTGAGTCTTCAAATATTTTTGAAGAAATGTTGTTGTTGTTCTCCCATCCTACTTCTCCATTTTGGGCACTCCACAACTTACTGATGTTCTCTTATTAATACTATATTGTTCTCTGTGTGGTGCATTTTGGATGATTTCTATTGTTGTTTTTAAGTTCATTAATCTTTAATTGTATCTAAACTGTTATTAATTCCATTCAGTGCATTTTTCATATCAGATATTGTACTTTTCATCTCTGTAAGTTTTATTGGGTCTTCTTTATATTTACTATGTCTCCACTTAACTTACTAACATATAGATTTATGCTATAATGTAGTTATAGTAGCTATTTTAATGCCCTTGTTTGCTAATTCTAAAATCTCTGTCAGCTCTGGGTTGGTTTTGTTCAATTCATTATTCTCCTCATTAAAAGTTGTATTTTTCTCCTTTTCTTCATGTCTGATAATCTATGGTTGGAGCCAAACATTATGAATTATGTCCAGGCGGGGTGCCAGATAGTTTTGTATTCCTGTAAATATTTTTAAGTTTTGTTTCGGGATATGATTAAATTATTTAGAAATAGTTTGCCCCTTTTAGGTCTTGCCATCACCATTTGTTAGACAGATCCACAGCAGTACTTTCTCTAAGGTTAATAATTTCTCACTACTGAAGAACAACATTTATGAGTATTCCATCCAATGACCCATGAATTATGACTTTTTCAGTCTGTCTTATGAAAACAGGTACTATCTCTGATTCTCTGTGAGTACACTCACCATCCTCAGTCTTCACCAATGATTTCCCTTGCCTAGTCTCCAACAGTTTCTTCACACATATAACTGGATCAGTACTCTGCTGAGGACTGCAGATAAGCTGGGTTTTCTCTGCATGCAGCTGTCCCCTCATACGTACTCTATCCTTTGAACTCTACCTGTCTTATTCTTTCCAGACTCTTAGCTCTGTCTCTCCAACTCCAGAGTTTGTGCTAGGCTTTGCCTAAGTGCCCTCTTCTGTGCCATGCCATAGAGCTCACCTCTCACTGATCATTGTTTTTCATTCTCTAATATCCGGTGTCTTGACAACTATTATTTCTAGAAAACAAGAAAAGTCTGTTTTTGTTTTATTTCCAATTCCTTCATTCCAGAAGGTTTATCTAGAGTTTCTTGCTAGGCGAATGTGGACATTCAATACACTTTTATGCTTGCTGCAGGTTTCATAAAGTCCCTGAATTACACTGAATTTTGAATGCTGACCATGCCATATATTCTGAATATACTTTCTTCTAGTCATGATACATTTTGTTTTTAAAATATTGATGGGTTCAATTAGCTAATATGTTTTAGGATATTTGTGTTTAGGTTCATGAGAGATATTGGTCTGTAGTTTTCCTTTTTTGTAATATCTCTGGTTTTGATATCAAGATAATTCTAACCTTATAACAGGAGTCATGAAGTATTTTCTCTTTTTTCTATTTTTCAGAAATAACTTGTGTAAAATTGGTATCATTCCTTACTTAGCCGTTTGGTAAAATTTTCCAGTGAAACCATGTGGGTCTCAGGGTTTTCCTCACTGGAAAACTGAGCTAAAAAACCAGTTTCTTAATTTATGGAATATTCAGATTATCTCTTCCCTCTTGAGTGAACTTTGTTACATGGTGTCTTTCAATGAGTTTGTTAATTTTATCTAAATGTTCAAATTTATAGGCATAGAGTATACTGTATTATATGTCTATTATTTTTAGTTTTTGTAGGACCTGCATTGAAGTCCTCTTTTTCATTCTTGATATTGGTTATTTGTATTTCCTTTCTCTCTCTCTGTTTCTCTCTCTTTATTTCTCTCTCTCTCACCATCTGGCTAAAGATTTGTCAGTGCTATTGATCTTTTCAAATAACTAATTTTATATTGAACAAAATCTCTTTTTTGTTAAAATCTTCATTTCTGCATGTATTTTTTGTTATTTTCTTCCTTCTGCTTGATTTAGGTTTAATTAGATATTTTTTCTAGTTATTTTAAGGCATAAACTTAGATCATTAATTTCAGAACCATCTTTTCTAATATAAGCATTTAATGTTAAACATACCTTTTCAAGCACTATTTTAGTTGCATCCCACAAAATTTGATATATTGATTTTTGATTTTCATTCAATTCAATTAAAACTTTTCTCTTGTATCTTTTTCTTTAACTCGTGGGAAGTATGTTGCTAGATTTTTTAATATTTGGGGCATTTTCAGGGACTTTTCTGTTACTGATTTCTAGTTTAACTTTATTATGTTCAAAGAACACATTTTCTGTGATTTTTAATCGTTTAAACTTGTTAAATCTTATTTTTGTAGGCCATAAATTGTCTATCCTGGTGAATGTTTGAAGCACACTTGAAAAGAGTAAGTACTCTACTGTTGTTGAATAAAATGTACTTCATCTGTGTTCTTATTCTATTGATTATTGAGAGAAGACTATTAAGGCCTCCATCTTTAACTGTGGATTTGTCGATTTCTCCTTACTCTTCTATCAGTTTTTGCTTCATGTATTTTGAAGCCCTGTCATTAGGTGCATATACATTTCAGATTGTTATGTGTTCTTGTGAATTGGTAATATTCCTTTTCGGAAGCCATTCTTGTCTGATATTAATATATCCACCCAGTTTTCTCTTGATTAATATTTCCTTGGCACATCTTTGTTCCCTGGACTCTGTACAGTCCCAAGAACCAACAGGACTCTATCTCTGCTCTCAAAGAGCTCACTGTCCAGAAGGGGATATACATGTATAAACAAATAAATGCAAACTGCTAAGAGGTTTGAGAGTAGAATGTAAAAGCTACTGAAGTGGAAGCTATGGAGGGAGCAGTTGTTTCTTGAGTTCTTTTCTTGTTTTTGAGAAGGAATCTTACTCTGTCGCCTAGGCTGGAGTGCAGTGGCTCAATCTAGGCTCACTGCAACCTCCATCTCCCGGGTTCCAGAGATTCTCCTGCCTCAGCCTCCTGATTAGCTGGGACTACAGGCACATGCCACCATGTCCGGCTATTTTTTTAATTTTTTAGTAGAGACGGGGTTTTACTATATTGGCCAGGCTGGTCTGGAACTCCTGACCTTGTGATCTACCCTCCTTGGCTTCCCAAAGCGCTGGGATTACACCCACTGTGCCGGGCCCGTTTCTTGAGTTCTAATAACTAAATGGAAGGCTCTGGGACAAATGCTGAGGTTGGCAAAATTCATGGTGTTTCATGTTTACTCCTCTCTAAGAAACTTGAGTCTCACTCAGGATGCCTTGCTGCTGTGCTTAACCTGAGACAAAACCCATAGCAGCACCTATCTCTCTGGATTTCTTCCTTCTATGTCTTAACCACTGACCTGCAAGCCTATCCCCTACTGCCTGCAATGGCAGGAGAGTATGCCTGATTACATTGTGATAATAACACATTGTGGTGGGTTACTGGCACTTTATAATAGGCAGAAGAACTTCCAAATTTTTTGATGTCATTGGCTAATTATTTCCTTATATTAAGATATTGTGTTTTTGTAGTATTTATTTGTCTTGACTCATTTCCTTTGGAAAACTATACACAAATATACTTACTGAGGAGAATCTTTCTGAATATGAAAATCTAGGAACTGGGAGACAGTAGCTTACCAAAGACATAGAAGACAAAAGGCCACCCAAGGGTATCAATAATGAAGCCACTTATGAGGATGGCAGTAAAGCATCCCAGTAACATTCCTGCAAAGAGACAGAAAGTAAGTTGTGGGACTCTAGACTTCCACCTGACAAATACCTACAGATTGATAGATGACATATAGCGCAGTGACTCTAAACCATAAGGAGATGAGCCTATTAGAATGCACAAATTTCAAATTTATGATTTAAGAACATATTTTTCTGGCAGTTACCTATAACATAGCAGATGACTGTCATACTTCCTTTCATGTTCTTTTAATTACACAAGTCCTATATGCTTACTGTCAAAGTAAACTACTACAAAGAGCCAAAGTTCCTCTCAGGTGCCTTCCCAGCCATTCTCACTCTTCTCTCTAAAATTGACCATTAGTAACAACGTATTATATAATATATAATTGCATACCTTTTTTTCTGCACACATAAATAATATATATCTACACATAGTCATCCTCTTGGTAAATGTATTTATGTAATATGTAGACAGAAAAGCTAGATTTTTCTATAAATGTGCTAATAACTCTGTTATAATTTTTATAGGTTTTTAGAATGTTCTAATATGGTAGGGCACGTTCCCTTTTTTATCACTTTTTCAAACATTTCTAGGTGATTTTTTTTTTATTTTCCAGATGAACATTAATATTAACGTGTCAAATTCTATATATGTGTATAGGAGTTATCATTTTTAAATACACAGGATCATAATGTTTCTACTGTTTTGTGACTCTGTTTTTTATTCAGCAATTGGTCTTGTAAGCATTTTTATGTCATTGTAGATTCTTCCTAATTATTCTGAACGTTGATGTAATTTATTTATTTCTCCGCAATAGAATATCAGAAG
Organism: Ateles fusciceps; assembly: GCA_036589455.1. Lineage (NCBI taxonomy): Eukaryota > Metazoa > Chordata > Mammalia > Primates > Atelidae > Ateles > Ateles fusciceps. Next base: position 6,738,132 of record JAZHEH010002605.1, read on the forward strand.
TGGACTTGCTAGGTCAAAGTCTAAGATCAAAGGCTATGTGCATTTAAATTTTTGTAAATACTGACAAAGCACCTTACTGGAAGCTGTACCAAATTAAATTGCCAAAAAAAAAATATATATATATATATATATATTTTTTTTTTTCTCATGTCCTTGACAGCATTAATATCCTCAAAGGTTTTCTTGTTGTTGTTGTTTCTTGTTCTTTTGTTGTTTGAGACAGAGTCTTGCTCTGTCACTCAGTGTGGAGATTTCTTACAATAGTGTGATCACAGTTTACTGTAATCTCAAACTCCCGGGCTCAAGCAATCCTTCCACCTCAATCTCCCAAGTAACAGAATGACAGGTGCATGCCACCACATTGGCTGACTTAAATTCTTTATAGAGATGGGAATCTTGTTATGTTGCCCATGCTGGCCTGGAACTCTTCGCCTTAAGTGATCTTCCATCTTGGCCTCCCGAAGCACTGGATTACAGGCGTGAGCCACCATGCCCAGCCCCTCGAAGTTTTTAAAAATTGCCTTTCCAGCCAGGCACAGTGGCTCACGCCTGTAATCCCAGCACTTTGGGAGGCCGAGGTGGGCGTATCACGAGGTCAGGAGTTCAAGACCAGCCTGGCCAATATGATGAAACCCCATCTCTACTAAAAATACAAAAAATTAGCTGGGCGTAGTGGCGGGTGCCTGTTAATCCGAGCTACTCGGCAGGCTGAGGCAGGAGAATCACTTGAACCCGGGAGGCGGAGGTTGCAGTGAGCCGAGATAATGCCGCTGCACTTCAGCCCAGGCAACAGAGTGAGACTCTGTCTCAAAAAAGAAAAAGAAAAAAGAATGCCTTTCCAATATTAATGAAAAGAGAGCGGGGAGTGGTGGCTGATGCCTGTAATCCTAGCGCTTTGGGAGACTGAGGTAGGAAGATCAGTGGAGGCCAGGAGTTCAAGTCCAGCCTGGGCAAAGAGAAAGACCCTGTCTCTACAAAAAGTAAAAAATTATCCAGGCATGGTGGTGCCTGACTGTAGTTTCAGCTACTCAGGAATCTGAAGCAGGAGAATCACTAGAACCTAGCAGTTCAAGGCTGCAGTGAGCTGAGAACGTGCCACTGTACTCCAGGCTGGGCAGCAAAGGGAGACCTATCTCAAAAAAAGTAGAATAAATAATAAAGAGCATCGCATTTTAATTTCCTTTTTCATAGTAAAGTTGCACATTTTTTCCTATCTTTAGGTATCATTTTTATTTCTTCTGTGAACTGTCTGTTCATAATTTTTTTGTCTTTGTTTATTTTGCTTGTTTAATTTTGTCTTAATTTACAGAATCTTTATGTATTATGAATGATCCTCTGCCTGGTGTGCTGGCTGTAATTATCCTCCCATCTTTAACTTTTTAAATGTTGTGTTTTATAATTCAGCTGTAAGTTTGTATGGAACTAGATCTATAATTCTACTCTATAATGACCTCTACATTTACTCTTTTGTTTAGATCTTTTCCCACCCAACAATGTAAAAAAAAAAAAGTCACTTATTTACTTGTGTTGCCTCATTTAAGCCCTAGTAGTTAGATTTATAATTGAGTAAATACAGAGAAAAATTAAATAACTTGCCAAAGGTCACATTATTAATAACAGGGGAAGGTGGTGTTGGAAGGGAGACGGCCTGACCCCAGGCCATAGATACCTGGAGATGGAAAACAGCATCTTTTTCTACCACGAAGTCTACCAAATTTGCATCTTTTCCCTGAACTCTCTGCCTTTGCTTTGATTATAGTGGGGGACAGGTTCCTGCATTGCATCCATCCAAAACCAAGTCCCTTCTTGTCCTCTGGTCCCGGTCTCCTCCACTCTACCCCAGGCTTGGACTCCTAAGAGTACGCATGCTTTCTGCATCCTCACTTCCCTCCTCAACTTGTTAATCTTTCCCATCCACATGCAAATATAGCTTCCTGTGACCCATGCCAAAAACAAAACAAAACAAACAAACATTTCCACCTCTTCAGAACCCCTCCACTTACTTATTCATTTCTCTGCTTCTCTTCAAGGCAGAACTTCTCAAAAAGCTGCGCTAACTGCCTCCATTCTCTTTCTTCTTGTTCTTCCCTTGGCATTTGTCACACACACCTTCCTTGTTTTCCCATTGCTTCATGGGAAGCTTCTCAGAAACTTTGCTGGCCTGTCATTCTCTTCTATCTGAGACCTGAATACTGGAAGGCCTCATGGCTATTCCCTTGGTTTTCTTCTCTTCTCCATCTATGCTCTTTCTCTACGTGGTCTTGTCTAGAACAAGGGCTTTGAATACTATTTCTATTGAAATACTGAGGAATTTTCAGTATGTCCTGTTTTTTCTCATATTGCTACCAAATTCTGAACTATAAGCCAATCTCCATTCAGATGCCTAATAGTTCATGGCTAATACTTGATTTACATTGGCTCATTTTAATGCTTAAATACACACACACAAATACATATACCTGCATTCACATCTATTATAAGTTGATATCACATGTATCAACCTGTCTGTGAGTGCTGCATCATATATATGTTCGTATCTAAAGTATATTTGTTTTGTTTTTATGTTTTGGGCTTTATTAAAGTTATATAGTTATATCATCCTGGATGTCCTTTTCTTTTCTTTCTTTCTTTTTTTTTTTTTTTTTGAGACAGAGTCTTGCTCTGTCACCCAGACTGGAGTGCAGTGGTGTGGTCTTGGGTCACTGCAACCTCCGCCTCCCAGGTTCAAGCAATTCTCCTGCCTCAGCCTCCTGAGTAGCTGGATTACAGGCACGTGCCACCACACTCGGCTAATTTTTGTATTTCTAGTAGAGACGGGCTTCCACAATGTTGGTCAGGCTGGTCTTCATCTCTTGACCTCATGATCCACCTGCCTCGGCCTCTTAAGGTGGTGGGATTACAGGCATGAGCTACCATGCCCGGCCTGGCTATCCTTTTCTAAGACATTGTAATGTGTTTGCTGTAGTATATGAGAATATTCATTTCTACCATAGAAAATCAATAAATTCACCTTATAATACGTTAGTCAAATATTGTAAGATGTGTTGGGTTTGGATTAAAACAAAGTTGTGATATATTCATAGACAGGATTTCTAAGCTGTGTAAATTAAAGGCAGATAATTTACTAAGAATATCATGTTTGTCTTTGAACATAGATATAAAAGGATACGAAGACTAAGAGACAAATAATATTAGTCAGGTAATGATTTTAAACATGAGTCTCTGAACATTCATGAAGGTTTAGAGGCACTCAGTCAGGGGAGCGCTGAAGTTCATGAAATTCCAATGTGGCCAACTCTTTCCAACTCTGTGTTCAGTGACTTGACTGAATCTTGAAATCAGCCATGGTGGGAGTGTTAAGAGCACAGAAACTGATAAATACTGTAAATGAGCTTATTTTTGCCCCTAAAAAGCCTATTTAACAGCACATCACTGCTGACTCAATATTTGTCTGGGCCTAATTCAGTACCCACTGGAAATACCCATTCTGTCCCCATGTGCTCAACAAACACAAAGCAATGGCAGTTAGCAAGTTCTTTAGGGAATGGAGTGGTGGCCAGCAGTACCCATTCTTGTGTCTTTCCCATACAGCAAGTGCATGTCATTGGCCCAGATGCCTTCCCTGTGGACACTCTTGTTTGAACCTTAACTCTGGTTCTTAGAACCACACCATCAGTGGTAAGGGTGGTACAGCAAAAAGACAGAGAAAGAATGTTTGAACACTTGAACATCCTGTATACTCGATTCAGGTTGTGGGATCCTTCTACCTGTGTATACTCTATCTTATGTGGGTTAACTTACCCCATTTCCACTCCTCCCCCTTACTTTTTAGTCTGTGTTTTAAATTGATGTAAGTGTGCAATTACAGCACCTCATTTGATCTGTGATCCTGTCGTTCCATGACCTCTGGGATAGCTTGTCTGGTGGCATACCTAGGCTACCAAGGTATGAAAGCATTTTCCTTCATGATAGACATGCTTTATTCATGTAACATTTGTGTTTCTAAGATTAATCTATTTTGTTTCATGCAGCTACAGCTTCTTCATTTTCACTGCTGTATGATATTATATTGTTTTTAGATTAAAGGTGTTTGGATTAATTTTTCCCATCACCTATTAAACCTGCCTCAAATATTAAATACCAGTTCTGTTTGGTCTGCTCAGTCCCTTAAGTTACTAAGCTCCCTAACTGGCAGCAAAGTTTCCTATCTATAATAGGTGTACATTTTTAGGCTCCCTTAGAAGAAGATACAGTACACTGTGTCCTAGAGGCTGGCAGTACTTGAGCCCTTCCACTACAGGTAGGTGCCTTCTGGGGTAGTCCTACTCCAACCTTATGAGCTGAGCAATCCCATCCACCAGTACAGCCTGCAGAGGAGCCCCAGAATCATCAAAAATGGCAATTTCTGTAAGTTCTACTGAGGAAAGCAGGCAGGTTCAGCTCACTCCACCTGCTGATGGGATTTTCCAGTAGCTTTTTGCTGGGTGCCTTCAGACAGTTAAGGGCTCTATGCTCTCTAAACCAGGTTTGGAGGCCAGAAAGGATCACCTGCGTGGAGTCTTTGAAATAGTCCATCAACACCAAAGATGAGAAAACTTCTGGAACTTGCACCCTTGTAGGCTACTGAGATTCCTCTAGATACTGTCATTTGACTAATTCTGGTTGTTCAGTCTATATAATCAGAAGTGAGAGGAAAGGGAGTTGCCACTTTCTATAAGGTCACTGTCTTCAGTCCGAGTCTTTTAACTTTTCTTTCGTACTTTCCATCTCCTGATTTCCTTGTGCTGTATTTTGAGATAACCCCTCAGTGTAATAAACAAAGTGAATTTTCTTAGTCCAAATTGCAAATGTCAAAGACTAATCCTTCAGAGTTGTGAGGGCTTTAGAGTGTACTGTCAGTCACGATGTGGGTGTGGCTTATTTTCTGGACTTCAATGGTCCCTGCCTTCTTGGTCTCATTAATTACTTGGAGAGTTACCCTTTTTTTCCTCACCCAGCACCCACTTTAGCAATCTCCTGTTTCTTAACCTTACACCATCCATTTTCCACGCTTCTCCAGTATAACTTAGGCTTTTTCATCCAGAATATTCATCCAGAGCACACTGTCCAGGCAGATCATTATCAGAAAGAAGTTCTCAGGACAATTGAGAGCAAATCCAAAGAAGATTAAGTTGAATCTTTACCTTCCATTGCATAATAGTATAAACTCCCATAAGTCAGGAATTAACATATGAAGAGAAAATGATACAAGCTGAAGAAAAAAACATGGATGGAGTTTTTTTTAATAACCTTTCCATTTATAACTCAAAATCCAGATGCCATAAAAATGATCAATTTGACTACATGAAAATACTTTTTAAATGCTCCAAGTCATAGACTAGCAAAGTCACGCCACAAATGACAACCTAGGGAAAACAACTGAAAGTCATGTTACAGGCAAAGGACTAGTCTTTTTAACTTAAAAATACTTCACTGACATTGAGCAGTTGATGAAGAATCACGCAATGAAAAGTTGTGAAGGACCCAGTGGGAGAATGTTTGATTGTAGTGTACCCATTTGGATTACGTGTCCTTACCTGATAAGGCAATGCTGCAGAGTCTGTTTTGTTCATGTGGAAGGCCCCATTTTCCCCAAATTGCAAACTGACCCCCAAGTATTGAGCCCTGAAATTAAAATGATTAGAGTTCTTAATGTGTGGTGCCACGTAGAAATTCATATCCAGCTCAGATTTATAAAATATTGGGTACCTGGCTTAGGCCCTGGACTATTCGAGTTACAATGAGGAAAGCTATTCCAAAGTCAGCTGCTGGAGGGATGCATAGAGTGAGAAATGAATTTGCAAACAAAGAAACGCCAACCACTCGCTTTGTTCCTACTCTTCCAGCCAGGTATCCACTGGGAGCCGTTGCCAGTATGGCACCATAGCTGACAGCACCAAAGATGATGCCTTGGATTTGAGGAGGCCAGTCATACACAGGAGCCTTAGAGAAACAGAGAATGTTGTAATAAACCTTATACAGAAAGATTCTTACATACCCTAAGAAGCTTCTTTAGACCTTTTACTTGCTTTCAAATCACAGTTTTCTCCATTAAGATGTTTTTTGTTTGTTTGTTTGGGTTTTTTGTTGTTTTTTTTTTTTTTTGAGACGGAGCTTCGCTCTTGTTGCGAAGGCTGGAGTGCAATGGCACAATCCTGGTTCACTGCAACCTCCACCTCCCAGGTTGAAGCAATTCTCCTGCCTCAGCCTCCAGAATAGCTGGGATTATAGGTTCCCGCCGCCACGCCTGGATAATTTTTTTGTATTTTTGGTAGAGACTGGGTTTCACCATGTTGGCCAGGCTGGTCTTGAACTCCTGACCTCAGGTGATCCACCTGCCTCGGCCTCCCAAAGTGCTGGGATTACAGGCGTGAGTCACCATGCCTGGCCTCTATTAAAGTTTTTAAACACACATACTGTAGAAAAATAAATATCCAAACAAACAGCAAAAAGAAAAGCACAGATTTGTATCTTGTGTTGCTTACCTTTGCAGGAAGACTCTTTGGGGCTTTATTTAGGCCACCAAATGAGTCAACAGGCAGCCCCTCAGGGGAGCCATTGAGCTGGGATTGAGGGCTTGTGCTGTTGACCATGGCTACGATGGTGATGTTCATAATGACATTTTGTGCCATCGTTATAAAGTTGCAGAAATGTAAGATGAGGGCTATTCCAAAACGAGTAGAACATACAATAGGAACTGGAAATATTATGACATCATATTAGTGCTTTTTAAAATTGAGCTAACATTAAGTTTTTCACAAGATATAATTTTAAAAGTACCTGATCACCTAACGATTTAAATCAGTACTTAAATGACACTTCTATTGGCTTTGGAAAAGGAAGATACAAATTATATATAGCATATAATTTATATATGACATGTCTATTATTCATAATGCACTATATATTATGTATAATATGTATAAATTTCATATATGTAAATATAATGTAATTTACACTTTGAAGAGAGTTGTCCATTGGTATAGATGTATTCCATTCATATCTTCAAGCATTGAAGATATACTTTCATTTAAATTTTGAGATTAAACTCTTAGGAAGATCCTCTCATTAGAGAAATTGATACCCACAGACTATGAAAAAATAAAGTGAAAAATAGTGGAAAGAGAAATGAGCAAGCATTCAAATAATCTCTATTTGTACATCCAGGAGAGATGGCAATTTAAATGCAGAAATATCATTCTCCCCTTTTCCAGATCCCGCCTAAATTGTCTGAAAAATGTAAAACATAGAGCAATCTGCATTTGTGGTTGAAATTAAAGAACTCTTCAGAAGTTAAAATCTGGGAAAAAATCAGTTAGATGAGACTGAATGGTACAAAAGTTTCAACGGTGTGGTTTCTACTCAGCTTCTTAAAAAGTCTTGAGCATTATATTAAGTGAGTAGAAGGTATCCTGGCAGAACACAGCTAACAATCTAATTTGAAGAGCAAATAAAATGTGTGAAGCAAGAAGCTGTATTTATCTGGGCTGAGATGTTTTACACAAGGACTTCAGGCAGGGTAGCTCTTTGGAACTCTCTCCAGCTCTTTCATTTTTTTCTTCATGGGAAGAAAAGGGACTTAGACCAATGAGATTGGGTAGATAAATAGAGGATGTATAGCTCTGTATCTTCTCCAGCCTGCCTGGATGCTGTCTACTCTCCTGCCATGCAGTTACTTTAGCAGAGCAAGCCTGGAGTTGTCCAGTTCACCCTATGCCTGGGGGGATAAATCTGTTCAATGCAAGGGAAATAGCAGGGAGCTGGACTGACCACTCTTCTAGGCCATGTCCTCTAGTCCAGATTTTACTCAATTATTGAACAAAACACTTATCAGTCACCTCCAATATCGGGCCTTGGAAGTGTAGCAGCAAATATAGCAGACAAATAGCCCTGTGTTTGGGAACCTCACATTCCAGAGAGAAGCACAAAATATGAAACACAAACACTAAATCAAATAAGGTATTAGAAGGTGATAAATGCTGTAGAGAAAATAAAGCAAGAAAGGGGAAGTCGTAATGGCATTCCAGAGAGGTGGTCATGCAGCCATCTGGAGAAAGAACATACAAAGTAGAGGGAACAGCCCTGAGGCTGGTTGGAGAGTGCCCGGTATGTTCAAAGAATCAAAGAGGCAACAATGATAGAATGGTGTAAGCCAAAGGTACAAGAAGAGATGTCAGGAAAGCTAGATCACGGGGACTGAATTGTTCAAGACTCATGGGCCACTGCAAGTACTTTGGCTTTTACGTTGAGTGGCACGGGGCCACTGGAGGGTTGTCAGCAGGAGTGAGACCTGATATGACTTAGATTTTGAAAGGATCTCGTTGGCTGCAGAAATAAGAACAAAACAGTAGGGAGGAAGTGCAGGTAGGAAGCTATTGCAATCATTCAGATGAGAAGTGAAGCTATCTAGGATTAGGGTCATAGCAGTAGCTAATATGTGGTCAGACCCCAAATAAATCCTAGCATGGAAAAAACACCAAATACGAGTTTCAGTTTTACTGGTGGATAGAAGACAAGGAGAAAGGGAATTGGAGAAGTTTTTATTCTAAACAACAAGAATGAAGTTGTACTTTCCCAGGAAGAAAGCTCTTTGGAAGGAGCAGGTTTGGGAGGTAGGATGGTCAAGAACTTGTTATTGGACATGTTAGAACAGAGATGCCTCTTAGGCACCAAAGAGAAGGTGTTGAGCTTGTTGGATATACAGTTCTTAAGTTTAGAAGAGAGGTAGGAGTTGAGGCATAACACTGAGAGTTAATAACCTATAAAGGATACTTAAAGCCATAAAAATTAGGAAATGAAAATAAATAGAGAAGAGTACCAAAGACTAACTCTGGGGCTCTCCAGTGTTTGGAGGTTGGATAGATGGAGGAGAGCAAACCTGGACTTTCCTTTGTTTAAAGGAAAATGAAAAGGAATTGGTGGTGGAATAAGAAGAAAACCAGGAGAATGCAGTGTCCTGGAAGCCAAGGGGACAAGAGTTTCAGGGAAGAGGGAGTCAGTAGGTGCCTCAGATATTCCTGTTAGGTCACGTAAGATGATGCCTGTCAAATCTTCACAATAACACTGTGAGGCAGCTATTACTACTATTTTACAGATGAAGAAACACAGGCACAGAGACCAGCTCACAATGTAGCTTAGGTGTCTGTGCTCTTAACTACCGTACCACGTATATATGGTGGCTTCTGTTTTGTCCAGGATGATTCCATGAGAATACTTCTGCTATTAATACAACCCAAGTGCACTCAGCTGTAGGGTTTATGTGGCTCTGTGATGTGGGATAAAGAGGTTCCTTGAGATTAACAAAGGAGGATTCCCCTTATGGCTATGCTATCTTCCATTGACGAAGTACACGTCTTTGTAGTGAATAAACTCAAATGTAGTATCTTTGTAAGGTTTTTTTTTAAATCCGATTTAGCGCTGGTGGTGACTTCCTCTGTCAATCAAATTGACTAATAATTTGTGAGTTCTTGTGGCCTCTGATTTTTCCAAGGTCTTTTGGAATCCTAGGTTCCAAAGGCTACCAAAAAGGGTATCAGCAAACCAACAGACTAACGGCTTACAAATGAGGAGGTTGAACACTTGCCTCATGAAAATGTTGAAAGATTAACTAGAGAGTGTATTTTAAAGGCTTAGCCTGATGCTTGCCAGATATTAAGCGTTTCCTGCAGGTGACTATTTGTGTCCTCAGAAGTTACTTGTGTCCGTTCTGAATGAATTGTACCAGTTATGCCTACTCTAATAGATTGGTGCCAGTGGTGTGCTGTCTGTTAAATTTTTTGTGATCACCCCTAGCTATACAAGAATGTGTGGTTCTGTATGCATGTGAGAAAGTATAAATTAAGAAGCACCTTAGGGTATTCTATTTAACTACTGGAAGAAGGCACTGACACCATGAAATCATAGATTTTTAAACCTGAGAGGTTATATGAATGAATTCAATACTACTGTACTCAGAATCCAGGAAGCTTGTTCTTAAATTGATGTGACAGACAGACCTTAATGTAGCCCCAGTGATTACTACCTCATGATATTCTCACCTTTATATAATTCCCTTCACTTGTATGGGGCCAGGACATTTCACTTGCTTGTATCCAATAGAATATGGCAAAGGTGACAAGATGTCACTCCCATGATTACATGATGTTATAAAAGACTCCATCTTAGCAGATGAAAGATAAACGCTCTTCATGTGGGCTTAATGAAGTAAGCAGAAAGTTGGAGAGGTTTATATCATAAGGAACCATAAACATCCTCTAGGACCTAAGAATGGCCTTCAGCCAAAATCCAGCCAACAGCCAGCGCCCTCAGTCAAACAGCTATAAGAAAATGAATTTTTCCAACAACCTGAATAAGCCTGAAAGTAGGCTTTTCCCTAGTCTACCCGTCAGATAAGAATGCAACTTGAGGCACGGCTCCCTGGCTCACGCCTGTAATCCCAGCACTTTTGGAGGCCGAGGCGGGTAAATTGCCTGAGGTCAGGAGTTTGAGACCAGCCTGGCCAACACAGTGAAACCCTGTCTCTCTACTAAAAACACAAAAAAATTAGCTGGGCATGTTGGTGCATGCCTGTAATCCCAGCTACTAGGGAGGCTGAGGCAGGAGAATCGCTTGAACCCAGGAGACAGAGGTTGCAGTGAGCTGAGATCCCGCCAGTGCACTCCAGCCTGAGCAATAAGAGCAGACTCCATCTCAAAAATAAATAAATAAATAAATAAAAAGAATGCAACTTGATCAACCACCCAATTGTAGCCTTGTGAGACCCAGAGAAGTAGAACCAGTTAAACCAAGCCGTGACTGGAGCTTTGAGCCACAGAAACTGTGAGATAATAAATGTGTGTTGTTTCAGGCTACTATGTTTATGGTAATATGCATGCAGAAATAGAAAATGAATACAGTTGGCAAAAAATAATAAAGGCTAGTTGGATGACTATACAAGAATTTGGTGGGGGAGTAAGTACTGAAAAATACTTGCATTACAAAATTTATCATGAGAGTAAAGATAAAACATTACTGTACTGAAGAATAAGAATACGTAGAAAAATCTAAGGAACAATGAAAAAACATCCAAAAGAATCATACAATGTGTAAAGGATGTTGTGGCAATTAGTGGGAGAAAACTAGATGATGTAATTAGTACTGCTGAGATAATTTGTGAAATAAATGGAAAATACTATTGGAGCAATATGTTTTAAATTAAAGCATAGATATAATGCAATAATACTGCATTTTGTCAAACTTCAGTCACCATTGATACATCTATTTTTGTTCCACTAAAAATCAATTGATCAACTGATTAACAGATCAAACTGAATAGGTCTGAAACTAAACTCTTGAGCTCTACACCTCAAAACTTCTGCCCAGAGTCTTTCCTGGTTCAGTTGATGGAAATCTCATTCTTCCAAACACTTTGCAATTTTTGATCTGGAATGCACCGTTGTCATCATATTCAAAATGTGTGTAGAATCCAACAACTTCTCACAAGGGCCGCGGTTACTTTTTGGCTTAGAGCTGATTCCATGTGGTTCTGGCTACCAATGTCTCCTGCCTGAATTTCTGCAGTAACCTTTAGCTTTGGTTCCTTGCTTCTAATCTATTCTCAATACAACAGTTGGAGTTTTGTCATCATACCACAAATAAAATCACCTCCTCTTCTGCTCAAAATCCTCCATGTGATTTTATTTTTGCTTGGATTAAAAACTAAGGTCTCTGTAGTGGCCAAAATAAATAAAATGTGTAAATTCTTTACCTTGCAATTTGCATTTCTTGGGAATAAACCCCAAAGAAATAATTCCATATGTGGACTAGTGTTACATTAAATAATGTTCACTTATCAACTTATATATTGTATAATAACTGACATACATAGTTTATATACATCTAATAACCAAGTAACATATATAGTCTGTATATAGATATAATAGCCGAGTAACAAAACAAAACCTCACAAATTAAATATACAGCCACAAGAAGATTTTTCAGCTAAATAATACTTCATCTATTGGATATGTTGGAATATAATATGTATCATTTGAGAATCTATATTGTTTTATAAGATTCACAAAGAGATTCATACTTTGTGAAGCTTATAAAGCAATATGGAAAAGTATATGCTGTCAAGTTAAAAAATGTACAACACAATATATAAAGTGTAGAACTATGCAAAATATGCATATGAAATAAAGGCAATAACATTAAATTACAGTAGTTGAATTAAGCTTATTAAAATCTTTTTATTTTTTATTTTTATAAGTATCTATAAATATCTATAGTTAGTTTTTCTTTTTTAAGTTAAGCAATGCAATTATGTTTAAAATATTACATGCAATAGCAAGCAAGACAGACAATACTATGTGTAGACAATTCAGTAGCAATTATCAAGAATGTAAATGTATACTGATAAAGATTGAAAGGTAGCTGTCAAAAACAAAACACTTCTTTTTAGTAATATTTATTTCCTTCGTATTTGTAAAATATGTTAATTTCACTGGATTTATAAAAAGAATTAAACAACTTAAAAGTTACAAATTCATTTTTTATAGTAATATGTTGACAAAAAGAACTCACTGTAAAATCCTAAAATCAAGCAGTTGAGGTTGAATTTACCTTTCCTGGGTATGAGTCCCTCATCCACTTGCTTATCTTGGGCATACTTCCTCTCCCTTGCCATGGGGCCCAACTCTGTCTTGGTGGCCATTGTGTTTCTCCTCTCTTGGTAAATGGGTTTCACCTATCAGAGGAATACATAATTCACACACATCAGTTGAGAGAAAGGACTCCCCTTTAAAATATTTAAACAGGGGCACCAAGAAAACAAAAGCTGGCCCATTCCATCTGGTTGGGGACAGGGAGGCTCATTATTCCCTCTTGGCTCAACACAACAGGCATAGTGCACCTAAGGTTTGAAATTGTTTATTTTATTAGGATCTAGAGTGCTCTCAGTGTGCCAGCTTGTGAGCACTGGCTTTGGAGTTAAGCATTCCCAAGTTCAAATCCAGGTTCATGATTTACTGTGCCAAGTTGCACTAGTAACACATTTGTGTGTTTCAGTTTCCTCATCTGTTGTTAATAACAACAACAATAACATCTTCATCAAAAAGCTGCTGTAGGCTTAAACAGATTGCACATGCCTAGAACATTGGCAGACATTCACAATTGATTGTCATCATCACTGGAGCTACCACAACAATGGGTCACCTCAGAGCTATGCTCCTCTGGAATCCTCTACCTGTACCTGAGAACCTGGCTTCTATTGCCCTTGACAACTCCCACACTGCTTCCTCATTTGACTCACTGCGAGTATCGCTGATATGTGTGTCACTCATAATTGGGAACCAAATTTGCATAATGAGAAGATAACGTTCAAATCTCATATTATTATTGTCCATAGGTTGGTATTGTGTCTACAGAAGTCTTGAAATAATATGGAGGTTGCAACCTTTTTGCATATAAGATAACTAAAAAGAACCATTACTACATTATAATACTAGGATCTTTAATGGAGATTTTTATGTGTTACCATATGTAGAACTGTAATATTTGTGCTATGTTTAATGCTCATATTATTAAATTTATGAATCTCATAAAGAAAAAGTGTCAAAATGTGTAACTGCTTCTACCACTAATAAACCAAACTTTTTGGCTTAATAAATTAAATCCTCTTAAACATCTAAACACATCTCACGCCAGTTAGAATGGTGATCATAAAAAAAAATCTGGAGACAACAGATGCTGAAGAGGATATGGAGAAAAAAACACAGCCAGAGGCATCATGCTACCTGACTTCAAACTATACTACAAGGCTACAGTAATCAAAACAGCATGGTACTGGTACCAAAACAGAGATATAGACCAATGGAACAGAACAGAGGCCTCGAAGGCAACACAACACATCTACAACCATCCAATCTTTGACAGACTTGACAAAAACAAGCAATGGGGAAAGGATTCTCTGTTTAATAAATGGTGTTGGGAAAACTGGCTAGCTATGTGCAGAAAGCAGAAACTGGACCCCTTCCTGACATCTTACACTAAAATTAACTCCAGATGGATTAAATACTTAAATGTAAGACCTAACAGCATAAAAACACTAGAAGAAAACCTAGGCAAAACCATTCAGAACATAGGCATAAGCAAGGACTTCATGACTAACACCAAAAGCGTTGGCAACAAAAGCCAAAATAGACAAATCATACCTAATTAAACTCCAGAGCTTCTGCACAGCAAAATAAACAATCATTAGAGTGAATCGGCAACGAACAGAATGGGAAAAAAATTTTGCAATTTACCCATCTGACAAAGGGCTAATATCCAGAATCTACAAAGAACTAAAACAGATTTACAAGAAAAAACAAGTCCATTCAAAAGTGGACAAAGGATATGAACAGACACTTTACAAAAGAAGACATACATGAGGCCAACAAACATATGAAAAAAATGCTCATCATCACTGGTCATTAGAGAAATGCAAAATCGAAGCCACGTTGAAATACCATCTTATGCCAGTTACAATGGCGATCATTAAAAACTGGAGACAACAGATGCTGAAGAGGATGTGCAGAAATAGGAACACTTTTACACTGTTGATGGGAGTGTAAATTAGTTCAACCATTGTGGCAGACAGTGTGGCGATTCTTCAAGGATCTAGAAATAGAAATACCATTTGACCCAGCAATCCCATTACTGGGTATATACCCAAAGCATTATATTTTGTTCTCTTAGAAAGATACACGCACACATATGTTCATTGTGGCATTGTTTACAATAGCAAAGACTTGGAACCAACCCAAATGCCCATCAATGATATACTGGATAAAGAAAATGTGGCACATAGACACCATGGAATACTAAGCTGCCATAAAAAAGGATGAGTTCATGTCTTTGCAGGGGCGTGGATAAAGCTGGAAACCATCATTCTTAGCAAACTGACACAAGAACAGAAAGCCAAACACTGCATGTTCTCACTCATAAGTTAGTGTTGAACAATGAGAACAGATGGACACAGGGAAGGGAACATCACACACCAGGGCCTGTTGTGGGGTGGGGGCATTAGGGGAGGGATAGCATGGGGTGGGGGGATTGGGGGAGGGATAGCATTAGGAGAAATACCTAATGTAGGTTACAGAGCGATGGATGCAGCAAACCACCATGGCATGTGTATACCTATGTAACAATCCTGTACGATCTGCACATATACTCCAGAACTTAAAGTATAATAATAATAAAAAAAATCTAAACTCTAGTACTTAACCAGAACTGGCCTGATACTGTTGTTGCAAACTAAGGAATAACTTTTAACTATTGTTTTGCAATAAAAATTTCATTTTTCAGAGGTATGTTTCACCAAGAGAGGATGGCTTGATCCTGTGCAGTGTGCCCCTCTGTTAGGGCATGCAGTTAAACTCTCTCTGGCTGCTGTAACAATTAGTGTTGCTTCTGTTTGCCACTTCACAATAGTGTGTGGTTACCAGATGTGGTTGGTCTTTCTCTTCTTGGATCCCACTTTTCCTCAACTTCTTGCCCTACCTCCAGAACTCAAATCCATCCATTCTTTATGAAAATAAATTTTATAAATAGGCATATGTACTTTAAAACAAAACTCAGAACATCCTTCTATTCTCCTCTACATATTCAAATTTATTTTTAAAATATCTGTAATAATGTCATCCTCCTTGTATTAGTACCTTTTTACATTAATGCCTCCTTTTTAGACAATCATAATGGGATCATGATTTTAAAATGGCTCAATTTAAATGTGATTAATATTTTCTTTTAATGCTGAAATAATCCTACTCGGTTTGGGATCAGGTTCAGAGTGTGGCCTTTGGATGTCTCCTCTCTATGTCTAGACATTTTAAATAAATTTAAATAGCATTATTGATATATAACTGACATACAATGAACCACATTTATTTGACATGTACAATTCCATAAGTTTTGAAGGATGTATATACTTAGGAGATGGTTCATGCAGTCAAAATAGTGAACAATATACAATTGGCCCTCGGTATCTTCAGATTCACATTTGCAGATTCAACCAGCCACGGATCAAAAATCCAGAGGGGGAAAAAAATTAAAAATAACAATACAATCATACAAAATAATACTAAAAAAATACAGCATAGCAACTATTTACTTGGCATTTACATTGTACCAGGTAAGCAAATATGGAGGATGTATATAGGTTATATGCAAATATGACACCATTTTATATCAGGGACTTGAATATCTGTGGATTTTGGTATCTGAGGGCATCCTAGAACCAGTCCCCTGTGGATACCAAGGGACAACTCTATAGTATCCCAAAGGTTTCCTCGTATTCTTTTGTAATGTCTTCCTACAGTATCTCCTAGTATTTCCCTCCTTTATCCTGCCTCACCACCTCTGGCAAGCAATAATGTGCTTTCTCTGATATAATTTATGTTTTCTAGAAATTTTATGGAAATGGAATTGTATGAGTCTGTTCTCATACTGCTAAAAAAAGACATACCTCAGACTGGCTAATTTATAAAGAAAAAGAGGCTTAATGGACTCACAGTTTCGCATGGCTGGGGGAGGCCTCACAATCATGGGATAATGCAAAGGAGAAGCAAACATACACCTTACATGGCATCAAGCAAGAGAGCTTGTACAGAGGAACTCCCATTTATAAAACCATAAGATTTCATGAGACTTATCACTATTATGAGAACAGCACAGGAAAGACCCACCTCCATGATTCAATTACCTCCCATTGGGTCCCTCCCATAGGGTCCCTCCCATAACACTTGGGGATTATGGGAGTTTTGGGTGGAGACACAACCAAACCATATCATTCTTCCCCGGCCCCTCCCAAATCTCATGTCCTCACATTTCAAAACCAATCATGCCTTCCCAACAGTCTCCAAAAGTCTTAATTCATTTTAGCATCTACTCAAAAGTCCACAGTCCAAAGTCTCATCTGAGACAAAGCAAGTCCCTTCTGCCTATGAATGTGTAAAATAAAAAGCCAGTTATTTCCCAGATACCTTGGGGGTACAGGTATTGGGTAAATATACCTGTTCTAAATGGGAGAAATTTGCCAAAATGAAGGGGCTACAAGCCCCATGCAAGTCCAAAATCCAGCAGGGCAGTCAAATCTTAATGCTCCAAAATGAACTCCTTTGACTCCATGTCTCACATCCAGGGCACACTGATGCAAGAGGTGGGTTCCCATGGCCTTGGGCAGCTCTGCCCCTGTGGCTTTGCAGGGTACAGCTCCCTCCTGGCTGCTTTCATGGGCTGGCATCCCTTATCTGCGGCTTTTCCAGGTGCACAGTGCAAGCTGTCAGTAAATAAACCATTCTGGGGTCTGGAGGATGGTGGCCCTCTTCTTACAGCTCCACCAGGCAGTGCCCCAGTAGGGGCTCCAATGCCACATTTCCATTCCACACTGCTCTAGAGGAGGTTCTTCGTGAAGGTTCCATCCCTGAAGCAAAACTCTGCCTGGACATCCAGGCGTTTCCATACATCCTCTGAAATCCAAGTAGAGGTTTCCAAACCTCACTTCTTGACTTCTTTGCACCACCAGGCTTGACACCATGTGCAAGCTGCCAGGTTTTGCAGCTTGCATCCTCTGAGGCCATGGCCTGAGCTGTCTGGAGTGGCTGGGACTCAGGGCACCAAGTCCCTAGGCTGCACACAGCAGGGGGTCCCTGGGCCAAGGCCCAGGAAATCATTTTCTCCTCCTAGGCCTCTGTGCCTGTGATTGAAGGGGCTGTCACAAAGGTCTCTGACATGCCCTGGACATATTTCTCCCCCATTGTCTTAGTGATTAACATTCAGCTCCTTGCTGCTTATACAAATTTCTACAGCAGGCTTGAATTTCTCCCCCAGAAAATGAGTTTTTCTTTCCTTTTGTATCATCAGGTTGCAAATTTTCCAAACTATTATGCTCTGCTTCCTTATGAATGCTTTACTGCTTTGAAACTTCTTCCACCAGATACCCTAAATCATCCCTCTCAAGTTCAAAGGTCCACGTATCTCTACAGCACAGCCAAAAAGCCACGTCTCTTTGCTAAAGCAGAGCAAGAGTCACCTGTGCTCCAGTTGCAATAAGTTTCTCATCTCCATCTGAAACCACAGAAACCACATCAGCCTGAACTTTACTGTCCATAACACTGTCAGCATTTTAGTCAAATGCCATTTAACAAGTCTCCAAAGAAGTTCCAAACTTTCCCACATTTTCCTACATTCTTCTGAGCCCTCCAAACTGTTCCAGCCTCTGCCTGTTACCCAGTTTCAAAGTTGCTTCCACATTTTCAGTTATCTTTAGAGCAGCACCCCACTCTACTGGAACCAGTTTATTGTCTGTTCTCATGCTTCTAATAAGGACACATCCAAGACTGGGTAATTTATAAAGAAAAAGAGGTTTAATGGACTCACCGTTTCACATGGCTGGGGAGGCCTCACACTCACGGCAAAAAGAAGGAGCAAAGATACATCTTACATGGTAGCAGGCAAGAGAGCTTGTGCAGGGGAACTCCCATTTATAAAACCATCAGATTTCATGAGACTTCTTCATTACCATGAGAACAGTATGGGGGAAACTGCCCTAGTGAGTCAATTATTTCCACCTGGCCCCACCTTTGACACTTGGGGATTATGGGGACCACAATTCAAGATGAGATCTGGGTGGGGACACAGCCAAAACCATATCAAGAATCATAAAGTATGAACTCACTTTTCTCCTGGTTTACGTCACTCAGTATAATTACTTTGAAATTCATCCATGTTGTTGTACATATTAGTAGTTCATTCCTGCTTATTACTAAGTAATATTCCATTCCATGGCTATATCACAATTTATCCATTTATTTACTTTTTAATGAAAAATTGCATTGTTCACAGATTTTCACCATTAGAAATAAAGCTGCTGTGAGCACTCATGTACAGGTCTTTGTATAGACATGTGTTTTCACTTCTCTTAAATACTTAGAAGTGGAATATCTAGATCATATGATAATGTGATATTAATGTCTCTTCAAGTCTTGGCATTGGGGATTCTAATTCCATGGTGTGGCCAGGACATTTTAAAAATAGGTCTTCTGTTTCTAGGGAAATTGCCATGATTCTTTACTCAAAGATTGTCTAGGAGATATTTTACCAAATGGCAAAGATGAGTCAACCTGCACTGTTTTGTGCAACGTGGCAATGCTAAACAGAAATTTGAGGTTTCCATTAACAATTTTTCTCCTTTGAATGATGTTTATTCTCACTCCCCTGCTCCTTTATGATGCCGATTTAATGTGACTCTATGGCGTTGAGACTTTACTACCCCCTACCATGGGGCTCTGCTTAGATTGGAGCATTCTAAAATGTCAGGTTTCCATTCTGAAGCTACTCCAAAATTATCCTGAATTAAGTGGCAGAGGGAGTTGCCCGGATCTATGGCTTCTTCACAGCGCATCAGCCTCTGCATTCTTGAGCTTGGTTAATGACAGAAAGACTGGGTGCTGTACCATCAGCCACTGGCCAGGAAGAAATGCTTAGTGAAAACACAATAGTCAGCTGAGGCCCCTACAACATGGACTGATGACTCCCTGAAATGAACTGTATTTCTGTCATAAACAGGATCTGTTTGGTTAAAGTTATAGCCTCTTATTTTAGTGACAGGTAGTTGTGTTTGTAAACTTGCTTTCAACTGACACATAGCATGATGTTCAGAAATGACGCCCACGTTTGAATATACCCCATGTTAGCAGCCAGGAATGGTGGCTTAAGACACTGAGTTCTCTGAACTATTTATTGATGTTGGAATAGGTTCTTAGTTTCCTCTTCCTTAGATAACTTGGAGGAGGGCTGTGTGACATCTGAATGTTGTCTCAATCCAAGAAATTAAATAGCTGCTTGATGGAAAGAATGGTTGGCTTTTTGTTTTCTACGGTTAAATAAAGATCCTAAAAGAGAAATGAGACAACCAAACAGACATTTCCAGTTATATTAAGTTGTATCAGAGGGGAACATTATTTAAATAGATGAAGGCATGGAAGAACCTCAATTAAGGTAGAGAATTAAAACTATTCTCAGAAAGAATGCTGCACAGTAGAGCAATGATGTACCAGAAACAACTCACTTGGGGTTAAAAGAGCTCATTATTAATGTTTTTAGACATTTTTCAAACTAGTTGTTGAACACAGCCATTAACCATTAAATGATATGAATTTAGAGTTCAACTAGTTATATTTTTAAAAGATAATATTTTTACTTTATCACTTCATAATTATTTCACGACATTTTACTGTAAGCTCTGCTCTTGAGGCTTTTTACATCTCTTGTATCTACATGGTGGGAATACTGTATAAAGATGTGTTATTGCTTATCTCTCCCCAACTCTAAATTCAGTAATGTCATGGTGGTAGCTTGGAATTGGCCATGATAGGAGCTTTAACACCCCCCGCCACCGGCCAGAAAAAGGCAAAGGCTACAAATTTGGGCTTAATTTACTGTTTTATGGACTTCCTGAACTTACGAAATTTATCACACTGTGTTCATCTAAGTGTGTGTGTTTGTATGTATACACACTACATATCTGTATCCACACACACAAACTTACATGTACATATAGAAATAGATATGTTGGATGTATACTACATATACATGAAACCCTGAAACATGAGCCAGATTTCACTTCCCACTGATTTCCTTTGCAATGATATGACTTCTGCAAAGCATAGGTACTCTTGCTAAGATGACGTCCTTCATATTCAGCCCTACATTTGTGTTGCCACTGCCTCTATTCATCAGTATGATCTCCAGTCTCTACAGACAGGTAAAGTCCCCTGATTCCATGCTGATCTTCCCATTTGTCTCCTGAGTTTTGAAAACAATACTTTGGCCGGGCGCGGTGGCTCACGCCTGTAATCCAAGCACTTTGGAGGCCAAGGCGGGCGGATCACCTGAGGTCAGGAGTTCAAGACCAGCCTGACCAACATGGTGAAACTCCGTCTTTTTAAAAAAAAAAAAAAGAAAAAAAAAAAAGAAAACAATACTTTTCAAAGCTATCTAAGGCTTCACTGACAGTCTATCACCTGCATACAGCTTGTACAAACACCCTATCTCCTAGACACTCCAAACGAACCAGGTCGTTACATCTTCTCTTGCCAGCAGGTCTGGTCCACCCACCTCACCATGACAGACACCTACTGCCATGGTAACCTCAAAACATTTCACTGACTTAAAACACTGGATTCAGGCCCTGCTGACCCTTCCCACAGCCTGGGGCTATGAGTAGATGAAAGAGAAGTAATCTAGAGGGAGATTCCAAGGCGCCCATGGGTGAGCCAAGAACAGGCTCAAGTAGCACAACATAAGAAATGCAGTCTCATTATCTTCTCTTAAATGTGCCCTTCCAATCAGAATGGTGGCCTTTCCACATCGTGGCTTTACTCCATGTAACTCCCTTTTGTTTAAACAGCTCTCTTTATTTTCCACTAGAAAACTGCTGGTTATCTGGGTCAGAAACTATATATTGCACTCTGAGAAGTTTCTTGTCCAAAGCAGTGTTCATAGGGAACCACACTGAGACAGAAACTCATTTATATTTATGTCAGGCTTGTTTTGTTTTGCTTGGTTTGGTTTGGTGAGGAAAGGACAAGGACCTTCCAGTAGAGATGGTTAGTTTAAAGGCAGGGAGTGTTCTACTAATAGCATCCTCCCACACATCTGTGAAGTTGCAGCTGCCACAAAAGTTGCACCTTCTCCATTCTGACCTTGAGGACCCCCTGATTCCGTCCTTCCCACTGCCCTCAGCCTACCTACTATCTTCTGCTGACTCGTGACTGTCCCATTGCCTCATCTCTCCATTTCCTGTCCTATCCCTAGCCATTTTAGTTTGGTTAAATTTCACACCAACTCACTGGATCTTCATGCAGCATTTCCCCAGGTGCTTTCTTGGACAAAGCCACCCTATCCCTTGGTATAACAGAAATAATTATTATAGCTACCGTTATAAACTACTGCACCAACCAGTTTACATCAATCCCAGGTGGAGATATTACTCACCCTCTTCCTCCAGATCACCCAGTTGGTAAATGAAACAGATGATATTTGTTCACAGCCAGTTTGACCTGCAAAATTTTGCTTTTAAACACCTCATAAGAGTGCCTGTTTCTTGGAATTATCTTCCATAGCTGCTATTGTCTCCACTAACTAGTTTCAAAGCATATGATGATCAGATACAAAGCTTCAGCTTCCTGCCACTTCTTCCTCACTTTTGTTGGTCTTGTTAATATGGACTTTTACATTTATATTTTTATCATATGAGGAAAATTTGGGTTGGGGAGTATATAAAAATTGTCAGTTGTTATACAGAAAAGAGTCTTGGAGGTCTTCATCTCAACTGCAAGAGAAGTGACTTACCGAGTTAATGTCTGCAGAAGGGCTTGAAGTTGAACCCAGTGTTTTCTCCAAGCTTGCTCCCTTGGACCTTTTGAAGCAGAGAGTGGAGGATTCTTTGCCAATCAGGGGGCTTAAATTGCTAATCATTAATAAAAGTCATTGAACTACAAAGTTGACTGAGAAGGGCTTCTTGCCAAATAGCCTTTGAAGAAGCATTCAGAAATGCAGCCCAACCCCCTCTGCAGTTCTTTCTGCTTTTTGGCTGATGTAAGCTTCTCCACCTTCCCCTTGTGAGTGTCTCCTCAGGACATCAGAGGTGCTGACACTTGCATGCAGTTACTTTGCTTTGCTTTGTGATGTGTTTAATGTCATTAGTCTGTTTGAAAAGGTTAAAAACAGATAAATTATAATTAAATGTAAGAGTTCAGTATTTTTTGTGTTTTTTTCTTTGCTATTTTTGTTTTCCCCCTTCTTTGAAATTTTGTTAATGTTTTTCTTCTTTGAAATATGTAAATTGTAATATTATGGATAAACTTGAGCTTCATTCAGTCTGTTGTTTTCTCTTTCCCTGGATCCTTGTCCCTTTCCTCACCAAACCAAACAAAACCAAACAAAACAAGCCTGACATAAATATAATATGATTTCTCCACTATTTATATGAGTACTCACAAACTATATATAATAATACTTTGTATTATTTCTAAATTTGCACACATGCTACCTTGTAGCATTTATGGGTCATTCTATAACCACTTTGGAAAATAAGTAACATAAATTTGGCATACCTGTGTGTGCACAGTGAAGGCCAAACTCTCTCTATTTCTTGTGGTTAACTCTCGCTAACACCCACGAAGTCAAAAACACTGTCACTGCTTTCCAAGCTTGTGTATAGTTCTGTTTGTCCTTGTCTGACAGATGAGGCAAAGCCTTCAGACTCCCAGCTTTCTGTAGTTTATTTCTAGCTCCCTGAATGCCCTGGTTCATAATCCAGACTCCTTTCTTTATATGAGCGTTAAAGTCAGCCATGAAAATTTAAACCTTGTTCTGTGCTCTCACGACTTTCCTGGCCTTAGCTCATACTCACTTTGACTTTAAATCTTTTCTTACTTACTTTATGGCCCTGAGGAGATCTTTAGATTCTGAGTTTGACTCTTTATACCTATTTGAACTGTATTGTGAGAGGAGAGTGAGTAAACAACCTCTCAACACCCTGGCTGAGGAGTGGGAGCCTGGCAGGATATATCACAGATCCAGAATTCAGAAGAAGGAGTCTGGGTCCTGGGGGAGTCCGAGCTACCATTTGCTGAGCATTTATTACATGTCAGCCTCACAATGCTTTCGGGTAACTTTTGTTATATTCTTTATAAAATAGAAGAAAAAAACAGATTTCTTCCACCTGCACTTCAAGAATTTAAGTATGGAAAATTTAAGTCCATTATGGTGTGGGGGGTAGTATCAATTTCACCTTTCTACGTAAAAGATTTTTCCCTGAGTCATTTCTGAAGGACTCTGGACCCTCGGATAAATAATTATCAACTTTAGGATTCACATATCACAGGAAATGTTTCTGACCCTGAATTATCGAAGTCAGAAAATGTTACTTGGTTTTGCAATTTAATGTTTAACTTTATTTAAAGTGCTCATGGGTTGTTTACATGCTTTGTCTCTGTGTAGAAAGAATAACAATCCAGCTTTTCTTCACCTCTGTGATTAAACCCTTGAATATAAATTGAGATATTTCCTTGACTTAGGTTGTATTACCCACCTTTTTAAAAAAACAAATTTACATTTTCCTTTTGAATAAGATTGATTTTTAAACTGCTTTGTTTTAGCTATGGGAATCATCAGAGAAGACAGAGTACCCATTTCTGCTTTAACAAGTATCCTTAGCCAGGTGTGGTGCTTCACACCTGTAATCCCAGTGCTTTGAGTGGCTAAGGCCAGAGGATTGCTTGAGGCCAGGAGTTTGAGACAAGCTTGGGAAACAAAGTGAGACCTCCTCTCTACAAAATTTCAAAAAAAAAAAAAAAAAAAAATTAGCTGGAGATGGTGGCATGCATTTGTAGTCCTAACTACTCAGGAGGCTAATGAGGAGGATCCCCTGAACCCAGGAGTTCAAGGTTACAATGAGCTATGATCATGCCACTGCACTCCAGCCTAGATGACACAGCAAGACTCTCTCTCAAACAAAACAACCACCAAAAAAAACCCAGTTATCGTCAGACTTGTTTTCATAAGACTATGAACAATGTTGTTAATCAGTCACATGGCAACTCAGCAGGATGCAGGCTCTGATTCTGGGTTACATTTGGAGAACTCCAGGGCACAATCCTATTGTGGTCTTAGGAAAGCTGTCTCTAGTTTTCCTACCTACAGGAAGCCCAGGATGGGCCCAGGCAGAGGAAGCATCTTTCAGATTCACACCCTCCCTCAAAGCTCACAGTGTCCAGTAGGGGTTCTGAAGACTCAGGGGTAGCTGTCAAGCAAATACGCTGAATAAGCCTAAGTCTTAAAACAGAAGACTTGACTAAATGGCAGTGGTCATTCTCTGGAGCTTGGCTGGTTTTTCATGCACGCTGTGGTCTAAACAATGAACCTACATGTGATGTTATATCTGCTCAGAACCTTACATCTTCATGGTTCTGGTAAATCCTTTTATAGTCAGACTCCTGTTTTACTTTACCATCTCTATGACCAGTGGGGTCAATTTGGTTACTCTAGTTATCAGTCTGACATCAGCTGGTCATGGGCTGGGCAGTCCATCTGGAACACTGTTGGAACACTCCATCTCTATTAATTTGCCTCTTATCAGCTGAGCAAAATGGTGCATTTTTGTTATCTACACAATGCATTCACTTACGTCCTAGATTGTCATACTGAAAACACATCTTACTTTTTTCCTTAGACATGTCTGCTTTCTACTCTACTTTCTAGTTTCAATGCCATTTCTTTCAGCAACTATCGTAGCAGGAATGCACAGCTAAAACTACAAAATCATATATTGAGGATAATGGCTATGGAAAAGAAAAAAGAGTAGTTGTGACAAATATAATCTTTAGGAGAATACACAAAAGAAAATCAGGAGTGCTTTTGGGCTGAGGTGTTATGTGTTTTCAGATAGAATAGTAAAAAACATGAAGTTGATATCTGTAGAACATAAAGGATGTCATAACTATCAAGTGAGAAAGTGTTGCATTCTTTAACCAGCAAAAGTTATATAATTATACTATGCTGAATTCATATCAAGATAACTTCACTTACTACCTAGCACTTGGAGCAAATGTATATTACTTTGTTGAGTCTTACTTGGAGATGATTGAAAAAAATTAGGAATAAATCATGCAACAAAATGAAACCACCCACCATACTTTGCATAAAATAGACAATCAATAAATGAAGGTTATCATCTGTCATAATTATCATTATTATTTCTATTATCACCTCTGAAATGTCATGAGTAATATTCATGACTGAAATAAAGCAATTAAAAATCAAATTCATTTAAATAATCAAATATAATTAAATTTAAAAGTTGGAGGCAGTCATCAGTCAAAAAATATTGATTTTTTGCAAATACTATATGCATTCAAAAAAAATGTAAAGGGAAAGCATTCCCTGCAAACAATGAATAACATAAAATTCCCTGTATTTAATAAAACAGCATCTGTAAAACCTACAACGAATATTCCAAAGGTGAATCTTCCTGTTACGATCGGATACATAAAGAGGTGTTTGCTACATCTATTTACCAGAAGGTCTAACTAGCACAATAACACAAGAAAGAAATGTGAAGCAATTAGAAAAGAAGTAAAACTATAATTATTAACGGATGATATGATTGTCTACATAAAAACAAAACAACTGTACATAGATTACTACAATTAACATGAGTTTAGCAAATTTAACAGATGTAAAAGTGATATTCAAAGACCAATTGCATTTTAATTACCAGCCCAAAACAAACAAACAAAATGATATTATAAAAAGAGATACAATTCACAATGGCAATAAAAGAATGTGACAGCAACAAAAGGATATAAAACTTAGGAATACATGTAACAAAAAATGTGGAAGATCATTATATAGAAAATTGTAAAACTCTATTGTAAGGTATTAAAGTTGAACTAAAAAAGAGACATAACATTTTTTATGAACAGGAGACATTCAAAAATGTAGAAATCTCAAGTCTCTCCAGACTAATTCATATGCCATTTCAACCAATATTCCAACATAATTTTCCATATAATTTAATTTAGTAAATATATCCTCAAATAAAGATTGTGGTTATCTCTTTCTTTGTAATCATTCTACTCTACCCCTCATCCCCTTTTTCAGAGACTTCTTTTAATAAGGCCTATTTAACACTAAATATGTTCTGGGTAGTGTTCTAGGCACTTTACATATAACAACACCTTTACTTTTCACAGCAAACTTCTATAGTAGGTACTATTATTATGCCAGTTTGCAGAGAGGTTAAGTAACTTGCTAGTAAGCTATGGAGTCAGCAGTCCAACCACCCAGAAAGTGTGGCTGTTGTGTCCATTCTCCTACCCTCCAGACTATTCCGTCTATTAGGCAAACATTGAAACCAACTTTCAACATCAATTTCCTATAAAATTTCCCTCTCATTGTTCTTCTTTTTGTATCTTGGCATTACTGTGAATTTGAGCTGTATCAATTGGCTTCCAATTTCCTGAGACCCCTTCCCTCCCCTCCCCTCCCCTCCCCTCCCCTCCCCTCCCCTCCCCTCCCCTCCTCTCCCTTCCCTTCCCCTCCCTTCTTCTTTCCCTTCCTTCCTCCCTTCCTTCCCTCCTTCCCTCCTTCCTTCATTCCTTCCCTTCTCCTTCCTTCCCTCCTCCTTCCCTCTCCCTCCTTCTCTCCTTTCCTCCCCTCTTCCATACTTCATTTCTTTCTTATTCTTTCCTTCCTTCTTCCCTTCCTTTCTTCTTTCCTTCTTCCCTAATTCTAGGAATATTTGCCATTTTTAAGAAAACCTTTTTCACACATCTAATTTTTGTTTTAAGTATGCCAGCATATATTTCTGATATTATTCATTTATTTATGTTAAATATTTATATTAATATTCTTCTAGTTTGGACAGCGGTTCTAGTTTGTCTGTTTGGTGCTCTGTCTTGAGGATGTGGAGTTGCACTTGTCTGTTGGTTTTTGTTACAAGTGATGGTGTTGAATTGCCAAATAGAAGAGTATATTTCCAAAACTTAAATGCTATTTACTATTGAAGTGCAGGTTAATGAACTTCCTGATTCCAAGAACTTGTCTTAGCAAATGAGGGTGAATGTTGGTTGTGCTGCTGGGATGAGTGTGTGAGGTGCCGGCATTTTGAATCTGGGGGCTCCATGTTCTTATCTGAAACATTTTTGTTTCTTAGCCCCTAGTGACCATATCAATCACTTAAAGTGTAGCTAGACTGCAAATATTAACTTGCAGAACAATGAAAAAGGTAATTTCTCTCTTATTCTCTTCTTTTTTAATTTTATTTTTTCCTTCTGCTTCCTTTATGAAGGGGAGTTTGCTGCGGCTTGACATGGCTTTTCTTAGCTTCCAGCGTTTACACCAAAAGCTCTTAATTTGGCTCAATTCCTTTTGATCCCTTTCTCTCCCACTCAGACCCTTATTTTTCTCTTGGTGCTAAATCAGGATGAGGAGCATGACCATGTCAGTGTTGTTACAAGAGAGTATTAACAGCCAAACCTATGTATTGGCCTTTGCATTGCAAGGTTTAGTTTTTATTATACTCAATTAGTTGTGGCTTGTTTTTGTCAGACACCTGTACTTACAAGTGAAAGAAATCCAACTGAAATGGCTTTGGAAGAAAAAGAAAGAGAAAAAAAGATGGAGATAGAGGTAGGACACAAAAGATAAGAATGAGCAGATGGAACAAGCACAGTTCCAGAAACCAGAGAGACTGGAATTAAATCTCTGCCCCAAAATAAGTGAAGGCCTTTTCAACTCTTATTTCAGCTGTTCTTTTGCACTTTCTCCCTTCTCTTAAATCTTCTCCAAGAGGCAACAGACAAGTCTGTTGGCAGTTTTGGAGTCTCATTCATCACATCCATAAAAGAGAAGAAAAAGCAGCTGTGTTCAAAACCTAGGAAAGGCTCTTATTGGCCCAGCCCAGAGTTCTTTATTGCTGCAGCCTTGTGGGTGCAGTGCCAAGTTCTCTGATTGGTCATTCCCATCACCCCAATGTTTTTCAACGTACAAGTCATTACTCTTATCAATTAGCACCTCTTATCAATTTAGCCAGCATGATTTTTTAAACAATGGATGAGGCTATAGAATGGAACAGAACAGAGTGCATTCCACTTAGTAAGAGTCAGGACTGTTCTGTGAAACTTTTGATTCTGCAGCATGTATGTTTACATAATAAGCCTATATAGTAATATTGCAGCACACTGTAAAAATGTACATTTTTACTCTAGGTCAGACACACTCCAAAAGGGTTGAAATTCTCCCTTTACTGCTTGTTTTATGTATTTTATTTCTATTAATAATGCCTCTGCTTCCCAGACGTAATGCTTTTGCTTGGCCTTTCAAAAAGGAGAGCCTAGAAAATAATTGTTCAACCATGTAATTGCTTCACTTTTCACTACCCTGTGGGTTTAATGGGCAGATACATCTATTTCTCCTCTGGACTCCAAAGTCAAAGGTTATGTTTTGTATGCATACTTCTTCTTTACTCTAGGTCAAACTATTCCACAGTCCAGTCTGGGAATTGACGTAAGCTTCAAGTTGTTAGACAATGGTAGCCATCAGAGAAGCTTAAGGTGATCTAAAGTTAGGTTTAATAAAAGTAAAGTTTAGACTTACATCTGCCATATGTACAGATATTTATGAAACCATATAACCATCACATTGGGCCAAATGTTCATTCCTGGAAGATGCAACACCATTTCAGAGACAGGATTTTGTTACCCTTAGAGTTAGTATCAGGCAAAAGGAAATCAATCTAAACCAATGCTTTGGAGACAGGCTTATCTAGAAATGAAGTTTAGGGTACCCTCCCTAAAACTACAGGTTACAGACCTTGCTGAAGTCTCCAGATCTGGACTCTGCAGAGTCGGACTTTGGCAGAAATGTGGCTGACAGAGGCTGTTGTAGGAGCTTCCTTTGGCCTGCAATCCTCTTTCATATCAGCCTGGCTAACCATCCTGGAGTGAGACCTCTTGGGAAAGCTGACAGCCCACAGACTGAAACCTTTAACCAAGTGGCACGTACATACTTCCCTATATTAACATATCTAAAGGCTAAATACAATCTTAATATACCAAATAAAAAGCATTAAAGCATGTCCCTTAGGCTTGAAGAAATTAATCATCAGTTGACAAATTCATTATAACTTGACGCAAATAAAACAGCTCACATGAACAAAACTGCTTTATAAGTGCTTTTTTGGATACCACATAGAAATATCTTTCACAAAATTATTAGGTTGGTGCAAAAATAACCACGGTTTTTGCCGTTAAACGTAATGGCAAAAGCTGCGATTACTTTTGCGCCAACCTAATGCAACTTGCATGAAAATCCAGTGCTAAACTCGGCTTTCAGAAAACCAATCTTACACAATATTGCTAAAGAAAACAAAGTGGAGACTATCAAGGTAACGAATGAAAGGAATGGAGAGACGTTATTGAACTCGTGGCTGGCCTTTGGTTTTACTTTTTCTTTCCCGTCGAAAAGTAGGTTATCTGTTCTGCTGGGCTTTATTACCTGGGGACGTGACTTGCCCTTGGCCTTGTGGTGGCTCTCGGTCTTCTTGGGCAGCAGCACGGCCTGGATGTTGGGCACTACGCCGCCTGCGCGATGGTGACCTTGCCCAGCAGCTTGTTGAGCTCCTCGTTGTTGCGATGGCCAGCTGCAGGTGGCGCGGGATGATGCGGGTCTTCTTGTTGTCGCGGGCCGCGTTGCCCGCCAGCTCCAGGATCTCGCCGGTCAGGTACTCCAGCACCGCCGCCAGGTAGACCGGCGCGCCGGCCCCGACCCGTTCGGCGTAGTTGCCGTCGCGGAGCAGATAGCGCTGGAGCCCTGCCAGGGAAGACCAAGTCTGGGATTTCAGCGCGAACCAGATGT
The DNA here is from genome assembly GCA_036589455.1 of Ateles fusciceps. NCBI lineage: Eukaryota > Metazoa > Chordata > Mammalia > Primates > Atelidae > Ateles > Ateles fusciceps. Next base: position 6,768,615 of record JAZHEH010002605.1, read on the forward strand.
CCCCTGCGAAATAGCGCCCTCTAATGCCAAACCCAAAGCAGAGGTGAATAAGGACTAGACACACACCCCGCCCCCTCCCCGGCCCACACCCACACCCACACCCACACCCACATCTTTATGGCTAACTTCTTTGGGAGGTGCCTCATCCAAACCGAAAGCAGAAGTGAATAAGGACTATATCCCTTAATACACACACACACACACACACACACACACACACACACACACGTCTTAATGGCTCACTTCTCTGGAAAGTGCCTCATCCAATCAAAGTAGAACTGCAGATACTTTTACATGCCTTTTTCCGTTATTTTTTTATCCAATCAGACTTTTTTTCAGACTTGCTTTGAATACAAGTATCTGCAGGATTTTCCTTGTCACCTGTAGACACTTGTTATCTTTTCAAAGAAGCCAGAAACAGATTTTGATATACCTAAAGTTTTGAAGTGTTCTACAATCTCTAGAAAGGGCTCCAAGAAAGTCATGTATAATATGTATTTTTTGTATAATATGAGAATATTTATTTCTTCTATAGAGGGCAAGAAAATGAATGGGATGGAGATGTATGAGAGTTATATGTTATATGTTCATGGAAATTAATAAGTAGATCACACACAGGTTAAGAAATGGGAGGACCAAGAGATACCTACATTCATGAGGCCTGAAATCAACAAGACACCTGGGCACAAGACACTTATGGTATACTAAATATATAGCAAACACTAAATATCTAGGGTACACCTAAGGTTATAGGAGCACCCAGTATTTTCAAGACCTTGATTCAACCACCTACTGGGGACACCTATTCTGTCACCATGTGTTCTCTGTTCACGAAACACACTACTATTCACCCTTTAACAATAAGGAAGTCATGCTATTTGTGAAAACATGGATGAATCTAAGGAACATTGGGACAAGCAAAAAAAGGTAGGCACAGAAAGACAAACACTACATAATCTCACTTGTATCTGGAATCTAAGAATATCAAATTTATAGAAGCAGCAGAACAGAGGTTATCAAACGCTGCTTCCGGTTGGGGGAAATGTTGGTCAAAGTATACAAAATTTTAGTTAGGAGGAATACGTTTGGTTCAGGAGATCTATTGTACAACATAATAAGTGTGCTCCAACATGGGCATTTCATCCAAGGCAACATGTATGAGAACTGTTTTATCAAGGATATAGTCAAGCACACAGCAGAACAAGACTCCCTGTAGGCACACTGTAAGAGGAACTGCACTGTCACCTCCAGAGGGAGCTAATGATCTGTGCACCTGCTCCTACTCAGGGACTTGACTAGGTATGCTACTTCTGAGGAGGTTAAGGCCATTATCAAGTACACCAATTCTATCCAAATAAGCTGCTGTTGAAGATTCAAAGAACATAAGACAAAGGCTCTGTTCACAGCCATCAACACTTTCTGTTAATAGCTACCTCTTAATGTATTCATATTTCTGATAGATATCTCTTTGTATTACCTCTTTGTGCATCGTTAGGATCCTATATAATTGACTTAGTAAAACTTTTCTCCTTCCTACCTTAAATTTTAAAAAGTAGGTCTGTTTTGTTTCTGATTTTTTCTAATGAAGGATAGCATATGCTTGTATGTTTGTGTTTCAAAAAACCTACAATGTTGCCAAAAATGGTCTCAGTTCACTTTTAGTGAAGGTCCCTATATTAGTGTGTTCTCATGCTGCTAATAAACACATACCTGAGACAGGGTAATTTGTAAAGGAAACAGGTTTAACAGACTCACAGTTCAGCGTGACTAGAGAGACCTCAACATAATGGCAAGAAGCAAAGGAGAAGCCAAAGACATGTCTTACATGGCAGCAGGCAAAAGACAGCCTGTGCAGGGGAGTCCCCATTTATTAAAAAACATGGAATCTCATGAGACTTCTACACTACGATGAGAACAGTATGGGGGAAACGGCCCCTATGATTCAATTATCCCCACCTGGCCCCACCTTTGACATGTGAGGATTATTACAATTCAAGGTGAGATTTGGGTGGGGACACAGCAAAACCATATCAGCCCCATTGCTTTTAGTGTGAATAACCTGAATTAATGTATCTAATTATTGAGGTTAGACACACATTGTATAACTGTTGGATTTAATTTTTTTCTGGATTCAGTTGCCATCATCTTGTGTCTTAGTTTTAACATACTTTTGGCCACAGTAGGGCAACTGTCCTTTGAAAGTCTTGGAATTATCTTTGATTCCAATCGAACTGTAGAAACACTTTGTTTTCCAACTTCTGAAGAAACCTCTATCAGAATTGGATTGAATTTTTAGATTAATATAGATGATAGATACTTGCATAGACTTGTGATTTGCCATTTCAGAAGCTAGATACCTTGAGGTATACAAACTCTTTAAGTACTTCTATAAAGCTTTCTGATTTTCTTCATAGAGCTTTAGACATTTTATGGAGCTTATTTTATTTTTCTTGCTAATAACATATGTGTATATAAATATAATGAGACTGTTACATTATGTTTTCTAACTGCTTTTCTATGAATGAATGCTATTGATATTTATGTTATAATATTGTATTTGGCTGCTTTGCTAAATTTTATCATTTTGGTTTTCCAGGTTTTCCACCAGGACTTTCCAGGGAGACAGTAATCTTCCAAGCAGGTGAGTAGTTTCTAAGCAGTACCACAGGGGCAGCTGCTAGGCGAGCTTGCTGCATTTTTATATATTTTGGCAGGAAGGAGACAATGAATTCAAATGTTAGACAGTTTGTCTTAGTCATTTGGACTGCCATGAAAAATTGCTATAGGCTTAAACAATAGAAATTTATTTCTCACAGTTCCAGAGGTGAGAACTCCAAGATCAAGGTACCAGGAGGTCCAATGTCTGCTGAGGACCCACTTCCTGATTTGCAAATGGCCATCTTCTCCCTATATCCCCACATGCCAGAAAGCAGAAAAAGAGAGAGAAAGCAAGCGCTCTCTTGTTTTATAAGGGTGCGGTCATGATCAATTTTAGAAAAATTATAGAATAATAGGGAAGATCTTAGGGGAAAGGACCCATCTCAATGTCCTCAAATAGATTCATAGCAGCAAAAGCAAACATAGAAGTTGGCCTATGAAGTCAGGAATGCTTTGATGTGACTCCAGTCTCCTCTTCAGTAAGACTAGCCATGCCTATCTTTAACGATTGTCTTAGACCATTTCATGCTGCTATAACAAAATACCACAGACTGTATAATTATAAATAAAAGAAATTTATTTATCATGTTTCTGGATGCTGGCAGTCTAAGATCAAGGTGCTGGCAGGATTGGTGTCTGGTAAAGGCTACGTCTCCGCTTCCAAGATAGTGCATTGTTGCTGTATTCTCCAAGGGGGAAAAAAACGCTGTGACCTTACATGGAAGGGCAAGAGGGCCAAATTCACCCTCTCAGACTTTTTTGTAAGGACACCTAATTCCTTTTATGTGGCTGGAGTCCTCATTACCTAATCATTTCCCAAAAGGTCCAGCTTGTCAATACCACCAACAAAAGGATTATGTTTAACATGAAATTTGAAGGGAACACAATCATTCAAACTAGAGCAACCATAGACTTGTTTTTAATTGTTTTTGTTCTTTGGACAAAGACAAAAATCCATTCTTTTACTGGATTTCAAGCTTCCTCTTTACATCTCTGTTATTTATATATTCCGTAGTGACAAACTAAGATTAAGAACAAAGTTAACTTCTTCATAAAGAGAAGAGTGATGATGGGTTGGGACGAAGGACCAAGTTTATTTTATTGGCTATCATGCTGGGATTGGGGTTTTCATTGTATCAAGTTAAAGGTTGTGGATTACCTATGTCAGGCATATATGATCCCTCAGGCAGACAGCCACATTGAGCCAACTTTAGCAAAGAAAGCAACTGGAGTAAGGGAGCTCACTGAACAGAAAGAACAATGGATTGAGCAAGAACAGCTCCATCTGAAGGTATAGAATTGAAGACTTTAATCCCATTCTCTTCCTCCCGCTTTCCTTCTATCTCCCTTTTTTGTTCCCTTCTTCTTCTCTCTCTCATTCTCTCTCCTTTCTTTTATTTTCTCTCTCTTTCCTCATCCATGACCCCAACTGCTCTAAAGTCTGCTGTTTTCTTGCACATCACTTTCCTTCAGTTAATCTTTTCTAAGAGAGAAAAGGCCCTTGCCTGGAAGTCTGGAGTCTCATCCTTATATCTTTGCTATAAGAGAAGAAGAGGTATTTGGGTTCTGCTTCCAAAATCAGAGAGTCTCAGCAAAAACTCTTATTGGCTTAGCTGTGGTCAATTCCCTAACTCTTGAACATATTGCCCCAGCCGATAGAGGTAGAATTCTCCCATTGGCCAAGCTTGTAGGAACCTTTGGTAACTTGGAGACCTCTGACTAGCTATTACCATAAAACCAAAGTTTTCCAAAGCACTAGTCTTGACTCACTAGTGAAATCAATTTGAATGGATATGAACAATATATATATTTTTAAATGAGATATATAATAGGATAAATCAAGGCCTTATTTAATAAAATTTAAAATTTCAGAGTGTATTTTGCTCTGAAATAAAAGTAATTCTTTGGTAAATATTCTATTTCATTTATATGTGTTTGTGTTTCTGAGTATGTCCTGTTACATTATAATACTATATTTCTTTTGGGTGATATTGTCAGAAAAGTTTCTAAAACCCTTCTCTGCTCACATATTTTATACATTTTATTCATATTAATAATCTCACATTTAACACACTTGTGATTTATTCTTCACAGCAAAAGGTGGTATCTCTTTCATTTATCTTTTAAAAAGCTGACATTATGAAATGATCATTCAATCATTTAATCTCTGCTTCTCTGACATGCATTGATTTAATAAGTATGTACACTAGTGTCTCCATTGATTCTCTAGATTTGAGCCTTATTTTCCTTTTGTTCTTACAAAACTGACTTTTCTATACGCCCATTTCTACTTTCTTTATTCTATCACCTTCCTCAATTCTGTAGTCAAAGAATGGAGAAACAATATTAATAATATGCTTTTCTCATCAATGGCTTCCACCTGTTTTCTGAGAAATCTGGCTTCAAGAACTTTAGCTTGATATTACTGCAAATATAATACAGTCGAAATCATAAAAATAATTCAAAGTTTTTTTTTTGTTCCTTTGAAGTACATGTGAACAAGCATGTTTCTCTACTGTAGTACAATTCGTGTGAAATTCTAGAATGCACTTAAGAGGATACCCTAAAATACCACTATTTAATTGATTGTAAGTCATGTATTGTATCACATTTTTGCCCATGGATTGTTAAAATCGGGCAGAATTGATAGTGTTTTAGAATTTCCTTTGTCTAGTGCCAGTCGTGATGTATTCACACCGTCTATTGACCAAATGTCTAAAGCACCAGCCCCAAAGCTTGTAGAGTAGGTGTTAGTGATTTGGAGGAACTCTCCAGAGCAATAGTAGAGGCATCTTTAACCCCTAGCAACTAAATGATCATTAGAAGTGAGTGATTTCCTCACTCATGACTCCAACTGCTCTAATTTCTGTTGTTTTCTTGAAGAAATTAGAGCAGGTGGGGTCATGGGTGAGGAATGAGGTGTTGAAAGTGAATGAGGTGTTGAAAGCAAGGTATTTGGCAACATTCTGAAATCATACATTTAAAGAAGCTATCCAGACAGTGTCAATAGTGAAGTGTCAAGGTAAGTATTCATATTTTATTCTAAGAACTATTTTTAGAAATGCTGCATCAACAAATCTCAGATGGCACAGGGGTTGTCTTTTTTGAATAATTGAATATCAGTAATTTCAGTTGGAAAAGAAGATTTTCAAAGAGCCATCTAAGTTTCCAAAATAAGTGATATAGTCATATTAAGTACTGTATTTTCCTGCCTGTTAATCTACTTCCTGTGAATTGCTTATCAAACCAACAACCAAGTGGAATACATAGACTGCACATCATGTTCATTTCCTACCTTTGCAAGTAGTGGTTTAACAAACTCATGAGCTTACTCTTTGATCTGAACCATGTTTAATTTCAATTATATTGATTTAGTCTAAGGATGCAGAATTTATTTTATAGTTATGTAGTAACTAGAATCCAAAATGTAATATACCTCCAAGCTTCTCTTTGTCAGCCTCTGAAGGAATATCACCCCTACAACTTCAGCATTGTTATAAATACCTCTGGGGAGGTGTTCACCTCAGGCCCCAAATTTGGAAAAAGGGAAGTGGCACTTTGGAGGAGCGCTCTGAGCAGCTGATCCAATAAATGTCCTCACGACATGCACATGGAAGTGTCACTGCAATATCTGCACTAACAAAAGCTCAGTGACTTGAGAACTGAGTCTGGATTTCTAGGAAAAAGGCAAGGCATCTCTCTCGCCACTTGTTATTTTTCCAGTCAGGCAACTGTGATAAGAGGGCATGGAGAGCTGGAAGAACTGAAAAGTCCCAGAAAAGTCTGGAGCGGAATCACTAAACCAATTCTACTCCCTCTCAAGGCCAACTCTCGCCTACGAATAAGGAGTTCTTCCTATAATTCATCTAACTTCACTCAGGAACAATTTGGGGATGTGAGACTGCAAACCCAGTGGGCAAAAAAATATTTCTTGGCCTATCATTATTCTCTGTAGAGAATGTGGAGTCCTGAGTTTATGCCTTCTGTCTCCCTAAGATATTTTTATGCTATTTAATAATTGATGGCCACAGTTTATCAACCACATTTCTGGCCAATGCTAATAATCCTTGTTGCATTAATTATTGGACCAATCTTGATTGTGTATAACATCATCTTGTAGCTACCACCTCTATGTGGATGTTCTCCTCATCCTGCTTAAGTGCCAATGCCTGTGCTATGGGTCTATCTGTCACATGGATAATCTCTTCACTCCAGTCAGGCTCTAACATTAACACAGGGCTGTCCTCTTGTCCCCTTTTGAAGACAGCTTCTTTACCCTATTCAGGCTGTAATACTCTCACTGGGTCTCCACAGTTGCCTCTCTCTCCCTCTGCTTAAGTTTCTTCACTCCACTCCAGGCAACTGTCACTAAACATCCTTCCCCCATACATACGCAGACATCTACCTTGCTTGGCCAAGCCCACTGGATTTTAGACTCCACCATTTAGAGAGGAAGACAGATAGGGGTTCATTCTTAATATGTCGGGGAACGGCACGTCTGCCGGGGAGCTCTCGGCCAGCGAGAGGGTCCCAATACCTGGAAGAGAGAGTGCGCTAGAGAAATAGGAGACAGAAAGTTAGGGTCTGGAGGTCTGAATAAACACTGCCCATACCGCAGTGCCTAAACAGCAACTTTATTTGTGCAAAGGGTCCCAATATATACTGTCAGCCTTTAGACACTGACGTCAGCCCACATTATTTCAGCTTTAAACATTAAAGGGATCAAAAAGTTACAAAGTAGTCACAAAGTCTAGCAAAGTAGATAAAATACAAGTTAAAAGGGTTTAACACTAAAGTTATAGAATAACCACAAGATGATGGAAAACAAACAGGTGTTCTTTTCTATTATCTATTGTGAAAGAGGTGTATGTTTAACAAAGTAATATTCTTAAAAAGTCAAGCCCACCATAAATTCCAAGAGCAGTAATCTTAAAGAATCACCTAAGTAATCACAGGATGCAAGCCGTACTTGGTAAACAAAGTCACAAAACTAGCCCAAAGCAGAAACTCAAACACAGTGTCCTAATTAAACCACACAACCATCACCAGGCCATTGTGTAAATGCCTGAGAGATTAAAATAGCCCCTTTACACAATCCCCCATCCTTAGTTCCTACTTTCCCATAGCTCGACTGCCTCCAGGAGGGAAAATGCTTCTGGGCTCAAGCTCACATTATGGCGGAGACACTCTTGGGGGTCTCTACGCTGTGGCGAACCCACATTAATACATAAATTAGAGATAGATTCTGTTTTTACCTAAAAAGTCTTTAGAAAAATCTGATTGAATGGTCCAATGTTGTGCTAAAATTCTGCATAATATCTTACAGCACTTCTGTGAATCCTGAGACAGTTTTGAATGCTAAATGTCAGCTAACAGATCTAATGGGACCAATATCTGCCTTCCCAATTTATGTGAAAGGAGATCCTGATCCCTCATCAGGTGAGACTCACATCAGACACCAGTGTCAGCATTTCTCCAAAACCCACCTCAGCCCCATGGCCACCTTCCAGGGTGGAAAGTGACCAATTTTAGAAAAATTACAGGATAATAATAAGGAAGACCTGAAGGGGGAGGACCCATCTTACTCCCCCTCAAATAGATTTATCCAGCAAAGGCAAATATAAGAGAAGTAGGCCTATGAAGATAAAGTCAGGGATGCTTTGATGTGCCTCCAATCTCCTCTTCAGTAAGACTAGCCATGCCAATCTTTAACCATTGTTTTAGGTGGCCAAGAGTACCAAGCACTCTCTTTCCTCAGGAAAACTTGGGTGAAAATGTAGAGTAATAATTTTTAAAAGTTCTGACCAACTTTTTGAATCATGCAGCATGTTTTTGGCTTCAGGTAAAGAAAACCCTGACTCAACAAATTTAAACACTATATAAATTTCTTATCTCCCCAAACAAGACATCAAAGGCAGAAAGGTCCCAGTGCAGGGTGATCAGCTCTGGCTCCACTGCCCCCAGTCTTCTTGCCTCTGCTCTCCTTCACATCAGGTTTTACCCTGATGCTGGTCAATTTCAGGTGTCCATGCAGACACAAGTTGAAGGCAGGAAGAAACAATCTGTTTCTCTTGGAGATCAAGGAATGCCTTTCCAGAAAACTACCCCTTATGTCTCATTTGCCAAAACTTGGCCTAGTCTCAGGTGCTGCCTGAGCTAATCAACCACAAGAGAAGTGACCACATGACTGGTGTGAATCAGTCAGAATTCACCCCATGAAGCTAGTAATGTGGCCCACCTTTCCCAGGGGATATGGCCATGTAAAGGACAGTGGATCGCTGAACAGAATACTGACAGATTTCAGCACCAAAGTTAAGGTTAGCACTGCTGCCACACCTAATCCCACTCTATCCCTTTTTCCTTCTTTAATTTTTTCCATAGCACTTACCAGTATTTGGCAAACTATATATGTTTTTACTTTTTTATTGTCTGTATCTCCCAAGTAGAATTCAAACATCTAAAATGCACTGTATCTGTCTGTGAGTAATGTTCTTTCCAGCTCGGTCATAATCATTTTTTGATAATCTACCCTATAAGTTTAACTTACACTGTTAATCAGTATTAATACATCTTAGTAGGAAAGAAGGAAAAAAGATCACACACACGCACACACACACACACTTATGTAATAGAGCAAGTGTGAAAATACCTAAAGACTTTGTAGGTCCTCTTGCCAATGGATACGTGACAGTATTTATGACATTCTTTACCATTCTTATTCCATGCTCCATTTGCCTTCAGTCAGCACCTCAGCTACCTATATGTTTTACTTGGTAAGAGAAATTCCTAAATGAGCCTGGTAATTCATGATCCTGCTTATGTGAAGGTACTATAGTTTTTCATTAACTTTTTCACCAGGGCTTGAGGGTAGTAGGGACGCCGGAGAATTCCTCGTGTTCCAAAAGTATTTCTTCCCGCCATCTTAGTGTAGGGATAACTCTGTTTACCTTCAATAATCAGGAAGAATTACTCCAGCTAGTACAATTATATAATGCCTGTAAATTCTTTTTTTTTCCTGGGAAAACTGTAATGTGAAATTATGTGCAAAAACCACGTCTTGTTTATGTATGTATCAAACACTTTTGGAGCTTTTCCAATAAAGTTCTCTTCTCAGTAAACAAGAGAACTATATACACATCCCCATTCCTGCACTTAAATGTAGCCAATGTGTTGTAACAAAAAGGAGAGGGCACTGGATGAAGGGAAATCTGCCTAACAAGCTTCTTTATTTCACCTTGTGGAAAAACGCCTTAATCTGCACTGGGGCAGTTCTCAAGGACATAGACTGAATTGGCTCAGACATTTATGGAAGCTGAGGAGTCCCATGATCTGTCATCTGCAAGCTGGGAGACCCACAAAAGTTGGTGGTGTGATTCAGTCTGAGTCTGAAGGCCCTGAGAAACAAAGGAGGTAATGATGTAAATCCCAGTCCAAAGGCAGGAGAAGATCAGATGAGATATCTCAGCTTAAGCAGTGAGGCAGAAAAAAAAAAGTCCCCAATTCTCCCTTCTTCTGCCTTTTCTTTTATTCAGGCCCTGAATATCAGGTGGCATACTGCCATCCACATTGGCAAAGGCAGCTTACTTCACTAGGACCACCTATTCAAATGCTAATCTCATCCAGAAACACCCTCACAAACACAGCCAGAAATAATATTTAGCCAGATAGCTGGTCATCCCTTGAGCCAATCAAGTTGACACATAAAATGAACGATTTCAAAGCTTACTGTAATCAACACAGTATAGTATTGCCAAAAGGAGAGACACAAATCAGTGGAATGAGACAGAGTCTAGAAATAAACCAACAAAAATATTGTCAACTAAGGCAAAGGTAATCAATGGAGAGAAGATAGTCTTAGCAACAAATAGTACTGGAACACTGCAATGTGTTAATAAATGAAACTGGAGACATCTCTAGACCTTATATAAAAGTAACTAAAAATAAATCAAAGGGCTAGACATAATACGTCAAACTGTCAAGCTTTTAGAATAAAATATAGAAGAAAACTTACATGACCTAATATTTGGCAATGAAGTTTTAACTATGATAACAAAAGTATTATACGTGGAAGAAAACAAAATTATTAAGGGTGGGCTAAAGTAAAGGAAAAAAAATAACATTGAAGTAGAGAAAACTGGTAAACATTACCTAAACCAAGTGATGAAGGTTGATATCAGTGATGTCATGTGGATATCACGTACTCCCTAAAATGATGTGACAAGAAGGGCCTTTTACTCTTGTTGTATTATTTCAGACAATGTATAACTCCAGTCTAATTATGAAAAAATATCAAAGAGTCTTCAGGACTGTTAAGGTCATGAAAAGCAATAAAAGACTGAGACATTGTCACAGACCAAAAAAGACTAGGGAGATATGACAACTACATGCAGTAGGGTATTCCAGATTGGATCCTGGAAAGAAAGAAAACATTAGTAGAAAAAGTGGTGAAATCCACATAAAGTCTAGGGTTTGGTTAATAGAGTTTCATGTATCAATGTGAGTTTCTTATTTTTGACAAACGTATCATAATAATGTAAGATGCGAACAATGGGGGAAAGGCTAGGTGAAAGATATATGGGAACTCTCCTGTACTGTCTTTGTGTACTATCTTTGCAACTCCCTGAAAATTAAAATTATTCTAAAACAGAAAAAGTTCATGGCATTAGAAGTCAAGATAGAGGTTACCTTGAAGGAGCTGAAGTCTAGAAGAGACGATAAAGGGTCTTATTAGTTAACACAGGTTGAGGATTCCCTTATCCAAGATGCTTGGAACTGGAGGTATTTCAGATCTTTTCAGATTTGGAATGTTTGCATTATACTAAGTATCTCAAATCCGAAAATCCAAAATCTGAAATACTCCATGAGCATTCCTTTGAGAATCATGTCAGCATTCAAAAAGTTGCAGATTTTGGAGCATTTCAAATTTCCAATTTTTAGATTAGGAATGCTCAACCTGAGTAGAGGCTACCTGCTAATTATCTGGGAGCTAATTATATGGATATGACATTTTGAGAAAACTTAGCTTGCTGATATGGATAATTTTCTGGATATAACTTATACCTTGGTAAAAATTCTTCTAAATGAGATAATAGTTATTAAATATCTTTTAAGTGCTTTTAGCTCTACAATTCAGAATTCTTTAGTACTGAATATTACATATTTTGAGACAAAAGTTTTATTTGTATTTATTTATTTAATTTTTTTTTTTTTTTTAAGACAAGGTCTCACCTCATTGCCCAGGCTAGAGTGCAGTAATTATAGAGTGCAGAGAGTGATTATAGCTCACTGCAGCCTCAGACTCCTGACTCAAGGGATCCTCCTGCCTCAGCATCCCAAGTAGCTAGGAGTACAAGCATGCACCACCATATCTGGCTAATTTTTATTTGTTTATTTCTACAGAGACAGGGTCTCACTATGTTGCCCAGGCTGATCTTCAACTCTTGGCCTCAAGTATCCCCCCACCTCAGCCTCCCAAAGCTCTGGGATTACAGGTGTAAGTCACTGCAGCCAGCCAAAAGTTTTATTTTTAAACTTATTATTATGAGCATGTAACAGATTCACATGGTTTGAAATTCAAACCTGCAAAAGAAAATAATAAAAAGCTAACAGATAGACAAACAAAAACAAAAGCAAAACCCCATTTAGCCATGCTCTCTAGTTCCTCATTTCCCTCTTGGAAGAAACCAGAGTAATGTTCCCTGTGCATCCTTCCAGAGATATTTTTTTTTTTTTTGAGACGGAGTCTTGCTCCGTCACCAGGCTGGAGTGCAGTGGCGTGATCTTGGCTCACTGCAACCTCTGCCTTCTGGGTTCAAGTGATTCTCCTGCTTCAGCGTCCCGAGTAGCTGGGATTACAGGTGCATGCCACCACGCCCAGATAATTTTTGTATTTTTAGTAGAGACGGGGTTTCACACATTGGCCAGGATGGTTTTGAACTCTTGACATTGTGATCTGCCCGCCTCAGCCTCACAAAGTACTGGATTACAAGCATGCACCAACGTGTCCGGTCAACAATTTTTTAAAATACCTTTTTCTTTTTAACAGAAGAGATGGTAGACTATTTCTTTTAAATTAAACATATACTTAATTTACATATATTTGTTTCTTTTTATTGCTACATAAAATAAATTTGGAGAAACAGGAAAAATTACCTAATATCATCATACTAACACCAAAATTTTTCAATTATATGTATTTCCTGTGTCAATTTTTACCACCACTTGTTTTTAACATGGTTTGAAATCATACTACAGATAAAATTTGAGGCAGATATTTTAGATCTATTTTTCTTTTGGAACATAAAACTTTGAGAGCACCAGGGAATCTTGAAATATTCATTTAGTTATTCATCATTCAAAATATTGTTATATCCCTTTGTGTCAGACTATTTGTTAAGAACTAAACTAAAAGAAAAAGATAGGTCCGGGCATGGTGGCTCACGCCTGTAATCCCAGCACTTTGGGAGGCCGAGGCAGGTGAATCACCTGAGGTCAGGAGTTCAAGACCAGCCTGGCCAACATGGTGAAACCTCATCTCTACTGAAAATACAAAAATTAGCTGGGTGTGGTGACACATGTCTGTAATCCCAGCTACTCAGGAGGCTGAGGCAGGAGAATTACTTGAACCCGGGAGGTGAGGTGGTAGTGAGCCAAGATGGCACCACTGCACTCCAACCTGAGTGACAGAGACTCCATCTCTTTTTTTTTTTTTTTTTTTTTAAGACGGGGTTTCACCATATTGGTGAGGCTGGTCTTGAACTCCTGACCTTAGGTGATCTGCCCACCTCAGCCTCCCAAAGAGCTAGGATTACAGGCGTGAGCCACCACGCCCAGCCAGAGACTCCATCTCAAAAAAAAAAAAAAAAGAAAAAAGGAAAAAAATGGTTGGCACCTTCTAGGAGATTATACTCAAGTAAAACAAATAAAGGTGTAGAACTTAAGATGTGACAAGGACTCTATCAGGTGACTGATTCTTCCCGTGAACATTTATAAAGGCTTCCTAGGGAAGGGCATGTTTATTTAAGAGTTTTCCAGGTCGGAAATTATGTACAGTGGAAAATATATATGAAAAGACTGTGTTTGGGAATCAGGGATTATATATTGTGACTAGAGGAAAGAGTCCTAGGGTTTGATGCCTACAAAGAATTAGAGTTTCTAGGTGCTTCTGGACATGTGGATCAATGACAGCAAGGAGGAAACAAATCTATAAAAACGAAGAGTTAGCAGAAAACCAACAAGATGTGGGAAGGAGAGAGAGAGTGTAATAGCCAAGACGAAAAAGAGCAATGTTGAAGTCAAAATATAAAGAAGGAGAGAGGATGGCGGAAGCTATGAAATTCTTTCCATTAGGCAATGGGGCAGTGACCCTGGAATTGCTGAGTTAGCAGCAGTGATAGACTCAGTGCCAAATCGTATAATAGAAAAAAAGTCAGATAGAGGTAAAGTCCAGATCCAAAGAAGAGGGTTTTTAGCAATAAAGCAGACAGTAGAACCCTCCCAGCTTTCTAGGGTGCAGGGGGCCTCCCTTCCAGGCATCATGAACAGTGGGGGGACCATAACTAGATATGATGGATTCAGACACAGAACCTGTTCACTTCCTAGTGTAGTCAGGCACTGCCCGATAAGAGCATTCCCTTCCAAATGCTGCTGCTGTGTTTAAAGAGGGCTCTTGATAATCTGACCAGCTGGTGTCTCACTGATTTTAGGAGACAGATGGGGCAACCTGCAAGATGAGTGGGAGTTAGCCTCGTGCTGTCTCCCATGCACACCACTCATGCACAATTGGCGATCATGGCAGTTCCATTTATTTTGTGCCCAGTTGTGATTTAAAAGCCTTTAATTAATTAGTCTTATTAGCCTTCATTTGGATTTAAATGCCAAATAATAACCTTCTACCTTGTAAGCAAGGCTTAAGTTTGGGTAAATTTTGTCCTGTTTACTATTCGCCTACAAGCTCTCTTAAAACACGAAGTATACACTAAGAAGGCTCTCAGCACTCTGAATAGTATGATAAACGCCAGTAACTTCTCAAAGTCATTGTGTATTAGTCAGGGCTCTCCAGAGAAACAGAAGCAACAGAACATATATACATGGGCCTTTACCCAAATGTCGTCTTTTCAGTGAGTCCCTCTTTCCTGCTTACTTTTTCTTTTTAGCATTTGCCACCTCTGTACAACATACACTTTTCTTATTTATTGTCTTATTCTCTTTCACATGGCCAGGGGTTGCATTTGTCTGTTTATTCCTGTATCCCTAGCACCTAGAGTGGTGCCCTGCATACGGCAGGTATGTGATATATATATTTTGAGTGGAGGTAAAAGTCTCCATTTATGGTAACCACTTTTGTGACAGGGACAACATAGGTATCACTTGTGTCTCTACCTATAGCATCTCACCCCGGAGCCACAAAGAAGTGGCTCAAAGTATAGATTAACAAAGAACAAAACAGAATAATCCCATCCGAAGGCCAGGGTATAATAAAAACATCATACCTGTTTTTGGAAGGACATGGAGAGCATCAACCTTAAGATTAAAGACTAAATTTGAGAAGCAATTATTACATTTCTGTTAAAAATAACTCAATGCAAATAATTAACTTTGAAGAAATATGTGAATAATGATGGTATCTGCAAAAGAGGAAAAGAGTTTCTCAATTTCATTGTATTTTAGTTGTAAATAGTATTTTAGGCCACCATTTGGAACCTATTTGACACATTTTAGTTCCTTTCTATGTTCATAAGAGAGGGCAAAGACCTGTTTACATCCAACCTCTGTATGCCAGCAGCCACATATGCCACACTCCAAAATGGCTAAACAGTCATTCCTTAGAATTATTTCCAAGAACCCCAACAAAAATTAGAGCTCGGGGGTGCCAGACCGACCTGGATTTCCAGGCTCCTGGGTGGTTAAAGGTTGTAAGTAATGATGCCGTTCACTGATTTCATAATGCGGACCTCTCTGCTTCACTCTGCCTTTTTCTTTGCCCATGGCACCTATTTCTCTGATAGGTCCCCAGGGGGACAGGGTTAGATGTGGGTTCATAGTGCTGGACCAGTAAGGGTAAGAAAACCCTTAAGACTATCAAGCACTTTCTGAATCTGAGGAGTCACATATTAAAAGAGGCAGGACCGTCTTCTGATTTCAAAAAAGCGACTGTACGTGACCGCCCTGAAAGTGGTTTCAAAACAGTTGAAAGTTAGCTGTTCAAATGGGTAAAAGCCATTGCAATCCCCTGCTAGGAATGCTGATGGCACCAATGAACTCCAGCCTGGGCAGATGGAGACTCCATCTCCAAAAAAAAAAAAAAAAAAAGAAAAAAAAGAAAAAAAAGAAAGAAAAAAACCTCATATATTCTACAAAGCAAGTGATAAAAATCAAAATATGACAATGAGCTGAGAGGAAACGGAAACTGGTAGTTTTAAAGTTTTTAATGAACAAATAAGGCTAAGGCAAATTTTTAAGGACCCTAAATAATAAATATTAGAAGGAATACTGCTGAAAAATTAAATATTTGAATAGTAAATGCTCTTCAGACTCTTTTGATTGTACAATATGTAAAAGAATTTTGAAAACTTTAGGTATCCCTTTGAATATTTTTAACTTGATTTCTAAAAATTTTCATCAAAAATAAATTGTTTTGTAAATAAAAGAAAACATTAAATATGTTATATGATGAAATAAGATGAAGAGTGACTATAATTAGAGTAAGTATTTCATGGCATAAATTTATTTCAATAAAAGTTCTAACCACTTTATTGTATAGTTTGTATCAAGTTTTTTGATTATATATTGAAACTTGGTGCTCTGGAAAAATATACCAGCTTCGTTTATTATTATTATTTTTTTTAAATAAAGACGGGGTTTCACCATGTTGGTCAGGCTGGTCTTGAACTCTTGACCTCAGGTGATCCACCTGCCTTGGCCTCCAAAGTGCTTGGATTATAGGCGTGAGCCACCACGCCCGGCCACCAGCTTTGTTTAAAAGAACCAGTTCCTATCCTGTACTGCTTCAGTTATTCTGAATTTAGAACATTCCCACGCTGGCAGTCCTCTCTTATAATAAAACATACATTACTCTGCATATTTTCAGTGATTAAAAAAAAATACACATAGCAGACAAAGAGGTAGCAGGCCAACCAAGAGCCAAGGTGAATGTGTTAATTATTAGCAGGTTATCCCCAAGCCAATATTTGGAAGTACCCCTTTGTTGACAACCAGGAAGTGTTTATACTTCAGGCATTGTACCAAAATAAAGTGTGATGCCTGTCTTTTCTAAAGTGGAAGGAGGGATATTGTGGACATAGGCACATTCTCAGGCAATTCTAGGAAAGAAGTTGAAATTGAGAAAGACTTTGGAAAGTGTTTGCCTGCCTCCACCACCAAGAAGTCCATGGAGAAAGCAAAGTAAAAGGTTCAAAAATGAAAGTCGGCAGAAACTAGAAAGATGGGCAACAAGGTTCTACCATACAGATAAATAGATGAGAGATTCTTAACAAAGAAAACACTACAAATTGAGGACAATCACTAAATAAAACAAAATTGAAGGAAACTCTAAGATCACTAACTGAAAAGCAAGGCAAAATGATTAACACCTTGGATCATCTTGGTGGAAGAATTCCACCGTAAAGAGAATCCTGTAGCACCTAGTCTAAACACACCTCTCCTATAAAAATTCCTGGCCAACTATTGGACAGTAGTTTCCTTTTATTGGACAGCAGAAGAGACTAGCAGGAAGTCAATATTGTTTTGAATAAGAAAAATTACAAAACAAAATTTCTGTTCCAGCCAAGTTAATATTACAATGTGTTAAGGCTCCACAGTGATCATATAGAGTACTAAGAAAGAAATTCTTAGCTATTCTGGTACTCAGAGGCTCATCCAAGTACTGTTCCAAAAAGTACTCCATTGAAATGTTTTGAGAAGAGGAAGGGTAAAGGATGGTCATGAAAAAACAAAACAAAACAAAAAAACAAATGATTTCCTTTCATTGTCCACGGCTACACTAAATGAGCAAGAAGTGTCCAGCACTCAAAATTAAGCAGGCACTCACTCTCATGTGCCAGGTCTGTTCCTGCATGAGCCTGAGAAAGGATGCCTCCTTAAATATTGCTTCTTGGGCACCTCACTTGCCTCACCTTACTTTCAGCCCTCAAATTATGTTTGAATAATAGTGACAAGTATAATACCCAATAAAATGCAAATGCTATAATTCTTGTATGGCACACTACTGAATGCAAAAGTAATACATTAACTGCAAAAGGTCAGAGCAAAATTTCCAGAGAATAGTACTGAAACAAAGAGTGAGGTGATAGGATGCCTCAGTGTGTCTGTTTCCTTATTGTATATAAGGAGAGAGACATGGCTGGGTATGGTGGCTCATGTCTGTAATCCTAGCATTTTGGGAGGCCAAGACAGGAGGATCCCTTGAAGCCAGGAGTTTGAGACCAGCCTGAGCAACATAGCAAGATGCCTGTATCTACAACAACAACAACAACAAAGCTGAGCGTCAACAGCTGCTTTTTTACTATCTACGTTATTAACTTGAGAAATAAAGCGTTAAAAGAACAATGAATTTGGGAGCACAACACAGCAAAATGTAACCTGCCCACAAAAGTGGACTTAGAGGAGAAATTTTCCTCTAAGCTTTAACCTGTTTCATAATTAAATAAAAATGAATGAATATAAATAAACTAAATATCCAAAACAAAATTTATATGAAGGAAAGCAAAGGGAAATAGAACATAAGCTTGATAAAAGATAAGATAATAGATTATTAAATAAAAAGACAAGCAGGGCAGGGAGCAGTGGTTCATGCCTGTAATCCCAGCTCTTTGGGAGGCCAAGGTGGGTGGATCACCTAAGGTTGGGAGTTCAAGACCAGCCTGGCTGAAATGAAACCTCGTCTCTACTAAAAATACAAAACTTAGACAGGCATGATGTCATACCCCTGAAATCCCAGCTACTCAGGAGTCTGAGGCAGGAGAATCACTTGAACCCAGGAGGTGGAGGTTACAGTGAGCCGAGATCACGCCACTGCACTCCAGCCTGAGCTACAGAGCAAGAATCTATCTCAAAAATAAATAAATAAAAGACAAAACACACACACACACACACACACACACACACACACACACACACACACATTGTGTCAGAAGTACAAAGAAGCTAAAACTTCAGATATAGATAAAATGAATATGTTATAAAAAAGATAGTCTGACAAAACAGTTGAATATTTTGCAAATATATTTGAAATAGTGTGTAAAATGGATGATCATCCAAGATAACATAAATGTTCAAAACTGATCAAAGAAAATATAAAACCCTTTAAAAGACCTATAACTGAAGGAAATTGAGAAAGTTATTGAAGAAGTCTCCTCAAAATGGCTTTCAGCCTACATGATTTTTACAAACCAATGCTTTCAAGCTTTCAAATAACAATAGCAATTATAAAAATCCCATTCTAGTCAATCCTTTTCAGAGTAATGGGGAATAAAGAAAGTTTCCCTTTCTTGTTTTTGAAATCAGCATGAGCCCCATACCCCGACATAAAAAAGATAACACAAAACGCATGCATACAGAGCCAATCTCATCTATCAGTACCTCAGCCAAAGTCCTAAACTATTAGTGAATCAAATTCTGCTGTATATCAAAAGAATATTCAAGTAAAAGCTCAATATTAAGAAATACATTTATGTAATTCATATTTAAGTTTAAAAAAAGCAGATTATCTTATTACATAGATGACAATAATCTATTTGAGAAAAGTGAATTAATTTTCATTACCATTAATGTTAGAAACAGTCCTTTAGGGATGGGGGAGGGCAGATGAGTCAGAAATGTTTCATACAGTGTACAATTGCATCTATTCTGAAGCCTTTAAGAATGTGAATGGTAACTCTTCCTCAAACTATCAGATGGGGAAAGATACCCTGAAAGTATGACATAGGGAGGTTATCTGCCAGGAATCAATCAGAGAAGCTGCTGGAAAAACCCAGGCATGCTAAGCCATTGTTCTTACCACCCGGGGCAACTGATGCAATTGGAAGCAACTGATGCTTTTACAGTAATGATTTCTTTGAAATCTGAGCTCCTTTATTTTGCTGTTTGGGAACTTCCAGTTTGATCCAAAAGCTGACAGCATCAATTGTCTCATTGCCTTCCTGCTCTGATGCTGGAAGGTCTAACGAAAGAAGAGGAGGAAAAGGACCAAGAAGAACACGAAAGCAGAGGACCAAGACCCCATCCCAACTGCTCCGTTGGTCAAAACTAAGTCAAATAGAGGAGAAGCTCTCAAATAGATGATACTTTGATTTTGCTTTTTGCTTTATTTTCTACATAAATAAAAGCGTACAAATCATAAATGTACAATATTCACAAAGTAAACACACATCCAAGTCAAGAAAGAAAATATTTCTAGTACCCCAGGAGCTCTTCTTAATCACCATCCATCCAACCATGACTCCCATCTCTGCCCAAGGGGAATAACTCACTGATTTTTAACAGGATAGATTGGTCATAGCTGTTTTTAACAACTATTTTATAAACCTTTAAAAGACTGTACTTTTTGTCTTTCTTCACTCAATATTGTGTTTATAAGACTCATTCATCTGTTACCTTGGGGGTCTGTTAATTCTCATTGCTGTATAAATAGACCATGCTTTATTTACTCATTCTTCTATTAATAGACAACTTCCTGTTCGAGCTATTACAGATAGTGCTCCTATGAACATTGTTGTACATGTTTTATGGATGTATATGTGCACTTCTAAAAATGTCTGAGTCTTTGGAATTGTACATTTAACTTTAAGAGATATTGCTGAGCAGCTTTCCAAAGTTCACATTTGTAGCGTATGAAAGTTCCAGTTGCTTCGAACCCTTGGCAACATTTTCTGTTTTCCATCCCCTTTCATTTTATCCATTACGGTAAGTGGTATTTATAGTGGTATTTCATGGTAGTTTTTTCATTTCTGTAATGACTAAAGAAGTTAACATCGTTTTATATGTTAAGGGAACACTTACATTTTCTCTTTTATGAAGTCCCTGTTCAAGTCATTGACCCATTTTTTAGTTGGGTTCTCTGCCGCCCACCCTTTTTGTCATCTTTTTCTCTGTACATAATTTGACTACCTATTATACTATGTCTTTCTTTTTTCTTCTTCTTCTTTTGGTTTTCTGCAAACCCGCTTTCCTCTCTATGTTGTTAATACCATGAAGCCAAAATCAATGTTCTTATCTTAGTATCAGTCTCAGGGCATGACACTCTGTTTTTCTGAAAACACTTGCTCAAAAATACCTGTTGATTTGCATTAGAAGATTCTCTTCATCTGTTGAATTAGCCCAAGGTTCTCGTCCTAGAGGTTTTTTAATAGGATTTAAAATATGGTGGGAACTCTTCTCTGGACATGTGGCAAAACCGGAATCAGCTCTGTGTGTGGAGACAATCTAAAGGATACGTTTTAAGTGTTAGAAGCCAAATGAATTCCTGTTAGAGTTGATGTTGCCTCTCTGTCTTGGGAAAGTAAGGAAAACATGAAGAAGGTCAAATGATCTTTTTCTACCTTCAGAAGGAACTTCTCTTGCATGTGATACATTTCTATACCTTTTCTCATCTTATTATATCTTCAGTATTTTTCTCCCCCATATAAGTTGTCATTTCACTTGAAAGTGCCTCTGTCATTTCCCTCCAATTTTCATTATATGTTCTACAGTATATTGTTATCCCTTCTGGAAGAGTCTACATTGTCTTCCTTTACATTCATTCTTCTCACAATACAAGCTTTCCAATTCTGTTTTCTCTGTCTTTGATTTCTAAGTTAACCTCATTTATTTAATCTTTTCTTGGTCATTTTCTGGTCATTAATCTCTTGCAATTGGGCTAGGATAAATATCTATTTAATCTGATGGAAATAATCCTAATCTAAATAATTTTAAAATGGTCTATTTTATTTTAGCATGTAAATTTTCATAGAATTTAACTACATAAATAAATATCCACATTTTACAATGTATAAAAAAATAGTAAAAACGTTACTTCTGGGGATAATAGCTTTACAATTCCGATGGGTACCAAGATCTGCAACATGTGGCTACATTTCCCAGCAGATTTCTCCGTATCCAATAACCCCCGCCCCACCATGAAGATATTTATCAGTGATCATTTTCACATAAATTTTTATTCATTTAGTACTTTCCAATGAGGAGAATTAAAAGGCCACATGAATTGACTTTTCAATTTTGTCCAGCTGTTGTCAATCCTGGGTACGTGTTAGAAACCTCTGAAGAGTATCTAAAAATTAGTGGTATCTGAATTCTACCCCAGACCAATTCATTCAGAATCTCTGAAGTGGGTCCCAGACATTAGAATCTTATAAAGGCTCCCCAGGGAAGACTAACACACAGCCAGAGTTCACAACTGCTGAGTCTAAATGGTCAAGAATATGAAGATAAAAATGTTTAAAAAGTTCATGCTCAATACTACATTTAAGTTTGAAATAACTTTATGTCCTCAGAAGTGGGTGAGGTCCTCTCTTTGGCCCAGTCCTGAATTTCTGTCTGTCCCAATGTGAGGTAAAAGACCAGGCCAAACATGTTGACTGCAGCAGACAGGAAAAAGACATTCCTCCAGCCAGACTCAAAATCCTAGATGTAAAAAACACGGAATAATGATCAATCTCATAAGTTTCTTCTACACTAGTGCTAGAAGTCCTACAAGTTATATATTGGTTGATCACAAGGAATATAGGGAACAATGTGCAGTAGCTACTTAAGAAAGTTTATGAAACTATGGGAAACAAAATGACCAAAAGGCACATTAGGTTCTGAGTTGGGATGGTTGTTTCTTTAAACAAAAATAAGCTACACTAACGTTTTTCTGAAAATTTGGATTTCAACATATAATACTACTCATTTAAAATTATGCCTAAAATGGCATCATGTTTGTGTCTTCTCTGTTTTGTCAGAGTTTTGGCTGTTGACATCTGTCACTACAACCCATCTAAATTCAACACGAGTTCTATTTGGTCTCTGTGTGACCCCCCTCAGAAAGCCCTAGTGAGTCATTTCCAGCATTATAGTCACAGTGGATTCCTAGCAGTTTCGTCAAATATTAACCTGGCAACTTGATCACATAGAAATGTATTAAAAACCAAGCTTCTCTCTGTAAGTTGGTTCTTGTCAGTCCTTTCATCCCCACCTGGGTCTGTCTTTTCATCTTCCTCACGAGCCTGCATTTCCAAACACTGAGCAAGCCTCCTTGCAATGTCTCCCAGCCAATCTCTTTTCAGCCATTTAACTTATCTTTAAACTGACCTCAGAATACTTTATGTTTCCCTTTTGCGATTTTTTAAAAATTGGAATTAGTCTGAACATATTCTTCATGATCTTCTTCTTCTGCCCCTCTGTCTTCATCTCTTGCTATTCTTTGCCATTCATCATTCATTCTGGTCATAACTAAGAACTGCTTCATGCTCATGTACCTCTAGGAAGTCATACATGCTGTCTTCTACACTGGAACAGCTCATTTTAATCAATCTAACATCTATTCATTTTGAGAAAATTAGGTTATACTTTTCTTCCCCTGGGAAATATGACCTACCAGAGTCCAGTTTAGAGGCTCATGTAAATGGAGTAATTGTGTTGCCATCCAGACCTTGAGAGCACAGTGTACATCTCCAATACCTAGAACAATACATGCCACTTGAAGATGCTCAATAAACTGGTCCAAACCTGACTGATGAGGAATCCAGTGGCAGTGGAAGAGACAATTCCTGCGATGAGCCCAAATCCCCTTGAGATTCCCATAAGGAAACTTGCATATCTGTGGGAAGATGATTTTTATAAATGATTTTATATAGAAAGCCACCTACAGCTTCTGCAGCAACTCAACTTTAATGCAGTTCAGCTCTAATGGCAAAGCCATTTTGCTTAATGCAGTTTTTCATTCACCTAAAGACATTCAGGGCAATGTCTGTTTGCCAACCCTGAAATTATCAATCTTGAGTCAATAATTAGGGAGCAATGCAGTCTCTCTGGGAACTGAATTTCTTCACCCTGGCTGCTCAGTGTAGAAGACAGTTTGTGCAATGGACAGGACAGCCAAACTCCCTGGGTCCAAACCCTGGCTCTGCCTTTATATAAGCATAGTCACATCATTACACCTCCCTGTGCCTCAGCCTTCTCCCTTATAAAATGGGAATAATAGGATCTACCTAATATAACTGTGAGGATTAGATGTGCTGATATATGGCAAGTCTTTGGCACAGGAGCTGGCTTATGATGACTGTATATATATGTGGTAGCTAAGATGATTAACACCATGGAAACTTTTCCAAATCACATGTGTGTGGGCCTTTTCCCAGCATACACAGTTCAATCTCTGTTAGGGAAGCTTGGGAAGCTTTTTACAGAAATGATTACTGGGCAAGACTGGAAATTGTTGTCCTAAAAATGCCACATTTGTTGTTCTAAAAATGGCCACAGACAGACTTTTGTAGTTATTTGTCATTCTGCCATTAGTGCATGTCAGTAATACGAAAGAGTTTCATGGGACAACTGAGGTCTAA
Organism: Ateles fusciceps; assembly: GCA_036589455.1. Classification (NCBI taxonomy): domain Eukaryota; kingdom Metazoa; phylum Chordata; class Mammalia; order Primates; family Atelidae; genus Ateles; species Ateles fusciceps. The sequence goes on from JAZHEH010002605.1 coordinate 6,792,833, forward strand.
CACCTCTGAAGGGGTCTGGAGGAGGGGAAAACACAGGTAGAGCTCTTACCTGGGAGCAATATCTAAGGTGTTGATGATAAACCCTGAGTCACATAGGTTACTGGTCCCAGGAATAAGTATCAGCAAAATAATGGTTATCACGTAACTGGAGGCCACAAAGGGCAGGGCCACAGCACAAATTGATGGAAGGAGGAGCCCTGGGCAATGAGGACATGTTGTCAAGGAACCCTCTGAGACCATGTGCCAAAAAAGGATTGGTTAAATGAGCCCACATGCCTATCCTTACCTAGAGATGAAAAGAGCTTCGCACAGTAATCAATCTGAGAAGATTTCTGGACAAAAGGAAATCTGCCAACTGACCTCCTAGAATTGTACAGCTTGCAGCAGCAATAAAAGGCAGGGAGGACAGAACTCCACTCTGAAGAAAGGAAAGTTATACAGAGTAGTTAGAGAGACATGTTAGCACCAAAATTTATTGGTTATACAGACCAGCCATTAACCTACCCCCATGATACTCTGGGTTGTTTGGGGAGAAATTGGCATCCTTTTTCACACTATAAGAACACCATCTCAGATACGAGGGCCAGCAGCTGCATCACTCTGGGTTCCAGAGAAAAGCAATATTAATTTCTAAAAGAAGCTTTGGAATCAGCTGGTGTGGCAGTACAGCACAGTGGTTAAGAATACAGATGCTGCAGCAGCTCTACCCCTTAGTACTGTGCAACCCAGGGGGCAAGTTTTCTCACCTCGAAATGTGTCGTTTCCACATCTGTGAAAAGGGAATCATAACAATGCCTCTCTCAAGGTCATTGTGAAGGTTAAATTAACAGTTATATGTAAAACCGGAATGTAATAGGTAACACAGAACTGTTTCTCGTTATTACCATTACCATTTTCATAAAAATATAGGAAATAAACTCACATCTCTGATGTTAACGTGGAACAGAGTACTGATGTACGTTGGTAGGTATGTTAGGATGATGGTGCATAACCAGAAATGGCTGAAAAAACCCGTGAAAATGGCCCAAAGTGGTAGGCATGTGACCATTGCCTTTATGGGGACAGCTCGTCTAGGAGAACTGGGCTGAAAAGAAATATCTAATCAACATGAATATTAGAACAACCTAGAGGGTGTCTCTCAGAGGATACCCACATTCTGCCCTAGAGATCTCTGCATGGGCCACAGGTTCAAAGCGTGCACTGTACCTGCTGAGGCAGTGAGGACATGATGTGCTGCTTTTCCCTAGCACTTATGCACGGGTGCTGCATGGGGTCATCATAAATCACTGTGAACCACAGGAGACAGCATATACAGCCAGTGCTACCTGGGAAGAAGGAACAAAATTAGTTTTTAGGTAGATTTGTTTACTGGGGGAAAAGAGTTTTCTCTGAAGTGGCATGCCTCTCCCTTCTACACACTGATCAATTAATGCTTATTCTACCATAGGACCTGAATGTTCCCATTCTTTCTTTCAATCCTGCAAACCTGTTAAAGCTTTTTAGATACTACCTCTCAATGAGAAATTCACCATTTGTCAATGTCAGAGCTTTTTGGAGATAATGTGAACATGGCATTGCATAGCTGATTAATCACTTTAAAGTCTCCAATGATTATAGTGTTAAGTATTTTAAGCAGCAACTTGTTTTTTTTTTTTTTTTTTTTTTGAGATGGAGTTTCACTCTTGTTGCCCAGGTTGGAGTGCAATGGCATCATCTCAGGTCACTGCAACCTCCGCCTCCCGGGTTCAAGCAAGCAATTCTCCTGCCTCAGCCTCCCGAGTAGCTGAGATTACAGGCATGTGCCAGCACGCCCAGCTAATTTTATATTTTTAGTAGAGATGGGGTTTCTCCATGTTTGTCAGGCTGGTCTCGAACTCCTGGCCTCAGGTGGTCTGCCCGCCTCGACCTCCCAAAATCCCCTGGCTGGGATTATAGGCATGAGCCACTGTGCCCAGCCAAAGCAGCAACTTCTTAATGTACACATAGTTGTCTTGTTTTGGAAGACCTGAATAGTCAGGACTGCAGTCATACATACATAAAACAACCTTCCATGTAATCATGTGACAGGGAGAAGTTTCCAGTGCACTTACAGAGACAGTGTTATTTGTATTCAAGCCATACATCCATTATGGATTCCCAAAACAAATATTTCTGTAAAATACCTAGTTAACATGTATAAACCAAAATAATTAGCATCATTAATGAGAAAGCCATTCCAGCCAGGACTATATTTAATGACACCATTTGGCTGTAACAACAAAGTCAACTGTAGAATATTGTCTCATTGCTGGAATTTGTTATTTAAAGAATATTCTATGTTAAAAGGTTCTGAGGACTAATTTTCTTTAAGTTCCCTCTAATTACTAGATTCATTGATTCTTTTACTTTAAAGCTAAAAATCAGGCACTGTGATGACACCCAAGTGATGAAAACATTATAGAATGGATTTCTTGCCTCAAGCATTTCACAGTCCAGTGAAAAGAAAAGGAGAAATAAATAGTCACACACCAACATAACCTAGAGAGGAAATATCAGTAAAGATTATAGAGGAGAGAATGCCTGAATCTGATAGAGTAAGTCCTGGGAGGGCCCATAGGGACATTTGAATTGAACTTTGCAAGATTCACTTGGTAAAGAACAGGTTAAAGGCATCTTGGGCAGAAATAATAATTGTAATGAAATATGAAGACACACTGAAGATGTACTTCACTATCTTTGGCATCTTAACTGCATATAGTGACTAGACCAGGCACTGCAGATGTGGTGGTAGAGATTCTGCAGAAGATGCTCGATATGGAAGGACAAGACTGCATCACAAGTCAGTGCCATGTGAATAGTCAACTCCTCTACCCTGTGCATGTGGCTTTCCAGAAAAGTGTTAATCAAGTTGTGTGACTAGATTAAAAATGATAGCAACTGTTGACATTTTTTATCATCTTCCATTTGATAAAGGACATTTTCTTTCCTATAGGAAGAATGTGGGCGATGTAGGTGCCAAGATGGATGCTCAGGAAATGGAGGTGTTAGGATTTAAGAGAAAGTGACTCACCAAAGATGTAGAAGATAAAAGGCCAGCCCAAGACCTGTGAGATTAGTCCCCCCACACAGAGGATGATGAAGGATCCAAATGCTGACCCTAAAGGGAAGAGAGAAAAACACCTATAAAAATAGCAAAGGCTGAGACTTCGTGGCCTCCCTAAACATTGTCCCAACAGTGAGGTGGCAGACTTAGAATTACTGGGCAATGAGACTATTTATTTCTTCTCACAGATTTTCCCCAATAAAGTAATATTATATAATTACAATTAATAAATAATAGTAACATGCCCCCTGATTCTTCAAAGGCTCCTCAACAGCAATATGACCAAATCTAAATCCCTGTTTGTCACAGCAACTCTCTGCTATCATAGCCCATTAGTATTTTTTTGTGATTACAGTTGCATTCTTGCATGATCTAATATGAGGCTGGGGCAGGAAACTGAAGACTTATAAAAATCCATAAGATACAGTCCCTGCCCTCAAAGAGCTTCTGGTCCAATTGGAGAGTAAAACTGAATAAAATTGATTGCCTCTAGCGAAATGCCATGTAGGCTTTGGAGTCTACATTAGAAAACAACAAGAAACAATTCACAGAGACCTATAGTAAGAAACGAATTTTGCAGGGTAACACAAACAGACACTAATATACATAAACACTTGTATATACAACCACACACATATGCCTTAAACAATGGTTTCATGAATCAGTATTTAACTTTACCATGTGCAATGCACTCCAACAATTTCTATTCTATTCTGTTCTATTTATTCATTTTTTAAAATAATGATTTTAACCTGCTCAGTGGGTTTTATGACTCACTAATGGGTCCCAACCTGCAATTTGAAAAAAAAATATGTAAAATATAAATGTAATAAGACTACAATGTGCATGGAAGCATATCTGAGGATAAATTCATAATAATTATAGGATTTAGGAAGTTTTTACATGAGCTAAGCAATAGGATAAGTAGAATTTTGGCACAAGGAACAGGGGGCAAATAATTTTCCAGGCATATAAACCAGTGGGAGCAGAGCCAGAGGGAAGTGCAGTGCAGATCTACGTGGGGGAGCAGCCAACGTCTGGTGCCACTAGAGCCATGGTTGCACAGGGGAGTCGAGTGGAGCAATGCTGGGGCCGGATGGCTGAGCACTTTTGTATCCATTCAGTAAAGAGTCGGTCTTTACTCTGTAACGTGTTGGAACACATGGAAAATTCTCAAGCAGGTGAGTAAAAATGCCCCATCTTTGCTTTAGAAAGATAACTTGGTTTTGGTGGGAAGAAAATTCAAAGAAACCAAGTTAGAAGAGAGAGATCAGCAGATAGTATTTGCAAATAGAGGAGGTGGTGACAACTATGATGGAAGGAGGCACGAAAGTAGGAGGGTTGCTTAAGGTAAAAGTCTGCAGGATGCCGCTGTGTAGTGGCCCTAGGAGTGAGAAGCTTGATGGAATCTTAGTTCTGCTCTTCTGAGTATATACTCTCAGCACTACAGGCTGAGGAGAACAGCAGTGAGAAAGCTGTAGAGGCCTTAGTAGGATCACGGACCATCGAGAGGCAGTCTAGCATAGTGATTGAGAGTGTCTGCTCTGGGGCTAAAATCTGCATGGGCTTAAATATCAGACCTACCACCTGCTGGCTCTTTGTATTTGGACGATTTACTTAATCTCCACCTTCCTTAACTCCCCTGTCTGTAAAATAAGAGTTTAAAATGATACTTACGCTGGGTGTGGTGGCTCACGTCTGTAATCCCAGAACTTTGTGAGACTGAAATGGGTGGATCACCAGAGGTCAGGAGTTCGAGACCAGCCTGGCCAACATGGTGAAACCTCGTCTCTACTAAAAGTTCAAATATTAGCTGGGTGTGGTAGCAGGCACCTAGCTGGCAGTAATCCCAGCTACTCAGGAGGCTGAGGCAGGAGATTAGCTTGAAACCCGGAAGCGGAAGTTGCAGTGAGCTGAGATGGTGTCACTGCACTTCAGCCTGGGCTACAAGAGCAAGACTCTGTCTCAAAGAAAAAAAAAAATTGTACTTACATGAGAGGGTTATTGGAAGAATTAGCTCCCAATAGAATAGTAAAGAGCTTAGAATAATGCAGACACTTCAAACTCTTCCAGCCTGATTTCTCTCCTTACCACTTTGAGCTGTGGTAACCTTAATTCTCACTTCAACATTGTTGCTAAGATGGTGTATGTATCGTTTACTTGATCTTTTTCCATTTGTGTAATTCTGAATGGTTTAAACTTTCTCCTACAAGGCTTTTCTGACTACTAAGGCTTTTCCGAGCTGAAACCTAGCTCACAATGTTTTTTTTCTACTTCTAAGCCTCGATGTCTTTACTGTACAGATGCATCTTTCATATTTATTATGCAACTGTCTCCTATTGTTGAATTTTTCAGTAGTGCTTTTTCTCCCTCTTCCCCAAACCATTTGATTCATAGAAAATAAGACACAATAGGTTGGAACAGATTACAAAGCTGTGACCCATATGTGCACACTTACCTGATCCTGCAATGGTGGTGAGTTTGCTTCTTTCAAGTGGAGGAGCCCACTTTGCCCAAATTGTAAACTGACCTGTCCATGCCATTCCCTGAAATGAAAATCATTAAGACCTCTGATATTTTGCAGAATTCAGGAATCTGGATCCCACCCAGAATGACAAAGTATCTGGATACCTGGGCCATGCCCTGGACTGTACGAACCACAATGACCAAAATCACTCCAAAGTCAGCAGCCAATGGTGTAAAGAGGGTGAGAAGGGAGGAGATGAGCAAACCAGCACCAAGCATTTGTTTTGCTCCAAATATCCCTGCTAAATATCCACTTGGGATCAGAGTCAGTATTATCCCATAGTTGATGGAGCTAAAGATGATACCCTGAGTTTCTGGGCTCCATTGATACACAGCGGCCTGGGGGAGAAACATAGGAAAACTCTTTGTCAAGAAGTCCTATTATGAAAATCTACTTAACAGTCAGAATAGCTTGAGGTTGGTGAGACCCTCCTATAAAATATCTATTTTAGTTTTTCTCTATATTCTACCTACCTTTCCAAACAACCAGTTATACCCGTAGTTTGTCTTAGAAAAACAGAAGAAATGAAGAAAAGAGGTAAAGAAAATGATTATACAGATGAATAATAGGAAGAAGTAAATGGAAGAAAACATTGAGAGATATTTCATCTGTGAGAGTGCTTCCTCTATTTTGCTTCTAGTAAACATTGGGTAACAAGTTGACTCTCATATCAAAGAATTTAAAAAACACACACAAAACTTTATTGAACTCTTACCAAAATTAGTCCCTAATTAAAAATAAAAATCAAGTTTGGGAATTATGGTCTCCCTTCGCTGAACTGACTTCCTAAAAGACATATTACAAGTGAATAAGATCACATTCTTCTGATATGACTCAATAAATAATTTAATTATTTTAAAATAACTACCTTAAATGCCTAAATGATTATATAAATTATATTACCTAAATATTACCTAAAAATAAATAGGTTTTAGGCATCATGCAATAACTCCCCCTAATTATCTGGCATCATGCTATAGAGAGCCAAAGAGTATAAAATATGAAATATTTTACCCGCTTAAACAAAGTATAAATAATACAAGGTATATGATTCATGTGAGAATTAAGATTTCTAAGATTTGAGGATAAACATAAATAAAACAGAAACTTTGAGAGGGGAAAATAATAATTTGGGAAGGTCCCACGAAGGAAGCAATACTTCAACTATCCCTTGAAAGATTACTATGATTTGCAGAAAGGCAAAAAGGAAAATTTTATCTCATCGGAAAAAATAGCAAAAGTGAACTTGTAGCATTTGGGAGAAACTAATGGGGACTCTGGCTTGCTCAGAGCAAAACTTTCCCTGGGTCATTGATAGCAAGTGTGAGTGTGCTGAGAAGTAGGACCAAGTTCTGGAGGAACGCAGCAAGTTCAGCAAACACTGCATGTTTGGCAACTTGAAGGTGTCCTAGATTCCCAAGTAGTGAATCTGCTCAGTGTGAATGTGTAGATGGGATAATGGAAGAAAGACTGGAGGCAATAAATTTATGTACTCATGGTAAATAAGCTGGGTCCAATGTAATAAAATCATTAATCATGAATTATAGGGATGACATTGGAAATGTACAGTAAAAGATAATTTAAAGGATAAGTTTTTAAATTGGGTATAATCATGGTTCTCATATAAATGTAAAATAAGCATATGACAAAGATTTTACTTAACTCATTGACTAATGGAGGGATTAAGTAAGATGTTATAACTGGTTCAAAGGAAAATTGAAAGAACCACACGTAACACAAGCAGGAAGCAATGCTGAAATAGATTTTAAATATACAGCAGGGCCTGGTGCGGTGGCTCATGCCTGTTATCCCAACACTTTGAGAGGCTGAGGTGGGCAGATCACCTGAGGTCAGGAGTTTGAGACCAGCCTGGTGAAACCCTGTCTCTACTAAAAATACAAAAATTAGCCGGCTGTGGTGGCCCATGCCTGTAGTCCCAGCTACTCCAGAGGCTGAGACAGGAAAATTGCTTGAACTCGGGAGGTGGAGGCTATAGTGAGCCAAGATCGCGCCAGTGTACTCCTGCCTGAATGAAAAAGCAAGACTGTTTCAAAAAATAAATAAACAGCAAAATTGGCTGATTCAACTGGATAGTGAGTAGCAAAAAGTCTTAACTGATTTTTCTCTTGGCAAAATTTATTTGCAAAGCTATGGACAAGAATCGTTTGCATTTCTATTTGTTATATAGAATTTACAGGGTTATAAAATTGCTCAAAAACAATAAAACAGGCAGAGACCTGAATAGAATTGAGTAACCTATAAGAATGTGCCTAGGTAATACCTAGCTTTTCATCGAAGATATCACATAAATCTCTTGCATTTTAAAATTTTTCACATTTTTCCCCTACAGGTCCCCCACCTTATAATACTCTCAATGAAATCTTATTTTTGTTATAGAGGTAGCAATGTCTCAGAGAAAAATAATTCCAGTCAGTTTTAGTTTGTCACTGGAAATTTATACTTCTATACATCACAGAATCAAGATCTATGCCTTCCTTTCAAACTGAGCTTTTTCCTCTTAACAAAGAGCCTTATTCTCCAACACACTTACATTTGTATCAAATTCCTTGCTAGATATGCTGGAGTTATTGAAGGCGTCTGCAAAGGCCCCGTGGAGGCATTAGGTAGACCATGCTGCTGAGTGGAGTTCACCATGGCAATGATTGCAATGCTCAGACTCACACGCTGGGTTATCATGGTGAAGTTTGAGAAGTGCATGATAAGAGCCAGCCCATAGCGTAAAGAACAGAAATCTGGACCTAGAGAACAACACAGAAGTATGCTATGAGCATCCTGACTGAGGCCCCTTCTTTTCATTTCTCCCACAGCTAGATCTGACAGAACTTTGGATGACGTCATGAAGTCTCATTGTCTTATTTCACCAAAATAGCCAGCGCTACAAACCCACTGTCAAATTCTTTGGTTGGCTTCAAGACAGTGAATATGGGACCTTATAATCAAGTAAAGGAAATACAGTCATCTTTCGGGGGGGGGTAGGAAGCAGGTGATGAGAAAACCTAAATGTAAGGCATTTATGTCATATTGCTCCAAAATGAAGTGAATGCGGATGACAGTGGCAGAGCCAATCCCAAAACCTCTCAGCATCAGTAAAATTATCTGGGCTGTAGTTCAGTAGTCCCATCTGTTATGCACATTTGTTTATCACAAAGCTTGAGAGTTTATACACAACGAACTGCCTTTGAATTAAGATACTGCACATACAGGGATTCTCTTTTAATATATATGAGAGATGGTACTTTAAGTGAGTACTTCCATTAATTCCTTAGTGTAAGGTCCACTTGGAAATGTATTTGCTATGTGTCACTAAGCGCTGCCTTCACATATGTTCAATTAAAAAAAAAAAAAATTAGGTGAGTGGCTCACGCCTATAGTCCCAGCACTTTGGGAGGCTAAGGCTGGTGGATCACTTGAGGTCAGGAGTTCGAGGCCGGCCTGGCCAAAGTGGTGAAACCCCTTCTCTACTAAAAGTACACCAGTTAGCCAGGCCTGGTGGTAAACACCTGTAATCCCAGTTACTCGGGAGGCTAAGGCAGGAGAATCACTTCAACCTGGGAGGCAGAGGTTGCAGTAAGCCAAGATCATGTCACTGCACTCCAGCCTGGGTAACAAAACGAGATTGTCTCAATAATAATAATAATATGTAAAACCATTTTTACAAAGCTTGTAGGTGATGTGGTAATGGAAGATATTCAACATATTGCAAGGACAAAATTTTTCTTTAAAAGCATCTCCACAAAGTGGAACAACAATAGACCAATATTGAAAGGGTTTTCATGTGCATGATAGATTGGATTTTTTCTGCTTATTTAAAGAATGAACACTAAAGGGAAGGAAAGAGAAAACCTGTGAAGACACAAATAAAATTATGGTGGAAGAAATAATTTGTAATGGGCAAGCAAGCTCACAGATAAGATTGGTGGTCTGTAAAATAATTATTTCCGTATTACTGGAGGTTTCCAAGCTCAGGAGAAAGAGCCAGCCAGTTGGCAGGAATATTATGGTAGGGATTCGTACATAGGTTGGTTTAAAATGACTTTCCAGGTGGGGCACGGTGGCTGGTGCCTGTAATCCCAACACTTTGGGAGGCCAAAGCGGGCGGATCACAACGTCAGGAGATGAGACCATCCTAGCTAACACGGTGAAACTCCGTCTCTACTAAAAACAAACAAAAAATTAGCGGGGTATGGTGACACGTGCCTGTAGTCTCAACTACTTGAGAGGCTGAAGCAGGAGAATCGCTTGAACCCAGGAGGCAGAGGTTGCAGTGAGCTGAGATCGAGCCACAGCACTCCAGCCTGGGCGACAGAGCGAGACTCCGTCTCAAAAAGAAAAAAAAAAAAAGCTTTCCCCAAACTTATTCCATTCCTTAGATCCCAGGATTTATTGATTATTTGGCTTAATTTCTAATAGATGACTTCGTGGGGCTCCCTAAGGAAAAAGCAACAGGTAGCAAGATCAGGGGCTGGAGCTGGCTCTGATGTTATACCAGGAGTATCTTTACAAAGCGGCAGTGTGATGCAGGAATGTGTAAATGTGTCGGAATAAGCTTTGGCTTATTAACACAGCCTGCAAACAAGAGTAGTGGCTTTACCTCTCCTGGTGGCAGGCTTCCCGTCCATTTAGCTTCTCTGGGAAATGGTACCACACTTTGTGGTGGAGTTTCCCTGTGCCCTGAATCTCTTTGACCACGACAGTCTTTTATCTATGGAAAGAGCATAATCCAAGACATGACACACAAATAATTCCCCCTTGTTAATGTTGCCTCCTTTTAGCATCAGTAAAAGTTTTGACCCAATACAGATCTGTAACTTGCATTTTATTCACCACTGCTATGCTTTTGGTTATAGGATTGTTAAAGGGAAATCTGGCTGTAAGTCCCAGCTGTGTGACTTACAGCTAGTCTAAATCCTCGAATCATTCATTTCCTCTTCTGTTCAATAAAGATAAGGCTCCTTTCTGAGTGGAGCGAGAAGAATTAAATAAAAAATTGCATGTGCTTTATCAAACCACAGAGAAGCATGCAAAAGTGTGGAGTAGTATTGCTTGTAGCAGATCATAAGACAGGACAGTTAAACTAAGCTCAAGAGCTAAGGAGGAAGGTTCCAGAGCAGTCTTTCCTTTCATTCTGATGGTGATTCTCTCCCCTCTGTGCCACCAGAACAATGTTCCATGTGCTTATGAACATGAAGGATGACATTGCATAATACTAATATGTATTACATTTAAAGGTTTAAAATGTTTTTTATCATGTTTGCTACACACAATGTGGACATTTGATTGGACTGACAAAGTCTTTATGTCACCTAGAAAATGACAATGGACAAGGACTTCTTACTACAATTGTGAACATATCCAGCTATTGTGACAGGCAAAGAGAATTCATGGCTCTAAATGTGGACATGCTTAATTTAATATATGTACCCTAATCAAACTATCTTTGGGAATACATACATTTGTTTCTTCTAGGAACAATCCATATTCTAGGAATATAATCGGTTTTGCATTCATTCCTAAATTGAAGTTTCTATGACTTTCTCTTTTTTAATTTTTTAAAAATCCTTCAAGACTTCCGAAGCATCTATGTCTTTAAAAACACATGTATCGGCTGGGCGCAGTGGCTCACACCTGTAATCCCAAAACTTTAGGAAACTGAGGCAGGTGGATCACTTGAGGTCAGGTGTTCAAGGCCAGCCTGGCCAACATGGTGAAACCCTGTCTCTACTAAAAATACAAAAATTAGCCAGGCGTGGTGGCACGTGCCTGTAGTCCCAGCTACTAGGGAAGCTGAGACAGGAGAATTGCTTCAACCCAAGAGGTTGCAGTGAGCTGAGATCATGCCACGGCACTCCAGCCTGGGTGACAGAGCAGGACTCCATCTCAACAAAGAAACAAACAAACAAACAAATAGAAAACCACATGTATCAAACCTGTATTTCATCTTGAAGGCTTTGCACTTCTTTTGCACACAAAATTTAAAAGACTTGTCTCTACTTTTAAAGATATTCATAATCTGTGACCTTAGGATGAAGGGTTATAAGGAAAGATATAGATGGAAAATTTTGTCCAAAAATATCCTTTGTAGTATTACTCATGACTGCATATTAGAGATAAATTAACCTAATAATGAGAGTCTGGCAAGTCAATTTGATAGATTATTGTGATGGAAGCTACTTAAAAATGTTTTCAACAATATTGAGTTACATTAGAAAAATGCTAGTACTCTAATGTACATAGCAGGACGTGTGTGCACATGCACATACAGGAATAGAAACAGATTCACACAAGTGCCAGTGGTGGCTATTTCTGGGTTACAAAACAGGAAGGTCACCTTATTCTTTGATTTTCTATATTCACTTACCAAGTGATTTTAAAAATAATTAGTACTCATTTTATCTTCAGAAGTAGCTAAATGTATTTAAAAGAACAATAATTGGGCTTCATCAGCATGGTAAGTATAGTTTTCTGCTTTCCAAATATGTCTATCTCTGAGAATAATGCCTCTCCATTTAAAATTTTGAATTTTGGGTGTTTGTTTTTTGTTTTTGATTTTTTTGTACAATGGATCCAAATGGAGGCCCAATTGCTAGTAAGATCAGGTCAGCACCAGGAAAGATACTAGTTGTTGCTCTGCCATAGAAGGCCTCCAGGACTTGCTAACATCTGGATATCAGGAGTTCAGCTCACTGCTCTACACTCAGATCCTAGCTGAAGCCATCTGTGGCCAATCTCAGAGTTTGGATCATTTTCTATTTGGTTTCTATTTGGTTTCACTTGTTATGCAAGATCCAGTTGGCTTGCCTGAAGGCAACTCTTTAACTGTACAGGCAACTGCAAGTACTTACACTCCACCTAAAGCTTGCCCACCAACTTCTCCAATCTTAGAAACACTGAAAGCCAAAAGAGACTCAGAGATACTCTGGCCCAGCTGTTAATTTAAAAAAAAATATGTGTGCAGAAAATTTGAAAAGTTGCCTGAAACCTTATGATTCACAGAGCCCACAGCAGGTCCCCTAATGCTGCTTTTTCTACCTATTACTACAGCTTCCCCTTTATTTTCATAATATTTAAGCACAAGCTTAAAACACAATAGGGTAGCTCCATTTTGAGGCATTATAAAGGAGAATTTGTACATTTTAAATCAAGTTTTAATCATTTATTCCAGAAGGAAATTTGATGATGAAAAATACTTTTAAGTTAAGCTTTGAATATTAAACATATACACAAAAAAACTACTTTTTCTTGCTCTTTTTGTTAGTGGAATTGTATCACAAACCCATCACTCCAGTTTTCCTTCCCATTCTCTGTTGCTGCCTAATGAGAAACGATGAAAAGCCCTACTTAGCTTTTATGGTTTCAAATGCTGTTTGATTTTGTCTCAATAGCTAATTTCCGTTCTTAATTTCCTATTTTCTTTTGCATGAGACACATGCCGAAATCAGGCTAATATACCAAACCATTCTAAGCTGAGGTCTTTCCTAGTCATGAGAAATATTTTTCCAAAATAAGCACAGAAGCTAATAAAATTATGCAGCCTGAACATTGGCATGGTTGATACGTACTTAGAGACGGTGGAATATTTATTGGCCTAATTGTGAACAATTGAGAACATGTAACAATGTCAGAACCCTTCCTTTTAAAAAAGCTACAGCTCTAGAAAAAAAAAAATTGTGAATTCCAGTGCCAAAGTTGTAAGTAGACGCAGAAAAATGAAATTAAGTTAAAGGAAAATGTTATTTTTAAAAAAAATTACTTGATACAATATAGGTTGAATTTGAGATAAAATCAATAATGTAAATATGGTATATGCATAAGCCAAAAAATAGTTTTCTTCCTTTTTTTAAGTCTAGAACTCATGATTTTATTATAATGGTTCTTAGATTGCTCTTTCATTCTGTAATATCCAGCCTGTCTTGCATCACCTCTGTTAGCTGAGAGTCCTTGTTTACTCAGAGTACATGTTACGCCTAGATCAAAGAGCATGAACCTACAGTTGAGAGGGTGTTCAAGGACTGAATTCTGCTCTACCATTCCCAAATTGAGTAAGCCAGGTGAAGTTTCATAAACTCTCAGGGTTTTCACTGTTTCATAGAAAGAATTGGGATAATGTTGCTTCCCTGGGCTATTTGGAGTGAAAACAAAGGTATGAGACATGCCTCATAAATCCCAAAGTATTATGTGTTGTATAATATTCTAGATACTGGCAACAGCAATAATAATAAACAGTCACAATATTGGCAGTCTGGCCCTCTCAGATCCATAAGTACGGGCCTATAGCAAATGAAATATATTTCTATAAATGTGCCTTCGATTGGTTGTTAAATTGGTTTTAAATGCTTCTTTTTACAAGTGGATTCTTCTGGCCTGGATTCCACAAGATGAGTGGGGCAGGGTTCATCAGAAAACATAGGAAGAAGCAATACCTTCAGTGTTAGAAAAACTGAGGCGTTTCTCATCATCTGCCTACCTTTCTGAGAAATTGGTGGTTCTGAAATGAAATTGGTTGTTCCAGTGTAACATTTATGTCATGCTATCAATTCATTTATGAATTTAATCAGGAAAAAAGAAAAAGTGTACCAAGAACCAATGGTGGGCAATTCTAGAAGGCAGAGTTATGCCAAAACTAAGGTGCAATTGAAGCCCTGCCTGTAAGGGGGCTCCTGGCTCATCAGGAGAAACACAGGAGTGCCTGCACCTTCCCTCCCGCGCTGTGTCTTCCAGGCCAATCTGAGTCTAACTGTGCTTTTAATCAGGATTTTCTCTGGATAGGTTGAGAGATGGCATCATCACTGAGTCTTTTTCCCTCTGGCTTACCATCATAGCACTAACAGATGATGACCACCATGTCTCTGGGTCCCTTTTCTTAGCTGTACAATGACGGCAACAAGCTAGGTGATCTCTACAAGCATACAGTTTTCTTGCCTTCAGTCTTATTCATAACTTTGGTCATGTTATCCTTTTCTTTTTATTATTATTATTATTAATTTTTTTGAGACAGAGTCTTATTCTGTTGCCTAAGCTGGAGTGCAGTGGCATGATCTTGACTACTGCAATCTCTGCCTCCTGGGTTCAAGGGAGTCTTCTGCCTCAGCCTCCTGAGTAGCTGGGACTCCAGGCGTGTGCCACTATGCCCAGCTAACTTTTGTAGTTTTAGTGGAGACAGGGTTTCTCCATGTTGCCCAGGCTGGTCTCAAACTCCTGACCTCAAGTGATCTGCCTGCCTTAGCCTCCCAAAGTGTTGGGATTACAGGCGTGAGCCACTGCACCTGGTCATACTTTCCTTTTCCTAAAAGACCATTTCAAATAATATAGAAGTCTGAAAAGACTCATTAGCCACAGTCCTGAACACAAATCTTGTCAGTTCTGATCAGTATTTCATTCCACAGGCAAACCCAGTCCAACTAACCACAACATCACAGTTAATACTCACAGAGTCCGTGGAGAAATGACCATTGTCCATGGCGTCCATTGGTACCAGTGGCTTCTCAAGCCTTGCCCTAGGGTCTTGATTGAATCAGTATCTTTTTTAGAAAGTCTCTTCATTTTGGAATTAGGCAGTATTACCAGATGGTGATCCTTATGTTGCTGTTAATGTTTTTTCTCTGACTTCTCCTAAAACTGTTCCCTTCCCTTAATGTACCTCTGATAAGTTAGTAATTATCCTCCTACCCACAAAGAAGAAAAGCACTTACCTTCACCATTAAACCAGTATTTTAAGCCCTAGACTATAAGGCTAACTTGAAAAAGGAGGGAGCTTTCCGTTTCTTCTTCCCTTTCAAAGACTTTTGCAGGGTTTCACAGGGATAAATAATCAACCACGTGGCAGTCAGACAGCACCAGCTATGGCCCCACTCTCTCAGAAAACCTAGGTTTGGTTTTGCTGCTTAATTTTTAACTTCATTTTCAAGTTCTCACTGATAGAGTATCTCAAAGGATGTCACCGTGTGTATCAGGGGAAGGCTTCCTGGGTGGAACAGGGCTGTGCCAGTATTCATGTATGGTATGGATAAGTCAGTAATGTAGGGGAAGGACCTTCCAGGAAAAGCAAAGCCGTTGATGCTTGGTGTGAGGAATTAGAAGTGTTCAACATGACTAGGGACTAAAGTACAAAGGTATAAAGGAAATTTGGTGAACTGACTAAAAAGATAAATTTTTTTAATCAGTTAGTTTTCCCAGTAGAATTAACTAGCCAGGAGTAGAAATGGAAGTTTTTTTTTTTTTATGTTCCGTAAGAATGAAAGCTATACATTTTTTAGGAATTATATGAACAAGGAAAATGTGACTCAAAGGCAGAAAAATGATAGAATTTTATTAAAGGGCATAAAACAGGATCTGGCTAAATTGAACTAAGTACTCTTCTCTGCTATACCACATACTGTATTCTTGAATGGGAGAAGTAATACCATAACAAATATTGATTCTTCCTAAATTAATAAACACACTAAGTGAAAATCCAAGTGGAAGAAGGAAAAATGGAAGCCAAACTGGAAATAGCTTAAATTTTCATCAGTGGAAGACTGGGTACATTGTGATGCATACATAGTCACTGCAGAAAAATAACAAACAGTTAAAAGGAACCAGTCACATCTATAACATTTGACTTGGATGCTTTTATATAATGTAATACATTTTTAAACGAGTAAAGCAGATACAAAGTACATATAAAGGGACTCCATGTTTTTCTGAATGTTTATCAAGATAATTCTGTATATTTGTATCTTTATTTATATAGAAGTGTATGAGCCAGACTAGATGTTGTCTTGGGTTATCAGGTTTGGGGAAACAGCTTGGTGGTAAAAAATGTATAAGACTTGGCCGGGCACGGTGGCTCATACCTGTAATCCCAGCACTTTGGGAGTCTGAGACAGGCAGATCACTTGAGATCAGGAGTTTGAGACCAGCCTGGCCAACATGGTGAAACCTCATCTCTATAAAAAAAAAAATACAAAAATTAGCTGTGCATGGTGGCACACACCTGTAGCATCAGCTACTCTGGAGAGTGAGGCAGGAGAACCGCTTGAACTAGGGAGGCGGAGGTTACAGTAAGCTGAGATCGCACCACTGCAATCTAGCCTGGGCAACGATAGCAAAACTCTGTCTCAAAAAAAAAAAAAAAGTATAAGACTTAGCTAAAAGGTGACCACAAAAAAAGCAACATTTATATAGACTGTGGATGTAAAATTATGTGTATATGTGTGTACACATGTGTGAATATACATAGATACATTTTTGCTTCCATGTGCATATGTATATACATGCATGTATGTGTGTGTACAGGCACAGGATTTTTAACTGAATCTGAGTTTTTTCCTTGGGTTTCTTTTGTATTGTTTAAAGTTTCATATGAATAGCATTTATTTACTGGATAATCATAAAAAGCAAAAACCTATTTTTATTTTAGGAAAACACAAAGCAACCAAACCAAAAATCTCAACTTAGGAAGTAAAGGGAAATCTGGGGAAGAGGTTAGCAGGATCAGGTTATGAGGACCTTTTATGTAATGTCCAGGAGCATGGACTTTATCTTGTGGTTCCTATTATTCCTCAAAACAAATGTGTGTGGACACAGAAATGGAAATGCACAGCACTGCATTGACATCACAGGAAAAATACAAACATTTTTTCTGAAGCGCCAACTTCACTCAACACTTCAGGAAACATTTTTAAAATGGTTTTAAACAAATTTAGTCAAACCAAAATTTTCATTTTTAAAAGGAAATAAATTTTAGAAGAAAAAACAGATGTGAAAATACATGAAATGGTACATGAAAGAATACACATACATGGCATACACTGGAATCCATGTATCTGCCAGGCTTTCTTGTGTTGCATACCCAGACCAACCCTGTGGTTAAAGATAACTCAGTAGAAAAACTGAAGAGTAACTGGGAGTAATTAAAATGTTTTAAGCAGGAGTGGGGCATGGTTTTCTTTTTAGACCATTTAGTTTGCTAGTTATGTCTGATAGATAGAAGTGAGGACAGTCCTAATTGAAAAGTGAGTGCTACTAAGAAACTCAATGTGGGAATCATAGAATTAAGCCAGACTTTTTTTCCCAAGCAGGAGACAGATGCAGATAAGCAGTAATGAGGATGGAGTAAGGGCTGAACCACAGAAGCTTCATATCATAGGTCATTGTATTTCTTTGAGTGAATATCATAGAACTTATTTACAACATGGTCACAAAATACCACTGACATGAAAAGAAGTCAACAAACTGAAATGGCTCAAGACCAAGATTCCCAAGACCTCAAGAAATCACTAAAAGTTGCCTCAGGTTCACAAAAAAGATAATCCAAGGGGGTTCTCCAAGTGAGTAAACACTCATTATTTCTGTAAGGCTTAGGTCACAGTCACAAGACCTTGGCTGAGACCCCTGTCTCTGTGATCTAATCTGTACCACATTGGAAGGGCCATGACCGATTTCTACCTGGCCATTCAAGGCTGAACAGAGGCTGAAGAACCTCTGGCTTGCTTTCCCATAGCCTTCAATATCTTAGGCCCCAGAGGGCAGGAAGAGTCTAAGAAGAATCAACCAAAGGTAAAGTACACCAAGAAAAGAGCAGCTCTTTGGTTAGAATTTTAAGATAGAGAGAGACATATAAACGCTACTATGGAGAAGTAACAGAAGGAACAACATTTTATCCTATCAATAGATGGAACAACAGGACAATAGAGGACCACCTCAGCAATAACCTAGAATACCTGCAACTTCCACCTCCTGGGTTCAAGTGATTCTTCCATGACCTTCATGGAAGATAGGAATAAATCATCTGTATTTGTCCTGCTCAAGACTTGCCATATGCCAGGCATGGTGGCTTATACCTAGAATCCCAGAACTTTTAGGCCAAGGCAGGAGAATTGCTTAGCACAGGAGTTCAAAACCAGCTTGTCTCTACAAAGTTTCTTTTTTTTTTTTAATTAGGCAGGTGTGATGATACACACCTGTGGTCCCAGCTACTCAGGATGCTGAGATGGGATAATAGTTTGATTCTGGGAGATCAAGACTGCAGTGAGCTGTGATTGCTCCACTACACTCCAACCTGGGTGACAGGAACTGCAGACAGTCTCTAGAAGCTGAATCGGCCTCTCTCAAGAAGAGTTCAAAACCAACCGGGCCAAAGGCTGGTGCAAAGAACTGAATTTTTCAACAACCTGAGGGAGCTTGGAAGTGAATATTTACACAATCAAGCCTCTGATGAGAATTCAGACTCAGCCAACACCTAGATTGTAGCCACATGAGGCCTTGAAGCAGAGAACCCAGCTAAGCCATGCCAGAATTTCTATTCTACAGACCTTAGGTAATGATAAATGTGCATTATTTTAAGCCACTAAGTTTTTGGTAATTTGTTTTGTGACAATATGTAACTAGTACACATAAATAGTAGAATTCTAAAATCAGCTATTGACTTCAAACAGTGAGCCTATGAGCTGGTCTCTGGTCCTATGTCCTTGGAGAGAGTACTTTTATCTCTTTATCCATCTAACATGTCTAATTTGTGTAACATTCCAAGTCCTCAATAATCCTGCATTATTGTTGTTGGAAGTCCATCTATCCCGTCAAGAACAGAGCATGAAATTCCTCTTTGAAAAATTTCCATTCATCATAATGTCAAATTTCTCCAATGTAATTTTCGCACCTAAATTCCACATGTGACTTGAATCTCAAGACTATTCTTCTGCCCCAGGTATCTATTTGATGCCTGGATATATCTGAATTCTTCTTTTATTATTATTATTTGAAACAGAGTCTTGCTGTGTCACTCAGGCTGGAGTGCAATGGTGCGATCTTGGCTCACTGCAACCTCCACCTTTCTGGGTTGAAGTGATTCTCCTGCCTCAGCCTCCCCAGTAGCTGGGACTACAGGCGCCCACCACCTCCCCCGGCTAATTTTTTCATATTTTTAGTAGAGACGGAGCTTCACCATGTTGGCCAGGATGGTTTTGAACTCCTGATCTCAAGTGATCCACCCGCCTCGGTTTCCCAAAGTGCTGGGCAATTATAGGCGTGAGCCACCGCGCCCATCTGTAGACCTCATCCTACACAGCTCATGTGTCTTTTGATCCTTTAGCAGAGGTTGTAGTTTTAACGTATTGCTTCCTGAACTTATTCCAGTGCAAAAGCTCTAAAAGAACTCAGCCTCCAAAAATCCCTTGATTTGCTGCACTACACCAAATGTTCGTCTTAATGAAATACAAGATTTTTTTCAGGATCTCAAGCCCAATATTTTCAACAATCGGCTTCCCAGTTTCCAAGGTTCACACAGGAGACTGGCAGTGGGCACATTCCAAGGTCAGCGGTTTTTATCCAGGAAGGAACCTCAGAATCACTTGGGGAATTTTAGCAACATACACAACAGTATTCTCAGGAGCGAGGCTCAGGTATGCGGATGGCAACAAAACTTCCCTTATCAAAAACCTGCCCCAGCATGACAAATGAAGACTGCTTTTTAATTATGCAACTTGGCCTTACCTAGTGGTTCTCAATTTTGAATGAACATTCAAATCACAAGGGTAGTTGGTTTTTTTGTTTTGTTTTGTTGAGACGAAGTCTCACTCTGTCACCCATGCTGGAGTGGAGTGGCACGATCTTGGTTCACTGCAACCTCCACCTCACAAGGGTAGTTTTAAACAGCGCTAGTGCCTAAACAAGACTCCAGAGATCATGACCCCTAATCCTAACCCTACCCTGTGGTACTTGCCTTATCCATAAGGCAGGGGGATCGCTTGAGCCCCGGGAAATTGTGGCTGCAGTGAGCAATGATCGAGCCACAGCACCTCCAGCCTGGGCGACAGAGTAAGACGCTGTCTCTAAATAAAACACCAAACAAAACCTTCTTATTTTAAAAGAATTCAAACATTTAGAAAAACCAGAAAAACAGTACAAAGAACATTCATACACTTTATCTAGATTGTTAATATTATGCCACATTTGCTTTTACTCTACCTATCTATTTATATGTTTTTACATCTCTTTATATACTTGCTGAAACATCTGAAAGTTGCAGATACCATCTTCCTATATTACTCAATACTTTACCTTTAAATTCAAATTCAGATTTCACCAGCTGCCCAATCATGTCTCTCACAACACTTTTTTCCGCTCAATCCAGGATCACAAATTGGATTTGGTTGTTATATCTCTCTACTATCTATTAACCTGCAACAGTTTCCTAGCCTTTCTTTACCTTTCATGATGACAAATTTTTAAAGGGTACAGGTTCGGGTTAGGTGTATTGTAGATTAGTTGAGTTGTAAAACTTCACAACAAAGTGCCAAAGATGTCTTGGCAGCAGAGCTCACAACAGGTTGGAGATGCACAGGAGCTGCAGAGAAGGGTCTGGTTCAAAGGCCAGTGGTCGCAACATTACAGCACTGCTCCATCAGGTGTAGGTCTGGGGACTTGATAGCATGTCTATGGCCCTAAAGTGTGTGGAGGATATTGAGAATTGCCTAGGGTGGCAGATTTAGAGGAAGGGTGGTTGGTATGAGGCCTGTCTAAAATTGAGTTTGGTTATAGAGTTAGGGAAGGGTTTTAGGCCATGTCTGGGTAGAATCAGATTCAGCCAGCAAGTAAGGGGTCTTTCGGAGGTGAGCTTAGGCTGTCTGGGCCCCTTCAAGGAGAGCAGACTTGATGGGGAAGGACTGTCCTAGAAGAATCCAGTTTAGAATAAGCAAACCACGTAGGTTCATTCTCCACCTTACCCTAGCACTCCCTAGGCTCAGTGGTGGTTTTGGATTTGTCCCATCCCTGCAATTACTCCATAAAGGGAATGTGCAAGGGAGAAGGGAGGAAAGAGATGTGAGTTCTGCCAGATGCTTCACTGTTTCATTCCCAGATTTATTTGAAACCAACCCACCTCTGGTACTTCATGCTCTCCAAGCTCATGGTCCTGAAACTTCACATGTACATAATAGGGAAGATTTTTTAATTACCTTTGATATTTTTGCAAACAACCTTTCTGGAATACCTGGACCCCCTCCTTCTCCTGATGAACTTTTCCTTCTCCAATACATGGCTCAGCAGTTATCACCTGCAAAAGTCGTTCTTCCGGGAGTTGCTTGCTGCTTTATTCCTCTCTCAGCCTCAACACTTTTTCTTAACTTGTTATAGCATTTAGAATGTAATGTTTTGTTTTGTTTTTAAAACACATCTTGGCTTTCTGGAAACTTATATAGAAAATAATTTTTTTTCCTTCAAAAGATACATGGTGAGGGTCCAGCCTAATGTCTGCCATAGAGAAGGCTAATGTCCAGCCTAATGTCAATAAATGTTTATTGTGGCAAAAATGAATAATTTTAAAATGATGGAGTGTTTAGGTAAAATTAGGATTATTAGCTTGAATCATTTAAAATCATCCTTAAGAACCATATTAAATTTACGTGCTTTAACACTGGTGAAAGAAGTAATTATGCTGTCTTAAGGGCAAAACTATATGAACATAGCCACCAGAAATACAGGAGTGCCATCTGTTGGTAAACTTCTTAGCAGACAGAGAAGACACTGAGAAGCCATGTAAAATATACTCGAAGTAATGTGCCCCTTATGTAGGTTACGTAAAACGTGGAAGAAAGATGGAAACAAAATTGAGAGACGTGGTTATGGCATTTTCCAGAAAAATTGGAAAATATTTTCTTCTAATAATCCATGCAAAATATAATGATATTTTTTAATGCAGAAGAAAACAGTGTAACAGAAAGCATTATAATTATGGCAAATTGTTGAAAGCTTTCTCCACCCCTGCCCTTTCCACCCAGAGTAGGAATGAAATAAGGATGTCCATTATCACACTTTATGTTCAATATTGTATGGGAGATGCTAGCAAGTGTACTATGGAAAGAAAAATAAATGTTAATATTAGATGTTAATGGTGAAAATATTTAAATTGAAAAGCAAAGATTGTTAGAATCGATTTAAAAGTGCAAGAACTGAACATGTGTTTGCTAGAAGCGACACATCTTAAATATAAAAACACTGATAACTTGAACATAAATATGTTAATAAATATACACTATGCAAACAGAAAGTATAAAAAGACTGGAATGGCTATAATAATAACAGCTAAATTAGAGTTTAAGACAGAGTGTTACCAGCGACAGAGTGATATTTTGTATTGTTTAAACGGTCAGTGCCCAGCCTAGCCAATATGGTGAAACCCTTTCTCTACTAAAAAAACAAAATTAGCCAGGCATGGTGGCACATGCCTACAATCCCAGCTACTCCAGAGGCTGAGGCAAGAGAATCACTTGAACCCACGAGGCGGAAGTTGCAGTGAGCCAAGTTTGCACCACTGAAATCCAGCCTAGGAAACAGAGTGAGACTCTGTCTCAAAAAATAACAACAACAACAAAGCGTTAACTCATCAGGAAAACAGCAATCACAAATGTATGATCCTAACAACAGAGTTTCAAAATACATAACAAAATATCATAACAGATTTTAAAGTACATAAAGTAAAAAATGGAAAAAATAAAAAATATTTGGAGAGTTTAACATTCTTTTTTTAGTAATGATGTAGTAACTAGACAAAATATCAGTAAAGACACAGAAGATTTGAACAATCTTCTCTCTTGTCTTGAGCTAATTGATTTACAGAACATTACAGCCAATATCTGCATGCACGTTTTGCTCAGGTACACATGATATGTTCATCATGATAGATCATATTCTCTTTTTTTCTTTCTTTTTTTTAGAGGTCAAAGTACTCGTATTTTTAATAATTTCTTGACATGGTAAAAGAATTTCACGTTATGATCCAAGGGTTGTAGGGTGAGGAGGAGGGGCAGCGGAACAATCCAACAGACAAAAAGGGAAATGAGAAACACAAGGTGGGAAGAGGGAAGGGTTTTAGCTGGAAGGGATCTGGCGGGTGGGTGAGGGCACTGCCCAACTAAAATGTAATTGGTTTGTTACTGAGTACTGTTCGTGGGAAGACAGCATCCTGACTCCTTCTCTACAGAATATTGGGAGTAAAAAGCCAGGTGGAAATACTGTTGGGGGTTGGAAGACAGAGACAGGAAGAATAAAAGTCAGAAACAGACACAGAGTTACTGGCAGGCTGACTGCAGATACCAACTCTCCAGCAGTGGTGGAATAAAAGAGCTGGGGGCTGATGGGGATTAACACAAAAGCTATTCACAGTTAAGGGGTATCTCTGGAAAATTCAAGAGACAGGAGGCAACTTTTCTATAGTTTTCACTTGCCTAATGCATTTCCACATACACAAACATATATATGCATATGTGTGCGTGCCCACACACATACACACCAGTGATTGCTTTCCCTGGAGGCCCGACACTATAAATAAGAGAAATAGTTCCCAAAAGGAAAGCCCAACATGAGCAGCAGCATCCGGACCTCACACTTGCAGACACCTTTACTGCAACTGACAGCCAGGAGTCAAGAGGACCAGCTTTTGCAATAATGCCAGAAAGGGCTGAGTCAGAGAGGGACAGGCCTTCCCCAAGTCCTCTGCTTCTCACTCTCACTGTTCACCAACTCACCTTGGGTACCAAGACATAAGGAGGGAGGACGAGCCCAAGGCATTTGTCTGGGCAGATGACAACTAAGACAACCATCATCTCCTGAAAGGTATGTGACAGGGATCGTGGAAAGGGAGGGTATGTTAGGTAATGGAGTAGGAAGGTGTGTGTGCATGTCTGTATGGGTGTATATATGCATACATACATACATATATGTGCATGTGAAAACTTCCATTATAAAAACATCTGAAGGAGCTTGGGAATTGACTGAAGGCCTAAGGTGTTTCTTGTCATGATCAAGATTCAAGGTGGGATGTACACAGATGTGAAGCCCTAAGTCATCACCAGGGCAACTGTGGGAGGATCCAATGTCCATAGAGGAAAGAGACAGAAACCTCATGTGAGGAAGAGAAGTTGGTCCCCCTGCCACCCTAGTTCCTAAAAAACACCTGGCACTTTCCTTCCAGTTCCCTCTGCTTTTAACTAACTAATCATCAAAAGGAAGAAAAACATAAAGCCCAAGACACAGGAGGGAAGAGGAGAGTGGAAACACAAGTATTTTTGTGCCAACATCCTGCACACACAAACCTGGAGTTCTCCAGAAATGAGGACAGGTTGGGTGTGGGGTATTAGGGAAGGTAATAGAAGAGTTCCTGAGGCCTGAAAAAGAGGTAAACACATCACAGAACTAGATGAGAATTTCATTAGACTCTCACTAAAAACAGAGAGGTGTGATTACTATTTCCAGCCAGTTTCCCCATCACAGTAGTCATGTTACAAACCAAGGCAATGCTGGTCTTGAGCCAGACTCACAGAGTCCCCTGGCCTCAGGGGCCATTTGATCTTCTCGATATTTTTCAGGATCATGTCATGTAGAGTGACATACTGATTCCTCAGCTCTGATATGATAAGCCAAAGGCTGATACATTCTTTCTCATCAATCTCTGTCACGGTGCGGCGATAGTCTGGCACATGGGGGATATTTAGCTATTTTAGAAACCAATTTGGCTTTTGTAATATAATATCTAGAAATCCGGTCCAGATAAGATGCAGCTTCACTCTCAACAGTTCTTAGTTCTGCAACTGTTTCCTTCTGAATGGACACCGCAAAATCGTTTCCATCTTCTATTCTGGGAATCAGGAGCTGTACCCATATTTTGACCGTGTTACATTTCTCAATCAACAGCGGATCTCAGGTTTCACTTTCTCAATAATGTGCACCAGCTGCTGGTTGCTTTTCAGCATCCTATTGGGCATGACAAACACCTTGGTTCCTTGGAAAGCTTCTTCAGACTCATCCAACCTTCTCTTCTTATAAGTGGGACCATCCAGTCTATCATGGCTATTGATGAGAAGAATGGTGTCAGGGACTGGGAGATTCATGTCAGAGTGGATCTGAGTTAGGTCATGGATGTTTAAGATTGGTTCCTTCAGAAAACTATCAAGTTCTAATAACTTCTTTGTGAAAAAATTTGCCAACAAGTCTGCCTCTCTTGTGATCCGTTGCCTGAAAGAATCAACCCTGAGCTTTACTTCCTGATCCACCTTCAGCAACGAGGCCATGGCCGGGCCGGGCCGTGTCCAATCCGCTGGACACCAGAGGCGCTGTGGACTCTGGGGAGGGGGCCACGGGGACCTGAGGAATCTCGGCTGACCTCGGGATCCAGTCGCCCTCACTGGCTCAGTCACTGCTCACTCGTTCCCTCCCTCTGTGCCATCCGCCCGCCCGCTGGCAGCCTGCTGCCTGGTCACTCTCTCGCTCGCCCTCCGAGCTTTCACAACTCATGCTGGAAATTGTCCTTTTTTCTTTTATTTTTAGTTGCCATGTAATAATTGTACATATTGATGGGATAAAGAGTGATATTTTGATATGTGTACACAATGTATAATAATCAAATCAGAGTAATTAGCATATCCATCACCTTAAACATTTATCATTTCTTTTGTTGTGACCATTCAAAATTTTCTTCTAGCTTTTTGAAAATACATGATAAATTAGAGTTAACCATATGCACTCTACAGTGGTGCAGAACATCAGAACTCATTTCTCCAATCTAGCTGTAATTTTAACCAACCTCTCCCCTATCCTCCCCCTCCTTCATTACCAAATGGCCATTATTTCTGGCTTAAAGGTAATCTCCCAGGTGCTCAGAAAGAGGAAACCTCAAAGACAGTTTGTGGAGGGGGAGGGAAGAGAATCAACAAATGGCAAAAGTCACAAGGATATCAACCAGAAACTACTTATTCCCTAAGCCAGGACTCAACCTGGGCTGCTATTGTAAAAGTCTTAGCTGCTGAGTTGTAGCATTGGGCAGTTTCCATTGCCCTTCCCTGAAGGAGTCCAGAGCAGTCAATTCTGAGCTTGCAATGGCTTGAGATAATTTTTAGAGCTAACTATGACATAAACCCCAAAATTCCTGTTCCTTGGATGGCAGAGACCAAGAGAAAGTACCGCCACGTGGTTACAAGGTCAAGCTCCAAAGGACATAAAACAGGATGAGAAGGAAACTTCATCCAGTTTTTAAATTTTTCAGGGACCTGTAGCAAACTTTGCAACTGACTAATTTACTGGGCTGGCTTGAACAGCAGGCTTATGGAGTCCTAAGCCTGTTTTCTATCCTAAGGTATTCCTCTTTATGACAGAATGATACAGAAAGACAAATTGATAGCACAAAGTATACCAGATTCACTATAGTTTAAGACTAGCCCCACAAATCCTTTTACCCATTAATCAAAACTTTACACAGGTGATAAACAGTGATTTTAACCATTCATTCAGTTTTCACAAAGATAGAGAGGCCAGAAGCCTGACTGGTAAGAAATCTTTACCCGTTTGCCGGCATTCCGGGTTTCTGGGTTCTCTTTCCCTGAGCAGCCCTAGCAGCCTTGCTCACTGCAAAGCCCTGGGGGCCAAGCTACGACATAAAGGAAAACCATCTTTTTCTGTTTCATGGAACCACAGACAAATAGATGCCTCTCATTTTTAAAGATGCTGCCCAATGGCTGCATGAGGTAACCAAATTAACATTTTCCATCTTGGCCAGAGCAGTGTACATGTGACAAGACAGACATTAGCCACTCCACTTAGCACCCAATATCGAACTGCCAAGGCTCACACTTGCCCCCAGGCGGGCCCTTTCATCTTTAATCCAACTTCTGACTGGGAGTTTCAACATATGGTCTTTGAGCAAGATGGCTGTCCCAAGTAACAGAAAAAATAGAAAAGAGAAAGGAAAGGGAGAAAAGCATTGACTGTGGTGAGGCAGGGAAGGTGAAGGGTTCATGGAGGCCAGAGAAAGACCCACCCACTGCAGCAACACTGAATTAAAAGTGCAGGCGGCCACTTGTCATAGTACAGGGATCTTTTCCAGCAGTCCCATCAGCTCTCAAACTTCCCCCTTTGGGGAGAAGAAAAATTCCCCTTGCCCCATAATCCTGAACATGCCTAATCCTGTCACCCATAGCAATCAGCAAAGAGCACAGGGCAGATTAATCTAAAGAGAGTAACAGTTAACGTCCCATAATGCTAAATCCATTTTTAACCAAGAGAGACTTGACTGAGAGGGGCCTCTAATCCCTTAAATCTTAAGAAGGACTCTAGATTCCTAAGTTGGTTCTTAAGCCCAAGTGCAGTCAAGTGTCCTTGCCTTTTATTAAGAGGGGCCTGAAACCCTCTCTGTCTTAGGAGAGACCCTGTCTCCCCTAAGCTGCGCTTCTAACCCAATCCCATCCTTTACCCTGGTACCCACAACTTACCCAAAGTCAGCCAATTGGTGCTGCAGTCTATTTCCTTTGGCTTCAGGGTCTGCTCAGTCTTGTCGCTTTGTGGTCACCAGAAAGATGCTACCAGAAAGAAGTCTTGAACCAGACCCCAAGACAGCATTCTTGGATCTCACACGAAAATCTGGGACAAGTCCATACAGTAAAGTGCAAGTAGGTTTATTAAGAAAGTAAGGAAATAAAAGAATGGCACTCTATAAGCAGAGCAGCAGTGTGGTCGGCTTGAATAAGGATACTTATAGTTATTTCTGGATTATCTGCTAAACAAGGGATGGATTATTCATGAGCTTTCCAAAAAAGGAATGGACAATTTGCAGAACTGAGGGCTCTTCCCCTTTTTAGACTATATAAGGTAGATTCTGGATATTGCCACGGTATTCGTAACTGTCATGATGCTGATAGGAGTGTCTTTTAGCGTGTTAATACATTATAATTAACGTATAATGAGCAGTGAGGATGACCAGAGGTCACTTTCGAGGCCGTGTTGGTTTTGTTGGGTTTTGGCCGACTTCTTTACCACAAGCTGTTTTATCAGCAAGGTCTTTGTGATGTGTACCTTGGGAGGACCTCCTATCTCATCCGGTGACTAAGAATGCCTAAGTTACAGGGAATGCAGCATAGCTGGTCTCGGCCTTATTTTACCAAGCCTCTACTCAAGATAGAGTCACCCTGGTTCAAATGCCTCTGACAGTCCTGTCTCCCTGCAGCCTTGAATTCCTGGGCTGAAGCCATCTTCCCACCACAGCCTTCTGAGTAGCAGGGGCTAGAGGCACACACCACCATGCCCGGCTAATTTTTTTGTATTATTATTATTATTATTTTATGAGATGGGGTCTCACTGTGTTGCCCTAGCTGGTCTTGAGCTCCTAGGCTCAAGCACTCCTCCTGTGTCATCCTCCCAAAGTGTTGGGCTTGTCAGAGGCATTTGAACCAGAAAGACTCCATGTTGAATAGGAGCTGGGTGAAATAAGACTCAGTCCTGCTGGGCTGCATTCCCAGTAAGGTAGGTGCTGTAAGTCATAGGATGAGACAGGCAGTCAGCACAAGATACAGGTCATAAAGACCTTGCTGATAAAACAGGTTGCAGTAAAGAAGCCGGGGTAGGCCAAGCACAGTGGCTCATGCCTATAATCCCAGCACTTTGGGAGGCTGAGGTGGCTGGAGCCATAGTGAGACCCCATCTCCCTTGAGCCCAGAGTTGGAGATCAGCCTAAGCAACATGGCGAAACTTGGTATCTACTAAAAATACAAAAAATTAGCTGGGTGTGGTGGCACACGCCTGCAATCTCGACTACAGAGAGGCTGAGGCATGAGAATCACTTGAACTTAGAAGGCGGAGGTTGCAGTGATCAGAGATCGAGCCACTGCACTCCAGCCTAGGCAACAGAGTGAGACTCGGTCTCAAAAAATAAAAAAAAATAATAATATTAAAGCAGCTTGCTAAAACCCACCAAAACCAAGATGGTGCTGAGAGTGACCTCTGGTCATCCTCCCTGTTATGCTCACACCAGCGCCATGACAGTTTACGAATGTCATGGTAATGCCAGGAAGTTACTCCGTATGATCTAAAAAAATGGTGCCATGAATAATTAAGAAATAACCATACAAATGGGCAATGAGCAGCCCTCGGAGCTGCTCTGCCTATGGAGTAGCCATTATTTTATTCCTTTACTTTCTTAATAAACTTGCTTTCACTTTACAGACTCGCCTGAATTCTTTCTTGTGTGAGATCCAAGAATCTTCTCTTGGAGTCCGGATCTGGACCCCTTTCCGGTAACAGGATTACAGGTGTGAGCCACCACACCCAGCTTTAGTAAATTTTTATTTCAGTTATTATATATTTCTACTTTATTTTCTGTTTTTCACTTATTATATTTTAAACCCCAGAATTTTTATTTAGAGGACTGTATTAACAAATGGGGGAGTACTGGCATAAGCCTGACACGCAGCAAATGTTGACAGAGGTCTGGCACAAAACAAATGTTCAGTGCGTTTTAGCTACCTTTAGGTGTATCATTACTAACTGCTTCTGGGGCTATCCAGGGAAAATTGTCCTCTCAAAACCCCCACTCACTTCCAGAGCAGGCTTAAGTGAAGAAGTCCTCTGTGTCATGAGAGATGTATAGAGCAAGGAGACTTTATCTTTGTTGACAGAAAGAGTCAAACTCTGTAAAACATTTGAAGAGATTTATTCTGAGCTAAATATGAGTGAGCATGGCTCATGACACAGCCCTCAGGAGGTCCTGAGGACAAGTGATCAAGGTGGTTTGGATGCAGGTTCGTTTTGTACATTTTAGGGAGGCATGGGACATCAATCGAATAGGTTTAAGAAATTCATTGGTCTGGTCCAGAAAGGCGAGACTACTTGAAGGTGTTGACAATTGATTGAGTTTGTATAAAGACTTGGGATTAATAGAAAGGAACACTAGGCTGTGATAAGAGGTTGTGAAGACCAAAGCTGTACTATGGGATGAAGTTTTTAGCCAGCAGTCTTCAGAGAGAATAGGTTGTAAAATGTTTCTTATCAGACTTAAAATCTGTGTTGATGTTAATGCTGGAGAGGAATAATGAGTCATGTTGGACCCTCAATTCCCTTAATGGCCTGAACCAGTTTTTCAGGTTACATATTAAGAGGCCTGGCTGAGGAGGAAGTCTATTCAGATGGCTGTGGGGGCTTAGAATTTTATTTTTGGTTTACACCTTTGCCCATGGAAGTTTTGCTGAAAAATGAACACACAAAAATGCAGATTCATAAGAGAAAAGGCTTTACAATTTAATCACTCTGTGGTTCTCCCCATTCAAAGTATCAATATCCCAGTGGGATTCAGAAGCTTATATACCAACTTGAGGTTGCAGAAAGAATGAGGGTTTGATCCTGACAAAATAGGTAAATAGGTTATGGGAAAGAGGAGAAGAGAAATTCTGTTGAGGGGCAATAAATAACTACCAGGAGAGACTGACTGGATCAGGGAACAGAAATAAATTTGTAAATAGTTCTTGGAATTTAAATGATGCTTGGAGACAGTGATTATCTTATAAGAGGGTCTGTTTGGGTATGGTTACGTTCTTGGTCTCCATTCCTATAACGCAAAATGAGATAACAGGGCGGGAGAAAACAATTGTTCTCATGGTGGGGTCATCCTATCTTTTGTACACAGGGAAAAGTCTCTTTAGTGTCTGTTGATCTCCAAGAGTCTTTCATTCGCCCGGCTTGGTGGCTTCTGCCTGTAATCCCAGCACTTTGGGAGGCCGAGGTGGGTGGATCACGAGGTCGGGAGTTCGAGACCAGCTTAACCAACATGGCGAAACCTTGTCTCTACTAAAAATACAAAACTTAGCCGGGCATGGTGAAAGGCGCTTGTAATCCGAGCTACTTGGGAGGCTGAGGCAAGAGAATCTCTTGAATCCGGGAGGCAGAGGTTGCAGTAAGCAGATCACACCACTGCACTGCAGCCTGGGTGACAGAGCAAGACTCCGTCTCAAAAAAAAAAAAAAAAAACAAAAAAAAAAAATAGAAAAGTTTAGGTCCTGGTGAGGTGGCTCACGCCTGTAATACTAGCACTTTGGGAGGCCGAGGCGGGCAGATCATGAGGTCAGGAGTTCAAGATCAGCCTGACCAACATGGAGAAACCCCATCTCTACTAAAAATACAAAATTAGCTGGGCGTGATTCCAGCTACTCGGGAGGCTAAGGCAGGAGAATCTCTTGAACCCGGGAGGCAGAGGTTGTGGTGAGCTGAGATTGCACCATTGCACTCCAGCCTGGGCAACAAGAGCAAAATTCTGTCTCAAAAAAAAGAGTCTTGTATTCAAAATAATCATATCAGGAAGCCATTTGTACCCATAGAGATATGGGTACAAACTCTTTGTAAAGAATGCTAAGACTTTGCCGGGCTCAGTGACTCGCGCCTGTAATCGCAGCACTATGGCAGGCCAAGGCAGGCGGCTCATCCGAGGTCAGGAGTTCAAGACCAGCCTGGCCAACATGGCAAAACGCTGTATCTACTAAAAAATACAAAAATTAGCCAGGTGGTGGCAGGCGCCTGTAGTCTCACCTACTCAGGAGGCTGAAGGCAGGAGAATTGCTTGAACTTGGGAGGCAGAGGTTGCAGTGAGCTGAGATGGCGCCACTGCACTCCAGCCTGGGTGACAGAGTGAGACTGTCTCAAAAAAAAAAAAAAAAATGCTAAGACTTACTTTGGGATGTCCTTTGTGCCCATCATTCTGATTAGCTCAAGGCAGTCTCCTCCCAGGTGTTTTGTTTTTATTTTTTATCTCTAAAAAAAGTTTTCTTTTTTTTTTTTTTGAAATAGAAACAGGGTCTTGCTATGTTGCCAGGCTGGTCTGTAACTCCTGGCCTCTGGTGATTCCCCTAGCCTCAGCCCCCACCAAATGCTGTGATTACAGGTTTGAGCCACCACACCCAGCCTGGTTCTGTGTTTGGTTGGGTGGTTGTTGTTGTTTTAATCCTATAATCCTATGTCCTTTCTTCCTACCTCTAAGTAGTGCTTACTCTCTCCCCTTTAGTCATTTGAAAAGTTTATCGGCAAGTGGGTACAATTTCAGGGTGGTGCAGTGGCTCATGCCTGTAATCCCAACACTTTGAAATGCTGAGATTGGAGGATGATTTGAGGCCAGTTCAAGGTTACTGTGAGCTGTGATCCTGCCATTGTACTCCAGCCAGGGTGACAGTGCAAGAACCTGTCTCTAAAAACAAACAAACAAAAACTTGCTTTCACACTGTGATGCTATAAAATTTATTCTAAGCTCTTGCTGGGGCTCAGAAATTGATACCCTAAAATATGGCACTTGGTCATATTAAAACTGAAGAAAACTTCAAAGTGTCTCTGATATCCCTGCCACTAACCATCTCCCAAGACACATCATGGAATTAAAAGTTCTTTTTATCTGCCTAATATCCAGACCCACCAAAAAGGACAATTATTTTTTCTTCCCATCCCCCATAAGACCAAGAATGTAACCATACCTGAACAGACTTTCATAAGATAATGTTCAAGTTAATCTCTGTTCCGTGATCTACTTACTCTCCCTAGTAATGAAAGTTGTTGGCCAGCTTGCTTTAGGCAGACAGTAAGGGAATGGTCCCCGGAGAACCTCTGACCTGCCCCAGAATGTTTACACCAGATGTTTTGTGCAGGTAAGGGAACTTGCACAAGGGGCTCGCCTGAAACATGCCCACAGTGGAAGATTTCTTTCCTTAACACATGTGCAGTTCGGGAAATAAATCAGTATGGAGCAGCTCAGTCTAAGGGCCAGCATGCACTAGGAGGACAGGGTGGAGCTGTCAGGAATTTGACTCTTAAGCCGTGGTATTCAGCTGTGAAGGGCAAACCAGAAACCTGTTTTCAGGACCCCTCTCTTTGCTGAGAGCTTTCCTTTCACTTAATAAATGCTACTCCACCCACTCTTTGATGTCCACATGGCTAATTCTTCCTGGTCATGAGACAAGAACCCAGATCTAGCTGAACTAAGAAGCAAAAATCCACAACAGTAATCCCATTAACAGAATTTCTCTTCTTCCCCTCCCATAATCCATTTGGCCAGGATGATAGATAAGCTTCTAAACCCTGTTGGGAGGTGGATAATCATGCTATGGTTCTCCCTATGTACATGTTAATAAATTGTGACTTGATTTTTCAGCAAAGTTTCAGAAGCCAAAAGGGAAGTTTCCCTTGGCCTCTCTACTCTCTTTCCCAGCTCTTCTTTTACTTCCATTTTTATTTCCTCCGTCCAGGAGGTCTCAGCCTTATTTTTATTCCCTTTCCATCTAAACCATCAGTATATCCTACAGGAGGGGGAGAGAAGCAGTTGTTTGGGAAACCAGTAAGCACTATGGGTTTTGATACTTTCTAGTACTATTTGACATGTTAACATGCCTGCCACCCCAACACACATGGACACTCACACACCACATAACATGCATCACACCAACACAAACTATGTATCGCATACCACACAGCACACACACATAGCACCATATGCCCCACACCTCACCCACACCATGCTACATGCATCATGCACATGTGTGCACACACCTCCTATGATGTGTGTTTAGTGCAACTCAGAAAGTTACTCTTTCACTTAACACACATCACTATGCTTAGAACTATTCTAAACTCTGGGATTTGTCTGAACAATATTGAAAATAATCCATCCCTTACATAACTTGCATTCTCATGGGGTAAGCAAATTATAAACAAAATAAATAAGTAAAATATTCAGTGATAAGTGCTGTGGGAACAAAATAGATTTGAGAAGGTTTGAGAGGGAGCGAGGGGTACACTTGCTAACAAGTGGTCAGGATAGGGTTGGTTGAGAGGTGAAATCTGAAAGAGTTGAGGAAAGGCACTCTAGGGATGTCTGGGTGCTGATTCTTCCCCACAGTGGGAACACACAGTCCAGAGCTTCTTAAGGAGACTCTAGTGACCTACTTCCTATTGTGAGTTTTTGGATTCCTGTATCCATCTCATAATCACAGGATCAAGCCTAGCTTTACATATTGGAGATAATGCATTCCTCCATGGGGGGTAGTTTATGTTGATTTCTCCCTAGGCATGCCTTTATCGACATATTCCTGAAAGCTCATCTGCACCCTGCTCTCTGCTTCTAATATTTACCACTCTCTGCGCGAACAAGTCCCTCCTTCCTGCAATGGGAAACAGGTGTGAGGTGGGACAGCTGTCACAATCTGTTTTGCTTTTGTCTTGTTGTTATTATCGGTAATGGTAGTTTGTTTCCATTTTAGCACTTATTAGCTTCCTTTTCCTGATAGTGTTATCAGATAGGAGGTCCCAACCCAGACCGCAAGATAGGGTTCTTAGATCTCATGTAAGAAAGAATTTGAGGTGAGTCTACACAGTAAAGTGAAAGCAAGTTTATTAGGAAAGTAAAGCAATAAAAGAATGACTACTCCACAGGCAGAGAAGCAGTTTGACCTGCTGGGCTAAGGATACTGATATGGTTAGGGTATGTCCTCACCCAAAACTCATCTTGAATTCCCATGTGTTGTGGGAGGGACCCAGTAGGAGGTAATTGAATCATGGGGGGCAGATCATTCCCATTCTGTTTTCATGATACTCAGTAAGTCTCATGAGACCTGATGGTTTTATAGAAAGGAGTTTCCCTGCACAAGCTCTTTCTTTGCCTGCTGCCATCCATGTAAGACATGACTTGCTCCTCCTTGGCTTCCGCCACGATTGTGAGGTCTCCCCCAGCCAGGTGGAACTGTAAGACCATGAAACCCTTTTTCCTGTATAAATTACTCAGTCTCAGGTATATCTTGATTAGCAGTGTGAAAATGGGGTAATACAGATACTTATAGTTATTTATTGATTATGTACTAAACAAGGGGTGGATTATTCATGTGTTTCCAGGAAAGTTGTGGGCGATTCCCAGAACTGAAGTTTCCTCCTTTTTTTAGATCATATAGGGTAACTGCCTGACATTGCCATGGTATTTGTAAATTGTCATAGAGCTTGTGGGCGTACCTTCTATCATGCTAACACATTAGTGTATAAGGAGCAGGGAGGATGACCAGAAGTCACTCTTGTTGCCATCTTGATTTTGTTGGGTTTGGGTGGGCTTCTTTACTGCAACCTGTTTTATCAGCAAGGTCTTTATGACCTATATCTTTTGCCAATGGCCCTTCTCATCCTGTGACTTACAATGTGTAACCTCCTGGGAATGCAGCCTAGTAGGTCTCAGCCTTATTTACTCAGCCCCCATTCAAAATGGAGTCATTCTGGTTCAAACACCTCTGACAACAGGACAGATCTGGAATGAGCATGTCTGGATAGAGTCACATCCACAACAATGAAAGTTATAGATATCTGCAAGGACTCACTGTGGGACCAAGGATTCAGGGGCTCATTCTTTCTCCTCTCTGTGTGTCCTTGTTGCCGCAGGAGTAGAATGTCCCATGCTGTGCATGGGGTCTGGTACTATCATGCCAGAGCATGATGAATCATAGGTGGCAAAATGGTAGAAGGCTCTGTGAGCATCCAGGAAGGTGCAGTGCTGAAGCCTTTTGCTTGGTGTAGGAAGAAAGGAACCTGTTTCACAATCTTGACTTTATTTTTAGTAGTTGGACCAGAGGGACTGCAGCTGGGCCAGACTCCATATTCCCTTGGGTATTAGGGTCAGCACCTGATCAGACAGGCCAGGGGCCCAGACTTAGCCCAGTGGCTCCCAGAATTCAAGTTTAATTTCTCACCCACCTGTGTCCTGAGCTCCCCTTACTGGTTCCCTTGGACCACTCCATCTACTTAAGCAAGCGTTTATTATGTTCTTATCATAAATACCTTTTACAACTAAGACTTATACATGTGATTGTGACATGGTAAAAGCCCCATAAAACTGCATACCTCAACCATACCTCGGCTTTCTGTTGAAACTGCTCTTTGTAACCCTAATGTGACAGGCAAGCAGTCCAAACCCACACCATCTTGGCCCCTGCGACTTTTAATAAGTAACTAAGGTCTGTAATTCCCATCCACTACCCAGACAATGTGTAAACTAATGCTTATCTTGACTTCTGTAAACCACTTAAGTAACAATGGGAGTGACAAAAGTCCCTGGCCTTTGGAATGTCCGGAGCCCCTCACCCCCACCCCCGCCCCTCACCCTCACTCCCATGGTGATTTTTACGGGTATAAAAGTTCTTGACAGCCTCCTTTCGGGGCCATGGGTTGGAGAGATGCGAGTCCTCCGTGGCCGCCGGCAATAAAGGCCCTGCAATTTGGCATACTTTTGTCTTGGTGTTGACTTTCTATGCTCGGTTCAGTACAACATGATAAGCTCTTATTGTGAGGTAGTAATGCATCTTTTTCTCCATGAAGTGATCATTCTAACTTGAGTGGTGACAGTACTTTCAGTTTGAAGTGGAGAAGTTGGAGCTGAGTCATTAAGGACTTGACCCGGGACCCCCAATCTTTCCTCCACAGAGCACAAAGCAGAGTGATGGTCTCAGGATCCCACACAGCTCTAAGCTAGGGGCACTCACTGCTGCATTAGTGACTCCCATTTTCTGTCTTGGGTGGCTGACCCTGGCAATTGAAAAAGATCTGAGATCTGCAGGACCGTAAGGAGAAAAAGGAGACACAGAATGGGACGGAGAAGATAGAAGGCTGACTCAGATGCCAATGAGCCTTACTGCTGTTACCAACCCTTTTCCCACCACACCCTTCAGAGCAGTTATAAAACCATAAGCAACCTAGAAATAGAAAAAAAAAAAACGACAGCTAGGAAGGCTTAAGGACTCCCAAGGGAGTTGGTGGTAAAAGTAGAAAGATCTCAAATCGGAGTCTGAACTGATTCTCTGCAGGCTTCCTGCTTTTAGATACTTTGTTGGGTCACATGATAGTTTACTGGGTTAATTGGTTCCTTCTTTTTATTGCTGTAAAAGAAGGATATTCTTTCCTACGTTTTCCCCTACTTTACAGGAGAGGCTGAGTGCAAAATATACGAGCAACGTTACTAGTTTTCTCCTGAATCTTACGAGCCCCGCCTCCCACGGTAGTTTCACTTCTCAGTTTAATCCAGTCTGAGTTAACTTCCTGACCCAGGCCTCAGGAAGTGGCAGCTACGGGAGGGGACTAGCCGCAAATATGTAAGTGTCTGAGCAGTGTAGGTTATGGAAAAAGTCCAGACTAAGGTTTTCTCAGTGGATATGTGAGTGTGTGCTGGCGGCAGGTGGGGGTGGAGGATATATTTCCTGACCACGGGGCCCCTCGACCTCTGAAAATGATCTGGACTTTGTTTGTTTTATAGTTCTCACCTCCTTCCCACTCTTTCTTTCACCAGACTTTACATCAAATCTCCGAAGAAGAAGTTAGGTGCGTGGAGCCCCCAGGACAGGAACCCTGGAGCCTTGGAAGGAGGGGGAGCCCCTTCTCCCCAGGAGCACAGTGCCTCCGGCAGAGAGGGGCCTGGTGTGTCACTGGAGGAAGTAGCCGGCAGAGGAATACAGGCCTTCAGAAGAAATTCTGTGTGGCTCCAAGAGACTGATCTGGTTGCAAGAGGAAAACAGCCGACCCGGTACCTGTAGTTAAATTTCTTTTTTTTATTCTAGGCACTGTCATTTCAAACAAGAGTCACTCTTCAAAATTCCTACCAGCTCTGCCCCTGTCCTAGAGGAGCTCCCAGGGCTAGGGGTGTATGGGGTGGGGGTGGGGGTGCAGAGAGAGCCTGCTCTCAGAAGGGGCAGACTTTTTTGCTCCTGGTCACTCCTCCATTGCCTAGGGGGTCCAGCACCCGAAATACCTGGCCTCCCCCATCTTCTTTCTGCCTTCCCTACCTCCTTGGGTCTGCAAACTCTTTATGTTGCAATCACTCTGAACTTGTCCCTTGAGATAGGTCCTGTCCTGTAGAAGAGATATTAATAGTAAACTTCCTAGTTCTGCAGGAGCTCTGCTCCCAAGAAATAACTGTTCCTCAGGACCAAACCCTCTGCTTTGCAGCCCTCTTGCAATTTTCATTCTCTCAGTGTAGGGAAAGGGCACGAAAAGGATGAACTAGTTCTTCCGGTTTTTCTGGTTGCCTTGATTGCTTCCTTTATCCTCCTCGTGGGGTCTCTAACAAGACCTTATTAGCCAGGGAAGTCGTTAGGTGACCCCCTCTGTTTGCAGGAGAGCGATCTATTCACTGTTGTCCTTTCTGTTTCTTTTGCCTATTATACCTCTGCTCCTAAACGCAAAAACAAAAAACAAAAAAACCCATCTTATTAACCAGTGTCGGTTGTTATTCTTTGTGGGGGATGGGAGGGATTGAGGCAGAGTCAAATTTGATTGTCATGATGGGTGTAAGAGCCAAGGGAAAACTTCCTCTTTGCCTTTTTGAAAGGTCGCTGCAAAGTCAATTCACAAAAGGCAGGTTAATTGGAAAAAAGGCAACCAAATGTATTAACATGTACATAAGGTAGAATCACAGAGTGATTACCCCTCTTCCAGTGGGGGCTCACATACTTATATAGCCTTATTTCAGAGGGGAAGTGTGATGTCAGGAGAATATAGGTAATTCTGTTGAGGGGCAGTAAACGATGACTAGGGAGAATAAATGAATATTTGGAATGATGGATGAATGAGGGCACAGAGTTTAACTTGTAAATGGTTCTCTCTGGAAAATGAACGAGCCTGAGAGACAGACATTATTTTGTGAAAGTGTCTGATTAGGTCTGGTTACACTCTTAGTCCTCTTTTCTTCAATACAAAATGAGATAACAGGTTGGAAGGAAAAGCAATTGTTCTCCTTGGCTAGTCTGACTGGTCTTTATGTAGATAGGAAAAAAATCTCTTCCAGCATCTGCTGATCTCTAAGGGCCTTTAATTCAAAATACTCATTATACCTGGGAGCCATATATTGGGGTGAAGTTCCCCATACTCCTTCATTGGAATTTGTCATAGATCACCCAATTGCCTGAGTGTTTCTACCAATTACAAAGAGTAATTCTGCTACCAATTTTTTTTTTTTTTTTTGAGACAGATTCTCGCTCTTCAGCCAGGCTGGAGTGCAGTGGCATGATCTGGGCTCCCTGCAACCTCCCCTCCAGAGCTCAAGCGAGTCTCCTTCCTCAGTCTCCCGAATAGCTGGGATTACAGATGTGCACCACCATGCCCAGCTAACTTTTTATTTTTAGTAGAGATGAGGTTTTGCCATGTTGGTCAGGCTTGTCTCAAACTCCTGACATCAGGTGATCCACCCACCTCAACCTCCCAAAGTACTGGGGTTACAGGTGTGAGCTGTGCGGACCTGATACCAATTTTTATTGAAGCTACTAAGAATAGGAAAGAGTTTCACCCTCCCAGAGTTCTCTCTCTTGCAGCTTTTGTGAGAAAGCCTGCATTGCATCTTTCGGTGCTGGGTCCAAGGTAACTTTCTGTGATAATGGAATGTTGTATATTGGGGCTTTTATGCAACTATTAAACAATCGAAATGTGGTAAATGGAACAGAAAAATTGAATTTGTTCATTTTATTTAATTTTTATTAAGTTAAATTTAAATTCCCACTCATGATAGTGGCTACTGTATTAGCTATGCAGCTAAACGTTTATGCATCCTCTAAATTCCAATGCATTTCTTCTTTCTGGAGAGAAGACTTTAGCTGGGTGTGGTGGCACATGCCTGTAGTCCCAGAATCTCTGCCAGGATGAGGCAGGAGGATTGCTTGAACCCAGGAGGTCAAGGCTGCAGTGAGCTGTGGTCATGCCACTGTACTCCACTACAGCCTGGGCAAGAGAGTGAGAACTTGTCTCATAAAGAAAAAGAAAAAAAAAATTGGAAGACTCTGAGAAAAGAAAAGTAGCTTAGAGCAGTCTGAGCTATGTGAAGTATCAAACTTCATCAGGACCAGTCAGACAGGAGTATGGATCTTCAGTTAAGACCCCATGTTTAAAGCATTTAGTTCCTGACTAGCTGCCTCACCCATTACGTGCATATTCCTGAGATCTGTAATACAAAGAACAATGTACAGTCAATCAAAAGCTTATATTATTTTAACGTAAATTCTTGGTAAACAACTCTAAAACTGCTTTTCTTTTCCTTTAAACAACTACTTGTAACTGCTTGCTAATGAGGGCAACTTGAAACTCTGCACCTGGGTTGCAGTTCTCAAACTTGGCCCAAACAAACTCAACCTCAGCTTCTTCCTTTTAGGTCGACAGCTTCAAGACCTGTGGAAGTCAGTAGCAGCCAGCTCATCACAGAGCGGTGCAGGTGAGGTGTATTTTCATCACTGGAAAATTCTGGCTGCTTCATCTCCATCTCTAGAGTCACTATTGGAGCTTTTCAAAAAAGCTATGGCGTCAACCACCAGCACCAAGAAGATGATGGAGGAAGCCACCTGCTCCATCTGCCTGAGCCTGATGACGAATCCAGTAAGCATCAACTGTGGACACAGCTACTGCCACTTGTGTATAATGGACTTCTTTAAAAATCCAAGCCAAAAGCAACTGAGGCAGAAGACGCTCTGGTGTCCCCAGTGTCGGGCTCCATTTCACTTGGATAGCATCAGACCCAACAAACAGCTGGGAAGCCTCATTGAAGCTCTCAAGGAGATGGATCATGAAATGTTATGTGAGGAACATGGAGAACAGCTCCACCTGTTCTGCGAAGATGAAGGACAGCTCATCTGCTGGCGCTGTGAGCGGGCACCGCAGCACAAAGGTCACACCACAGCGCTTGTCGAAGAGGTATGCCAGGGCTACAAGGTGAGTGTGTGCAGGGGGCCTGGGCAAGTACCCTAGCCTTATCCTGCTCCCTCGGAGCTGAGATGGTTTAGCCTGAAACCTAACATTATGACTTGGAAATACAGCTTTCATCCTGTCATTCTTCTGAAAAACAGTTTATGATAATTCCTTGCTAAGTTATCTAGACTGTCCTTCCTGACCTCAGTGGGATGTTTGGATTCTTACCCCTATCCATTTGTGTTATGATGAATTTCTCCCTGCTTTAGAAAGGTTGTTCTCAAATCAAACACCCAGATTGTTCCTTGCTTCACACCATGCATCTAATTTGAAAAACTGCAATATGTAAAGCCATGTGGTAGGGCCTGAAAGCAGGGAAGAAATACCCATCACCTTTTAGGTATCCACAGTCTAGTAAAGAAGACAAACCATCTAAAATGTCTGCCTGGAGGTCCCTGGTTTTGGTGGTGGGGAGGGACATTTAGGATAGGGAGTGTTTCATTTCAGAAGTGACTCCTGAAGGACACAAAAATGGAACACCTAATGGAGGATTTTCATTTGGGGGATGAAGGGTCAGTGACATTCAAAATATAACTCTGGTACCTCTACTGTTTTTTTTTGTTGTTGTTGTTTGTTTGTTTTTGAGACAGGGTCTTGCTCTGTATCCCAGGCTGGAGGGCAGTGGTGTGATCTCAGTTCACTGCAGCCTCAACCTCCTGGGCTCAAGCAATCCTACCATCTCAGTCTCCCAAGTAGCTAGCATGCTCTACTGGCCTGTGCCACCATATATGGATTTTTTAATTTTTATTTTTTGTAGAGACATGGTCTGGCTTTGTTGCTTACGCTGGTCTCAAACCCCTGGTCTCCCTCCCACATCAGCCTCCCAAAGTGCTGGGATTACAGGTGTGAACCACTGTGCCCAGCTACTCTAGCATGCCGATAATAAAAGGAATATCAAGGAGTAAAATTTAAACTATCTCTATAAGAAAGGTAGGAGAGGGCAGATTTTAAGCAAGATTCAGGAAGAAGACTCAAATATTTGGAAATACTTGGTTGTGGAAGGTGAAGCAGAGGGGTTTTATGTACCATCCAGGTTTCCTGTCAGAAAGCGTAGTAAGGAAGGTGGGACTTTGCTGTTGGCAGCATGGAGGAATGAGCATAGTCCTGATGTCCTTTTTCCTTCTCTGTGTTGTCTAAATTTGAGGAAAATGTTGTCAGGCCCCTTATTCTGTCCCACGAGGCAGAGGTGGTCTTGTACAAAGGCTCTAAGTCCTAAGGACATGTCAGTCCTGACCACCGCTCAGCTCATG
This sequence comes from Ateles fusciceps, assembly GCA_036589455.1. NCBI lineage: Eukaryota > Metazoa > Chordata > Mammalia > Primates > Atelidae > Ateles > Ateles fusciceps. The sequence goes on from JAZHEH010002605.1 coordinate 6,835,230, forward strand.
GCAGCTCTTCCTTAAACTCCATGGAGCAGCTAATAACTGCAATGATGATATTCCCATTTGAATTACTTTTCCAACAAGTAGTAAGAAAAGGAGCCTGCTTATGTTGAAATTGAGTTTGGTCACTTTACTATATGGCCAATTTTGGGCACGTTACTTAATGTCTTGATGCCTTGGTTTCCCCATCTGTAAATGGGGGATAATAGCAGTGTCCCCCCCTTTCTAACACACACACCCAGGAAGTTGTTACACGCTTTAAGGACATTAAAATATAGAACGCATAGAATAGCACTTGGCATATAGAAAGGGCAATCTTTTGCTAAAACAGTTACATAGAGCCCTTTCCTGAGAATGCTCTAGAATTAATGAGTATACTTGTCGGGTTTACAGCGGACAGGAGACAATTCTTTTAGCATTGACTACATCTAGCAATTTGGGTCAGCTTCAAATCACTTTCAATAGCAATATAAGAAACTTTTTTGAAGAATAAGCTAAAAGCTTGACATGAATCATTTTAAATTGATTTCATGATAACATTCTTCAAAAGATACCAGAATTCCCCCTCTTCCATAAACCATTTCTAATAACCAGCTGGCATCCTGATTTTTCCTAACTCATAAGACAAAGATTTTCTCTGTGCCATTGGTATTGGTTATGCATGGTCCATCATGTTATCTTACAAAATCTTTTAGATGATGATTATCTTGTTCTGTGTAGAACCTTTTCCTGGCAGGATTCCAGTGGTGGATACAGCTCAGGCTCTGGGTAAGCAGGTGAGGTTGCAATTGTAGCTCTACCACCTGCCAGTTGTAGCCCTTTGGGCAAGTTATGTTACCCCTTTCTTAGCCTCATTTTCTACAGCACAGAAATGATGTTTAAAATCCTACCCACTGTTGAGTATTGTCAAGTGGATCAGTGTGTTCCTGCACATAAAGCCTTTAGCATGCTCTCTAGCAAAAAACAATGAGAACTCAATAAATATTCGCTATTATTGAAATATATCTTAGAAGGTTGGGATCCCCCCTAGGTCCCTAATGAAGAGTCAAATTGAATAGACTTCACTTATCAAATTTTTCCTTCAGGAAAAGCTCCAGAAAGCTGTGACAAATTTGAGGCAACTTGAAGACAGATGTACAGAGCAGAAGCTGTCCACAGCAGTACAAATAACTACATGGAAAGTAAGAATCTGACTTCATTGATCTCAAGCTATTTTCCATTCCAGAGCTTAGGCGTAGGGGATGATGGAGGTAAGGCACAATGATGATTTATTCTCACTAAACCAGATCAAAAAAAATGAAACCCAAGGAAGAAATCATTATTGATATTTATGCCTCTAGTTGTTTACATCCATGAGAATTTAGCACCAGCTCCTTCCATCTTTCAACCACAGTTGGCTAGGATTCCTGATACCTCAGTCAGAAGAAGCAGAATTGGTCTGCCTGTTTACCTAGAACAAGCCGTGACTAGGTCTCAAACTTTAAATACCTCAAAATAAACCTGGTTTGCAGGCCTCAACTCATTACTCTGGCACTTTTACCACGGTGGAGCATCTGGCTCTCAAGTTTACAGGTACAGAAACCAACCTTTATGAACACTTAGAAAACAGGATGACTCCAGATTGAAATTCGCACTGCTCAAGCTGATGAGGCTGATGAAGGAAATATACTTGATTTATAAGTACATTATAAGTAATACAACAACCGACACACTGGCAACTACAGACTATAGGGTCTCTCAGACTATTTCTGTGGCTGACCAGCCTCCACATTATGCAGAGCCACATTCTCTTGTGGAAATATATAGGTTTGTGCAAAAGTAATTGAGTTTTTTTCCATTCAAAGTAAAGGCTAAAACTACAATTACTTTTGTACCAACGTTTATGTAATTCACTAGCTTGCAGTAAAATCCCACAAACTGATGACCAATTTTCCCTCTTTCAAGGGTCTTTCTGAGCCCTACTCTGATGCCTTGTTTGTGGTTGTTGATCTTGAGCTCCTGAGTACACTCTTACTTCTCTCATTTCTAGGATCTTGGACAATAGAGGAGACCTTGATTGTTACTAACACATATGAAAACCCACCTATACAAGAGTTAAAGCTGCACCTGTCCCCTACACAAAAATTCCACTTCATCCTAAGTCAGAGACCCTTCTACTACATCATAGTCAGCAAAACACTGTATGAGTTTATTTCAATTTTTGAATTTTTATTTTTTTTTAAAGATAAGTAGAGAGTTTATTTGGGCCAAATTTGAAGCTTGCAACCCAAGAGCATAGATTCAAGTTACCCTGAATACACAGTCCCACTGCATTAATTTAGATAGCACTAATGGAAATTGCAATTTTATATCTCAGATGAGACTTTCATTTGATTTTTGTCAAGTCTTACACATAGGAATGTGGAAGATGACCCTAGGGTAGTAGATAAGTATTTTTCAGTTAACCATAATAAACGCCTGCCACACCCAGAGCTCCCCCTGCCTAGAATTATGGACCCTCTTACCAGCCTGATTGTCTTAAAATCAAGTCTTGGTGGTGTTCATTATAAGCTTTTCAAGAAAATCCCTCAGACTCAGAAATAACTTCTTAAATCCCAAGTAAAAACTTCTTTTTATCTTTGTAATTGATAAAGTGTTTGAACTTGGCCCTAGTTTCACAATCAAATTATCTAGCACTCCTAACCCAGCTTTCTCCTGTCTTGACTGAGGAACAAGGAAATTAATAGAGTGACTGTAAGGAATCTGGGACAGCCTTTCCCACATCTGAGTGCCTGCCTCCCACACATGACTCTGCAGCAGGAAACTGGGGACATTCTTCCAGCTTCAGTGACTCATGGGAAAATAATGTCCAAGTGACTGACTGCACTGTGTGTGTGTTAAAATAGATACAACACTTAAGCATTTAACCACTTTTAAGCAGCAGTAGAATTAAGAACTTTTACATTGTTACATTGCTGTGCAACCGTCACCATACCATCTCCAAACTGCAACTGGATTTCATCTGTCATCTCCCAAACTGAAACCCACTACCCATTAAACAGTAACTCCCCATTCTCCTGTCTTGCCAACACTTTGTAACCACTATTTTACTTTCTATCTCTTTGAACTTAACTATTCTAGATACTTCATATAAGCAAAGTCTTATAATATTTACCCTTTTATTTCTGGGTTATTTTGCTTGAATGTCTTCAAGGCTTATCATGTTGTAGCATGTATCAGACTTTCATTCTTGTTTATCCATTCATTCATACATGGACATTTGGTTTATTTCCACCTTTTGACCATACTTTCTTGACTCCAGGAGAAGACACAGATTCAGAGACAAAAAATCCAGTCTGACTTTAAGAGTCTCCATAGTTTCCTACATGAGGAAGAGAAGTGTTATCTCTGGAGACTGGAGAAGAAGAAGAACAGACTCTGAGTAGACTGAGGGACCACGCGGCCAGTGTGGGGCTGAAGAGCGATGAACTCAACAGCCACATCCTGGAACTGGAGGAAAAATGTCAGGGCTCAGCCCAGAAATTGCTGCAGGTGAGGCTGTGGACTTGGAATAGGGAAAAAAGTTATGTTATTGTGCTATTAGAGGAGAATGTTAAGGAAGCATGGAACATAAAGTAATGTTTCTTTTAGAAATACATCAGTGCCATCAGGCTTGCCTCCACTACTCTATAGTGTACCTTTATGTCAGTTAGAAAAATTAACTTCTGAGCAAACATAGCTTGGCTAAATGGAACCATGGGGTAGTATTTGCTACTGTTTGCCTCCTTGGCCCGTGTGCACAGAACCCTGGCTGTCAGACTCTCTCCCTGAACTACTCCTCTAGGTGACTGATGGGTGATGAAGTGGGGCAGCCAAGATGAGTGATAACGTTTTCCCTGATTTGCTTGTGGAGCCCTTGCTCCAGAGCTGTTACGGTACAGTCTGTGGCTGTATCTGTATGAAGATAAACATCTGGAGTCATTAATTCCTGTTCTAACTAACAGGGTTGGTGACTATACTGTAAGGTTGAGTATATAGCATGATTGCTTTACCACCCTGTGATACCTGCTGCCATCATCTTAGTGACCCAGTCTCAGGGTTGTGCGTGGATTCACCACTAAGGACTTTTTTTTTTTTTTTTAAAGAGGTTTATTTAGCACAAAGTTATGCAGACTGGGAAGCTCAAGAGCATGGTCCTGGCTTCTGGTAAGGGTTTTGTGCTGCACAATGTGGTAGAGAATGTCAGAGGGGGAAGTGGACATGTGCAGAGAGCCAAACAGAAGGAGGAAACTTGCACTGGAACTCTTGCTGTCGAGGGAACTAATCCATTACTGCAATAACTAATCTACTCTCCAGAGAGTGAGAACTCACTACCCTGAGAACAGCACCAAGCTATCTATGAAGGATCCACCCCTAAGACCCAAACACTTCCACCAGGCCTCACCTTCCAACACTGCCACACTGGGGGTCCAATTTCAGGGGGGGTAGAGAAGAGAGGTGTGAACGCTCAATTTTAATCCTTTTTTCTCAGTCACCCAATATACTCAGTAGCACCCTGGGAAGCACTGGGTCAGTCAAGCACAGAGGGAGGTGTATCTCAAGTTTCCTCATTTCTCTGCAAGGAAAAGAATAAAAGATGAGTGATGTGGACCTTTATGATATTTGATTTCTAATCTGGGCTCACTCTGAAGGAAATCCAATTACCAAAAGTAAGTCTTCACAGAGGGAGCACGGGCAAAACTCCTGGCCCTCAGGCTTCAGCAAGGGAGAGAATAGATGCAAATGCTGAGAAACATCCTGCCATGCGGAATCTCCCAGAAGCTGGTGGGAATTATTCCCTCTGGGTATCCATCAATATCTAAGACTAGTGGGAATTATTCTGAGTATCCATCAATATCTAAGACTGGGGTAACTCTCTTTACTTCTTTGGGAAAAGCAAAGAAGAATAGCCTTGCATGCCAAGCCCCATGAAATCCTGATGTTCCCGTGCTCACCTTTTGTTTCTGTTTCTTTATAGAATGTGAATGACACTTTGAGCAGGTACGTCCTGTGTGAATGTAGCGGGGAGGGGGTGTGTGTATATAGAACTGAATGAAATGCAGCACTGAAGAAGTCTCTGGCCTCTGTTTATTCTAGGAGTGGGGCTGTGAAGCTGGAAACATCAGAGGCCGTCTCCTTGGAGCTTCATACTACGTGCAATGTTTCTGAGCTTTACTTCGATGTGAAGAAAATATTAAGGAGTCATCAAGGTATATGCACTAAAGAATTCCTAAATGCTGTGAATGGAAGGGACCTTATGTAGTAACTAGGTTTACCACCTGTCCCTCGGCAGGCTCACAGCCAAAGAGGTTGTTAATTTCAGTAGAGCTTTCATACTCTCCCTGGTTAGTCTGATTCACTGCTTAGATGTGAGTGAGCATTGCATTCTGGTTATCTGTGCAAACTTTTCAGATTCTTATTCTTTCACTTACTAACTGTATTACTCTAAGCGACTCAGTTTCCCCATCTGAAAAATGAAAATATTAACAGCTCCCACTTCATTGGGTTGTCAGCAAAATTAAATGCATCAACATGCACAAGGTGCTTAGCACAGTGACTGACACATGATCATAATACCACATCATGGTATTGGATGTGATCATAGTGTTTATTACTAATGTGTCAGTCAACTCTTAGAGCAATACAAGAAAGGTAAGTGAGTATGATAGCCTATCATTCACATGATTTTAGGAACTTGACTCAGATAACACAGATGATAAATGTTACAACCAATTTACTGATTCCAAAACGTTTGAACCATTTACTGAGTTTCCTGCTCCCTTTTTTTTAAATCAGTGCTGACTATACTTCCACAAATTTGTATCAATAAGTATAAAATCAAAAAACTCTGAAAATGTAAAGTTTTATCATGATTCATTTGGCTGCAAAAATCTGGCCTACTCTGAAATGATTTGGTGGTTATATTAGTTACCTATTAGTACAAACAAATTACCGTAATTTAGCACCTTAATACAACACCCATATATTATCTCAACTTTTGTGGTTCAGGAATCTGGGCACAGCTTAGTTGGGCCCGCTGCTTAGGGTCTGACAGGGCTGCAGTTAAGGTGTTGGTCAGGCTGTGTTCTTATCTGGAGGCTCGGCTAAGGAAGAATCCACTTCCAAGCTCACTCAGGTAGCAGGCAGAATTTATTTCCTAATGGTTGCAGGACTTTGGGACCTGGTTGTTTCTGAGTGTTGGCTGGAGGTTGCCCTCAGCTTCTACAGGCCACTCTTCAGCTCTTTGCACATTTGGGCTTCCAACATGGCCAGTTATTTCTTCAAAGAGAGCTCAGGAGACAGACTCTTTAGATCAAATCTGCTAGCAAGATGGAGTCTTACATAATGAAATGTAATCATAGAAATTATATCCCATGGTCTTTGCCATATCCTATTGGTCAGAAGCAATTCATAGGCCCTGCTCACACTCAGAGAGAAGGAATTTTATGAGGGTGTGAACACCAAGAGGCAGGAATCATGGAAGGCCACCCTTGAGTCTGTCTTCCACAGTGGCCAAACCTGAACTATACTGACTATTTAAAAGTCTTTGTTTGTCCCACTTAATTTGAATAAATGTTTTGCTGCAGAAATATTGATGAATTTGATTACAGGGCTCTGCCTTAGGCCCTGATGGGGTTGAACTTTAGAGTATATTTAGCCTTTATAACTTCTAAACTAATTTGAATTGCAAAGCCCATTTCGTTCCACGGGTTTCAGATAAGGAATTACAGACCTGTGTTCCCCTCAACTACACAACAGCAAACAACAACGAAACCCAAAAGCACTCTGTATTTCATCCTGACTTTATGTAAGTTTTGCTGGGATTTCACTGAGTTAATTTACCTAGTCTCATCTTTTACAGAAGGAATCACAACATGGTTCAAGTGAAACTGTTTCTTAAATGGGCTTATCTTTTAACTAAGTATTTATCCCCTCTTAAACATTGTTTATTAAATTTTTCTTTGTTTAATTTTTTTCTGAGACGGAGTGTTACTCTGTTGCCCAGGCTACTGTGTAGTGGCACAGTCTCTGCTCACTGCAGCCTCGCCTTCCCAGGTTACAGTGATTCTCCTGCCTCAGCCTCCTGGGTAGCTGGGATTACAGGTGTGCACCACCAGGCCTGGCTAATTTTTGTATTTTTCATAGAGATGGGGTTTCAACATGTTGGCCAGGCTGGTCTCGAACTCCTGACCTCAGGTGATCTGCCCAACTCGGCCTCCCAAAGTGCTAGGATTACAAGTGTGAGCCACTGCGCCCAGCCTAAAATTTCTCTTATTACAAAAGTGATATGAATAATTTACTTTTATTTTTAAATGTATGTTTATTTTATTTTACATTGCCTTCAAGCAGATGCAACAAATAAATTTTAATTAGTCAAACAATATAGAGGATATAAAGAGAAAGTTCAGAGTTTCTCCCACCCCTTTCCAGTCTGACTTCTCTAGGTAGGGCGACCTATATCTTTCCCTAAGTTTGTACAAACATGTAATACACCTTGGAGTGACATGGTGGTATGAGGGATGCATATCATAGTTTTACTAGATACTACAGACATTGAGATTATTCCATTTCTACCCCACCAGCAATATAAGAACTCTCACTGCTCTAAAACTCCCTGAGTCTTTACTTATATAATTTATGATTTTGACAGTCTTATGCATTTAAAATCGTACCTAATTGTGTACTTAATTTGCGCTTTTCTGATTTCACTAGTGAGGTTGAGATTCTTTTTGTATGACCAGTAGCTCTTCAGGCTTCTGTGATTTACCCATGATTTACTGTGGTTTAAGAATTTTTTATTGATTTTTTTCTTATTGATTTATGGGAACTTATAGCATGTGGATGGCATTGTGCATTTTTATCCTGTTTTTTGATAAATAGGGTTTCAAAATTAAGTAGACACATTTTCTATATGTTAGCATATACTCATATGTATAGATGCATATTTAAATTTTAGTTTATTGTTATTTATATTATTTTGTTCAGGAGTCTGTGTCTAGAAGTGGGTGCCATAATTTTCTATTCTTTGTAGGATTGGGTTTGAGATTGGTGTTATTCATGCTTTGACTTCTAAATTTTCTATAAAGCTGACAAGATCCATTTTTGCTTGATAAAGATGCATGTTTTATTAGCAGTAGGTAGGATTTAAACTAGTGATTTCATTTCTTTAATGTTAGGTCTGTTCATGCTTTCTTTGTTTTTTGAATATATTTTGATATATATAGTTTTACTCAAATATTTTTTTAAGAAGTATTAATTTTGTCAGTTTTCAATATTATTAGTAGCATACATTTATTAAAAAGTTCTGTAATATTTAAAAATTTTCTGTATTCATTCCATTTGTGCCTTCTGTCTTACTTTGATAAATCTCATCAGAGAGATGTCTACTTTATTAAATTTTTTAAAGAAGCTACTTTTTTCCCCCTCTTTATTGCATTGTTGTTTTTTTAACTTCACTAATTTAATTGTTTAATATCTATTTTTCCTTTTAAAAAATTATATTTGGGTTTCTATGTTCTTTTTAAAATTTAAATTAGATGCTTAGCTCATTAATGCTCAGCTTTGTCATTTTTCTATGATTAGCATTTAAAGCCTGCAAATTTTCCTCAAAATTCTGCTTTAGCTTCATTGTATATTTTTACAAGTAACATTTTATTACTGTTCCATTCTGTATGTCATCTTATGATTTATTAGTATTTTACATTTGCTAATATTTAGAAATTTTTTAGTCATCTTTTTACTATTGTTTTATAATCTTATATTGAGATTAGAGAATATAATCTGTGTAATACAGATGTATTAAAATTGGTTGTGGGGTGCGGTGGCTCACGCCTGTAATCCCAGAAATTTGGGAGGCCGAGGCGGGTGAATCACGGGGTCAGGAGTTCAAGACCAGCCTGGCCAACGTGGTGAAACCGTGTCTCTACTAAAAATACAAAAATTAGGTGGACATGGTGGTACGTGCCTGTAGTCCCAGTTACTTGGGAGGCTGAGGCAGGAGAATTGCTTGAACCAGGACCCGGGAAGCGAAGGTTGCAGTGAGCTGAGATCACGCAACTGCACTCCAGCCTGGGCTACAGTGCGGACTCTGTCTCAAAAAAAAAAAAGGAAGAAAAAAGAGCAGAAAAGAAAGCACATGTTAGCCAAAAGAACTCTGGCTAAATAAAAAAGGAAAAGAAAAAAAAAAATTTGTTCAGACTGTTTTCTGCCTAGTACGTACTCAGTACATGTTCCATCTATAACTGAGAAAACTGCGTATTCTCGGCTTACTATTACTAGACAGTTGCTGAACTTTATGTATTGACTATTAGATAGGGCTTCTTAGATTGTCCAGACCTTCCATGTCTTTCCTTATTTTTTTTCTTTTGGTCTGCTTGATCTATCAGTTATGGAAAGAAGAATGTTAAAATACCCCGATGACAACTGTAGAGTTGTCAATTTGTCCTATAATTCTATAATTTTTGTTTTGTATATAACACAATTATAAATATGAATGCACTATATTATTATCTTCCTAGTGAACTGTACATTTTATGTTTTATCTTTTTTTAGGTGACTCCTTTCATTCTGTCCTTTTTTCTATACTTTTTTTTTTTTTTTTTTGAGAGACGGGGTCTCGCTATGTTGCCCAGGCTGGAGTGCAGTGGCTATTCACAGGCACGATCCCACCTCTCATCAGCACGGGAGTTTTGACCTGCTCAGTTTCCGACCTGGGCCAATTCACCCCTCCTTAGGCAACCTGGTGATCCCCCCGCTCCCGGGAGGTCACCATATTGATGCCGAACTTAGTGCGAACACCAGATGGGTATAGTGCACTACAGCCCACAACTCCTGGGCTTAAGCGACCCTCCAGCCTCAGCCTCCTGAGTAGCTGGGACTATAGGCACGCGCCACTGCGTCCGGCCGTTCTATCCCTTTTTTTTTTTTTTGGCCGTCTTGCTCTGTCACCCAGGCTGGGGTGCAGGAGTACAGTGGTGAAATCTCAGCTCACTGCAACCTCCACCTCCCCAGTTCAAGCGATTCTTGTGCCTCAGCCACCCAAATAGCTGGGATTACAGGCATGTGCCACCATGCCTAGCTAATTGTTGTATTTTTAGTAGAGACAGGGTTTCGCCATGTTGATCAGTCTGGTCTTGAGCTATTGGTTTCAAGTGATCCGCCTGCCTTGACCTCCCAAAGTGCTGGGATTACAGGCATGAGCTACCATGTCCCTCCTTTCATTCTTAATAATGTTCTGACTTAATATCTTTTGATCTAATACTACAGCAGCTATATGATTATATTATCTATCTGTTAACTTTCAGTCTTTCTATATGTTTTTGTTTATGTGTCACCGCAATAGGTGGAATTTTAAAAATCTAATTGATATTTTTCTCTCAAGTGGTATTACCACCCTGTGAACATTTTAATTTCTCAACATGGGTTTTCCTGGGTCATTCAGGTTAACATGAATGAAACCCCAAACTTCTGTGAGTCAGGTGGCTAAGAGATGACTGAATAGAGTTTGAAAAAGAGGGTATTTGCAAAGGTGAGGAGTTGGGAAATCCACAAGGAACAGGGACGCGCCCAGAACTAGGAACACTTAGAGAGCCATCAGCTCTTCTGGGCCTCAAGTGGCAGGTGTAGGGAGCTATAACTGAGTGCATCCAGAGGCAGAGGAATGTGGACCCTCCAAATCATAGCCAGTGGTGAGGACTGGGGTACTGAATACTCCCAAGGCTGCATCTTTGTGCCCTGTGGTCTCCTTTGGTGCTTCCCATTGGGTGAACCAAGCAGAAGCCAGAGGGCAGAAAGTGACCACAGGGGTCAGCCTTCCTGGGCACACAGCAAGATAGAAGGGTGAGGGAATAATCTGGAAGAACAAACAGAGAGCATCCAGCACAGGAGGTGTTTCTGAGTACTTGGATTCCTTTATTGTCATAGACCAGCTGATCAGTGTTTAAGCCAGTAGCACGGTGGTTTCTTAACTTTCTGGTTAGAACATCCTATTACCATTATTTTTAAAACTGCATACCGTCCAGTATCTCACTTTAGGTTATCAGATTTTTTTCTGTCTTGTTTGATTCTAGTCTGATACTTTTCATGTATTATTGATCCTCAGTGTATTGTCATCTCATGCTAATCTCTATGGAACATTATCAGAGGGGAAGAGAAGACCTTGTAATTAAAAATCATGGAACTAGGCATGTGTCGTGAGATCTGGGTCTTCCAATAACAAGCTAAGACGTTAGCTGAGTCATTTTCCTTCCCTGATTCTCAATGTTGGTGGTTATTCAGTAGAGAAGCGAAAAGCTATCTTTATGCTCGACTGTTTCATGATTCCTGGAAGTCTTGCGTGGGAGAAGAACTTTGGACAGGATGATAACCATATTAACTGGTTAGTTCTGGACCTTGACATCCCTAAATAACTAAGTCAAAAATAATGTTGATGAAATTATTATCACTACCACTTATTAGGTGCTTACCATGTATCAGGAATTTTACCGCGCATTAAGTAAACATAGCATATTCAATCCTACCCACGTTTCTTTGCAACAAATGTGATAATTTCCACTTTATAGTTAAGAAGACTGAGGCTCAGACAGTTAAATGACTTGCCTAAGCTCACACGGTTTATAAGAAACAATATTTGGGTTTGAACACAGGCTAGTTTTATTGGAAGTAACTTGTGGTTGGGCACGGTGGCTCACACCTGTGTAATCCCAGCACTTTGGGAGGCCAAGGTGGGTGGATCACCTGAGGTCAGGAGTTCAAGACCAGCCTGGCCAACATGGCGAAACCCCATCTCTACTAAAAATATAAAAATTAGCCACTTGCGGTGGTGCACACCTGTAGTCTCAACTACTCAGAAGACTGAGGCGGGAGAATTGCCTGAACCCGGGAGGCGGAGGTTGCAGTGAGCCAAGATAAGTAAGACTCGGTCTCAAAAAATAAATAAATAAATAAGTAAAATACAATAACTTATGTTCTTTGCACCAACAAAAGTGGTTTTTTGTTTGTTTTGTTTTTGCAGTCAGTGTGACTCTGGATCCAGATACAGCTCATCATGAACTAATTCTGTCTGAAGATCGGAGACAAGTGACTCGAGGATACCTCCAGCAGAATCAGGACACTTCTTCCAGGAGATTTAGTGCCTTGCCCTGTGTCTTGGGTTGTGAAGGCTTCACCTCAGGAAGATGCTACTTTGAAGTGGATGTTGGAGAAGGAACCGGGTGGGATTTAGGAGTTTGTATGGAAAATGTGCAGAGGGGCAATGGCATGAAGCAAGAGCCTCAGTTTGGATTCTGGACCCTAAGGCTGTGCAAAAAGAAAGGTTATGTAGCGCTTACTTCTCCCCCAACTTCCCTTCATCTGCAGGAGCAGCCCCTGGTTGTGGGAGTTTTTCTGGACTGTGAGGCCGGAGTTGTATCCTTTTACAATGGGACTACTGGCTGCCACATCTTCACCTTCCCAAAGGCTTCTTTCTCTGATATTCTCCGGCCCTATTTCCAGGTTTATCATTATTCTCCTTTGTTTCTGCCTCCCCTAGATGATTAAGGAAAAAAGCAGAGGCTCCTGCATTTAACCAGCCCAAAGAAAATAATGTAAATCACATAAGGGCAGAAATTTGGTCTGTTTCTTCACTGCCATTTCCTTAGTACTCAGAGTAGTGCTGGGATTTAGTGGATATATAATTAATTTATGCTGAATAAATAGACTTAGAAACTAAAAATACAACAGTTGGTTGACCTACACTGGGGCAAAGCAAGGTAACAGTGATGATCGTACATTGCTCTATCTGTCATTAATGGATAGGGCTTTGGTGTCCAAGGGTCTTCAGGTGATGAGTGAGGGGGACCCACAAGTCAGAATGTCTGTGTTCTCCTCGTTTGTTTGCTACCATTTGAACTTGTGGGTGATAAAAGAAAGCTGCAATTGTCTGCCAACTGCATTAAAACAAAAAGCTGGAAAATCAAAACAGCATTGACACTTCCAACCCCTAACAGGTTGTTTAATGATCTGAGCAGCAGTCCTGGAGGCTACCAGACTTACGGAGATCTGCCTGAGAAACAGCCAAGCAAAGTGTGAGAGAAGGGTTAAGACTAGCTTACAATGAGATGCCTCAAATGAACAGGGAACTACGAGTAAAATCAAACTTTCGTAGGGTATTCAGTTCTGGAAAAGAAGTTTGTATTTTCCAGTCTGCTAGGACCAGTTACCTTGAAATATTTTTAAATCTCAGTAAATAGTTATTGCTGAAACGGTTGTTAGCAGTCCTGTGATTCAGAGACGATCAAATAGACTTAACTTCATTTTGAAACAGACCTAATTACCATACCTGAGTGGGTAATGACAGGATTACAACTGAAACATAAACAACGTTAGTGATGACTGTAAAAACTCACAAAATTGCTAACTGTTATAATTTAGAGTTGATATAAAAATTGATGGCCGGGTGCGGTGGCTCATGCCTGTAATCCCAGCACTTTGGGAGGCTGAGGCAGGCAGATCAGTTGAGGTCAGGAGTTTGAGACCAGCCTGGCCAACGTAGTGAAATCCCGTCTCTACTAAAAGTACAGAAATTTAACCGGGCATGATGGCAGGTGCCTGTAATCCCAGCTACTTGGGAGGCTGAGGCAGGAGAATTGCTTGAGCTGGAGAGGTGGCGGTTGCAGTAAACCAAGATTATGCTTTGTCTTGAAAAAAGAAAAAGAAAATTGATTTTTACTGATGTTTGTTGAGGTCCTCTGACATCATCTCTGAGAATAGGAGAAATGAAGCAAGAGTCATGTCTAGATGTCAGAGGCATGGTTGGGCCACCATCTCTGCCTAAGGGAAGACATAAAAGAGACCTGACTATTGCTCATGCTCCCCAAAGTTAGTAGTTCTAAATTATGTTGATAGAGGCTGGGTCGTAACTAGCAAGGGAAGGGTAGCAGAATACACCACCTTTGGCATAAAGAGGTATTTTGAGCTGAAAGCAATTGAGAAAAAAATAGATAAAAGAAAAAAAAGAAAAACTACCTCTGCCCTCTCCCTATTTGCCTAAAAACATAAAAATTTATCAAGGCGTCTTTTTATCCTGGGAAGAACAAAAGTTAATCATCAGAGACTTTAGACTCCTATCAGCCTAGAGATAGCACCAGAGAAATCTTACTAAAAAAAAAAAAGTTGCCTTTCCACAATTTACCGTGCTAGAAACTCAAAGTCCTTTTCCTTGTCACTTAAAAAATGTATTCTTTCGTTAATGCTACATAAACCCAAGTTCTAAATCCTCCTTTGAAGTATTAATGTCAGTACTCCCCAGTGTTTGTGCAATGCATGTGTTAATAAACTTCTCTGTTTCTTTCTCGTCAATCTGTCTTCGTTAGTCTAGCTTATAGGGCCCCAGATGGAGAACCTAAGACGAGTAGAGAAAAAAGATTTTTCTCCCCCAACGGAAGGATTATCTCCCGTGTTACTTGTTCTTTATTCTCGTAGTCTGAGTATGCTGACCCAGACCTGGGGAATAGGACACAGTGGATAACCAAGGAACCCCACCTTTGTTTAGGATCAGTGAAGATGTAATCTGGATATTCCTAAGCTCTTCTCTACCTCTTGGCTTCCCACAGTCCTGTGTTATCCAAGTGTGGCCTTCCCCAAAAAGGAGAGGCCTCCCTAACATTGGCAAAGCCTAGCATATGCTGCTCAGAGGAAATTCTATATCCCTAAGCAGTTAGGTTGCTGAATAAGAAAGAATAATAACAGTGCTCGCTTCGGCAGCACATATACTAAAATTGGAATGATACAGAGAAGATTAGCATGGCCCCTGCGCAAGGATGACACGCAAATTCGTGAAGCGTTCCATTAAAAAAAAAGAAAAGAAAGAATAATAACAAAATAAACATTTAATTAAATAAATGTTTTAAAAATGAATCAACCTTTGGAACCCATAAGGAAGTCCAGAATAAAGATAAAATTGGAGATTAATTGGGGTGCAGGAAAGTTATGGAAAGAAGGTAAGTCCTGCTAGTCGCTATAAGGGAAAATGCTATTAAATTAGATAAATCATTAGCTATTCTAATGATTAAAGAATACAGAAAAAAGTAGGAACAAAATAATATATACTGGAATAATGATTTTAAGAGTAATTTGAAGAATTGGATGCAAATAAATTTGAAAACCTTGATTAAAATACTTTTTAAAAAGAAACAAATGGCCTAACTGACCCAAGAAGGGAAAGAAAATCTAAACAGACTGATATATACAAAATGAAATTCAGAAACTTACAGAGTGGCCAGGCATGGTGGCTCACACCTATAATCCTGGCACTTTGGGAGGCTGAGACGGGAGGATCATTTGAGGCTAGGAGTTTGAGACAAGCCTGGGCAACATAGTGAGACCCCAATCTCTGGAAAAAAAAAATAGCTGGGCATGGTGAGATGTGCCTTACTTTCAGCTACTCAGGAGGCTGAGGCAAGAGGATTGCTTGAGCCTAGGAGATCAAGGCTGCAGTGAGCCATGGTCATGCCAGTGATCTCCAGCCTAAGTGACAGAGCAAGCCCTTGTCTCAAAAAAGCAAAAAAAGGTAAAGAGCTCCAACTAAATAATGTGGGGGAAAAAAATAAGATGGTTTTATGGCTAATTTTTTTTAAGGAAAAGCAATTCATGTACCCTTGAAGATTATATTAAGTGATATGCAATAGAAAGTCCAAAATGACAGTGGCTGAAACAAGTTGATTTCTCTCCCATGTAAAGCAAGTCTAGATGTGGAAGTCTGGGAAACCCAGAAAATCCAGGTCTTGCTGGTATGTGGAAACTCCAGAAAATCACCAAATTCCCTCAATTACCCCTGGGATCCAAGAGAGCCACTGAAGTTCCAGCCATCACACTCACAACCCAAGTTGGATGGAAAAAAGGACACAAAAGTAGGGTAAAGGGCATGTGTGCAACAGCTCTCTTTTACTCTAGTGTCCTAAATCCTATCATGCAACATTTGGCTTGCCTTACATTAGCCAGTATTTAGTCCATGGCCACACCTAAGAAGTGGTATTATCAGAAATATTAGCTTCTTTCCAGGGTAGTTGGCTGAAAATCAGGAGTCCTCATATGAAAAAGCAGAATGGACTTTGAATGGATGACCAACAATCTCCTTCACACTCAGATACTATTTAAACTGTTCTAGTCAATGACCAAAAAAAGAGAAGCCTACAAATTCATTAATATAAAAACTTGACAAAGATACTCCCCCAACACACCATCCCAGAAAGGAAATTTCTAATCTAATTAATAGTCTTAGCTTGGGCTGCTGAAACAATCCAAGTCTTAGCTTGGATTCTTTGTGAAGGCCCTTCTTAGTTTGCAGATGACTACCTTCCTGCTGTGTCCTCACATGGCAAAGAGAGAGCTAGCTCTCTGGTCTTTTCTTAAAAGGGATCAGTCCCATCATGCCCGTCATGAAGACTTTGTCAACTAGAATCTCATCTAAACCTAATTATCTCCCAAAGACCCCACCTCCAAAGACCGTCACATGGAGAGTGACAGTTTCAACATATGAATTGTGGGAAACACAAACATTTAGTTCAACTGTAACTACTGAAGCAAAAGTAGTCCCTCCACTATGGACGTACAGCACCACAGTGATACATTTATTACAATTAAACTTACATTGACACATCATTATCAACGAAAGTCTATAATTTACATTAGCATTTATTCTTGGTGTTGTGCATTCTATGGGTTTTGACAAATGTAGTGTCATGTATCCACCATTATAGTATCACAGAAGTTTCACTGTCCTAAAAATCCTCTGTGCTCTGCCTTTTCAACTCTCCCTGCCACCCAATTTATACCAACTGCTAATCTTTTGACTGTGTCCATATATGCTGCCTTTTCCAGAGCCACATATAGTTGTGAGGCAGGAAAAAGGAGTGAACTCAGGAGGCAGGGACTTTACTCCGGACCGGACTGAAGACTAGCTGAAACGGGGACGAGATTAAAGCACCTCTCCATAAGACACGGCCACCAGAGCCGAGTCAGTTTTTCGTTGCCATGGCGACAACAGGACATTACCGACCTCTTTCCTCTGCACTTACTCTGAAGTTACAACGCTTTTCTAGAAAGTCCTGCATAATCCCCCCTTAATGGGCATGTAATTAAAAGTAGGTATATGATTGCAGAACTGCCCCTGAGCTGCTACTCTAGGCACACTACTTGTGGGTTAGCCCTGCTCAGCAAGGAACAGTACCTGTGCTGCGGCTGTACACTGCCGCTTCTATAAAAGTTGCTAACACCACCCTTGAATTCTTTCCTGGGCTAAGCCCTATTTTTGGCTTGCTTGACCTGCATCAGTTGGAATCATACAGTGTGTAGTCTTTTCAGGCTGGCTTCTTAGTAACACGCATTTAAGGATCCTTCATGTCTTTTCATGGCTTGATCATTTTCTTTCTTTTTCTTTTCTTTTTTTTTTGAGACAGAAGAGTCCTGCTCTGCCGGCCAGGCTGAAGAGCAATGGCGCCGGCTCACAGCAACCTCCTCATCGCAGGTTCAAGCGATTCTCATATCTCAGCCTCCGCCGTGTACCTGGGATTACAGGTGCTCACCACCATGCCCAGCTAATTGGGATTGGGGTTTCTCCATGTTGACTAGGCTAGTCTCAAACTCCTAGCCTCAAGCAATCCACCCGCCTGGGTCTCCCAAAGTGAATGCATTTTTTTTAACGCTAAATAACATTCCATTATTCAGATGTACCACAGTTATCCACTTATCTACTGAAAGACGTCTTGTTTCCAAGTTTTGGATAAATTATGAATAAAACTGATATAAACATCTGTGTAAAGGTTTTTGTGTGGAGATAAGTTTTCAACTTTTTAAATTCTAAGGAGCATGATTGGTGGATCTTATGGTAAAAGTATGGTTACTCTTGTAAGAAACCAAACTGTCTTCCAAAGTGATTGCACATTTTGCATTTTCACCAGTAATGAACAAGTTCCTATCGCTCCATATCTTTGCCAACATTTGCTGCTAACAATGTTCTAAATTCTGGTTATTCTACTAGGTCGGTAGTGGTATCTACTTGCTGTTTTAATTTGCAATTCCCTAATGTGATGTCAAGCATCTTTTCATATGCATACTTGCATCTGTGTATCTTTTTTTGGTGAACAGACGTTCAGGTCATTGGCCTGCTTTAAATCAGGTTATTTTCTTACTGTTGAGTTTTAAGTATTCTTTGTATATATTAAAAATATTGTCCTTCATCAGATGTATCTTTTGCAAACATTATCTGTCAATGTATGGGTTTTCCACAACATTTCTTTGTAAATTTGCAAGTCCTTTGGGAAAGAAATGTATGCAAAGTATTAATTTGGCAGTCTCATATCACAAAAGTACTCTAAAGCTAAATAAATTGCAATTTTTCAAATTTTGAAGTAACTGATCTTTACTATTGTTAGCAAGGTCTTTTTTTTTTTTTTTTTTTTAAATAGAGACAGAGCTCTCACTACATTGCCCAGGCTGGTCTCAAACTCCTGGCCTAAAGTGATTCTCTTGCCTTGGCCTTCCTAAGTACTGGGAGTACAGGCATAAGCCACTATGCTCAGCCATCTGTTATTCTTTAGCAATTGTTGGGTAACTTAATCTTTCACTTTTTGAAAAAAAAATTTAGTTTTTTTCTCATCGTTAACAAAAGCTTCATAACAGAAATAATTTCTCTTTATCATCTCTTCTTATAAATATAGTTTTCTCTTTTTATAGAAAAATCTAAGACATTTTACAACTGGCCAAAGTTACTAGCTTAGATCCTATTCAATATTCAACATTTTTTGTTGGATATTTGATTTTTATTTCAGGCAACTAATAGCTATTCAGTTTTGCACTGTTGGAAGAAAATTACTGATCAAATTCATTATATATTTGCAGAAAATTGGCTTTTAATATTGTTTACTTTATCATCCTTTTTTGTCTTTCTTTCTTTCTTTCCTTTTAGAAACAGGGTCTCACTATGTTGCCCAGGCTGGTCTCCAACTTCTGGGCTCAAGCAATCCTCCTGCCTTGGCCTTCCAAATTGTTGGACATGTTTCATCTATAACTTTCTTGTTTTGTTCTGCTACAGGATATTTGCAGTTGCCATTCATCATGAAATTCATGCCATACCTTCTTCCACTCTCCTTTTTGTCTTTATTGTTCTGGTTATAGCACTACCTTTGCGTCTCCACTCAATTTTGCATCAGTAGTATGCTTTCATTTAAAATTTTTAGTGTGTCTATATGTATGTTGAGACAGGATCTTGCTCTGTTGCCCAGGCTGGAGTACAGTGGCAAGATCAGAGCTCACTGCAGCCTTGACTGGCGAGGCTCAAGTGATCCTCCCACCTCAGCCTCCCAGAGTGACTGAGACTACAGGCACTCACCACCACACCTGGCTAATTTTTTTGTATTGAGACAGGGTTTCTCCATGTTGCCCAGGCTGGTTTTGAATTACTGGGCTCAAGCAATCCTCCCACTTCATCCTTCCAAAGTGCTGGAATTACAGGCTTAGGCCACCATGCCTGGCTTCCACATTTATTTTTAATTATAAAATGATTTATAATAATGTTAACAATTAGATTATGTTTTTTTTTTTTTTGACACAAAGTTTTGCTTTTGTTGTTCAGGCTGGAGTGCAATGGCTCGATCTCAGCTCACCACAACCTCCGCCTCCTGGGTTCAAGCTATTTTCCTGCCTTAGTCTCCCGAGTAGCTCTGATTACAGGTATGTGCCACTATGCCAGGCTAATTTTGTATTTTTAGTAGAGATGGAGTTTCTCCATGTTGGTCAGGCTGGTCTCAAACTCCCGACCTTAGGTGATCCACCCGCCTTGGCCTCCCAAAGTGCTGGGATTACAGGTGTGAGCCACCATGCCCGGCCCAAACAATTAGATTTAATTAATGGTAAATATAAAATGCTAAATAGGTTTTATTAAATAAATAAAATAAAAATAATCAGTATTTCAATTTAATTACTAATTGTAACTTCATTTAATTATCCTCGTAACTCCTAATGTCTGTATAAAAGATTTTTACATTTCTTTTAATTTTTAAAATTTTATTAAGTTATTTGTTTCATGCCAGGCCATCACTGTGATACATTTTTAAAAACACATTAAATGTCAGCAGAAAAGTGCTGTGATGGAAAATATAAACTGAAATACCCTTTCTGGTTAGGAGAGTAATTCTGTTTTTCTGATAAAGAATGGGAGAGTCCTTCAGGCCCCTCCAAACTGTCATATTCTGGGTGTCAGGTGTCACCATCCTCCCTCCAGTCCACAGGCAGGGTCCTCAGTCTTCAGCTTCCTTCTCTTTCCCCTCCGTCTTGTGTCTCCTTGTGTCTCTCTTCTCCAAGGCCTAAACTCCCTGAGGACCGGACTGTTTTTTACATCTTGATGCCACTCCTGAGCACCTGCTTTAATGTGCTGGGCACTGGGTCCATTAAAGATCGTATGTGAAATTTTAAAAGAAACCTTTCCCTTTCTGTGGTACAGCTATAGTTTCTGGTTTCACTTAGCAGCTGGGTGAAAGTGGACCAGTGACACCATCTGTCTGGGCCTTCCTCTCCTCCAGTATAATATTGGGGCAATAGTCCCTGGTTCTTGTGAGGTGCTCAGGCACAAAACGCTAGGCATGTAACATAATAAATGAGCTTTTTTCCCGTTAATTTATAAGATTGCAGAGGACGTTCATATATACAGTCCGCTAAGGGATTCTGGGGCCACCATCACTTAATCTTTGTGGCATGTTGGGTAAGTCAGTTCCTTCTCTGGCTTCTATTACTTCAGAAAAGGTGTGAACTCCATTTTAGGAACCACACAAAAAATGTATTCACTATTGTGCAGGACTTAGCCCCCGCAGCACATTGTGGTCATTGGAGAGCTTTTGCTTCTTTTTAAAACTTTTTTAAAATTTTGATTGTTTTGTGTGTGAATTTAATAGAGAGCTTTTAAATAACCGGACAATACAGATGCCCGGCCTGCTTCAGACAAATTAGAAAAGTACGTAGATGAGGAGGGACCAGCCAGAAGGAGATATCTTTCAGCTCTGGAGTGGCACTGGATGGACTTCTCTTCCCAGGATGTCACGAGGTGTCAATTTCTCTGGCCTTACCCAGGTTCACGTCTACACCTAGGCGCCCCAGAGAATGACTTCAGCACCCCATTCCCACCTCCCTCTCCTGACGTGGGTGCTGGGGGCGTTCAAGGACCGTCAGTTACGCAAGCCACCCTTTGGCGGCTGGACCAAGCCTCGGGTTGCTGCCTGGATCTGCGGCTGGAAAGCGCCCTGACCACCGGTGTCCCAGCTGGAGCAGGGCGGGCAGCGCGACCCGCGGAGGACGCCTGGAACCGCGGCTTCCTCCTTCACGGCCGCTGGACTCGCGGTGGGAAGGCCGACTCCAGGCCTCCGCGGGATCCGCGAACTGGCCTCTTTGAGGCTGTGGGGGAAATGTAAGATACCCTTTCCCTGCCATTGTCACTGACGTACTTCAGAAAACAGGTTAAAGTTCTGAAAGGACGTGGTCACGACTTAGAGAGCTGTGTCTCATGTTTTGTGCCTAAAAACCACTCGTCCTCATTTGCGATTCTCACATCCACCATTCAGTTATACAAGAGACATGTGACACGTGTTCGAAAAGGGTTCCGACGTGGGGAGATGATTCGTTGGGTCACAGCCCAAGGCCAGACGCAGCAGAGAGCGCGGGAGTAGCGGGTTGAGGGGCGGGAGGAGGCCGCCCGCCGCTGGACTCGGGGGCCAGCAGAGCAAGCAGCAAATGCTCCCGGGCTCCCCGCCAGGGCGCCGCGGCTGAACTAGGGCCGTCCCTCGCGCCGCAGGAGCCCCGCCCGCAGCGCCGGCCCTGCCCCTGGTCTGTGCCTTCGCCGCGCCACCTGCAGCCTGTAGTCGCCCTGCGCGCCTCCCCGAGAGGCTTGTTTTCTAGCGCCTCTGAGGGGCCGGCTCCTCCAGGCCTGGTGCGAGCCTGGGCTCCCTTCTCACAGCTGGGTCTGCGGTCTGAATGCCGCGCCCTCAGGAGAGCCACTGATGGGTCTCCGCTGATGCTCCTCTCAGTTTCCTCCAAGGGCGAGAGCTCGGGGGAAAGGAGCCGATCCTGGTGGAAGACTACAGCTCTGGGTCCACTGGAGGAAAAGCTAGGTGGGTTAAGAGACCGCCGGAGAGGGGGGGATGGGGAAGTGGGGGTGGGGACTGGGCAACGGAGGCGGGGCGAGACGTCTGGGGCTGGCGAGGACGGGGCTAAGAGCGAGCCACTCCTGCTAAGCTTGAAGCTGTACTGAGCTAGCTTCCCTGTGATACTTTAAAATGCAAAAGTACAAAAACTGAAGTAATGGAACTATGCGTACGCACCTCCTAGATTTTTTTTTTTTTTTTTTTTTTTTTTGAGACGGAGTTCATTCTTGTTGCCCAGACTGGAATGCAATGGCGCGATCTCGGCTCACCACAACCTCCGCCTCCCAGGTTCAAACGATTCTCCTGCCTCAGCCTGCGGAGTAGCTGGGATTACAGGCGTGCACCACCGCGCCCGGCTAATTTTGTATTTTTAGCAGAGACCGGGTTTCTCCATGTTGACCATGCTGGTCGCGAACTCCCGACCCCAGGTGATCCGCAGGCCTCGGCCTCCCAAAGTGTTGGGATAACAGGCGTGAGCCACCGCGCCCAGCGCACCTCCTAGATTTGTAAAGGTTAATGTGTGACTGTATTTACTCCTGATGTTGTTGAAATAAATGAAAATGAAAAGTTAAAATGAAGGAAGAACTCTCTCGCGTCCCCCCTAGAGGCAAACACACTTCTGAAGATAGTTTGTATGCTCTCAGGGCCTGTTTTTATTAAAAGTATTAAGAAGTACTTTTCCAACTATTAGATGTAGTATGACATCGTTTAAACGATTTTTTTCATTTAAAATATTTTATATATTTTTAAATAATCTTTTTATTTATTTACGTGAGACAGTCTTTTTCTGTTGCCCAGGCTGGAGTGCAGTGGCGATAACTCCCCTCACTGCAACCTCTGCCTCCCGGGCTGAAATGATTCTCCTGCCTCAGATTCCCAAGTAGCTGTGATAAAAAACGTGAGCTACCACACCCTACTAATTTTTGTATTTTTAGTAGTATTTTTGTAATTTTTGTATTTTGTATTTCACCATGTTGTCCAGGCTGGTCTTGAACTCATGACCTCCAGTGATCCGCCTACCTTGGCCTCCCAAAGGGCTGAGAATACAAGTGTAAGCCACTGTGACTGGGCACCTTAATCATTTTTGTTTTTGTATCTGGTCTAAGAAATTCTGCACTTCTCTGAATGTAGTCCTTATTTACTTCTAAAAGTTTAAAAGATTTTCTATCTGTGTCTTTATTAAATCTGGAAACTTTTGTGTATGATATGGGGTATAGCTATAATTTTATTTTTATTCCATATGAAAGCCGGTTTCTCAGCCCAAGTAATTGAATCCTTTCTCCACCAACTTTTAAGGCTACTTCTACTCTATTGTGTGCATGGTAGTTTCTAAATTTTCTGTTTTGTTGTACTGATATCTTCACCTGTTTTTGCATCAATGCTCTCCTTTTGGGGAAATAATCCTGCCAACCAGAGACCCCTCTGGATCCTCAAAAACACACCATCAGCATGGAAGGCTGGTACGGCATAGTGAGAGATAGATAAGACATATTGATATGGCATAATCCAGGGTTCAGGTCGTGCTGTCTTTACATTGAAGTCGTTCAGCTAGTTAGCAGGAGCATTAGTTAGTACAGATATCCAGAGCTGATGGTCTTATTTGTATGAAAGCCCAGTGCATGAGGGATTGGAGGGGGAGGGCTGGGAATGGGGTGAAGGGGAGGATCCAGAAAGGGGCTATTCTTTAGGTCTACCCTGGAGAGCAGTCTCTTATCATTGTTGGTTTTTGTTTTGTTTGTATCTTCTTTAGATATTTGAAGTATTAACTAAGGCTTAACATCTAATATCTTTACATCTTCATATGAATAAGTTTATCTGATAGATTTTGGTGACACATAAACTATGAAACAAACAGAATGATGGAACGTAAGAAAGAGTCAAGGTAGCCTTGGTTAGGGATGGAAGCTTTTAAAACTATGAGCTAAGATAAAATTTAGAAGTTTTTAAAATTTTAATCATACCATTATTTTTTCCTTTAATTTCCATATATAATGATGAGTTGATTGTAGTATTAATTTTTATTGTGCTTAACTATTTTAAGATAATAGTTGTGTCTCCTCATTTTAGCAAATAATATATTTAATGAAAAATCAACTTTATTGAGGAATAATTATACACAATAAAATACACCTGTATTAATTATACAATTTGATGACTTTTGTATAACAAAACAGTTACTACTGTAATCAAGTTACAGAACATTTCCATCAACCTAGATAGTTTCTCTTTGTAGTATCACCTGTGCCCTCTTCCATACTCTTGGTCACAGGCAGCCACTGATGTGCTTTCCATAATTACAGTTTTCCCATTCCAAAAATTCACGTGAATGGAATTTATATCATACGTATTTTTTAATTTCCTCCATATTTTTGAGATTCATCTATTTTGCTGTATGTATCAGTAGTTTATTCCCTTTTATTGCTTCATAGTATACCATGATATAGATATATTACAATCGATTTACCCATTCATCTGTTGATGGACACGTGGGTTGTTTCTAGTTTATAGCATTGTGAAACAAAGCTGGTATGAACATTTGTACAAAAGTCATACTGTGGACACGTGTTTATTTCTTCTGGGAGAACTGACCCAGAAATACTGCTAGGCTGTATAAATGTTTATTTAATTTTATGTTAGAAACAGCCAAACTTTTTTCAAAGTAGTTGTAACATCTTCCCCTTACACGCACAATATATGAGAGTAGTTTCCTCCATACCCTTGCTCACCCTGGGTATTGTCAGTCTTTTTAACATTAGCTGTTCAGTTGAGTGTGAAGTACCTCACTGTGGTTTTGACTTGCATTTCCCTAGTAACTAATGATGTTTAAAATCTTTTTATGTGCATACTGGCCATTTGTATGTTTTCTTTTGTGAAATGTCTGCTGAAAAGTTTTACTCCTTTGTTTGTTTTGGCTTGTCATCTCACTAAGTTATACGGTTCCTTATATTTTCTAGGTGGGAGCCCTTTATCAGTGACTTGTGTTATAAATATTTTCTCTCAGCTTGTGATTTTTCTTTTTCTTTTCTATTTATTTATTTTTTAGAAAGAGTCTGCCTTTGTCACCCAGGCAGGAGTGCAGTGATGCCATCTCAGCTTACTGCAACCTCTGCTCCTGGCTTCAAGTGATTCTCATGCCTAAGCCTCCTACTTTTCATTTTATAATGTTTATTAAAAAGCAAATTTTCACTTTTAATGAAATTTATCATTTTGTTGTTTATATTTTATAAATGATAAACTTGTTTTGTTTTAAAGAAATCTTTGCTTATCCTACAGTATTGACATTTTTCTCTTATTTTTTAAAGAAGTTTTATAATTTTAGCTTTTACATTTAAGTCTATGGTTTATTTTGAGTTAATTTTTGTGTAAAGTTTGAGGCAAGGCTTCTGCTCCTCTCCCCCACACCAGGATATCTAGTTGTTCAAGAAACATTTATTGAATAGATGATTTTCTCCCTATTGAATAGCCTTGACAGCCTTGTCAAAACCAGTTGCCCATAGATGTGTGAATCTGTTTCTGTGTTCTCTATTTTGTTTCATCGATCTTTCTGTCTAACCTTATACCAATTCATTCTGAAATACTTTCCAGATTACTATAGCATTTTAATAAAATTTTGAAATTGAATAGTTTAAGCCCTTGGACTTTTTTCCTTTTAAATATATCAACTTGGAAAAGATTGATGTCTTTTTGTTTGTTTCATTTTTAAATTTTTTGGAATTATGTTTTAAATTGACATAATAATTGTATGTATCTATGAGGTGCATAGTGGTGGTCTTTTTTTTTAAAAATTTTTGTTTATTTATTTATTTATTTTTGAGACGGAGACCAGGCTGGAATGCAGTGGCATGGTCTCAGCTCACTGCAACCTCTGCCTCCCGGGTTCAAGTAATTCTCTTGCCCCAACCTTCTGGGGTAGGTGGGGATTACAGGTGCATGCCACCATGCCTGGCTAATTTTTGTGTTTTTAGTAGAGACGGCGTTTCACCATGGTAGCCAGACTGGTCTCTTAACTCCTGACCTCAAGTGATCTGCCTGCCTTGGCCTCCCAAAGTGTTGGGTTTATAGGCATGAGACACTGCGCCCAGCCCATAGTGGTGTTCTTGATACATACAGTGTATAGTGATCAGATCGGGGTAATTAATTAGCATATCCATTATTTCAAGCATCTATCATTTCTTTGTGTTGGGAATATTCAATGTCCTCTTTTCTAGCTATTTGAAAATATATATTACTGTTAAGTATTGCCTTTCTGGAGTACAAATAGAAAACAAGAATTGATTCCTCTTATCTAGCTGTGATTAGTTTTTCTTGAACAAATGTCTATCCCCCTCTTCCCCTATCATTCCCAGCCTCTAGTAATCTCTGTTGTACTTTTTACTTCAATGAGATAAACTTATTTATTTATTTAGTTAGTTTCTGCATATAAGTGAGAACATGTGGTATTCAACTTTCTGTTTCTGGCTTGTTTCACTTAATGTAGTTTCCTCCAATTCCATCCATGTTGCTACAAATAACAGGATTTCATTCTGTCATGAACAAACAAAAATTTGTAAAAACAAAAATTACCTTAGTTATCACATTTCTTTTATTGACATGATTCATAATCATCAGAATCATCTGACTTGTGCATCATTTTATCAGTTGGTTTTATGCTCAAGATATTGCATCAGTTCATTATTGTCTTAATATTCCATCCAGCCAACCCAGTGTAGAGATAAATGCTGGCCCCTATGACATGGCAGGAAAGGGAGACAGGCCTAGGGCAGGCACGGTGATAGCAATGCTCCTGTGTCAGAAGCTGTTAGATATTTGTTACATCTATTCCTAGACTCAAAATTAGATTCTTGTTTAGTCCTACTTGTCAGTGTCTGTGGCTGTGTGATTGAATTCTGGTTAGTAGAAGGTGGGCAAAGTGCTGTGTGTTCTTCCATACCTGGTCCATAACCACCTACCACTCACAATACTCCGTCCCTTTTTTCTCTTCAGGCTCCTTGAATTAGAGACCATCCTGAGGACATCCTTGGGAGCCGTGTGCTGAAGATGGGCAAGCCATCTTCAGGGATGGCTTGGATCTGCATTTTTGAGTCACCACTGGAGAAAGTTCTCTCTAAATGGATTTGGAGAGAAGTCTTCTCTAATACTCTCCTTCTAAGTTCCACTTGTAATCTACTTCTTTTATTGTCCCAGCAGTGTAAGTTGGGGGGAATTCCAGAATCTCACAATATCTTGGTCATGGGTAAATAAGGAAAGTGCCTTTACATCCATGTGATACAAAGCCGATCAAAACAAGCAGAGCACCCTGAGAGCAGCAAGACCCCAAAGGGTAAGGAAAGTCCTGCAGAAGAGCAGAGTGGTGTTGCAAAGGCAGGCGGCTAAGGTAAGTGGACAGGGCCATCAGGACAGATCCTCGGGGCATGCTAGCATCCACCAGGGATTGGCAGAGCTATTTAGAGAAACTGATAAAAAGCTCTGCCAACTACAGTCACAAAAAATGGGGTTCAGAATGATGAGTAAATGCATAAAACATCTCCATTTTGATGATGAAGAAAGTTTATAGTGCTTAGATTATTTGCTTTTGTACCTAGCACAGTACTTAATTCACAGTATGCACACAATAAGTATTTAATAAGTGAATGAGTCACTAGCGTAAGATCTTTAATATAACATGCTTAAACCTGCTATCAAGGATTGGGAACTCACCTATTTAGTAGTGAGTAGAGGGGTATGGTACTGGTACTTAAGAAAGACATATTGTGGTTGGGTATAGTGTATTTTTGTTTTTGTTTTGAGACAGGTTGTCCCTCTGTTGCCCAGGCTGAGATGCAGTGGCATTATCATGGCTCACTGTAGTCTCAACTTCCTGGGCTCAAGTGATCCTCCCACCTCAGCCTCCTGAGTAGCTGGGACCACAGGTGTGCACACCATGCCTGACTAATGTTCTTCTTCTTTTTTTTTTTTGTAGGGTTGGGATTTCCCCATATTGCCTAGGCTGGTCTCGAACTCCTGGGCTCAAGCTATCCACCTGCCTTGGCCTCCCAATGTTATAGGATTACAGGTGTGAGCCACTGTGCCCAGAAGATACAGTGTTTTTAAAAATTTGAAACTTAATATGCTCTCTGGTGTACCCTAGGTCCCACTACTCCTATTGCCTTAAAATTCACTCAGTTCACATGTTTGTCTTCCTTCTGCCTCCTGTGGGCTTCAGTTCTAAGAGAACCCTTTTACTCTTTGCTATTCAGAAGTCCCCTTTTAAACAGAGCTTGTTCCCAACACTGTTTTGTTTTGCCTTTTATAAATAAAAGAATAAAATCAAGCCACTAGGGAGTTGTTACTCTCATTGACCTAATGCTATTTCCCATGGTGCTCCTTCTCCCCCATGGAGTGATATGAGATACTGCCTATTTATATGTCACTTTCAACATGTCTCCAGGCCTCATTTTAGAGAAGCAGAAAATCATGAGGTCTATACGGGCTGGATCTAGGTTTGTATCCTTGAACCTTGCATTCTGTCTCAAGAGCCAACTGATAAGTGAATGATCCTATGACAAACACAGAAACATAGAGAATGGTAGCAGAAAGCGGACATTTACCAAACCTATTTTCTCTTTTCCTAAGCACAGAATAAAAATAACTTACCTTCCTCCTGTGGAGTTAGGAGTTCTTATGTAAAAAGGAAAGCAGGGTAACCTTCAAGAGAGTTTGGAAGAGGGAGTGATAAATCAGTTTAAAGAGAGCACCCACAGATTCTTAGATAATAACTTATGCCACTCTCCTTCTCACTCTTTTGCATTGACCATGACTTAGTATATATTTGAGG
Organism: Ateles fusciceps; assembly: GCA_036589455.1. Classification (NCBI taxonomy): domain Eukaryota; kingdom Metazoa; phylum Chordata; class Mammalia; order Primates; family Atelidae; genus Ateles; species Ateles fusciceps. Next base: position 6,864,222 of record JAZHEH010002605.1, read on the forward strand.
AAAAGTGTGCTGTCCATAAGGTATTATTGCCCTTTAAAGCGATGGGGGGTGTTATGGGATGGTACTCAGAGCAGGACAGAGTCTCTACAGAATTTTCTCTGACAAAAATAAAAACTAAATGACATCCAAGGCTTGTCTAGCTCTAAGCATTGAACAATTCTTTGGAAAGCTGGAATCTACAATTGCCTTAAAATTAAAAAATAAGAGCAGTAAGGGTGGACAGTCTTTACCATATTTTATATAGAATCATCTAACAGCGTGATACTGGTGCTTGAATAGACAGAAGGACTGCTGAAACAGAAGACAAAGTCCAGGCCTGGCGCCATGACTCACACTTGTAATCCGAGCATTTTGGGAGGATAAGGTGGGTGGATCAGTTGACGCAAGGAGTTTGAGACCAGCCTGGCCAACATGGTGAAACCCCATCTCTACTAAAAATACAAAAATTAGCCGGGTGTGGTGGCAGGCGCCTGTAATCCCAACTACTTGGGAGGCTGGAGGCATGAGAATCTCTTGAACTCGGGAGGCAAAGGTTGCAGCCAAGCTCATGCCACTGTACTCCAGTGTGGGGGACAGAGCAAGACTCTGTCTAAAAAAAATAAATAAAATAATAAAATACAACCTAAAACCTAGCAGTCTCAACCCTGGAATTCTATTCAATTGCACCATGTTCAGAAGTGGTAACTGGAAACATCAAAGCTTATCAAAAAGAAATGGGTGAATAACTTATGCTACTCCATATGAAGGATTTTTTTTCTTTAATGACAGAGTTTTAGAAAAGTTTGGTTAAGAGAAAAGCAACATGCCGAAGTGTATATAACATCATTGTAGAAAATTTTTGTTATTTTTGTTTTGAGACTGGATCTCACTCTGTTACCCAGGCTTGAGTGCAGTGGCACAATCTCTGCTCACTTCAGCCTCTACCTCCTGGGTTCCAATCATCCTCCCACCTCAGCCTCCCAAGGAGCTGGGACTACAGGTGCATGCCACCGGACCTGGCTAATTTTTGTATTTTTTGTAAAGACAGGGTTTCACCATGTTGCCTAGGCTGGTCTCGAACTCCTGAGCTCAAGCAGTCTGCCCACCAGCTTCCCAAAGTGCTGGGGATTACAGGTGTAGCCACTGCACCCAGCCTTTGTTTTTTAAATTAATAATCCTAATCAAAAGTCAAACCAACTATGCATACGAGGGCCAGGCACAGTGACTATAATCTCAACACTTTGGGAGGCTGAGGATTGCTTGAGGCCACTTTCTAGACCACTCTGGGCAACATGGTGAGACTGTCTCCACAAAAAATAAAACATTAGCCTGGCATGGTGATGTGGGCATGCAATTCCAGCTACTCTGGATGCTGAGGTGGCAGGATAGCTTGAGCCCAGGAGTTGGAGGTTACAGTGAGCTGCGATTATGCCACTGCAGTCTAACCTGGACAACAGAGTGAGACCCTGTCTCAAAACATTAAAAAACAAAACCAAACCGAAAAACCAAAACTATGCATGTATGTAGATAGGTGAATGTAAAAGACTTAGTTGAAAGAAAAACATATATATTTCTCTCACAAAAATAGGTGAAAAAAAAAATTTTTTTTTTAAAGTAATACATAGGTATTACATATTAGTTTGAGGGAAGGGGAACAGGGATGTGATGTGCCTGTGTCACTGACTTTAGACGATGGAAGTAGCTAAGCAAAGCAATTGAAAAAAGACCGTTTGAAAAATACAACTGATTATTAACTCACATACACACGTGCAAAAATAAACTTTTAGAACTGAGCTACACTAAGAAAAGGTGAGTAAACTTGGCTCATCATACACTACTGTTTTTGTCAGATATAAACAAAAATCCAGTTATTAAAATCTGAACCCCAGAATTAAAATTGCAAAAGCTTAAAGTGGCAGTTCTGAGAAAAAGATCTGCAGCATTTAATGTATGGACTCCACCTGGGTTGAAAATCCTGTGAAAGACGATCCATTTAATCACAGTAATTTTCAAATATCCAATCAGGGCGCTTCTGTTTCTATGTACAGAAACCGAACAAAGGCTTTTGGATTTCAGCTGTAAAACTCCACTGCAACTAAGCTCCTTTGTTCTGACGAGGGCCTAAACCAAATCGATAGCTCTCAGATGCACCTAAGATAATAAGACGCTGCGCAAAGCAAGAGCATCTTGCGTTTCAAAGTTCTGTCATGATGTCGCTGCAGAAAGCAAGCGAGCTAGGCCTACCTGGTGGGGCTTTTAGAGGATGCCAACGTGGGCGCCAGACACGCCAGCAGGGTCAGTCATTCCCAAGGACAGACAACTCGCTAAACACTCCTGCGGACAGGGAGTGGTTAAGCCATGAATTTTGCCAACTAAGAAGCACTTCTCTATTTCAGAAAAAGCTACCTTTAGCAATATAGACTCAAGAAGGCACTGTCCGCACTTTAACCTTGCACGTATAATAAAAAGCCTCAAGCCGGAGACGGGGGTTCGATCTTGGTTTTACACGGTTATGACTAACTAGCTTGGGGTCGCAAGACGCGGGACTTCGGGCTACTTACAGAAAAAGCCGAAGGTAATTTTTGAAACACCGATTTTCTTAATCCGGTGCATTTGAAGTCACCTTACAATCTTTGATAGCCTCATCTGGTAGCTATTAACTTTACTAAACCTATGTTAAAGTTTCTATTGACTCTCCCAATGATTCTAATACAATTGCGGGTGTATTGCATGTGACTGGGGGATTCTGGGTACTACAGCTCTTTTCCTGAAATATGTAGGTGGCTCTTAAAAGAGCCGTTGGGTTACTGTAAGAAGCTTCCAACTGGAATTTACTTTTTCTTGGGTGCTGCTTTCTTGGGTTTGGCAGTCTTTGGCTTTGTCACTTTAGCCTTGGCCGCCTTGGGTTTTATAGCCTTGGTTTTAACAGGGCTTTTGGTTACTTTTGTGGGCTTTACAGTTTTGGGACGCTTGGAGGGCTTCCTTGTGGCCGCAGGCTTTTTAGCATTTTTCGGAGTCTTCACGCTTATTTTGGTAACAGCCCCCGTGACCTTTCTGAGTTTTCTACATGCGCCCGTTGCCTTGGTTTTCGCCGCCACCTTTGAGGCGCCGGGCTTGCCTTCCACGGAGGATGCTTTCTTGTTGAACTTGAAGGAACCCGAGGCGCCGGTGCCCTTCGTCTGCACCAATGTGCCCTTGCTTACCAGGCTCTTAACGCCCAGCCTAATACGGCTGTTATTCTTTCCCACATCGTAGCCGGTGGCCGCCAGCGCCTTTTTAAGGGCAACGAGTGACACGCCACCACGCTCCTTGGAGGAAGCAGCAGTCTGCACGATCAGCTCCAAAACAGAGGAGCCCGCGGGTTTCTTCCTGGTGGCCGCTGCAACCTTAGCTGGTTTCTTGGCTCCCTTGCCAGCTGAAGATTTCTCAGGATCAGCTGAAAGGGCGGAAGCAGGGGGCGCCGTTTCGGACATGGTGACGGAATACACTAAGTAAACCGGGAAAACCTGAGGAAACAGGATGCACAAAAACGCCCCCGATGCGGCATATTTATAGGGTGGGACTGCGCGGTCATTGGTGCCCCTTAGTGCCCCGCCCCTCGTACTGCCGAGGGTTTCGTCCAGTTTCAGAAGGCAGCTGGGGGCCTCTAGGGCCTATGGTCTTGCCTCGCTCCTCGCAAGCAAACACACCGAAAAAGCCGCCCGGGTTTCCTCGGTGTGAAGGAAATTGTAGGCAGACTGCAGCCCAGTAACATCAGAAGGTGCAGCTTCTCTCAAAAAGCAGCTCTTTTTTAGGGACTGGGTTGAGGGGGGAGTAGTTTGTAAATGCAGCCCCATAAGCATCCGAGGAGTTTGATTAGAAATTATTAAAGGTCCGTTGCCAGAGATGTTCGTTTTTAATTTGGAAGAAATGCAAAATACAGTGTTTTGAATAGTTGGGGAGGGAGAGAGGAAAGCGCCGATTTTAGGTCGCGTTAGGGCTAGTTGTCATCAACTCTTACATTTTCTGGCAATGTTTTAGAGCGATGTGTCTGGCGAATACCTTTCACGTCAAAGAAGAATGAATCATAGACAACACCAGAATTCACTAACGCTGCAAAAGTGTGGAAAAGTTTCTGCGAATGCAACTTATTTCCACAGTCCAATGCACTTCAGGAATTTCCAATGCCCTTTTCACGTATACAGCATGCCCCAAATGCGTGCTAAGCTTTACAACCTGTGTTTCATCTCAGCACGTACGATGAGCCTATCATGATATGGTCAACTCATTCTTTTTATTCAACAAAGATTTATGGGCCTCACACGCCTGCAGAAGGCGTTAAATAAATGCTGGGTATACGAAATCGGTTCCCTGACAGGCATTCTGCTGGGAGTTTAAGTCCCCTTAGTGTGAAAACAAATGGCACACCCTGGGGGATAAGATTTTATGATAACTTCATTTTAACTTGTTCGTGGCTGTTAAAGCATTTCAGAATATCAATAAGCTAAATGATCTCACATTCCCAATCAGAGACTCTGGTAACGGGAGAACAGACAGCTATTAAAACGTCATCCACTTCCACAATCCTATTCTGTATAACCCCCAGCACAGCGGAGAGTGAGGTAATGAGGTCTTGTTTCCGCTCGTGCTGTTGTAGTTTTCGAATAAGTCCACACTGTACTAAGTAACCTGAGCTTCTCCCCTTTTCCTTCAAGCAACGTGCCAACCAAATAATGTAGGAGTCCCAGATAAGTAGTGTGTCCATCTTCTGCACCAGTGCTTCCTACGTCCCATTTTATTGAGATGCCATGCTTTCGAATGTTTCACGTAATTTCTAAGAATTTGGAAGATAATAGTTGGAAACTATGCATCTTGGTTTGACGGCTAGTCAGTTAGGAAACGCAGGTATACACACTTGGAATATTTTTGTAACTAAACCCTTTTTGAAATATATAAATCTTTCTTAGTGTAATAAGCGAGGTATCTGAAAAAACGCAACTTTTAAGAAGGAACTACTCCGAATTATCTGATTCAGGAGTTTCCATTTCAAATAATGGGTTGTCTGTTTCTATTGGGTTAAACTGGCTTCAAATAAAATGGGAACGCTCCATGCAAATGAGGGATGCTGGATATGTTTTCTAAGTGGCCGTTTGACAAAATAGCCTAAACCAATCAAAAGCTAGAATGTGGCCTGCCTCCTGTTAATATGAAAGCGGTCACAATCCATGTTTTAGTGTTTTGAGACTTTTAAAAATGATTGTATTAGTTTTTGGCAATGCTAACTTATGTTCCCTGCGGAATACCATCCAGTTTCTCTTGGGCCAAGTCCACCTCCTGCTCTCAAAAGGAACAATTTCCAGCTGGTGGTAACTGGCGGCGCTGCAGGAGAAAGGCACCTAGGCTTTAGAAAACAAAAGCTGCAGAACGCTGCAAATTTAGGATTCGGAGAGCATAAACAAGAAAAAGACGTCTCATAGAAAATGCTTCTATGAATGATAGTGTAATCCTATGTTTGAGATGCTTTGCAGATTTCAATAACGCTTGTAAGTCAAAGAGTTACAAAGGAATCCACTTCTGAAAGGCTTCAGGAATCCCTGTAAAGGGTGCATTTCCGGAGAGGAGGTGAGCAATATTATCTCTTGTTCTCTCCTAAAAAGCTGAAGGTTATACAGAATTGGAGAACTATAATACCGTTGGGATCAATGTCTTGTTTTATGAAAAAGTAAACACTGCCTTCAGGTTATGAAAACGACGTGTAGAAGGGAGCAAAAGTTGAAGTCCAAGCCGGTGCAGTGGCTTGGACTGTAATCCTAGCTACTCCGGACGGTGAGGCGGGAGGATCCTTTGAGCCCAAGAGTTGAGGCCAGCTCAGGGAACAAAGCAAAACTAAACTAAAATAATAATAAAATGCCATTTAAAAAATAATGATCTCTAGAAATGGAATAGAATATAGTAGCTAGTGGAACTGCAGGTTTGTTGGTGGCTTAAAGATAGACCAATCAGAGCTTGTAACGTCATATTTAGCGTCTTCTATCATCCAATCACTGCACTTTACATACTATAAATAGCAGAGCCCCTCGAGGCTATAGTTGCGTTACTGTTAGTGCTTGTGCTGTATGTCTTTGTGTCATGGCTCGTACTAAGCAAACTGCTCGGAAGTCTACGGGTGGCAAAGCTCCGCGCAAACAGCTGGCCACCAAGGCGGCTCGCAAGAGCGCTCCGGCTACCGGCGGCGTGAAAAAGCCTCACCGGTACCGCCCAGGCACCGTGGCTCTGCGCGAGATCCGCCGTTATCAGAAGTCCACAGAGCTGTTGATTCGTAAACTACCTTTCCAGCGTCTGGTGCGCGAGATTGCGCAGGACTTTAAAACGGATCTGCGTTTCCAGAGTTCAGCTGTGATGGCTTTGCAGGAGGCGTGTGAGGCCTACTTGGTGGGGCTGTTTGAGGACACCAATCTGTGCGCCATCCACGCCAAGCGTGTTACTATCATGCCCAAGGACATCCAGCTCGCTCGTCGCATCCGCGGAGAGCGGGCGTGATTCCTCTGGCATCTCTCTGCCCGATCAAAGGCTCTTTTCAGAGCCACCACATGCTCAAGTAAAGCAGCTGTAAGTAACCAACGTAGGGGAAAGGAAATGCACTGGGATCACTCCTTTTCTGCTCACCACCAAAGGATTCAAAACCATTCCATTTTGGCGGGTCGCGGTGGCTCGCGCTTGTAATCCCAGCACTTCAGGGGGCTGAGGCGGGCCAATCACCCGAGGTCAGAAGTTCGGGATCAGCCTGGCCAACATAGCTAAACCCTCTCACCAATAAAAATACAAAAATAAGCTGGGCGTGATGGCAAGCGCCCGTAATCTCAGCTACACTCAGGAGGCTGAGGCAGGAGAATCGCTTTGAACCTTGGAGGCGGCGGTTTCAGTGAGTCGAGATCGCACCAATGCACTCCAGCCTGGCCGACAGAGCGATATTTCGTCTCGAAGTATTCGGCTTAAAATACATTTGGAATGAGAATGGGTTTACATTTAACGCTTTGTTCCTCAAAGCATAGCGATGTAACTGCTAAGAAAATAAAGGCCATTGGTCAGGCCAGTTTGGTTCCACCCTCGTTTCCCCACCCGCTGCTCCCGCCAGTTCCTGAGGCTTGGAGGAGGGGTTAAGGGAGGGGATTGCAGACGTCACATTTCCCGCCTGCGCACTTTTTATTCTGTGTCCAGTTGGGGTTGGGGGAAGGTAGATATATAAAGATCGGTTCCAGTATATTCTCTCACTTGTTCTTGGCTTACTTCTTGGGAAGTCATGTCTGGACGTGGTAAGGGCGGGAAGGGTTTGGGTAAGGGGGGTGCCAAGCGCCACCGCAAGGTGTTGCGTGACAACATCCAGGGCATCACCAAGCCGGCTATCCCGGCGCCTTGCCCGGCGTGGCGGGGTCAAGCGGATATCTGGTCTGATCTACGAAGAGACTCGAGGGGTGCTCAAGGTATTCTTGGAGAACGTGATCCGTGACGCTGTCACCTATACAGAACACGCCAAGCGTAAGACGGTCACTGCCATGGACGTGGTCTACGCGCTCAAGCGCCAGGGACGCACCCTTTACGGCTTTGGCGGCTAAGGTTGCCGATTTCTCCACAGCTTGCATTTCTAGACAAAAGGCCCTTTTCAGGGCCGCCCAACTAAACAAAAGAAGAGCTGTATACATTAACCCAAGAAGCTCAGTGTATGATTAACATGAATGATACTGAGCTGACAACCCAGACAGCAAAGAACGTTATGGGAATTTAGTCCCCTCCACTCACTAGATATGGGTAGGGGAGCAATGATATTCTTACTCTGAAAAATGAATGGAAAAAAACAAGTAGTGTTAAGAATTTGTATTAGTTTCCGAGGAACAAAGAGAAGCGCTGCCCAGTGAGCCTCATTAGTAGCTGTCAACCAATCAGAGCTGATGAGCTAATACTTCCTGAGGCAATCCAAAGAGCTGGAGGGGAAGTTAATAAGTTTATTGAGAAAGGAGAAAACCGTTTCAGGAAAAAAAAATCTTTTTTAGGGATTATGAAAGAAAATCAGAGATTTTTAAGTATCCTTCAATCATGCACTGAGAGCAGTACTAAATTTATCGCCACCAATACGATTTGCCTCGATGAAAAAAAAACCCTGAAAATTGAAGCCGTATTCAGACTCCTGGAATATCCAGGACACTACATTCAGGGGAGATTAAAACTGGTTTAGAGAGAAAAGCACCTGTTTCAGTGTTAATGCAGCCTTCAGCACTTAGCCGTGTTTTTTTTTCCCCCTTTACGTAGAAGTGGAAAGTTGGGTGACGGAAATATTCTGAAATCAGATTGTGATGATGGTTGTACAACTAAGTAACATGGTGGCATTCATTGAATCGTACATAAAGTGGGTAAACCTTATGGTATGTAAAATATCAGTGAAGCTGATTTTATATACATACACATATGTATTTCTATGTACACGAAGACAGAGGAATGATGCAGGCAGGGTGGCAGGACATGAGGTTGTTAGCATAGGCACTGTTGGTCTATGAAGGGCCTCTTAGGCTAAACTTGGAAGCCTGGGCTTTGTCCAGTCAATTCATTATAGACATAGTATTAAAGGATGTTCCTGATCCAGTTATGTGTTCCAGCAGTACATCAAGATTCAGAACTCAGCAGGAAAATGGATGTGAACTTATTTGAAGTTAGCTTATAGGGAAAAATCTTACTCTCATCTGAATAGATAGTCACAAATGCCTCTGTCATTGTGCTCTTCTTTGTACCATTGTTACAGAGGACTGATTGTGGCCTCATTATGTTGGCTTCAGTGATGGATGTCTTTTTATTTTGGGGTCCTGTTTTCCAGCTGGCAGTTTTCATCCAGGATTTCTTGGGGAATTTACACATGTACACAGCTTGGTTTAATTTAAAACTGACAGTGAAGAGAATTAGTAGCTGCATCCTGGATGGTTTCAGGAATCGAAGGGTCCGAAGAGCAAAAAAGCCTGGGTACAGAAGGTGGGTCATATTATGTCTTTTTTAGCTGGTATTCTAGAGATATTTATTGATCTTATATGCCAGATATTGTTGTAGACATTGGGGTATATGAGTTATCAAATTATAATTCCCTTTCCTGAATTCCAGAGTGAATGTAGAGAGGTGTGTGGATATAGATTTCCCATATGGGAGGTAGGGTCGCTATAACAATATCCATAAGTAGCTCCTGTTATGTTTTGCCTGGCCTTTTTAGTTCAGAGCATTGCTGATAGATCACGGTCATCTTAGGCATTCTCACCACCACCTTTAGCCTTCTTCAATCCTAACACTCATTCAGTCCTTGTTCAGAACAAAGTTAATGTTGCTTAATTAGCAACCCCTGCACTATCCCCCAGACTTTCTAGAGAGAAACTACACAATGATTGCTTCAGGCAGTGGCAGGTCAAGGAATGAGAGATGGGGAATTGATTGTGGTAGCATTCTAATGGGCTTAGTGGGGAGCCTGGAGACTTACATAGAAGATTCATGCATGCATTCATTCAACAAACCTCCATAAACTACCTGTTAAATGTTAGGCCTGTTCTAGGTGCTAGGCATACTTCTAGGACAAAACAAAGTCCCCACCTTCAAAAAATATATTCCAGTTGTAGAAGAGAGAACAAACACAAAATAATATATGTACATATATATATTGTTATATGTATTTTTGTTAAATATATTGTTATATATATGTGTGTACATATATATGCTATTTGAGCATAGTCAGCTATATACATGTCAAATGAGCAGAAAAGCTTAATATTTTACAAAGGATGATCATAGGAGGTCTCTTAAGGTTGGTATTTGAGCAGAGGCTTGAATGAAATGAGATCTAGAGCTCTTCAGATTTCCAGGATAAGACACTTCTAGGGAGAAAGAATAAATATAAAGATGCTGATGCTGGAAATGCTTGGTCCATTCCAGAAACAGCAAGGAGGTCAGTGAAGAGAAAGAACTGTGAAGAGATGGAGGTCAGAGGGTAGCCGGGGTATAGATCTAGTAGGGCCTCCTAAGTAGGTTGAGCAAGTCATCCTAGTTTCCTTGAGATTTTCTAAGTTTCAGCACTGAAATCCCATACCCTGAGAAACACCTGAGAATCAGGCAAACTGAAATTGTTGGTCATCTGACTTCTAGGCTATGATAAAGATGCTGGTTTTTATTATGAAGGTGATGGAAAGCCACTGGAATGTTTTCAGCAGACAGTGGACATACTTTTAGAAAGGATCAGTGTTGCTGTTGGATAGATAAAAAACTGTATGATAAGGGGATTAAAAGTGAAAACAAAGACCAGTTAGGGGTCACTGTGTTCATTCAGACAAACCGCCATGGCAGCTTGCTCCTAAAGCAGCAGCAGAGAAAGCAGTGAAAGGTATTTTGATTGATTTTCAAGAGTGAACTGCATTGGATGAAAGTTGTTAGAAGCTCAGAACAAACAAGATTGCACAATTCCTGGCAAAAGCTGCTTGAAGAATGGAGTCCTATTGATTGATGTGAGGAATATCAGAGGAAGAACAGACTTGGTGTTTATAAATAAACACATTTATATTGGACAAGTTTGAGATGCCCATTAGATATTCATGTAGATAAATATGTAGTTGTATATGAGTCTAGAGATTAAAGATCAGGGAGATGATTTATAACTGCAAACACTTTTTTTTTTTGAGAGTTTCACTCTTGGCATCCAGGCTGGAGAGCAGTAGTGCGATCTCAGCTCACTGCAACCTCCACCTCCTGGGTTCAAGAGATTTTTCTGTCTCACCCTACAGGGTAGCTGGGATTACAGGCTCCCGTAATCATGCCCAGTTAATTTTTGTATTTTTAGTAGAGACGGGGGTTTCACAGTGTTGACCAGGCTGGTCTCGAACCCCGGACCTTAGGAGGTCCACCCATCTCAGCCTTCCAAAGTGCTGGGATTACAGGCCTCAGCCACCACAAAGGGCTGACTTTTCTGAAACAATGTTTCATTCTGAAGCTTTAAGTGGGTGAAAACAAACTGATAGAATTTTGAGAGGTGGTTAGGCATCCTGGGAATGAGGAACAGCCAGAAGCTGACACTATTACAGGCTTTGGCATTGCTAGAAGTTAACGCGACACTTAACAGCTAGACTTTGGTGTTTTCCTGTTGAACATAAACTATTTCATGGAACAGTGACCATGTAAGTGGTGAAGCTAGGTGAGTTCACCAAGAAAAGAGGAGTTCAAGAACTGAGTCAAAATACACCAGAGTATGTTATGTAGTGGAGTACAGCTTTCTCCTTTTTTAGTAGGGCTGTGTAGAAATAGTCTATTTTATGGATATATAGATCACATTCTATCCAGTTCCTCCCGCTGAAACTTTACAGTTCCCACTCAGTTACTATTACAAACAATGCTGCACTAGATTATATATACATATATATATATATATATATATTTTGAGACAGAGTCTCGCTCTATCCCCAGGCTGGAGTGCAGTGGCGCGATCCCAGCTCACTGAAACTTTCGTTTTCCGGTTTCAAGCAATTCTCCTGCCTCAGCCTCCCGAGTAGCTGGGACTACAGGCATGCACCACCACGCCCCGCTAATTTTTTGTACTTTTTAGTAGAGACGGGGTTTCACCATGTTGGGCAGGATGGTCTCAATCTCTTGACCTCCTGATCCACCCGCCTCGGCCTCCCAAAGTGCTGGGATTACAGGCTATACTTCAGTTTTTAGCCATCTCGTTTGGTCTCAGCATTTATTTATTTGCTGATGACTCTCCCGTTTTTATCTCCAGCCGAGACCTCTCACCTCAACTCACTGATTCAACTGCCTATACACTATGTCTTCCTGTCAAGAGAGGCTTGTTAGCAAAGTAACCAGGCAACCGTTTTTTTGTTGAAGTAGTCATCAATATATTTGTTACTAAATCAAAGATGCTGAATATTTGGCTGACTTCTAAATTTGGTCATCTAACTTTGAAACAGTTTTCCTAACTACGCTGTACAGTTTGAAATTTTCACAATTAAAAAAAATCACTTTTGTAATTTAAGGCAGTTCCAATTTAAGGCAGGGATAGAATACTGTTGGGTTGACAGGTACAGTGAAGATGCAAGTCATCTGAGAACCCTATATCAGAGGAGGCTTCCATCTTGCAGCTACTGTCACGGACCTCGGTATTAAGAATAAAGTATGAGTTCTTATTTATAAAAGCCTCCTTTAGTCTACAAAGTGAGAATTAAACTGCCTAGGCAGCCTGATTAGCAGAGCCTCCAGCCTAAGGACTGAAAATAGCAAAGCTGCTTTAACTACCAGACTACTGGGCGAAGGAGGGGGAAGGGGTAGATGACGTCACTCAGCAGGACGCCAAGCTGAACTAGAAATGGAGGTGAAGGCTTCTCGCGCAACAGACAGGTAGGGGGGGTTAAGGAGGGCAGGTGTTACCAGGGAGGCTTAAAGTGCAGACCTTAGCTTACGTTGCTCAAGTTAGATATGCCTGAGAAACTATTTTAATCGACCTACCCACTTGCAGGCGGCTGGCGCCTAAGCTCTCGTACAGATACTTAGTGTCGAAAGCGTAGCATTAAAGTTAATAGTTCACTTACAGGAACGTAGGACAATACAGACCACTAATGCTGCAAGATGCCAGGGGTCCATACCCTTTACATTCTCCTCCACTGGAGAAAACCTCAGTAGCCTGGGGAATCCCAGCGACCTCTCGTTTGCTTAAAGCCGACTGCCCAGACTTAAGAACCTGGTGTATCCCAACTGGCCTATATAAGCGGTGCACACTAGGTAGAGTGGCTGAGAAAGCCAAAACGTCGTTCTCAAAAAGAATAGTCACAGCTGTTTTTGAGAGGGAGTGGGCGGCCCTGAAAAGGGCCATTGGGAAGAAAAATAAAGAAAAAATTAACCGCCGAAGCCATATAGAGTGCGGCCTTGACGCTTTAGCGCGTAAACCACATCCATGGCAGTGACGGTCTTTCGCTTGGCGTGCTCCGTGTAGGTCACCGCGTCTCGGATCACATTCTCCAGGAAGACCTTGAGTACCCCGCGAGTCTCCTCGTAAATCAAACCGGAGATTCGCTTAACCCCGCCACGCCTGGCCAGGCGTCGGATAGCTGGCTTGGTAATGCCTTGGATATTATCCCGCAGCACTTTACGGTGACGCTTAGCGCCTCCTTTACCCAGGCCCTTGCCGCCTTTGCCACGACCAGACATGCTTTAGCGGTTTTAGATCGAAGAAAGAAAATGCGAAAACAAAGCAAGCCAGGAGCATTTATATGCTACCATCGGACCTTATTGAGAACTGAAAGCGGTAGCGAGGGTAGGGAGGCGTTGCTTCCTCACCCTTTGCTCCGCCCCTCTCAGGGCACTGACCTAAGGACTGTGAGAGATACAATAGTTTCACTTTTTAATCCCTTTAGAGTTTTCCCTTCCCATTTACAACACTACTGTTTGAATCTAAAGCTATACCTTCATGTGTGAATTAATAAGGGCCTATATTAGGGGCTTTCATTAATATGCCAGAGTGGTAAACTTTTTAAGTCCTTCAAGTGCTTGCAGGCATATTGACTATTTAAATGAAAGGAAATTTAAAAAAGGGCAGGTGTGAAAAGATCGCTTGGCCATCTGTTTTCTTGAGAGCTGACCTTTTGTTTCTTAAAAGCTGTAGGTGAAATTCTCATATAAAAGATGTTCTCACTATGCTTTAAAGAAAGCAACATTATTCTAAAGGATGGGAGGCTGAAGCCAAGAGAATTCTGTACAAACTTTGTTAAACGAGCCTTTCCTGGCTGCTTCTCTACACAGTTACATATCCTAGCCTAAATCCCTTTGCTTTAGCGATTTTTCGCACTTTACTGTTCTTTGTCCAATTCATTATACAAACAACTAACTGAATTTTTGGGCCTTCATTCCTTTATGACAGCAGCTGTGCCCCGTCAAACTTGTGTTAAATAAGTGCATATATCTTCCTCCTGTTAATCTATTTTATATTAGTTTCATTTGCTGGTCCAGCCAGAGCCCTAAGAGGATGGGGGCGGAGTTTTGCTGTCCCTTCACACTGTACTGTCTTAGAAGAGGGTGATTGGTAGCTATGTAACATTGCAACCATGCCTTCGTCTGTAAAACACCAGTTTTTTCATCAAAAACTGGTGTTACTGATGATACTCAGGGGACTTTTAATTAACTAATGTGAACAAGGCATGAGAACAGAGACTGGAAAGGAGATATTACATAATATGGTTTAAATTTAGATGTTACTACTTAAACAACATTTCTTCCAGGTTTACTGGTTTATGTGCATAGAGTTGTTTGTAGTAATCTCTGATGGTAGTTTTTATTTCTGTGGAGTCAGTGGTGATATCCCCCTTTATCATTTTTTATGCATCTATTTGATTCTTCTCCCTTTTTTATTAATCTGGCTAGTGGTCTGTTTATTTTGTTGATCTTTTCAAAAAACCAGCTTCTGGATGTATTAATTTTTTGAAGGATTTTTTGTGTCTCTATCTCCTTCACTTCTGCTCTGATCGTAGTTATTTTTTGTCTTCTGCTAGCTTTTGAGTTTTTTTGATCTTGCTCCTCTAGCTCTTTCAATTTTGATGATAGGGTATTGATTTTCGATCTTTCCTCGTGTCTCTGGTGGGCTTTTATTGCTGTAAATTTCCCTCTAGACACCGCTTTAAATGTGTCCCAGAGATTCTGGTATGTTGTGTCTTCATTCTTGTTGGTTTCAAAGAATGTCTTTATTTCTGCCTTCATTTCATTGTTTATCCAGGCAACATTCAGGAGCCAGTTGTTTGGTTTCCATGAAGTTGTGTGGTTCTGAGTTAGTTTCTTAATTCTGAGTTCTAATTTGATTGCACTGTGGTCTGAGAGACTGTTTGTTATGATTTCCATTTGAACTCTCATTTTCGGGGTGTTTACTCCCAACACTATGTTGCTAGCAGCAAATATGTATGTCTTAGTAGGGACTGTTTTTAAGAATCACAGCCTGTAATAACTTACAAGGTGTTGACAGATTCTGTTTTTTCAAATGTGACATGGTAAAATTGTCCAAAAATATTCCTTTATTTTCTTTTCCAAGGTGGGTAACAATAGCAGCCTTTGTGCTTTCCCATAGCCAAGCATGAAGTGCAGTTCAAATCTCCATAAACTATTGTTTTAAATTTCCTGAAAACAGTCATAAATCATTTCCATTGGAAGAACTGGAACGGCTACTGCTAAATTTTTAAGTCTGAAAAATGCGCCCCAAACTTGACTTCTTACTCTGAGAATCTTATCCTTTTCACCCAAATCTAACAAACCAAAACTGTTTTTACACTCCAACAGCATTAGCTGTAAACTTCAGCGTGCAGCATAATATTCACTTTGTGGTGACTGGGGGAGGAAAAACGCTGTTTAACTTACGAACTGGGAACAATCAGCATTTAAGGCAAACAATCTCTATGTTGTAAGGAGGCAAAACTTTACCTCTACTCTTATGTTCTCCAGCTGGAACTGAGAATTAATTTGCCATGAAACAGATTAACAGAACAAAAACATACAAATTTATTTACCATAAATTTTATGGGATAGGAAAATGCTTATTAGAAAGTGAAGACCCAAAGAAATGACAAAAGCTATAAATGCTTTCACATTAAGTTAAAGAGAGGCAATTGTGGAAAAGTAACTAAACCATATGGGTAGATTTAAGGAAAATAGGATTATTTAACAAGGTTTGTAAATAGCAGTCTCTCAGCTATGACTCCCTGCTGTGTTTGTGCAGAATTATCTCATCTATGATGCTGAAGAACATTTCTTTTCTCCTGATACAGGGAGAGCATTTTTCACATTGGAATTCATATCTCCTGTTTTTAGAAAGAGAAGGTTAGATTAGAAGAATCGCCTTCTTGAATTTGCCATTTTTGCAGTGCCTTTAGCTCAAAAGAATTCTCATGCCACAGTGGCCTATTTTTGGGTGGCATATTCTGCAAACACCCCCTTTTCATCTTCAATCTCACCTTAATTACTCCTCTAATACAGAACAATAGATTCTTAATGCAATGATATTAAAATGTTTGCACTACTCCCCAATACAAAATGCTCAATAAATTTTCTTTCACAAATGAGAATTTTATCCATTCTTTAATTTTTAAATATCACCTATAAATGAAGAGTTACAACAGAATCCTTGTTCTGTTGAGGAGGGGGGCAAAGAATATAAGTGGGGGGAGGGGAGAACAGCTGGACTGAGCTACCACCCCCGTCCTTCTTATCCTTAGCTGGTAATGTTACTTTATTCTTTTATGCTATTCCTCAGACCCTGTACCGCCAACACCTTTTTTCTTATAAAGAAAATGTAGAGAAAAAAATCAAGCACTGTACATCAGATTCAGCATACCTATAACTGGAAAAAACAATATAGTTGAACTTCAGCTAGGCCCAGGGCTTGGGGGCAGTCACCTTGGCATAGACCCTGTCCGCATCTCTAACATACCCTGTCTATGGATAACAAATGTCTATGCCAGGTAGGATCGCTTGTACAGGAATAAAGAAAAATGAAATGTGAAACACACAGACATTCATTTTCATATTTTTTAAAATGCAAATATTATTTGGTAAACCAAAAACTGCTTTATTAAAACCTGGGACACCCATGAATTTAAATAAATGAAATTCAAATGTAATCTTTTTTGAGTGTGGTTTGTTGTTGACATTTGGCCAGGTGATTTTAGCATCGTGTATCAATTCACATTCTAGATGTGGGCCAAGAAAAATGTTAGGTGTAAAAAATATAGTGTAAAAAAGAATGTGAGGCAGTCTTTCCAATTAATAGTTTTAATGTTTGACACGATGTGGTTGTTCTAAAGTTGGTCTGTGAAATGTAACACCTGTATGATAAAAAATAACTACAATCATACAAAACATTAAAATTTTACAGTACACGTTACTTTTCAGTATTCCCATCCCCCATAATTTATCTTCCATACTCAATCCCCAACCTCTGAAAAAAAAAAAAATCAACAGAAAAAAAAATGGTTAAAATTTGTAAATTCTAGATTTGAGTAACTACAGGCAAGAACTAGGGAAAAAAAAAAAAAGTGGCATGTCATGGTACATACAGTCCTGGAGAGGAAAAAGCAATGTACCCAACTAGGCTATTGACGAGCAAAGCCATATATATAGAATAACTAATAAAGGATTAAATTATGCTGGGTCAACAGTGACAGACGAAAAGTTAGTAGCTAGCTATGGATAAAAGGGGAGAGCAGTTATATCCCTGCCTCACATATTGCACCACAATTCCAGGTTAATGTGAACGGCTAACGTTTTAAATACCTATGTACATACATATATATAATGACAACCTAGAGGACTATGTATTAGGCTGAGAAAATCCTTACAAGTATGTTGAGGACACAGCCATATATATTTTTTTAGTTAACGAGAAGACAGTTATCACAGCTACTTCCGTTGGAATAATTGGGTGGCTCTGAAAAGAGCCTTTGGGTTTTAGACTGATCAAGTTAGTTTTACATTTACGCTCTCTCTCCCCGAATGCGGCGAGCGAGCTGGATGTCTTTGGGCATGATAGTCACCCGCTTGGCATGGATGGCGCAAAGGTTGGTATCCTCAAAGAGCCCTACCAGGTAGGCCTCGCAGGCCTCCTGCAGCGCCATCACTGCGGAGCTCTGGAAGCGCAGGTCGGTCTTGAAGTCCTGCGCGATTTCGCGCACCAGGCGCTGAAAAGGCAGCTTTCTGATCAGCAGCTCGGTGGACTTCTGGTAGCGGCGGATCTCGCGCAGGGCCACGGTGCCCGGGCGGTACCGGTGGGGCTTTTTCACCCCGCCGGTGGCCGGCGCGCTCTTGCGAGCCGCCTTCGTAGCTAGCTGCTTGCGCGGCGCCTTACCGCCGGTAGACTTGCGAGCAGTCTGTTTCGTACGAGCCATGGCAAAAAAAAATAAAAAAAATAACCAGAGAAAAGCCCGCCTTCAGAGACGTCTGTGGAGAAGAAAGAGTACCCTTCTTTTATAGCCTCAGAACACCAACTATTGGCCAAAAGAATATTCAAAACTCCCCGCGCCTTTCTTGGATTGGTCCATCTCTGTGCCTGGTTGCAGATTAAGAGAGGCTTTCAGGTTGAGGAAAGAATTCACTGTCCTGCCCATTACCGTAACTGCTCTGACGTCATTTTGTTAACCCCTTAGGTGCTAGATCCACTGTGGACAAAAGTCTTGAACCGAAAATGCTTTCTAAAGTCTTAAAATTTACAACCAAACAAAGCAACGCGGAAACCTCCAATATTTTCTAGTTAAAGAAAAGATTCAAAGAATATTGGAAGCGAGTCGGGAAATTTGCATATGTGCTTTATTTAAAATGATAGATTTTTCTGGGTGTGGCATGAGTAGTGTGGGCAATTACAAATTCTCTTAGCCGGGCGTGGCGGCTCCTCCGCCTGTCATCCCAGCTACTCCGACGGCTGAGGATCGCTAGAGCTCGCGTTTGAGGTTACAGTGAGCTATTGTCACGCCACTACACTCCAGCTTGAGAGACAGGGGGAGACTCCATCTCAAAACAAAGCACCCCCTAGAACCGGGAAAAAGCTAATTTTGGTACATACATGCTGAAACGTTCAGTGGTAATGTGTATTCTCTCAATTGCTGCAGAGGATTGGTATGACGTTTTCTTACGTGGGGCATAGGGGTTTCAGCACTTTCATTAAAAATACTACTTTAGGAGTAAACTCACGGGTATAAATTTTTCTCCAAAATTTAGTTAAATGCTTGGAGTGAAGGTTAACGAGAATCATGCCTGTATGCGTAATGTTTTGCGTGCTGCATGGCTTTTCTCCCACATACCTAGATCTCCTGAAGGTTTCTAGGGAGCCAGATTTCTGCAGTGCAAATTACTAACAGCGTTATGGAACCTTATTTTACCTCAAAAACATCTGCATGGGCAGCATAATCCAAAGCACAACAGCTCGTTTGACGGAAGTCATAGGTGGCTCTGAAAAGAGCCTTTGTTGTTTGGCAGTTTTCGTCTGCTCAGAGAAACAGCAGTGCTTGGAGTGTTACTATTTCACTTTCCCTTAGCCTTATGGTGGCTCTCAGTCTTCTTGGGCAGCAGCACCGCCTGAATATTAGGCAGAACGCCGCCCTGCGCGATGGTCACACGTCCTAAGAGCTTGTTAAGCTCCTCGTCGTTGCGGATGGCCAGCTGCAGGTGGCGCGGGATGATGCGGGTCTTCTTGTTGTCGCGCGCCGCGTTGCCTGCCAGCTCCAGGATCTCGGCGGTCAGGTACTCCAGCACCGCCGCCAGGTAGACCGGCGCGCCGGCTCCGACCCTCTCAGAGTAATTACCCTTGCGGAGCAGGCGGTGCACGCGGCCCACGGGGAACTGCAGGCCCGCACGGGAAGAGCGGGTCTTGGCCTTGGCACGAGCTTTACCGCCTTGTTTGCCGCGACCAGACATGGTTTCCTCAGCGAAAAAAACAAAATACCCCACAGAGAAGCGTTATGAGAATATCTTATGAGAGAAGGCAGACAAGTATTTATACTGACTGGAGGTAGCCTGTGGGGAATGCTTCCATTGGCTAAGGTCAAATACCCAATGGGAAATCAGAATCTGCATCCTTCATTTGCATGTAATTCTTCCATCTGGTGACAGGTTTATATGTCTGATCCAATCACAAGTCTGGCTTTACGAGACTTCGACTGGAATACTAATAATTGACCCTATTGGGATTTTCTCAAAATACCTTTTTGTGGAGGTTTTGTACTGGCTATTTTGACTTTTAGCCGCTCGTGGTTTTCTGGGAGTGTGACTCATGCTTTTGGAAAGGAGTGGACTCCAACCAATTTCTAAATAGATAATATTTAACAACTCCTTCAAACCGGGCTCGGTGGCTGTTGCCCGTAATCCCAGCACTTTTGGGAGGCAGTGGGTGGCGGGTCAGGCTTTCGAGACCAGCGTGGACAACATGGAGAAACCCTGTCTCCACTAAAATACCAAAATAGGCGGTGGGGGGGGGGGGGGGAGTGGGGGGGGAGTCGGCCTTGGTAGTGCGCGCGTGTAGTTCCAGCTACTGGAGAGGAGGATCCCTTGAACCTGAGAGGCGGAGGTTACCGCGAGCTAAGATAGAGCCACGGCACTCCAACCTGAGAGACAGAGCCAGGAGACTGTGTAAAAAAAAAAAGGGGGGATGGGGGCTGGGGTGAGGGTGGGAGGGAAGAAAAGCCAATACTCCAAATCCCAGTGAAATGCAGAAGTTTGTAATCTCTCTTCATAAGGGAGAGAGAAGGGGGATGTAGGAAAACCGGGGAAAATAATATGATTTGGGAGAAAAATAAATGGGTGTTTCAAAGAATAGGTGACAGCTGTGACAAAGTCTGTCTACATGGTGTTAACCTCCAGTCTCCTCTCTTGTCATACAGTTAATCTTCTCTGGTTAATAAGATTGTCTAGAAAAGTGATTCTTGACAACTAAATTCCTTTTTGAAATTCTGTCTAAATTTTGAAATTTTTGATGAGAATTCACAGAAAGCCCCTCCCTAAATATACTGTTGCCTTCTGTTTCCTAGGGGCCGTCTGTTCACATCAGCATACCAAAGTGGCATATTTTAGAGTTGCATTTCCTGAACTCTTTTGTAACACTGAATGAGGAGTCTGGAATCTTTCAGGAAATGATGGAACAAACATTTCATAACGCAGAAGTACTCAAAATGGGATTATTATCATAAAAGTTTCTCTGAATTTCTGCCTTCCTGTCTCTAAGTCCCATTCATCCCAGAGGCTAGTCATAGAAACTAGGATCCCTCATCAAGGTGGCCCATGCAAACCAGAACTCCTTTTCCCCAGAGCCAGCTATAAAACCTAAAGATATCACTCTAACATACCTTGTTTGCCTGTAGGTCGTGAGACCCCACCCCCCCATTCTAAAAGAGGGTCTTGTCCCATAACCAGAAGGAAAGAATGCTGCACTGAGAGGTCAAGGAGAATCTTGACAGACAAGCCTTGCTGGGCTTCCCCACAGTCTGTTAGCATTAGATCATATCCTATACAGCTGTTTGTATTGTGCAACCTAGGCATAAAAATGGGCAATTGTCCCTGTGTTTTTCAGTCTTCATTCCACAAGCTCCTGTAAAGTTGTGATGAAATAAATGTATACACCTTTTCTCCAATTAATCCGTGTTTTGCCAGTAATTTTCAATGACCCTTGTTAGGGCAAATGGGAAGTTTTTTCTTGGCCCGGACAATATTATTACAGTCATTACCTGGCTCTCTTGTTGAGGAACCTAAAATCAAGCAGGATTGACTAGAGAAATCTTGCTGTTTTCCTTTTAGAATTCATGAGATACGAGCAGATGGGGTCCGGATGAAGGTGGATTACTTATTCCAGGAATTTCTGAGGTATCTACTACTTCTATCTTTGGTCTACTTACACTCAAACAGGATGGCAGAAGCAAAAAGAGCCATGGATGTAAGAAAATCTGCTCCTAGCTGGGCGCAGTGACCCACGCCTGTAATCGCAGCACTTTGGGAGGCCAAGATAGGCAGATCACTTGAGGTCAGGAGTTCATAACCAGTCTGGCCAACATGGTGAAACCCCGGTCTCTACTAGAAATACAAAAAATTAGCCGGGCGTAGTGGCAGGCGCCTGTAATCCCAGCTACTCCGGAGACTGAGGTAGGAGAGTCCCTTGTACTTTAGAGGCGGAGATTGCAGTGAGGCGAGATTGCAGTGAGGCGAGATTGCAGTGAGGCAAGATTGTGCCTCTGCACTCCAGCCTGGGCTAAACTCCATCTCCAAAAAAAAAAAAAAAAAAAAAAAAAAAACAAGACAGAAAGAAAATCTGCTGCTTACAATCAGGAGAAGGGAAAAAAAAAAATTAAAATTAAAAAACGGAAATCTGCTCCTAAGCCAACGCTCTCACAGAACAATGGATTTGATTCAGAGAAACTATCAGGAGACTAAAAGTGCTCATTTTTAGTTTATTTTTTGCATTTTCCCAAGTCGTCTGTCTCTGGTGATATTTTTCCCCTCACAATATTCAACCTCTATTTTCAAAATTTTAATGATCTTTGCCCTCAACAATAGCAGTAAATATCAGTAACCACTGGCTCATTTTCTTTAAAAACATGCAAGACTCATGATGGAGATGTTAAAAAGTTAGATACTGCCCTAAAGAGTTTATACTTTGACAAGGGGAGGACTTGGATACCTAAAGATTAAATAGCAGTGCACATTCTGCATACAAATTCAAGGTTTTGAGCAATAAATAATACAAAAGCACATAGAAAAGAATACTGACCACTGTGAATTAGAAGGAGTTCAGGAGGGAGATGCGCATCCAGCATTAGTTCAGCATATACTTACTGAAAACCTGCTAAGTGCCAGAGAGTATTCTAGGTGCAGGGAGCACAGCAGTGAGACAGCAGACAACAACCTGTTTCCTTAGGGTACTACTTTTTCTGTAGGGGGAGGTGCACAATAAGGTAAATACATAGTAAAAATGTGGAGATACGTGATGAGTGCTATGGAGTAAAATAAAGAAAGAGGATAAGAAACAAGAATAGGGATAAGGAGGGAAAGCTTCATCAGGAGAATGCCATTTGATTTCAGACCTGAAAGCAGTGAAGAAGCCAGCCAAGTAGGAAGAATAAATACTTCAGTAAAATGCTGGATGTATTCGAAGTCCAGAAAATGTCAGGAACCAAGGGTCAGAAGGTACAGCAATTCTAACTTCCTGAACAAATTGTAGGCCATTCTGGAAAGAGCCCTCGTTATGTTCAGGGCTACATAAAATTGAAACCATGATTAAGGGTAGCTTTAAAAACTCAGGCTAGAAAGCAGGAGTACATGCAGTCACAGTATCAGTAATCTATACTCTACTGGGCCATGAATGAGAAAAACCTCAACCCAGTTACCTTGAATTAAGCAAAGCTACAAGTGCCTGGCATGTGCTATTAGAAAACAACTTGATGGGAATCCTTTCAGTAAGTGCCTCAAAAACAGTGAATTCTAGGCACTTGCCTTTGAATAACATACAGAAGGCAGATATTGGGGAAGGAGATATTGGGGGTTATTTATTCCTTATAAATATAAAAGGAAAATAAGTTGTTTCCCAATAGCAACTCCAATTCCAGGAGAAGTGAGAGCAAGACAATCTGATGCCTCATAGTTTGCAAAAAGAACTTAAAAAAAAATTATTATTTGCATAATACAATTCACCATTCAACACTCTCCAAACCAGTGCCTACTAGCCACAAATAGCTACTGAGAAGTTGGAAAAGGGTACTTCAGATTGAGCTATTCTATAAGTATGAAATAGTCTTAGTGTGTTAGTTTGTTCTTACATTACTATGAAGGAATCCCTGAAACTGACTAATTTATAAAGAAAAGCAATTTTTTGGCTCACAGTTCTGCAGGCTGTATGGGAGGTGTGGTGTGGGCAACTGCTACTGGCAAGGCCTCAGGAAACTTCCAATCATGGCGGACTGTGAGGAGGAGCAGGCATATCATATGGTGAGAGCTGAGCGAGAGAGGGTGGAGGTGCCACACTCCTTTAAACAACCAGATCTCTTGTGAACTCAAAGTGAGAACCCGCTCATTACCATGAAGAGTGCACCAATCCATTCATGAGGGATTCACCCTCATTATCTGAATACCTTTCACCAGGCTTCAGGTCCAACATTGGAGATTACATTTCAACATGAGCATTAGAGGGGGACAAATATACAAAGCATATAACTTAGTGTGAAGAGAGAGGGTAAAACATCTCACTAATATTTATTCATATTGAATATACATTATGATATTTTGATTATAAAAGCTAAAGAAAATATACTATTGAAGATATTGAAAATTAAAAATTACATATATAAGTTGTAGTATATTTCTATTGGACAGTGGAGCCTCCAACAATGTTCTAAATGTGGCCCTTATTTGTGTGTGATGTAGGAGGAATCAGTCATGTAAGCTTTTCATAATATAGTTACTTTCTCCATTTTGTGATATTGTAACAGAATACCACAGACTGGCAAACTTCTAAAGACACGAAATTTATTTCCTACTGTTCTCAAACCTGGGAAGCAAATGGCATGGCATTAGTATCTGGTGAGGGCCTTCTTAGTGCATCATAGCATACTGAGAGAGCAAGAGTGTGTGTCTCAGCTCAGGTGTCTCTTCCTGTTCTTATAAAGCCACCAGTCAGTCTAAAGGAAATCAAAATATTTTACCACAAAATATATTTCTTTGACATATTTTGAAATGGCTGCTGCTTTTCCATCAGGCAGAAATGGGTTGCAAAGCTGTCTCACATAGGAAAAATTTACATCTGGAGATCATCTCCTTTCATGCAGCTTCTCCTCCTCTCCTTTCTATGCCTTTCCCAGATCTAGAGAGATTGAGAATCTAACACTCAAAAATCTCAAAAGGAACATTGACCATCTATTCTCTCCGAGGGAGGCTTTACCTACATAACAAGGACAACTTTGCAAGCCAAACCTCTTCTGCCTCCCATAACCTGTGTTACCAGAATCTAAGCCCTAATTCTTTCTTTGACCTCATACGCATCTGTAACTCGTTTGGAAGTTAGGTAATTAATTCTGAAGGCTCCCACGTATATACGTTGAATAAATTCATATGCCTTTTCATGTACTTTTTTTTGTTGTGAGACAGTGTCACTCTGTCACCCAGGCTGGAGTGCAGTGGTGCCATTTGGACTCACTGCAACCTCTGCCTCCCAGGTTTAAGCAGTTCTCCTGCCTCAGCCTCTTGAGTAGCTGGGACTTATAGGCACGTGCCACCATGGCTCATTTTTGGTATTTTTAATAGAGATGGGGTTTCACTGCGTTAGCCAGGATGAGCTCCATCTCCTGACCTCGTGATGCACCTGCGTCGGCCTCCCAAAGTGCTAGGATTATAGGCATGAGTCACTACACCAGGGCCACCTTTTCACCTATTAAATCACTGTGCCTTGTCAGTGATTTCTGACAAATATTTAGTGGGGCAAGAGCATATGTCCCCCACACTACCCTTCATGAATTTAAGCCCTAAGATATCAATAATTGCATTGAATGTGTGTAATGTAAATACACGAATTAAAAAAACACAGTTTTGCCCAGTGGGTAACAATGAAGGCCCCAACTGTATACTGTCTGCACGAATCTCACTTCAAATATAAACATAATGCAGGTTGAAATTAAAAGTTGCAAAACGATATACCATATAAACATCAGGCAAAAACTACAAGAGTATTGGTATTAATGTCTGTGATCTGAGAGACAAAACTAGGTGCTCCCATACCAATTAAGACTCTAAGGAAAGAAAGTTACCTACTGGTTGAGGGTTCACGGCCTGCCTGGCATGGCAAATTCTTAAATTCCAAAGACTACAAAAAACCCCACTTGCTAAATTCCTTATCTATAGGAGCTATAAGACGTTCTTGTAACTCTGATTTGTAGTCCAGATCACCACAACTCTCATTGAACAGAGGACCAACCTGATACACATTCTTTTCTTACAAGTAATTGTAGTCCTTAAGCCAGTTTCATCCAGCTTGTAGAGGCAGCTGTGAACTTTGTTCCTATACTTCACCTTTTGATGTACAGAGCTAAATTCCACCTCATTTTAACCTAAAACCCCACCTTAAAGTGAACATGGGAGGTATGGTACACATGTGTTTATCTATTGTAAATGCACTCAGCACCCCTGATAATACATATAGCTAGCTCTCCCCCGAAACCTGCTGAACATGTATGAGTCTTTTGCTTGATACAGGCCCTATGAGGCATAAAAATACCCAACCTGCTCTTTCTCTCCCCAAAGGGAGAGTACTTTTGGCATGTTCTGGGACCGCCTCTTCCTGGCTTGCAAGTTGGTATTGCCAGGAATTCTCTCCTTTGTACTAGTTAGCCATCCTGGTGGTCTTTTGGATGATATATCAGGTAAGAATACTTCAGAGCACAACAAATTACTAGGGACAGATCGGGATGTTGCATAATGATAACAGAGTCAATCTAACTCAAAAACCAAGCAATTCTAAATATATATACACTAAATAACAGAATTGCAAAATATGTGTAGCAAAAACTGATAGAACCGAAAGGAGAAATAGACACACACATGATTTAAAGGTAGAGATTTCAACACTCATCCCCCCAATAATTGATAGAACAATGAAACAAAGAAATTATCGGATGTATAGAACTCAATAAGTGACTATATTACTTATTTTAATCTGTTACACAATGATAATAATAGTATACATCACTGAGTTTTGGTGATGATTGACTGACTTTATACTTGTAAAGAACTTAGAAATGTAACTGATATATCATAAGCCCTCAGATATAGTAATCTATCAATACGTGGAGGTATCTATTTAAAATAATGTGCACAAGGCAACATCCCAAAGGAAATGGGCAAGACTCATGAATAATGAAACCATAATGGAAGCAATGTTGTTATCAAAATGTACGGTCTCAAATAATAATTGTCTTAGAAACAACGAGATTTAATTGTTCATGTCTGAAATTTGAACAGACTGACACACCCACTGTTAAAGAGCATTTGTGGAAGTGAGGAAACAACATCGTTAAGGTGAGAGTGTAAACAGACTTTGAGGAGGCAACTTGGCAACATATATTAAAACCCTAAATATGTATATCATTGGATGCATGATTCCTACTTCTATTTTTGGCATTACAGCAATCTTGTGTGCAGAGAAGTACTGAAAAGCATTTTTATGATAACATGGTTCATAATTTCTATTTTTATTTTTTTGAAACGGAGTTTTGCTCTCGTTGCCCAGGCCGGATTGCAATGGCATGATTTTGGCTCACCGCAACCTCCGCCTCCCAGGTTCAAGCAAGTCTCCTGCCTCAGCCTCCCAAGTAGCTGGGATTACTGGCATGAGCCACCACCCCAACTAATTTTGTATTTTTAGTAGAGACGGGGTTTCTGCATGTTGGCCAGGCTGGTCTCGAACTCCCAACCTCAGGTGATCCACCCATCTTGGCCTCCCAAAGTGCTGGGATTTTAAGCATGATCCACCTTGCCCGGCCTCATAATTTTTAAAAAGATAAGATCAATCAATAAAGGGCAATTACCTACTTCCCTGAAATGAAATGCCGTTGTGAAAATAATCATTTTGTTTCTGAGCCAATGTAGGAATGGGGAAAAAAAAAAAAAAAAAGAAAATAATCATTAGGATTTCTATTGATACTAGAAAAGTTAAATATAATCTCACATAGAAGATTTACATATTGGTTTGAATAGACTTGCACAAGGTAAAATTTCCGTAAGCTTGGCCAGCAAAATGTCCTGAATGATAAAATTACAATTGATGTTTATATTGCAGGGGAATAAAAAATTCTTTTTTTCTCACCCATCAGTAAGTTCATGCTTAAGGCCCCTATTAAAAATACAGATTAGCAAAAGAAAAGCATACAAATGTATTTAATATACGTTTTTTATTACATGGGACCCTTTAGGAATGAAAACTTGAGGCCGGGTGCAGTAGCTCATGCCTGTAATCCCAGCACTTTGGGAGGCTGAGGCAGGTGGATCATGAGGTCAAGAGATCGAGACCATCCTGACTAACATGGTGACACCCTGTCTCTACTAAAAATACAAACATTAGCTGGGCATGGTGGTACATGTCTGTAGTCCCAGCATCTGGCGAGGCTGAAGCAGGAGAATCATTTGAATCCGGGAGGTGGAGGTTGCAGTGAGCCGAGAACGCACCACTGCACTCCAGCCTGGTGACAACAGATTCTGTCTGAAAAAAAAAAAAAGAAATAAAAAATAATGGGAAACTTGAAGGCGAGGGAAATCTTTGCATTTTTATGGTAAGTTTGGTGAAGTGCATAGTTGTGAATTAAT
Source organism: Ateles fusciceps (assembly GCA_036589455.1). Taxonomy (NCBI): domain Eukaryota; kingdom Metazoa; phylum Chordata; class Mammalia; order Primates; family Atelidae; genus Ateles; species Ateles fusciceps. The sequence continues at coordinate 6,892,041 of JAZHEH010002605.1, forward strand.
ATGATTGAGGATAGGCATATGATCTCATGGTAATAAACTAAGGAGGACATAGCAAGGCCTCTTTGTTCAGATTCTTCTTTGTGTCCCTGTGTCTTCAGAGATCATTTCTTTCTTTCAAATACACGGAGGGCATCTCTGACGTGAAGTTCTTATGACCTGCTTCAGGACAAGGTCAGAGAATTCTTATTTCAGTTTTTATGGCCTGCTTCAGGAAAGAAGGGTAAGAGGAAGGTGAGAATGACCTTCCTGCTTCTCAGATGTGAAGGTGTCATATTTTGGCTTTGTATGTGCTGAACCCCAACAAAATATTTATTTAAAAGTATTTTAGTAGTTATTATGATTTTAAAATAATGGGCAGGAATTATTTTTCCAGGAAGTTAAAAAAACACTTCATTTAAACATATATATCATTTAATGGATATGAAAGACCAAGAAAAACATATCAAATACAGCTAACAGATGCTGAAGGCTGAACTGAGATGTCTGTATCCTTCTACCTGCTAAGACAGGGCCAAGGCATTCCTTATCTCCTGTCTCCTTTCTTTCCCAGATTATGAGCAGTTGCTGGGCCTTCTGTTATCTGTCTCCTCATGGTCCTTTATTTTTCACTAATTCTTAGCTAACGTATTTTCAAATTAAAATTCTCCCAAGACCCTTCCATATAGTTCCATTTGTCCAGAATTTAGCCAAGGATAGCTACTTTTCTTCCTGTCTTTACAAATTCAGCTCTCTGTTTTCAGATCTTTCTCCTTTGTTGAGTGGGGGAGGAAAAAATAAATCTTTCCATGACTATATGGGGAACTGGGGAAAAGTACAGGTTTCCTTTCTCTCTTTTGCGTTGTAACCCAGAGACTGTAGCTCTGGGGAAAACGTGGGAGTTTATTAGGGAAGGGGTGTATAAAGTCTTCTCGCTTCACTCAGGGTGATGGGCTTGCCCCCTGCTCTTGCTGTGTTGAAAGTCGGAGCCTCCTCAGAATCAACTGGGAAGGTTTATGAGCATTTCTGCCTTATTTTCTCTCCCCATGGAGTCCAGGAATCTGATTTGGTTAAAAGACAAAGTACCTGTTCACTTATTAAAGATCAGCGGAGTATTAGTGTTACACTGGCCCGAGCATAGAAAGTCAACACCAAGACAAAAGTATGCCAAATTCCAGGGTCTTCATTGCCGGCGGCCACGGAGGACTCGCGTCTCTCCAACCCGTGGCCCCGAAAGGAGGGTGTCAAGAAGTTTTATATCCGTAAAAATCACCTTGGGAGTGAAGGTGAGGGGCGGGTGCGGGGTGAGGGGCTTCAGACATTCTGAGGGCTAGTGGATTCTGTAAATCATCTTCAGGGCGGAGATGAGGGTGAGGGGCGGGGGTGGGGGTAAGGGGTTTCAGGCATTCCGAGTCCAGGGCTAGTGGATTCTGTAAATCACCTTCAGGGCGGAGATGAGGATGAGGGGTTTCGGACATTCCGAGGGCCAGGGAACTAAGTGATTCACAAAAAAGTTAAGATTAGCATTTGTTTACACGTTGTCTGGGTAGGGAGGCAATCACAGTCCTTAATTACTTATTCATATATGGGCTATAGAGAGCAGTTTCAACAGAAAACCGAGGTATGGTTGAGGTATGCAGGTTTACGGGGTTTTTTACCATGTCACATTAGCAGACATAGCAAAACATCCTAGCTTTGTGTTTAGAAGACCTAGGTTTTTGTTTTTGGTTGTTATTTATAGGTACTGTTTTAGATAAAACACCAAGTATTCTTGATTTCTTATTTCAAAGAGAAAAGGAAGGAAGGAAGGAAGGAGAAGAAAAAAAGAGGAGAAGGGTGTTCGAGGCATTCCAGCAAGAGCGACTGCATTTTGGGTGAGGGCTAGGAAAACCAGGCTGGGCCTTGCTGGGCTGCATTCCCAGAAAGTCAGGCATTCTTTGCCTCTGGATGTTTATGGTTAAGGGAACAAATTAACAGTGTTTACTCAACAGACCCAGACTTGGGAGTGTCCGGATATCCTCATATCTGGAGAACAAAGGCATTCCTAATTTTGTTTAAAGATAATAATGTTGATTGTTGCAAAATATAGTAACCAAGAAAATTAATCCTTTATCACAAACCCTTGTAACAGAACACGTGTCTGCACACATACAGGCATTGCACCGAGGGTGGATGCCTTCCTCCTCTTATTTTCTGAAACGTCCTACTCTGTCTGGAGTAGCTGTCCTTTCACCACTTTACTTTCTTAGTAAACTTGTTTTTACGTTGCATTGCAGACGGGTCCTGAACTCTTTCTTGGGCGAGATCCAAGAACCCTCTCTTGGGGTCTGGATTGGGACTTCTTTCCTATAACATATTTTTGACAACCACAGAAGGGACTGCAGTGCAGAAATCCTGACCCAACAGCTACCTTTGGGTTTAGTGTTGGAGTTCTGTAACAAAGGAAGAAGACAGGCAGGCAACAAACTTTAGGAAAGACCATATGACAAAACAATTTTGACTTCAAAAGCTCATAGTTTTTAAATTAATTTTTTTTAAATGAGTCATGCTGGTTTTTTTGGGGAGTGGTGGCGGTTTTTTCCCATTCTGTTGCGCAGGCTGGAGTGCAGTGGCACTGTGTTGGCTTGCTGCAACCTCTGCCTCCCAGGCTCAACCGATTATCCCACCTCGGCCTCCTTAGTAAGTGGAACTATAGGTATACACCACCACACCTAGCTAATTTTTTGTATCTTTTTGTAGAGATGCGATTTTTGCCCTGTTTCCCAGGCTGGTCTTGAACTGCTGAGCTCCAGTGATCCGCCTGCCTTGGCCTCCCAAAGTGCTGGGATTTACAAAGGCGAGCCACCACACCTAGCCCAAAAGTTCATTTCCAAAATGCTAATATTATCCGTTCTCACTCTTCCAGGGAAAGATCCTAAATATCAGTTTCTTTTTTTTTTTTTTTTGCCCCGTCCCACCATCAGTTTCTTAAAATGCAGTCTGAATTCCTTATTAATATTTTGGGGGAAGGTGGTTGTTTTATAATTTTAACAAAACATTGATTTTTATGGCAAGTGTCTCTTTCACAACGATAGTTTGCATATACAGTACTAGGATGGGAAGTGCTTCACATACAGTTGTTCACTGAGAGTTTGTGTGACATCCAGATTTTTTTTTTGAGACAGGGTCTAGCTCCTCACCCAGGCTGGAGTGCGGTGGCGCCATCCCAGCTCACTGCAATCTCTGCCTTCCAGGCTCAAGTGATCCTCCCACCTCAGTCTCCCCAGTAGCTGGGACTACAGAAACGTGCCACCACGCCTGGGTTAACTTTTAAATTTTCTGTGGAGACAAGGTCTCACTTAGTAGCCTAGACTGGTCTTGGACTCCTAGGCTCAAGCAATCCTCCCACCTTGGCCTCCTAAAGTGCAGGGATTACAGGCATGAGCTGCACCACCCTCGGCTGAGAACCTGTTTTAAAACATTCTTTTTTTTTTTTTGAGATGGAGTCTCGCTCTGTAGCCCAGGCTGGAGTGCAGTGACATGATCTCGGCTCTCTGCAACGTCCGCCTCCAGGGTTTAAGCAGTTCTCTGCTTCAGCCTCCTAAGTAGCTGGGATTGCAGGTGGCTGCCACCAAGCCCAGCTAATTTTTGTATTTCTTTGTACTACAGACGGGGTTTCACAGTGTTGGCCAGGCTGGTCTTGAACTCCTGACCTTGTGATCCACTTCCCCTCCCCCACCCCCAGCCTCCCAAAGTGCTGGGATTACAGGGGTGAGTCACCGCGCCTGGCCCTAAAACATTCTTAAAAATTAAATCTTGGGCCTGCCGTCGTGACTCATTCCTGTCATCCCAGCACTTTGGGAGGCCAAGGCCAAAGGATAGCTTCAGCCCAGTAGTTCAAGACCAGCCTGGGCAACATAGGAAGACCCTTTGTCTCCACAAAAGGTTAAAAAATTAACCAGGTGTGGCGGCGCGTTTCTATAGTTCCTGCTACTCAAGGGACTGAGGTAAGAGGATCAATCGAGCTGGGGAAGTCGAGGCTGCAGTGAGCTATGATGGCGCCTGGGCAACAGAGCAAGATCCTGTCCCAAAACAAAAACAAAAACTGTTTGAGAAACTTTATGTCTTCATCCAAAGACACTGCTGAATGTTACCTACATATAATGCCCATAAATTCCCTCAGAATACTCCCCTCTGATTCCCCCACCCACTCCTACTTAGTGAGCAGTCAACATGTGTCTTTTCTTCTTGCATTTCTTCCCAAGCCCCAGACTCAGGGGTGGCCCATTGACTCCTCCTCCTCCTCAACCACTGCGCTTCCACCTTTTTGTAGCTATATTGTTTTTAGCATCCCAGATTCCTCGAAAAAAAAGTTTCCCTCTCCAAGTAGGGCCCTCCTAGTAAGATTTGCGGTGGCGTCAGATGTAGAAAGGCACAAAATTGAAACCCCCCTGGTCTCTCGCAGAGCTGGAAATTGGAAAGTTAAGCAGCCTAGGAAACGGAAATCTTCATTTCTGGGATGCATGAGATACGCAGACTATATAAGCTGTTGTCATTGATAAACAATTATAAGGGAAGGGCCGGGCGCGGTGGCTCACGCCTGTAATCTCAGCAATTTGGGAGGGCGAGGTGGGGGGGGTGGATCATGAGGTCAGGAGATGGAGGCCAGCCTGGCCAACATGGTGAAACCCTTTCTCTAAAAATTTAGCTGGGCGTGCTTGCGCGAGCCCGTAGTCCTAACTACTCGGGAGGCTGAGGCAGGAGAATCGCTTGAATCCGGGAAGCAGAGGTTGCAGTGAGCCGAGCGCACCACTGCACTCCAGCCTGAAGAGAGAGCGAGACTCCGTCTCAGAATAAGAAAACAAACAAAAAAAATAACGGAAAACCACTACAATTTCATTTTGTAGAGCTGGAAATGTAACCCATAAAAGAGGCCGGGAAATCAGACTTCGATTAACAATTTACAGCGTAAGCAAGCTGCAGGAGCAAATATCCCTACATGCCCTCTTATCGCTTAGAATTTTCTGCCCCCCCCCTCCCGTATCTCACAAGAGGTTAACGACTAATGACCTCCACAGAAACGCTGTACCCTGAATTCCATTACCTGCTTTATTCAGGAAAGAAAATAGTTTCCTGTGCTAGTACAGGCAGGGAGTAGTGATCGTATGAAAGGAATTAAGTCTACCCCCAAGGCTTACCGAGGGGGAAACAAAGTTTGTTAAATTAAGATGACAAGGCCTTATTCGGGGTGCGTATTCCTTCAAGCCGAAGGACCAAGTGTCTCTTTCCCAGACTAGAGTGCAGCAACTCGATCTCGGCTTACTGCAGTCTCCGCCTCCCGGGTTCAAGTGATTCTCTTCTCTGCCCCTCGAGTAGCTGGGATTACAGGCGTACGCCATCACGCCTGGCTAACGTTTTGTGTTTTCAGTAGAGATGGAGATTTACCATGTTGGTGAGGCTGGTTTCAAACTCCTGACCTCAAGTGCTGGGGTTAAAAGGTTGTGCCTCCGTGCCTGACCCTGTCCAGTTCAGCCTTGGCTCTGCAATTTGCTTTTGCCAACTTTCCAGTTGATCCTGTAGAGCTGAAACAGAATAGCAGCAGCACCACTCTAACATGTTATGGTTATAGCTCTCTTTCCGACACAGTAGGTGGCTCTGAAAAGAGCCTTTGAATTTGGAGGTGCCTACACAAGCACTTATTTGGAGCTGGTGTACTTGGTGACCGCCTTAGTCCCCTCGGACACGGCGTGCTTGGCCAGCTCCCCGGGCAGCAGCAGGCGCACGGCCGTCTGGATCTCCCTGGAGGTGATGGTCGAGCGCTTGTTGTAATGCGCCAGGCGGGAAGCTTCGCTAGCAATTCGCTCAAAGATGTCGTTGACGAAGGAATTCATGATCCCCATGGCCTTGGATGAGATGCCGGTGTCGGGGTGGACCTGCTTTAGAACCTTGTACACATAGATGGAGTAGCTCTCCTTGCGACTACGCTTACGCTTCTTACCATCCTTCTTCTGCGCCTTAGTGATGGCTTTCTTAGAGCCCTTTTTAGGGGCTGGAGCAGATTTAGAGGGTTCAGGCATTGCTTTTCTTAAGCAGATGAGAAAAGCTGACAGCACGCTCCAGGACGGAGTAGTAGAGAGAACAGTTCAGAGCCCGTCTATTTATAGTCCTGAAATTCAAATGATGGTTTAAGACTTGTCACTTTTGATTGGACCTAAGAAAAAATTTCACAGAGGGGTGGGGTTTATGCAAATACGGAAATTACGTTCTCTTTTTCTAGCGGGCACAGAAATGAACATAAGTGACCAATAGGATAGCTTCCTACTGCAGACTTCAACTTTGTATACATGGATTTGTTCAGGAGCTAACATAATTTTGCTGCTGCTTCACAGTTTCGTACTGTTTGCATAGGTTGCTATGTCCGGACGTGGAAAACAGGGAGATAAAACTTGAGCAAAAGCAGACACTTGTTCACCACAAGAGAGCTTGCAGTTTCTAGTAGGGCAATTTTTTTCAAAAGGGCAATTCCTCTGAGCCGGTCGGAGCCGCCGCGCCGGTGTACCTGGAGTACCTGGCCGCCGATATCCTGGAGCTGGCGGGCAACGCGGTACGTGACAACCAGACCCGCATCTTCCCGCGCCACCTGCCAGTGGCCTTCCGGAGCAACCGGGAGCTTAACAAGCTACTGGGCATAGTCATCATCTGCCGCGAAATGGGCTCAGGGCTGTGTCCTGGCCAATTTTCAGGCCATGCTGTTGCTCGAAAAAACAGAGCTATTAAGGATGAGGGCAAGTAAAGTTCTCTCAAACCAGAAAAACGTACCTTATACTTGAAACGGGTATTTTTAGAGCCATCCGAAGTTTCACGAAAAAGGATGGCGTCTTTGTGGGTATTTTTTGGGTTTGGTTTGTTTTGGTTTATTTTTAGACAGTTTCGCTGTCACCGAGGCTGGAGAGCAGCAGCGCGAAATCGGCTCAGTGCAATTTCCGCCTCCCAGAGGCGATTCTCATGCCTTAACCCCACTGTGCAGCTAGGATTACAGGCGCCTGCTATCACGCCCAGCTAAATTTTGTATTTTTATTTGAGACGGGGTGTCACAATGCCAGGGTTGTCTTGAACTCCTCCCATTGTCCCATGGCCCTCCAAAAATGTTGGGATTACAGGCGTGAGCCACCGCCCCCAGCCTACTGGTGTTAAAAGGTTTAGACAAAATAATACCATAAGAAACAACACTGTAGAATCTACAAAGTGAAACTTAGGGCAAACCAAAAGAAGACATTTTGAGAACAGGCAGGGTGGGAATGTGACTTGGACTTAGATGGCAAGGACACTTGCTGTTGGCTACTAAGTAAGTAATGTAGAATTTTCATTCTCTGAATTGAAGCATTTTGAAACATGAGTCAGTAAACGTTTCTGGTAGTCTAGTGAGTATTCACCAGCATTGATAACTTGCGAGACGGTCAGAAATGCAGAATTTCAAGTCCGACTGAAACTTACCGAGTCGGAATTTACATTTTAAAAATCCTTAGATGCTTTGTTATGCACACTTTCCTTGGGTACTGGACCAAGTAGAATTATCTGTCCGCCTCAGATAACTGAAAAAGGATAAGACGGGCTGTGGACAATTCATCCAATAAGATTGTCCAGTATTGAACCAATCAGTGAGGGCCACTCTTCAGCCAATGCTTTCATCGCGCGGGACTTTTGAAATATCACAGGACCAATCAGAATGTTTCTAACTCTATTTAAAGGCCACTTTTCCTCCTTTTACTGCATTTTTGAGTCGGCTTCCGTTGCAAATGGCTCGTACAAAGCAGACGGCTCGCAAGTCCACCGGCGGGAAGGCGCCGCGTAAGCAGCTTGCCACCAAAGCGGCCCGCAAGAGCGCTCCGGCCACTGGCGGAGTGAAAAAGCCACACCGCTACCGGCCTGGCACCGTCGCTCTGCGCGAAATTCGCCGCTACCAGAAATCCACTGAGCTGCTAATCCGGAAGCTGCCGTTCCAGCGCCTCGTGAGAGAAATCGCCCAGGATTTCAAGACCGACCTGCGCTTCCAGAGTTCTGCGGTGATGGCGCTGCAGGAGGCCTGCGAGGCCTACCTGGTGGGGCTCTTCGAAGACACCAACTTGTGTGCTATTCACGCTAAACGCGTCACTATCATGCCCAAAGACATCCAGTTGGCACGTCGCATCCGTGGGGAAAGGGCATAAATCTGTCCATTTCCATCTAATTGAAAAGGCTCTTTTCAGAGCCACTAAAATTTCATCTAAACAGTTGTAACCAACTTGGTTGTCTTATCTCATGCATATTAGTGAAAACTGCAGACGTTTTCAGTAACAGTGTAGGCAAGTTTATCTACAGCCTTTTCACTTTGAAGGGTCGTATTTGTAGAAAACAATTGACTCATTTTACCCTTTTTAAATATTAGGTGTCTTGTCTCATAGGTTTGTGTATACACGCAGGTTTTAAAACAGGCTCCTGGCAGTGCCGTCACTCCTTTCAATTCACCTGACAGTTTTAGGTCTCACCACTGTATCATTAAGTCATTAGGTCAAAGTTCATATAGTTTTCTAAAGTTCCACAACATTAACGTCTGACTCCAACATCCAGTATTGGAATTTGTATGCTAGAAGTGGAGTCAGCTCAGGCGGAGGCCTCAGTACACACTGCCTGAAGTCCCCTAAATAGGTTTATATAACAAGAAATACACAAGATTTGCCTATAGTCAACCAAAGATTATGCAGCCATTGCTTAAAATCCGGGGGCCTTGAGATAATGAAGGGTGAGCAACCGCAAAGCTCTTTGATCCATGTACTCTTAATATTTAAAAATTTATTTAAATGCTAATTTCTTAGATTTTCCAAATAGTGTACTTAACTGATGGGATAGATCAAGGTTTCCTGGTGCTCGAAGCTTTTACAACTTGTTAACCATTGCAAACTATAATATAAAACTAAAAATGCAAAAGCAGTGTAGACAGTAACTAATAATTTATGATTTAAAAAATCAAATTCCAATTTTATAAAAGCAGATGAAATAATAGCCATCACAAATTTCTGAAAGTAGCATATTTTATTAACTTCTGAATGTGACACTACAATGTGTATTTTCTGATAGTTTTGACTGAATACTGATTCCATCTTCAGATCGAAATTATTTTGTAATATTGTCTATAGGTAATAGAGAATTCCATCGTTCCTCCAGGATAGCTGATGATAATTAGTTTTCCTGATAACTTAGAATGAGTTGCAGTTTCAAAACACATTGGTAATGTCAAGTAAGTTTTTAGGATTGTTTTCAAATTTGGAAAATCCTCTGTCAGGCTCCTTTCATATATAAGTTGTAAACTTTTTAAGAATTATTTCCAGACAAGCTTCTGGTTCCATACATTTGTACTCTCCCCTAGATACTCACGCTCAGTGCTGGAAGGTGTTTTGAATACTTAGACATCATAACATGTTATCTAGACCTGCATCTTGCCAGGAATTTAGGTGAATTATTCCAGTGAGCAGTAGGAACATTCCTTGAAGCCATTCTTACATCATGTTAACCGGTAAGGAATGAACCACACATGAACACATATGCATATCACATAACTTACTATCCCCATACTAGATACATCTTTAGCTGAATTTTCTCTTAGTCTAATTTCAAATATTTTCATCAGCATTCCAGCATTATCAGACATTGGTGAATTTTAACAGAAAGGAGGATTGAGTAGAAATAAATAAGTTGTAACTATCTGTAATTAAAATATGTTAACACTGCAAATGTTAAAAGAGAGAGAAAGTAACACATTTGTAGGGTCCCTCTGAGCACGTGGGAAGTACATGTCCAGACACTTGAGTTTCATTAGTTTCAGGATAAATCTGCCTCAGATCACTGGAAGTGCTTTTTCTAATTATATGTGGCCTTCTTCATCATCCTACCTCTCTATTTAAATACATCTCTGCAGGAGGACCCTATGAATTGAGAAGTACTGATTTTTCCACGGGTCAAGTACCAAGTGAAGTGGTTGATCTGAATTATTATGTAAAATTCTTTTTATTTTTATTTTTTAAATTATGATTTATGTAAAATTCTTACTTCAGCACTGTAATGCAAATTATCTTACTGTCTCCATTTTACAGAAATGGAGGCTCAGTCTCAGGAATTACAGTCTCAGGAACTGACGAAATTCATACTACCAGCAGATATTGCCAGGCAGTGTCAACCCATAATTTAATATCTTCTAATCAATAAGATAACCTTAGAATGGATTACCATACATAATTTCCTTCTCAAGTATAGTTTTATACTATCATATGTAGTTTCCTTTGTTTCAGAAATTGGACTGCTTCAGGGTGGACAGGGAGACATGGTGGTGGCATGGCCTAAGGTTTGTGGGATTCCTCTAGTCAGAGGCATGATGTGAGGTAAAGTGGATACTGAAACTGCCTTTACAAAAACCATAACTGAGAAAATTATTACAGTGAAAGAGATCTGATTTAACCAACTCCATCTTGCTTCTTACCTCTAAACTGTCCTTGTTGATTCCTGAGTTTGGGATTAACTAACTTTGGGAGGAACTCAGTTTAGCTTTGAAACAAAAATGATTACAGCCCTTTCAGAAACAAATCCCTTTCCTGCCTGGTGACCAGACTGCTTTTGCAGAACTAACAAATTAGCCACACGATTATAAATTATGGTTTAGGAGTCATACAGCTGTAGGCTACAAGACTCTAAACCTCCTCAAATTGCTCCTGGGGATAAAATAACTATTTTAAAACCGAAGATCAATGCTTGAGCTATTTTGCAGACCCTGGACTTAATGGATCAAGCTGACATCACCCAGATAGATAAACTGGATTATCCGGTCTTCTGTCCCCGACCCCACCACTCCCAGGAACTGATTTAGAACACAAGGGCAGCTTACACTCTCTATGATTTCATCTCTGATCCAACCAGCACTCCCGACTCGCTGGTCCCCTTCTGACCAAATTATCCATAAAAACTTTGGTCCCCGCTAGGCAAGCTTGCTCACGCCTGTAATCCCAGCACTTTGGGAGGCTGAGGAGGGTGTATCACCTGAGGCCAGGAGTTGAAGACCAGCCTGAGCAACATGAAGAAACACATTGTCTATGAAAAATACAAAATTAGCTGGGTGTGGTGGCACGCACCTACAATCTCAGCTATTTGGAAGGCTGAGGCAGGAGAGTCTCTTGAACCTGGGGAGGCAGAGGTTGCGGTGAGCCCAGATGGCACCATTGCACTCCACCCTGGACAAGAAGAGTGAAACTTTGCTTGAAAAATAAAAACAAACAACAACAACAACAACAAAAACCTTTGGTTCCCAAATTCTCAAGGAGGCTGATTTGAGTAATAATACAACTTTAGTCTCCCATACTGCCAGCTCTCTGTGAATTACTCGCAGTTGCCCTGTGTTGATAACTCGGCTGTGTCTAGGCAGTTAAAGTAGGACAAGCCAATAAAATATAAAGTCTTAGAGACACTCTGGGTTTCAGAAACAGGTCAGAAAAATTCTTTTCTTGGAAAACATCTGTATCCTGCTGCAGAGCAAGTATTTGCTTGTGTCTTCCCAGAGTATAAACGCTGTCCTGTCCAAGATGATAGCCACTGGCCATATGTGGCTATTAAGCATTGAAATGTGGCTAGTCTAAACCGAGATGTGCTTTAACTGTAAAACACAAACCAGATTTCAAAGAGTTACAAAAAAAACAAAGTAAAAACTCAATATTTTAATATTAGATAACTTGTTTAGACAATTTTTGATTATACTAGATTAAAATCATTAAAGTACATTTCAGTTTTTTTTAAAGTTTTTAATATGTGGCTACTAGAATATTTAAGATTAAATATGTGGTCCATATGTTTCTGAGGAACAGTGCCAGGACATAGAGTATAAGTTATCTTCACTCACAGATCAAAAACTAGCCAAAAGTATGAAATACCAAATAATTTGATTTTCACCTTAAGTTTTGGCATATTCCACTGCTTTGTGTATACTTGAGTATGATAGCTTAGGAATAAATATGATTTGAACTCATTCATGTTTAGAGAGAAAGTGCATCAAATTGAGAAGCAGGCAGATACACCTAATTTTAAAATGACCCCAGGGTAAAGTGGTTGCAGAAATTATATCTCAAAGATTCTTGGTGAAGAATGTTGAAGTTTTCATCAGTATATTCACATTCAAATGGAGATAAGAGAAGGCAAAAGAAAAGACTTGTGGGCTGACAACGGTGGATTAAGTAAGCATCAGTTGTAGTAAGGAGTGCTAACTTGAAGATCAATCTTTTGAAGATGTATTTTGACTCAAGCTCTTTAGAGGAACTAAGGTGACCTTGATGTGAAATTCCTTGAATAAACATTTATTGACTTAAAAAAAAAAACAACAAAAACAACAAAATCCAATGACATACACACAGCTAACTAGCTACATCTTGAATGCTACCAACTTTTAATTCTTCATCTCTGAAGTGGGAATGACAAAGGCACCAACCTCAAAGTGCTGTGAGAAGAATGTGTTTGAAAATAAATATGAACAGCAACAGTGCTTGGCATATTGTACGTAAGTGCACAAGTAATGCTAGTTCCCAAAGCTGTTGTTGCGACTGAACCCTTTATCCCTATTCTCTTCTGAAATCCTTTAGCAATGTAATTCTGTCTTGTCCTGGGCCTGTTCATCTCTAGCAGGAATTTCATCCACAAGGCCCCTTCTACATTTCCCTCAGGCTTATATAGCCAAAATGTCTATTGTTTTGCCTTGGGGTGTGTAATATCATATTTAAATTTTTAGCCAGGAGAGTACTGTGTATGATTGGGATATAAAGCGTCGGGCTCGGTAGTCCACCCCTGTAATCCTAGCACTTTGGGAGGCTGAGGTGGGTGGATCACTTGAGGTCAGGAATTCCAGACTAGCCTGGCCAACGTGGCAAAACGCCATCTCTACTTAAAACACAAAAAATTAGCTGGGCGTGGTGCCGGCACCACCACCCACCCAAGGGGATGGGGTCAGTGTGTGTGTGAAACAGACTTGCTAGAACCCAGGAGGTAGAGATTGCAATGAGCTGAGATTGAGCCCTTGCACTCCCACATGGGCGACAGAGCTAGACTCTGTCTCAAAAGAAAAAAAAAAGTTAGTGTCTACTTTTTATGTTACTCCCACTTTTATCATACATGAACAATGTCATAAATTTTCATGATTGAATTATCAGTTCTTTATGCAGTATTCATTGACATTTTTGGCTAATCAGCAGTGTTCATGGAATTTTAAAAATATTACTGTTTTCCAAAATGATTTTATAAAACTAATTTAAAAATAAAAATGACATAATTAATGTGAAATTGAGTATAAGTTTTTAAGAATGTCATAATATCACCCCAAATGATTTCACTTTTGCATAAGAGTTATTTTCAGCTGAAGGCAATTGAGAATCCACAGATATAGGAAGAGTTCTCTGTCTTGTCCTTACCCAAATAAAGTAGGGCATGTATGTCCCTTTGTGAAGATGACAGAAATTTCCCTTGTAAAAGTGTCCCCAACTGCTATACCAGCAAAAAAAGAACAACTCTTTTATCACTAGATATGGAAGGTTGGCACTGAGATGAATCTGCAAAAACAAACCTTACAATAACTTCTGTCATTTTACCTTCCATATATTTTTTTTCCCCACGTATTTCCTAGTTACATTCACACAATTTGTCATCCTGTGAGGCCCAAACTCCCTTTTCTTTATTGGAATGGTATATAAGTCCCTGAGTCTAACTGCTTTTTTAACGTTTCACTTTTTTTTTCTTAGTGAACTCTGTGCATGTTATATACTGATAAAATTGTATGCTTTTTTCCCCTGTGTTAATCTGTCCTTTGTCAGTTAAATTTGCATTACTCCAGTTAGTGAACCTGAGAGTACAGGAAAAAAATGTTTCCTCATGGACAGTTTCAAAAACTAAATGAGAAAGAATCTTTCTCATCTTAAAATGGCCAATTTTTAGATACAAATGAATGGTTCATTAGACCGAAGACAGTCAGCTATGTGAACAATTGTGATGGAATAAAACAAAACTTAAGAACATGAATAAAACTGAGAAAAGATGTGGAAGACTGAATCTAAAAATCTAGGTAGAATTGAAAATTTTTGTAATTTTTAACCGTGTAAATTAAAGCAATGTGCTTCATTTTATGGCTTTCATCTGTGGAAACATGTTTGCAGAAGACATTTGCAGTTAGGATTAATTCAAAGTATAGAAATCCAATAGATAAAGACCACAAAGGGCATTGAAGGTAAATTGGAAAATCAACTCTTTTTGCTTGAGCTGATTCCATTCCTAAATTAATAGATTAAGACCACAAAGGGCATTGAAGGCAAATTAGAAAATCAACTCTTTTGGCTTGGGCTGATTCCATTCCTAACTCTTGGTGTTAATGTGAAAATCAGCTAAATGAAAGTTAGTTGAAATCAGCCATGAAAGTATCTGAGAGAAGGAAACATAGAAGTTCAATGTACCATCACTTCATTTTTATTCATTATTTTTTTGAGTGGAGTCTCTCTCTGTCACCCAGGCTGAAGTGCAGTAGCATCAACTTGACTCACTGCAACCTGTGACTCCGGGTTCAAGTGATTCTCCTGTCTCAGCCTCCACAGTAGCTGGGATGAGATGTGCACCACCACTCCTGTCTAATTTGGTCAGGCTGGTCTGAAACTCCTGACCTCAGGTGATCTGCCGTCCTCAGCCTCCCTAAGTGCTGGGAATACAGGTGTGAGCCACTGCTTTCAGCGTTTTGTTTTTTTTTAAATGTGTGATGTGAGATGGAGGTACAGGAGATAGAAAGGATCTTAATGTACACATGGAAAAATTATAAATGGAATAACCAGGAAAAATTCTGAAAAATAATAGTGAGAGGAAATAAGCTCTATCAGCTAATAAAGCCATGTTATAGCATCTCAGTTTATTAAACATGCATTTACATTAGTCTTCCCTGGGGATAAAAATAAGGAGAGTCTAATGTAAAAGCATATTTCCTAAACTCTACCTCCAGTGGATGCCTGAAACTACAGATGGTACTGAACCCTATAAACACTGTTTTTTCCTATACATACATAGCAATGATGAATTTAATTTTTAAATTAGGCACAGTAAGAGATTAACAGTAACTGATAATAAAATATAACAATTACAGCAATATAGTGTAATAATAATTATTTGATTCTGGGAGCAGTGGTTCATGCCTGTAATCCAGCACTTTGGCAGGCCAAGGCGGGCAGATAACCTAAAGTCGGGAGTTGAAGACGAGCTTGGCCCACATGGTAAAACCCCATCACTAGTAAAACTACAAAAATTAGCCGGGCATGGTGATGGGCGCTTGTAATCCCAGCTACGAGGGAGGCTGAGGCAGGAGAATCGCTTGAACCCAGGAAGTGGAGGTTGCAGTGAGCCAACACCGTGCCATTGCACTGCAGCCTGGGTGACAGAGAGAAACTCCGTCTTGTAAATAAATAAATAAATAAATAAATAGTTATTTGACTGTGATGTCTCTCAAAATATCTTACTGTTCTACTTGTGATGATGTTTGACGATAGAATGTGAATGTCTGTGATTAGATGAAGTGAGGCAAATGGAGCAGGCACTGTGAAGTAGCATTAGGCTCCATAAGGTACTACATACTTAGGTACTATTTGAACAGCTGTCATGTGTCACGTATTTGTCTCAGCACTGAGGATAGCCTGTAAACAACATTTAAAACAGTACAATCCTACTTTAAGAACGGCAGGAATGACCAAAGGAACAAAATAGAAATCTGAGAAACTTGAGACAGTCCAACTGTCTGTGGAATTATAACCTATTACCCTATGACAAAAATTGCCGAAATTGATAGGGGTGTTTGTGTGTTGGGGAGCGGGGGCAGTGGTGCAGGAGGGAGAAGGGGAAGCAGAAATGAGTTCATAAATGGTCTTGGGAGAAAATACGTCCGCATATTAAATCTTACACTAAAGGGTTTATCATGTAAACCATGTTGTAATGTAAAATTAATAACATGAAATCACTTAAACTATGGGATGTTTTTTCCTACTTCCCTGCTTCCGCCTCGCTGTCTGTCTGCCTCCCTCGCCTTTCTCCCTTCCTTGGGATGAATATCTGCTCATTATCTGCTCATCATCACTAATAGAGAAATTAACTCAGTACATTCACCATTGTGGAGATGGTAGACTAACTGAGCAGGTTATCTACAGAAGCCCTGGTCCCCCCTAAGTTAGGTCTCACAGAAATGTGCCCACCAGATTTTAAAAGAAGCGAATATAGGACTCTAGGCTTTCTGTGTTCAGAAGCACCAGGCATGTCAAATAGAGGGAACCATTAACGAAGGCCTTTATTAGAAATGTGTCTCATTTATACATACACTAATGTAGTTAATAGTATAAACATTTTATTCTACGCGTAGAAACATTTGGACTGCAAAACAAAATGCGTTTAAAGAAGTTCGATTGTTGGTCTAAATTGAATATAAGTAACCGTCATGCGAGGACAAAATGGCTGGTTTAAAGTTGTGCTTTCGATACGATCAAATTTATCAGTTTAGCGGAACGCTACATGAGGAACAAAAAGCTCCGTAGGTCCCCGATTGCCTTGGGTGGAGGAAAGGGCTATTGTAGTTATTTTTTAAGCAGGACAAAACTACCTGCACACACTCTTCCCAGGGCTGGATGTTGCCACTACCTCCAGGACACAACTTGCCTACCGGCAACCCGGAAATCGTTCGAAATCTCGGACACTGCTATCAAGAGAATAGGGGGAGAAACCTTACATCACAGTAAAACAAAACGAAATACAGTAAGCAACGCCTGCCACCACCCAGTTAAGTACAGCTTGAAAGTCATGGACTAGAAGAACGGACCAACCCGGTGGCAGGGCGGGACTTTTGAATTATTTTCATTCTAAACCGGACATCCCTTCTGACTTAGGAAACTGGTTTGTTTTGCGGTATCTTCTGCCGTTCACAGGCCTGGGGCGGGGCCGACTGCCATCGCAAACACACCCACCAGCGGAAAATGCCTCACAACAGGAGACGGGGACTTGGGAGCCACCGTACAGGTCTTAAGTGCTGTAACGTCACCGCCACTCTCCAACCCCCGTTCCCTAATTCTTCTCCTTGGTAATCTTAACTCCGATACGACTAACCTTACGTGGCTGCAGGGCGGAGCAAAAACCGAAACAAGGCAGTAAGAAAGACAAGTATCCAGCTCTTTAATTGAGATCAGTGGTGGCTCTGAAAAGAGCCTTTTGGTTTTAGAAGCAGGCGTTCACCTATTTCTTCTTGGGTGCCGCCTTCTTAGGTTTGACAACCTTGGGCTTGGCAGCCTTGGGCTTCACAGCCTTAGCAGCGCTCTTGACGGCTTTCTTGGGCTTGGCAACCTTAGCCTTCTTTGGGCTCTTGGCCACCTTCTTGGTCACAGAAGCCACGGCCGGCTTCTTCGCCTTCTTCGGTGTTTTCTTAGCGCTCTTCTTCGGGGTAGCGCCGCCAGTCGCCTTCTTGGGCTTCTTGGCTGCGCCCGCCGGCTTCTTAGGCTTGGCGGTGCCTGCCTTCTTGGCCTTGGGCTTGGCTTCCCCCGGAGGCCGCCTTCTTGTTGAGTTTGAAGGAGCCAGAGGCACCGGTGCCCTTGGTCTGCACCAGAGTGCCCTTGCTCACCAGGCTCTTGAGACCAAGTTTGATGCGGCTGTTGTTCTTCTCCACATCGTAGCCAGCGGCGGCCAACGCTTTTTTCAGGGCAGCCAGAGAAACCCCGCTGCGCTCTTTAGAGGCGGCCACAGCCTTGGTGATGAGCTCTGACACCGGAGGGCCAGACGCCTTACGAGGCGCTCCCCCCAGACTTCTTGGCCGCCTTCTTCTTCACGGGAGTCTTCTCCGCCGGGGGGCGCGGCGGCGGGAGCGGCAGGAGCAGTCTCGGACATATTGAGGACCAACAACTCAGGGACAAGTGGCAAAACGCCGATGAAGCAGCGCCTGGGCAGGGCCGCTGTATATATAGAGCGCAGGCGCGCGCTGATTGGTGCTCTGGTCGCCCGCCTGGCTGGCAGGCTCTGAGCCGCTGCGCTGCTCCCAAGTTGTGTTTGTTCCACCTCACAAAAGGGGGAAAAATATTAAAATTCCCCTTACCAAATCACCCGGATTTGGTCAGGAAAGGATCCCAGAAGCCTCAGGCTTCACGTTCTTCATTTATTTTTTCCACAGCCACAAAGACAACGCGTCCAGGACTCCCCAATTCTCTCAACTCCAAAGGAAGTCTGGGGCAGTCAGAGACCACTTTCTGTTTTTCTTATAAATTACCTGTTCACTGCTTTGCCCCTGAAAGTTCTTTTTCCCAGGGATGGTTGGGCACATGCTTCCCTTATTTTTGAAACAAAGAACGAAATGGTTTCCACCTAAATTTTCATGATATTTCTGTTTCTTCACAAGGGAAGTAACACAGGTCCTCTGTGATTTCTTCGTGCAGACGCACAGGAACTGTGGACTGGGACAGGGATTCCAGGGCCAGTCCAAAGCAATTAGGGCAGGATGGGAGGGGGTGCATAAGCCTTGGGGGGGGGGGGGTCCGGGGTGGTGAGGGGGATAGAGACTTAAATCTTTGATTTGAAGACATTGAAACTATGAAATCCCTCTTTTCATAGATGGGGGCGGGGCATCCTTTTCACTTCTCTACAGGCGAGAAATTGGGCTCTTTTTAAAAAGCTCTGAGGTCCCCCTCTGAGTTGTGTAAAGCAGGCGGTCTGGCCCTCAAGATACAGATAATAAAGGAAGAACGGAGACCCCTTAAGCCTGCAAAGAACAGCCAATAGATTTGGCAGAGGCACTGAGATAATCTGTTTTCAAAGAAAACAAGCATGTGCTTATTTATTTATTTATTTATTTTTGTAGGCTGGAATATAGAGATGAATTTCAGCCCATGAAAATTTTAGGTTACTTTCAGTACGCATACCTTAGACAAGTCACCGTATAGGACAATCTCCAGTTAGGAACTCAAATATATCTTTGACTTGAGAATAAAGCAAGTGACTTTAATAAATCACACTCTTGACTTTTAAGATGAACAATAGACTTGAAATCTTTAAAAAATAGCAAAATTTTACACAGAAAAATAGGAAAAGCACCAGAACATGTAACATTTGTTGTAAGATCTGTTGTTGATGAGCTGAAAATCACCTCTTCTCATCATCCCCTCCGAAACTATTCTGTTCTAAAGTTTCCCCGCTTTGAGGTTCACTACTTCGTATTTTACTCTTTGGTTCCAAGTAATTGCTATTTTATTTTCTTGAGATTAAGGGCAAGGTAAATTGTCTGACCATATATTTGGTATAATTATAGATTTATATTTAGGGACAAAGGGACTATTGCAATTCACCAGCATTTTCTGCTGAAATATATGTTTTCATGAAAATAATGTGTTACAGAGAACAGCCTTAGATTGTGGGAAACTCAAAAGGGATCCTACAAATCGAGTTCAGTGAGAAATGAAAACCGAAACATCTTTTAGACTAATGATGACCCCATTGTTTTCTTATATAACATTTGTTCAATATTTGGAAACGTTGTATACTTGCGTGCTTATGTCTTCTGGGAATTAACAGTGTGATGAGATTAGTGATAGATAAATTAGCAGTGGTGGAAAAACACTTTAGACCTGCCATTCCTCAGAGTGACAGGGTATAGGAATCATACAAAATTATGGAAAGTATATAAACAATGGAAGCACCTGTATCATACTAATATATGGTAGTAAAAGAAATAATATAAAGCCGGGCTTGTGGATCATGCCTGCAATCCCAGCACTTTGGGAGTCTCAGGTGGAGAGATTACCTAAGGCCAGGAGTTCAAGATCAGCCTGGCCAACATGGTGAAGCTCCGTCTCTACTATACATACAAACATTAGCTGGGGTGGTGGCGGCACTCGGGAGGCTGAGGGAAGAGAATCACTCAAACCCAGGAGGTAGAGGTTGCAATGAGTGGAGATGGCGCCACTGCACTCCAGCCTGGGCAACCAAGTAAGACTCTGTCACCAAAAAAGAGAGAAAGAAATAGGCTGACTGCAGTGGCTCATGCCTGTAATCCCAGCACTTTGGGAGACTGAGGTGGAAGGATCATGAGGTCAGGAGTTTGAGACCAGCCTGACCAATACGGAAAAACCTGTCTCTACTACAAATACATTAGCTGGGTGTGGTGACAAATGCCTGTAATCCCACCTACTCAGGAAGCTGAGGCAGGAGAATGACTTGAAGGAGGTACAGGTTGCAGTGAGCCAAGATTGCACCATTGCACTTCAGCCTGGGCAACAAAAGCAAAACTCCCTCTCGAAAAAAAATAATAACAATAAACATAATATAAGAACATATCACTTAGATCTTATTGCATGTGCAATGAGCCCACTTCTCATTTAAAACTCAGCTAAGTGTATCCACCATGAAAATAGCTGTGAGGAGTCTTGATTATTGGGTTACTGGACCTCCTTTCACTGTAAATTGGTGTCCTGGTTTATAAATCGACATATAAATTTGGTCACTGTGAATCAGTTTTCTAATATGATTATTCTAGTTGACTAAATGAAATCACATCTCTTCACATGCAGATTGGAAGTCCAGACCTCAAGCCAGTAGGACATCTAGCCGCGAAGAATCTTGTCCCCAACCTCCTGGCAACTTGTTGGAGATCAGAAGGCAGAGAAACATGTAAGCAATCCTTCACTAGATACCTTGTAAAGTGTGTTGAAAAACTTATGCAAAACTGAAAACAAGACAAAAATACTTCTCCATGTCCTTCCAAGCTATATTAGAGAATTATGTAAAAAGCCGACTTGTGGGTTATCTGATGATGCAAGGCAATACTAGACAGTAAACTAGAATGTGAATCACATACATACTTTCTAAATTTATAGTGGTCACATTGAAAGAATGAAAAGAAACAAGGAAAATTACTGTTAATAACATATTGTATTTGACTTAATATATCTAAACTATTATCACTTCAACATATTAGTATTCTAAAAAAAGAGACAGTTTATATATTTTTGAAATAATAAATCTTCAGAATGTGGTGTGTATTTTACATTTTTAGAACATTTGAAATCAGACTAGTTCCAGTCCAAAAGGTCAGTGATCACATGTAGCTAGTGCTACCGTATTGGACAACACTGCTCTATGTGAAAGTAACCCTGACTTAATGTTTACTTTTTATTGAGCCCAGATTATTTAACACCAGACATTTACTTCTAGAAGTTTAATAAATTACTGCAGATTTTGTCATGGAGATGGAAATGAATTTTTAATATAGAAAAAAATGACCCCAAGAGTTGTTATTGTATTGCCTAATAAGACATTAACCAACTTTGGCCGGGTGCTGTGGCTTACACCTGTAATCCCAGCATTTTGGGAGGCCAAGGTGGGCAGATCAAGAGGTCAACAGATCAAGATCATCCTTACCAACATGGTGAAACCCTGTCTCTACTAAAAATAGAAAACTTAGCTGTGTGTGTGGTGATGCGCCTGCCTGTAGTCTCAGCTACTGGGGAGGCTGAGGCAGGAGAATTGCTTGAACCTGGGAGGTGGAGGTTGCAGTCAGTTGGGATTGCACCACTGCACTCCAACCTGGGCAACACAGGGAGACTCCATCTCAAAAAAAACCAAACAAACAAAAAAAACATTAACCAACTATATCTGATTTTCCAGTCTTTATTTTTTCCCTGACCAAATACATATTTCATTCTCCTGTATCTTCCTTTGACCTAACTGTGATTCTGCTTCCTTCCTCATTAATGAGTTTAATCATTCTTTGACCCATACCCAAGCTCACTACATATAGTACAGTATGTCCATCATATTTTCAACTTCTTGAATCTTGTACTTTGACACTTGGTTGTTCAATCTGGCCTAAGAGTTCTGAATCAGAACCTTTAGAAGCCATTCTGAAACACTGGAAGATACAAAGCTTTTGACTATCAACTCCAAAGCAACCTGATATCTGGTTGGTGTTCCATGGAAATTTTTTTTCTCAAATTTCGAAATTAGATTGAATAAGCCTGTGAGCAACAAAAAAGTCTATTAAAATGATCTCCAAGGGAAAGTTCAGATTAAGGATGTGGATATCCCACTCAAAATTGATGTCTTCAAGAAAGCCACCAACAAATTGAGGACACAGTTAAAATACCGTAATGCAACATATTGTGCATTCTTGTGTTTGCACATACATCGTAAATATTATCAGTTGACTAGTTTTGGATCATGCCGCACTCTTCAGGCTCTGGAAAACATGGTAGACAAAGTTAAAATGCAGAGCAAGTATCAAGTCCAAACATAGTAATGGGGCTAGAGAGGGACTCAAACAGCGAAGATACATTCCAAGGAGAGTCACAGGTGTTGCTGGGACAGGTGTAAGGAATGAAGCCAACTGCTGGTTTTTCTTTCACGTTCTCCTTCTTCTCTACCAATTAGGGTTCTTTGCTTTTGGTTGAGACGGGTCTTGCTATGTTGCGCAGGCTGTTCTGAAACTATTGGCATCAAGTGATCCTCCTGCCTCAGCCTCTGAAAGTTTTGACATTATAGATGTGAGCCACCAGGCTCAGCCTTAGAGTAGGGTTCTGTCAGCTTTTGGATGCAGCTAACCTAATATTAATATATCCTGTATAGGCCAGAACTTTGAATGATTAAAACCTGCTTTTTCCTGAATCACCGACTAAATGAGGCTAATCCTAACAGCAACCGCAGTGGCAGTGCCTGGGTCAAAGACTAAGTGTCAGTGCTGCTGTCTGCTTGAAACCAAGAATACAGGGCCTCCAGGATATTTTTAGCCTAAATAAGATTGTAAGGGCTCTAGTCTGTTGCCTTCCTTCAGTGACACAAACTTTTTTACATGTAAAACCCAGAGCCACAGTTTTGTTCGCTTTTCAGTCTTTGAAGACAAATGGCCAACAATTAAAAGATTTAACCTGAGGCTAAATACTTCCTCATCTCAAGGGGTGAGACAAAAGTTACTGCATCTGTATTCCCTAACATTCCATTGAAATGGGTTGGGGAAACCAAAAGAAAATATACTAAAGCACACCATTGGGAGCATAATAAATACATAGATTAGTGGGTGATGGCATGTGCCTGTACTTCCAGCTACTCTATTCATAAGGCTGAAGCAGGAGGATTGCTTGTACCCAATAGTTTAAAGTTACAGAGAGCTGTGATCGCACCACTTTGCTCCAGCCTGGGTGACAGAGCAAGACTCTGTCACAGAAAAATCAATAAATACATATAAAATTTAAAAATATAAATAAATACATAGTATTACAAAAGGAACAATACCTTGCAAAATATAGTTTGCTAACATTTTGAAATTGCCATTATTATTGTATAAGTTAGCAGGAAACTGGGTATTTAACAGCTACGTTATTCTTCAAGCTTCTTTCAAATGATGTCACAACATTTCACAAAGTCAAACGTGCCCTTAAAGGATAAGACTCTGTCGATTGTGACAATATGCACTTTTTTGTGCCTTCTCGATCTGTGGCCATCATGAAGGCAGTTATAAAGCACAAGATGCAAACGTGTATTAGGCCATAGCCTTCCTCAGAATAAGTACATAATCGGACACAATGATGATTTTGGAGGAAACATGGAAATTCAAATTTCAGTAGATTGGTTGGCATTATTCTTTTATGTCTAGTTTTTCACTATGCTGTTTTTCATACCTAATGAGTGCTTGTTAAGTACAGGACACCAAGAAAAATAATTAAAACAAAGATCAGCTAAGTAGTGTGTCCTCTCCAGGACTTATACCTGTTGGGACAGACACAGACAAATACAACCATCATATGGTGTGAGGCATCTGATAGGAAAGATAGCCAGTGAGGGAACAAAAGAATAAAAACACAAAAATGTTAATGTGCTGGTTAAACCTTTGCCTTTAAGTATTTACCAATGCAGTTGGGAAAATAAGACATAAGACAACAGTCTAAAACAGTGATTCTTAAACATTTACATTTCAGAACTTCTTTACACTCCTAAAAATTATCAGGCTGTCATGACTCTTGTCAATAATACTAACAAAGTTAATTAACTGAACCCTCCTCTGCAGCAAGCATTATATTCACCATTTTCATTCTGGCTCCCTACATCCTACGAGACAACCACCACTGTAATCATTAGCACTTCGCCAATAAAGAAATGGAGAGGGAGAATTCAGACTTCTCTAGGAAGTGCTGTAGACTGATTACAAATCATGCATCCTCAATACACGCATATTAAAGTATCACCTGAAATCAAACAGAATACAAATTTTGCTCTCTACAAAATGCATACATTAAAATATGCCCCACTACTTAACTAATACATTTAGTACCTAGAGGGAAGTCCTCTTCAAATACATTCTTCCCCAACCTCTCACCTTACCCCTCAGTCACAGGAATTTGCAATGTCTTGCTGTTTTTCCGATGGACACTAGGTGGCAGCCTAAACCAGGAACTCTTGAAAGAGGCTACCTTCTTTTTCTGCAGCCTCAACCTCCCGGGCTGAAGCATTCCTCCTGCCTCAGCCTCCTGAGTAGCTGGGGCAAGAGGTGCGAGCCACCACACCTGGCTAATGTTTTATAGAGACAGGGTCGCCATGTTGGTCAGTCTGGTCTAGAATTCCTGACCTCAGATTATCCGCCCGCCTTAGCCTCCCAAAATGTTGGATTAAGAAGTGTGAGCCATAGCACCTGACCAAAAAATTTTAACCTCCACTTAGGCACTTAGTTTTCTGTGTCTTTCAGTGGACAGAAATTATATTTGTTTGACAGAGGATGATTCTGAGGCACTGGAGGGCCATGAGACTGCATGGATTGCACAGCCTGGCAAGAACATGGAAGGAAAAAATAGGTTTGCTTTGGCTTCAATCTCGCTGTGTCCAAAGGCATTTACAAGGTAGGAAGTTTGTGCTTGCAGATACTAGATAAGTCTCCAAATGAAACTGCTGGTAAAGGGACAGCTGCTGATCCAGCCGCCTGGCAAATTATTAACTGGGTTGACAGTGTATTACTCAGCAGATTTCAAAACTCATTCACGTACAGAGTCTTTTGCTGGACAAAAGTACTTATTACCCACAACTGACAGCGACAGCACTGAGAAGCTGGGAAACTGAAGTAGGACCCTGGAGCTGCCAGGTACGGAGGCTGGCTCCCAGGACCTTAGGACTTAATATTATTCGTAAAGAGAATGGATTATCGAATAGACCAGAAACTCATGTGGGTTGATTCACTCACTTGCCCAAAACAATTCTTAAGCAGTAGAAATGATAACTACGCTGGTATTGCCGAGAGTTAACAGTAACAGGGAAAACACATGGGGAAAAAACGGGCAGTGATGTTTTCTGTGTGTCAGTACCAAGTAGAGATCAAAGGAGAAAATGGCCAGTCTTACCAAATAGTGGATGTAGAAATAATCTTATGCAGAAGACACTACAATTATGTCTTAAACAAGAGTAACAAATTAAGCATAAGAACCTCTAGGGTCTCAGGGGAAACTTACTCTTTGGCATCTGAAGATTTGCTGAAAACCACCACCAAGAGGGAGATTAATCGGATAAAATGCATCCAATTTATTAACGTGTACACAGGAGCCTTCATTGTGAAGGCTCCCAGACACAGGGGAAATTGGCCATTTCTGTTTTTTAGATTCAACAAACCAAGGGCAGCCATGTAGAAACCGGATTGCTAATAAACTGAGTAGGGAAACCCAGCAGGACCTGTCTGTCTAGATTCTTGGCCTCTCTATGCAGCATTGCTTCCTTCTGGATCCTCTCTGGAATGGAGTCTTATGATGTATGGTCAAATAAGGTAGTTCAGATACTTTCTTTACGGCCCCTTTACACAGGACAACAGAGGGAGAGGGGAGAGTAATATTTTTAGGTTTTCTGTCTGGCTCTGAGAAAAAGGTGTTTTGATTTCTATGGCCTAACTTGAGGAAGAGGCATTCTCATTTCTATGGCTAGACTCCAGAGAAAATGGGACTGAGAAACAGGAGGGCAGGAGAGGGTCTGAGAAAAACTTTCGCTTCTGAGGCCTTTATTTTGGGGTATTGGTTTCTGAATTACAGCTAACCCCAGGGACCTACAGAGACTGCATCCTTTTTTTTTTCATTTCTGTTATTTTAATTGTGAGCTACACACAGCGTAGGTGATTTGTTTTTTGCTTTTGTTTTTGAGACAGGATTGTGCTTTGTTGCCCAGGCTGGAGTGCAGTGGCATCATCATAGCTCACTGCATCCCCAAACTTCTAGGTTTACGAGATCCTCCCATCTTAGCCACAACTGAGAGTTGCTACTAGCATTTAGTGAGTAGAGGCCACAGATGAGTAGAGACCCGCTGAGTGTTTTGAGCCTATACAGCTTCAAAACTGTCTTTGCTAACCCCTGACTTTTGGATGCTACAGAGGAGTAGCATCCCCTGGAGTGTCCAAAGGAGAGGTAAACAGGATCACTTGACATATTTGGTCATATAGGATTGTTGAACTACGGCGGTGTTTGATCTTCAGGTTATATTTTTCTGAAAAATGTTACTGTGTGTTGCAAAATTATACGGCATTTCTAGAGTTCTGATGTCTGAGTTTGTTTTCAGTCATAATTAGGGTTACTGTGTTAGCTTACTGTGAATCACAGAGGTGACCAAATTTCTTTGCCAGTTGTGTTTTTGAATGCGACTATCCTAGGACATTTTAACAATCATAGACAAATGTTGTCTTGCTTTAAGACTCTTCCAAGGATAGACTGTAACTCTCGATTGCAGGTGTCAGATAATTTTGAAGACTGTGACTAGGAGTTGACAAGGTGAGCTGAACTACTGGAACTTCTTGGAACTTATTGCCACTATTGGAACTTCTGGACTCTTGCCTGTGTACCTCTTTCTTCCCAGATGCAGGACAAGAACTCGGGCAAACGCGGCTGTAGCATAAGGACTGGCCAGAAACACTGACATCCCAGAGGTCTTGTAGCAATACTTTATGTTAAAGAATTTATACATACTTCCTATTCTAAGCATTTCAAATGATTGCAAGAATTCAACTGGTGAAAACTTATAGCTGACACGATGTATATTCTAATTCTTAACTCAACTTCATACCAATCTAAGTTGATAAGCATTCCTACAAAGTTTATGAAGTTGAGATTGGCCATATTAAGTACTGTGTTAAGATATGTAAGAATTGAAGAATTTGGAGCAGTTTTGTTCAATAGTTAATTGGATACTTTACAAGTTCAGTATGTCAGCTTGATGCAGTGGCTCACTCCGGTAATCACAGCACTTTTGGAGGCTGAGCAGGCGGATCATCTGAGGTCGGGAGTCGAGACCAGCCCAACAAACACTTCAATTAAGAAACAGTTTTCTCAACAAATGATGGTGGAACAACTGAATAACCACATTTTTGTTCTATCTGGGGTCCTGATTCAAAGAACCAGGCAAACATGGAGAGAAATCAGAACTCTCATACACTGCTGATGGGAGGATAAAATGCTCACTTTGGAAAACAGTGTGGTGAGTCCTCACAACATTACACAGAGTTCCCATATGACCCAGCAACCCACTGCTACATATATAACCAAGAGAGATCGATACATAAGTCCACACGAAAACTTGTACATAAATATTCATACCAGCACTATTCCCAATAGCCACACAGTGGAAATAAAACAAATGTCCACCAGTTGATGAATGAATAAATAAAATGTTGTAGTATGTCCTTATAATAGATATTATTGGTCCATGTAAAACATACATAAAACCCTTATGCTACATTAAAGAAGCCAGTCACAAGAAAGCAATACCTTATGTGGGTCTAAGTATACTAAATGGTCCAAATAGCAAGAAAGTAGATTACTGATTGTCTAGTACTGGCAGGGGAGGAGGGGGAGAATGGAGGCATCAGGGATGTGACGAATTCGGGAGTACACGGTTTCTTTTTGGGGAGACAGAAAAATGTAACATTTTGGTAATGGTTGTATATCTCTGTAAATATAGTAAAGTCCATTAATTTTTGCATTTTAAATAGATGAATTGTATGATATATAAATTATATGTTACCAAAAATTGAAAAAAGGAACAGTACTATCATCCCCAATGTGCCCACCATCAATATTCTACATTTTTCCCATGTTATTTCATCTGTTTACCTACAGTTGAGGCCCTGATATCCTAAGTTTGATTTTTTTAACTTGTCAAAATTTGCCCACATGCTTATAAAAAATAATGCCTGTTGAATTTGCTACATATTTAAAGTTTTGAGCAAATCCAGTGTATTAAATTTATTAATCTGGTTTGAAATGTCTACGTTAATAATTCCTAAACTTCGCTTAGGGAGGAGGAAAGCTTTTAAAATCCCAGTAACCATGTGGTATCCTATACTGTTACCGAGAATTCTGCGTTCGGATGGATCCTTTAACTGAGGAGATTAATAGAGCCAGAGCTCTGGCCCAGCAGTCTGGGTTATTGTGCTAGTGAGGAAAGAATTGCAAGCTGACAGCAAAATGCAAGCTTAAAGCAAACTTTAGTGAGGCACAGTAATACACCCTCAGAGGGACAGAGGACTGATTTCTGCAAAGTGAAATCAGCACCTCTTTACAGAACTCAAAGTGCCTTTATGGGGTTTGTGGGAGAAGTTGAGGTTTTGGCTGTGTCTGAGTGACAGGATGATGTTATTTGATTGGCAGTTTATAGCTATATAAACTAAAATTCACCTGTGCATGTTCTTACCTAGAATTCGTCAAGAAAAGCCTCCTAGGGAGGAGGAGCCAAACCATATATAAATTCTGTTAAAATGATGGTAGCATGAACCTTGGAGTGATCGTGAGGACAGGGTTTCATGTTATTGGGCATGTGCCACTTTACGGAATTTCTGCCTGTGCCCTCCTTTTTCCTTCTCCAGGATGTGTTGGCCACAGACTCTACCATAAACTCCATCCCTTAGGGTGGAATTAGGGTAGTCTTGGGGCTGAACTTAGGTAGGCCAGTGGCTATCTTAGTGACAGCATTTCCGCTCTCTGCTCTCATCTCTTCCCAGATGCTAATGTTTAACCACGAAACAAGACCCATTAAATCAGGCCTCAATATGTTTACTCAGTCTCCAGGTAATCCCAATGCTGTCAAGTTTGTGAAGCACTTGTCAGATGATTCAATTATGAAGGCTGTGGAAGGTATTCCAGTTGGATCTAATTGGTTAATGTTACGATTTGATTAATTCGAATCAAAAACCAATGAAAAAGCTTTTTCTAAATCACTTAAGACATACAAGTTGGTCTAAGATTGAGATAAAATTTGTAAATGTATAATTGAATTTTTACATTCTTAAATATTTACATATCTAAAGTTTACTTCAGAAGATTGCGAAGATACTTTCCCCAGTCAGCAACACCCCTTCAGGATTTAAAAACCAAGGGGCCACTGGATCGCGGAGTGTTTCACAAGCAGGTAACTTCTGCTGTGGGAGAGAGAATTAAAGTTCTGAAGACCTCTTGCTTTCCACCAGGAAGTTTTACAGGGCATCTCCTGAGCCTAGGCAATAGCCGTAGGGGTGACTTCTGGAGCCACCAGTTTCCCCGCCCCAGCAAAGCGGAGATTTACGGCGACGCGCGGTCAGAGCCGGAGAAATGAGCCCCCGAACCAGGCCGGCGCTTCTCCTCCTGATGCTTTTGCAGACCACGGTCCCGCAGGGGCGCCTGCTGCGTGAGTCCGAGGGCTGCGGGCGAACTAGGGGCGCGGCGGGCGAACTAGGGGCGCGGCGGGCGAACTAGGGGCGCGGCGGGGGTGGAGAAATCGAAAGCAGCATTTCTTTGCGCTTGTGAGTTTGCTAACTTTGGAGGACCTGCTCAGCCCTATCCGCCGTCCCCCTCCCTACTTTGTGGGTCCGGATCCCGCGAGGGAATGCCTGCCACTGAGGGGCAGATAGGGGTCCCTCGTCCTGGGAACGGCCCCTCCCCCGGCAGTCCAGGCCCTTCGGAGTGACTTCTGAAACCGCCCACTCCTTCCCCCCGCCCGCGACCGGACTACTTTTAGATAAATCTCGTAGTTTCTCACTTGCCCTGAGCTAGGCCTGGGGCTCCTTGCACCTGGATGTCGGGTTTATTGTTTCCAGTTTCAGCTGTGCGATTTCCCCCCCTCCTTGTCTTCTCCAAACAGGAAGTTCTTCCTTGCGTGCTTGCCTAGAAGGCCAAGCGAACCCACAGAGGGGCTCGCGCGGGGTTTCCACCGCAGAACGAATGCGCTGGCCGGTGGGGGGCGCAGAGGAGTGGGGTTGGGGATCTGAATTCTTCCCCATTCCACCCACTTTTGGTGAGACCTGGGGTGGAGGTCTCTGGGGTGGGAGGCTCCTGAGAGAGGCCTACCTCGGGCCTTTCCCCCACTCTCGGCAATTGTTCTTGAGCCTGGAAATTTAAGTATATGTTACTTTTGAACGTCTGCACTGAACAGTTTTCTTTCCAGCTAGGCTTTATTGATTTGCACTGTGCTGTGTAATTAAGAGGCCTCGTCTAAAGAATGTCAAAGTGCTGATAGTGAGCTTGTAAGCAATGCACTCAGTTGTAAATCATATTCACGTTTGATCTTATTTGACGTTCACTAGGCAAAGGGAAGTAGGAGCTATTAATAAGTTTAATTTACTAGAAGCTAATTGGACTTGAAATTAAATAACTCTTTTCAGGTTAAAAAGCACATAAGTAATCTGGTTTTCTGATGTTATTTCAGGTCCTGCAGCTGCTTCTAAGCTTAGTTAACGATTTTGTCCTGTAGTCTGGCACAGTGTTTTCTGGGTCACGTGCCGGCCTCAGCACAGCACTTGTTGAGGGTTGGCACTATGTATCCACATTTTACACATGACAAGACTAAGGTGTGCACGGCCTGCTTCCCGACACATTTACTCAGTGGTACACTGGGCTTCGGTGGCAGAGCTAATGTCTCCACTTCATAACTGGGATTCTTAAACATCACACTGCATTAGAGGTTGCATGATAACATTCACTGCTGAGCAGAGATATTCATTGCTTACAGGTGTAAATGAGTCCCAACCACGTGTTGCACTGTTCTAGGCCCAAGGGAGAGGGCAGGGAAATAAGCCTTTATCCTTTGATATTTCACCTTCTACTGGGAGAGGACAATAAGCGAATGAGCAGAAAGGTATACATCAGGAAACGATGTGTGTTGTGTGACGCAGAGAAGTCAGGGCAAGTCACTCTGACACTTGAGCAAGGACACGAAGGCAATTAGAATATTGACTGCCAGCAGTATTTCCCAGGAAAACTGAGTGGGCCTGGCAAGTTGGATTAAAAAGCAGGTTTTCTCAGCACTACTCACTTGTGTGTGTGTGTGTGTGGTTGTGGGGGGAACTGCCATCTGCAAGCAGCATGTCTAGCAGCATCCTCTCCTCCCTACTCACTAGGTGCTAGGAGCACTCATCCTCCCTACTCACTAAGTGCTGGGGACACTCATCCTCCCTATTGACTAGGTGCTAGGAGCACTTCCCCAGTCTTTTTTTTTTTTTTTTTTTTGTAAGATGGAGTCTTGCTCTGTTGCCAGGCTGGAGTGCAGTGGTGCAATCTCGGATCACTGTAACCTCCGCCTCCTGGATTCAAGTGATTCTTCCGCCTCAGCCTCCCAAGTAGCTGGGAGCACAGGTGCGTGCCACCATGCCTGGCTAATTTTTGTATTTTTAGTAGAGATGGGGTTTCACCAGGCTGGCCAGGATGGTCTCGATCTCTTGACCTCGTGATCTGCCCGCCTCGGCCTCCCAAAGTGCTGGGTTTACAGGCATGAGCCACCGCACCCGGCCTCCCCCAGTCTTGATAACCAAAAATGTCTGTAATCTTTGCCACATGTCACCTAGGAGACGATCTCCTAGGAAAGAAACTAGGGTTGAAAGACACATAAGGTGTGCTGGGGGCTAGAGGCCAAGAAGTAGGTAATGGGCTCAGAAGAGGAGCCACTAACGACTTGTACAGGGCCTGTAGGCTGTGGTGTGAATGCTAGTGAGGAGTGACAGTGATCCGTCATAGGCTTTACAAAGACTGCTCTGGCTTATAGTGGAAAGCAGAATGAAGGGAGCAATGGTAAAAGCAGGGAGCCCTGCCAGGAAGCTGTGATACAGTACAGGCAAGAAACAGATTGCAGAAGGGTTCTATGCTGTGTGAGAGAAAGAGAAGAATTGCCTGGGTTTGGTAGCTCACGCCTATAATCCCTGCACTTTGGGAGGCCAGGGAGGGTAGATTCTTAAGCTCAGGAGTTCGAGACCAGCCTGGGCAACATGGCCAAACCCCTTCTCTACAAAAAATAGAAAAATGAGCTGGGTGTGGTGGCATGCACTGGTAGTCCTAGCTACTTGGGATGCTGAGGTGGGGGGATTGCTTGAGCCCAGGAGGTTGGGACTGTAGTGAGCCGTGCTGCTGTTCTCCAGTCTGGGTGACGGAACAAGACCCTGTCTTCCCTGACTCCCCCAAAAAGAGGAGTTAAAGTTGACTTTGTTCTTTATTTTAATCGCGTTGGCCTGAGCAGTGGGGTAATTGGCAATGCCATTTCTGAGATGAATGCGGCGGAGAGAGCAGTTTAGGATAAATCAAGGATCTGGATTTGGACATGTTAAGTTTGAAATTTCAGTCAGGTATCCAAGTGGTGAGGCCGTATACGCAGTTCAGTGTAAGAGTTCAGGGCCAAGGGTGGGTGCAGTGGCTCACTCCGGTAATCGCAGCAGTTTGGGAGGCCAAGGCGGGCGGATCACTTGAGGTAGTGAATTTGAGACCAGCTTGGCCAACATGGTGAAACTCCGTCTCCACTAAAAACATAAAAATTAGCTGAGCGTGGTGGCGCGTGCCTGTAGTCCCTGCTATTCAGGAGGCTTAGGTAGGAGAATTCCTTGAACCCAGGAGGCGGAGGTTGCTGTGAGCTGAGACTGTCACTGCACTCCAGCCTGGCTGACAGAGAGAGACTCCATCTCAAAAAAAAAAAAAAAAAAAAAAAAAAAGATTACAATTTTAACATGTAGGTGTCATTTGTTTTTCCAGGTAGTATTTCTGAAGCACCCCCTACATGCCAGGTGCCCCTCTAGGCACTGGGATACATTCCAGAACCCCTCATTCTGTATTTGAGGAAAGGTGCTGGGAAACTCTCACTTACTGAGAGGTCTTGTCCTTTCATCTTTCTGGGGGACTCCTTCTGTATTTGCTTTTGCCCTATTGTGATCTAGAAAAGTTACTCTGAGCTACTTATCAGCACATCCTTATAGCATTTCAAGGAAAAGACTTGCCCACAAGAAGGTTTCGCTATGAAGGTGGTTAAAAAAACAAACACAAAAAACAAGCCTACATGAACGAATTCCTCTGGATTTGGGTCAAATTTGCTCTGAGCACCAACTCCTTAGTTCAGTTTCCACGGCTAGAGACACCTTAGTATTTTCCAGAATCCACCAGCTCCAGTGGAGGCTGTCCAATTATAAGTAATGGAACAGGGTCTGGGGGCAGTGAGGGGAGGGAGCCACATATGGCAGAGACTGGTGCACAAGGAGAGAGCAGCCAGGACTGGAAAGACAGGACCGCATCTCACCCTTCACAGAATAGAACCAGAAACAGCTGATGGTATGAGTTGATTCAGGTGTGTGGAGCCTCAACCTCCGGGCCCCCTCCTGCTCCACATGGTGAAGGCCTGTTGCTCTGTCTCCAGGTTCACACTCTCTGCACTACCTCTTCATGGGTGCCTCAGAGCAGGACCTTGGTCTTTCATTGTTTGAAGCTTTGGGCTACGTGGATGACCAGCTGTTCGTGTTCTTATGATCATGAAAGTCGCCGTGTGGAGCCCCGAACTCCATGGGTTTCCAATAGAACTGCAAGCCAGACGTGGCTACAGCTGAGTCAAAGTCTGAAAGGGTGGGATCACATGTTCACTGTTGACTTCTGGACTATTATGGACAATCACAACCACAGCAAGGGTATGTGGAGAGGTGGCCTCATTTTTCTGAGGTTGTCAGAGCGTTTCATCTTTTCATGCATCTTGAGGGAAACAGCTGGAAGTCTGAGGTCTTGTGGGAGCAGGGAAGAGGGAAGGAATTTTCTTCCTGAGATCATTTGGTCATTGGGGGATGGTGGAAATAGGGACCTACTCCTTTGGTTCCAGTAACAGGGCTGGCGGTTTTTCCAGAGTCCCACACCCTGCAGGTAATCCTGGGCTGCGAAATGCAAGAGGACAACAGCACCAAGGGCTTCTGGAAGTATGGGTACGATGGGCAGGACCACCTTGAATTCTGCTCTGACACACTGGATTGGAGAGCAGCAGAGCCCAGGGCCTGGCCCACCAAGCTGGAGTGGGGAAGCGCACAAGATTCGGGCCAGGCAGAACAGGGCCTACCTCGAGAGGGACTGCCCTGCACAGTTGCAGCAGTTGCTAGAACTGGGCAGAGGTGTTCTGGACCAGCAAGGTATGGTGGAAACAGCCTTCTGCCCCCACACTCTAGTGGCAGAGTGGAAGAGGATGCAGGGCATGGAATCCCTGGCTGGGGTTTCAGAGGTGGCTGACGTTATATGTCTCTAAAGTTCTGGGGAGGGACTTTCCCAATCCTAGAGTCTCTACCTTATAATTTAGATGTATGGCACAGCCATGAGTAATGGGTTTAATTTCTTTTCTCCATGCATATGGCTCAAAGGGAAGTGTCTGCAGCCCTTGTTTTTTATTTAACCAATAATCCTTTGTATAATTATACCTGTTAAGAATTCAGAGATGTCAAAAATAAACACACACACACATGAAAAAAAAAAAGGAATTCAGAGATGTCAACTCTCATATGAATACCAGCACAAAAAGATACCAGGTGACGCCACCTATCAGAGTAGCAGAATCCTTTAGGTTAACAGTTTCTTTCACAGAACATAGCAATAATCACCGAAGCTACCTGTCTTACAAGAACCCGTTTTTGTTTTCTTTTTTTTTTTTTTGAGACAGACTCTCATTCTGTCACCCAGGCTGGAGTGCGGTGGTGCGATCTTGGCTCACTGCAACCTCCACCTCCTGGGTTCAAGCAATTCTCCTGCCTCAGCCTCCCAAGTAGCTGGGATTACAGGCACCCACCATCATCCCTGTTTAATTTTTTTGTTTGTTTTTGTGGGGTTTTTTGGTAGTTTTAGTAGAGACAGGCTTTCACCATGTTGGCCAGGCTTTTCTTGAACTCCTGACCTCAAGTAATCTGACCACCTCGGCCTCCCAAAGTGCTGGGATTACTGGCATGAGCCACTGCACCCGGCCAGAAGACCCCTTCTTTAAAAAATGCCTAGTAGATTTATCCAGGTGAAACTGACTATCCGTATTCTATCATTTTCAATGCACAGAAAGGGAAATTTTATTTGTCAGAACAGAGAAAATGGGTGACAGGTATGTATATTTACATGTTGGACAAGAGAACAGACTGATCTGACTGTGCTCCAAGTGACACTGCATAAGAGCCCAATTTTAGGACACAAAATGATGTATGTCCTGCAGCTTGTTTTCTTCCTGGAAAGGGGCATTTCCTTACTCCAACGCAGAAAAGGAAATGAAGGTGCTGGCCTTCCTGGGAAGGGTAAAAACATCCCCCTCTGCTTATCCTTCCTCTTTCCTGTTAAGTGCCTCCTTTGGTGAAGGTGACACATCACGTGACCTCTTCAGTGACCACTCTACGGTGTCGGGCCCTGAACTTCTACCCCAAGAACATCACTATGAAGTGGCTGAAGGATAGGCAGCCATTGGATGCCGAGGAGGTTGAACCTAACAACGTATTGCCTAATGGGGATGGGACCTACCAGGGCTGGATAGCCTTGGCTGTACCCCCTGGGGAGGAGCAGAGATATACATGCCAGGTGGAGCACCCAGGCCTGGATCTGCCCCTCCTTGCCATCTGGGGTATGTCACTGATGAGAACCAGGAGCTTGGAAAATCTACTGGGGGTTGGGAGGAATGCCTGAGGTATTAATTATGGGAGTGAAAGAGGATCTGCTCTTTGTTAGGCGGTGGGCTGGGGGTGGCAATCAGAGGCTTTAAATTGCTTTTTATGTTTTAGAACCCTCGCACTCTGGCACCCTCGTCATTGGAGTCATCAGTGGAATTGCTATTTGTGTCATCATCTTGTTAATTGGAATTTTGTTGATAATCTTAAGGAAGAGGCAGGCTTCAAGTGAGTAAGAACAAGGAGGAAGTCTCTTAGTACGTCTGCCCAGGGAGCAGTAGGAAGAGTCGGGGGAGGGGATCTGGCATCCATGGGAAGCATTTTTCTCTTTTATATTGTTTTTTTTTTTTGGAGACTGAGTTTTACTCTCTTGCCCAGGCTGGAGTGAAGTGGCGCAAGCTCCGCTCACTGCAACCTCCGCCTTCCGGGTACAAGCAATTCTCCTGGCTTAGCCTCCTGAGTAGCTGGGGTTCCAGGCACGCCCACCACACCCAGCTAATTTTTTGTCCAGGCTGGGCCCGACCTCCTGACCTCATGATCCACCCGCCTTGGCCTCCCAAAGTGCTGGGTTTACAGGCGTAAGCCACTGCGCCCGGCCTCTCTTTTATAGTCTTTGCGAACACCAGCAATTCGCTGGGGGAGACAGAAATTAATGGTTCTACCCAGAATGAAAGTCTCCACTTTTGACAAACATGTTGAGAACACCTACTATTTTGCAAGTGCTGTTTACGGCAGTGCAGTGGGCTTTGAGGTTGAGAAGTCACTGTGGCTATTCTCAGAACCCAAATGTGGTAGGGTGTCAAATTGATGCCAAGTAAATGTAGCTACAGAAGACCCCATGAGGTCCTAAGGCAGGCAGGAAGCAAATGCTTACGGTGTCAAAGGAAAGAATTATCACATTCAGCTGGGGAATAAAGAAAGCATTCTGGATCTTGAAGGAGAAGCGAGATTCCATTAGGTGAGGTTGAAGATGATGGAAGGTCTACACAGATGGAGCAGCCATGCCAAGTGGGGACTGTAAGGCATACTGGGAGGTTAGACATAATTACTGTATCTTCAGCCTGAGTTTGCATAACTGTCAGTCACCAATTATGCCTTTCTACCCCCGGAACATGTGTGGTGTGGGGGATAAGAGAGGCAGAGAGAAGCCAGCTCATACAGAGTCCTAGTGTCTTCTGTGACACTGGGTTATGATCACTGGAGTGTCATTGAAGGATCCTAAGAAAGGAGAGCCACAATCTCCCTTATATGGTGAATGAGTTGTTAAGAAGTCAGACGGGGAGGTGAGGATGCCAGTTAGAAAGACAATAAGCAATTCCAGATGAGGAATAATGGTTCTCAAAATCCAATAGTGC
Source organism: Ateles fusciceps (assembly GCA_036589455.1). Lineage (NCBI taxonomy): Eukaryota > Metazoa > Chordata > Mammalia > Primates > Atelidae > Ateles > Ateles fusciceps. The sequence continues at coordinate 6,929,292 of JAZHEH010002605.1, forward strand.
CCAGGATGAGGGTGGTCTACATTGAGATGGGCGAATGAGGAAAATAAGGAACAGAGGAGAGTCAACATGATGCCTAGGTTTGTGATGCCTCTCTCCTGGGTCTCTTGTCTCCACAGGAGGAGCCATGGGGCAATATGTCTTAGCCGAATGTGAGTGACACGCTGCCTGTAGACTCATTGTGGGGAAGGAGACAGAACTAGAGACTCAAAACAGAAATGCACTTATGGAGCTCTTCGTGTTTCAGGACAGAGTGGAACCTAAAAATAGAAACTGCCTGAAAAAGTCTTTGCTTTTAGCCTTCTCTGTTCATTTCTTCGAAAAGATTTCCCCATTTAGGTTTTTTGAGTTTCTGTATGCCAGTGATCCCTAGCTGTGACTTCTTCCCTGGAACTGCCTCTCATGAACCTCAAGCTGCATCTAGAGGCTGTCTTCATTTCCTCCATCACCTCAGGCACATACACCTATATCATCTCATTTGCTGTTTTTGGAAGAGCGCTGCTTAATTTTTGGGGACTTACATGACTCATTTTAACATCTGAGAAAACCTTTGAACCATGGGACATAGATGTCATACTCTTACCGGATTTTTGCATATGTATCTAGGTATTTTCTGGACCCGCTCGACTTTTCCTTTGAATCTTCCTCTGTGATATCCAGCGACTCATCTGTCACGAAGCCATAGGGACTCTTCCATCCGATTGTGCTGTGGGTTGGACAGCTATGAAGGCTGCACACTGCACAACTGGAAGAGGCACCTTTCCCAGAGAAAGCATCATGGATGTCTGTGGGTATTACGATGGGTGTTTTTAGCAGGTAGGAGGCAAATATCTTTAAAGGGTTGTGAAGAGGTGTCTTTTTCTAATTTGCATGAAGGTGTCCTACAGGTGTTCAAAGTGTATGGGTGCCTGGATTTGGGATACTACTCTAGTATTCCAGACCTGAAGTATCAAACTAATTTTCTGCCTTGTCTCTCCTTGTTCTGATAATGAAAATTACTATAAGGGTGATGATAATGATAATAAAAGCACTTACTTGGTGTCTGACTCTTCTGAGCACCTACTTACATGCATTATTGCATGCAATTCTTATGATAATTCTATGAGATAGGTACTATTTACTTACCACATTTCTTTTTCAGGCAAAGACAGTGAAGTGTAGAGTTTCTCATAGCTAGCCAGTGATAGAAACATGTTTCAACTCAGTCTGACTATTTGATACATCTCATACACCACTACATTCAGGTAGATGCCTGTAGCAGATAGACAAGGAAGGAGATGGCTCTTCTCTTGTCTCATTGTGTTTTCTTTTTTTTTTTAAATGGAGCCTCTCACTGTTGCCCAGGCTGAAGTGCAGTGGCGTGACCTCCACTCACTACAACCTCTGCCTCCCGGGTTCAAGCGATTCGTATGACTCAGCCTTAATGAATAGCTGGGATTATAAGCGCCCGCTACCACGCCTGGCTAATATTTTGTATTTTTGGTAGAGACGAGGTCTCACCACGTTGGCCAGGCTGGTCTTGAACTCCTAACATTGTGATCCGTCCACCTCGGCCCCCAAAGTGCTGGGATTACAGGCCCGAGTCACCATGCCCGGCCTCATTGTGTGAGCATAAATCAAATTGAAGGGAACAGTGGGAAAACAACCAGTTGATCCTCAGATGTCATGTTTCCTTTCAAAATCCCTGTGGGAAGGAGCTGGAATGTGACTCCCTTGCTCCTCTGTTGCTCTCTCTGGTATTCATTTCTTTGGCTCCAATAGAAGGACTGTGATTGGTGGGGACAGCTGGTAGCTCTGCTAGGCCTTCACACACACTGTCTTCCCTAGGCCACTGCCTCTGGAGTCAGAACCCTGGTGGTATTTTCCTTGATGAACTGTAGTAAGCGATTTCATGTTGAGACGGCACAGTGGAAGCCACCAAGCAGTGTAGAGGGTGCCCAGGCCCTGTCCTGGGTCACTGGGGTTCTGGTGCACATTAAAAAAACCTAACCAGGACACTCAGGAATTGCTAGATTCTGGGAAATCGAATTCACCTGACCATGTTCAAAAGACTCTTCATATCTATAGCCAGATAGCATGTGTTTACTTTATGTTGCCACATGCATTTGGCTGCATAAATGTGGTACGAGCTTTCTGTCTTGGAGAGCAGGTGTTTCAGGATACCATGTATAGCTCAAAAGTTTATTTTGTAGGCATTACATTTTAGGAAGGTTATCTTGACTCTTAAAGCATTTTCTTTTTTTTCTGGTTGAGAAAAGTTACGTAGAAAAAGATAAATGTTGGCCAGGTGCAGTAGCTCACGCCTGTAATCTGAGGTGGGCAGATCACCTGAGGTCAGGAGTTCCAGACCAGCCTGGCCAACATGGTGAAACCGTGTCTCTACTAAAATACCAACATTAGCCAATCATGATGGTGGGTGCCTCTAATCCCAGCTACTTGAGAGACTGAGACAGGAGAATCACTTGAACCCAGGAGGTGGTGGTTGCATTTAGCGAGATCTCACCACTGCACTCCAGCATGAACAGCTAAGCGAGACTCTGTCTCCAAAAAAAAAAGAAAAGAAAAAAAAAAGGTAAACGTGATTTATGCCCATTGTACAAAAGCGGAAAAATGAATTAATTAATGCTGTTACTTACTTAGCCAGTGATATACTATTAACAACTTGTGTGTTACCTCTTATTATTATTGTTGCATTAAAAATGCATATACTTTAATAAATGTGTATTGTATTGTATACTGCATGATTTTCCTGATGTTCCTGTTCATTTTGCGTATATATTTACTCGCTTCGTCACTTTGGAGACATTTATTTTGCTATTATTTTTACATTTTCTTTTATGTAATATTTTCATTAAACTGTGGTAGCCAAATTAATTATTTCTCTTCACTCTGGGGGACATTGTCATCTAAATTGTAAGTCATTGGTTATTTTACCAACAAACCATTCTGGAAGCATATGACAAATTCTTTCTCTCTAATATTGTCCTGTACTCCTAACAGACTGCTGTCAGGCCTCACTTACTCTTCTATTTCATAAACAGTATGTTACAGTTAATTAGGTAATCACTTGTTTTATATTGGTTTCATTTCGCATGGGGTGAGATTTCAAGAAACCCCCAAGTCTTCAGAGTAACCCATTTCAGTAACAGATTTACTAAGCATCACAAACTATGGCCTGTTAATTTTTTTTAAGAGAAATTGTGAGTCCTCATTTTTTTTTCTTTTTTTTTTAGCTCAATTTTTCTGGTTTTATTCATAAATTCTTTTTTTTTTTTTTTGAGGTGACGTTTCACCCTTGTTGCCCTGGCTGGAGTGCTATGGCAGGATCTCGGCTGACAGCAACCTCTGCCTCCTGGGTTCAAGCGATTCTCCTGCCTCAGCCTCGCATGTGGCTAGGATTACAGGCATGCGCCACCACGCCTGGGATAATTTTGTATTTTTAGTAGAGGCAGAGTTTCTCCAAGTTGCTCAAGCTTGTCTCGAACTGTGACCTCGGGTGACCTGCCCGCCTCAGCCTCCCAAAGTGTTGGGATTACAGACGTGAGCCACTGTTCCCTGCCTATTCATAAATTCTTAAGGTCAGCTACATTTGATAAATCAAAGACCTACATTTTAAATTCCTTCTTTTTTCCTTTAGGTGAAGTCCTGCTGTTTCCCAGGCTGGAGTTCAGTGGCGCGATCTCGGCTCACTGCAACCTCTGCCTTCCGGGTTCAAACAACTCTCTGCATCAGCCTCCCGAGTACCTGGGATTACAGGTGCCCGTCACCACGCCCGGTTAATTTTTGTATTTTTAGTGGAGACCGTGTTTCATCATTCACCGCTGGTAAAACCATTCAGAAAGCATGGTGGTAGAGAGAAGGCTGACACCTGGTGGCCGTAGGTAAACGTACCACGGGGGTCTGATGACCAGAGATGCAGGGCTGACGGTTTTCCTGAGGGTAAAAGAATAAGCAATGGGTGGAGGGGCGTGCACTGAAAATCACTTCTAGAGAAAGCCCCTGAAAATGTGAGAAAACACACCAGAGACTACTTACCAGCTATATGAATTGCTGGAATCACAGGCTACTGCTGAGCTGCCTGAAAAGGAAAGGAAAACAAACAAGTCTGATCATCTTTTTCAGCCACCTCATAATAATTGTCAGAAAAAAATTTTTTTTTATTATGTATATTCAGGGAGTACAAGTTGAATTTTGCTACATTGATACATTGCATGGTGGTGAAATCAGGGCCTTCAATCCATCCTGGTAAAAGTTAGTCTTAGAAAACAGTTATGCCATGGAAAATTCTGAATATACAAATTCATCAAATTAATTCCATAAAGAATTTATTAATAAAGCCAGAAAAATTAGAATACCTTAGAGAACTCTCTATATTTTATAAACCATTCTTCACAGACACACACATTTAAAAACAAAACACTGTCTCTAAAATTCCCAAATTTCTCATCAACTATTGGTTTTAAGCTACCGTTTTTTCTAACCACAATCTGATTTAACAATGACTAGCACTCACATATTTCTAACTTTCAAATTAAGGATTTTCCCATGCAGGCTGATATTTGTATTTGTGATTCTATAGACGTTGTGTATGCTGTGTTCTTTTCCTTTTTTGCATCAGTGATTACCTTCTCCACTCTAACATGTAGAACATTAATACAGTATTATTTTGTGTGACAATTTTCTTAGAAAACCTAGAATGCCTTGACACTTTGCATACATTTCTTACTTGACATGCACACATTTGGCATCTGAAACATTTTATTTCTGAGTAATTGCTTCAGGTATAGAAGAGACCGATGTGGCGGATTTAGAGTTGATACTTCCATAGTTTTTAATTCTTGACTGGATGAATTTGTATATTAAGAAGTTTTTCATGGCATAATTTTCTTTCTAAAACTAATTTTATCCAGGATTGATTGAAGGCCCTGATTTTACCACAATGCAATGTATCAATGCAACAAAATTGTAGTTTTACCTCATGAATGTGTATAATTTTTTAAAAAACTATTTTCAGCCAATTATTACTTACTAGATATTAGGCTCTGTTCTGATTCTTAATTTACTTCCTCCGAAGTATCTTATGAGATAGGTGGGAGCTATTGCTGCTATTCTGCTATCCTTATGTTGCTGTTATGAAACCAAGGCACAGGGAGGTTAGTTAACTTGGTGAAGAAAATGATTGTCCTAGATTTGTATTCCAGCCATTGTTGAACTACCACCACATAACCTTCTGTCTGAGCCAAGGAAACATATGGTATGGCAGTTGTTACCATCTTTTTGGGAAAAACAGCACTCCTAATGTTTATTGCAGGGGAAAAGGAATCTCAGAATTTGCCTGATCCCTATAACTTTTTTCCTGAATATTTTGAAACATCTTTCAGGTGTCTTATAAAATTTAAGGATATTTTGTTCTGTTCATACAGAATTTTTTCTTTCTTCTTAAGACAGTGTCTTACGCTGTTACTCAGGCTGGAGTGCAATGGTGTGATCTCCACTCACTGAAACCTCCACCTCCCGGGTTCAAGCGATTTTCCTGCCTCAGCATCCCAAGTAGCTGAGACTAAAGATGAATGTCACCATGCCCAGCTAATTTTTTTGTATTTTTAGTAGAGACTGAGTTTTGCCATGTTGTCCAGGCTGGTCTTGAACTCCTGACCTCAAATGCTCCGCCCTCTTCTGCCTCCCAAAGTGTTGGGATCACAGGTGTGAGCCACTGCACCTGGCCAAATTTCTAACTTGTTTTTTTATTGTCAAACCGGTCTCCCTCTGACACCCAGGCTGGTGTGCAGTAGCATGCTTATGGCTCATTGCAGTCTCGAACTTCTGAGCTCAAATTATCCTCCCACCTCAGCCTCCCGAGTAGCTGGGACCACCAAACTTGGCTCATTTTTTCTATTACTTGCTGAAACGGGTTCTTGCTATGTTGCCCAGGCTGGTCTTGAACTCCGGAGCTCAGGCAATCCACCTGCCTCAACCTCTGAAAGGATTATCAGGCGTGAGCCATGGTGCCTGGCCAAATTTCTAACTTTTGATTTGACATATTCATTTATTCTCTTTATCATTCAGAGAGAATTTTTGGAATGGGTAGCTGTGAAGCATCATCACCAAGTTATTTTAGCCACCAGCTTTACATACAAAGTGTTTTCTTAAAAATCAAATTCTGGATTTTGGTCTGAAGATTCTAAAAAGAATTTTGAAGCCTTTAATTCATTATTTGTGGGCAGGGGAATAAGTACCAATAATTGCATAACTTCCAGTGGAAGTCACGTTAGGTCACTTTAGTCTATTAATTATCCTTGATTTATTCCTTAAACTGAGTCACAATAACGGCTCTTTCATAACACAGTGAATAACCAATTTCACCACTGCCCAAGAGTTTTACTGTGTATATGAGAGCATCTGTTATAAGTATGGGTGTAATGTTACAGGTTTTTCTTTGTGTAAGTTTGGATTCACAATTTAATAATTACAATAAATGTGAAATACTTTGTGCTTTTTGTGTGCTATTAAGAAAGGATTGAATTGTACAAATGTCCAATGTGAAAAGAACCAAAAAAAGTAAAAAAAGAATAAAAAAAAAAAAGAAAGTATTGAAGGGAATTTTGAAAATCAAATTTAATTACTCTCAATTTTGTAAAATTTTTCGAACAAATGTTTAAGAGAGGATACTGTTAGAAATTCTCTTTCCAGCCAGACCTGGTGGCTCATGCCAATATCGTAGCATTTTGGGAGGACAAGGTGGGTAGATTGCTTAAGCCCAGGAGTTTAAGACCAGTCTGGACAACAGAGGGAAGCCTCATCTCTACAAAATATACAAAATTAGTTAGGTGTGGTTGTGTGCACCTGTAGTCCAAGCTACTTAGGAGGCTTACGTGAGAGGATCACTTGAGTCTGGGAAGTGGAGGCTACCATGAGCCGTCATGGTGCTACTGCACTTCAGCCTGGGCCAAAAAAAAAAAAAGGAACCTGAAAGAGAAGAAGGCTGGGCTTGGTGGCTCACGCCCATAATCCCGGCACTTTGGGAGGCTGAGTCGACGATTCACTTGAGGTCGGGAGTTCGAGACCAGCCTGGTCAATGTGAAACCTCATCTCTACTAAAAATACAAAAATTAGCTGGGTGTGGTGGTAGGTGCCTGTAGTCCCAGCTACTCAGGAGGCTGAGGCAGGAGAATTGCTTGAACAGGGGAGGTGGAGGTTGCAGTGAGCTGAGATCGCAACACTGCCCTCCAGCCTGGGCGACAGAGCCACACTCCATCTCAAAAAAAAAAAAAAAAAAAAAAAGGGAATTTCCTGTCCAAATAACTTTATTTTTAATCAATCAAAGTGCATTAACACTGTTTATGGGAGACTGTCCACACAAGTACAGCAAGCCTACGAAGCACAAGTTAAGAGACCTTTTAGAAAAAGAATTTAAACTGAAAAGCAAAAGCAGAGATATTTTCCTAGAAGAGTAAGGAGTGGAGGTAAGGAAAACCAGTAGAGACATAGGTTATGCTACAGAACCAAAGATGTGCCAATGGCATTGATAGTTTAATACAGAAAAAATTGAATCAGAAAATGGGTATGTATACATAGGTTAGGTTTCTGAAAAGAGAAGCAGTGAAGCCTTAGATGGGAGTAAGACAAATCAGCCACTGGCAAGAGGAGCATTTTGCCCAAGACCAGGGGTGATGTCCCCAAGTGTCTGGAAATAACTGTTGTGATGTTGTAAAGCCCCCATAGTCTAAGTTGGGTGAGACTATACTTATACATTTTCTCACCTGTAAGACAGCTCAAAAGTATTTCTACTCTGGGATTTCCTTACGTTTTACTAAAGCGCAATTATATACTTAAAATTGATGGTGTATGCTGGATTGCTTGTCATTCTCAACTCTGGCCAAGTATCAGAATTATTTATTGAATATATAGGTGCCATATATGGGTGCATACACGCACACACACATACACACACACACCCCATATTCCATTCCTCAACTTGGATACTCTGACAGAGTTAGTGGAGGATACTTCTGGCCAATTTATATTTTCATAAGACCTCTGGTCATTTTTTCTTAAGCACAGATGAAATATTGCTATGTGGCCCAAAATGGTCTGGAACTTCTGAGCTCAAGTAATTCTCCCAATTCACCCTCCAAAGTGCTGGGATTACAGGTGTGAGCCACTGCATCAGAGCAAGACCTCTGATGAATATCCTAGGTTTATTTGTTCAAAAGTTTCACATGTCCTCTTAACCACAAGTTGTTGGCAGAGTTTTGATCTGAAGGACTTGGTTCTCATGTTGAATGAATGAGGTTCACCTGATGGGTGACAGGAAGGTGAAATGGAAAGTGAACAAGAAGCCATACAGATTCGGCAGGTGAGCCTCCCCCCTCTCCCAAACCATAAGATTGAGTATGCCTGAATTCTTCCCAGGGTGGAGGAATCCATTTTAGGGGTGTGTGTGTGTGTAGATCCTTTAAATATTTCTGTTTTGACATTCATTGTTTTTGAGTCACTGTCATTGAAAAAATTTTAGAAAGGAGATATTAGTAGAAAATAGAAAGTAAATATCAAAATAAAAATGGGGTTTCATAAATGATATAATAGGCAAAATAAAAGAAAGGCATCCTAGACCTCTGGTTTAAATGAAGATGGCGCTTGGTGAGGTGTGTTCCAGGGGAGTTCACATGATGTATGTTTTCAAAGATTTACCATATTGAATATGCTGCTATATTTTTTATTTTCATGAATTAAAAGGCATGTTGAGATTTCAGAGTTTTACTTATGATCTCAGACTCTGCACTTTTTCTCTGTAATGTTTGACATGTCTTCCTAGCTAAGCCTCCACTTATAAGGTGTGCGTTGCCACATGATAGTGGCAGTGAAAAAAACATACGAACTCAATTTGGGGGCAGAAGAATGTAATCAATTATGTCAGAAGTGGTACAAACCATATGACATTTAGAGCATTCTGGCCTTTCCTGAGTCTTTTTTCTTCATTCCTGCATTTCTTATCTTCATGTGAGCAAGTCTGAGGTCACTATATATTGCCTCTCACAGGCCACAGTCTTATTCTAAATATTCACAATAGATATTTACTTATTAAACAGGGTGGTGGGTGGGGGTAAGTTTTTATTTTTTTAAAAAAAGTGATTTTTATGGGCATGTTCAACAGCTGCAGAAGGAAACTAAGAAGAAAATTTTGACATGAGAGATCTCCTCAGACCACATTCAGACCCAATTCTGCTATTCTATTTATTTATTTTTAAAGAAGATTAGCCTTATTTTAACACCAATAATGTTATCACAAAACCTCCCAGGGGAAGACCCTGTAGACTTTGTAATGATCTTAGTCAAGTATTAGTCCTACACTTCAGTTAATCCCCAACCATACAAAGCGTATGTTCTTTTCTCTGAAGCTGGAGCAACTTGAAAGGGGATTAATAATGGAGGGAAGGGAAGAGTGCAATTGCAGGCATAGCAGACAGGCACAGCAGGCCAGGAAGAGTGTCCAGAGAAAACATTATCCAGACTTATGTTTGTGTTCCCTGCCTCTCTCACAGACTTTTGCTGAAAAATGAGCCATTCAATAAATATTTGAATCTAGATAGGGAAGGTGAAGAGGAGAAAGTCTGCACTTACCAGGTTTTAATTTGCAATTATTTTGGCTACATTTTTGCCCTCCCAAACCTCGGGTCTTTAGGAGCGAAACTTCGTAACGAAACTTATACTTTGTTCAGCACAGAGGCGGCCATCAAAATGCCACCGTTTAAAGAAAAATATTAAAATAATTGAGAGGGTAAGTCCCTTGACCTACAAATCTGACCTCCTTTAAACATTACTTGTACTTTCCCCAATAAACTATTCCCTAATTTATTAGTTACTACGTGGAAATAAAAATAAACGTGGAATGGAGCTCTGTTTAGCGTCATTAGGCTGACAGGAATACAGTGCATTCCACTTGTAGACACCCTTCCCCTCCCACGAAGAGCGAGGTCTCACTGGCCAGTCAAAACAATGAACTCGTAATGAAACAGTTTTTCTTGCTCCACCCACTCTGTAACCTAATTTGAAAAAAATCTGCGCCAACTCATGTTGTTTTCAATCAGGTCCGCCACGTTCATATTTAAGGGACTGGGTCAGTTCAGGTTTTCCATTGCGGTAGGAATCATGTCTGGTCGCGGCAAAGGCGGTAAAGGTTTGGGGAAGGGTGGCGCTAAGCGCCATCGTAAGGTCCTCCGGGACAACATCCAGGGCATTACAAAGCCGGCTATTCGCCGTTTGGCGCGGCGCGGTGGCGTCAAGCGCATTTCTGGTCTCATCTATGAGGAGACTCGAGGTGTGCTTAAGGTTTTCTTGGAAAACGTTATTCGAGATGCTGTCACTTACACGGAGCACGCGAAACGCAAGACTGTCACTGCCATGGATGTTGTGTATGCTCTAAAGCGTCAGGGGCGCACTCTGTATGGTTTCGGCGGCTGAAACGTTCTCGAGGAAACTTTAAACAAAGGTCCCTTTTCAGGGCCGCCCACAAAGTCACTTAAAAGAGCTGAAATACGTTACAAAAATGTGTAAGTCTGGATAGCAGAGTTCACTGCGCCAGCCTGCATAAGACTGCTGACGGGCATATTAGGTTTCATTTGGTATTGTCTGTTTACTTGACTGCACATTTTCACAAGTACTTTTTAAGCAGAAAAAAGGTCTAGACAGGTAATCTCTACTACGAGTAATTGGCTCCACTAAAGAATTTTTTCGTGTGCTGTGTCTCACCTCTGTAATCGCAGCACGTAGAGACGCCAATTCGGGTGGATCACTTGGTCAGGAATTAGACCAGTCTGGCCAACTTGGTGAAACCCCATCTCTACCAAAAACAGAAAAATAAGCTGGGCGTGGTGGCTTGGGTCTGTAATCCCAGCTACTCGAGAGTCAGGCAGAAGAATCCCTTGAAGCCAGAAGGAAGAGGTTGCAATGAGCCCGAGATCGCAGCCACTACGCTCCAGCCTGGGCGATAGAGACTGCCTCTAAAAAGGCATTCATTTGAAAGCATTCTAAGAATGATACTTTGGACTTAACCTGGTGACTGGAGGCATGTGTTGAACAAAGGTTAACACCCCTTGGCTCATGCAGCACACAGCTATGTAAATAAAGCATCTTTAGGGACAAGCTCTCATTTGCAGGAGGATTGGGTTCTATGGCCACTGTCCTGTTGGCCAAAACTAAGTGGTGTAATAGCCCAGAACTGGAGGAAGAACCATAGCTGGTTAACTGTTTTTAACCTTATGTATGCCAGGCATTGGAAGGCCAGAGGAGCAAAGGTGCAGGAAGTCATCCAGAGGGATTCCCATATTGCTGAGAGACTGGCCAACTGCAGGGAGAGGCTAGTTGTTAATCCTCACTGTCTGTGATGGGGAACCTAGGGACAGTCCACCGCTGGCCACGGCATTTACACAAAAGAGCTCTACTATGTCAGGCAAGTGAGCTAAGATACTTTAGCTCTGACCAAGAGAGAGAACAATTTTGTGGTTTAGGAAGGTTGAATTCAGATCCTAACTGGGCAGCCTCCAACATTTCCATGAAGCATTGGATTCTTAAAATTTTCCAGACTGCACAATGCTCTGGCAGTCTAATGAAACCTACAGACTCTTCACAAAGAAAATACTGAAAGTAATTCATAGGGTTACAATTGTTTCGCCAAGAATATTAAAATAATGATCACACCACTTGACAGTAATGTGTTTTTGTTGATACATATCAAATATCTAATAACAGTAGTACTTCTGAATCCATATTCTGGGAGAACTTGATTCTTATTTATTGATCCCTTGAAGTCGGTGGACACCATATTAAGAACCAATAGTTACAGTGACACCCTCTGGAAAGACTAGAATGAAGTACTTGTGTAAAACAAAACACAAAACAAAAAAAACAAACAAAAAAATGTGTATCAATGTTTGGATACCGAATTGCTCTCCACTCCCTTCCTCAACAAACAATGGCAATTTCAGAACTTAGATGCTCTTACATGTAAAAGCCTACTCCAGTGCACCATCAACCTTTTCAGGATTGGACATCAGACTTCAATTTCTGGACCTTTAGGTATACACCACGTCTCTGACAAGAAGCCCTTTTCTTTACCTTTTTAAGTTTTGGACAAGGTCTCATTTGCTGTCACCCAGGCTGGAGTTCAGTAGCACGATCATGGCTCACTGTATCCTCAAATTCCTGGGCTCAACTGATTTTGCCTTAGCCTCTGCAGTTGCAGGGTCTAAAGGAGCAGGCAAAGCATGCTCAGCTAATTTACTCTTGTAAAATCGGCAGTCTCCAACCTTTTTGGTACCAGGAACTGCTTTTGTCTAGGTCAATTATACCACAGACCAGAAAGTGCAGGGGCTGGGGGCGGTGATTTCACGGACTAAAACTGTTCCACCTCAGATCAGGCATTAGATTGTCACAAGGAACCTGCAACCTGGATCCCTTGCATATGCCATTCACAATAGTTTGCGCTTAGAATCTAAACGCTGCCGCTACCCTGACAGGTGGCAGAGCTCAGGGTAATGCTCGTTCACACCTCACCTCCTGCTGTGTGGCCCGATTCGTCACGAGCCACGGACAGGGACCGGTACTGGTCCGTGGCGCGGGGCATGGGGACCCCTGGCATGGATGGTCTGTGTTGCCCAGGCTGATCTCGAAGCCTGGCCTAGCCCAATTCTCCCACCTCAAGACTTTAAATCTCAGTCCATCACAACTTAAAACCTATAGCTTACTGTCAGAAACTTGTGTTACGCCATCTTAAAATAATCGTGGGTGGCTCTTAAAAGAGCCTTTGGGTTCTTTCTCACTCGGCTTCCTGGAAAGCTCTTTACTTCTTAGATGTGGCCTTTCTAACCTTAGTTTCATGTTGTGAGGTCAATTTTGCCTTTCCAGCCCTTGCCTTCACGGGGTTCTTCGGCTGTTGCTTACCCTTGGCTCCTTTAGGCTTTCTCCCGTTTCTAACAGCCTTTTTAGGAGCTGTCGCCCTCGGCTTCTTGGCTCTTTTATTGGTTTTAGCAGTTTTTGGGGACTTGGAGTCCCTGGATAAAACCAGCTTCCTGGTCTTGGCAGAAGCAGACTTCTTGGCCTTACTCCTGGTAGATTTAGGAGCGACCTTCTGACTGAGCTTAAAGGAACCAGAGGCACCAGTACCCCTGGTTTGCACCAGGATTCCCTTGTTCACTAGGCTTTTGAGGGACAGTTTAATGCGGCTGTTATTTTTGTCCACGTCGTAGCCAGCAGCGGCCAGTGACTTCTTGAGCGCAGCCAGTGACATACCTACTCTTTCCTGTGACATTGAAAGGGCCTCGGTGATCAACTTAGACACAGAGAGGTTGGGAGCTTTACGACTTGCAACTGTTAAGGCAGCAGACTTCTCCCTCGCTTCTTAGCTAGAGACCTCTCCATAGTGGCTGGAACAGAACCGGCAGGAGCTGCAGGAACGGTTTCAGACATAACAGCACAAAAAGCAGTAAGTAGTAACTAGCGAAGAGCGTAAAACACTAAGGGGCCTCCGAGCCTTATATAGGGCAGGGCGCGCTGTGATTGGTGCATCGCCTAGGCACCGCCCCCGCCCCTCAGAGGAGGAGCATTTGTGTTTGTTTTACTCAGAGAAGTTGACTATAACAAAACCCCTCTGTACACAATCTCCCAGAGTCTCGTGCTAAATGATCTGGGGAAAATCATATTTCACAGCACTTTTCGCTTTTTAATGAAAAATGACCCTGGTTGCCAAAACTATTTGAGAAAGTCCTTGATTTTCAGTCAAATTTAAGGAGATGAACAAAACTTCCCCCTTTCCTTGTAAATTCATAAGTAATTTTTGGCAGAAGACTTATTTTATTTCTTCAGAGTAGTCTTCCAAATGCATAGCTTCAAATCGATAGAGGAAATACATTATTCACGCCATGATTTTTATTTAAAATTATTTATATATGTGAAGGAAGTGACACAGACCTCTTAGCTGTCTCACTGCGGAGTCAGAAGGTGAGTATAAGAATTGTCAAAGACTGAAGAGGATGTCTTTATTTAGGCAAGTGCAATCTAATAAACCATAATCCACAGGAACATGGGTTGTCTGTGATTAAAGATGCTCCCAAGTCCCTGTAGCTTTAGAGAAGGCTCTCAAGGATGGGGTTATATCAAGATCTCACACATTAAGTCAGATTGGCCAAAATCCAGCCATTCTCATGACTGATGTCCTCCACTGAGGTTTGCTTCTGGTTTCATTAATTCAACTCCCCTCCATCTCTCTGCCGTTCGTACCTCCCTAGATAAACAGACACAGCCCCTCCCCCAAATTAACTACAAAACGTTAACAATAAAAAATTAGCTGGGTGTGGTGGCACGTAGCTGTGGTCCCATCTACCTCAAAATGTGAGGTAGAGAGGCGAGGGCAGTGTCTCTCGCCTGTAATCCCAGCACTTTGTGAGGCCGAGAAGAGCGGATCATGACGTCAAGTGATTGAGCCCATCCTGGCCAACATGGTGAAACCCTGCCTCTACTAAAAATACAAATACTACCTGGGTGTGGTGGCATGTGCCTGTAGTCCCAGCTACTCTGGAGGCTAAGGCAAGAGAATCACTTAAACCCAGGAGGCTGAGGTTGCAGTGAGCAGATATCAGGCCACTGCACTCCAGCCTGGCAACAAAGCAAGACTCTGTCTCAAAAGAAACAAAACAAAACAAAAAAAACCTGATGTAGGAACCCTAGACTCAAGAACGGACTGGAAACTGCAGACCTCATGTCTAACAGGACTGGGCTGGTTTACTTGGCAGTGGTTCATGCCTGTAATCCCAGCACTTTAAAAAGCTGAGGTGGGAGGACTGCGGGAGGCTAGGAGTTCGAGACTAGGCTGGCCTGGTATCAAAAAATAAATAAGCTGGGTATAGTGTCGTGCCATATACCTACAGTCGCAGCTAATGAGTAGACTGAAGAGAATCACTTAGAGCCCACAAGTTTGAGGTTGCAGCTATTGCATTCTAGCTTGGGCAACAAGTGAGGCCCCATCTATGAATTATTTATTTAATTAATTAACTCAGCTGGCAGATTTGGCTGCAGAGCTGTGGGAAAACGCTTATTGGAATAATGTCCAGTATGCTTCCCTGAGCTTCTCCTGGAACTGGTCTTCCTCAGAGGTCTGGAGATAAGAGCTTGCTCTCAAAGCCCAAGGCCTTTCTGTGATGCTGAGGGAGTTTAGTGTGCCCATAGCACAGGGTCTCAACAGGGAAAACTCTATAAGGGCCGTTTCGTGAAGATCCCCAAATACTAGTGTGAGACATTTGGTAGACATTGCAAGTGTTTTTTTTGTTTGTTTGTTTTTTGAGATGGAGTTTTACTCTTATTGTCCAGGCTGGAGTGCAATGGTGCAATCTTGGCTCAGTGCAACCTCCACCTCCCAGATTCAGGTGATTCTCCTGCCTCAGCCTCCCAAGTAGCTGGGATTATAGGTGCCCACCACCACACCTGGCTAATTTTTTCTGTACTTTTAGTAGAGATGGGGTTTCATCGTGTTGGCCAGGCTGGTCTCAAACTCGCCACCTCGGGTGATCCACCCACCTCTGCCTCCAAGGTGCTGAGATTACAGGTGAGAGCCCCCATGCCCGGCCACCATTGGAAATGTTTAAGCAAATGGCTTGTTGTATTGTTGTAGTTGTCTTGGATTTAGATTTATTGCAGAAACAATCACTATTGAGAAGGACCCACAGTCAGAGGTTGGGAGTCTGTTGCAGTAGTCTCAGAAGAATGGCAAAGATCTTGCCTAAACAGACAGTGTGTTAAAGGAGAGTCTACATTTGAAATATTTCGAAGCAAAAGCCAAAAGATAAGACTGCAAACTTCTAATTGCAAAGTGACATAGAAAAATTTCTCTCTCTCTCTCTGTTATACCCATACACACACACACATGCACAAACACCTGAAACAAAAAATTCAAAAAACAGACCGGGTAAGGTGGCTCAAGCCTATAACCCCAGCAATTTGGAAGGTTGAGGCTAGTGAATCACTAGAGCCCTGGAGTTCAAGGCCAGCCTAGGCAACATAGCAAAACCTGGTCTCTGCAAAGAATTTAAAAAATTACCTGGGTATGATGACATGTACCTGTGGTCTCACCTACGCAAAAGGCTGAGGTAGGAGAATCACTTGGGCCCAGGAGATTAAGGCTGCAGTGAACTATGATTGTGCCACTGCACTTCAGCCTGGGCAACAGAGTGAGACCCTGTCTCAAAAAAAAAAAAAAAAAAACAATAGAATTGTCAAAAGACTGCAGAGGATGTCTTTATTTAGACAAGTGCCTACATTAAAAATATATATATATTCTTATTTCATTTATTTTCAGAAAACAGTACTATCCTAGCGCCAGCACTTCAACGTATTCTATTGTAAGCTAGTTCATTTCTAAAAGAACACTGGGTTGGAAATCATGAGTTTGATTTCACCACTCACTACAGTACTGTGTCACTCAGTTTGGAAAATATTTTTCTTCAAAGAGATTACAGGTGAATCTTTCTGAGCACCTGTACGTTTGATAATTTCTGAGTGTTTGTACTATTAAATGTTAGTGACTAGGGGTCAGATTGTGGATCAGGTTGATCCTAACATTTACAAGTTGACAGATTCCATAGCTTTAAAACCAACACAGGATTAGAGAATTTAGAAAATTGTTAGATTCCATAATTTAAGACCCAGAAAAAAAGATGCATATTTTGAATTTGATAGCTTACAAGGTTCCATAAAAACAACTAATTATTTATTACAGGGTCATGGCTAATAAAAAAAAATGGGAAAAATCACCCTCACTAGTAAAGTCATTAAAATAAGGAAATGTAATTTTAAACTTTTTTAGGGAGGCCTATTAGGTTAACCATGCTTTTAAAAATTTATTGTAAATATGAGTGCTATAAAACAGGAATTCCGTATCATGTTGGGAATATAAATTGGCATGATCCTGAATGGCAAGTTGGCGATGTATACATGAAGGACCTCAGAAAATGTTTTTCACTTTTGATTTAGTATTTACACTTAATGAAGTCCATCCTTAGTAAATAATATTTGAACAAAGATTTATGTACAAAGGTGTGTGAGCTGTATAATCTATAATGTATAGAAATGGTAATTAATTGTAATAGTCAATAATGAAGAACTAATTACGTATCAATATATCCATAAATTATACATCCATAAAATTTGTTTATAAGCATATTTATTATCTAAACATATACATATCATGACACCTAAAATTTATTTTACATATATGATGATATATGTATATATGAATATGAATATATATGACATGCATAAAAAAAGGAGACACTAGGAGTTATTTTAATTTTGTCTTTATGCTTTTCGTTTCATAAATTTCCATGAAGAACAGTTTAATAGTTTTATACCCAGAAAAAAACAAGCTAATTTTTCTTTGCCAGGTGTTCATTGGTCCTTCCTTGGTTGTTCAAAATACCTCTGTTTATATTCTTCTAGGATCACTCATTTTCATACATTTATTTGCAAGATGAAATAGTTTCCAGCATGATGAGTGTTGGCAGTGATATTTCTAAAGGCTCTTGTCTCCTTCTAGAGAAAAGAGAGAGAGTGATTGATTCACTTCCGTAGTTTATCAGATACGAAATACTGTATTTGACTCTGAGAACGATAATGATGATAGCTAAAGTTCACTGGGTGTTTGCTCTGTTTCAGGTAGTATTTTGAGAACTTTACATAATAGACACCAATGCATTTAGTTGTTACAACAACCTTATAAGTTATCTACTGTCATTCTCCCTGCGTTACAGATGAAGAAATTAAGGCACAGAGGGGTTGAGTTTCCCAGGTAGCGCAGCTGTTGCATAGTGAAGCCTGTGCAGTAAACCCGCACTCTCTAGCCCTGGAATCTTTGTATACTCTTAAAGGATGAATGTAACCTAGTCAGTGTTCTAGAAGTTCCATTTGATCTAACCTTAAAGGATAACAATTTTTCTGGTGAGGAAAAATAATTAGTGTTTTTCATAAAGAAGACATAGCGACAAAGGCCAGGCAGTGAGGACCTTCTAAGATGGGAACATCTGCTTGATCATGAGCCCCGTTGAACTGCCAGTGAGGGATATGGAAGGTCCTTGAATGACAGGTTGAAGAATTCATGGTGGCAATTCCCACATGGGTAGTTGTAAACACTTTCTAGAAGCCTCCCTCCTCTCACAGGCTTATCCCTCTGGACTGCTGGTAGAGAACATCACCCATCTCCCTACCTCCACATTCCTTCAAAATAAATGAAGTCAAATGAAATGTATCTAATAGAAAAGTGCCCAAATAAATGCTTGGGTCAATTTCTTGGGAGTATTATTAAATGCGTTTTCCTCTTCCTCTTGACAAATAAACAAAAGCAAAACTTATTTTATGCTTTTCCCATGTGTAAATCCAGTGCAGAAAAATTAACTCAGGGTTTGCTTAATAGGGAATCCCGTTTAATACCTGTGGACTGATACATTTGTCTGGCAGAGAGATATGGGTTTCTGTGACAGATGTTCACACATTTCACTAGTTCAAGGGTTTGCAATTGTGACTCACACTTGACACATATAACATAGGGCCATCGTTTCACTTAACGAACACAGGCTTTGGTACATCTTTTGCACAAGAGTAGTCAGAGTCACATTTGGGTAGGTTTTAAGAAAGATCTGCTATCCCAGAAACCCAGAGGGAAAAAAAAAGAAAGATCTGATTAGAAGCATTGCCTGACGGTAGCTGGGTGGGCACAGCAGAGGCAGTACTTGGCAGTCCTCTCTGTTTAGCTGATGAGGGGAATGTTCTCCCCCCACAAATCTTTGGCCTTCCTGCTGACGAGGTATGACCTCTGATGTTCGAACAGTGCATTTAGTAGTTTCACTGTTGGTTCAAATGTAGCAGTCTTCATAATCACAGTGCTTTTTGTTCTCTCAAACACTGTTGAAGAGGCACCAAATTTAAGGACTGTGCTGGAAGAAACCACAGCTCTCCTTCCATGTGCCCATGCTCACCTTGCACCATCACAGCACATACCCTTGATGAAGGCAGTGACAATGGTACTAAAGAAAGAGGGACAAGTACTCAGAATAATTCAAAGGTAGAATCCATAGGGCTTTCATTTCTCTTCTTCACTACTGGTTCAACTAGCATTTTATTGTTTGAGGATTAACAAAGTTAATAAAGTGCTTAGAACAGTGCCTGGCACATACTAAGTACAAGCTACTACTGTTGGTTTTTTTTTTTTTTTTTAAGACAAAGTCGCTCTGTTGCCCAGGCTGGAGTGGAATGGCACGATGTTGGCTCACTGCAACCTCTGCCTCCTGGGTTCAAGTGATTCTCCTGCCTCAGCCTCCCCAGTAGCTGGAATTAGAGGCACACACTACCAAGCCTGGCTAATTTTTTTGTATTGTTAGTAGAAACAGGGTTTCACCATGGTGGCCAGGCTGGTCTCGAACTTCTGACCTCTGGTGATCCACCCACCTCTGCCTCCCAAAGGGCTGAGATTACTTGGGTGAGCCACTGGGCCTGGCCCAACTTAGTATTTACCTAATGTTGATATGAATATTATCATGTCTCCTCCCACATCTGATCTCCCTTTCCTGCTCTACCTTTTTCCTTTCACTAGCACTCATCCCTTTCTCACATTCCATATAATTACTTATAACAACTATTGGTTGCTGTCTGTCTGCTTCAGCTGAGGTATAGGCTTCGTGAGAGTAGAGGCTTTGTCTTTTTCCAAAGAGACAGGCACTGAACATGGTCCTTGAGCAGCTGGAGGAACAAGAGCCAGAGGTTGGTTGTCTTCAGGGGCAGAGGAGAAAGGGAAGAAACCCCTTTTTAGATGATCCCAAGACTCTGTCCTCACTGTCTCTGTGCTAGATGTCATCACTGGCCAATGAGAAGACATGTGAGGCCTTTTAAAAGAAGGCACAGACGGGTAAGAAGAAGAGAGAAAGGGAAAGTATAGGAGGGGAAGGACAAAAAGCTGGACATGAAGAATCTGTTTGCCCTTCATCCATCAAACCTTGTTTTTTTTCCGCCTGTGCACACAGCCAGTCTGCACTTTCCTGTTTCCCCGTCAGGTAGGTGGGGCTGAGACAGAATACTGGCAAAAAGGTGGGCAGAAGTGATGTGTGCTACTTCCAGGCTTTACTCATAAAAATCTCTCTCACAGAGGCATTTTATTTCTTCCTTAGTCTGCTGGGCTACCGCTGAGCCTTCAGCAGAGATCTGTGAGACCCAAGGATGCCAATGCTCAAAGATGGAAGGAGGCTTTGTTCCTTGAAAGACTGTGGAACCGAACATTACGTAACGGAGTAATAAACTTCCACTGTGTTCAGACCTAACTTTGGGAGTTTATTTAATGTAATAGCAAGTATCACTCTTACCTTGTGGTTTGTATGTTTTCTTTGGTGGCAGCTGTTTTCAGGGGGGATTTTTATTTTATTTTATTTTTATTTTTTAAGAGACAGGGTCTCCCTATGTTGCCCATGCTGATTTGAAAATCCTGGGCTCAAGGGATCCTCATACCTCACCCTTCTAAATTGCTGCAACTACAGGCACATGCCACTGTGCTCAGCTTATCTTGTTTTGATCTGAGATTAAGCTACGGAAGCAAACTCAACATTGCCATCAAAGCAGCACAGATCCCCACCAGCCCATCCTGCCCAGGCCTTAATCCCAGATCTGGTCTCCTATAACAAATATTATCCCCCAGCAAACCTTTAGCACCTCAAAGGCTTTGATACACTAGCATGCTCCCTTGACCCCTTGGATACTGGGGTTCATGTTTCGCATTTCATTCACTGAATCATCATTGTGATTCTCCAACCCCTACATTGCCCTCATCTTCGTAACCCTGCGCTTAGTTTTTTTTCCTCCGTGACACTTACCTGGTAACAGACCAAATATTTTACTTATTATATTTTTTACTTGCTCTCCTAAAGTCCTAGCTTTCTGAGGGTACTTATTTTGTTATTTTGTTCACTGATGTGTGCATATATGTGAAACAGTCCTTGATACAAAGTATTCAAAAAATTTATTAAATGGATTGATAAATTCAATCATTTCTGTGCACTTCCTGTGTGCCAGGCTCAGTTCTAGCTCCTAGAGATATTGTAGTGACCAAACTACAGCTAAGAGCCTATTGACGGTGACAACTAGGCAAGGGATGCAATTAAGTGCAAACTGTGCAACCGTTGGTTACACAGGGCAGTTGAAATGGATGGTCAGAGATGCCTCCGGGAGAAGGCATATGCCCAAGCAGACGCCTGCAGAATGAGTAGCAGTTTGCCAGACAGAAAGGCGGAGGAAAAATCAAAAAAAGGACATCCAACATGTGTGGAGGGCAGAAAACCAGAAAACGCAGGGTATGTGCATATCTGGGCAGGGGCAGAGCCTATCAGGCCATGATTCAGGTGTTTAGAGTATCCTAAAGGTAAGACTCATCTCTTTCAGGCCCATGTAGACCACTCACGATGCCACAGCTAACATGCCAGCAGGATGGAGGCTCCTTCCCCTCATTTCCAGCTGATTAAAATTCCGAATCCACTCAAGCCTTATATATGGGCCAAGGTCAGTCTCTGATTTTTAGAGCCTGGAACTCTGAGCACTCTCTCGAAACCCTCCAAAATGCCCTTAACTTTGCTGCCTGCTGAGCATCTTTGACCCACTCTTGCGGCTAGCAGTTTTCCTTCCATTCAAGATCTCAGAATCTGTATTGTTTCTGTAGATTTTTTTTTCCCTTTTTTTTTTGTCCCCATGCCCCATGTTTCTGTAGAATTCTTAAATATGCAATTTTATATTTTAATTTCTAAAAATGTTTATTTCATTGTGCTGAAGCCCAAATGTGTATGTTTTAAAATCTAGTGCCCAAGGTTCATTACCCCAATTGTTTCAGCAAGTCCAAGAACAAAAGGGGCACATTGTAATTTTCAGTATGTTTGGTTCTATCCTATAGCTGAGTTTGTGCCAATAATACTAGAGAAAAAAGTGAAAAGAAAACTAAGGACAAGAAAATAAAGGAAGGGAGAACAGGGGGAGAGGAGGGAGAAAACTGAGAACAAAAGTTTATCCCTATTTCTCTTGGATCCAATTCTTTTACCATTTGAAAATTTGATACGGTCAGAGAATAAACCTATGATTTTCAGTGATAAGGACAACATTTTACCACAGGGTAGCCTCCTCTACATAGGTCTATTTCCTCAAAGAAGGAGACAAGCCCCATCATTTCTGCCCTTTTACCATTCTGAGCCAGGAGCAAAGAGATCTAATATCAAGGCATGAGCAACTGTAGAAACATGAGACTAGATGTCTCCATTAATTATTGTACAATTTTCACATTGGATGATAAGCATACATGAATCTTTAAATCAGCAAGTCAAAGTCCCATTATTATTACATATTTTTTGTTTCTCAGAACTGAGGTGGGGCTGAGTACAGTGACTCAGGCTAGTAACTCTAACAATTTGGGAGGCTGAGGCAGGAGGATCACTTAAGCCCAGGAGTTTGAGATCAACCTGGGCAACATGGCAAGACCCCATCTCCACAAAAAAACTTTTTAGAAAAATTAGCAGGGCATGGTGGTGTGCACCTGTTGTGGTTCCAGACACTCAGGAGTCTGAGGCAGGAAAATAGCTTCAGCACAGAAGGTTGAGGTTGAAGTGAGATGCGACTGTGCCACTATACTTCAGCCTGGCAGCCTGGGTGAGACCCTGTCTCTGAAAAACACAAAAACAAAAACAAAAAAACTGAGGCCTGGGAATAATAAGAAACTAACTCATTCTCCAGATTTACTCCTTTTTCTTAATTATAATGAACTTAAGATACTTGAGATATGTCAAACTGATCTTCAGAACACAAAAAACTTGCTCAGAGCCTAAAATAATTTTCAGAAAAGGTTACAGACAGTGGTATACTCTACTTAATTTAATTTTATGCTTGGTCATCCAGGATTACACACGCTAAAGGTCAGAAAAGATTAATTTTTAATGTCTTCTAATTTAGGACTATTAGGATTGTCTGGCAATGTGCTGAATAAATTATGCCCTTCCAAATCTGGAAGATTCAAGAGAAATGATAGTTATCATTGTGTTAAGTCCTTAGGAATATGCCTAGAGAGCCAATTTCATATGTGTGGGAAAAATAGTATATATTTTTTTCTACTTGTTGGACCCAGGTACACATATTATGATCAACTGTCATTTTTATATCAAGTAATTTATGAAATTCCCATAATTTATGGAAGGTCAACTCCTACCAAAGTCTTCAGTTGTAAGCTGCTTCAAGTCCTTTTAGGAGTGTAAAGATGGTTATAAATAAAATTTGTCAAACAGCAGTAAACACAGTGGTTTATATGCATTAAATATCTTTAATATTCACAAACTTCTAGAAGGTACATACTATTACCATCAAAATTAAGGTGTAGAGAAGGATACTAATGCACAGAAAGATTAAATGACGTGCCTCGGAGTCCCATAGCTGATATATAGAGATCTGGAAGTCAAACTTGGGAGTTGCCTCCAGAGGCTTCACTTTCTGTCATCATGGAGCAATGCTGTGCAGCCATTTTAGTGGTGTGATACCATTTCTGGAACTAGTTAGTGTTCTGTGGTTGTTATTTCATTTAATCATCACCCTATCTTTATGAGTAGGGCAATTATTACCACCCTATAGGCTCAGGGTGGTTGAGTTTGTAAAACTGTCACTCAAAAATATTTAGTTAATTATTGGCATACTATTTATTTGCACACAAGGTATATCAAGCAATGGACAGATCTCACTCGACAAAATATCTTAAAAAGATGATTTTATATAATAGAAATAGGAGAAAACCTACAAACTGTCTAGGAATAGGATGTTGCGTTTGCACATTATTTTCAGTAGAAAAGAGTTTAGTATGGATAGTCTCTTCTTATATAAACCAAGAGCTTTAAAAGAAAACAATTAGTAATTCTCTACAAGCACTTAAGATTGGCTGTGCAGCAATGTGGCAGACTCTCTCTATGTAATATTTTCCACTGACAATCAACATTTCCAAGGCCAAGCGTGGTGGCTCATGCCTGTAATCCCCGCCTTTGGGAGACCAAGGCGGGCAGATCATGAGATCAGGACTTTGAGACCAGCCTGACCAATATGATGAAACCACGTGTCTAATAAAAATGCAAAAATACTTGGTCGTGATGGTTCATATAATCCTTCTCCTGTAATCCCAGCTACTGGAGAGGCTCAGGCAGAGGAATCACTTAAACCCAGGAAGCAGTGAGCTGAGATCTTGCCATTGTACTCCAGCCTGGGTGACAGAGTAAGACTCCATCTCAAAAAAAAACAGAAACAAAAACTTCCATTTTAGCTAGGCCATGTCTTCACCATTTCTGGCACCATAGTTTTTCAACTCTCACATTTGGGGTAAAAATATCTCATAAAGGGTGAGTTTAACCATGTGAAATTTAGTCTTTGTTTTTTGACAATGGCTTTGTAACAACACTTAATCATTTGCATATTAGAGAAGCAGAGAAATAGGGCAAAAAAAAAGGTTATGTGGGTAATTACAAATATAATATGAATTCTTTGAAATGTACATAGTCTCGAAGAACTTAATTGGCTTGTCTTAGTTAGATGAATAAATATCAAAGATCAGTTTGGTCAACTTTAGTTAAAGAACTTCATTTTTCCTAGTTGATTATTTTCACACAAATGTAGGTCACAGGCAGAAATAAATTACCTAGTAAACATTCTTATTTAGGAACTTTTCGTAGCAGTATAAAGGTCCTCGTTACAAACCTGCAAAAAGTTAGCATGCCAATCTGTTAATAAAATATAACTGAGATTTGTTTATTTGCTGTTTTTTTAATACTTGGGAAGGCCAGATCAAGATTTAATCATGGGAAAAAGATTGATAAAATATTATTTTAAAGTGACAAACTTCCTACTCAATTTACTAGGGTAAATTGAATTTACTACATTAACAAACAGTAACAACTTTTTTTTTTTTTGGAGACTGAGTCTGGGTCTGTCACCAGATTCAAGTGCAGTGGCGTGATCTCGGCTCACTGCAACCCCAACCTCCGGGATTCAAGCAATTCCCTGCCTCAGTCTCCAGAGTAGGTGGGACTACAGTCGCGCACTACCACGCCCGGCTAATTTTGTGGATTTCACTAGAGCCGGGATTTCATCATGTTGGTCAGAATGGTCTATATCTCCTGACCTCCTGATCCGCCTGCCTCGGCCTACCAAAAGTGCTGAATTATAAGCATGAGCCACCTTACCCAGCCAATAATAACTTTATAAATAAGTAAAGGCTCTAGGTAGTCATTATCTTGAATGCTTACTTATGTTTCTCCTTAGCTATAGTACTTGATAGAGTCAGAGCTGTTTGGGTTAACAACAGCCCTTAAAACAAAGCAGGCAATTGTGTTCCCTCATAGGCATGAAGAAAACAGTGGCAGTCATCCAAAGCCTGCAGGGTCCTCTGGGGCCCACACGTATACAGTACATACTCCTTTTACAAATCTAAAGTGGCAAAAGCAAGAGTATCTTTTCTAAGGCAATCGTATGTTCTCTCATCCGTTAATCAATGGTGATTCTAAACTGTGTAAAAATATGTTATTTGCATAAAGTAAACTGTTTTTGGGGATTTGCATTTTGTACCCTCTAATTCAGAATTTGTGCAGGTATCCAAAGATTAGGCCTTAATGTACTCAATTTAAGAATGTTCACTGAAATTCTTAAAATTATGATACATTGTGAATTCAGTACTTAAGTTCTCATACTGAATCCTTATAATTCATAACATAAAATTTAATTCCATTAAAAAGATATCTCTTACGATTTAATTTCTTTCAATTAATAATTTACAATTTTAAAATTATAAATCAAGTGATAACTCATCTAACCAGTAAATCTAGTGGAAGAAATTTAGTAAATTCAAATTAATTTACTTTCTGTTTTTAGAAAATGAACCTAACTTGTTTAAACTATATTAGGCTACTATTTTTACATTAAGAAGAAAACCCACCTGCAAAATGAAATTTTTAAGCCAATTTGTCCAAAAGATCATCTTGACTGGAAATATTATATGATTTTTTTCTCTATGAAAGAGCATACCAGGTATTAACATTTTTAAGTTATTTAAAACTAGTAGAGTACTTTTTTTTTTTATCAAATACTTTAACCTGTTAAGTAGGACCACTAATGAAACTCAGTTAAACTGTTTTTTTCTGAGTTACAATTTAAAGACGGAGCACATGTAAAACACAAGGGAAAATTTTTTAGTTTTTAAACAAACGAGTTTTTATTTAAATTGATGTATTTTAATTCTTATTAAAAGCCAACTTGATTAAAAAAAGAATACAAGCCATATATAGTCAGCCCGATTAAAAAAAAAAAAGCCAACTAAAATTTAAGATTATATTATAGAGGTGGCTTCTCCTAAAGCAACTTTCAACCTTTTGTGCATATTACAGGAGATTTTACATTTCAGTCAGGCAACACACCATTTGTGGCTAAGCACTGGAATTCAAATAAAATTTGGCTTGAATCTTAGATAAGCCAGTTGAATAGAATAAGATGCATGAAGCAACATCTAGCCCCGTGCTTACATCAACGTATGTCCGTACTGCCTTAGTCTTGTTAGCAAAAGTGACACGTATTAAGTTAAACCTTATCACCAGAGCAGTTAAAAATCCGGGGAGACACAACCTCAGTACTCTAGGAAGCTGTGGGCCACGAACATAGAGGGGGTGTCCTTCCTTAGGCAGTGACTGCCCAGGTTCCCACTCCGGTCCGCTATGTAAATAAGGGTTTCAAACCAGCTTTATCTCGATTGGCTAGTGTTAAAAATGACTGTAGGACACAGCCTATCGGCTAGAAGCCGGTGGCGAAATTGACTTTCAGACAGCCTTTGATGCTGGCGTCGTAAACAGCGAGACAGCTGGGGCTCAAACCTACGCGAGGCTTGTTTCTTCCGGGAACACGGAGTACATGTGTGATCTCTGGTCACCAAAATGGCGGCTTGTCACCATTTTGAATTAGCGCACAGCGAAACGACCCCAAACCCATTTTGAACGGTTGGCTTTTTCAGGGTATAGACACCTTTGTCCCTCTCTTAAGATATAATGCTTCTTTCCACCCCACACTGCCATTGCTACCTTCTAGACCCCTCCCCCAACCAAATGAAATGTACCGTCTGACACAGCTCTCTTAAGTGATTATGTGGGTGGCTCTTAAAAGAGCCTTTGGGGTTAGGTGTTAAGACGCTTACTTAGCAAGTTTACTTGGAGCTGGTGTACTTGGTGACAGCCTTGGTGCCCTCCGATACGGCGTGCTTGGCCAGCTCACCAGGCAGCAGCAGGCGCACGGCCGTCTGGATCTCCCTGGAGGTGATGGTCGAGCGCTTGTTGTAATGCGCCAGGCGGGAAGCCTCGCCCGCGATGCGCTCGAAGATGTCGTTGACGAAGGAGTTCATGATGCCCATGGCCTTGGAGGAGATGCCGGTGTCGGGGTGCACCTGCTTCAGCACCTTGTACACGTACACGGAGTAGCTCTCCTTGCGGCTGCGCTTGCGCTTCTTGCCGTCCTTCTTCTGCGCCTTAGTCACCGCCTTCTTGGAGCCCTTCTTAGGGGCGGGAGCGGACTTCGCTGGCTCAGGCATCTTAAAACACCAGAAACGTGTCGAAAGCAATGAGCGGATTTCTGCTACTTATAGGGCTTTTATGCTAATGAGGGATGGAGAGCACCTCTTAGTTAATTGGAAGACAAACTGCACAGTTGTCATCCATGGGCCGAACTATGCAAATAAAGGTATGAAAGTGCTGCTTTTCTATTGGCCCCCTGACTGGCATTTGCTATCGGCCAATCAGAAAGTCGTATTTACTCCCCAGGAAATAGCTATAAAAGCAGCCATGTTTTACATATTTCCTGATTTTGTTTGTTTTCGCGTGAGCCTAGGTTTCCTGTTTTCGTGGTTTTTATTTGTTTGATTGCCATGTCTGGACGTGGTAAGCAGGGCGGCAAAGCTCGCGCCAAAGCGAAATCCCGTTCTTCTCGCGCTGGTCTTCAGTTCCCCGTGGGCCGCGTGCACCGCCTGCTCCGCAAGGGCAACTATGCGGAGCGGGTCGGGGCCGGCGCGCCGGTCTACCTGGCGGCGGTGCTGGAGTACCTGACCGCCGAGATCCTGGAGCTGGCTGGCAACGCGGCCCGCGACAACAAGAAGACCCGCATCATCCCGCGCCACCTGCAGCTGGCCATCCGCAACGACGAGGAGCTTAACAAGCTGCTGGGCCGGGTGACAATTGCTCAGGGCGGCGTCCTTCCTAACATCCAGGCCGTGCTGCTGCCCAAGAAGACCGAGAGCCACCCACAAGGCCAAGGGCAAGTGATTTAATAGGTATTTGAGCTTCCGGAAACTATCAAACCCAAAGGCTCTTTCAGAGCCCCCCCCCCTACCGTTTCAAAGGAAGAGCTAATCTCACTGCTTGTAGGTACTAGGAAGAGTGCTAAGGTAAGTTAATTTTATTCTAACCCGGAGCAAAGTGTATTCCTGCTTTTAAGTTTTTTGGGAAACGCTGGTACTAAAGGTTGGTCTGTTTGTATGTAATAGGTCAGCTATGTATGTAATGTCAAGCACTATCATACTCTAACGAAATACTCTAGTTAACGTTTTGTAAATCGATCATACTAACTAGTTTATATGCAGAGGTGCCTCGTGGTCTAAAAACTTCTGATGACTGTGAAAACGTAAATTGAAGGTAACAGTACCGTGATGGTAAGCTTGTTTGGTCCTCCGACTAGTCCCCCTTCTATTTTTTCATTTTAGGTTGCAGGCAGTCTGCCTTTCGTATTTCTGTAACATTTCTAGGTTCTGTTCCTGCCAATGTGCAGAGTATACTGTCTAAAACTGACTTGAAGGGTGTCCCTAATCTAGAACAATGCCTGACATTCAGTGCAATCAAGTGAATAATATTTTAAGAGGCTCAAGCGTCTAGATTTACAGTACGGCCAGAAAAGGGGATACAGTGAGGCCTGTGGCCTCTCCTAAACTTTTTCTTCTGCTTAGGTCTAACCGTAGCACTTTGGGAGGCCTAGGAGGGCGAATCGCCTGAGGTCAGGAGTTCAAGATCAACCTGGCCAACATGGTGAAATGTCCGTAATTAAAAAAAAAAAAAAATACAAACATTAGTTGGGCGTGGTAGCACACAACTGTAGTTCCAGCTACTCAGGAGGCTGAGGCGGGAGAATCGCTTGAACCTGGGAGGCGGAGATTGCACTACAGCCTAGGCGACAGTGAGACAACGTCTCAAAACAAAAAAGCCTCTGCTTCTAGGGATCTGGTGACAGCTGCTCTACTCACAAGAAATGGAGTTCTGGGACCATCGACAAATGTGTAGGTACCTATTTTCCTGGAATCTGTGAGTCTCCCCCGAGGTTTTCTTACAGATCTCGGTTTCTACCTTTTTTTTGTTTTTTCTTTTTGAGACGGAGTTTTGCTCTTGTTGCCCAAGCTGGAGTGCAGTGGCGCGATCTCGGCTCACTGCAATGCAACCTCCGCCTCCTGGGTTCAGCGATTCTCCTACCTCAGCCTCCCGAGTACCTGTTACAGTCGTTCACGATCATCCCCGGCTAATTTTTTGTATTTTTAGTAGAAACGGGCTTTCACTGTGTTAGCCAGGCTTCTCCTAAGTTCAAACAATTCTCATGTGTCAGCCTCCTGAGTAGCTAGGACTACAGGCACATGCCACGATGCCTGGCAAATTTTTGTACTTACAGTAGAGACAGGGTCTCAAACTCCTGACCTCAAGTGATCGCCTGCCTCGGCCTCCCAAAGTGCTGGGATTACAGGCGTGAGCCACCGCACCCGTCCAGATTCTGCTGTGTTGGGATATAAGCGGGTAAGGAAGTATAGGGAGGGTAAGTCTTAGCCTCAGCGCCCATCTGCTCAGACTGGCCAGACTCAGTCGTTTAGTCAAATGCTTCTGGAACTCCACTGAAGCTTTTTGCATGAAATCCTTTCGAGCCTCCAAACCTGACTGGCAGAAGATGATATTAATAATAATCCAAGTGGAAGCTGTTTACTGCTGATCTCCTACTTCCCAGATACTGGCACCGATTTGGAGCGGATCCAGGCTTTTCCGCCCTCTCTACCCTCTTTTTTCCCTGCTACAACTACTCTCAAAGGAAAAGGTACCGTTTGGGTGAAAACAAAGTGGCATAAAAGCAAATGATCACTATTGATGGCCACATGTTAGATTTTTCCGAGGCTATTTTAAAATTAAAACGGTTCTGATGGGCACCTGGGGTAAGAATCATCAGATTTGAGAAAGGTCTGGTTTCACAGGTCTCTTGGCTGCAGTCTGCTGTGAGGATGGGATTCTTCCCCTAAGCATTTCCTGTGTGTCTGAGAACTTGGATCCTTAGGTTGGAATTGCTTTATATGGGTCTTGGAATCCTTTTTATTCCCAGGCCAAATTGCCTTTGATCCCACCTCCCAATAAGTGTGTAGCCTTGGCCTAGGGCTTAACCTCTTCATGTCTCCATCTCTTCCTTGTATGCTTTTGCTTACTTACAATGAAAAGAACCTGGCTCAGTAAGTGTAGATTCTGAAATAGGAACACAGGCTTCATAAAAGAGATGGCTTATTAGGCACTTACTGTGTGCTAGGTACATTTAATGAGCTTCCAGTGTGTTAATTCATTTAATCCAAGAATTTGAGAAATAGATTTTATCCTTATTCTGAATCTTGAGATGAGCAAACTAAAACTGCTTAAACAACTGTCTAAGCTCCAAGGAAAAAAGTACTTACAGCTGGTGACTACTGTATAACCAATCTCCCTAAGAGATTACTCTCAGAAAACTGGAATGAGTAACCATACATAATGGGTAAACTGTGTCCACATACCAGAATGTTACCCATGGCTTCCTAATCTCTAACGAATTAAGGGAAGAAGGAAAGGTTCAAGCGACTCTACTGCCTCAGCCTCCTGAGTAGCTGGGACTGCGCCACCATGCCCTCCTAAAGTCCTAGGATTACAGGCGTGAGCCACCCTGCCCAACCTGATAAATCTATTTTAAAATGAGTAAATATTACCATTGCACCTTCAACAGAAATTGGAATATGGCATGTACATTTCAACATAAAATGAATTATCAGGCACTGAATTAGTATAGTCATGTTGAAGAAATGTCAGAACTTCGTTGGTCATTATTACTACAGTTGTTTGAGTTGTAGTTTGGGTGGAGTAAGGGAGCCAGCATGTCTTGAGAATTCACAACTTGTACACATTGCCTACAGTTGAAAGAAGAAAGTGTGTTGAACTCCAGCCTCTTCGGTATGATGTTGGGACCTAAAGTTTCCCCACATCCTTCATTGTCTTTGCCTCCTCAGGCTGCCATAACGGAATACCAGAGACTGGATGGTTTAAACAATAGAATTTTGTTTCCCCCAGATCTAAGAGGCTTGGAACAGAAATTTATTTTCTTATACTTTTGGAGCCTGGAAGTTTAAGATCAAGGTGCCAACATAGTTTCTGGTGAGTTCCTGTCTTATAGATGGCTGCCATCTCACTATGTGTTGATGGTGTTTCTTTGGTGCCTGAGAGGAGAGTGAGGTCTAAGTGTCTCTGTATCTTCTGTAAGGACACCAGCCCTAATGGGATTAGAGCCCTATCCTATGATCTTTGGTTTCATGTACCTCCTAAAGGCCCTATCTCCAAATTCAGTTACATTGCAGTTCAGGGTTTTAATATATGAATTTCAGGGGACAGTTTAGTCCATAACATTCTGTCCCTGGCCTGCCAAAATGTATGTCCTCCCATGCAAGATAAATTTATTCCATCCCAACAGCTCCCTGAAAGTCTTAACTCATTTTAGCATCAATTCTAAAGTTTAAAGTGTTAGCTAAAAATCATCTAAATCAGGTTATGGGTGATACTCAATGTATGATTCATCTAGAGACAAATTTTTTTTCCAGGTTTGAACCTGTAAATCCAGAAACATTACACTCTTCTACGGTACAGTGGTAACACAGGAATAGGATCGACATTCCCATTTGAAAATGGAGAAATAGGGAAGAAGGAAGGCGTAATGGGTCCTAATCAAGTCCAAAACCTGGCAAGGCAAATTCGGTTAGATTTTAAGAAAACTCCTCTTTGGCTTGAATTCCTGACTTTCAGGCCCACTGGTGTTGCAGTGTCACCTCTGGCTCTGTGGTGGCCTACTGTATCTGCCCTGCCTGAGGTCTCATTATTTCAGTTTGATGGGGTCCCACCCAGGCAGCTGTCTGTGAGGGGACTCTCCTGCACACTTCTGCAGGGCATCCTTTGACACTTAGCTGCAGTCAGCCTTAACTACCTGTGTCTACCCACAGCCTACCCTATCTGTACTCTCTGAGTCTGAGATGAAAGTGGCAGCCCTGGTGGCTCATGCCTGTAATCCCAGCACTTGGGGAGGCCAAGTCCAGTGGATCACTTGAGGTCAGGAGTTCTAGACTAGCCTTGTCAATATGGTGAAACCCCATCTCTACTAAAAATACAAAAATTAGCTGAGCATGATGCCAGGTGCCTGTAATCCCCACTACTGAGGAGGCTGAGGTAGGAGAATCACTTGAACCTGGGAGGCAGAGGTTGCAGTGAGCTGACATTGTGCCACTGCCCTACAGCCTGTGTGACAGAGTGAGACTGCCTGGGCAATGTGTGAAAACCCCATTAAACGACAACAAAAATATTAGCCAAGGTGTGGTGGTGCATAACTGTGGTTATCAGCTACTTGGGAGGATTGCAACAATCTGGAATAAAGGCCCCACTAGGTAAGGTTATGTGCAAGGACAGTCATGAGAGGCCGCGCATTGTGGTTCATGCCTGTTATCGTAGCATTTTGGGAGGCTGAGGTGGGTGGATCACTTGAAGTCAGGTGTTCGAGACTGGCCTGGCCAACATGGCAAGACCCTGTCTCTACTAAAAATACAAAGATTAGGCAGACACGGTGGCACATGCCTGTAATCCCAGCTACTCGGGAGGCTGAGGCAGGAGAATCGCTCAAGCTCAGGAGGCAGAGGTTGCAGTGAGCCGAGATCACGCCACTGCACTCCAGCCTGGGTGACAGAGTGAGACTTTGTCTCAAAACAAAACAAATGAAAACTAATGAGGGGGAAAAAAACCTAATCTTACATGTAAAACTTTTAAATAATCATAACTAAGAATACTGTTGACATAGTGAGATATCCATGTACACTATGGAATGTTATGCAGCTACACAAAACAGTAATCCAGTGAAACAGAATCACACAACTGATGAGAGTAAATAGAGAACTGCGTGGAAGAACACCTATGACTAATTATCTAAGGAAGCTGAAACTAAGTTGGTGCAAAAGTAATTGTGGTTCTTACAATTACTTTCAGGGGCAAAAACTGCAATTACTTTTGCCACAACCTAATAGAATGGGGTGACGAGACGTAAACCTTTATAAACATCTCTGTGTGGACTGGTAAAATAACCAAGGTTTCTTTTTTTTTGGGGGGATGGAGTTTCACTCTTGTTGCCGAGGCTGGAGTGTAGTGGCACAACCTCTGCTCACTGCAACCTCTGCCTCCTGGGTTCAAGCAATTCTCCTGCCTCAGCCTCCTGAGTAGCTGGGATTACAGGAATGCACCACCACACCCAGCTAATTTTATATTTTTAGTAGCGATGGGGTTTCTTCATGTTAGTCAGGCTAGTCTTGAACTTCCGACCCCAGGTGATGCTACTACCTTGGCCTCCCAAAGTGCTAGGATTACAAGCGTGAGCCACCATGCATGGCCCAATATTTATTCATTTTTTTTAACTTAAAGTATAAAGAGAGGCGCAAGAAAGTAAGCTTTCTCCTTTTCCCACCTCAAATTATGTTCTCTTACTCATTCTGTTTAGATTCTTTAAAATGTAGTTTGAAGGTTTGTTTATCAGATTTTTGTTTTATGCCTCCTTCCATTACACTCTGCTCCGTAAATAGGGATTTGGTCTGTCTTTTCATTCACTTTTATGTCACAGCATCTACCAGAGGGCCTGACACTTAGTGGGAATGCAAATACCTGGTAAAAAAAAAAACACAGAGAATAGGTATTTTTTAGCCTAGAAAGCTGTTTCACTGCCCCATGTGTGATTATCTGAATTTCTATATAAAAATGTATACCAACAAATCACTGTTAATACATCACCTCCTCACCGTACCCAGCCACTAGGAATAGAGTAAGGTTTAGAATCATACCCATTTGTTTTCCACACTCTTACCATTTTCCCAGTTTCTGCACTAACCTCTCCAGACTTCATGTATATTGATAAGTCTAACTTATCTAGATTGTTGTAAATTCTTTTAAGGGCCCATTCTCTACTACATGGCATTGTGCAGAAAATAATTCACTTTAATATGCTCTGAGTCTAGGGTTAATAGATGTTTGCTTAAACTCATGGAAAGAAAATGGTCACACAGCTCGTGTGATCGAATCTGTGCTGTTTCATCTACTTAATGTTTATTTTGTGATAATGGAACCTCCCAGCTTTTATGTTTTCTTTGTTTCTTTCTTTTTTTGAGACAGATTCTTGCTCTGTTGCCCAGACTGGAGTGCAGTGGCACAGTCTCAGCTCACTGCAACCTCTGCCTCCCAGGTTCACGCGATTCTCCTGCGTCAGCCTCCCAAATAGCTAGGATTACAGGTACGTGCTGCCACGCCTGGCTAGTTTTTGTGTTTTTAGAGACGGTGTTTCTGATGTTGGCCAGGCTGGTCTCCAACTTTGGGCCTAAAGTGATCCTCCTGCCTTGGCCTTGCAAATTGCTGGGATTACAGTACTGAGCCATTGCACCTGGCCCCAGCTTTTATATTCTAATGCTGAGATTATTCAGTTAACACTCTTTTCTTCTAGGATAAGTTTGCTGAAGAATTCTACCTAACCTTGTTCCATGTGCTTTTCACATGTGCCTGTACTCTGGGCCTTCACATCCTTTCCATAGATCTTCAGTAAATACAGGGGAAAAAAGAAACCAGAATGATTATGTTGACAGCAAAACATGTTTATGCAGAAATGGAGTACTCACTATCTAAGCTGCAGAGACTTAGGAGTGTATTCCTGAGTTATCTGTCATTTTAGCCATCACTAGATCTTAAATCCCAGTTGCTAAATGGAAGGGCGTTATTCTTTTTAGAGCTGTGCTGTCCAATACAGTAGCCATTAGTCACATGTTACATTTTAAATTTAAATAAT
Organism: Ateles fusciceps; assembly: GCA_036589455.1. Lineage (NCBI taxonomy): Eukaryota > Metazoa > Chordata > Mammalia > Primates > Atelidae > Ateles > Ateles fusciceps. The sequence continues at coordinate 6,964,518 of JAZHEH010002605.1, forward strand.
TAAATCAAAAATTCAGTTTCTCAGTCTCACCACACTTAAAGTTGCTTACATCTACTGTATTGGATACACAGACATAGAACATGTCTATCATCACAGAAAATTCTCTTGATTTGCACTGGGGTTGGTACTTCTTGTGACCCTGGGCTAATGAGTTCAGGTGCACATAACTAGCTTCCTCCAGGTGGAATCAGAGTATAAATTTGCCATATAAAATACAGGACACCCAATTATATTTGAATTTCAAACAAGCAATAAATAATTGTTCAAGTATGCCCCTCGCTACACCACCCAAATACTACATGAGATATACTTTAAAATTACAAAAAAAAAAAAAAAAATGTTGTTTATCTGAAACTCAGATTTAACTGGACATGCAGTATTTTTAATGTGCCAACCTTATCTGAAGAGCAAAATTGGAGTGTCTAGCCTGGAGGATAGGACACCACAGGGGAGTTATTGCAGAAACTGAGAAGGCTTGGTACCTGTAAAGAAGCTGACTCATTATGAAGAAAAGGATCTGTAAGGTTTTCTGTATGTGTAAGGAAGGCCAGGAAGGAGGTTTTCAGATACATTCACTTTTTCTTCTCTCTTAGGTTGCAAAACCTTTTCATTTCAGAGAGATGCCAGGATCCTGAGTGCCTGCCAAAGCTACCAATTCTAAGGAATAAGTGGACGGATGGCATCAATGTGCCTGAATCATTGATTGATTCTGCATCTGCAAATTTTTATATTAAAAACACTGCACATCATGTGTGGGAGTAGGGATAAGGAGGGTAAAATGGAGAGAAAGACTATCATCGAAGGGAACGTTCTTTGAGTACAAAATGTGTCTAATTTTTAAAGTAAGTATTACATTCACAGGGTTCAAACGATTTGAAATAAAAAGAGAGAGAATCCATGCCTCAACTTATTCTAGGGGATTACTTTATTTTTCTTGTGTATCTGCCCAGTATTCATTCCTGCTGATGTCAGTCAATAATGAATGATAGGTGTTATCTTCGCTTTTTTCATTCTTGTAAGGTACCAGACTGCATACACTATTCTGCACTAGCCCTTTTCATAACAATCTGTCTTGGAGAACTTTCCCTATGAGAACATGCAGAGCTTCCATGTATTGCATCATGCAAACACATTATATTTTATGTAACCTGTCCCCTGTTGGTAGGCACTTGATTTGTTTTAGTATTTTGCTATCAAACAGTTCTGGGATTAGTAACCCTGATTTACTGCAAAATTGAAATTGCTGTGCTATTCTGCTGGAATGGTGGTAAGTGAACTGAAAATGCCAGTTCCTCTTGGGTTAGGCTCAAGGTTCTAAAACTATGTGAGCCGGAAATTGTGGCTTCTGTAATCCCAGCACTTTGGGAGGCCAAGGTGGGCAGATCACTTGAGGTGAGGAGTTGGAGACTATCCTGACTAACATGGTGAAACCCCCATCGCTACTAAAAATACAAAAAATTAGCCAGGCGTGGTGGCATGTGCCTGTACGCCCAGCTACTTGGGAGGCTGAGGCAGGAGAACTGCTTGAACTTGGGAGGGGGAGGTTGCGGTTAGCCAAGTTCACTGCGCTCCTGCCTAGATGAGACTGCCTCAAAAAAAAAACAACAAAAAAAACTATGACCATCATTTAGTGATTTCGAACCTCAATGTCTTCACCTCTAAAATGAAGATCATGTGTATGAATTGTTGGGTGCTCTGAAGAGCAGCACAAATAATTTCATTTTGAAATTACATTTAATTTTAATTGTACTGTGTAATTTCTTAATTTGGAAATTATTTGCAACATACACAGTCTTCATGTATAATATGTATAATACATTGTAATAGAAGCAGATTTCACAAATTCCACTGTGGCATAAGGAAATAAAAGGTAATGCAAAGGTAGAGGAAGGCATGTGTCATTAAGTGTCTGCCTGGGACACCTCCTTGGTTAAATTGCCATTTCCTGTCTGCCTTGCACAGGAATTAGGAAACATCCTCCTGACCTGCCTGCCCTCTTTGCCTTCTTTTTCATCTGCATTCAAGGTCTGGTTTTAAGACTGTCTCTGTTACTCTTAAAAAATCTGTGTGTACAGGTGGCGGGGGACCTGTATAGTCCACTGCTGTATTCCCAGCTCCCAGCATGGTTCTGAATGCTGGGAGCCCATGCTGAGAGGGGGAATACAGCAGTGGATGTCTTACTGGCAAATAGTCACTCAATAAATGGCTCATGAATTCATGAGGCTTACTCTGGATGGAAATTTCAATTCTGGCCCTGAATTTTCAGGAACTGGTGAGACAGCCACCTTTGTCTCATAGGCTGAGTTGGAAGAAGGGACATCCAATTTATTCTTAAGAAATACCTTGCCAGGTATTGTGGCTCAGGCCAGTAATCCCAGCATTTGAGGAAACTGAGGCAGGCAGATAGCTTGACCCCAGGAGTTCGAGACCAGCCTGGACAACATGGCAAAACCCCATCTCTACAAAATATGTAAAATTTAGCTGCGCGTTGTGGGGCTGCACTCTGGTTTCAGCTACTCAGGGGCTGAGGTGGGAGGACTGCTTGAGCCCTGGAGGTCAAGGCTGCAGTGAGCTATGACTAGCACTACATTCCAGCTCTGGGCAATAGAGCAAGACATTGTTTCAAAAAGCAAAAAAGGCCTATACAATAAACCTAGAAAAAGTGGGTTTCTTTGTGTGTACACACACACAATCCCTGCATAGACATGCACTCAGGTGTTCTGGAAAAACACAGGAATCTAGAGCCAAAATACTTGAGCTTGTGTTCCAGCCTTGCCACTCACCAAGTGTCTGATGGGATTAGTTACCTGCCATGTCAGAATTTTACTTCTGTAAAGTAAGATAATAGTACCTCCCAGAGTTGTGAAAAACTATCATCAAATGACATGGCACATGAGAAAACACTTTGTTCCTTGTGAAACCTGACATAAATATGTGCAGGTTTATATAAAGACTATCATCTGTCTGTGTATCATTTTCAAATATGGAAAAAGTGAACGCAGGAGAGGATGTTGGGGATTTCTGGCAGAGATTTGCTAGCTTCCACCTGCAGAGATGGAAGTAATTGGGATTCTTACGCCTAAGTACTAACTGCTTCAGGTTGCAGTTTGCCCCCATGGCTAAATGAAGCTTTTAGAAGAGTCAGTCTGATATACATGGAATGTTGAATGGTGCTGGAACGTAACCACACACTTCCCAGCAAGTAAACTCCAGGTTCAGAAGCAGCAGCCCCAGTTGAGGGCATGCATGTTTGTATCTCAGCTGAGCCACCTTTCCAGAAGCAGAGGCTTTCCAAACAGGATGCCCCCCACTCTGCCCATTCTGCTTTTGGTTCAACTTGACTTCCTACCTTCAGTGAGGACATGGAGAATTCATCCTGACTGGGTCCCTGAGCAATCTTGGCATAGGAAAGAAAAATGAGGAAGGCCCTAGGTAGACTGGCCCTGTAGGAGGAAAGAATCAATGAAAGAGCACAGAAAGAAACTGCCATTTCCTTTAGGGCAGTTACTTCATATTGAGGGTGAAGAGGCTGGGGTTCTGAATTGTTTGGCCTTAGACATGGTCACAGAAACAAGTCAGTGGCTTTTCCACATCCACGCATTGAGTTATATTTCTGCCCTTTGCATTGTCATTTTCTCTGATCTCCAATTAAACATATAAGTGGCATTTTGAAGCTTTCTTTCCTTTCTACTCTATGGCCAGTATAACACTGGTAGTCTGAAACTGGCCATAATGGCAGTATTTGTACCATGGGAACTAGCATATGGCATATCAGAGTTTTTTTGTTTTGTTCCTCGAGAGCCAGTAAACATATATCAGCACACCACTGCCGTAAATATTCTCTGCTTCTTCCTGGTAATGATAACCTCATCTCTGTCTCCCCCACTCCCCAACTCCATCCGGCACAGGCACATGGGTCACTCTATTGTGCTGTTTTCCTACCCAGAAGGGCCCTGTCTCAAGTGACCCCTATGCTTCTAGTCTGATTAAAGTTTCATACTCTCCTAAGAGCTGTACTCACTGCATATATATCTATACTGTTTTGCACCTCAACTGTTTTCATGTCTGCTCTCCCAATTTTATGAGGAAGCCTAGAACGCTCTTTTTGCAGATACTCACCTGTTTGAATTTCACCTTCACAGTAAGGCCCATGGATGACCATTTTCCCACTGTCAGAGGGGCAGGGAGGCCTTCTGAGAAAGTGGTCTCGTGGATGGTGATGCTGGGAGTGTGAACTGTCAGAACAGCATAGCTAGGAATGCAGTGAGCAAAGGCACCATAAAGACGCAAGCAGAGCTCTTCAACCAATGACCCCAGGGACTTTCTTTGGGTTGCCTGGCAATGAACTGGGAACAATGGATGCTTCTTTCCCCGTGGGAGGCTCAGCCAATGTTCCCAGGTGCTGGAAGTCTGGCTTTCTCAGCTGACACCCACACAGAAAATGTTTATTCTCTTTATCAAGTCCTCTTTCATGCTTTTGCTATGAAAAGGAGCAGCCCAGGCTGTGTGTGGGTCCCTTTCTGGAGCACAGCCCCTCTGTGCTTCAGGCTACCCACTTCCTGGGCTCAGGGCTCCGTAGGCTGCAGGAGAACAGGCACTGTGTATCTGCAACCCTCTGCCCACTACTTCCAGCTGGCACAAGCGACACTGTGCCTGCTGACAAGACAGGCAGAAGCCACGAGAGGAATTAAATTCAGAGGAATTAAATTGAGAGGAAGGTGGTGGACAGTGGAAATTAGTGGATATAAGCTTTCATTAAGGGGCTAGGATTTAACTTTTAAACCATTATTCCAATCACCTTGTATCTCATATTCTCAAATGCTCTTAATGAAAGTCACAAACCAATAGCTCTCTCTGTGATTCTCCATTTATGGCCCCCTTTCTGTCGTTCATTGTTTGCCCACTATCTGTCTTTCCTCTCCATTTAACATTAGCAGTTTTTAAAGGAGCACTGTAGAACAGTTTCCTTCCTATTTTGCACTTGGTAATGTTGAAATATGTGGAGGCCCTACTGCCACATGCCACAGATGCCACAGTGGCACTCAGTCGTGCAGGACCTCAGAGTTCAGCTTCTGGTTTCTGGTGGTCCCACATTTGTGTCATGCTACAGAACATGTGGATCAGTCCTCTGTCTTTGTGATTAGAAACCAGACTGCTCGGGTCTAACTTTTAGATCAGAAGCTGTGCTTCAAGATGAGATCACTGTTCCCTGTTGCCCAAATTTATTATGGTTTACTATGCTATCCAAACTACATGTAATTCATCCATTTCTAAGCTCATTCACATGATTCAATTCTTTCCAGGGCTGTTAGACCAAAGGCCTCAGATCCCTACGTGGGCCTCTCCATAAGACAGTGCACCACATTGTTGACTTTCTTCCAAAAGAATGAGCACGTGAGAGGGCACAAGAAAGAGGCCATAACGTTGTGTAACCTAATATCAAAGATAGCACACATCATTTCTGACATATTCTATCTGTTAGAAGCAAGTTCCTAGGCACAGCACACAGGAAAGGAGATAATGCCAGAGGATGCACCCTCAGAGGCAGGGATCAACCTAGAGAATACCTGTCACACTAGGTAAATCACAACCTGTTCAAAACAAGGCAAAATGTCTTAATATGACATCCTTAAAAATGGAAGTGCACCTCTGTGTTTTCTAGGGCACTTTGCTAAGTGCAGGTACAGGGTCACATGCTTAGACATCGAGAATTGTAGAAATATTTGTGTTGCTTGAGTTTCTGATTGTTCTATCACTTGCCCATTTACTCTCTGATGCTGCTGTTACTCAATGCAAACTACATTTCCCAGGTTTCCTTACTCTTTAGTTTCCAGTAGAATTGGCCAACGAGTGGCACTGAAGGAAGATGATGGTGGAGCCAGAGTATGTCTCTTTTTCTTTGTTTCCTGAGGCTCCTCAAGCTTCCTTGGTACTTTGACTCCAGTCCTACCACAAAGCCTTTCTTCTGTTGGTCTCAGTTCCTGCCTTCCTAGACTGTGCTCTTCCTGCTGGACTCCAGCATCACCTCTTCCCTTTGTTCCTAGAGGACAGAGGTGGCAACTTTCTGCTGCTGCTTGTGTGTGGGTTGCCCTCATCCCCCTCTCTTGGGTCTCTCCACTCTTCCATCACCTGTTTATGAAATTACATCTATTTAATTTCTTTTATATGAAATCCCTAGAGTGGACTGTACTTATGCCCTGACAAACAGTAGGATTGATTGAGCATTGCCCTTTCCTGAGCAACTCATATACACAGAGCACAGTTTGGAGGTTTTGCCAGTCCTAAATATCTGACCTGGTCCTCCTGCTGCTAGAAATCTAGAGGATGGTCAGTTTTTCAGGATGTACATTCACCGCTCTGGGCTCAAGAATCTTGTTTTGTGAAGTGGGAGGATTTGTGGTATCTGTGGTCCCTTAAATCTCTGAATATTGGGAACTCTTCGAATTTTTCCATAAGGAATGTTTAGGAACGGCATTCTGATTGGGAAGTGGGGGGAAGCATTTTATAAGACTAAAGTGGGAAGAAGGGAAAGAAACAGAAAACATAAAACCCTGAATTGTCTGTATTCCAGAAGGTGAGTGTCACTGGTAGAAACTATGAGGAAAGCTCACATGAATCATGCCATGACTTCATAAAATAAGCACATTATCTTACAAATCACTTCGCGTTTCATAGTCCACTCCCTGCTTTCTACCTCACCTCCAAATCAAGGAAGAGTGCTTAGGAATAAAGTTCTAGTCTGGGCAAAATGCCAAAATCCTGCCTCCTCAAAAAATCCAAAAATTAGCAGGGCATGGTGGCGTCACCTGTGGTCACAGGTTCTCTGAAGGCTAAGGTGGGAGGATTAGTTGAGCCCAAGGGGCAAAGGCTGCAATGAGCAGAGATTATGCCACTGCAATCCAGCCTGGGCAACAGGAGTGAGACTCTGTCTCAGAGGAAAAAAAAGAATAAAGATAACAATTAGGAAAGTAAAATTTTTTGGTACTTGGGATAACAATAATTTACAAATAATGGTAGAATTCGTTACTGGAAAAAAGGAAGAGAGGCAGCTATCTTCACTGTAAGAACATGGGCAATTAACATCTTTGGGTATGATTTTGTCTATAGAGTACATACTATGTGCTAGATGCTGTTCTAAGCACATAGTATGTACTTACAGACAAAATCATACCCACCTCTAAAAATGGTCATAAGAGTACAAGGGTTATTACAAGGATTAAGACAAATACTTAATCCTTATAATAACCCTTGTACTCTTATCACCATTTTTCTTTTCTTTCTTTTTTTCTTTTTGAGACAGAATTTCAGTCTTGCTGCCCAGGCTGGAGTCCAGTGGCGCGATCCTGGGCTCACAGCAACCTCCACCTACCATGTTCAAGCAATTCTCCTGCCTCATCCTCCCGAGTAGCCGGGATTACAGGTATGTACCACCATGCCCGGCTATGTTTGTATTTTAAGTAGAGACAAGGTTTCTTCATGTTGGTCAGGCTGGTCTCAAACTCCCGATCTCAGGTGATCCACCCGCCTTGGCCTCCCTAAGTGCTGGGATTACAGGCATGAGCCACTGTGCCTGGCCACCACCATTTTTCAAAACAAAAAATTATGCCTATAACCTAGTATGTCTTCAGTGTTCTGATTGCTATTTATGAAGTCAATTTAGTTGGTTGTGTTCAGCTTTACTGAAATTAGAGAGGGGAGGGGAGAAGCAGGGGAAACAGAGAAGAAAGGAGGCGAGAAATGCCCAAACATGGTCTCCACATGCATCTTGGTTTTCACACACCACGGTGGCCTCAGAATCATCAAATTTCTTATGAGATAATTGAGAGACACAAGCCTGAGGAGTCAACAAAATTAAATTTGCCAGGTTATACAACCATGAGAATGTCCCTGAGGACTAGACTAGATAAGTAAATACACCAGGCCATATTCATAATATGAAACGGCAATGCACATCAAAAAACTTTATTTATGGTAAGTAGGTGAAAGTAGAAATCTTGGAGGCATTCCCAGAACTGGGATTGTTCAGGGCAGGTTAGCATCTAAGATTGAATTACTTTAGTCCCCACACAACAAATTCAGAGAGTTCATGTAAGAGCAACTATGAAAAAGGAAGATTGGCGCTCACCTAGAAAAGGAAGAATTCACAAAATGGTGAATTATTCACTGTATCTTTTCCACAGAGCAGAATGCAGTACACAAGTGTCCCTGGGATAGAAAATCTAACTGATCGGAGACCACTGCTTGATAAAAATGTCTTTGATTACAATTCTATGCTCAGAAATTATCTTCTAATTTGTATCTTTGTCTCCACACCAGAAAGTGATGCAATGAAAACATCTATGATACTTATTTTTAATATAAAATGTCTCTTTAATTATAAATTGGTAAAGTAATGGTATGGTTTATAAACCTCTCTCATGTGAATTTAGGATTGAATAGTCATAGTAATAGATATTCTTACCATGTGCCAGACATTGTTATAAGCACTTCAAAAATATTATCGAATCCTAGCGGACAATCCTACTAAAGTAGGTAATAGTTGTCACGGTGAAGTTTTTTGTCAAATTACATAACAACTCCTCAAATCTTGGTGGATAATAACAAAAAGGGTTATTTCGGGCTCAAATTCTACTTCTGTTTGGATCAGCAATAGCTCTGAAACATATCTTCTTCATGGAGAGATCCAGGCTTAGAGAAATTGACATAAAGGGATCTCATTATGTTCAAAGATTCTGCAGGAAAGTGGACACATTCTACTCCTACTCATATTTTACTGAGTAGAAGCAAAGCAGCTCACATGTAAAGACTGATATGTAGGTAGTAGGAAGAGTGCTCTTTATATGGAGAGGAATATTGTAAACCCATGTCAATGGGCAAGAATATATAATACTCCTAAAAAGGGAGGCAAAACATGGGAGCAATAGTACAATTTACTGCAATATTCCTATCCGAATTTTAGGCATGAGAAAATTGAGAAGAGAGTGTAGTAAGTTTCTTAAAGTCACCTAGTAAATGACAGAGAATTGAGATTGAAACGGAGTAGTAGGTCTCCAGAACTCTGATACCCAGACTCCAAGATGGCTCAATACATTCTCACCTGGTATTCACAGGCTTGTGTATCTCCTTCCCAAATTGGAGAGGTCTGACCTATGAAACTAACAAATATTGTGACTCCAAAAGTTAAGTCATAAATGATATTTTGACTTCTGTTTTGCTCTCTTTTAAATCACTCTGGAGAAAGCCAGCTGCCAGATACTGAGCCCTTGTGTAGCCCTAGAAAGGGTGTCATGTGCCAAAGAACGGAATCTTCTGCTGATAGCCAACATCAGCTTGCTAGCCAGGTGAGCCATCTGGGAATCTTCCAGCCCCATTCTTAAGTGTAAGTCTGCAGATGACTAGAGTCCCAGCAAGTATCTTGACTCCAACCTCATGAGAGATCCCATGTTCCACAAATTCCTGAATCATGGAAGCTGTGTGACGTAATGAATATTTACTATTGTTTTAAGCCACTAAATTTTGGGGCAATCTGTTACATAGCAGTAGAGTCTACACAAGAATCGATCTGATTAAACACTATGCAAAGCTGCCACTGCATATAAATTAGTGATTATGTATAAATAGGAAATCCTTACATTTATAAACCAACAAATTCATAAAATATAAGGGGAATGGAGAGGGGAAAAGTAAAGACATATCGAGGAAACAATAACACTAGGTATCACAGATAAACAGAGAAACTGAAAAACTGAAGATACACAAGGCCAAATGCAATGTATTTATTAAACCACCTCTTCCAAAGACAGTGGCCAGAACTTTGAATATATAGATGCTGAAAAGATTGTTTTTAAAAATGATTATAGGTTCAATGTTAAACTGAATGAGAAAAGTTGCTGTTATCGGCCGAAACCAATGTAGCCTATAGTAAACTTTATGAGTATGTTGCAATAGTCTAATTATCATCCATTACACTTACATTGTAACTGTCATAAATTAAACAGGAATATTATACTTAACACATGTTCCTCCGTTACTAGTTCTATGCAAATATGCCTCCTAAGGCCAAGGAAGCTGAGAGGCATAAGAAGGAATATGACGAATCCTGTTTCTCTGAAACAAACATTTAATAGGGACTTATAAACAGAAGCCATGTCTCCTGACAAGTTTGTGAATCTGCCCACTCACCCTTACCCTCGTCCCAACCCCCAGGCTGAAAGACCATAGAGAATTTGCCTAAGGGCAGGATTATAGTAAGTATGTATTTACAATAATGTCAAGATTGTTTTGACCTTAAAGGCAGGATTTATGCCTGCCACCATAACCAGCTGATTTTTGTGTTTTTAGTAAAGACAGGGTTTCACCATGTTGGCCAGGCTGGTCTCAAACTCCTGACCTCAGGTAATCTAACTGCCTTAGCCTCCCAAAGTGCTGGGATTACAGGCGAGGCACTGCACCCACCCAGCCAGTATCCAATTAATTTTGTTTCCAACATTACTTAAGCAAACTTCTATCTTCTTCCCTCCCTTAAGTGTTACTATGTTATTATTATTTTTTCCACCACTATGGAGAATCTATATGAGATTTTGCTATTTTGTATTTTTTCTTTTTACCACGTGTGAAAAGTAGTCTAACATTGTGAAATACTAAGACAATGTTTTTTTGTAAAAAGTTGCAGAAAAAAAAATTGCAAAAATAGTGCACAATGTTTCTTATTTTCAGCAACTGTTTTCCTCTAATGTTAATGTTTTACCTAACCATATACAATTATCAGAAATAGGAAATAGACATTGGTAAAATATTAACTAGACATCAGAGCTATTCAAATGTCACACATTTTCCCACTAATTTTTTTTTTTTTCTGTCTCAGGATCCGATTCTGGATCTCACATTGAATTTAATCATTACTTGTTTCTTAGTCTCTTTAAGTCTGTATTAGTTCTGCAGTCTGTTCTTATATTTACGATGTTCACACTTTGGAAGAGTGCTGATGAGTTATTTTGAAGAATATCCCTTGATGAATTTCCCTTTTTTTCACTTTTTTCACTGGAGTGAGTTTATGGGGTTTTCACAGGAAATACTTCCAAAACAAGAAAATGTCCTTCTCATTGCAATGAGTGCATAATACACACATGTCTCCTTACTTTGTGATGTTTACGTTACTTAGTTAAGGTGGTGATTGCCAGGATTCTTAAATGTAAAGTTCATTGCATTCTATATATTCTTTTGTACTTTGCATTACCACTTAAATGTATATCCTGGAATTCACTGTATACTAGTTTATGGAGATCAAAGTCATTTTTGTAGCTGCATATTACTACACTGCGTAAATGTGTCCTACTTTATCCAACCACTCTCTTATGTAGGAGCATTAAAGTTGTTTCAAATATTTTACAATTCCAAACACGGCTGTGGTGAATAACTGTGGGTGTGCCACCCAGAGCTGTAATTATTGACTGAAGTCAAAAGAAAAACAATGCTGAAGATAATATATCTGTCTAGTATAAAGCACCTCTTTTCCAAAGTCTGTCTTTAATAAAGAAATCATGGTAACATCATACTAAAATACAGAAATTCAGAATTAAACTCTTTAAGTGCAGAACTGTGAGGTCAAAGCAACCACGCACAATCTTCTCTTTTCTTTCAATTTTTCTCAGATCACATTTCCCCCTTAGTTTATAGTCATATTTGTAGCTTCATATTACTCCTATAATGTCCAAAATAAAACAGATCTAGAGTATACCCCCATTTTCTACCACTCAGGGTTCCTTAGGGGCTTTAAAAATGTCAATGATAAAAATTACTTTCTTAGCTCATTAAAAAACAACAAACATGGTAATATTTTATGACTATAAAAGCTCAGGAAATTGCATAAGGAAGACATACTACCACTCTGGACATGGGAACAGGCACAGTAGAAATGTCTTTTACATAAGGGCCTAACGCAAAGATTTGTGTATATAACTAAAACTACATGTAGTGAGAAGTGGTATTTTATATTCGATTCTAAGTCACTGAAAGGAGAAGTATTTTAGCCTTGACAACTAAATTGATTTCACAACTTTACATGCTTGTTCAGATCTGCAGCTTGAGAAAACACTGCTTAATAGAGTATAGGCTTTGAGGTAAGACCAATGTGCACTGGAATCTGGAATGTCCTTTTTTTTTTTTTTTTTTTTTGAGACGGAGTCTTACTCTGTTGCCCAGGCTGGAGTGGAATGGCGCGATCTCGGCTCACTGCAACCTCTGCCTTCCGGATTCAAGCAATTCTCCTGCATCAGCCTCTCGAGTAGCTGGGACTACAGGCGCACTCCACGACGCCCGGCTAATTTTTTGTATTTTTGTCGAGACAGGGTTTCACCGTGTTGCTGAGGCTGGTTGCGAACTCCTGAGCTCAGGCAATCCGCCCGCCTCCATCTAGCCCGACCTGGATAGTACCTCTTACCAACAGTTTTCTCAAGAATTTCTTAACCTCTGCATGCCCGTTTTCTCCTTTCTAGAGTGGAGATAAGTATCCCTAACAGAGGATTGTTACATTGACGAAATTAGAATGCAGGTAGCTCAGACTGCAGCCCAGTTGTGTGTGGCGCGGGGAGCGGGGGCGGGGGGGGGCGTGCGGGGGCGGGGGGCGCTGTAGGCACGGGGGATGCAGGTAGTACATAATACAGCAGCCAAAAAATGGAAAATATAACTATGATTAAAAATGATAAAAAGGGATAAGGAATGTAGATGCTGTACTAGAGGATTGCAATAGTCTACAGGCAGCCATGGTTCAGTCTACCTTCTGTGGTTGAAAAATAATGACTCATTGAATGCGGAACTTTACCCTCCTTTCTCCTTCTTGAGCCCACTACAGTGGCCAGCCAGGTGTGAATAAAAGAAAGTCAAGACTGAACTAACGCTGCCCCCATCTTCCCAATATATGGTCATATTCAGCATAGATATCTTTTCTTCTTCTTCTTTTTTTTTTTTTAGACAGAGTCTTTCATTGTTACCAGGCAAAAAAAACAAGAATTACCTGGGCGTGGTGGCAGACGCCTGTAATCCCAGATACTTGGGAGGTTGAGACAGGAGAATCGCTTGAATCCGGGAGGCAGAGTTTGCAGTGAGCCGAAATTGTGCCATTGCACTCCAGCCTGGGCGACAAGACGAGACTCCGTTTCAAAAATAAATAAATAAAGACACTCATGAACATGTGTGTGTGTGCACACGGCTACTTTTGAGATACCCAGCCCTCTGATCAATAAGAAAGTGAGGTCTTTGGTATTACTCTTCTTCATCACAGAAAAGTGTCAGATAGGTGCTTGATTTAATTAGCGGCCAATCCTCAATCTCTTTTACCCAGGCTCGAGGGCACTAGCACGTTCACTGCAACCTCCGCGTCCCAGGTTCAAGCGATTCTCCTGCCTCAGCCTCCGGAGTAGCTGGGATCACGGGCGCTTAACACAGCACCAGGTTTTTTTTTTTTTTTTTTTAGTAAAGACGACGTTTCACCATGTTAGTCAAGATGGTATCGAATTCTTGACCTCCAATAATCTGTTTGCCTTAGCCTCCCAAAGTGCCGGGATTGCATGCGTGAGCCAACGCACCCAGCCCTTGCAATGTGGAGGCCGGAGGCGGTGGCTACAGTAAGCGGAGATCGCGTCATTGCACTACAGCCTCGGCAGAGTGAGACTCCATCTCAAAATTAAAAAAAGAAAGAAAGAAAAAGAAACAAAAACAAAAACACACCACACCTTACAGGGGCAAGCAGTTAAAGCTGGAAGACCACAGAATTTGGAGAGCTTCCTCCTAGCCATAAGGAATACACTGGATAAAGTGAGGCAGGTGAAAGCAAGCTTCAGTGTGTTGTGTAAGATTGAGTCATTTACAGTAGTTTTTGTTGTCATTAAAAAGGTATAATTCTACTATTCTGTAATCAAATGCCGATATAATCAGTTTCCCTACGACTAGGGGAAACTGTTTTAGAGATTTATCTATCTCCCTTTTTATTTCAATAAATACCAAAGGGCACGTTTATTTTTGAACTCTTTTGCACTTATTAGATTGAAAATATTTACACATTATGATATTAAGAACATTGATAATTTACGTCACTTTTACACCAAATTCAACATTAAATGAAATAATAGTATTTCGATACATTTCACTCATATCAAATTTCTATATTCTCTTTATTTCAGTAGCAGAATTTGTGTCTGGAGATTTTGGGCAATGAAATTAAAATTTAAAGTGATATCCAATGCCATGTTACAATCAGCCACGTCCACAGAATAGTATCATATCACCTTGCAGCAGTGGGCAAAATTTTATTTAGTTTCCATGATAAGTGGCTTGCAGTTCCACCCATACTGTTCCAGCCATACCGTTTTTCAGAAATAATTCTTGTGATGATGCTTTCATTGCCAACGTATGGATACTTTTCTTGGTTGGGAAACTACCTAAAGAAAATCACTCTCACACAGTGTTCAAAGGATGTTTTCAAAGGGCAATGATTTATAGTAGCTTAGACAGACTCTCAAAGCTCTGCTTCTGAGATCGAAATTTCAACTTGTCATTTAATTACTACGTGTCACTTATTTTTCTTTCTATGGCACTCTCGGAAACATTGGGACACAAGTCTTCAGGGGAATTGAAACCATACATGATGAGTGGACTAGTCATTCCTCAACTATACAGTAATAATAGGGGCTGGGTTTCTCTAATAATGGGAGTAGATTTGTTTCAATCTACTCTTCTTATTTATTTTCCCTTTTCATCAATGCTTGAATTTCAGCTCTAAAACACTTTATTGTAATTAGGTTCTGAAGCATATGCCAAAACCATTCAGCAAGGCTGCAGACAAATTCTTTAAAGTGCACCTCCACTTCCAGTGACTTTATGAACATCACATTTAAAAATTAATCCTTTTTCATCTCTATACCCTGAGTATATTTTGGACTTCCCTTGGTTCCCAAATACCCCGAATTCAAGGTATCTCAATCCATGGAGCAGTTGTCCAGAGGAAGAGAGAAGCAACAGCCCCGCCCCCAACCCATGGGAGCAGAAAGAGAAAGAATTATCCAAAGGAATTGCTTAAAAACTCAGGTGTAGCGGACAGAAGTAAAACCATGGCTGCATAGAATGATGTCCCAGGAGTCCAAAACTTAATCCCAAATGGGCAATAATTTGTTTGGCATTAAACTAAATCAGTTTGATGAACTCAAATGCCCTCGGCTCAATAGGCAGGACTCTCCGAGGAGCCTGTGTTACTTCCCTCACTTAAGTGCAGATTTGTAATAAAAATCTTAATGCCAGTGGCATGCATTTTGGACATATAAGAAGCTAACCACTTGGAGAATCATATTTGAGAGGTCAGAAAACTCCACAGTTAAAGATCGGTTTATAATTTACGAAGAAAATAGAAAGTTTTGTTTCTCTGAGTTGAAATTTGCCAAGCACGGTGGGGAAATATCGCAAGTTTTTGACACAAGGCTTTGTGCTTTCCTCAAAATTTGAGATCTGCGTGAAGCCTGAGGCTTCGGGGATCATTATCTGAGAAAAATCGGGCAGTTCGGTGTAGACAATTTTTATATTTTTGGCTTTTTTTGAGGTGTAACAAACACAACTCGGGATCCGACAGGACACTCTGCGGCTGCCAGCGAGGCGGGCTGGACAGCGCACCAATCACGGCGCAGCTCCGCCCTATATAAACGGGCGGGCGCAGCGCCGCGGCCCGAGTCCCGGCCAGTGCCTCTGCTTCCGGCTCGAATTGCTCTCCCTCACGCCTGCCTTCAACATGTCCGAGACTGCGCCTGCCGCGCCCGCTGCTCCGGCCCCTGCCGAGAAGACACCCGTCAAGAAGAAGGCCCGCAAGTCCGCAGGTGCGGCTAAGCGCAAAGCTTCTGGGCCCCCGGTGTCCGAACTCATTACCAAGGCTGTCGCCGCCTCCAAGGAGCGCAGCGGCGTGTCTTTGGCCGCTCTCAAGAAAGCGCTGGCAGCAGCTGGCTATGACGTGGAGAAGAACAACAGCCGTATCAAGCTAGGTCTCAAGAGCCTGGTGAGCAAGGGCACCCTGGTGCAGACCAAGGGCACCGGCGCTTCGGGTTCTTTCAAACTCAACAAGAAAGCGGCCTCTGGGGAAGCCAAGCCTAAAGCTAAAAAGGCAGGCGCGGCTAAGGCTAAAAAGCCCACAGGAGCGGCGAAGAAGCCTAAGAAGGCGACGGGGGGCAGCCACCCCTAAGAAGAGCGCCAAGAAGACCCCAAAGAAGGCGAAGAAGCCGGCTGCGGCTGCTGGAGCCAAAAAAGCGAAAAGCCCGAAAAAGGCGAAAGCAGCCAAGCCAAAAAAAGGCAACCCGAGAGCCCAGCGAAGGCCAAAGCAGTGAAACCCAAGGCGGCTAAACCAAAGACCGCCAAGCCCAAGGCAGCCAAGCCAAAGAAGGCGGCAGCCAAGAAAAAGTAAGAAGTTACTTTGGCCAACTGCTTAGCTCAACACAACCCAAAGGCTCTTTTCAGAGCCACCCACCCATCTCAGTTGAAAGAGCTGTTGCATTCCTGGGGGCGTGGCTGGGAAAAGCCGGTGTCGAGGAGGGGCGGGTCTCCCGGGAAGATAGGCGGGAGGGGGGAGAGTAAGTCTTACAGTAATGCTAGGTCTGGAGCATTCTGCCGCCCAAACTCGACTGCAGTGACGTCATCGCGGTTTTCTGCGCTCCGGAGTTTTGGAGGGCGGCCCATTTCGGCGTGCCTAGCAGGACCTGGTCGGTAGATAGCATGGGTAAGTTAATTTAAGTTTTTCTGGGCTTATTCACTGGGACTCCAGAGCTCCGAAAACTACGAATAGGACACATACCACTTACCACACTCCCTGCGGAAGCGTATGTCTCGGGACACAAGGGGCGTAGTGCAGACACAATTTCCTAAGGGCTCTATGTCAAATACTTCGGGAGACCACTGCAATATAAAGATTAAAAGCTGTCACTGCAGAAAAGATTTGCTCCTTAATGTGGTACTTCGATAAAGGGCTTGCTGCTAGACTTCGGGGGATGTCCCAATTAGCAAGTCTTGTATGCAACGACT
Source organism: Ateles fusciceps (assembly GCA_036589455.1). Classification (NCBI taxonomy): domain Eukaryota; kingdom Metazoa; phylum Chordata; class Mammalia; order Primates; family Atelidae; genus Ateles; species Ateles fusciceps. Next base: position 6,981,567 of record JAZHEH010002605.1, read on the forward strand.
CCCATAATTTGTTACAGGAGTGAGGGAGAGAATGTGAGCTCTCCTAATACCTTGAGTATTTTCACTGTAAGCGCTGACATCCCAATGATACATTTAAAACAACAAAAAAAAGGGCTCTCCAAAAGAACTCTAAGCGAAGTACACAGCTGTCTTGACTGAAGAGGTCTATTTATAGTAGCCTGGGTAGTCCAGTATGGGCATTCTGATTGGGTAAAAGTAAAGTAACGAAATAGCCAATGAAAACGTAGGGCTTGAAGTGTAGTTTACATTGGCATTTGTGACGACACATTTAAGTTAATCCAATCATAAACGAAATCTGATTAACCTTATTTGAATACCGCATCTATAAATGAACGGGGCCTCAGCGGGAATGATTATTTTCTCAGGTGTCTGCAACAGTGTTGCAATTAACGCTACAATGCCTGAGCCTACCAAGTCCGCTCCGCCCCAAAGAAGGGCTCCAAAAAGGCGGTGACCAAGGCGCAGAAGAAGGACGGCAAGAAGCGCAAGCGCAGCCGCAAGGAGAGCTACTCCGTGTACGTGTACAAGGTGCTGAAGCAGGTGCACCCCGACACCGGCATCTCCTCCAAGGCCATGGGCATCATGAACTCCTTCGTCAACGATATCTTCGAGCGCATCGCGGGCGAGGCTTCCCGCCTGGCGCATTACAACAAGCGCTCGACCATCACCTCCAGGGAGATCCAGACGGCCGTGCGCCTGCTGCTGCCCGGGGAGTTGGCCAAGCACGCTGTGTCGGAGGGCACCAAGGCCGTCACCAAGTACACCAGCTCCAAGTAAACTTGCCAAGTAAGCCTCTTATCACCCAACCCCCAAAGGCTCTTTTAAGAGCCACGCATGTTTTCAATGAATGAGTTGTAATCCTTTCATTCTAAAGGGGGGGGATTGTTGGATTTTTCAGCACCATATTACCAATTGCACTGCAGAGGAAATACTTAGAAATTATGGGGAGTAACGATAGCTACCAGAAATTGCGTGTTAACTGTGAGTACGTAGTAAATCATTAGGTCATTAGTATCACACAACATTAGCATAAATTGACAGTATTGTAAATGTACAGCCCTTTCGTTTCCGTGTGATTTCCAACTTGACCGTGATGTTGATCCGAGACTAGGTGTGGTGAAGGACCACCCTGAGCACAAAAGAGCATGCTCTGATAACTTCCTTCTCTTTGGAGCTTTCTCCACCACCCCCTGCTCCTCATTTTCTTGTGAAATTTTTACCATGCAGATGCGTAATAACTGCAAGTAAAGGCTGAAGACAATGTGAGCTGAACACGGAACTATTAAAAAGATTTCTTGTTTGCTTGCTTTGCAGTTGGGGGCAGTTTCTGTCTGAGCTTAGGCTAGTCGGGGAGGGAAAAGGGTATTCTAGGAGCTAAGGTTGGGGGGAGTGGGAGGGGGAAGAAGTAGCTTCTGAGACACCTTAAAATTCTCCTGGTAAACCGTCTTTTTCAGAAAGCCATTTAATTTATAGTTTTCTTTTGGCAGCTATTAGCTTAAAAGTCCTATGGGTAATGGGAGAAACCAAATAATCATTAAAGTGCCTGACTGTGGATAGGCAAGTTACTGCAGGACTGAGGCCCCCTTTGCAGTACAATTTACCCTTTTTTAGATGCTCCTGAGTACCGAGGACTGGAGGAGGCAAAAAGGGAAAGAAAAACCCCTTCTGGAAGGATGTAGCTTCTCCTGCACAAGGTAGGATAATGACAAAAGGTTTTCACTGCTTTGGGAATGGATGATTGTGGGAGAAAAAGGATCCCTAAAAGAGACATGAGGGAATTGGGAGTGGCCAGAAGGAAAGGAACAATACTTCAGAGAAGAAAATCGTGAGATGGATGAGGCTAGGTTTGGAGTCAAGTGGTCCCTGAGATGGAGTGGTGGTGGGTGATCATTGTCTACAAGAGGAATGAATTTAGAATTTCTAATGACCTCATGCCCTCATAAACATGAAATCATGGACTATGGGATGCATTTCCCATAGTCTGGCAAGCTTGGTACTTGGACACATAACTAAAAGCCTGAATAATATTTTCCGAATCCTTAAAAACAACAAAGACAGTCTAAGAAAGTAAAGAATTCAAACGCAGGAACTTGGCCCATGTTAAACCCCAAGCACTACAGCTGGCTTTTACCCAAACCTTAACTTTCATTTTTAGCGTGTTATATGGAAACTGATCACGGTGTAGAGCCTAAAAGAAATCCTTTTAGGTGAATGTGAGACACTAGACCAAAATCTGTCACCTTGGGGTAGGAGGATGAACTGGAAATAAACACACAAACAAACCCATCATAGATGAATGCAAATCAAAGTCAGCTCTGAAGCTGGGTTCTCAGCAGTATAGATTCCACTACTAAGGCCTGGACTACAAGCAATTCTTGATGCTTACTTGTTCCCGGTATGCCTACCATAGGGATTCAAACATACAAGATGAGAATTTAATTTAGACATATTCCAGACTGGTTTTGTGTTCCTGAACACCTGGCAGAAACAAACACAAGTCATCTATGGAAAACAAGCTTCATTTTACACCTCAACAAATTGCCACAGCAAAAATATTCCCCCAAAAATGCACAAGCAGCTTCACAATCAAAATTAACCAAACACCTTGAAACCAGCAAGTGTGACCAATGAAAACAAAAGCAACAGACAGTGGAAGCTGGGCATGGTGGCTCATGCCTGTAATCCCAGCACTTTTGGAGGCCAAGGCTGGAGGATTGCTTGATGTGGGTTCGCCACAGCGTAGAGACCCCTAAGAGTGTCTCCGCCATAATGTGAGCTTGAGCCCAGAAGCATTTTCCCCCTCCTGGAAGCAGTCGAGCTATGGGAAAGTAGGAACTAAGGATGGGGGATTGTGTAAAAGGGCTATTTTGATCTCTCAGGCATTTACACAATGGCCTGGTGATGGCTGTGTGGTTTAATTAGGACACTGTGTTTGAGTTTCTGCTTTGGGCTAGTTTTGTGACTCTGTTTACCGGTACTGCTTGAGCCCTGTGATTAGTCAGGTGTGTTTCTTTAAGATTACTTCTTGGAATTTATGGTGGGCTTAACCTTTAACGAGTGTTACTTTGTTAATCTTAAAACTCTTTCACAATAGATAAGAGAAAAGAATATCTGTCAACAACAGATCTGTCTTGCACCAATTTTGTGATCAATTTATGATTTTAGGAATGTTTCTCTTTAACTTGTAGGTTATCCATTCTGTTAGATTTTGTAATTTTCTGTTCCTTTTAATGTTAAAGCTGAAACAATGTGGGCTGACGTCAGTGTCTAAAAGCTGACAGTATATATTGGGACCCTATGCACAAATAAAATTGCTGTTTAGGCATTGCTGTATGGGCATTGTCTATTCAGACCTCCAGACCCCGCTCTCTGTCGTGTTTGTTTTCCGCGCACTCTCTCTTCCAGGTATTGGGACCCTTTCACTGGCCGAGAGCTCCCCCGGCAGACGTGCCGTCCGTGACAGCTTGAGACCAAAAGTTTGAGATCCTGTCTCTGGAAAAAAAAAAAAAAGACAACACAATGGAAATAAAAGGAGTAAAAAGAGAGGATTAACAAGATACAGACTTGAAATGACTAACTTTAGTGTCTTTATGAAGAAAGGAGACTCTTAAAGAAATGCAAAAGTGATCACACAGATTTGAAAAAAGAACTTTTTAAACTTTATTTATTTATTTGAGACAGTGTCTTGCTGCATCACCCAGGCTGGAATGCAGTGATGTGATCATAGCTCACTGCACCTTGGAATTCCTTGGCTCAAGAAATCCTGCCTCAGACTCCCAAGCAGCTGGGACTACTGGTGTGAGCCACTTCATCCAGCACATTATTCATCATAAACAAGTCTGCCTTTGCATCATCCAAACAAAACAAAACAAAAAAGTCCTTTAGCCCTGGGGCTTGAGGCAGGGAAAGGGATGGGGTAGGCAAAAGTCCATGGAGATGCTCAGTCCCAGGACCGGGGACAAAAAAAGGACAGGCCTGGAGTTATTAGGATGGGCTTTTCTACTGAGTAGCAATGTGTACACTATTTGGGCTATCAGAGTACCCCTGGGCAGAAGCCTCCACATCCCCTTTCCCCCTCTTCTCCATAATTCTTTACATCCTAGCTGCTTCTAAGGGGGATATTTATATACATATTATATATATATATATATAATGTGTATGTTATAAATAACATATTAAATATATTTAAATTTATTTAAATATGTTAAATATATACATTTTAATTTAGAGAGAGATATATAATATATAGGTATTTCAAATCTATATATTATATATAGATATAGTTATATGTAACTATATATCATATATTAATATTTAAAATCCACATATTATATATATATAGCCACTAGGCTGCAATCCTGGTCCCTACACCTGACGTCTTCCTGCTCCCCCCCTCCATCCAACTATGCAGCCCAAAGAGATCCAGCAGGCCCATTGCCCAGCAGCATCCCATGGAAGGCTCTGGTGGTACCCTTGGGCCTCAGAAGAACCAGTACCTGATTTTTTCCAGGGTTTATCATCACCATGTTCTCTCCCTGCTGTTGAAACCATGCCCTTCTGCCATCTTCTGGGAGAAGGAAATCAAAGGATCTAAAACTGGGGATTGGGGGAAGATTATAGCCTCTTCTGACTCCCCCTCTCCCTACATACTTTACTCCCCCAGTCCACAGAGATGCTGCTCATACCAGGAAACACTATTGAAAGATGATTTTTATTTGATTTTCCTCTGAACTTTTCATCCCTGGGAAAATGAAAAAAAAATCGACAATTAAAAAACAAACAAAATATCAGAAACCCCCCCAACTAATCCACAGAAAGTGATGTCTTATCCTCTCCCCTTGGGTTTTTGGTTTTTGGGATTTTTTTTTAGGTTGCCTTATTGTGGAGTGGGAATCTAAAATACCCAAATGTCTATTTTCCTCAGTGGAGCCAAACCGAAAAACTCTAACCTTCTCTGGATGTGCCTGGTCTTAGACTCCCTAGAATTTTTCTCTGGGTTGCTGCATGTACACAGCCTCTGTCCTGGAGGCAACAGTTGGAGGTAGCTTGGATCAGAACCATGCCCAAGATTTCCCTGCTGTTGTACTGTTTGAAGCTGACATCCTGTGACTGTACACAGCTGCCACTGTTGTGTCCTTGCTTTGCTTGCTATTGCCTCATGCCAGGCCCTGTCCTGGCCATGACACCCTTCATCCTATCCGTGAAATCCCACGACCAAGTTTGCTTCATACTTTGTGGGAACAGACTTGGCCTGCATCTGGAACACACTGTTCTCAGCTTTAACATCTCCCCTACCACAGACAGAAAAGGTGACCACCTACAGCTGAGGCTTGGAAATGTTTCCTGTGTTGACCTGAAGATCTTCTGAGACCTCAAGGAGAGTGCCTCCTTTAAAAAGTGGAGAAAGTTGCCATTTTCCTCCTAGGGTCTGGTGGAGTCTCCCCATCTTGCATCCACATTCTGTAAACCATCTATCCCTGCCCACCCTCCAGTTGACTCCAACTGATAACAAGGGATGAAAAGGAAATGGGGGCTGTGGGGAACCCTGCCAGCTGGTGAAGCCCTGTGGCAGGAAAGTATATGTGGTCATAGAGTATATCTGACTTCTTTTCTTCAGCCACTGATTGGGTTGGGCTGTGAATGATAGACAGTGGAATGGCTGGAGTCTGCTGCCATCAGAAGCTGGAGACAAAGATGAAGGACTGAACCACACAAACTGGGATATGTGTCGGGTACAGTCATAACTCTGTGTTCACTCTTGGTGGGATGTAGGCAACACAGAGGAGTTTGCGGTCCTGTTGCTCACCTACTGCAATGCCTTTGACCCTCCTTTTCAACTGGTTCCTCCACTGAGTCCAAAGGCTGGCAGTAGGAGACAGTATCCCAGGCTAACAAGGGATTACGTGTTACCTTAGGGACCTCATTGCTTTTAGCCTGTGCCCTTCCCCGACTTTGCCCTCCCAGTGGTTGGTATGTGGGAAACCCATTTCAGTTCCTGTGACCCATGTCTTGAACCAGGCATAAGCATCTGGTCTTTGCTAGGACAGTGGAATCTGAGGCCTTTCCCTGCCCTGTCTGGTGCCTGCTCCACATTGTACCAGATACTGGACTGCTGGATGCCCTCCTCCTTACCTTTATTCCTCCCTTCCTTCAGGTCATGCAGCCGTGTACTCTATCCAGCATCACAGAAACTTCAACGTTTTTCCTTTGCTGTGTCTGGGGCATAAAGAAGCCTTGGGGTGTGGTGAAACGCTGTTCTTATCTGGAATACACTCACAGGCCAGGGGGCTGCCATCTTCTTCACAGACATTCCCAAAGAGGAAACCCCTTGGGGCAGAAAGGTAAGGACTTCATCTCAACATAGATTGGTGGTTGGCACCATTGCAGGGAGACACTTCTGGTTTTCTTTTTTTTTGAAATGGCGTTTCACTGTCACCCAGGCTAGAGTGCAATGGTGTGATTTCGGCTCACTGTAACCTCCGCCTCCTGGGTTCATGCCATTTTTTTGTCTCAGCCTCCCCAAGTAGCTGAGACCTGAGATTACAGGCATGTGCCACCATGCCTGGCTAATTTTTGTATTTTTAGTAGAGACGGTTTCACCATCTTGGCCAGGCTGGTCTCGAACTCCTGACCTCAGGTGATCTTCCCACCTCGGCCTTCCAAAGTGCTGGGATTACAGGCATGAGCCAACGTGCCCAGCCTCTTTTTCTTTTCTTTTTTTCTTTCTCTTTTCTTTCTTTCCTCTTTCTTTCCTTCTTTATTTCTTTTTCTTTCTTCCTTTCTTTCTTTTTGTATCATGATAGGAGTTAATGTTGCAAAGAGTAGTTTACATCTTCAATTTCTGAAGGCACTTGAATTTAGGACCCACATATCTGTGACAAGCATGCCAGAAGTGGCAGGGGCCATCAGGGCTAAGCTACTTCATACCCACCATCCTCCCATGGGAATCCAAGACCTCAGACACAAAGCAACAGTCTGCTCAGATCCCTCTGTTCCTCATATCTCATTCAAGGTTCATCCATGTCCAGCATTTGGACATTAAACATCATAAGGTGTGTATGCCTCAGCCCTGTTAAGGGGCAAGTTTCTCTTCGCCCTGTCTTGCACCTGGAAAAAAATGCACTACCAGTTAGAGAAGGGCCATAGATAGAGGGTGCTAAGCCCCTATGTCAAAGTTGTTAAACATTTTTGTTTTGTTCCATCAATCCCTTTCCTGGTGATTGATTTTACAAAAGTAAGCTGCTTATGAGAAGTCCCTGGAAGTGAGGAAAAGGGCCAAGGAAGATGACACAAAGGATGAGGATTGTTTTTGTTAAAAAAGCCTGGGTTTGAACTTGTATGAAATCCTTTGACTTAAGTGAAAAAAAAAAAAAAAAAAGTCTGGGTAGAGTAATCTCAATCACCTGGCACCCTCCTTAATGGAATCCTCCCATGCTGAAGGGTCCTTGGAGTTCCCCCAATCCCACCTTCTCCCCGTTAAGGCATGTTGATCCTGAAGGTTATAACTTAGGGCCATTTCTCACTAGAGACAAAAACTTGTCATCTGGCTTTGCAGAGAAGGTTCCACCTTATACTCATAGTACATTATCTTTACTATGGACTAGGGTATGATACTTGAATGAGCTTGTGTTATAACAGAATTATTGAGAGTATCGGCCTTCCAGGCTGAAGTGATTCATTTATTATTCTAGTCCTGCTTTAGTGCTTCGTAATTTGTGGCAATTATGCTTTCTTTTTTAATACATAAAAAGTATGTAAAAATAAAAACTTGATAAGGCAGAAAAAATAAAAAAATTTATGAACATAATTTTAAACCACTATATCTTTTTTTTTTTAAGGTTTCAAATAATTGAATACAAAAAAAACTTGTGCTTTAAAGACTATATAGAAATCAAATATACAATCACCTGGCTCCGATACCTTTATAAATGGTAGAACCTTTAAGAATTTTGACAATTCAGACTACAATGGACCACTATCCACAGAGACAAAGCCCAATAAAATCCCCCACGTAATATCCTGATGGACTGTTCCCTGATATTGAAAAGGATAAAGTAGTACCTCTACAGTGTATATAAAACATTAGACCAGCACATAGCCAGTACTTTTCTAAAAATATGCACTGAATGTATTAATTCATCTGAGAAATCTTAAACTGCAGTCTGTAGAGCAATTCTCTAGTGCATGATTGTTGTTAGAATGTTGAACAAACAGGTTTGGCCTTTTAAAAGAAAACAACAAATTAAAGCAGAAAAATTAATACTTATAATAAAAATTTTAAATCCTAGAAAATACTGTAGAGTATGAAAATATTTTAAAAAATGCAAAAAACAAATTAATGAAATTTAAATTGTACAAGAAGTTAAAGCTGTTAATAATTTATAAAACTAAAGATTAATGATTAATAGTAAAAAAAAAAATGTTCCATGTATAGGATTAACAGGTTAAGACTCAGCAGAGAGAGGTATAAAGAAAAGAAACCAAATAGAAGAAATTAGTCATGAAGGATTTGTAAGGAAATTCATGAAGTGTGCAAAATTTCATAGGCACTGGCTTGGGCACTGCAGATACATAGAGACAACACGTGGTCCTTGATCTCCTGGAGCCATCCGTTAAGGAGGCTTACAGACAATTGTTTCATTTTCCTTTGTCTTTCACTAAGGCCTAAAAAAGTGTTTCTCATACTTTGGAAATATTCAAGAAAGTCAATTAACTTGGGCTCATACAGGAAATATCAAATTCATTGCATCAAGGCAAACATACTCTATTTTTTTAGTAATAAATAAAATATTATTTTGTTTTAAAATTTAAAAATATTTATAAATACAAACGATATTTTATAAATATTACAGCCAAGTTATAATTACTTTTTAGGACATTGGGGAGAGCATGAGTAAAATGGTGAGAGAAATGGAGAAGGACTCAGAAAAGGAATGGAAGAAGCAGACTGCTACAAAAAAAAGGGAGAAAAACAGCTTGGAGACCTAACAGAAACCTGTAGGAGAATGTGGTAGAAAGGCAGAGAGAAAACAAAAAGGGCCACGAGTACATAGACCTTGTCATATACTTGGTGTCTCAGTTGTGTGTAATACCTGTCAAATAGTAACTCAAATATTTCTTACACTTCATGGGTTTTGGATTAAGTAGATTGATGAAAATCACACCACATCTGAGAGGTTTTCTCTGCCCAGCAAATGTAAAATGACTCCCTTCTATCCTCATTCTTAACTTGCTGTTTGCATTCCTCTTCACTATATTTAGCACTGACTAACTGAAATTTGTTTATTGTTGGCCTCCCCTTCTGATCCTGAAGACTGTAAGGTCCATAAAAACAGGGGAGTTCACCTTTTTTGCTGCTGGTTTCCTAATGCCTAAGGCAGTTCCAGGAACATGGTAGACTCTCAAAAACATTTGCAGCATGACATAATTTCTAACGTAATTAAAGTGCACAAATATCTATAACCACAGGAATAGAGGTCACTAATGAGTTTTCACAAAACTGAAAGAGTGACTCAGATTTTCTGGGTCTCACTTTCGTCATCTATACAAAGAGGATAATAATAGTAGATCACTGCTAAAAGTTATTTTAAGGATTGAGATACCTCATGTAAAGCTCTTAAAACAGTGATGGACCTTTAGTAAGCTCTTAGCACCATTTAATAGTTATCATATTTTCCTTTTCACCAAGTTAAAATAAAAATCAGGGTGTTCAAATCTTTTCAGGTCAAAAATGAAAGGGAGAGAATTTGAGCTTTTGAACATTTGAATCCCATCCAAGGAGGATAGTTGGAGTATTTGAAAAAATTCACATTAGTCAGTAATATTTTTTGACTAAGCATGACTTATTAGATGTTAATGCTACTAAAGCGTAGCTAGAACTGAAGCAGAGATTCCCAATAGTTCATTATACAAGCACATGTAAAAGAATCCTCTTCGTATAGAAAATAATGGTGATGGCAAAATGGCACCTAATAACTAAACCCTCCTTATTTCTTAAATCAGGGGGAGAGACAGGAAGGCAGAGGAGAAATTAATACTTAATGTAACTGACAATACGAATCTATCAATAGAACTTATGAAGTATGAAGTCTCGTCTACCTGAAAATGATTAACTGTGTCTATATTCTACACAAATCCAACTCATCCTTGTTTGCTACACACTGGTTCATCAAACGATTACCGAGAAGAAACTAAGCAAGGTGTTTCCAGTTCTTCATGTTATTTGAGTTTATAAAAATAAAAATAGAATTTACTTGAATTACAGACCTAGTTAATGGGAATTCATTAGTTATCAAGGACTACCTTTGCTAGGAAAAGTCTGAATGAGAAGATGGCAGTAAGTCTGTAAAAAAAAAAAGTAATAATTAATAAAATCTGCGATTTGTAATTCTGCATTCATTGTTGATCCAAATCTTTCTTCTAAGACCTCCCCTTTATAGTCATCTACTTACCTACCTACCTACCCACCCACCCACCTATTTTCACTTTACTTTCCGGCATAAAGATCTGAGTGGGTAAGGACTCAACGCTAATTTGATTTTGGTAATGAAGTTAAAAACAGGTTAATTTATGCTACGCTGCCATTTGAAAGCTCTTCTCTAGCATCTGAATTATTAATGTAAACAATGTTTTGAAGCAATCACAAAACTTTTCTGATGAATTAGATCTGGAGTAGGACCTGAAAATTTATACTTCTAAATTATCCAGGTGATGCTGATGTTGCTGGTCCGGAGACTACATTTGGAGAACTGTATTTTAAAGGACATGAAATTGCCCTAAAATGCTTATACTAAATGGCCACGCAAAGCCGGAAGATCGCACAGAATTTCAAACCGAAGATGAGAGGTCCTGAAAAGTGGCAGCAGCCATCCTACTCAGGTGCGGCTACGCGGATATGAAAAGGAGTCTAAGGACGGGTAGTCCTGCTCCACGCCGGCTCTCTCTAAGGTCATCCCATCAACCCTCGCCCCAAACCCGGCCCCCCTCATAGGCTCGTCCCGGCCACGCCCCTCCGTGCCGTAACGACAGAGCCACACGTTACGCCGCCGTCACGTTACGCCGCCGTCACGTTACGCCGCCGTCACGTTACGCCGCCGTCACGTTACGCCGCCGTCACGTTACGCCCATCCGGCTCCCTCATAGGGCGTCCCGTACGTTTTACATCAGTGCGGCGCGCGTGTCCGGAACGTTGCTTCTAGGCCGCCGACCGGTGGTTCCCTGTCCCCGCCGACCTGGCCCCTCTCTTCTGGAGCCACCAGACCGCTGGACAATGGAGACTTCGAACACTCTGCTGAGTCCTTTACGGTTTAAAAACAGAGTACTGGCCGGGCGCAGTGGCTCACACATGTAATCCCAGCACTTTGGGAGGCCGAGACGAGCAGATCACGAGGTCAGGAAATCGAGACCATCCTGCCTAACAAGGTGAAACCCTGTCTCTACTAAAAATGCCAAATATTAGCCGGGCGTGGTGGCGCGCGCCTGTAGTCCCAACTGCTCGGGAGGCTGAGGCGGGAGAATCGCTTGAACCTGGGAGGCGATCGTTGCGATCAGCCGAGATCGCGCCACTGCACTGCAGTCTCCGTCTCAAAACAAACCAAAAATACTGAGGACCGAAAACTTTGAAGACTGAGAAGCAGGCAACAGTCCTCCCTTAATCTTTTTCCCTCTCACAAGGGTTTTTCAGTCGGCTCAGACCAACGGGAAGAGTGAGGAAGCAGGAAGAAAATTTCAACTTCAGTCTCGGCATCCTCTTGCTTTCTTCTCTGGGAGCTGCCACTTCCCGTCTTCTCTAGTGCTGAAAATACGCTTCCCAGCTCCAGGGAGACCTTTCTTGCACCTCCCTTTCTGTTCTCACGCCTGTAGGACTCTTCGTGTGAGGATCAGGGTATGTGTGTATATGAATGTGTGCGAATCATTGTGTCCTAATTGAATGTATATATATATATATTTTAAATCATCTTCAGGTACACGCAGGGCCGTCCTGCATTAGACATCAGACACAGTGCCTAGGGCCCACAGTTCTTTTAGAGGCTTATGAAAATATTTTAATTTCTTCTAAAGTCAGAAGAAAAAAAAATGAACATTTAAGTCAAAAAGACGTTATATATTAATCTTCATATGACTGTTTTAATAAAGGTTCCTACGAAGGCAGAAGCACCTAAGGTGCAAGAAAGACAATGCAGCTGTTGGTGCACGTAGCTGACAACTCTTAAGAGTTTTTATTTCTTTTTTTTACACACACATTTCTAAGTGATTTCCAAATACTGTGTCAGCCTTAAGACATACATACCTGTGCACTGTTACCCACTTTTTTTTTTTTTTTTTTTTTTTTTGAAACGGAATCTAGCTCTGCTGCCCAGGCTGGAGTGCAGTGGCGGGATTTCGGCTCTCTGCAACCTCCGTCTCCAAGGTTCAAGCGATACTTCTGCCTCAGCCCCCTGAGTAGCTGGGATTACAGGCGGGTGCCACCACACCTGGCTATTACTGTATTTTTAGTAGAGAGGGGTTTTCACGATGATAGTCAGGCTGGTCTTGAACTGACCTCGTGATCTGCCTGCCTCGGCCTTTCAAAGTGCTGGGATTATCGGCGTGAGCCACTGTGCATATCCTGTTATCCCGTTTTTATCCATGAGCATATACCAAGTGAAGTTTAAAATAACTTGTCCATGCAGACCCCATGTCGCTGGAAAAAAATAAAAAAATAATAACTTGTCCAATGTCCTACATCTAATACATGGCAGAGAGCTTTCTGACCTAGGCAAGTTAGCTACAGGGTCCCTTTTTTATACTAAAAATAGTATCTTTTGGCAACTAAGGAATAAATTTAACAACATGTAAAAACAAAACCTTGCATTTCAAATGATCAATGAGATTTCCATTTTTCCCTCCGCCAATGATAGTACTGCAGGTAAACAGTACAGTATATATCTGTCTCTTTTTTTATAGTACTCTCCCCATATCACAGTATGCACCCACTCAACTACCACCTCTCTGGTCTTCAGGGATGCTTGCTCTCTTCATCTTGCCTCAGCACCCCAACACCATGTATGTAGATGAAGTCTCCATTCTCCACAATGAAAACACCAACTTGAGTCAACCAGATTCCTATAGCAAACAGTGTGAGTTGAGTTTAGGATCAGATAAATATTTTAACATTATTCACCCTCTCCAACCCCCTCATTCCCAAGAATACAGAAGCTGAGACTCAGAATTAAAGCATCCAGTGAAGAGCTATCTCTAGGCAGTTAGAGTATGTCAGCAAAGAGGCTCCCAAAAACCTGCAGAAATACCTCACTCTATTCTACTCACCTTCTGTTTATATCTGGAACAAATGTCACATTGTTTTAATCAGTGTAGGTTTGTATGTCTTCATATATAGTACCAAGTCCAGGTCCATCACTCTCTGTTCTTTCTTTTTTCTTTTTTGAGAATCATCTTGACAATTTTCATTCATTGATATGAATTTTACAGTGCTCTACAAAATATTCATTAGGGTTTGCTTGGCATTGAATTTTTCAATAGTTTAGAAAACTATCCTTTTAAGATATTTTAGAATATATGAACATTTTAGTATATTGAATAATCACAAAACATAAATATAGTACACTATATACCTGCGTCTTTTTAAAGTGGTTCTTGTCTTATGTACTTCAATGATATTTGATAATTTTTATCCTATGCATCTGGAATATTTACTCTTGGATTTAGATTCTGTTGTACTGTTGTGATGTCTGGCTTTTCCATAATATCTTGATTTCAGATAGGTAATTGCTAGTGTATAAAAAGGCCATTAATTTCTGTATGATGTTCTTATGCCCACTAATTCCAATTAGTTTTTTTTTGAGACACAGATTCGCTCTACCACCCAGGCTAGAGTGCAGTGGCATGATCTCAGCTCACTGCAACCTCCGCCTACCCAGTTAAAGTGATTTTCCTGCCTCAACCTCCTAAGTAACTGGGACTACAGGCACATGCCACCATGGCCAGCTAGTTTTTTTTTCTATTTTTTAGTAAAGACAGGGTTTCACTGTGTTAGCCAGTAAGGTCTGGATCTACTGACCTCATGATCTGCACATCCTCTAAAAGTGATGGGATTATAGGGTTGAGCCACTGCACCCAACCCATGCCCACTAATTCCAATTCTTATTTGATCTAATTGTTCATAGAATCCTGTGGACTTTCACCTTAACCATTTTGTTATTTTCAAAGATAATGATCTTTTTTACTGAATCCTTGCCCTTCTGACTACTTGTCCCTATCTCATGGTATTGGCCAAACCCTGTGATGCCATGTTGAGTAGGAGTAGTTCCACACCACACTTGTCTGGCTTCCGGCTCTATGGGAATCCTTCCAAAACTTCACCATTAAGTGATATACTCACTGTAGCTACTTCTTCATGAAGTTCTCTTCTCATTCTAGTCTGTTAAATGTTTATAATGAAAGAGTTTTATATTTTTTTAAATGTTTCCTCTGTGTCTTTGGAGATAATCATGTAGTTTTTCTTTATTAATCTGTTTTTTTTTTTTCAGATGGAATCTTACTCTGTCATCCAGGCTGGAGTGCAGTGCCCCGATCTCGACTCACCACAACCTGCACCTTGCAGGTTCAATCGACTCTTCTGCCTCAGCTTCCCAAATAGCTGTCACTACAGGTGCGTGCAACCATACCTGGCTAATTTTTCTATTTTTATTAGAGCCAGAGTTTTGCTATTGACCAGTCTGGCCTTAAAACTCCTGACCTCAAGTGATCCACCTGCATCGGCCTCCTAAAGTGCTGGGAATACAGGCAGGAGCCACCATGCTGGGCCTTTCTTTATTAATCTCTTAACCTGACAGATTTATAATGCTAAACTTCTTTCTATTCTTAGAATAAACCCTATATCATATACTATTTATTTTAACAGTATTGTCTCTGTAATTTCTCCTGGTTTGCATTTTTTCTTTTTTTTTTTTTTTTGAGACAGAGTCTCACTCAGTCACCAGGCGCCAGGCTGGAGTGCAGTGGCGCGACCTTGGCTCACTGCAACCTCCGCTGCCCGGGTTCAAGCATTCTCCTGCCTCAGCCTCCCAAGTAGCTGGGACTACAGGCGCGCGCCACCACGCCCAGCTAATTTATTTTTATTTTTATTTTTAGTAGAGACGGGGTTTCACCATGTTGACCAGGACGGTCTCGATCTCTTACCTCGTGATCCGCCCGCCTCGGCCTCCCAAAGTGCTGGGATTACAGGCGTGAGCCACCGCGCCCGGCCGGTTTGCATTTTTCTAATAGATTTGTTTCCTAAAAACTTGTATGTTCATTAGTGACACAAAACTATAATTTTCTTTTTTTCTTTCTGTCTCCCTTTCTTCCTTTTTAAAATTTGTATTCTCTAGTTTTGCTGATAATATTACACAATTTTAAAAGAAAAATGTGAGTAGCAGAGCTATTTTCCTATTATAATAGACTCTGTAAAATAGGTATCATGTCAGTTGAGGTGGCGTGTCCCTGTAGTCCTAGCTGCTCAGGAGGTGAAGAAGAACAACCACTTGAACCCAGGAGTTGGAGACTATAGGGGGCTGCCATCATGCCTGCATATAGTCAGTGCATCTCAGAAACAAATAAAGTAAAAAAATAAGAGATCATCTGTTCCTTAAAAATCACTAAAAGTTGAAAGCTTTGACTGGGTTTGGCAGCATTTGGGTGGAAAGATACAGGAATTTTTTTTTAACTGCCTACTTTATTTTCTTAATCATAATTTGTTTACTCAGCTTGTCTATTACTTAATTTTCTTTTTTTTTCAAAAATTATTTTCTGGCCAGGTACTGTGGCTAACACTTGTATGCCCAGCACTCTGGGAGGCCAAGGTGGGTGGATCACTTGAGGTCAGGAGTTCGAGACCACCCTGACCAATATGTGAAACTCCATCTCTACTAAAAATATAAAAATTAGCTTGGTGCGGTGGTGGACGCCTGTAATCTCAGCTACTGAGGAGACTGAGGCGGGAGAATCACTTGAACCCAGGAGGCAGAGGTTGCAGTGAGCTGACATGGGGCCACTGCACTCCAGCCTGGGGGACAGAGCTAGACTATGTATCAAAAAAAAAAAAAATTATTTTCCACTGAGGTAATTTTTTTTTTAAGTTACACATAGCATTCTCTTGTCATTCTTTATATCTCCATTTTTGTAGTTATGTTTCTTAATTTCTGTAACTTCTTGCTGTACACATATATGCTCTCTTTCTGAATTGTTTTTTCAAAGAACAAAGAGCTTTAGGCTATAAGTCATCTCCACTTTGTTCATTTAATTAATTTTTGTTCTTTTAAAATTTCTCTGCTTTCTACTTTATTTTTATTTACTCTTCTGTTCCTTTTAAGCTTCTCTTTTTGCATATCTAGTTTATATATCTTATTTTTTGTTTCTTAATGTATGCATTTAGTATTATATATTTTTTTCTTATATTACCACTTCAGGTACATCCTAAAATTTTCATATGTGTTATCATTCATGTTTATTTCATAATATTATGTATTTTTCCTTATGATTTCCAGTATAATCTGTGGTACTTAAGAGTGTGATTAATAGTTTCCTAACATATGAGGAGATTGTTTTATTTTTACTATCTTAAAAAAAGAATGAAACTTTTGTTTCTGATGCTCATTAAAGTATGAGAAATTATATATTGCTCCTTAATTATGTTATGATAAAAGAGCATAGTGTATATGAAATTTATACTTTAGTATCTGTTGTGACTTTTTCTGAAACCAGGGTTAATTTTTTTTTGAAATTGTCCAATGTGTGTTTTGAAAAAAAGAATGAATGCTTTTTGTGTCCAATGAAAGAAATCATAGATAGATCAAATTTGCTTATTGTCTTCTTCAAATCCTAGACAACCATTAACATTTTTCTTTGCTTGTTATATGAGTGTTTAACACTCATATAGAATATTTAAAGGTTACCCTACAATTGTACATTTGAACTTCTAATTCTGCCAGTTATTTATTGACATAATAGTGGTTCTGTAGTCAAGTGCACATAAGGTTTTGAATGTTACGTCTTATTTTTGGATTTTTATTTTATCATTATGGAGTCTAGCAAACTTCTGTTTTCTTTTATTTTGTTCAGATGTGCCTGGTTTTGATTGTCATTTGCAACTTGATTGTTTTATTACTCTATTTTTTATTTCATTAAACTTTTAGTAAATAGTGATTTTTATAGTCTCTAATAATTTCAATATCTGAAAATCTTTGTTTGCCTAGGGATCTAGGAGGACATAGAAGGCTCTTCTTTGCTTATAAGCCTAACTCTCCATAGTGTCTATTTTTTTTTTTTTTTGGATTTCGTGACATTTATTATGACCTTAAACATTCAAAGTTCCTGACAGAGTGTTTGGCATAAAATCGGTATTCAATAAATAATTGCTTAGTACATAGATAATGTGTGTAGATGTAGAGAACTTGGATTCATGATGCTTTCCTCCTGAAGGGGTTTGTGTTTGTCTTCATCAGGCACAAGGGGGCACCATAAGCCTGGGTCAATTTAATTTCAGGTAGTCTTTGTTGGAACTCCAGACTTCATTTATATTTAGGGTTAAATCTTTGGGGCAAATTTTCTTCATCTACCTCCTCAGAGTCAAAATTCCTGTAGAGACAAACAAGGTCTTTTTTCCCAGGAATGTTTACTAGTTTTTTTCTTCTTTTTTCCTTTTTTTCTCCATGCTACCCCTTTTCAAAGCTTCCTGGCTTTATGCAATGTTGGAAATAGATGTCAGAAAAGGATGCTCGATGCTGCAAAGAAAAATTAGCACTGAGACAAATGATCTTTTAGCAATGCAGTTTTTACTTCCTGGACTGCAGGAAGGAAGAACAAAGAACAAAGGGAACACACACAAATTTATTACTTACACATTTGGGGTTCTCCTTACTGCTGTGTGTGATCTCCATTCACTGGAGCCAGACCTCACAATCTAAACTAAAACCTCATTGGTTAACAACTTAAAACTTTTCTAAACAGGTAAAAGCAATGGAAAACTGGGACATGCCTGTGAGCATGTCCAGCACAGATATCTTGGTTAAAGTACAAGGACGTAGAATGTACCACATGCCTGTAAGCATGGCATGTTAAACAGCTGCATAGGATAGGGCTTAACAAAGTTATTAGCACACTTATCCTTTAACAAGGAAAACTTTAAAAAGGAACTAACTTTTCTACTTCCCACATGCTATGTCTTCACTTTTGTTTAAGAACATAGAATTCTGTTTCCCAGGGGGCAGACTTTGATTCCCAGAGGTCAGAATCCTGATAATGGTATTTGCTTCCAGAGAATCAAAGATGTGCTGTCATTCTAGTTTCAGCTTCTAAATTTCATTGTTCTGGATGGGCTTCTGGGAATTCCTCTTTTTACTGTTTGTTTTTGCTTTTGTTTTCTTTGGGATGTGTGTGTGTGTGTGTTTGAGAGTAGAGTCTTGCTCTGTCACCCAGGCCGGACTGCAGTAGCATGATCTCGACTCACTGTAACCTCCACTTTCCAGGGTTAAGTGATTCTCCTGCCCCAGCCTCCCGAGTAACTCAGATTACAGGCACGCACCACCACTCTGACTAATTTTTGTATTTTTAGTAGGGATGGGGTTTCACCATATTGGCCAAGCCGATCTCAAACTCTGATATCAAGTGATTCACCCACCTTGACTTCCCAAAGTTCTGGAATTACCGTCATAAGCCACCACGCCCGCCAGCCCCTTGTTGCCGATTGGTTAACTGAGTAAGAGTTTGTTGGTTGTAGTTGCTCTAGTTCTTAGGTGTTTTGCTTCAGGAGAGTTTTCCAGAATATTTGGTTTTCCACATTGCAAATAAAAGTCCTTACAGTGTCCCTCTCTTTTCCTATGTGCACCTTTGATTTAACATTTTCTTTGATAATAATATTGCTAAACGTGCACTGTCTTGGTAAACATATATTTTCCAGGGATATTTGTCCCTCATCTTCTTTTATTATTATCTTTTAAAATCCACATATAATTTGTTTTCAGACCCAAATAACAAGAGCACTCTGTAAGGCATGTTATTACATACATTCTTTGCTTCAATTAAAAAAAAATTGTAAAAAGGTAAAATATTGTTCATGTTCAAAAACTGACACATGCTTTTTTTTTTTTAAGAAAGGCAAAAGAAAACTTATAAAACATCCATGAGATCACAACCATATAGCAAAATACCTTGGAATGTATTCCATTTAATTTAATAACTTGCATTATTTTGGAGTTTTACTGTGTGTAAACCTGAAAAAGAAAATCACTGTTCTTGGAGCTAAAGAGAATTTTTATGGGAAAAATGTCTATCAGGGAAATCTACTTATTTGTAAGCACATTAGCCAATTTTGTTTTTAAACTAATGATCCTGCGGTCCAGGTAATACCCTTCAGCTCATCGCCAAATGATTACTACCTCAGAACAGTTTAGAGCAATTGGGATTCAGGAAGTGTGACTACACAGGGAATTTTCATGGTATCCAATGAAAATTGGATATTGGGTTATTGCCGAGTTTAAAATGAGGAAACTGAGACCAGTATAAGAAAATGAAAAAATTTATTTAGGTACCAGGCGAGGTTCTATGGTCCGGGAGGGGGCCAGAGAAGTTGCGCCTAACTTTTTAGGGCAAGGGGTTTTATAGGGAGTGAAGGCGTTTAATTGGGAACTGAAGAGACAAAGCATAAGGCACTTGATTGGATATTGGAACATAGGACATGGAGGAAGCAAGCTACTACTAGTGGGCAGGGGGAATTTTTGGTGAGCGGGCCGTCTCCGGGGAAAAATGACCTTGACGGGGCACAGTGCTTATCGGGCAAGAAAGTGCTATCTGGCAAGGTTTGTCAGTGCTTTTCGAAAGTTTTTGGACGGGGGTTTCCAGCGGCAGGCTAGGTGTCCGGTGCGGAGTTTGCTTCAGGGGTGGGTGTTGGGGAGGCTACGTGGTGGAGTTAAATGTTAGTCGCGGAGTGGCCACGTACAATACTGCTTTGAGTAATATATATCAGTAATTTCTGATTATATTAAAGTCAAATGGATCTAATCTTTTGCATTTTTATTTTGGTTAAACATCTGACCCAGTGAAACTTAAATAATATCTCCTTGATTGCAACTGATAATATTGACATTATTTTTCATTTTAATTTTACCAATACAGGCAGTGTTCAGTGGCTTATCGACCTTTATCTGAGCTCTGTAATCAGAAAACAGCAATGGTTAAAGAATTCTCCCACCTTCTTTTGTTCCGAAAATGGCTTACTCCAAAAACCACCCTTCATCATATATGATTTAAATAAGACTCATGAGTTCCTCCTTTTTGACCTCTCCCACCTTCTTTTGTTCCGAAAATGGCTTACTGCAAAAACCACCCTTCATCATCTATGAGGTAAATAAGACTCACGGGTTCCTCCTTTTTTGACCTCTAAACAATGCTAAACACAGGCTGCTACGTTATAAATATGTCTGAAAAGTTCATGTGCTTGAAGCTTAATCCTCAGTGCAAGAGTATTGAGAGGTGAGATCTTTAAGAGATGATTAAGTCATGAGAGCTCTACCATCATGAAAGAATTGATGCTATTAGGTCAAGACTGGGTTCCTGATAAATGCCTAAGTTGGGCCCCTCAAAAGATTAATAAGTGCTTATCATCTGATTTTGGGGGCTGGAAAACTAATAGCAATAGATATTAGAAAGACTCTAGTCAATTAGAAAGATGAGGTAACACAGTGTTAATCACATAAAAAATCCAACCTCTGTTACTTTAGGTATATAACTGAAAAAGAATAAAAACCCAGAGAAGTGGTTAAACTTACATACTGAATTGGACAACATAGTAAATAATGAAAACATGACAAGACAAAGGGGCTTGGTCTAAGGCAGTCAATGCTGGAAAAATAATTAAAAATGTAAGGGTTAGTTTAATAAGGTTTATTAAAACAGGTTTTTTTTGGCTTTGACTCTCCATTTCTGGAAATGAGAATGTTCCTTTACTTCTGGTATAGGGAAGACATCTTCTATAGGGAGGTTCTATCTCCTACTTTTAAGAAGGAAAACGGGAGGTCAGAGCACTCCTCTTGCATCTGCTGTTTTTAAGTCCCTTTAGCTCAAAATAATCCTTATGCCAAATGGCATATTTTAATGTGGAATATTCTGCCATTTTTCACATGTTTATGTGAAGGTACTATGTGCCAGGCACTCTGCTAAGTGCTAGATATACATCAATGGGCAAAACAAGCAAAAATTCCTACCCTATTGGGTCTTACATTTCTGTAGGGTTGTCATTCATTTTGCTTCATTTCTTTAACTTAAACAACCAAAACCTACCTTAATGCACACAATTTATTTATTTTTTTAATAGGGACAGAGTCTCGCTCTGTCACCCAGGCTGGAGTGCAGTGGTGCAATCTCGGCTCACCACCAAGCTCTGCCACCAGGGTTCAAGTGATTCTCTTGCCTCAGTCTCCTGAGTAGCTGGGACTATGGGCGTGCGCCACCATGTCCAGCTAATTTTTGGATTTTTGTTAGAGGCAGGGTTTCACCGTGTTGGCCAGGCTAGTCTCAAACTCCTGACCTCAGGTGATCCACCTGTCTCTCTGCCTTCCAAAGTGCTGGGATTACAGGCATGAGCCACCACGCCTGGCTGAAAATTTTGATTATTGATGCTTTATCTGTGCCTTAATTTAATTATTTAAAAAAGAATTACATGCAATTTATCTTATCAATAAAGGCAACTAATAAGGTTTTTTAAATTTACTAATCCATCTCTACATAATTTCCATGAAAGTGAACAGATTTAATTCATAGGATTTTTAAAAAGATCTTATCATCAATAGCAATGAAGATAACTTTAAAAGGTTAATAAAGCCCTGACAGGCATGGTGGCTCATGCCTGTAATCCCAGCTACTCGAGAGACTGAGGCAGGAGAATCACTTCAACGTGGGAGTCAGAGGTTGCTTTTTAAACTCCCAAAGTGCTAGGATTACAGGCGTGAGCCAACGCAAAGATTTTTCTATAAGAAAGGTTTACCCTTTGGGAGGCCGAGGTAGTCAGATCATGAAGTCAAGAGATAGATACCATGTTGGCCAACATGGTGAAACGGCATCTCTACTAAAAATACAAAAATTAGCTGGGTGTGGTGGTACACACCTGTAGTCCCAGCTACTCGAGAGGCTGAGGCAGGAGACTCACACCTGCGAGGAGGTTGCAGTGAGCTGAGATCACACCACTGAATTCCAGCATGGCCACAGAGCGAGGCTCTGTCTCAAAAAAGAAAACAAAAAAGGTAAAAAAAAGAAAGTTTCACCATCCCAGGCTCCATAAGGTTCACTCTTCCAATTCCAATTTGCTTCACAATAAAGTTCCAGTGACATTTTCTCTCTCCCTCTCTCTGTGTGTATGTGTGTGTTTTCAAAAAAAATTGTTCAAGCGATTCTCCTGCCTCAACCTCCTGAGTAGCTGGAATTACAGGTGCACGCCGCCACCACGCCTGGCTAATTTTTGTATTTTTAGTAGAGACACGGTTTTGCCATGTTGACCAGTGGCTGGTCTTAAACTCCTGGCCTGAGGTGTTCTGCCTGTCTCCATCTCCCAAACTGCTGGGATTACAGGCAACAGCTCTGGAGACATTTCTAACAAGAAGATATCTCATAAGCAGGGCATGGTGGTGCATGCCTGCAGTCCTAGCTACTTTGGAGGCTGAGGCTTAGGATTGCTTGAGCTCAGGTGTTCAATGCTGCAGTGAGCCATGATCACACCACTGCACTCCAGCGTGAGCAATATAGCAAGAGACTGTCTCAGAAAAATAAAAAATGGAAAGGCGGAAAGGGAAGGGAAACAGAAGCAAGGAGGGAAGAGGAAGGGAAAGGAAAGGAGGAAAGGGGAGGGGAATGATGGGGAGGGGAAGGGAGGAGGGGGGAGAGGGAGAAAGAAACTCAGAAGTTGAAAGAAAATATTACCTCGTGAGAAATAGGAAATGGAAAATGGTTCTCTCCATCCAGATGTTTTTATGGTTAGTATTTATGATGGTAAGAAACAATTACTTAAACCTTGGAAAGACATTAAGTGTTTGGGGGTGGCAGGGTGGCCTGCCATTTTTCTATGCCAGGCTTCAGCCTTGAGCTCTAGATCTATTGATGTATCTTGACCCTAAGCAGCTCTATGTGAATGTCTCAACCAGCGTCTCACCTTGGTACATACATGCTAGAGAAATGTGTGCACATCTACACCAGGAAACATGTGCAAGGAAGTTTACAGAAGTAATGACCTTGATAATCCCAGATAGACACAATATGAAGGTCTATTACAATAAATTGAGTGAGTATACCAATGTTACTGTATATTTAGCAATATAAAAGAATATGATGGTACTGGAGTAACATACGAACATGAAAGAATCTCAAAAACATTGATTTGGATAAAAAGCATCATAAAATTATGTGTTTGTGATTCCATTTATGTGAAGATAAAAATAGGCAAAATGAAATGACTTACACTTTATAGATCCATTCTTAGATGTTTAAGAAAAACCGAAACCAAACAAAAAACAAAAATAAACATTGATTAAAACAAAATGTAGGGCCAGGCTTGGTGTCTCACACCTGTAATTTTACTGACTACGGAGGATAAGATGGGAGGATTGCTTCCAGCCAGGAGTTTGAGACCAGCCTGGGCAATATAGTGAGATCTTCTCTAAAAACATTTTTTTTTTTTTTTTAGTTAGTCCTCACTCTGTCTCCCAGGGGGGAGTGAAGAGGTGAGATCTCGGCTCACTGCAACCTCCACCTCCTGGTTCAAGGGATTCTCCTGCCTCAACCTCCAAGTGGCTGATAGTAGAAGGCATGTGTCAACACGCCTGGTATTTTTAGTATTTTGGTATTTTTAGTAGAGACAGGGTATATCACCATATTGACCACTCTGCTCTCAAACTCCTGGTCTCAAGTGATCCACCTGCCTTGGCCTCCCAAATTGCTGGGATTACAGATGTGAGACACTGTGCCTGATCTAAAAAAATTTTACATTAAAAAAAATATATATATGTCTTTTGTCATTAGATATATATATCTATATGTCATTAGTAATAAACTAGACCTCCTACATATATAAATTTAAAACTCTCCTGAGATCTCAATCAGAAACAAGAAATCTCAATGCCACTACAAAGTTGTCATTTTTTAAATTTCATATATCTTTTTCTTATGTGCCCCATCACCATTTTATTCATATAGATATAAAAGTTCAGAAATTACAGTGTTTAGCAGAAATTTCAAAAATTGAAAATGGCAACATTACCTTCCTCATTAAAATCCTTTAACGGTCTCAATCCAGTGTAATCAGTTGAGTATCTAATATGCATATTTTGGATGTAGTTAAGGGCCTTCATCTGCACTTTTCTTTCTTTTTCTTCTTGTAGTTGCATATTGTATCACTGGACTCCTCTCTGTGGTTTTCTTTGTATATGTACATTTTGTGTCTCTCCAACATACTAGTTCATCCTCCTTAGGTGAATTTCTTTATCTTTTTATCCTACTCTTCACCTCTGCCTCTCCTTTGATTTGGTCTGTTTTTTTTTCTCTCTCTCCTTCTGCCACTTTTCCCTTAATACTGTCTCATTCGTCTTTTTCCTCTTTCTCTACTGACTAGATACACCATAGAATCAGCTTTTTTTGTTTGTTTGTTTGTTTGTCTAACAACCTCTTTTAGTCATTGAAGAACTGCTCCATTTTCTGTGCTTTTAACATAGAAGAGCAAGAAGCATTTTTCTCTTTTGGTAACAGCCCACCAAGGTAGGTGGGAATGTCTTCTAATGGACTAAATCCAAGCCAGACTCTACCTAAATCATCGTTCTGGTTCCACCTCTTCTTACAAGTGATGGGGTTTGGGAGAAGATGCTGCACCTTAGGTGCTCTAATTTCCCTTTCTGTTAAATGGGAAAAAAGTAATAT
Organism: Ateles fusciceps; assembly: GCA_036589455.1. Taxonomy (NCBI): domain Eukaryota; kingdom Metazoa; phylum Chordata; class Mammalia; order Primates; family Atelidae; genus Ateles; species Ateles fusciceps. The sequence continues at coordinate 7,006,521 of JAZHEH010002605.1, forward strand.
TCATCACATAAGGTTTTTTTTTCTTTTCTTTTTCTTTCTTTCTTTTTTTTTTTTTTTTTTATAATTTTGCTCTTGTTGCCCAGATTGGACTGGAGTAATGTTACCTCACTGCAACCTCTGTGTTGTGGGTTCAAGACATTCTTCTGCCTCAGCCTCCCAAGTAGCTGGGATTACAGGCATGCACCACCATACCCAATTAATTTTTTATATTTAATAGACGAGTTTCACCATGTTGATCAGGCTGGTCTCGAACTCCTGACCTCACGTGATCCACCCCGCCTCAGCCTCCCAAAGTGCTGGGATTTCCGGCGTGTGCCATTGCAACTGGCCCAAGATTTTTGGGATTAAATAAATACAAATAAAGCATATTAGATATTCCTATGAACACTGCTACATTAGCTAAATTGGAAATTTTAAAAAAGTGTTAAACAAGTCAAGATTTTCTCATCAAGGAAGTGAGAAAAACAAATTATTTTGTGAAACAAAGATAAGACACAGTAAATTCAGAGTACACTTTTGTTTAAATGCTAACCGATGGAGTGCAATATTTTTGTGCAGCACCTTCCTGCCTGGAGACTTAGGGCCCTGGAGGTGGGAATGGTCGCAAGAGTGGAGAGGGTCTGGGGGGTTGGGGGAGCCTGGGATGAAGGAGGGAGGGCTTAAGAAGAACAGTCAAATTTAGGAAGGACAGTTTCTTAAACTGAACAGTTAGCTGAGCAGCGGGTTTTAGCCAAATAGAATAATAATAAATTGAAAGTAGGGCTGTTTGTTAAATAGCAGGCCCTTCCATTTTTTTTTTTTTTTTAACATTTTCACTAGACTGAATATTTATTTCTGATCCTTGTTGTAAGGCTAAACTAGGTGTGACTCGCTTTTCCATTAAAAAGACTGTGGACCTGTTGGCTACGACATTCTTTCCCGTCTTCTTCAAGGATGCCGTTATTTCCTGTCTTCTTCAAGCTCTCTTCAAGAGATGCTATTTACTTTTTTGTTGTCATTGCTTGTCTCTGAAGCTTTATTGCCTGCTCTTTATTTTCACGATGTGTTTGGGCACTCTGTAAAAAAGAAACACTGTTCTCGGGATTCTGTGGGTGACTGCTGGTCGCCTGGCTCGCTTTTCTTCCGGTCTCCCCTGCAGCTCTAGAATCTACATCTGAATGTTAAGGCATCGCTTTTCCAGGAGCTTTTAAAGGGGCCTTACAGTTCAGAGAGGTAACTGCGCCACGAGCTTTGCCTCCCTGGCATTTAAAAGCATAGAGGATGGCAACTTCTAGTTTTTGAAGTGAATAGTAAACTAATCTGAATTCTTTGCAATAATAGGAACTTGTTATATAAAATGCTAGTTAGGTGACCCGTACTGGAAAACTGCTCTCAGGATATGACCAATGGGAGAGTAGACCTAGCCTCCTTTATTTGCATGCAGACTTCACGACTAAAGAACGAATCAGAGATGGAGAAACGAAATCTTCATTTACATAATGTTGACTACAAATATCAAGGATCATGAGCTGTAGACTTCATTTTGGTTTCTAGCCGCTGAACAGTACGTTAACATGCCTGAGCCAGCAAAGTCTGCTCCCGCCTCGAAGAAGGGCTCCAAGAAGGCGGTGACCAAAGCGCAGAAGAAGGACGGCAAGAAGCGCAAGCGCAGCCGCAAGGAGAGCTACTCCGTGTACGTGTACAAGGTGCTGAAGCAGGTGCACCCCGACACCGGCATCTCCTCCAAAGCCATGGGCATCATGAACTCCTTCGTCAATGACATCTTCGAGCGTATCGCGGAGAGGCTTCCCGCCTGGCGCATTACAACAAGCGCTCGACCATCACCTCCAGGGAGATCCAGACGGCCGTGCGCCTGCTACTTCCGGGGGAGCTGGCCAAGCACGCCGTATCGGAGGGCACCAAGGCCGTCACCAAGTACACCAGCTCCAAGTAAACGTAGACCTGCCGACTACGTTAGTAAACCCAAAGGCTCTTTTCAGAGCCACTCACCTTTTCACAATCGGAGCTATGTACGATCATATGAAGTTACTACAAACTCTTGCAGCTGAAATAGGCAAGTTTTGAAACTTAAAAAGGCACTGTGTGAGCTGGTGGCTTTACGAAGCTCTGGCTTCCGTATTTTATGAAGTATCACTCAATGGCATCTAAGAGGCCACAGTAATTTTTGATAATTTTGCTCTATGAAACGGTAACTTCGTTTCTCCTATTTAAATCCTTAAAAATCTACGGATTTCATAAAATAGAGAGTAGTTGAAGGGATTTCATTCAGTATTTAATTAAAGACTGGTTGCATTCCCTCTGCCAGGCATTGATATACTTCAGTGAGCAAGAAAGGAGACTGCTCTCCTGAGGCTGATATCCTAGCGAAGAAGAGACAATAGATTGGGCGTGGTGGCTCATTCCTGTAATTCCAGCACTTTGGGAGGCGGAGAAGGGAGGATCACCTGAGATCAGGATTTCAAGACCATCCTGACCAACATGGCAAAACCCCCTCTGTTAAAAATACAAAAATTAGCCGGGTATAGTGTCTCAGGCCTGTAGTCCCAGCCACTTGGGAGGCTGAGGCAGAAGAATAGAATCTCTTGAACCCAGGAGGCTTAGGTTGCAGTGAGCCGAGCACGCACCACTGCACTCCAGCCTGGGAAACAGAGAGTCTAAAAAAAAAAAAAAAAAAAAAAAAAACGCTAAAACTAAATACTGGTGAGTAAGTTTGGAATAAAACCAGAAATCTAGATGATAAATAGCTTCAAAGAAGATGTCGAGGCTGGCATGGTGGCTCACACCTGTAATCCCATCACTTTGGGAGGCCAAGGCAGGCAGATCACTTGAAGTCAGGAGTTTGAGACCAGCCTGGCCAACATGACGAAACCACATCTCTACTAAAAATATGACAGTTAGCCGGGCGTTGTGGTCCAGTCCTGCAATCTGAAAGCTACTAGGGAGGCAGTAGAATCGCTTGAACCCAGGAAGCAGAGGTTGCAGCAAGCAGAGATTGTGCCACTGCACTCTAGCCTGGGCAAGAGAGAGAGACTCCATCTCAAAAAAACAAACAAGAAGAATGTGGTGTCCAGGTCTGTTATATAGCAGAATGAGAACAGACAACATGAGTTTTGGATATAGCAACTGGAGATCACTGGGAATATGGGTTGTGGAGCGCACTCCAGGGACGATCCAGGACAGCTTCTGGATGCAGGATAATTCTCTTTTTTCCTGGAAAAAGCCTATTAAGGGCTGGGCCTCAAGTAGTCACATTATGCTGTCAGCTGTCTCTTCTGCCATCACTCTTGATTGATCCAGGAATCTGCCCAGCTGAATCAAGCAAAATCATTTTCCTAGGAGTTGTGGAAAGGGGAGTAAGAGGACAGGCCTAAGTGTTCAGCAATACTTTAAGTGTTGTCAGTGACCTTTCAAAACAGTGTTTTATTTTGTTTGGAATTCAGTTTTGATATTTATGTTTAAAAAAATGTAATACACTTGTAACCTTTTTAAAAAATTATTTTCTAAGACATCTTGTTATAGCACATTTTAAAAATACATGTAAGCTTGTATTTGTTGAATATACAAAACTGTCATGTTATTTATCAAACTTTGTCTCACTGGGTCCTCACAAAAGTATAGTTTCCCACACATTACAGATAAAGGAAGAATGATTAGTAAGCTTGCCACAGACCACAAAGACAGAAAATGGCAGTGCAGTATCATCAAGTACAGATTTTCATGATTCATATACCACCTTCTTTTTCTCTGGGCCTCTCTGTCATGAGAAATAAGTATAATAGTATTACCAATAATAAAAATAGCCAAAATATAGAGTGCCACATTTATGAACTTGTGAAAATGCTTAACATAAGCCTGGAACCTGGACTTTGAAAGAAAACAAAAATACTTAAAAAACATTTTACTTTCTTCACCCCAAAATCTGTAGGCTAAGTAGTAGTACTATTATGAAGAAACAGAGGCACAAAGCAGGTAATTAACCAAAGATATTGTACATTTCAAGTAAGCATTCTTCTGTACAAGGTTTCCCCAACCCTCAAGATGTGTATTCAAGATGATTCTTAAAGACTTTATAGATGACCTCCACTAAATACTTATGCTTAGTGACCTCCACTAAATACTTAGGCCTTATCAGATATATTTACCCAGATGGCCAATAAAAGAACAGCGCAAAGAGTCTCAGGAAAATATTAAGGGGCCTCATGTAACAATGCCTTGGTAGGAACTAGTAAGTGGGTCCATTTTCTTCGCTATTCTTCACAGCATCATCAGCCTTTACTACTTGCCTTCTGTGGTACAGCTTTTGCTACCTTGTTTCTCAGCTAGTCTTTGCTACTTTGTATCTCTGATAGCCTTGCAGAATGTTAACGTGAGTTTGTCATCAGTTTTCTTACACTAACAGAGAAAACAGGCCAAGAGCGGTGGCTCACGCCTGTAATCCTAGCACTTTCGGAGGCCAAGGCGGGGGAATCTCTGAGCTTGATTTTAAGTCCAGCCTGGTAACGTGATGAAAACCCATCTCTACAAAAAATACAAAAACTAGCCGGCGTGGGTGGCGCAAGCCGGTTGACCCAGCTACGCCAAGTGGCTGAACAACAAAAATCCTTTGAACCCGGAAGGTGAGGACCACAGTGTGTCGAGATCGCGCCATTGCACTCCAGCCAGGTCGACAGAGCGAGACGGTCTGAAAATAAAAAACGAAACAGAAAATACTTGGGACTATCCTCACTAGCCAGTAAGATATGAAACTAAGAGGAAATGAAACAATTGAACTTAAAATACGAAGCTACTAAGGGTGAAAATACATAAATTTTTTAAGCAGTGACTACTTCTCTTTCTCCTGAGTGGGTAGGTGGCCCTGAAAAGGGCCGTTGGTTTTGCGGTAGAAAACTGTGGCGCTAAACTCAGCCGCCAAAGCCATACAGAGTGCGTCCCTGGCGCTTGAGCGCGTAGACCACGTCCATGGCTGTGACCGTCTTGCGTTTGGCGTGTTCCGTGTAGGTGACAGCATCGCGGATCACATTTTCCAGGAAAACCTTCAGCACTCCGCGAGTCTCCTCATAGATGAGACCAGAAATACGCTTCACGCCGCCCCGGCGAGCCAAGCGCCGGATGGCGGGCTTGGTGATTCCTTGGATGTTGTCACGCAATACCTTACGATGACGCTTGGCGCCACCCTTGCCTAGGCCCTTTCCGCCCTTACCGCGGCCAGACATAGTGAAAGCAACACTGTTAAGCTCTTAACACAATAACTCTCGCAGAGCCATTCAGCAGTATTTAAAATAGCATGACGGACCTGTTTGAAAACCTCAAGAGCAGGGGAGGGAACCACAGGCAGTTCTCGCCCTTCTGCGCAGTTCTCCCTTGCTCAGAGACTGCAGGAGACCAGGAGGGGCCTGAGGCAACAGTAGAGCCTTATTGGGGTTTAATAAATACTCCTAGGTACATACGTGTATGTATTTGTACACTATACTTGCAGCCATTAACTGAGTCACCAGTTCATAAACTTTTGATAAAGATGCTTGCCAGTTGTCCCCCACTTTTCCCAGAATATGAAATATTACACACTGATGTTTCTTACAAGTTGCTTTCAAAGTATTTTAAGCAAACCATATCTTTATTATCTGAGATTATTTTTATTGATTTGTCAATGCCTAGTTAACCAAGTAGGGCTCTTTGGCATGCAGGCTAGATAGTGCTACTGAGAGAACTAAAAGTGTATGAAAGTTACACATTTAGAGGTCTTTAATCATGGACAGATTGTAGCTAGCACTGTATCTATCATTCACCACATGCTATTACGGCAGCAAATTGGCATCATAGAATCCAGCGAAACTATTGAGACAGCCTGCTTCACATACATGCTTGTGGGGTGACCTTGGGCAAGCTATACTAAGTTTGTTTTAAATGTATTTTAAAAGGCGAATTTGTAAGTATTTGGTAAGTTGAAAAAGATAATCCTATTAAAATGCTTAGCATCACATCTAGATTCTGAATAAGCAATCACTAAACATTAATTATAGTATATTACAAAATTGTGGATGCTCTCAATTCCTATCCTAAGGTTCACCCTTGTAAAGGGATGAGGGAGAGTATCCTAATGTGCTAAAATCTAATTTTGGGAACTCAAGATAATAAATAAAGACTTAACTCATAATTAATCCCCATAAAAAGTTCCAGGTGCTTTGGGTGGAATATTTGGCTTTTCCTTCATGACTTGTAAAGAGAACTGAGTTTATCACAGCTGTTCAATTATTACATGTTACATCGGAACAAATTGCAGAGTAAGGTTCTAAACCTGGGATGCAAAGACAGGCTTCAGGGGATCTGGGAATGAGTTAAAAAAAAAAAAAAAAAATTTAATTTTTTTTAAACCATTCTCCAAAGGAAACTTAGCATTTCTCTATTTATGAAATCAGAAAACAAATAGTATAATTGGCAGAACTGGCAGAAAAATGCTTTTATTAGTATAACATTACCATTGCCAATATCTCAAACTGTCATTTAAAAATCTCAATCCTCCTAAACTATATTAAGTCTTTCATCTGGGTAGGTTATTATTTAATGTATTCATTTAAAAAGCACACATGGCCAGGTGTGGCTTCTGCCTGTAAATCTTAGCTCTTTGAAAGGCCCAGATGGGATCACTTGAGGCCAAGAGTTTGACACCAGCCTGGCCAACATGGCGAAACTCTGTCTCCACTAAAAAGACAAAAATTTGTCAGGCATGGTGGTGCAGGCCTGTAATACCAGCTACTCAGGTGGCTAATTGCTTGAACTTGGGAATGAGAGGCTGCATTGACCTGAGATAGCACAAATGCATTCCACCCTGGCCAACAGAGTGAGACTCTGTCTTAAAATCAGTAAGCAAATAAAATTAAAAATTTAAAAGCACATGTTATTTTACCAATTCAGATTTTTTATACTTCGATAATGGCATATTAATATAATTGTTTCACTTTGTAATCATATGTATTATCTAATGCATTTAAAATTACTATTCTCGGTGGAGCTCGGTGGTTGACTCCTGTAATCCCAGCACTTTGAGTCGGAGGTGGGTGGATCACCTGAGGTCAGGAGTTTGAGACCAGCCTGGCCCAGGTCAAGGGTCAGATAACCTTTACATAGGATTAAATATACTTCTGGAATTGATTTAGAAGTCTCACAAGATATATAGGAGGTTGTCATGAGATATAGCCCCTGTCTCCTGAGAAAACAAAATAAGTTATTGCTCTATCCTCTGTTATGCTGTATGTGTGAGAGTTTGTCCTAATTTTGTACTCCATTTGGAAAATTTTACGTGTGTAAATCTTTTAGTGTTTATTCAATAATAAATTGTGTTATTTATTTATTTATTTATTTAGAGAATGAGTCTCATTGTAACGTCCAGGCTGGAGTGCCATGGCGTTATCACTGCTGGCTGCAACCTCCAATTTCCAGATTCAAACAATTCTCCTGCCTCAGCCTCCCAAGCAGCTGGTATTACAAGGGCCTGCTACCATGCCCGGCTAATTTCTGTATTTTTTGTAGAGATTGAGTTTTACCATGTTGGCCTAGCTGGTCTCGAACTCCTGAACTTAAGTGATTCGTGTACCTCAACTTCCCAGAGTTCTCAGATTACAGGCGTGAGCCACCATACCTTACGCTTTTTTCTTTATTTTATATTGATATAGAAAGGTCATTTTGCTGCTAGAATTGTTTTATTTCTACAACATGTGTAAAGAACAAAAAACCCCATAGTAATTTCATTTCTTTGTTTTATCCTAATTAGGAATATGGTGGCTAAATATGAATTCTCTGTCTAGATCAATATTAGTATTATAATCCTTCTTAGGAGAGGCATAATATGGGCCACTTAGAGCTAAACGGTAAAAACTTTAACAAGTTACCTATTTCATAATTGCTCTGCGTCTTCAGTGGTGTATAAGGCCTCACCCAGTCATTCAATTTAAAATGAAAAACCATGTCAACAGTATTGCATAGAACATACTGCTGCAGAAAACAAGCATTTGGGCAGTGGCCCTAAAGGCAAAGTAAAGAAATGGAAGGTTAAGGACACTTGAGTTCTGTTGTGCTTCCACACAACTCCCTGTATGTATTTCTGCAAGATTTTTTTACATAAATATTTATATGCCATACCTACAATACCAATCTATACTTTCTAGTTATTTGTAAACTACTAGGAAGATTTAAAAGTTGGCAAGTATACAGATAATATGAAACATATTATCATGGACTTTGAAGAAATCCATGTAGGGCCGAGTGTGGTGGCTCATGTCTGTAATCCCAGCACGTTGGGAGGCCGAGGCGGGCAGATCACGAGGTAAAGAGTTCTAGACCAACCTTGCCAAGATGGTAAAACCCCATCTCTAGTCTCTACTCAACATACAAAAATTAGCTGGGTGTGGTAGCGCTTGCCTGTAATCCCAGGTACTTGGTAAGCTGAGGCAGAAGAATCCTTTGAACCCGGAAGGCAGAGGTTGCAGTGAGCCGAGATTGCTCCACTGCACTCCAGCCTGGGCAATAGAGCAAGATTACGTCTCAAAAAAAAAAAAAAAAGAAAAGAAAGAAAGAAGAAAGAAAAGACAAAAGAAAAGAAAAAGAAAAATAAATTGAGATATGGGGAATGAAAAATGGAAACATTTCAAAGCATGTCATTAGATTAGTTTGAAGTTTAAAACAGGGCTTGGAAGTGAGAAATAGGAAGAATAAAAAATGAAAAAGAGATACTCTGAAAGGTAATATAATTAGACCAAGATCATATGTCTCCTAAGGACAAAACAAGACTCAAATAAACGTCATGTTTGCAATTCCATGCTTCTACTAAACCACACTGCCAGATTGTTGATTTAAGACAATATTAAAGAGTTTGATTGCCATACTAAGGTTATTCTTAAATTCTAAAGCTGTATGAATCTAGCTTTTTCTTCATGGCTTAATAAGAATAGAGAAAAACAGTTTTTAAGTGAAAAAAAAAACATAAAGCTACAAGGAGATAGGGCATGTAAATTTGAAGCTCATATGAAGAATATTTCACCCAGAGAAATGAAGAGGATGAATGACAGCACAGAGAGATGAGAGAAGAAAATGGCCCATCCTCTGAAACGTAGGCAGAGAAAAAAAAGAGGGAGAAAAAAACGAAGAAAACGGCCCATAAGAAGTCTATAAAAATAGCCAGTCCAAAGAAGAAACAGAAGAGTAAGAATTACAACCATGAAAAGGAAAATAAAGAAGGAAAGATGGATTTAGGAAGAATTAGTAACAGATTGGATTTGACAACAAAAGAAAGGGAATAGTTGAAGTGTTCGTTAACAAAAGAATAGTGTTATGAATAAAATGTATAGGGATGTCACTTGAAAGGTTGCTTCCTTTATGTGGTTGGATATGTTCGGGGTGTGATACAGGTGAACAATGAAGCCAATATTCTGCAATCTTAGAAGCTACTTAGCTGAGGATGGTTCTACTGAGATTCTGGTGTAGAAGATGAACAAGCAGATATCCAGCAATCATTCTGAAATGTAAGTTTGATACTTAAGCAAGAGGACAGCCCTGAAAGGAGAGACTTCAGTTACTTGCATGAAACGAAGTCAAGAACTCATGAAGGCAAATAGGATAGTACCTTAGAAAATTCCTGCAGTTGGAAGGCTAAAAGTCACTTCTTTCTTTGTTGGTGGCTCAGGAAAATCAAATATGGTGGGTCAAAGCCATTTTAAGATTAGAAATACATGGGCTCCAGAAAAAGTGAATACACACTCAGAGTAAATGTGATTCATATTTAGCTCATTTCTTATCTCATCCCAACCACTTGAACTTTTAATTTTTATTGACATTTATTAATTTGTTCATGTCCTAGTTGAATTTGCTACATAAAGTCATTTGTTAATTTTGATGAGATAAAAAAGTATGAAACCCTCACCTTTTTGTGCTTTGCTGTATCTGTTCCCAACATTCTCCTCCTTGATAGTCTTAGTAAGACATAGAATTGTACATGCTCCCCAGATCAACAGAGGTTCAAGACACTGACGAGTGAAGAAAAATCAGTTAAATCGGTTTTTGCCATCATTCCATTTTCTTCTCATATCGAACATAAGCTGTACTTCTTTCACTTTAAGCCTTTATCCTTGTTTAAACAAGAAATGTAGTACTGAATATAAAACATGGTTGTTTTTTAATTAAGACAATTTTGTGTGTGTGGTGTTTGTGTGTGTATTTCTTGATCCTGGTACTTGAGTACTTTGCAAAAGTCTATCTTCCTCTGTCCTTAAGCATGACAGACCCCTGAACACAAAGTCCTGAACATTTCAGTAACTAATTTCCCCCAGTAAATTTTTTAAAAAATATTTTTACTCATAAACGAGTCCAGTTATCTCTTTTATGCCCTTTCTTGGATCTCTCCTGAGTGCAGCTATGCAAACAGTCCCGATGTCAGGAGAATCACTGATCATTGTATTTCCCATTTTCCCAGGGAATCGTGAACATTCACTTGAACCCTCCCAAATTAACTAAACCTCCAATAGTCATAAGAAGCCATCATAAAACATTTCAGCCCCAACTAATTTTATCAGAAAGAGCTGTTGTTCTAAATATCCTTAGTGCTGTTGTACAAAAATTCAAAAAACAAAACAAAAACCCTGTTACTTCCCTTCTCATAAAAAACAGATTTTCTGGTTAAATCACAATGAATATCAAGCAGTTGTTTCATGTATGAGAAGTAAAAAATGTGTTGGCTATTATGAGACAGCAAGGAATTGGAGACACAAATGGAAGAATTTATATTTTAAATTCAAATCAATAATGTGTCTCTGAACTGTGTATTTCTGAAAATCGGAGTTTCCATAAAGGCTGAGCCTGCCTTAATAAAAACTAGAGAAAGAAAAATGTAAAGATCATAAAGCCTTAGCCGTCCAGGTTCATTGTAGAATAGAATTGGTATAATTCCTCCTCAGGAAATTTAAACTATTTTGCTTTTCTGAATTCCACAAAACACAATTCAGAGACAGGGTAGAGACAACGTTGCTGCCAAGCTCAAGGAGTGAGCTGGGAACCAATCAGCGCCCAGCGAGTCTGTGTGTGACTTACACGTAATCATTGACACACTTGCAGCCTGATTTTTTTTTAACTGTTAGATATTCAAACCTACAATCGTGTCCGAAACTATATATGCCGTAATTCCTGGTCTATCTCCCAAGTCAAAGACTGAAGTAAAGAAAAAGGTTTAAGTCCGCAGGTGCAATGAAGCGCAAGACATCCAGGCCATCGGTATCTGAGCCCATGGCAATTGACTTAGCTGCTTCCAAGAAGCCGAGGCCTGTCTGTGGCCTCACTCAAGGTGTTGGCGGCTACAATGTGAAGAGCGGCCGCATTAAATCGGGCCCTGCCAGGCGCGGTGGCCTACGCCTGTAATCCCAGCATTTTGTGAGGCCAAAGAGGGAGGATCACTTAAGCTGAAGAATTGTTTTTAGCGGTGTTTTTTTTTTCGTTTTGTTGGAGTCTAACTCTGCTGCCCAGGTTGGAGTGTAGTGGCACGATCTCAGTTCTCTGCAACCTCCACCTCCCGGGTTCAAGCCCTTCTCCTGCCTTAGCATTCCGAGTAGCTGGGACTACAGGCTCGTGCCACCGGCCAAGCTGACTAGTTGAGACCAGCGTGTGAGCGACCCCATCCCTGAAAATAAAAAAATAAAAAATTAAAATTACTTGAATAAAGGTGGGGCTTGAAAACGAACGAGGGTAGCTTCGTGCTAAAGAGAGCAGCGCCTAAGGTTCGTTCCAGCTAAAAAAGGTGGTCTATGAGAGAACTAAAACCAAAGCCAAAAGAGCACCTGCAGTCACGGCAGCCGAGAGGCCGAAGAAACCGTGAGGCAGCTTTAACGCAGAGTGTTAAGCAGACCCCAAAGAAGGCTTTTGCGGGTGGAGGCTGCTGAAGAAAAAGGTTTAAGTTGATCGAAGTTGGCCAAAAATCTTCCTAAATCCAAAGTTCCCAAGCATGAGACATCCGAGCCTGAGAAAGCAGCCCCCTAAAACAAAGAGTAATTAAAACCAGAGTAGCTTAAGGGTAATTTTAAGAGCTCCCCAATTATTAGAAAGCATTTTACACCAATTCCGTGAGGGGGAGGGCAAACTGATAGAATGCTTACTTACCTCGATTTAACAGAGGTTCCAGTTTACGGACAGCAACAGTACACAGCATCTTTTATAGAAAAGGTTGTTGGCTCTGAAAAGAGCCTTTGGGTTTTTGGTTAGCATACATTCCCAAGACAACTTATGCTCTCTCCCCACGAATGCGGCGAGCGAGCTGGATGTCCTTGGGCATGATAGTCACTCGCTTGGCGTGGATGGCGCACAGGTTGGTGTCCTCAAAGAGCCCCACCAGGTAGGCCTCGCAGGCTTCCTGCAGCGCCATCACCGCGGAGCTCTGGAAGCGCAGGTCGGTCTTGAAATCCTGCGCGATTTCACGGACCAGACGCTGGAACGGCAGCTTGCGAATCAGTAGCTCGGTGGACTTCTGGTAGCGGCGGATCTCGCGCAGGGCCACAGTGCCAGGTCGGTAGCGGTGGGGCTTTTTCACGCCGCCGGTGGCCGGAGCGCTCTTGCGAGCAGCCTTGGTGGCCAGTTGCTTGCGCGGCGCCTTCCCACCGGTGGACTTGCGAGCTGTCTGCTTAGTACGAGCCATTGCGAACTTCTGAACCCGCCTAAATGACGAAAAAACGAAAACCTATTCTTTTCTACCCGTATATATAAAGACAGTCCTGTTCTGATTGGACAAATTGGACAAGGCAGTCTTTTCCCTTAGGCTCGATTGGTGGAGACGCCCACTCCCGAACAGACCATCTCCTGCTTGTAGACCAACTATTAACTTTCCTCCATCCGTTCCCTTTAACTGCTGGTGTTTTCAATTTTTTCCCCTCTGTGCCATCTTTATCGCTTTTATTTAAAATGTCGTACCTTGATTTTCCTCCGCAAAATTTTATCTAGTTACTGGGATGACGTAACTTACTTGACAATTTTTTTAAAAATGTTAGCGCCTGAAACGCTTTTTTGATCAATGTTTTGAAAAGACGCGCACTAGTTGTAATTGGCCAAATGATTTCTTTTTACCCTCAAGTTTAGAAAGGCTAATTTCATGTCTTGATTTGTCTATTTAAACTTGGAGATTGTTTTTGTAGACGTTTTACAATAATTTATTCAAAATGCACCACGAGTGTTAACTCAGAAGTAACAATTTTGAAAGCTAATCTTAAGCTACAGGACCACAGATTTAATTTCACTAAAACATGACATCCTCCTACGAAAGCACTCTTATCTTTCACAGGTTGAATTGGTATATGTGTAATCTGCGTTAAAAAAAAAAAAAAAAAAAAGCCAAATTTATAAATGGCACGAAAAGGTCAGTGTGCGCTTTTAGTCATACTGAACAGTGTGCTAAGAAGCTCCATTTAAGGACCATCTAACTCCAGGGGATGTAGGATTGTATTACTTACAATTAGTGTTAGCTAAGGTGAGTTGAACCTGGCATACAAAAAGCAAAAACAGACCCAAAAAGCACCTAGAAAATGCAGATGACTTTGTCTCATTAAGATGCACACAAAACTTTATATGGTTATTTCTGTAGCTGTCACTAGACAGGGTTTCACCACGTTGGTCAAGGCTAGTCTGAAACTACTGACCTCGTGATTAGCACGCCTCGGCCTCCCAAAGTGTTGGGGCTGGAGCCACAGCGCCCGGCCAGTCTGCTTAGGCATTTTAATGGCAACTTTATAAACGGATCGTTAATTTCATGGTTGACAGTGTAAGGCCACTCACTCACGTAGGTGAAATAATTACTAAAGAAAACGGCAAGGTACTAACATGTGAGCCCTTTTAATGAATACGTGGGTGGCTCTGAAAAGAGCCTTTAGTTAAGATTGCCTACGAAAAGATCCAATAGGCATTCTCGTTTTACTTGCCCTTGGCCTTGTGGTGGCTCTCGGTCTTCTTGGGCAACAGCACGGCCTGGATGTTGGGCAGGACGCCGCCCTGAGCAATTGTCACCCGGCCCAGCAGCTTGTTGAGCTCTTCGTCGTTGCGGATGGCCAGCTGCAGGTGGCGCGGGATGATGCGGGTCTTCTTGTTGTCGCGAGCCGCGTTGCCAGCCAGCTCCAGGATCTCGGCAGTCAGGTACTCCAGCACCGCCGCTAGGTAGACGGGCGCGCCGGCCCCAACCCGCTCGGCGTAGTTGCCCTTGCGGAGCAGACGGTGCACACGGCCCACGGGGAACTGGAGCCCGGCCCGAGAAGAGCGAGTCTTAGCCTTAGCTCGGGCTTTTCCACCTTGCTTTCCACGCCCCGACATTTTGATACCTTGATAAAGATCTTCCAACGTGAAAAGAAAAATGTGAAACTAAATTTTGTTAGCAAGTGAGAAACTATTATACTTGTAGGTCGAACTGTAAATAACGCTGTTTTATTGGCTAAAACAGTTAACCAATTGCAAAGAACGGTGAGAGTCGCCTAATTTGCATATCACAGGTCACCCAGAGACAATTTAGCCAATCAATATCTAAGTTTTTAAAGACCAGTTTTGCATAGGAGCTCTACAAATATTATCAGCAGTCGAACACACTTGTCATTTCTTTTTGGATTGTGTACGAAGTGTTTATCATGCCTGAACCCGCTAAGTCAGCTCCTGCTCCAAAGAAGGGGTCCAAGAAGGCGGTGACTAAGGCACAGAAGAAGGACGGCAAGAAGCGGAAGCGTAGCCGCAAGGAGAGCTACTCCGTCTACGTGTACAAGGTGCTGAAGCAGGTACACCCTGACACCGGCATCTCCTCCAAGGCCATGGGCATCATGAACTCCTTCGTCAACGACATCTTCGAGCGCATCGCGGGCGAGGCTTCCCGCCTGGCGCATTACAACAAGCGCTCGACCATCACCTCCAGGGAGATCCAGACGGCCGTGCGCCTGCTGCTGCCCGGGGAGTTGGCCAAGCACGCAGTGTCCGAGGGCACCAAGGCCGTCACCAAGTACACCAGTTCTAAGTAATTTTAACGTCTTCATTAACCAATCCCAAAGGCTCTTTTAAGAGCCACCCACTTTTTCAGCTATAGAGTTGTAATGACCTGCATAGTTTCTGTGTTTACCAAGAGGTTTGCTTTTATCCTTTTTTGTGGTTTGCTGGTGTGTGAGTCTGGATTGACTGACCAACACAAAATGCTGTGTTTAATTGTAGGTTACTGTGGTACATGTTTGTTTGGTCCCAAGTGCTGAATACAAGGCCAGTCCATTGTTCCAATATGCACATTTTCCTTATTTTGTGTTGTGATGTGTCCCTTGTCATATTGGTTTTATAAGAAGTGGAAAGAACTTTGGAAATTAGGTGATATTTATTTTGCTATTGTGTGAGGGAAAAAGGTATTAATTCCAGTTTAGTCATTACAGCACTGGTGAATTTACTTGCTTAAAATAATCAAATTCCTCAAAATACAAGGAAACCAAGACAAGTAATGTGCATGAAAATTGGAAAATATGAACACCGGTACCTGGATGCAACACCAAGAATGAAAGTTATTCTTGGTTTAGTTTGGCCACTGGCAAAATGCCATTTGGGAGTAATGATTGGAAGTCCAGGAAATAAACACCTTTAACCCTAAAATATTTTCTTGCTATGCTGTATTCCTTGTAATTACAAACCTTAAGATCATAAACTTATGAATGGCATCTATTATAGAATAAATAGAATTTTTGCAAAATTTTTGTATTTTAAAAATACTAAAAATGTTTTATAAAAAATATCCTTAGAATTTCAACCCAGTTAAGAAAAAAGTATTACTATTCTACATTATTGCCTTCTTTTTTTTTTTTTTGAGAGTGAGTTTTGCTATTGTTGCCAAGGCTGGAGTGAAATGGCGCCATCTCGGCTCACTGCAACTTCCGCCTTCCAGGTTCAAGCGATTTTCCTATCTCAGCCTGGCCACTAGTTGAGACTACAGGCCCACTACCACGCCCAGCCAATTTTTATATTCTCAATAGACGAGGTTTCTCTGTGTTGGCTAGGCTGCTCTCGAACTCCTGACCTCAGACAAGTCTCGAACTCCTGACCGCAGATGATCCAACCCCCCTCAGCCTCCCAAAGTGATTGGATTAATGGGGTGAGCCACCGTGCCTGGTCCATAATTTTTTCAACTTCCCACTCCCTAACCAGCACATAAATGGACACAGAACACAGTACATACAGAGCATATATAAACATTCAAATAAAACCCAAATGAAAACAATGAAAGCAGAAAGAAAAACCTAGAGAAACGAAAACTGAAAATACTAAATAGCTTCATGTGCAAATTGGTATAGCAGCCAATTTTTGCTTTCCAGAAGTAAATATCAAAACTAAGGTCTACATCAGCTTTAGGGGAATACAACAGCTTTCTCAAATTATGGGCAAAAATGTGGTCATATGTGTTTCCCCTTCCCAGAACGTAAATGACATACCTTTCTATCAGATTCTAAAAATACTGCGACATACTGCATTAAACAGAACAGCGCTACCGCAGTGATGTTCACATCCTAATCCCTGGAATCTGAAAATTCCTGGAGTCTGTTAGGTTCTGTGACAAAGGGCAACTAAGGTTTAGATGGAATTAAGGCCACTAATTGGCTGACCTTAAAGTAAGGAGATTATCTTGTATGTTACAAATTAACTCAATATAATCACAGATTCTTACAAGTGGAAGAGGGAATTGGAATAGAGAACTAGAGATATGGCAGCTTGAGAAAGATTTGGCCATAGATTGCTGACTTTGAAAATGCAAGTAAAGGACCATGATCCATGTAGAGAGTGGCATCTATGGTGTAGAAAGGCAAGGGAACAGATACCAGCTCTTTAGCTCAAGCCAACATGTTGATTCTGTTACTCAGTAATATCTGTGACTGAGTTCCAATTTACAAAACTATATAATTATAAATTTGTATCTTTTAATCATAAAATGTGATGTTTTCAAGCCAGCTATAGGAAAGCAATATACCCATACAAGTTTAAGAATTGAGTAATAGATTAAATAATGTTCTATTAAATTATAATTTTATATATTTAAATACAAATGTGTAAATACTAAAATTATTATAGAAGCATGTAAATGTTTCCTAAATATCACAGGCTCACCGAATTTTGATATTGCTGGGATTTTAACAGCAGCAATTTACACTTCCTTTTTGTTTAGTTTCTACATATTTGATTTGGTTTTCATAGTAGAAATCCTAACATCTTGGAGCACCACATTCTCCGCTCATTTGTAGTACTATTATTACTTCTGATTATAATACTTCAGAAAGCTTGCAGTTATGTTATAAATAAAAGATTGATGAAAAAATTACTTCACAATGTATATAAATAACTCCATGAAAAAATACTCTAAAATGTTTATTCTTATTGTAATTATTGCGTTTGTTTTCACAAAAATGGCAATAAAATTAATGTTAGTAATGTTATCACTTTAAAGGGAAGGAGCAAAGAGTGTGAAAAACAGTTTATATGTCAGAGTTCAAATTCCAGCCACAATTTTTTTTATTTCCAACCATACTTTTTTGATGCTATGCTCTTTCATATGTCTTAATAAACTTAATTGTCCATTTTGAAATAACTAAAAGAGTGTAACTGGATTGTTTGTAACACAAGGCATAAATGTGTGTGGGAATGGATACCCGATTCCCCAAGATGTAATTATTTCACACTGCATGCCTGTATCAAAATATCTCATGTACCACATACATACATAATACCTATTATACACCCACAAAAATTAAATATTAAAAAAAAAGTTTTTTAAGGATGTCTAGATGGGGCCGGGCATGGTGGCTCACTCCTGTAATCCCAGCACGTTGGGAGGCCAAGGGTGGTAGATTACTTGAGGCCAGGTGTTCAAGAACAATCTGGCCAACATAGCAAAACCCCATCTGTAATAAAAATACAAAACATATGTGGCAGGTGTGGTGGTATGTGCCTGCAGTCCCAGCTAATTGGGAGACTGAGGTAAGAGCATCTCTTGAGCCTGGGAGGTTGCAGTCAGCTGACATCATGCCACTGTACTCTATCCTGGGTGACAGAGGAGACTCTGTTTCAAAAAATTAAAATTAAAAACAAGATGCCTTGATAGAATTTTAAAAAATCACTACTACAGATTTCTCAGTACTTTTACACAGATGACCTCCTTTCCTAGGCAGCAGGCTACTTCCCTTTTTCTGGTGGGTTCCTTATTCATCTTGAAGTGTCTTCAGTCAGTCCAAAAGTGAGGCTTACTTCGGCTAGGAGAGGAAAAGAAGGCCTATAAGGTGCAGTCAAATTGACCTCACTTCGGGGTCTCTGAATTAATTTTTTATATACATTTATTCCATGTGGGATAGTGATATCTCAAGTATAATATTACAGACAGTGATAAACCCTTCCCAGACTTGTTAGCTTTTTAAGGTCAGGGAAAATGTTTTGTATGATTATCAAAGTCCCTGATGTTAAAGAGGAAGCTCAGTTAGCTAATAAATTAAAATGTAAAGTAGAAAAGGCCCTTTAAATTAAAGGATGCTCAGTGCCACATATCAGTCAATATCCAGTCAAGAAGACAAAAACAATTGTATCGTTTTTATAAAGATAAGTTAATAAAAGTTAAACAGGTACTGAAAGACTGAAAACCAAAAGCGTACACGGGGTATTCCAGAGACAACTAACAGAATCAGGAGGCAAATGAAGGAAGTGGCACAAAGAAAATGTGGTACTATTACAACCTGTAAGTTTGGAGGGCAGGCATGGGGAGATGGGGCTGAGAACTCTGGGAGATCAGGGTGAGGAGCAGGGCAATGAAGATGATTCTGGGAGTGTAGGGGGAAAAGTTGGGAACTGGAACAAATTGCTGATGCCACTGTCAAAGTCCATTGCCAGAATAATACTGACAGGAACAGAGTTCTGTAACCTCTTTCCTTTCAGCATCTCCCATGTTCCCAATTTTCCTAGACTAATGGCATCCAGATGTCAAAAAAAAAAAAAACTTAGTAAATAACTGTGTGAACGTGAAGTTTTCCCTTGCCCTCTAAAGATTTGCTGAAAATCAATGACTAGAGGCAGATTATTTGCAAAAAGGGCATACAAATTAAGTAACATATACACAGGAGCCTTCAGACTGAAGACCCAAAGATACAGATGAAATCATGCATTTTTATGCTTAGGTTCAACGAAGTAGGGACAGCTGTGTAGAAATATGACTGGACACAAAAGGTATGGGCTAATGCTGGACTAAGTGGAGAAACCCCGAAAGATCTGTCTGCCTAGATTCTTGGGCTTTCTAGGCAGCATTCTCTCCCCGTGTGCATGGAATAGGACCCTCTCTGGAAACAGGGTCTTATGACTTACACTCCAGCGAGGTAGGCCAGATAAATTCTTTATGGCCAGTTTTTACACAAAAAGACAGAAGGAAAATTGGAGTGATTATTTTTAGGTTTTATGGCTAGCTTTGGGATTAACTTTGGTTTATATGTTCCATCTTGGGGAAGAAGGAGTCCAGTTCCTACAGCTAGCTTCTGGGCAGAATGGGAGGGAGAGACAGGAAAGTTGAAGAAGGAGAAAAACTTACTGCTGAGGCCTTCATTTTGTACTACTGTTTTCTGAGTCCCATCACCACCTTTTCTTCTAAAAGCCTGTGGGCAGTCACCTGTTTAATACCTAGGACTACTACACATTGCCAATTCTCTTGTGATAAAGGCTGCTACCAGCATCAAATAGAAAAGTAGGAATAGAGAAGCAATCAATACACCAGTGAATTGCTGTTTGTTTGTTTGTTTCTTTGTCTTGCTTTGTTTTTCTGAGATAAGAGTCTTGCTCTGTCACTCAGGCTGCAGTGCAGTTGTGCGATCTTATCTCACTGCAACCTCCGTCTCCCGGGTTCATGCAATTCTCCTGCCTCAGCCTCCTGAGAAGCTAGGATTACAGGGGAGCACAAGCATGCCCAGCTACTTTTTTTTTTTTGTATTTTTAGTATAGACGGCGTTTCATTTTGGCCAGGGGTCTCGAACTCCTGACCTCGTGATCCGCTCACCATGGCCTCCCAGAGTGCTGGGATTACAGGCGCGAGTCACTGCCTCTGGCCGAGTTACTGGGTTTACATTTGCGAGTTAGCTACATATTTAAATGAGAATTATAAATTCTAATAAACAGTGAAGGTAGAAAAAGAAGCCAGAAATGGAACACAGGCCTCCACAGCGTGGACCACAATTCCTCAATCGAATCACTAATATCCATGCTTTTCTCTTTGGGAACATCGTTTTGGTCAGATTTTCCTTGGCTCCATGGTGAAGAGGGTGAGGTCTTGTAGTTTTCACACATTTCCTAAGGGGGTTTCGGTCACCAAGAGAGCAAGCAGTGGAAATGTGACCAGGGGGACAAAGCTGAACACAAGGAAGATTGCTGCAGTTCCGCTTGTGACAGCCGAGACTCCGATTCAAACGCCCTAGAAGATCCCAAGCAGCAAATGATATTAACTTAAACATGTTAATGTACTTAATCTCATTTAGTTGTTAAAAAAGCCCTAAATTTCCTCTTTGGGGGATGCAAGACTCGCACAGACGCCTTCACGGAATGCTGACCGGGACTGTAGCCGTTGGTGACGTTATCCCGGTCTGGGCTATGAGGGGTGGGGCCAGCAGGCGGTACCAAAGTTCCCGTATGTGCGTGTTCAGTTTCCAATTAGGTCCGCATTCCGGGTATATAAAGGTACAGCCTTCCCTTGCCTTTTAGCTCTTTCCAATTTCTTTCCTTGTCTCAATCATGTCTGGTCGGGGCAAAGGTGGAAAAGGCCTGGGTAAAGGTGGCGCAAAAAGCGTCACCGTAAAGTCCTGCGAGATAACATCCAAGGCATTACCAAGCCAGCCATCCGGCGCCTTGCTCGTCGCGGGGGCGTCAAGCGCATTTCTGGCCTCATCTATGAGGAGACCCGCGGGGTTCTGAAGGTGTTTCTGGAGAACGTGATCCGTGACGCGGTCACTTACACGGAGCACGCCAAGCGCAAGACCGTGACAGCGATGGACGTGGTGTACGCTCTCAAGCGTCAGGGGCGCACTCTGTACGGCTTTGGTGGCTAATGCTCCCAGTTAGACGACTCAACATCGCGACTTCCCAAACCAAAGGCCCTTTTCAGGGCCGCCCACACCTTTCCGTGAAAGAGCTAGTGACTTCTCCGCTGTTACGGTGAACAGGTACGTGTGCGTTAGCCGTTTTTCCGTTTTTTCTGTGTGTGAGTGACCCAGAACAGATTTAAAGTTCTGGCACAGGACTTTTTGGGCGACGGTCCGTCATGATTGCAGCTGCTATGTTAGCTATAGCCTTTTCACGAGGTGGTAATGCCTTAGCTGCACTGAAGAGACTAGAGTAGGAGTGTCTCAAAATCTGATTCCCTTACCGCTTTTAAGTAGTTAACTACATGCTTCTCCACAGAGGAAGTTTGTAAACTTACGCGTAGCCGCTCAAAATGGCGGACAGCGAGAAACAAAGCCGCGCCTGGCAATGGGCCGGGCTCGCGAGTTACCGCAACGAATTGTATTGGTGTGGAGCGCGGCCCTTAAGTGCTTCAGCTAACCAAGTTTCTGGTGTGTAGAAGCCCCTGGGGCAAATAAGCTCTCGTGAGGAGACGTTGCAAGTATGTATTTTGGTCTATTAAATTGAAACCAGCCCAATTGTCCCTTATTAGTCCTAATGTCTACCGTTTATTCAATAAACAAATTTAGTCCTCTTTAAACCTTAAAGTTTGAAATTAAACATTTGTCTCATGAGCCAAATATTAAGTTTAGGAAATCGTACTTGCCTCAGGCAAGGAACTGAAACTCAGCACATCGCTGCATGATTGCTTCCTTATGCTTTCCTCATTCCTGTTTTCTCGCCCTCCCCTTTACATAAACGACCCAATTTTGGTCGGGCAGACGAATTTGTAATTTCCTCTCCTAAGCGGCAGCACTGGGTTAAAGCCTTCCTCTAAAGTAATTGACATTCTCTGGAGAGCAGCGGGACCTAGACTGAACCCTGGAGGTAACGACAACATTTAAAAAGGAGATAGGATGTTATTTAGTGAACAACGGTATAGAAACATCACATAAATTTGTTAACGATAGCAATGATAGTTTTTATAGCATACATACAGACATCAGGACGCTATGCCCCAAATTACTACGTCTACAGTACTTGAAAACTCCCACACAATCGAGTCGCATGGCTAGCAGAAAAAAAATGGATTGGTTATCTTAGTGTTTTAATTACCACATGGTTTGTTTCCTGTGAGCAAAAACCAACTGCTAGAAAGCGTTGTAGAAACAACTATAGTTGAAAAATTTTCCAACGGATTCTGACTGACCAGCCAAAAACCCCTTTCCCCTGCTTTGCACTCCTGCCGCAACTGCAATTACAGGGCCAGTTTTAATCGATATTCGTTATTGGTAAGTGGACATAGACCTCCAGCCAGTGTCAACCAGCTTGCAGAGACTGTGAACAAATTGTCTTTGTGCCCTACAGTTCACCTTTGACACAGAGCTGAATTCCACCTCATTTTAATGCTAAAAATTCTCCCTATCGTTAACATGAAATGTATGTTACAGGTTTTCCCAAAGTACAACTGCCTGACTTTCCTCATGAATATTCATAGAATTTTCCCAACCCTACTCAACTTGCATGTAAGACTGAATCTGTAAGGCATATATATATTCCAGCGCCCCTTCGCTTCCACAGAGCGCTCACCTCATCCTGGGATTGCTTCTCTCTCTGAAAGTAAAGGCTTTATTACTTCCTACTTGATCTCATGGTCTCTTGTTCACAAAAGACATGTACCCAGAACATCCTGGTTATGCCCTAAATGTCTTAGAGATCTGATTTGTTCATAGAAGGATCCAGCCATAACTGATTGTGTCTCCAGTTTTCTTATATAAAACAGGCTCCTCTCCCCTACTTTACCATCTTTGGACATTGATTTGTTGGAGACCATATTTATTAAGTGGTTGTGGGGTTTTGTTTGTTTGTTTTCTATTGGCTTGATTCTTAAATCAGTTTACTTAGCTTTTCTACTCTCCACGTCCTGTAAAGTACAAGTGACTTCTAGACTTCCATACATTTAATTGAAATCAGGTTAATACGCCTGTCAGGAACAGTTTGTAGATTTAATGTAAAAACTACTGCACTAAAAGGCACATGATGTCTGGTTCATGTAAATTAAAGGTGATAGAAAAATCGCTGGTTTAGGCTGGGCACAGTGGCTCATGCCTCTAATCCCACCACTTTGGGAGGCCGAAGAGGGCTGATCGCCTGAAGGTAAGGAGTTCAAGAGCAGCCTGGCCAACATGGTGAAAACCTGACTCTACTAAAAATACAAAAATTAGCTGGGCCCAGTAGCCAGCACATGTAATCCCAGCTACCGGGGGAGGCAGAGGTTGTGAGCCAAAGTGGTACCACTGCACTCCAGCCTGGGCAACAGAGAAACACTACCAAAAAAAAAAAAAAAAAAAATCGCTGGTTTGCGGTGATAGTTCCATTGAAAATCAGATTTTTCTTCTAGCCAGCAACTAATCTTTACGGTGATACTTTGATATCAGGAAAATAAATGGAGGTATTTTAAATGTCATTTTTAAAAAGTGAACTTGTGCATATGTATGAAAACAATCATGTTATTGGAGCTAAGGCAGTGGTTTGAGCAGAAAAACTTATATGAGAATGTTAATGTAACAACAGCAACAAAAAGGACCATATAGCATGTGCCAAGCATTGTTCTATGCTCTGGGAATTAGAGCAGTGAATGACAAAGAATAAAACAATATGTCTATGTTCATGGAATTTATATTTGTTGGATGTGGGTACACAAAATAAATAAGACATAGTCTGTCAGAGTGCTATCTAATATGAAGATCACTGAAGCAGGAAAAGTCATTGCATGTCGTGGGGGAGAGGTGCTATTTTAAATGATATGTTCTTGGAAAATTTTACTCAAAATATGATAGAGAAAAAAATACACTGAGAAAGTGAGAGAGTATTCCAAATAGAAGACCAAGTAGGAAAGACTGGGAGGTAACAAGCAGGTATTGTGGCTGGAAAAAGGGGGGAGAGGTGAGGCAGACAAGGGAGGGCAGGACAAGGGACCCCTCCACACTTTACATGCTGTGCTGACTGCAGTGGCACCCAACTTCATAACCTGGCAGCCACTGAAGCTTCCACTGATAAAATCAACCAGTCAGACATAAAAGAAATAGAACACTAATCACACACATCTCGAACTCCTGACCTCAGGTGATCCACCCACGTGAGGCTCTGCAAAATGCTTGGATTACAAGCGTGAGCCCCCTCGCAAGTCCTTTCTTTTTCCTTTGAGAGAGTCTTACTATGTTGCTGAGGCTGGAGGCAATGGCGCAAACTCAGCTGACTGCAACCTCTGCTTCCTGGGTTCAAGCGATTCTCCTGCCTCAGCCTTCTGAATAGCTGGGACTACAGGCACCTGCTACCATTCATGGCTAATTTTTTGTATTTTTAGTAGAGACAAGGTTTCATCGTGTTAACAAGGGTGCTCTTGATTTCCTGACCTCGTGATCTGCCTGCCTTGGCCTTATGAAGTGCTGGGATATTACAGGCGTGAGCCACCACACCTGGTCTGATGTATACTTTTTAATGAGCTATCTGGATGCTTATGAAGAATAAATTGTAATGGTACCAGGGTAGGAGCATGGAGACCATTTAGGAGGTTACTACAGTAATGCAGTTGAGATCGCAGTGGCTTGGGCCAGTGTGTTAGTGGTAGAGGCTGTGCAGAGTGGTTGGATTCTATATCTATTTTGAAGTAACAGTGATAGTTCTTTTCTGAACTACTGAATGTGTAGAGTATGAAAGACAGACAAAATGTATGGATGATTCCAATGATTTTGGCCAAAGCAACTGAAATTGGAGGCATCCATTGCTAAAATGTAGAAGAATAAGGAAGGAACAAGCTTTGGAGAGAATTCCAGTTCTTAGTTTTGGATATCCATAGAGAATTTAAGATGCCTATTACATATCTAAGAGAAAGATATGAAAGATACAAAATAGGCAGTTGGGTATAAAAACCTGGAGGTTGGAAAACAAACACGGAAACATAATTCACAGTTACCAAAGCATAATTGCCATAAAAATAAAAAAGCCACAAGATGAGTTTAAATATCTTAAGAAAGAAGGCAAATAATAAAGAGAAACAGTTCAAGGACTGAGCTTGTGGTCAAAGAAGTAAAGAGTATTTGTTTTGTATTCGTGACATGAAATCCTAACTTACAGTTTTATGAGTTTTTTCTTCAGTAATTTTCCTTTTCTCCTGTAATTTTCAGAATAAACAATATCATCCCCATTTTACAGATGTGGAAAAATGCCCTTAGTAATAAGAGTATGCAATAACATTGGAATCCTCAGTCAAATCTATTAAAGTTAGAGCCATAGGGAAATCACTTTGGAGATCCAGTGATAGATACTCAGTTTTTCCAAAATACACACACGCTCACCACATATTTCGGGACATTTGAGTCCCCTGATGGAATTCTAGGTGTTCGCAGGCATCATGAAGCCTATTTGTGGGATCGGCTTCAGAGTTCTGTATCTGATGCTGCCTTTCTCTTCCGTTAGCTCTGCCACTTTCAATCACTCTGAGAAGATGGACCTGGAGAATGAAAATCTCCATCTGATTCTTTTGAAATGATGTTTCCTTATTGCTGTGGAGACACTATACACATATTTATGTTGTGAACACTAAATGACCAGCCCATACTCCATACTCAGAGACCCTGCTATTTACTTGTACTCCATACTCGGACCCTGCTATTTACTTGACATCGCTAATTGCAACTTCAATTAAAGTGTACTTCCAATTTCAACAGAATTTCATTATTTTTGCCAAAATATCTAAACTCACCACCTTGAAGTTGGTGAATGGCATTTCTGCTCTTCTAGTTGAAATCATTTTTGTCTTTTTCTTTCACATCTTATGTAACAATCCATCAGTAAGTTCTATGAGCAATTCCCTTGAAATCACAAACAAAATCCAGCCATTTCTCATTCCCACTGCTACTGCTCTGATCAAGCCACTGCCATCTCCTACCTTTATTATTGCAACACCCTTATGACCTGGTTCTCCCAGAGGAATGCCAATAAAGGGCAATTCAGATCACGTTACTTCACTGCTAAAAACCCTCCAATGACTCTCATGTCACTTAAAGAAATACCCAAGGTCCATTCAATAGGTTACAGGCCTTACTCTCTGATCTTCGTTACATCTTTGACCTCAAATCTCACTACTCTTCCTCTACTTCCAAGCCAACTCCACTAGTTCCTGGAACTTGCCAGAGTACTCATCACTCTCAGGAACTAGGTATTGATGGTTCCCCTTGCGTGGTCCACTCAGCTTTTAGGTCTCTGTAGGTGTGGTTTCCTCACTTCTTTCAGGTTTGTGTTCAAATATCATCGTCCTCCTGAGGCTGGCCGTAACAACACTGTTTAGCATTACGGTCCTTCCTCACTACCTCCCTGATACATTTTTCCTGCCCTTGAGGAGCTTCTAGTCTATTTTGGCAGTGAAAACATAGCCCCATGGGAAGCAGAGCAGGAATTATATACTAGATAGAATGTCAAAAGAGGCTCGGCGTGGTAGCTCACACCTGTAATCTCACCAATTTAGGAGGCCAAGGTGGGTGGATCACATAAGATCAGGAGTTCAAGACCAGCCTGAACAACATGGTGAAACCCTGTCTCTACTAACAATACAAAGTTAGCTGAGCGTGATGGCACATGCCTGTTATCCCAGTTACCTGGGAGGCTGAGGCAGGAGAATTGGCTGAACTGAGGAGGCAGAGGCTGAAGTGAACAGAGATCTCACCATTCCATTCCAGCCTGGGCAGCAAGAACAAGACTCCATCTCAAAACAAAAAAGGAAATAGAATGTCAGAAAAGAGTATAAATAATGTTAGTATTGAAAGTGATGGTTGATGCTTAGACAGGTAGCTTTGTGCCAGATTTGGAAGCCTGTTAGGCCAATGAAAGGAATGTGGACTTTATTCTAAACAAAAGGAAACCACACAAAATCCCTTTCCTCACCTCCCAAGTGTTTCAATTATGTGAAGCAATTCTCATATCTTTTACAAAACTAGTTCTTGTACTGAGCATATTGAACTCAAATTATGTGTTTAATTTATCTGATTAAGTGCCTGGATGAATGGATATGAATAAAATAAACAAAAATATAAATGAATTTACAATTGATAAAATGAAATACTTCATTGTACATGTGAAGTATTTCCTTTTCCTGGAAGAAAAGAAAATCATTTAAAGAAGAATCCCTTACAAAACAATTCTTTCAGGCTGAGTGTGCAGTGGCTCATGCCTGTAATCACAGCACTTTGGGAGGCCGATGCGGGCGGATAACCTCTGGTAAGTGGTTCGAGACCACCCTGGCCAACATGGTGAAACCCCATTTCTACTAAAAATACAAAAATTAGCCAGGCATGGTGGTACACAACTGTAGTCCCAGCTACCTAGGAGGCCATGGCAGAAGAATCACCTGAACCCAGGAGGTGGAGGTTGCAGTGAGCCAAGATTGCGCCACTGCACTCCAGCTTGGATGATTCTGTCTAAAAAAAAAAGGAAAAAAGAGGAAAAAAAGTCTTACATAGTGGCAGAGATTTTTCTTAAGTGCCAAATGTTTTTTGAGCGTCTACAGACATTTAGAGTATAAGGGGAGATTTCCTTTTTCATAACCAAATTTATATAAGCAATGTTTCACAATTTATATAAGTTCGTTTTATGGAAGTTGAAGTGACTTTTCCACAAACATATTTGTACATTATTTTTTCTTTATTTGCTTTGAAGTTTGTACTTCTAGATACATTGAAAAATGTATCAAATCAATATACAAGTGATAAAGAATAACATGATGGCAATGCTTGAACACAATTGTCAATCAGATATATTTGTTCTATCTGTTATATTTGTTACATTGCCAAGAACTGCTTTGACCTCATCTCTTACCTTCCTGCTACTGCCTCCAGAGGTAACCATGACCCTAAATTATGTCACTTTCTTGCCTTAATCCCCCCTTGTTCCTCTGGTCCTTACAGTCATTTTGTAGTTTTTAAATTAACTCCCATTTGATCCTCTTTGAAGTCATTAGGACATTATTTCACAAACATGAACAGAGGCTCAGAGTCACACAGATTATTGGGTGGTTCACAAATAATTCTTAGTCTATTTTTTCTGTTTGTTCCTTTTATGATAGAATATTCTCTTGTTTTTCAATTTTCTTAGTAAGTGTATTTTAAAATTTATTCATTTATTTGTATTGCATAGCATGATAGCTGGTACATAGTTGGTGCTCAATAATTACTTGTGGAATAAATTACTTTTTCTTAACATAGGGCAGGGAGACTTGGAGAGGAAAGGGCCTAAGGGGAGTTTTGGAGACAAATAGAGAAAGTTCTCTTCAGAGGAGCTGTCTCTTGCACTAAAAGAACATAACAGCACTGTCAATGTTTTGGCATTGACCCTTCTAGTTACCCTTTTTACTTACAACTATATTGTTTGTGTGTGTGTGTGTGTGTGTGTGTGTGTGTATGTGTGTGATGTAATATAAATAAGAATACACTATTTGGCAACTTGGATTTACCCTGTATAATGCCATGAGCATATTTTATGTTGTTTATTTTTTAAGCATTATTTTTAACAGCTGCATAATATTTCATTAGGGATAAAACCTAGTGTCAGGCAAAGTCCTACTCTTCAACATGAATATTCCAGTTTTTAGCCACAGTAAACAAAAATATGGACAATATTAACAAAATTAGAAGATAGAATCAAAAAAACTTTGTATATTCTTAAATATGTGCAGTAAAGAAAAAGGAGTACTCTGGAATGAAGACAAGATCTCAAACTTGGATGAATAAGTGAAGCTGAGTAGAGTATAATAAGGTCTGTCTTGGTTGCGCCGAGTTTGAGATGCCTTTGAAATACTTATTTCATGTACTGTTGTTTAGAAGCCTAATAACCATAATTTTTGATATGGGCTGAATTACCTGTCCCAGACCACAATTCAAATGTTGAAGTCCAATATCAACTGCCTGAAAATGTGACTTTATTTGGAGATAAGGTCTTTAAAGGTATAAAATGAGGTTTTAGGGGTGGGTCCTAATCTAATCTGACTGGTGTCCTTATAAGAGGATATTAAAACACAGACCACACACAGAGGAAAGAGAAGGGGAGAGGAAAACCCAAGGAGAGTGACCTCAGAAAAAATCAGTTCTGCTCACTAGGTTGATCTTGAACTTGTAGACTTCAGAAATGTGACAGAATTAATTTCTTTAAGCCACAGAGTCTTTGGTAGTTTTTTTTTTTTTTGGCAGCCCTAGCAAACACACTTCTCAAACATTTTCATTCTTGGATTACTTTTCTCCACCCCTTTTCCATGTTATAATGGCTTCTGTACTCCACAAAGACAAACACATAAAACACAGATGCACACCCACGCCTAGTGTATGTTGTAGGGGAGGAAAGAGCTTTTCCTTTTACCAATCTTATGTTCATTGGCTGGGGACCTGAAACAAAATACAGATTAACAAAAAAAAGCATACACATTTAATATAAAGTTTTACATGACATAAGGAAATAAAGACCTGAAGAAGACATTAAACCTGATGTTTTTACACTAGGTTTAATGAAGAGT
Organism: Ateles fusciceps; assembly: GCA_036589455.1. Lineage (NCBI taxonomy): Eukaryota > Metazoa > Chordata > Mammalia > Primates > Atelidae > Ateles > Ateles fusciceps. Next base: position 7,036,219 of record JAZHEH010002605.1, read on the forward strand.
AGAGAGTCATGCAAAATATAAGACAAAAATAATATGAGTAATAAGGAGAACTCTAGCAAGGTCTATTTGTTCAGATTCATCTCTTACTCTGCAAGACTCACATGAGGGTCTTACGACCTGTTTCAGAGGAAGGTCATAAAGACATTCCTGTCTATGTTGTTCTACTAATTCCTTAGAATATTCAGTATGTCAAGGTGCCATATTTTGGAGTACTATGTTGTTTTCAGAAACCTGAGATTGCTTATGGAGTAGTGACTTTTTTTTTTTTTGGTCCTACTTAAGAAAATTGGCTACTGAGTATAAACCCAGGGTTTTTATTTACTTTTATTACTTTTTGTTTGTTTGGTTTTGAGACGGATTTCGCTCTAATTGCCCAGGCTGGAGTGAAACAGCATGATCTCGGCTCATTACAACCTCCGCCTCCCTGGTACAAGCGATTTTCCTGCCTCAGCCTCCCCAGTAGCTAGAAATACAGGCTTGCGCCACCACACCTGGCTGAGTTCGTCAGACTGTTTTCGAACTCAGGACCTCAAGTGATCCACCCGCCTCCGTCTCCCAAAGTGTTGGAATTACAGGCGTAAACCACTGCGCCCAGCCAAAACGAGATTTTTTTGAGCGGGTGTCTTGCTCCACCGCCCAGGCTGGAGTGCAGTGGCGCGGTTTTGGCTCATTGCAACCGCTACTTCCCGGGTTCAAGGAATTCTTCTGTCTCAGCTTAGTTGTTAGACTACTAACAGTTAGTAGTCTCAGCTTCCCAACTAACTGGGACTACAGGCGCCTACCACCACGCCTGGCTACTTTTTTTTTTTTTTTTTTTTTTAAGTAGAGACTGAGTTTCACTGTTAGCCAGGATGATCTCGATTTCCTGACCGCATAATCCGCTGGCCTTGGCCTCCCAAAGTACTGGGATTATAGGCGTGAGCCACCGTGCCCGTCCCCAAACGAGAATTTTTAGCTCAATATCCATGGTATTCCCTCCACAACAGACTCCCCAACAGTGCTCAGAAAAGCCAAACTTGTTGGGTGATCTTCAGGGACCCAAATACTACATATTTCCTACCCCTTCCGATGTCGTGCAGACTGGAATGCAGTGGCGCGTTCACATCTTCCTGCAACCTCTACCTACCGAGTAACTGATAGTACAGAAGCAAGCCGTCACACCCGGTTAGTTTTACTTTTTGCAGAGACGAGTTGTCACTATATTGCCCAGGATAATCCGTAACTCCCCGGGCTGAGCGAGGCTCAAGCATCGGCCTTCCAAAGTGATAGAATTAGAAACTTGCGCCAGCAAACACAATCTCCTGATCAATTTTTTTTTTTTTTTTTTAGCCGAAATCTCACTCTTGTCGCCCAGGATGGAATACAATGGTGAGATCTCCCTTCACTGCAAACTCTGCCTCCCGCGTTAAATCAATTCTTCCTCCCTCAGCCTCTCCAAAACCAGTAGCTCTGAATACAGGGGCCAGTCAACAGACACGTCTCATTTTCGTAATTGTAGTAGAGACGGTGTTTTACCTGTTGGTCAAGTTGGTCTCGAACGCCTAACTTTAGGCGATCCGCCTGCCTCGTCCCCAAAAATGTCTTGGATTACAAATTAGAAAACAGTGGAATTTAGTATTAAAGCTCCATATTTGATATATTTGAGTGGCTCTTAAAAGAGCCTTTGGGTTTGAAAGTGCCTACGCAGGCATTTACTTGGAGCTGGTATACTTGGTGACGGCTTTGGTGCCCTCTGACACAGCGTGCTTGGCCAGCTCCCCGGGCAGCAGCAGGCGCACGGCCGTCTGGATCTCCCTGGAGGTGATGGTCGAGCGCTTGTTGTAATGCGCCAGGCGGGAAGCCTCGCCCGCGATGCGCTCAAAGATGTCATTGACGAAGGAGTTCATGATCCCCATAGCCTTGGAGGAGATGCCGGTGTCGGGGTGCACCTGCTTCAGCACCTTGTACACGTACACGGAGTAGCTCTCCTTGCGGCTGCGCTTGCGCTTCTTGCCGTCCTTCTTCTGCGCCTTAGTCACCGCCTTCTTGGACCCTTTCTTTGGAGCGGGAGCTGACTTAGCTGGCTCAGGCATATTGTCAGAAAACAAGGACAATTAGAAAGGAAACAAGTAATGGCTCGTGTTTAGAGGCTCTCCTTTTATAGGCCTTTTATGCAAAGAAAGAATCGAAAACATCCAGCTCTAATTGGCCAGTGTATTAGTGACGCAAATATTTGAGGTAGCTTTCACCCTTTTTCCTTTCCAATTGGTTGGCTTGCCTAATAATAATTTGAACCAATCAAACTGTGCCGTTTACAATTCTATCCATGACTATAATTAGCTTCTTATTCCTCCATCTGGCACATTTTTTTTCTTTATTCTGTAGGTTGTCACCACTTCTGTTAGGAAGCCACAATGTCTGGACGTGGAAAGCAAGGCGGCAAAGCCCGGGCAAAAGCTAAAACGCGTTCTTCCAGGGCCGGGCTTCAGTTTCCCGTTGGCCGTGTGCACCGTCTGCTCCGCAAGGGCAACTACTCGGAACGAGTCGGGGCTGGCGCGCCAGTATACCTGGCTGCGGTGTTGGAGTATCTGACTGCAGAGATCTTGGAGCTCGCTGGCAACGCGGCTCGCGACAACAAGAAAACCCGCATCATCCCGCGCCACCTGCAGCTGGCTATCCGCAACGATGAGGAGCTTAACAAGCTTCTAGGTCGCGTGACTATCGCACAGGGCGGTGTCCTGCCCAACATCCAAGCAGTACTGCTGCCTAAGAAAACGGAGAGTCACCATAAGGCCAAGGGCAAGTAAAATGATTACTAGTCAAATCCATCAGTGACCTCGAGTCCCTGAAACCAAAGGCTCTTTTCAGAGCCACCCACGTTTTCCGTAGAGCGCTGGAATACACATGGTTTTTGAAACCTAAATGTTTAACGCTGTGCTAATTCTACAAACGTTTCTAACGTCACTGACACCTTCAAATTTATTTAAAAACGAATTCTTACTGTGTTTTCTCAGTTCATAGTTCAAATCTTTGTTCACCTTTTATGCACGAAATTGTCTTAGTGATGTTTCTTCGAAGCAAAAATGCGTTTTATAAAGGTACACAATACAATTGGAATTGTTTCTGTTAAACTGAACAGAAATAATTTGCATCACAGTCCATTATATTTGGACACATACATCCAAATTTATTAATCACAGGCTGTTTCTTAATGTCCACTTGTCAGAAAAGGCTGAAATATTAATACAGAAATGAGAGAACAAAGACGGGTAGCTGCCCACTAGCATTTCAGGGCGGGCTTTTTAAGATTTAAAGATGACTATGTTCCCGCTAGGCGCGGTGACTCTCAGCTGTGATCCCAGCACTTTGGCAGGCCAAGGCGCGCGGATCAGAAGGTTAGGAGTTCGAGACTAGCCTGGCCAACATGATGAAACCATGTCTACTAAAAATATGGGCAGACCACAAGGGCTGGAGTTCGAGACCAGCATGACCAACATAATAAAACCCCATCTCTACAAAAAATGCAAACATTAGCCAGGTGTGATGGCAGGCACCTGTAGTCCCAGCTACTTGGGAGGCTAAGGCAGGAGAATCCCTTGAATCCGAAATTATTTGCATCGGCAGACAAAAAGATCTAAGAAGTAACTTCAATAAGTTTGATACCTTTAATCAATAGTAAATTTTGAGATGGTGAAAGCACATTTCCCTGCAAACTTTGTGTAAACTTTAAATTTTTTATAGTAGGACACATTAGGGCCCCTCCCTTTTCTCTTACTGACCTCTTGGAATTTTTATTAAATTTCCACTTAAAAAAAGATAAAAATATAGCAATTGCAAGATTAATGTCTATGAAGCCCCATAGTATAAAACCTTGACATCCTTTACTGATTAATCAAATTGGGGCTTGGAAACAATACCCGAAAATGAAGGCCAAAGAATTTACCTCAGAATCAAAATTTTTCTGTGTCTCCTGCCCTCCTGTGTCTGAGTACCATTCTCCTCTGCGGCTAGACATAAAAACTAGAATTCCTCTTTCCCAGTGTGGCTCATCACAACCAGAATCCTTTTTCCTCAAAGCCATCCATAAAAACTAAAAATATTACTCTAATTTCCCCCTCCACCTTTTTGCGTAAAAACTGGCCACAGAGAAATTATCTGACCTACCTAGTTTAATTGCAGGTCAAAGACCCCATTGCACAAGTGGCGCTGTCGGATAGCAAGAAGGAAGGAGTGCATGTTCAAAGAGGTGAGGAATGAAATAATTCTAAGTCCCTTCGACAGAATAATGTACACTCCTTTGGCTAAAAGACCTCAAAAGTTTAAATCCCCAGCCACGACAAGATGGAGGCTGGTCACATTCTGTTTGTTTCTACTCCTCTTTTCCTTTCTAATCGCTGCTGGATTTTCTCCAAGTCTGATTTGAGTGAATAAAATGCCACAAATCCCCTTTCCCACTTACTTTATCTGACCCCTTCCACCCTCCTCAAATGTGTTCCACACAAGACAGGTAGTAAGGACCATAGAGTTTCTTGATAAATGACTGCAGGCCCCCAACTGGTTGTGACCAGTCTCCTGAGAAAGCAGATCATGGACTTCTGCCATACATTTCAGTTTTATGTATAGGACCTAATTATGACTCATTTACATGTTAAATCTCCACCCCAAAGTGATCATTGACATATGTTACATACACAAACACCTAATACCCATGTGCTTGGGTCTTATTCATAATCATATCTCCTCCTATAACCTATTAAATATGTATACTTGGCCAACACATTCCTCAAAACTTACTGTTTTATCCCTGCCTCCTTCCCTCCAAGTGCCTGTCTCTCAGCAAACCAAGGCTACCCCTACCTAGCCTGTGAGAATGGCCACCTTGCAGGCTGCAATCCTTTATGAGAAATAAAGCTATCCTTTCTAAATGTATGAACCTTATCATTCTTCAGTTGACAGAGGCGAAGAAGAGTCTAGACAGATAGGCCTTGCTGGGTTACATCATACCCTTTTTGTCCAATCAGATTTCTACAAGGTCCATACTTTGTTGAACCTAAGCATAAATGTGGACAATTTTTCCTGTATCTTAATATCTTCATTCTGAAGGCTCCCTTGAACACATTAATAAATTTGTGTAACTATTCTCCAATTAATCTGCCTTTTGCAAGCTAATCTTTCAGCAAAACTTCAGAGCTCCCCTTGGCTCCTATAAAATAATCAAGACTTTAACTTTTTTATTATTTTTAGACTTCAAAGTAATTTACCTGATGTTATCTGAGTCTTGGTGTTTACGTAGCTTCCAGGAACAGCAAATTATTTTCTCAAATTTCTTTTCATGAAATGACATTGCGCTCCCAGTGATTCCTCTTCTTTTTTTATACACAAGAATGTACATTCTATTATACGTACATAGAAAGTTAAGTTTTGGGGACACTAATTCCTTTAGAATTAGCAGTTGTAGGTTTTTCTACAAAACATGTTTTTTTCAAAAACATAATATCAGGAAAAATATTCCTATAACACTTCTTTTTTTATTTCTTTCTTTTTTTTTACTTTCTCATTTTTGGGTCTTGCTCTGTTACCCAAACTGGGGTGCAGTGTTGCAATTATGGCTCACTGCATCGTCAAATTTCTATCCTCAAACAACCCTCCTACCTCAGCCCCTGGGTAACTGACATTATAGGCCTGAGCCACTGTGTCTGGCTAACAGAATTTCAAATAGTCTCCACTTACTGATAGCTTGCCATGGAAAAATTCAAATGTCAATAATTTTGCTAGTGGCTCTCGTCTTCTTGCTTCAATAAGTAATGGTTTAACAAGCCCCCTTAGTTCCCTAACACAATTATATAGCTATATAGATGTAGATATAAATAAAGATATTGTTTTGTTGTAGATTAAGTCCAGATGCTTTAACTGGGTTCATAGAAAAATACTGAAAGTCCACACTATTTCAAAGCCTATGCTGTCAAGATTTGGTAAAGAATCAACAAACAGAAAAGAGAAATGGATGATCCTGGCACAATGCTATATATATAAAAATAATGCAAGCCATGACTGGGTTCGGTGGCTCATGCTTGTAACCCCAGCATTATGGGAGGCCGAAGTGGGCAGATCACCTGAGGTCAGGAGTTTGAGATCAGCCTGGCCAAAATGGTGAAACCCCGTCTCTAATAAAAATACAAAAAATTAGCTGGGCATGGTGGCTCCTGCCTGTAATCCCAGCTACTTGGGAGGGTGACGTAGGAGAATTGCTTGAACCGAGACCCAGGAGGCGGAGGTTGCAGTGAGCGTAGATCAAGAAACTGCACTCCAGCCTGGGCTACAGAGAGAGAGACTCCATCTCAAAACAAAAACAAAAACAAAGAATAATGCAAGCCACATATGTAATTTTGAATTTTTGAGTAAGCACATTTGAAACAGTAAAAAGAAGCAGGTAAAGTAATAAGTATTGTATTTAGCCCAAAATACAATACCATTATTTCAAAATATAGTCAATATAAAATCAATATTAATGCGAGATTTCACATTCTTTTTTAAAGCTTAAGTCTTCTAAATACGATTGACATTCTATTCAATTTGGCATTACATTTTTGTGGGAAATAACTGGATTTTCATTTTGATTTCATAAACTTCAGTGCTAAAAAATTAAATTCTAATATCTGATTGTTCAAAACATCTAACATTTGTCAGTAACTGGAGTATCAGTTTTTAAATTAAATTAATTAAAATTAGGTTAAATAAAAATTCAGGTTGGGCGAGGTGGCTCACGCCTGTAATCCCAACACTTTGGGAGATAAGGGCAGACAGATTACTTAAGGTCAGGAGCTGGATACCAACCAGGCCAACATGGTGAAAACTCATCTCTACTAAAAATACATTTTAAAAACTTAGCTGGGTGTGGTGGTGAGCACCTGAAATTCCAGCTACTGTGGAGACTGAGCCAGGGAAATCGCTTTAACCAGAGAGGTGGCGGTTACAGTGAGCTGAGATCTCTCCACTGCACTCCATCCTGGGTGACAAGGGAAGCCTCCTTCAAAAAAAAAAAAAAAAAAACAAAGTCCTCAACTTCAATAGCCACATTTCAAATGCTTAGTGGCCACAAGCAGTTTTCCACTATTTTACTACACAATGCAGATCCTACCTTAAATTGTGTTCAGGTATGGAGATGGAGATAGAAACTACTGATTAATACCAGTGAGCTGGTACATTCTTATGTAATCTTGTAAATTTTGCAGTGACTTCTAAAATCAAAGGTTTACACATATTTAGAGATGTGGATTATGAAAGGAACTTAAGGTAGGTTCAGATGGCAAAACACCGGATTGACAGATTTAAGAATACTGGGGGGAAGAAATCAAACTATGGATCATAAAGATGGAATTTCTCATTGACTCTGTCTTGAACCTTTGACCTAAAGTTTATCTTTTGATTTTAGAAACTTTTTTACATGTAGATATTAACATTCTTATTCTAGAAATGAAGAAACTAAAATGAACATGAGAGAACAGAATATCAAAAAACAGGTCTTGGGCCTCGGAAAATGAAATGTAAGGAGTGTGGAGAGGAAAAGCAAGCGAGGCATAGCTCTCATTGACAAACAGCCCAGCCTACAGATAAGTGATCATATTGTACAAAAGGATTTCAGTTCTTTTCCTGCTCCCTATAAAACCATTTTGTCAACATGTCTAAGCGTTTTATCTCGATTTAGTGTACAGAATTTTCTGTTTCTGAAATGGAGAAAAGCAAGGGACTCATGTATTTGAGATGTGAGATTGAAACGCATGACAATGTGTAAATTCGGTCTTGATGTGCCCACGAGTCCCAATATAATTCAGATCTGATAAATAGACACTAATTTGAAAGATGCAATTTTATCAATCCTGTGGTTAACAGAATTTTTATGAATGCCCTAAAATAGGTCAGGTTTAAAAATTCAGAGAATGAGCAGGCAGGCACAAAGCATTGTTTGTCTCCTCCCCGCTCCAGCTTGTAGACATCCGCGAGCATTTGTGGGCAGAGATGAATTTGGTTTGGCCGTCTCCCCTCCCTGGAGGGGGGAGCGCTCCAACGAATTCTTGATGTCAGTCGCCTTGGACTATACGCCAGCGTCATTGCGGACCTGCCTCAACACATTACGAAATAGCTTTCCAATAAGAAAGAAACCCTATTGAAAAACAAAAACAAAAGGAAACCAGACCTTTAAACAGGCACGCACGCGCACTATCCCCTTCCGAAATATTTATAGTACGCTTATACAAACGTGAACTTGTAAATCTAAATTGTGCCTGGACCAAAATAGCCAATAGCTTAAAGGTGTGTGACTTAAGAATTCACAAACTCCTCTTGTTATTGGCTGAAAAAAGAACATCTTACAGGGAATCCGATAGGTTGATTTACAATACCGTGATAGGCTATGGTATCATTCCCTAAGAAACTTTTCCAGTAAACTAATTTTCATTTTCAAAATAATTGAGAACTGTTGAGTTTGGAAGCGAAACCCAACTTAAGAAATCCTTTTGTTTTGTTTTGTTTTGGTGAGTGCAGTTCCTACAAAAGTTCTCTTGGGTGTGTGTTAAATTGTTCAGCGCAACTCAGCTCTCTCCCGCAGGAATCCGGAGAAGCCGCGCCATTGTTGTCTTATAAAGAAACAACCTTCTGGGACTCTATTCGCCGCCATCTTTTTCAGTATTCTATATTGAAAATAGTTTTCTTGACAGCTATTGCCATTATGCTTTGACATTTTGATTTCCACAAAAACAAAAAAATAGCGTTAAATCCTTTGAGTCAAATCCGGTATTAAAAGGGCAGGGTTTGGGGATGTTAGAATTTTACTCGAACAAAAATGAAACACAAAGTTCCTTATGTTTAAACAGTTTATCTTAGAAAACCATATTTGAGTGAATTAGCTATGTACTCTACAATGAAACCAGGACTCATTGAGCGATAGTTAGACAATGGATTTTAAATGAGTGAATAAGGAAGGGAAAAACTTAAGTACAATTAGGCAGAAAAAAACATGGTTTTGAAAAAAAATTCTAAAGAACTTTCTAATTCAAATACATTCAATTTTTTATAGCTAAACAGGATAAAAGTTCAATCTGTTAAGTTAAATGATCGATGTTTGCAGGTTATGCTCTATGTGAAACATCAAAGAAACCTGTAACAAAAACGACTTGTTTAAAAGCGCCAGTTCTCTACCCAAATTTACCAATCACAATCTTCCTTTGAAAAAATAAACCAGTGGAAAATGGCTCCGAGCACTTCCGGAATTTAACAACCTATCACTAACAGGGATTGTCCACAATCCAATCAGAGTGATTCTGTTCCTTTATAAATAGAGGGGCAAGCCAGTTTTTCTAACCGACTTGCTTCTCAGGTGAGTCATGGCGCGTACTAAGCAGACTGCCCGTAAGTCTACAGGCGGTAAAGCGCCGCGCAAACAGCTGGCTACTAAGGCGGCGCGTAAGAGCGCTCCGGCCACTGGCGGCGTCAAAAAGCCCCATCGCTACCGCCCCGGTACCGTGGCTCTGCGTGAGATCCGTCGGTACCAGAAGTCCACCGAGCTGCTCATTAGGAAGTTGCCGTTTCAGCGCCTGGTGCGAGAAATCGCTCAAGACTTCAAGACCGACCTGCGCTTCCAGAGTTCGGCGGTGATGGCGCTGCAAGAGGCTTGCGAGGCCTACTTGGTGGGGCTCTTTGAGGACACCAACCTGTGCGCCATCCATGCCAAACGCGTCACCATCATGCCCAAGGACATCCAGCTTGCCCGCCGCATTCGTGGTGAGAGAGCTTAAATTGTCTTGAGTATCAACCTGAAATCCAAAGGCTCTTTTCAGAGCCAACCACTTTATCCATGAAAAAAGCTGTAACCCTTTAAGACTCACTACGCAACAAGTCTGTACTAATTAAAGTAGACCTTTGAAATTCTGATCTCCAATCCCCCTCCATTTACTTCTTCACTTGAATTCCCAAATTTAAACGCTTTCTCAGGTTTCGCCTGGGGCTCCTCCAACTCGGGCACTTTTGGTCTGAATCGGGCCGCCTTGTTCCAGTAGTGTTTTGAGGTCCAGCTACTTGTCAGCGACGGCCAGCGCCTTGGGCCGATCAAGGTTACCCTCGCTGCGCCTGATAGTGGTCCAAAAAAAAAGGTTGTTAGCTGGAACACAGGCCCGTGGCATTAACAGTTCTTGCCGACTTGGCAGCCTTGCTTAGGTTATAAACTGCAGGAGTCAAAACAAAGGCGCAGATGGGTGTGTCTCAGATATACCCAAGTGCCAAAGGAAAATGCAGACATCATGAGCCTTTTCAATTTTCCAGCTGGTACCATAAAAGAACTCAACTACTAACTATTCTGTCTAAAATCTCATTAAGGCTACCCCATATTTATCATCAAAACGAAAATCCTTTGATGGCTTGAAAGTTCTTTCAGAAAATATCTGTCTTTCCTTTCCATACAAAGGTACAGTTATGGCTATACCATGCTACAGATATTTTCTTCCCATGAAAACTTTCCTCACCACTTCTAAACTGGTAGCTGAAGGCAAAGGAAATTAAGAATTCTGTTCTGAAATCATACAGGCTGTTATTTGGAAATGTGGAAGGGTGTATATACTACATGGGGCACTACATGCCATTTGAAAGAATTTTGTTTATTTAAACATTTCAGCAAATTCCTCAGTTTTGAAATGGGGTGGAGTATCCTTAACTTTCATTGAGAAGTTTCTATTAATTTTTTTTTCAATAAGCTGTTTTCCCTTAAGTAGCACTAACAGGTTAGTCATGTGGTAAAATTAATTGTGACAAAGTTGTAAATAGCTATGCAGACCAAGATAGCCATAATAAGAACTCCTGGAGAGTTTATGGAAGAAATCTTTGTTCATGGAAGCCTGTCCAACATAAAGACTTGAGTCCTACAGAATTGGATTCAGTACATTAGGAAAACAGCTTAACTCCATAATTAAGGTAACTGCAGTCAGGTGTTTGTAATATAGTACACATGCTATTATTCTGGATAAAAGCATTCTCTATGTGAATGTTGTTTCCTGTATCCTGTACTTTAAGGTTCTAGTTCAGCAAGTTTTAATCTGTATTTCTCGTGTAGCTGTTGGACTTCAGTACATGGGGACTTGGAGGTGGTGGGCACAGAATGCATGTTTTTATATTATTTAATCCGCCGGAACACCTAGCATGGTCATTTGCCTAAAACAAAGCCTCAGGAAATGTAGTCAAGTTGAGATTTACAGTAAAAGATTACTGAAACAGAATTTACCATTTAGTGCATTCCTGGTTACAAAAATAAAAGATAGAGTTTATGTAATTTTAATATGTAGTTTTTCTAAATAGGAAAAAAAAATCCACAGTTACTGAGTGGCTGCAATCAGCCAGAAGTCATGGAGTACTTCATGAAGCCTCCAAAAATGTAATATCAATGGTTATCAATTATCTAAAACAAATTAAGAAACAAACAAAGAAAATATCAGATAGTGCTGGAGCCAAAACTTTCCCCACTAGGCATTAATGTTTTAAATAAACAGCCTCACCAGAATTTTCATCAGTTAATCCTGAGGGCTTTATCACCTGAAAGAGCTACCAAAGAAATACTAACCTGTTTAAATTTTTCTTATACAATATAATAAATGAATGTTTTAAAATTTACAGGGTCTCAAGGTAGCCATGGTGGCTCACACCTGTAATCCCAGCACTTTCGGAGGCCGAGACAGGCGGATCACCTAAGGTCAGGAGTTCAAGAGCAGCTTGGCCAACATGGTGATACCTTTGTCTCTACTAAAAAAAAAACGCGGCAGGGCGTGGTGCCTCACGCCTGTAATCCAAGCACTTTGGAGGCCAAGGTGAGCGGATCACCTGACATGGTGAAACCCCGTCTTTAAAAAAGAAAAATGCAAAAATTAGCCGGGCGTGGTGGCATGCGCCTGTAATCCCAGCTACTTGGGAGGCTGAGGCTAGGAGAATCAAACCTGGGAGGCAGAGGCTGCAGTGAGCCAAGACCATGCCACTGCACTCTAGGCTGGGTGACAAAGCAAGATTCTGTCTTAAAAAAAAAATAATGAAATGTACAGGGTCTTATGTGATTGTGAAGTTCTATTATACTATAATTAGCACTGCAAACTGTACAGAAAAGTAGCTAATGTACATACATTGAAATATGACATTAACATTGACAAATTTTAGCCTTTCTGCATACTATTCAAATAATAGCCTTGATTGAACCACATATACACACACAACTTTTTTTTAAGGCATACACTGAGATAGTAGTAAATAGTACCAGATGTATTTAAAATAAATTGTGATTTTATGTGGAGAGATGATCAAAAGTCTGACTCATGTGTCAGGTAGTATTTTCTGTGTACCTATTGGCACACTGTATTGTATATCCATTTAAGTTACATAGTTGCCTGTAAGTACTTATGATTTTTTAAAAAAGTATGTAATCTCTGAATAACCAGTAGCTTCATATTACAAAAATAATAACTAAAGCTCAAGACAATTCAGAAATCCCATTTTACTATTTCTCCAAACCCTCCCTACTTGACCTGTCAACAGAATACTGGTTTGTAACACAATGGAATTTGCACTGTAAAGGTGAAATTTTTTGTTTATTTTTATTTTGTAGTTGCCCCAACTAAAAATTGTATACATAAAATGGTATACTTCAAAAGATAAGGAAGATTGTCTGTAAATCAGGCAATGGAAACAAGGGTCACCAAAGGGCCAGAGAAATGTGTTACACTTGGTTTCCCACACAGGAAAACAGAAAATAAAATCACTGAATTTGATGACTATCTGACAATAATTAACCCACTTGATTGAATTTTTTAATTCAGAGACACACACACACACACACACACGCCCCTAGAGTAGTGGAAAATAAGACAAATGTTCTAGAGTTCAGTTCAGTTAATGCGAGAAAATAATAGATGCATTGAAATTTTTCTATTGATAATAATTATTCTCAACTCTTAAATGTCATGAAAGCACATTTTCAGAGATAAGTATATGATTTGAATTAGAGGAAGTTTTGCATGGAGATGTAATTTCAGAGGGAATTGGAAGTATTGGAAAGATTCTCAGGGAATTGCTCCTGAACAAAGTTGTAAAAAAAAAAAAAAAGAAGAAAAAAAAGAAATAGAAAGTTTGCGTTGTTATTAGTGTCTGTGAATGTCAGCAGACAGTATTATGAAAAGAGGCTACAGGGCTTTCCCTTGAACCTAGAAGTCAATGACTTTTTTAATAAGGTGTATTTGGTTTTTGTTTTTGAAAATGGGTGGGGCGTGCTGGTTCACACCTATCAACCTAGCACTTTGGGAGGCTGAAGTAGATGAACCACCTGAGGTCAGGAGTTCAAGACCAGCCTGATCAACATGTTGAAACCCCCATCTCTAGTAAAAACGCCAAAAAAATAAAAAACTAGCCAGATATGGTAGTGTGTGCCTGTAAGACCAGCTACCTGGGAGGCTGAGGAAGAGAATCACTGGAACCCTGGAGGTGGAGGCTGCAGGGACCCAAGATTGTGCCACAGCACTCCAGCCTGGTCAACAGCGTGAGACTATGTCTCAAAAAAAAAAAAAAAAAAAAAAAAAAGGTTAAGAATTTAGAAATTGGAGGCTAGAGAAATTAGGGAACCAGTTAGTGAGAAATGGAATCATCCCAGCTATGAAAGAATGAAGAGAGAATGTAGAAGGGAGAAAATGTTAGAATTATTGTGACTTCTTTAAAAATTAACCAGATTTAGGCTGGGTGTGGTGGCTCATGCCTGTAATCCCAGCACTTTGGGAGGCCGAGGAGGGAGGATCACAAGGTCAGGAGTTCAAGACTAGACTGGCCAACATGGTGAAACACTGTCTCTACTAAAACATACAAAAATTAGCTGGGCATGGTGACGCCTGCCTGTAATCCCAACTACTTGGGAGGCAGAAGTAGGAGAATTGCTTGAACTGACACCAGGGAGGCAGAGGTTGCAGTGAGTGAGATCAGGCCACTGCACTCCAGCCTGGGCTACAAATGAAGACTCCATCTAAAAAAATATATAAAAATAAAAAATAAAAATCAACCAGATTTAATGACTGTGCAACAGGGATATTTGAGACCTCCACACAACACCATGAAAATCTGCTTCCTCCAGTTAAAAGAAAGCAGTGATTTCAGGCTGATCGTAAAAATTACTTTTGTGTCAGATCTATGCCATAAGCATAAATACTCTCCAACAGCTAAGATAATATAAAAATGCCCTCCACAACTTCTATGCTAAGACATTGTTAATCTTCTTTACAAATCTCAAGATACATATTACAGCTGCTACCAAAATGTAAGATATGGAGAAAGATTTAAGTAACTCCAGATTTCCTTGAAATGAAGTGTGTGTCCTCTGTGGCAAATGAATATGAATTTATATAAATCAGAGCAACTCTAGAAGATCCTTGATTGAATCATCATCTGTAATTGCTTCTGTTGCATTCTAAACACATTGTGAAATGGTACTTCACAAGGGGCCTGAAATAGAAATACATAAATTCTGCTTCTTTCTCAATACCACTCCTTTTCCAGTCGATATAGCAGAAGTGAAGCAGTATAAGAATGATACTAGCAATCAAGAAACTTGTTTGAGACCTAGGTCCACCATTTACTGACAGCAAATTGTCATCTCCTGCCATTTCTCTTTTCTAAGCCCTAAGTTTCCTAATGGTAAAACAAGCATTTTAGCTATACCTAATATAAATGCATTATAACTGCCCAAGTGAGGCAGTTAAATAACTGCTTTGTAAAAGTAAGGAACTAGAGGTATATTATAGTCATTTGGATTGTTCTTAAGGAATGCTACATTCCCCACCTAATTCTCTTATTCTTTGTCACTTTTCATCAAAAGCAAGAATTTTGTCATTTTGGGTATTAAAGACTTCCCACATCTCTTCTCCCCATTGGGGATTGGGGAAATAACCCAAAATGAAGGCCTTTGAAGCACCCTCAGAAGCAGAAGTTTGTCTCTGACCTCCTGCTCTCCTTTGGCCTCTCATTGAGGTACACATAAAAACTAGAACCCCTCTTCCCAAGATGGTTACAGAAACCAGAACCCCTTTTTCTTCATAAAACCATAAAGCCGTAAAACCTAAAAATCTAAACTGTACCGTTTCCCCCTCGTTTCTGTGGGAAAGCTAGCCATAAAGAAGTACATGTCTTACGTTGCTCGGCTGTAGGTCGTAAGACCCTCCCTCATTCCAGATAGGGTCCTGCCCCATACCCAGAAGGAATCTCAGCAGAGGCCAAGAAGAGTCCAGACACAGAGGCCTTGCTGTGTTTCCCCAGTCCATTGGCATTAGATGAAACACTCTGGCCAATCACAGTTCTACATGGCAATTGCTACTTTGTTGAACCTAAGCATAAAAATGGACAGTTTTCCCTGTACTTCTGGGCCTTCGTTCTGCAGGTTCCCATGTCACAAAAGCCTATGAGGAAGTATGACTTTTCTATCAATCTGTCTTTTTTCTGTTGATTTTCACTGAACTTTCAGAGGGTGAAGAAGTTTGGCTTACCCCTACATACCTGTCTTTCCCACTCAATGACACAATCTATTATTTTCAAAAAGATTATTTTGAATAAATATTTCACGAGCAGGCACAGTGGCTCATGCCTGCCATCCTACCACTTTGGGTGGCCGAGGCGGGCAGATCACGAGGTCAGGAGTTCAAGATCAGCCTCTGACCAACATGGTGAAACCCTGTCTGTACTGGAAATACAAAAATTAGCTAGGCACTGTGGTGCATGCCTGTAATCCCAGCTACCCGGGAGCCTGATGCAGAATTGCTTGAACCCAGACCTGGGAGGCGGAGGTTGCAATGAGCCAATATCGCACCACTGCACTCCAGTCTGGGCTACAGAGCAAAACTCCATCTAAAAAAAAAAAAAGATCACATCCTCCCATTTATTGAGATCCCCTTCTCAATCAAGCCACTCTCATACACGGAGGTATTTTGGCTTTCTCTACAAAGGAGAAATTGTGTGATGTACGCGTGTTTCCCAAAAAATTAAACTCCTGCTTATAACTAGAAAAATATCACAGGCTATATTTTTTTTGGGGGGGGGGGGGGAGGCAAAATAATAATGTAAAATATAAAATATTAACTAATAAACATAATGTAAACAAAGAAGATTAAGAGGTATTATACTCATAAAGGATTTATAACAGTTGGTCCCACTGCAAACTTGTGTAAGAATTCATGACTTGGACCGGGCACGGTGGTTCATGCCTGTAATCTCAGCACTTTGGGAGGCCAAGGAGGGGGGGATCACGAAGTCAAGAGATCAAGACCATCCTGGCCAACATGGAGAAATTCCATCTCTACAAAAAATACAAAAATTAGCTGGGCATGGTGGCACACGCCTGTAGTCCCAGCTACTCGGGAGGCTGAGGCAGGAGATTTCCTTGAACCCAGGAGGCAGAAGTTGCAGTGAGCCAAGACCACACCACTGCACTGCAGCCTGTGCAACAAGAGTGAAACTCAGTCACAAAAAAAAAAAAACAGTTTATGACTTCTTTTGTGCTATGTAGTCTAGATTCTGGAAATCTATAGACACCTTCTCAAAACCATGTGTTTAAAAAAAATATACAGGGTAAGAAAGGTAGTGACACTAAAAGTTTTTTTCTTAAAGTCTGTATATACTTAAGTTGCACATCACATAAGATCTAGCAGTAAGTGTAATAATGTTAGTTTGAAAGGTTCACAATTAGTGTAAACTATACCTATAAGTACAAAATGATATAAAAATATCTATGCTTATCACTGATGTGAAATCCAGTGATTAGCTGCCTGTACTCACAAAGGAAATACCAAATTGCGTTTAGGATTTGTGAAAATGATGTAATCTTTTCCCATCTAGAGTCCCATAAACATCTGTAGAAATCAGATTATGTCCAGAGTTCTCAGTACAGTTAAGTGGGCTTTCCTAAAATCAAAAACAAAATTAAACACCACCTGTATGAAATAGTAGTACATACAGGTCAGGCCACCTTCCTATGGCTCATTTTCTTTGTCCTGGTAACCCCAATTTCAGGCTCCTTGCTGCCTTCCCCAAGGTTTTTCCTTTCATACTTTTCACTAACCCTTAGCCTCAGGGTAATAGCAATACTTATATCCCAGCATACACAAATTTCAGTATCGCGCTCTGGTGAAAAATTTCCTCTAGGAAAAACCACGCAAATAAAAATCTAAAAATACGTTCTGATTGGTTAATTCTGCAGGCTGGGCAAACCAATGGGAAAGCATGTTTTACAAAACTGAGGCAGAGACTATGATGACCTCTTCCTCCGATTGGCTTAATACTAGAATTGCATTTTTTTTTCCTAACATTATCTGGCCGAGGGGAAACAAGACCAAACTCGCGCCAAACGAAAGACCTGCTCTTCCCACGCGGGGCTACAGTTGCCAGTAGGGTTAGTATACCGCGTCCTCCGCAAGAGAGCTACTCCGAGGTGGTTGGGCCAGCACGCTAGTGTTACCTTGAGGCAGTCCTACAGAGTTAGAGTAGGCAGAAATAAGTGAACAGCCAAGAGAGACCCTGGGAAAGTAAGTCCTGGAGACGCTGGCCACTAACAGAAAAGAAACAACAACCACGCTGCCTTTTTTTTTTGTCCCCCCTAGAGGAAGTCTTGTTATGTTGCCCAGGCTGGAATGCAGCGGCGTGATCTCGGTTCACTGCAACCTCCGTCTCCCGAGTTCAAGCGACTTTCATGCCACAGGCTCCGCGTAGTAGTTGGGATTACAGGCGCGCGCCACCATGCCCCGGCGATTATTTTTATTTTTTACTAAAGACGGGGTTTCACCATGTTGGTCAGGCTGGCCTCAATCTCCTGACCTCATGATTCACCTGTCTTGGCCTCCCAAAGTGCTGAGGTTACAGGCGTGAGCTACCGCACCCGGCCCCAAAATGCCAGTTCCCAGCAACGTACCTGACGGCCGGTACCCCAGAACGAAGGGGATAACAAAGCCTGAGAAAAGGCGGGCATTCGGCGCCACCTACAGCTGACCATCGCCAACGATTGGTTACACAAAATCGTGGGCTGCAGGAGCTCCTTCGCAGGCAACGTCCTGCTCAAAACCAGGAAGGGCTGTAGCTCAAAAAGTAATCTTAATACTAAAAGGAAAGCATTTAAACCATATCCTTGTACCAGGAATAAAATCGTTTCAGAGCCACTTTTAGGCGTCTCGCTTTAAGAGAAATCAGCTAGCCAATCACACAACAGGGCGGAATTAAAGAAAAACCCGGGGGTAGTGGCTTAAGTAGCCTTAGGTATTCCGGTGGTTGTGGCTGAGGCGGGAGGACCTTCGCCCCCAGGCTGCAGGGAGCGGTGAGCTTACTTGAACCCCAACTTGCACTGACTAGGTTAGACCCGTCCGTCATTCCCACACCACCCCTCTCCCCTCCAAGAAAACAAGTTACAGCTCTTTTGACTGAAATCTCTAGGTGGCTCTGAAAAGAGCCGTTTAAGTTTTCAAAGAGGAAGGTGCTGCCAGTTTCACTTTTTCTTCGGAGCCGCCTTCTTCGCCTTTGTAACCTTTGACTTCGCCGCTTTAGGCTTCGCTGCCTTGGGTTTAGGAACTTTGGCCTTGGCCGGACTCTTGGCGACTTTCTTCGGCTGGGATGCTTTCACCTTTTTCGCACTCTTGGCCACTTTCTTGGTCCCAGCAGCTGTTGCCCCCTTTCTTGCTTTTTTAGGGGTCTTCTTGACGCTTTTCTTGGGGGGTAACGACACCAGTCGCCTTCTTGGGTTTCTTGGCTGCCCCTGCGGGCTTCTTAGGCTTGGCAGCGCCCGTCTTCTTAGCTTTAGCCTTAGCTTCCCCCGGGAAGCCGCCTTTTTGTTGAGTTTGAAGGAGCCAGAAGCACCGGTGCCTTTAGTCTGCACCAAGGTGCCTTTGCTCACCAGGCTTTTCAGGCCAAGCTTGATGCGGCTGTTGTTTTTCTCTACATCGTATCCGGCAGCTGCAAGCGCTTTCTTAAGCGCGGCCAGAGAAACGCCGCTGCGCTCCTTGGAAGCTGCCACTGCTTTGGTGATGAGCTCAGACACTGGGGGTCCTGATGCCTTGCGTTTTCCAGCCGCCGCGCCTGCTTTCTTCACCTTCTTCTTCACAAGTGTTTTTTCCGCGGGTGCAGGAATGGTAGGAGCAACTGGAGCAGTCTCCGACATGTTGCTGTCTTGCCAAAGACAAAAGTAAGCTCAAAGTGTCAGAGCGGCTTGTCCTCGCCGGTGGAGGCTGAGGGTTTATATAGAGAAACGCTGAGCGATGATTGGTTCCCTGATCCATGCGCGGCCCTGCTAGAAAGGACTCCTCGGCTCTACCGCGCTGCTGTGTTTGTTGCCCCTTAAAAAAGAGTAAAAATATAAGAAATCTGGGCAGGAAATTATTAGGGATTTGGGGGGTAACTGAATCGAGAGACTTCGGGCTTCCTTCCTGCCTCGTTTTCTGTGCATAGTTTTAAAACCGGCATCTTGAAAGTTTCCTTATTCCCCCAACTCTCTTTCAAACTTCGGTCAAATCGAGACAACTTTCAGGTTTTCCTTAAAAATACTATTTCTCCCTCTTTCATTTGTAAATGTCTATTCCAGGGCATTGTTCCCTGCATTCTTAGCTTCTCGACTTTATACCGATAAACTCATTTTTACTTAAATGTGTAGGAAAATTGGTTTTTTTCTCAGGAACAATAGCACAGGCTCTCTGGCGAGCTGTTTGAATCAAGCTCTAGGAATTGGCACTGGGGTAGAAAGTTCTATGTACAAGAGCGGTTATTATTTTAGGAAAGATAGAGTTTTTTTGTTTGTTTTTTGTTTTTAAATAGCATTTAAGTTACTAGTGTGTAAGCTGGGTTTGATCTCAATATTTTAGTGGTTTACAAATTTTCAGAAAGATGAGGGTGAGGTTACATCATTCTTCTTATAGAAAAAAGTCCTAAACAGTGACCAATCTTCTCTTAAAAGTTAGAATCATGGATTTTTCAGACCTAAAATAGGCATTAAAGATCAACTACCACATCTCCAAAAAGAAAACTGAATCAAGAAATAATAGAATGGCAGGCCAACATCATGTTACCAACTGTGAGCACTGAGAGCAAGAGCTTCTGAGCGTAACAGTTCACATGTTCCTGTCCCATCAGTTTAAAATTGTAAATAATTTAATGGAAGACACTATTTTTTTTGCCAATATTCACTATAGAATTTTGTACATATTTTTGTACTTTAAAATCATATTTAAAATACAAATTTTGTTTCTCTCTTCTCTCTCTCTCTCTCCAACCTGGTTGAATACATGGTAAAAATCACTATTTACTAAAGTAAAATACAAATTTCAACATTACAGTTGTGGACATTGAGGATTAGAGAGGAAAAAATCTCATTAAAATCACTTTCAAAATTTTCATCATTCTCCTTGGAGTTTTTACTCACAAAATATAAACTGAGCTGTCACACCCAAAATTAATTGGTTGAATATATCCACCTAAGGAGGTAAACAAACATTTCACAGCAAACATGAGTAACTTCACTATTCTTTATCTTTCAGTTTGCAAAGCAGATGATGGAATTAGGTTATTATTGGATAATTAAGCATAAAATTAATATTCTCCATCAAATAATTGAATGCTGAAATGAACTCCTATGTTTGTTAAATAAACAAGAGTAATTTGATGTTCTGTTTCTTCTAACAAAAATACTCTTTTTCAGAAAATCAAGTTATTCTGGCCTACACTCAATAGTGATTAGAGGACTTTTTCATGTAAATCCTAGATGAATTCTTTCCCAAAGAATTTGGGGGGGAAAAAAAATCCTAGATAAAATAATCAACTTTGAAGGTGTCATCTCTCCTCATTCAACTAATTTCATTAAAATTACTTAAATTGCCTTAAGTAATTATCTACTCTCTTGCACAGATTGGAAACAAGTTTCTGGGACTTAAGGCAGTGTTATATACCACAAAAATACAAATATGGTTTATAAAAGAGGAAAACTTATAGACTTGGATTTGTTGAAATCAGTAATTCCTGTAGGGAGGCATTTTATGGGTTTCTGGAGGAAGGGGCTGTGCATGATTATGGATATCATTTTCAACAGTGACAGTCACAGGCATAAGTAATTCTTTTTCCAGTCCATAGCTTTATAATGTCTAGACACAAAGATAGAATTAAAATTAAGATTGCTGGCCGGGCGTGGTGACTCAATGCCTGTCATCCCAGCACTTTGGGAGGCCGAGGTGGGTGGATCACGAGATCAATACATCAAGAGATCAAACCCATCCTGGCTAACACCGTGAAACCCCACCTATACTAGAACACACACACACACACAAAATTAGCTGGCCATAGTGGTGGGTGCCTGTAGTCCCAGCTACTAGGGAAACTGAGGCAGGAGAATCGCTTGAACCCGGGAGGCAGAGGTTGCAGTAAGCGGAGATCGAGCCACAGCACTCCAGCCTGGGCAACAGAGCAAGACTCTATCTCAAAAAAAAAAACAACTCAGATTGTTTGCTGTTTATTATTTTGATTATTATTGTAGTCTTAATAATAGTTGTTGAATAATTTTTGGAATTGTTCAGCATGTTAGATATAGCGAATTAACAGATGCCACCGTTTCATTCTTGTGCAATACTGACTGGTTCCCATGGCTACTTAGGGTCTCAATAAGTAGAAAGATATTAGGGCTAACTAATCGCCGCCGAGACCAGGCCATTGCACTATATCCTGGGCAAAAAGAGCGAAACTCCATCTCAAAAAAAAAAAAAAAAAAGTATGCTGGTTTGATGTCTGTCCCCTAACCCTGAGTTTACTTTTCCCTTTTCTAAACTTTTAAGTTTTTTAAGAGAATAAATGTGATCATCTTCGTAAACCTGGTATTTGTACACCATTCTTGGTATTTAGAGGACATTATATTGCTGAATGAGTGAATGAATGAATGATGCTTTGGTGCCTATCTCAAAAAGGAGAGCATTAGAGATCTCTGTGTCTACGCCTACAGGCAAATGAACCTAAGCCAAAACTTAAGGAGACTCTTAACCTCAAAATGAATAATGTTCTCACTGCCTTTAGGCATCAGCAGAGAAGGAATTTTTAAATTACCCCTGCAGTATATAGGAGGCAATGAATGTGAAGGTGTAGAATATAAGTTAATGTTGGAATTTTTCTACTACACATCATCTATGATCTGTGTGTAAACATTTATTCAGGAATCTTTTATTAGGGCAGTATTTCACAGAATTGATTAGTATTTTTGTTAATTTGCAAACCTTTATTCGCCATGATTTACCATGTATGCTTTACTGGCAAGAAAGCAGTGGTAGATAGCAAAACAGTGAGACTACAAAATCGAGCCCAACAATACAATTCCACTTATTAGATGATTATGTCTTCAAGCCTCAGATATTGCATTACACATTGGGAAACTAAGAATGTAAATTCAATTAATATTGGTTTCCCTTCTTACGGATCCTTCTTTGTTAGGAATGCCGAAAACGATGTGAATGTATATTTCTCTGTCAAACGCAAAGTCTCATGATCGGCCAAATTTAGTAAGTATTGCTTGCTATATTTCTAAAATTAATAAAAATACATTTTTAAGGAATGTTAACATTTAAAAATTAAGGCCGGGCGCGATGGCTCATGCCTGTAATCCCAGCACTTTGGGAGGCCAAGGGGCGGCCGATCACCTGATGTCAGTTCAGACCAGCCTTGTCAATATGTCGAAACCCCGTTTCTACTAAAGGTAAAAAAAATTTAGCCAGGCGTGGTGGCGCGCGGCTGCAGTCGCAGCTACTCCGCAGGCTGAGGCAGAAGAATCGCTTGAACCCGGGTGGCGAAGGTTGCAGTGAGCCGAGAAACTGCCACTGCACTCCAGCCTGGGCTACAGAGCGAGACTGTCTTAAAAGAAATAGTTACGTTATTCTCTTGTCTATCCATTTTGTAGACAAGTGTATGTAGCGTTACTGCCTCCTTTTTACAAATGTTAAGGCTGTTAGGAGACAAACAAAACCAGTTCTTTGAGAGCCAACAGGCACTAGACTGGAGGACACAGAAACCAGCACGCGAGACCAAAACAAGGAAACAGAAAGGAGTCAAACCGAGTTGCATTTCCCCGCCCGCTTCATTCCTTGAACAATAGTGTAGGGGACGCCCAGTAAGGTAGGGAAAAGGCGGAGACACAGGTTTCGTTCCCGCCCCTCCATTTCAGTCTCCAAAAAGGTCCGCATTATTGATATATAAGGGGCTTCAAGGAGTACTGAAGTTGCAGAGGTACAGCTGCAATTCGCTTGTGGTCATGTCTGGCAGAGGGGAAAGGAGGTAAAGGCTTGGGGAAAGGGAGGCGCCAAGCGCCACCGGAAAGTGTTGCGTGACAACATCCAGGGGATCACCAAGCCAGCCATCCGGCGCCTGGCCCGACGCGGTGGCGTAAAACGCATCTCGGGCCTTATTTATGAGGAGACCCGCGGGGTGCTCAAGGTGTTTCTGGAAAATGTGATCCGGGACGCCGTCACTTACACAGAGCACGCCAAGCGCAAGACGGTCACCGCCATGGACGTGGTCTACGCGCTGAAGCGCCAGGGCCGCACCCTCTACGGGTTTGGTGGCTGAGCCTCATTCTGGCTTGCTATTATTGACAGCTATCCTACAAAAGGCCCTTTTCAGGGCCACCTCCTTCCTCACACGAAGGGCTGTAACTGCTTAACACGAAGACGTAGGCGATCTGAGTTTCCTTCTGTAAACTTCCTGGGGTTGCAGCAGAGTTAAACCAAGCCGTTTTTAGCTATCCTGCCAAGATGGCGGGTGTCGGGTGTGCTCCGGACAAAGGGAGAACGAAAAAGCATTAGTAACTTAGGTGTTTCTATCTCGCCTCCACGGAAACAGATGGTGAAAATGATTTAAGAATACTAGCAGTCTTGTAACGTATGTGATCTGTTTTATTCTCGGGTTTCTAAAATTTAACCGGTTCTGTATTAGGTGGCTGGGTTTTATTACTAGCATTACGTGTTATTAGCCGTAGTACCTGAGTGATCTCATCGGTTGGGACAGATCAATCACTGGTAAACCTAAAAATCCAGTGTTTGTGGCGGGGCAGGGTGCCTCGCCTGTAATCGCAGCACCTTGGGAGACCGAGGCGGGCGGATTAGTAAAGCTCAGACGTTCCAGACTAGCCTGGGCACAAAAATGGTGAAACCCCGTCTACTGAAAATGCTAAGTACGAAAGTTAGCCCGGCGTGGTGGCACACGCCTGCAGTCGCAGCTACTCTGCAACGGCTGACGCAGAAGAATAGCTTGAGCAGGGGGAGGAGGAGATTTCAGTGATTGCGAGATGGCGCCACTGCGCTCCAGCCTGGGCGACAGTGAGTCTCTTAAACACGAAAGGAAGGAAGGAGGGAGGGAAGGAAAGAAAGAGCCCCTTTTCCCGCCGAGCTCGGTGGCTCAAGGAGTTCGTGACCACCCTAGCCAACATTGCAAAACCCCGTCTCTACGTAGTAGCACGCGCCTGTAATCCCAGCCTGAGGCTGAGACGGGAGAATCGCTTGAATCCGGGAGGTGGAGGTTGCAGTGAGGCGAGGTCGAGGTCGAGGTCATGCCACTGCACTCCAGCCTGGGGCACAGAGCAAAGTCTGTTTAAAAAAAAAAAAAAGAAAAGCCCAGGTTTTTGCCTTACCCAGTGAATTCTTTCTTGGGGCAATTAACTGATTTCAGGTCATTGATAATCTTACTGCTTTATTTCTCAAATACTGATAATTTATAACCTCCTAAAATGTTTCTCCTTGCGCTTTGTCAAACTATCGTCAGCATATTACCTGTGATTCTGCTTCCTACCATTTTCATTTTTTCACCACACTAAAGTAGTGGCTCCGCATCTGTCAATGGCAACTCGTTACATACACTGACTGCTCCACAAAAACCTTCAACTTGGGGTTTCCTCTTCAAGAATCCCTTCAAGAGACCTTTACCTGATTCCATGGGCAGAATCAGTATCTGGGGTTTCCTTTCAATTCATGAGGTACACTCCATACATGTCCCTAGCCCTACTTCAGAATTCCCCACATGACTTAAGAGCTACTGCACACTTAAATAGTTGGCGATAATTCTTGCCCCTCTTCCCAAGATTTTTCAGGCCTTGAATAATGTCTTACATTTAGTATCCATAGTATTCTCTTCATAAATGTTTGTGCGATGACTGATGGAATCAATGAAATTAAGCTATTTGGGCCATCACCAATATACCATTATAAAACTCATTCTCCTTTAATAAGAAGTATCTCTACTCCCCCAGAACCATTTTCTCTATTCACCTTTACACAAATGTCAGTATTCATGGCTACCAACAGTTTATATTAGAAACTTCTTAAAATGCAGATTGAGATCCAGTCAGGGTAATGAAAATAATTTAATGAGTCCCAACCCAGCATATAAAACATAAGTAGAATCCAATATAAAAAGGAGAAATTATCAAAGTATAATCTCATGTAATAAAAATATTGTGTTATAAAATTTTAGTTTCAAATAGATGTGCTTTTGCTTTTACTTTGGCACTTGAAGGAGAAAATGTCAAAAAATACTGGTCTATTTATTTCTCCTATAAATTTGTGAAATTATCAGGTTAGGACTTTGTCTCACTTCCCTAGGTTTCAGAACTTCAATACTCAGGCTCATTTGTAGCTAGCATGCAGTTGTGTAGGCTAGGCTTCACCAATCAGTCACAGGTTTAAAAGACTTCTCTTCAGAAATAGGACCCAGGAGAGAAGAGACTGCCTAAAGCTTCTGTTTCTGCTGTGACAGATGTCAGATGGGCCAACTTTTGGTAGTAGCAGCAGCCATAGGTTCCAGGTGAGTCAAGTGTTGGTTCAGAAGTGACAGATGTGACACAGCAGCACCTCGCCAGTTCTGCAGCTCAGCTTTGGGATTGACCTGGAAGTGTCATCAGGCATTGTTCTATAGCCCTCCTAAGAATGCTAATATCTATCTGATATCCCTTTAAACATCACAGTTAACGTGCGATTAACCAGTCAGCTGACAACTAAGAATTTAGAGTTTCAAGCAAAAAGGGTTTTAACCACTTTCTAATGGAGTTTTGTGCATTTTAGGAATTTGGAGTCGTTTTACACTATTGTAAGGTCTTATGCCTTACTATACTCTGGTGGACGAAATGCCTCCCCCTCCCCCCCCAAATGACCACATCTTAATCCCAAAGCATGTGAATATGTTTCCTTAAATGATAAAAAAATAAACTAAAAAAAGGAACTGTCCAATGTTACTAAATTAAGGATTTTGAGACTGGATGATTCTTGATTACCTGAGTGGTACCATTGTAATCACGAGGATCCTTACAGAGTAGAAGCCCGGAGGGTCAGAATCAGAGAAGTGATAAGGGTAGCAGAGTGTGATGCACTTTGGAAACACAGAAGTTTTCACATTTATTTTAGGAAACATGGAAGTGGTGGCATTTACTCATAAAGTATCTTCCAGTCAGACCTCCAGACTTATTTCCACTTTCTCCTCCAAGCCCTGCGCTTTGAGAGACTAACTCTATGGATCTTATCAATGTGCTACCTGGGCCTCCACATTCTGGCAGGATTCAGCCAGTGGAAACCCCATGCAGGAGACTAGAGGGAAGGAAGAAAATCAGATGGGGTATTTATTACCCAGCTTCCCTTTCAAATGTCACCATAAGCTGCTTCATCCCTTTCTCCAGGCCACAAGTCCTGTAGGGACCCCCTCTGTGCAGCTGTAGTGACTGCTTCCCATACCCCTTCAGGGTTGTAAGTAATCCTTACTATACCTGGATGGAGACACTATTTTTTTAGGTTTCTGTATCCTGTCCTCAATTTGCAAATCACTTCTTTAAGAAATCCTCCTCATATTATCCCCTGTGAGTAGGCTACTTGTTTCTGGTATTGACCTTAACAGAAGGCAATGTTTTCACTACAAAGCACAAAGTTTATGGCCACCATATCCAAAAGAATTGATGTAACTTAAATGTAAATTTCTCTATGTCACACCTCGTTAACATGCTTCCAACAGCATAAGGTTAATTCTCATTTTCTCAGTTTGCAAGAGGAAGTCCTCGTCACTCAGTCAACTGCCAGGTCTGCGTTTTGTTCATATATGCATTCCCAGTGTCCATGGCATCAAACTACTTATTGCCACTCGTGTCTTCACACTACTGGAGACCTACCCTCCGCCAACATTACTTGAAATGCCCTGGTCCCCTGTCGTTCCCCTCTGGCTAACTGCTGATCAGAGTCAGAGCAAGAGGAATAAATGTGCATGCTTATGACAAGTGTCATGCAGCTGGGTGTCCTGCTACTTGATCCTCTTCTGCAGATAGGTCTTTTACACTCACCTGTTGAGAGGCCTCTCTCCTGATGGTGCCAGAGTTTTTAGCAGTTTTGCTATCTGCTAATGTATCCCAAATTTTTATTATGAAAATATTCAGAAAAAATACATGATAAAAGATGTGTTTATAAATCATCCGCCGCCTAGATTCAATAGAGTGTACTTTACCACCATCTGAAAGTAAATGGCAGACTCATGACACTTTAAACCTATATACTTCAGCATCTAATTCCTAAGAATAAGGGAAATTACATGTAATCTCAATATATCAAAACTTTCTTTAAAAATCTACTACAATGGCCGAGCGTGGTGGCTCACGCCTGTAATCCAAGCACTTTGGAGGCCAAGGTGGGTGGATCACCTGAGGTCGGGAGTTCAAGACCAGGCTGACCAAAACGGTGAAACCCCGTCTTTTAAAAAAAAAAAAAAACTTACTAAAATGACCTGTTATCCAGTCCACATTCAAGTTTCCTCGATTGTCTCCAAAATGCCCTCTGAAACATCTTTAGAGACAGAATGCAATGAATACATTGTTTAGTTGCTATGTTACTATAGTCTCCTTCAGTCTTTTGTTGGTGGCTTTTTAAACAAAGCAATTGTCTCAAATGTCCCACATTCTGGACGGTTTTTCCCCCTTTTGAGATGTTTAATTGGCTCTTTGATCTCCATACTCTGTTAAACAGCAATTGAGACGTAACTTACTGCAGTTACACCTTTATCAAGGTGTTTCCATATTTACAATGGATCACAAGCAAAGGTGTGGGTAACACCCCATATAGGCACCAAGGAAGAAGAGCTAAGCAGAAACCTGGCACAATTAAGGCCTGAAGAATATCTCAGTTTATAGTGTCACTACTCAGTTATTTCCTTTTATATAATCCTTTATAGAATCATATATTAGTTTATGGAATTAGGGCTTGAAGATTATCTTAGTTTGTAGTGCTACTACTCAGTTATTTCGCTTTATATAATCCTCTATATATAATCATATAATAGTTCATAGTATGTGTGCCTAAAGAATATTTCCCTACATATATATATATAATTATATCTTAGTTCATAATCGAAGGAATTCCTAGAGTAGATGCAGTACAGAACATGAATTAAGAAATAAGCAGCTTATAATCGGAGGAATGCCTAGAGCAGACACAGTACAGAGCATGATTTAAGGGAAAACCAGTTATACCAGGACAAGAATCCATGGCCCGGGCAGCAGCGTTCAGTATGGTAAAGATACCCTGCTGTATGGCGGGCTTAGGGCAAGAGCCACTCCTCCTGATAAAGGAGTTATAGGACCTTGCTCCAGTTCTTGTGGAAGGCCGCCCTCAGACTGGTAATCACACCTTGGTGACTGAATTTTATCAGCTCTTGTTACTGTGCTGCTCGAAAAGCATTCCCCTATAGCACTCATTGGAAGCTGCCAGCAGGTGGCGTACACCCTGACAGCTCTGTCACTGCTATGTGACTTAAAGCATCCTCCTATAAATCTTAGTAGCTTGCCCATAGAAAGAGGTATTGCACACTGCACCTCTTCACTGCTCACGGCCCACCTCCATGCCTCGGTGACCTAAGGGGGGTGGACACCTACTGCACACAGCCCTTGCCTCAATGACCTAATGGGAATGGTCCCGTTGCTGCATGCTGTCCACCTCCCAGCCTAGGTAACCTAATGGGGGTGGACCCCTTGTTTTATTGCTCATAACCCTATCACTATCCTTAAAGATGAGTTCAATCACTGCCCTATCCCCTAACTTATACACAATAAATAGTCACGCTTCTGGACATTCGGGGCCTCACTTGACTCCACTCACAGGTGGTGTGGCCCCCCGAGGCCAGCTGCATTTTCCTTGTACTTCTGTGTCCTGTCTCTTTATTTCTCGGCTCCTGTGCCTCAGCACAGCATGAGGGACACCACACAACCCTGTGGGGCCATCAGCCCTACAAAAGGCACAAAACAGGCAAACTTCTTTTAGTGCTGCTAAATTAGATCATTGAACCAGTAAGGGGGCCAGTCCCTCCACTGCAGACACATTTGTCAGAATGACACCTGCTAATTTGTTTATGCAAATTATGCTACGTTTTTGCTAATTACTGTGCATTCTGTGGTTATTTAAGTGGCTTATTAAGCAGAATGTAATAAAGTTGGGTTAGCACTAAAACTACAACTTTAATTACAGAGGGTAATCATAATAGTAATGAGAAAAAGACTACCATAACCACATTTTGAAAGCTTCTAAGTGACAATGTAGCTGTTGATGTCCTCAGCCAGCCTACCAGATTTCTAATCTCTGAATACATGATTAATTTACCACCTGTGTTTCATGTATGTCAGCCTTAGTGTAAATTCATACTTTACAGCATTATACACT
Source organism: Ateles fusciceps (assembly GCA_036589455.1). Taxonomy (NCBI): domain Eukaryota; kingdom Metazoa; phylum Chordata; class Mammalia; order Primates; family Atelidae; genus Ateles; species Ateles fusciceps. The sequence continues at coordinate 7,065,927 of JAZHEH010002605.1, forward strand.
TACAGCTTTTGGGCACTCAGAGCATTAAAACACACAATATTGCTTAGTAAGTTAAGTTTCCACAATTTTCAGCGTGAGCCCTTAAGGAGAAAACCTAAGCAGTCTTGAAAAGGGCCATTAACAATGCTGCAAAAAAAGTCCTGGCCTCACTTAACGGCCAAAGCCTTACAGGGTTGGACCCTGCGGTTTGAGCGCGTAGACCACGTCCATGGAGGTGACCATCTTGCGCTTGCCATGCTCCGTGTCAGTCACAGCGTCCCCGGATCACGTTTTCCAGGAACTCCTTGAGCACCACCCGGGTCTCCTTATAAATGAGGCCCGAGATGCGCGTGACACTGCCCGCGCTGGGCCTAAGCCCTGGATGGCGGGCTGCGTAATGCTCTGAATTACCTTGAACACGTTGCCATGGCCGTTGGCGTCGCCTTTCCCACAGCCTTTTCCACCCTTGCCCCGACCAGACGTGATAAACACGTGAGAACTATCCCTAAACAAAAGAATTACTCGCTTTCCGCAGCATTTTAAGTAACGATGTAGCGCCCCTTTTTGAAAACTGAAAGACCAGTAAAGGCGAGAAAACACATTCAGTCCCCCGCCCCTCTACTACTAGTAATACCAAGGCATAAGAAATAATGGAGTAGGGAGGTTTGCTGTCATTTAGACAATAAGAATCTCTAAACAAAAGTGTCAAACATGTACACAGAGGAAAGTGTCTTGGTTTTTGATGTCTGTATGTGTGTGAAGATTTACTTCTTCCGTATATATTACAGCACTTCCCAAGTTAAAACAAGTTCAAATTCCAAAAAATAAAAGAATTCGTAATCATATTGCCAAGTCGCCCAGCTAAAGAGAAGTAGCCTGGTTTTTGGTTTCGAATCTCTGAGTAGCTGCTCCCTAACGAATATTGGACATGTTAATCTGAGTCTCAATGGCTCTGTCTGTAAAAAGGGTAAATACTTGTTAATAATGGAGATACTTTAAGTAAAACACTGGTATATAGTTTGTAAATAAATTTTTTTTTTTTCTTTTTTAAGATGGAATTTTGCTCTTGCCCAGGCTGGAGTGCAACCACACAATCTCGGTTTACCGCAACCTCCGCCTTCCGGATTCAAGCTATTGTCCTACCTCAGCCTCCCAAGTACCTGGGATTGCAGGCATGTGCCACCACGACCAGCTTATTTTTGTATTGTTAGTAGGGACAAGATTTCACCATGTTGGCCAGGCTGGTCTCGATCTCCTGACCTCATGTGATCCACCCCTCACGGCCTCCCAAAATGCTGAGATTACAGGCGTGAGTCAACGCGCCAGCCGGTTTGTAAATGAGTTCTTACTGCCACGGGGTTTCGCCAGGTAGCCACACAGTTTTTTTTACAGAGAAAATAATAATACAGCTGTAAAGGACACCGGAGGATTTTAAAGCATTGCCTTTGTAACACCAATACGTTTAATATCCTTTCACTTTTACATATTAAGCACTATACAATTAAGCAATGAAGAATTGCACCAAAAAAAAGAATGTAAATTTCCAGAGGCTCCATGTCCTCTTCTTCTCATGTGGAAGACAGAAGGTACCTGCGTGACTGTCTTCTGAGGTTGATACAACATGAAACTCAGGGAAAGCTGTCATTAATGTTAATAGGAGAAAAAGGGAATTTACACACAAGCTAAAATAAAGATATAAACACTACTAACTTTTTAGATCATGGAATTTTGAGGCCAAGTCAGCAATATCTAAAAAAAAAAATCATGTACCTGAATAAATAAATGAATTATGGCCTAATGAATACAAAAAATACAAAAAAAAACCAAGAATGCAAACTTTTGTGAAAAAAAGAAAAAAAAAACTTGTTAAACTGTGGAATTCCAAGCAATAAAAGCAGCCATCCTTTCACAGCCCATTTCTACATCATTTTGAAATAAATAGATTCTTCTTTTTTTTTTTTTTTTTTGAGTTGGCATCTCACCCTATCTCCCAGGCTGGAGTGCAGTGGCATGATCTCGGTTCACTGCAACCTCCACCTCCCATGTTCAAGAGATTCTCCTGCCTCAGCCCCGCTAGTTGCTAGGATTACAGGCACCTGCCGCCACCACTCCTGGCTAATTTTTGTATTTTTAGTAGAGACAGGGTTTCGCCACATTGTTCAGGCTGATGAAATAACTAGATTAACAAAAAATTGTGCCGAGCACAGTGGTTTACACCTGTAATCCCAGTATTTTGGGAGGCAGAGGCGGGCAGATCACCTGAGGTCAGGAATTCAAGACCAACCATGGCCAACATGGTAAAACCTTCATCTCAACTAAAATTACAGTATTAGCCGGGCTGGCCAAGACATTCGTCTGCTACACACTTGGGCCCACCACAGGCTTCATGCTGAGGCATGCTTTTCCCAGGCTGTGCCAGCCAATGACTCTGCATGCCACGGATTCCAGATACAGGCCATTCCTGCCTTACAAACAGCTGCTATGTGGACAGTCTGCTCTGGACTCTCTGCAGAGCTCTCAAACAGTGGTCAGACCTGCATCGTGGTCAGTACGCTCTCCATGAATATTGGTTTTATTTTATTTAATTTTAATTTTAATTTTTGATAGGATTTGAAGTGCAGTGGCTTAATCATGGCTCACTGCAGCCTCCACCTCCTAGGCTCAAGCAATTCTCCCACCTCGGCCTCCCGAGTAGCTAGGACTACAGATACATACCACTATACCCAGCTAATAATTTTATTTTGTTTTGTAGAGACAGGGTCTCGCCATGTTGCCCAGGCTGCTCTTGAGCTCCTGGCCTCAAGTGATCCTGCTGCCTTGGCTTCTCAAAGGGCTGGGATTATAGGCATGAGCCACTGTCTCCATCCATGCGTTTTTAAAATTTTTTTATTTTTTTAATTTTTATTATAATTTTTTGAGACAGACTCATGCTCATTCTGTCACCCAGGCTTGAGTGCAGTGATGTGATCTCAGGTCACAGCAACCTCCCCCTCCTAAGTTCAAGCAATTCTCCTGCCTCAGCCTCCCAAGTAGCTGGGATTACAGGCACCCACCACCATGCCAGGCTAATTTTTGTATTTTTAGTAGAGATGGGGTTTCGCCAGGTTGTCCAGGCTCGTCTCAAAGTCTGCACCTCAGGTGATCCACCTGCCATGGTGTCCCAAAGTGCTGGGATTAGAGGCATGAGCCGCTGTATCTGGACCCAAACTGTTTTTGTTAAAGACAGGGTCTCACTCTGTCACCCAGGCTGGAGTGCAGTGGCACAATCATAGCTCAGTGCACCCTTGAACTCCCAGGCTCAGGCTGTCCTCCCACTTAACCTCCTGTGGAGCTGGGACCACAGGAACTTTTCTACTTCCCACAATTCCCTCCTCTTTTACTTTACAGTTTTTCTTTTTTCAACTTTTTAAAACATGTTTTGGCTTAGTTGTTCTGCCTGAGTTTTTAAAAGAAAAATCTTCTGTCTCTTTCTCTTCACACTGTTTCTTTCTTTAGTTTCACTTCCCATCTCTCTCTCTCTTTCACACACGCTTTCTCTTACTATTTTCTGACATACATCATCCCTTTTTTAACATTTTGCTGGCCGGAGGAAGACTTGCCTTGGGCCACTGCTTGTGCTGCTGGCTATAATTACCTTCTTGCTTATCATGTTGATCAATGACTTTCCAGGGCTAAGTGCCTGGAATTTTTCTTGAAGAAATCCAAGATTTTTTTTAATGTTCATGCTTGCGTGGGCCTGTAGGCTACTGCACCTTCTCACTTGGAGCACCTGAATCGACAGACAGTATTTACACATGCAATCCATACTATCTCACTCATCAATTCCACTCCTGAAGTATTACACTCACCACTGTAATTCCAGCACTTTGGGAGGCCGAGGTGGGTGGATCACCTGAGGTCAGGAGTTCAAGACCAGCCTGACCAACATGATGAAACCCCATCTCTACTAAATACACAGAAAAATTAGCCAAGCGTGGTGGCACATGCCTGTAATCTCAGCTACTTGGGAGACTGAGGCAGGAGGATTGCTTGAACCCAGGAGGGAGAGGTTTCAGTGAGTCATGATTACGCCATTGCACTCCAGGCTGGGCAACAAGAGCAAAACTCTCTCTCCAATTAAAAACAAAAACGAAATGAGGGCTTATGTTCACCAAAATATATTTATACAATGTTCATAGCAATTTAATTCGTGGTAGCTAAAAATGAGCCAGATGTCCAACAGCAGTCTAATGGATAAATAGAATTGTGGATATCTAATATAATGGATTATTACACAGCAATGAAAAATAACACTCACTATCTGCAATAACATGGGTAAACATCCCAGACATAAAAGAAGCCAGATGATCAAGAGATCTCATTAACTGAGTAAAGGAATCAATAAGAAGGGGAAGCTGCAGGAGTCTACTTAGATTTATGAAAATCATTAGGGATGCAGAGTGAGGATTTTTTTTTTTTTTGGAGTCAGGGTCTCACTCTGTCATTCAGGTGTGAGTGCAGTGGGGCAATGTCGGCTCATTGCAGCCTCAACCCAGACCCCCGTCCCAAGACCCCTGGGCTCTAACAGTCTTCCCCCCCTCAGCCTCCCAAGTAGCTGGAACAACAGGCATGCACCACACACCCGGCTAATTTTGTGTATTTTTTTGCAGAGACCAGAGCTCCCTATGTTGTTCAGGCTGGTCTTGAACTGCTGGCCTCAAGCAATCCTCCTGCCTCAGCCTCTCAAAATGTGAGATGGCAGAGTGAGGGTGTTTTAGGACTGTGGTAAACAGCCTCCTCATTTTCATGCCCTGTGTAATCCTCTCCCTTTGAGCATGGGCTGGACTTAGGGACTATTGGGACTCTTTTCTTTTCTTTCTTTCTTGTTTTTGACAGAGTTTCACCTACTAGGCCAGGCTGAAGTGCAATGGTGCGATTTCAGCTCACTTCAACCTCCGTCTCCCGAGTGTCAGAGATTCTCCTGCCATAGCGCCAAAGGTTCCCAAGTAGCTGGGATTACAGGCGTGTTCCACTATGTCCAGCTAATTTTTGTATTTTTAGTTGAGATGGTATTTCACCATATTGGTCAGGCTGGTCTTGAATTCCTGACCTCAGGTGATCCACACACCTCGGCCTCCTAAAACTCTGGGATTACAGGCGTGAGCCATTGTACCTTGCTGGACCTGGATGCTATTTTCTAAGTAGCAATAGAATACGTGAAAGTGATGGGATGTCACTTCTGGGATTAGGTTACAAAAAAGAACTGTGATCTCTCTCTCTCATTTTCTTTGTCTCTCTCTTCCTCTTTCTCCTCCCTGGCCCTGGGGCAAGCCAGCTGCTTCTTATGAAGAGGTGCAAGTGGACAGGAACTGAGGTCTCCAGCCAACAGACAGAGAGGACCTGAGGCCTGCCAGCAGCCATGGAAGTGAGTTTGAAAGAGGATTGTTGGGGGGGGGTTGGCGGGTGGGGGGCGGGGGCAGAAGAAAGAGGATTGTGAAGCCCTGAGAGAGCTGCAGCCCTGGGATGGTTTGATTGTATCCTCCTGAGGGCCTGAGTCAGAGGACACAGCTAACCTCACCCAGATTCCCAGCCCATTGAAACTGTGAGGAAAAAAAAGTTTGTTTATTAAGCTGCTAAATTTGGGGCGATTTTTACCCAACCATAGGTAACGAATACAAGGATATTGCTTATTACTCAAAATCACTATATAAAGCCCCTGAAAAATTGAAAGCTGCAACTAGGGAAACACTGAGGGTCTCCAAGAACATTGTGTTTCTTCTTAGAGACAGAGAGAAAAGCACATACATGTGTTTTCCTTTTAGTTTTGGCCACCAGGAAGCTCAGAGCCAAATGTATGACCCAATTTTAATAACCGTGTAAGCCCCTATGACCTGCTTACCTGTGTTCTTATTCCTGGCCTTTCATTTTATTCTGACTTTTTTGTTTCTTTTTTTTTTTTTTTTGAAACAAGAGAGAGTTTCGCTCTTGTTGCCCAGGCTGGAGTGCAGTGGCATGATCTCGGCTCACCGCAAACTCTGCCTCCCAGGTTCAAGGGATTCTCCTGCTTCATACTCCAGAGTAGCAGCTGGGATCACAGTCGTGCGCCACCACGCCTGACTAATTTTATATTCGTGGTAGAGACAGGGTTTCTCCATGTCGGTCAGATTGGTCTTGAACCCTCGACCTCAGGTGATCCGCCTGTCTCCGCCTCCCTTAGTGCTGGGATTCCAGGCATGAGCCACCGAGCCTGGGCCTGACTTTTCCTTTTCTTTGTACTGATTTTATTAGCTCATCTATATTTTTCTATATGATATGAATTATGGTAAGCCACCTCAAATTCAGCTTACAGAGAAGCAAGGCATTCGTACATTTTTTTTTTTTTTGAGACTTTCACTCCATGGCCCAGAATGGAGTGCAGTGGCGCAATCTCGGCTCACTGCAACCTCCCTCTCCCGGGTTCAAGTGATTCTCGTGCCTCAGCCTCCCAAGTAGCTGGGATTATAGGCGCACACCACCATGCCTGTAATAATTTTTTATTTTTATTTTTAGTAGAGACGGGGGTTTCACCATGTAAGCCAGGCTAGTCTCGACCTCCCGACCTCAAGTGATCCACCTGCCTCGGCCTCCCTATGTGTTGGGATCAAAGGCGTGAGCCACCGCGCCCAGCCCATAAATCATTTTTTTAAATCGTTTTTTAATTTAAAAACATAGTTTTGCATATTAAACAAAAAAAGATTTGGACGGTTGAACACAAACTTCCCGGCGGTGGTGGTGGGAAGATCAGGTCATAGGAGGGTGGCTCAGGAGCCCGAAGCATTGGCCAGGGGTGATTCGGATTGGGTAAGAAATATCAAGTGATAACGACGAAAAAGGGAAAAAGGATGGAAACTGACTGCCATCCCCAGAGCGAGTGGCCAGCCTAGTGTTCACCCAGTCACCCACAGTGGGATCCTTGCAAAGTGTTCCTGGCTACCGCTCCCTTAAGTCCCTCCTGCCCAGTCACGCCCCTCACCCCGCCCCGCCGCGACCCGGGCTCTGCGCCTTTCCTGGCCCCACCCTTCACGCGCACCGCGACACACCGCCTTTGTCTCCGCCGACCAATCCGGCCTCCCCCAGCGGTTGCGCACACCGCCCTCTCCTTCCGCGCCCGCGCGCGCCTGCGCGGCTCCGCCCGCCTCACTCCTTTCGGGGCGGTTGGGCCGCGCGCCTGTGGGGGCTGGGCCCGGAGCAAAAGACCGAGCCAATCGGGTGCGGCGGCGGCAGCGGCGGCTGCAGGGTCTGGCCCAGAGCGGCTGCTGCGGCGTAGGCAGAGCGGGGATGATGGTGGCGCTCTTCCTGCTGATAGTGTCGGTGCCGCCGTGGGAGCGGGTGGTCTGGTACGCCGTGTGCGCCTTCCGGATCCTGTTCTTCATCTACGCTGACCACATGGAGCGGGAGAAGGAGCGGGACCCCGAGCACCAGGCCCTCTGCAACCTGGGGCCGTGGGTGAAGTGCTCCCCCGCCCTTGCCACCAGGTAGCCAGTGTTGGGGGAGTGGGACGAGAGCGGCAGTGCGGGGCGAGGGCGGAGGCTGGGGGTGGGGGAGAGCGAGGCGGGAGCTCGGGCCTGGGGGCTGAGGGGACCGGGCCGCGGGGGAACGGACGGGGCCGGGCGGGGGGTGGCGGCTGGGCGCTCCTCCCTCAGGGGCGGCCCGAGCCCAGGCCGCGCGACGAAATGAAGGGGCCTCGAGGCCGCCAGGGAGGGATGAGGTGACACAATGCAGCCGGGAGGCCGGGACGGTCAGGCGGGCGGGGGCCGCGCTGGGCTGGAGCGCGAGGGTCTGAGGAGGGTGGGTTCGGGCCGGCCTGACAGGTTTCCTGGTTCTCGGGAGGCGAGCCGGGGGTGTGGGACCCTGTCCGCCGCACCCGCGAGGCTAGCGGCCACCTCTTGTCTCCCCATCGCTGCAGCCGAGGTTTTGGGGCCGGCGCGGACTCAGGGGGCTTGCGTTTCTCAGTGCCTTGCTGGTGCTAGGACAGGTGTTTCCGTGGTCAGGCCTCTTTGTGCTCCAGCGCTAGTGAGAATTTGCAGACTTTCTGGGACGGTGACATTTTCGGGCAAACACGAATTTGACCCTACTCTGGAAGAAGATAACCGGCACTTAACATACCTGATTTCTTGGATTTCCCCCTGTATATTTCAGTGTGCCAGGAGGGGGAAATGGACTGAGTTTGGGTTTGAGTTTAAGCTTCACTGGAGTAAAGGACAAGTATGTTATGTGTATGGTGGTGTTTTAGGCATTGGGATGACTTTTAAACGTTGTTGCTTATGAGTATATAGGATACAAACAACAGATGAAAACGTTGTTGCTTATTAGTATAACAGGATACCCACAACAGATGAAAACGTTGTTGCTTATTAGTATAATAGGATACTCACAACAGATTAAAAACACATGCTTTGCTAAACGTGAGCGATTGGTTACTGATCATTTTAGTTTTTTTTTTTTAATGTTGTAATTGGTTTGTCTGTTAAGTTTTATTTTAATGCATTAAATTTTCCTAGGCAAGTTACTTTGAAAAAGGGAGGAATTTACATTTTAAAGGTGGCTGCTTTGTTTTTTTTTGTGGGGAATTAAAAACATAACAAGTCCAAGGAATGATTGCAGAATTGGTAGGTTACGATTTTGATAGAGACTGTGTCTAATATTTAGATGTTTGTTAACATGTTTGTTGACAGTAGTTACATTTGAGCAATTTCTTCCCCTACTGTTAATTGGTAAATTGGTATGTAGACAGAAATGTATAATTCACTAGTTTATTTCGACTCACATATTGTTGATTACATGAACAAGGTAGCATCGGAATTTCTTTTGTTATTGGTTACAAACTTCAGGGTGCTGATCTTTCCACTTAGCCTTCTCATGGACCAGTTACTCATTTGCTCTTAAACCAAAATCCAAGCTTTTTATAGGGAAAATAATTATCACATGGCCAAATGAAACATTTATTTTTTTACCGAAAAGTTTACAACTACCAAGTATTCACATTCCTTAACATTATTACAGAATTAATTTAGAAATGTTCTACTTTTAAAACTGCTGGACAGGTGTAATTAAATCCTTAGATAGCATTAATGTACTATTTAAAAAACACACAAAAACATCATTTGCAAAACATACTTTATCATCTACTCATCTTTGTGAATCAGGTTTTTCTTGATACCATGCAATAAAAACAAAACAAATTTGACAGAAGCCTGCCTAATCATCCATAATTTAAAGTTTGTGTTCATCAGAAGAATTTTATTGTCCTCATTATGCATGTTCTACATTAGAGTTTTTTTTTGTTTTTTGAGACAGAGGCTGGAATGCAGTGGCGCAATCTCCGCTCACTGCAACCTCCTCCCAGCTTCAAGCGATTCTCCTGCCTCAGCCTCCTGAGTAGGTGGGACTACAAGCATGTGCCACCATGCCCAGCTGTGTGTGTGTGTGTGTGTGCGCGCGCGCGCATTTTAATAGAGACATGGTTTCACCATGTTGTTGAGGCTGGTCTCGAACTCTGGACCTCAAATGATCCCCCCCCCCCCCCGCCTCAGCCTCCCAAAGTGCTTTGATTACAGGCATGAGCCACCATAATCGGCCACATTTGAGCTTTAAAATACACGGATAGGATAAAATACTGCTTTAATCTGTTTCTAATAGATGCACATGAAATTCATTTAGAAAAAAATGTTCTTGTACTAAAATATTTAAAGCTATTGGTTTATGATTTATAAGTTTTATTTTGTATTAAGCATCTCTAGGGGAATTTCAGGGACACTGTTGCTGTCTTGTGATTATTGATCCTTTTAAAAATCATTGTATTTGAGAAGTAAAGTAGTAGAAAATCTATGACAAAATGGGGTATTAAAGTAGACAGTATACTCAACTCCACTGTGTTTAAAGAGTTTGATTACTTTCTGTACATTGTGCTAGTGGTTAAGATCTGGGACTCTAGAGTCAGCCTGAGGTGAAGTCTTGGCTCCATCACTTGATCTCTTGTCTCGTATCTTCCTCCATAAAATGAGGGTAATAATTGTGTTAACTCATAGGATTATTGTGACTATGAAGTACACTAGTACATGTAAACAGGCCTGGTTCCTGGCATAAAGGTACTCATAAAACATAGTTATTATTATTTTACAACATGGTTGAGATCTTACTTTATGTTTAATATGTCTTTTCCTCACTTAACATATTGTTGCTGGGTGCGGTGGCCATAATCGCAGCACTTTGGGTGGCTGACGTGGGTGGATCATCTGAGGTCAGGAGTTTGAGACCACATTGGCCAACATAATGAAACGCTGTCTCTACTAAAAATACAAAAATTAATCCCAGCTCCTTGGGAGGCTGAGGCAGGAGAATTGCTTGTACCAGGGAGGCAGAGATTGCAGTGAGCCAAGATTGTGCCGTTGTATTCCAGCATGGGTGACAGAGTGAGACTCTGTCTAAAAAACCACATATCGCAACTATTTTCCCATGTTGTTAAAAATTACACCAGTAATGTAAGAGAATATTGGGTGCCCTGTACCCTTGCAAATATTGGGCATTCTCACTTTCTAGATATTTGCCAATATGATAGGTGAAAACTGTCATGTCATTGTTTTGATTTGCATTTTCCCCAAGCATCAGCAAGATTTAATGGTTTTCACATTTAAAAAAGTGTTTTTTAAATTATAATCACCTTGTTTGATAATGAGGTTTTCACGTTTTTATTAACTGTGTTTCTTCTCCTGCTTAGATAAATCTTAGAATTTTTCACATTAATTAGACAAATGCTACTACAAAGCTCTTTTTAAGTCTATGAAAATTTGAATGATTTTTCTTGGTAATTTTTGTCTGTAGATTCGAGTTTAGAAGGGCATTTCCCATTCTGATATCATGTAAATATGTGTAATTTGTTAATTTTAAAAAGCATAATGTCTTTAATCCCTTAGATTGTAGTTTACTAGGTTTTACGTTAGTCTTCTGGATATTGCCTGTTAATACCTTTGCCCATTTTCCCCCCTTCTTGGTTGTTTATCTTTTCTTCTTACTGCTTTATAGGAGTTCTTTAGATATCAAAATGGTTAATCGTTTGTTATATGTTACATGTATTATCTTCTCATCTGCTGCTTGTCGTTTAATTTTGTTTATGCTGTCTTTATATAGAAGCTTTAACTTATGTAGTCAGATCTTTCACAAAAAAAATTCTTCATTATTCAACTTGAAAATCTTTTACTTTTTTATAGCTTTGGTTTTTTTTTTTTTTTAATTGTTTAGCAAAAATCTATACCATCCCAAGATTATCTTTAAAAAATTTTCATATATTTTATGTGAAAAATTTTCTTTTCCACACTGAGGTCATTTAGTTTGTATGGAATTTCCTTTTGCGTCTAACGTGAGGGTAGGAACTAACTTTTTCCCAAATGGATAGGCTTTTACGTCTCTCAGTTCACTGACCTGTTCATATTTCAAATGCCACAAGGTCTTCCTGCATCCATGAGGCCTCTTTCTGGATTCTCAGTTCTGTTCCAGTGACAGGTCTGTCTGTGTTTATTCCATTACGTCCCCTCCCCTGTGGCTTTTTATAGATGTTTGACATCTGATAGGGCAAATATGCTCATTTTCAAATTTTTCTTAGCTAGTCTCATGAATTTACTGTTTCTGGTGAATTTTAGAACTATTTTGATGAGTTTTAAGACAAATCCCATTGAGATTATGATTAGAATCGTGCTAAATTTATAGATCAATATGGGAAGGAGTCACGTCTCACTAGCAGGTCTTTCCATCAAGGAGCATACTGTTTCTGTTTATTCTGGAGTTGCCTCTCTAATAACGGTTTTAACCTAGATGCTCATTGTAGCACTGTTTTGTTCTAAACACAGGTATTACAAAGATAGTGTTAGAGGAAATTAGTTGAGGGAAAAGCCTCATATCATCTCTTCCTGTTTTCATTTCTCTTTCACCTTTAATTCTGGGTCTGAAGAGACTTTATCATGATATATGGTATATGTATACTCAGGCTCTTGTAACAATTGGCAGTATAGTATGCTCTCTTTTTCTTGTTGTCATTAATTTAATGATTAAGGACTATTTAATCAAGTTGATAACTGTACTTTTTATTTTCATCTTTTTTTTTTTTAAAGATGGGGTTTCACCATGATGGCCAGGCTGGTCTTGAGCCCCTGACCTCAGGTGATCCACCCACCTCAGCCTCCCAAAGTGCTAGGATTACAGGCATGAGCCACTGCGCCCTTCCTGATAACTGTACTTAACTCTTATGTTAGATAAGAAGGATGTTTGTAGTTTCTGAAGAGTACACATTAAGATAGTGCCTTTACTCCTGTTTTATTTGAAAAATGTTTCGGGGAACGTTGTTATATTTTTTTGAAAAAACTCTTTGAGGTAAGATGTAATTGTTGTGAAAATTTCATACAATATTGCAGCATATGAAGAAGAAAATACCTTTTGAGAAGGTGATAGTTTTGTTCTCCAAACTTTCAGTTATTGATGTGCCTCCTTACTACTTTTGCCATGTATTTGTATCATCTGTACTGTTAATTCATAACAGTTTTCTTAAAATTTACTAAAGAAATCCAAAAATCCTTAGTGATAAAGAGTTCTGAACGTGTACATTGATGTATATCACATAAATACATAACGTTGATGTTTTCTGTACATTGCTGTATGTTAGGAAATATATAACATTGACGCATATTAAATAATGAATTATTCACAAGTATGTATACTTTATGACACACTGGCACAGTGAGTGGAAGAAGAATAGATTCTGAGATCAAGGTTTCATGGTTTTAAATTGATTCTGCTGTGTCCTCCCTCAGTGATAGTAGATAATAAACTTAAGCCTCTGCTTCCATTTTATTTATTAAATGAGGTTAGTATGCCAGCTCTCTTGTAAGGTTATTATAAAATTAAACAGCAGGTGTGCAATCAGTCAGCACAGCCCTAGAACATAGGTGTTCCGAAAATACTATCATTCAATAGAATAATTTGTAAATACCTTGTGTCTCCTTCAAAGCTAGTTCTCACACAAGCATCTCATTTTAAAAGTGTTTTACATAGTGTTCATTGTAAGAGTATACTATGATTTATGAAACAGCATTTTGTAATTACTTTTTGGCCTTTTTGTAAAAAAAAGCAACAAATAACAGGATTGGTTTCTAATATGTATCACCAGATTTCCCTCCCAAAGGACTGTATTTTGCTGTTCTGTCAGTTTAGACTTCATGATTTAAATATTGGTGGGGGGCAATAGTGGGTTTAAAAATAATACTTGTTTTTTTTGGTTAAAATTATTATTCACTAGCCAGTAAGGATCACATTAATTACTATTCTTGTGCAATTTTCTGAGAAGTAGGGAAGCCTGCCTCTGTGTGTGTGTGTGTGTGTGTGTGTGTGTGTGTGTGTGTGTGTGTGTGTGTGTGATGCAATTTATTTGTGTGGTACTAGAAATTGAGAAATTATAGTAATTTCATATTACTCTGGTCAGGGATTCCTGGAATATTGAAGTGTCTCCAATCTATAGCCACTGTTTTCAAGTCTATAGGTTCCCTGAGAGAAAGATTTGTATTAAATATTTGCACTGACAAAAACGAAAGGACTGTGTATTTTATTCTTAACTAGGACTTGGGCAGCAAACTCCAGGGTAGAAGACTGGAATGAGCCCAGCTGGTTCATGTGGAAATGCTGTTTTCTTTGGAATCTAGTTAAGCTTAAATTGTTTCAAACTAAAGCGGGCCATGAGATGAACCCTTTTCATCTCCCCCAGTTTTCAAACACACTGAGATCTTCCCCACATTTCACTCCTTTCCATCAGTTGCCCTGGGTCATGTAACCAGAGTGAGCCCATTTGCCCTGGCTGACTGCTGATCTGGCCTTGGACACCTGCCCTGGCCTATTCTGCCCATGCAGTAGGTTTGGCCCTGGCTATCCCTGACAGTGGGGGGTACAGGGGGGAGTGACAACCTTCTAAACCACTTCAGTCACATGGAAGAAGGAGAAAGGTGAGCTCGCATCTGTGTGCTGACGTTTTAACAGTGATGCTGCCCAGTGACACACAGACCCAATCAGTGTTTTCACATCTGCATTCTTCCTCCCTGAGAATCAGGAGAAAGAAGAGCTCAGGCTTGACTTCTCACCTCAAAAGACAGCACATAAAACCATGCAGCCATTCTCAGAAGCCTTGGTTTTCTGTTGGGTTGTTGCCTGTGTCAAATCAGCCAGAAAGAGGTGGAGTAACAACCGACTTGCTGAGAATTACACACAATCCGTGTCCCCACCCCCTACCCCCCGCCACTCCTCAGCTACACATCAACCTGCAGAGAGTGACTTCTTACTCTTGAGATGCTCTTTCCTCTTGCTTAATGGTTCATGATATGTTCTCATTTTACTCCTATCACTCTCTCTTTTTTCTGTTTTTTTTTTTTTTTTGCTGGTTTATTCTCCTGTATTTGGCCATTAAATGTTGATATTCCACCAATCAGCCCTAGGCCCTTCTGTCATTCTTCTTTGCCTGTGCAGTCACAGCCATGTCCATGGCCTCACTCATGGGCAAATCCAACATGTTCATCTCTGTGCCAACTTCTACTGTTGAGAACTCCATTTGGGAATACCTAATTGCCTAGTGGGCATCTCTACATGGATGTCTAAAAAGTATTCTAAATTCAGCGTGTCCAAGATTTATTTCATATTCTTCCTCCGAAAATGTTGTTTACTATCTTAACAAAAGCCATCACCAGCTGAGCACGGTGGCTCACACCTGTAATCCCAGCACTTTGGGAGGCCGAGGCGGGTGGATTGCCTGAGGTCAGGAGTTCAGGTCTAGCCTGGCCAACATGGTGAAACCGTCTCTACTTAAAAAGCACAAAAAATTACCTGGGTGTGGTGGTGGGTGCCTATAATCCCAGCTAGTTGGGAGGCTGAGGCAGGAAATTCACTTGAATCCAGGAGGCAGAGGTTGTAGTGAGCTGAGATCGTGCCACTGCACTCCAGCCTGGGCGACACAGTGAGACTCCGTCTCAAGAAAAACCATACACACGGAAAAATCATTGAGCGGTGCATCTTTTGTTGTAATCAACAAAGGGTAAGCCTGTAACCTATATAAAATAGACTGGCATTAAATAGACCAATGCCAGTGCTCCTGAAAGACCTCCCTTAACTTCCCCCTAATCAACTATATGCCTCCTTCTTCTCAAAAATGTTACCTCTCTCCTGACTTTCATGAGAATCATTTTCTTACTTTTCTAAGATTGCACCCAAATTTGGTAGTTTAGTTTTCCCTGCTCTTTGAACTTTATATAAATGGAACCATTTAGTTTGTTTTGCTTACTCGGCTGTTTTCACTCAGTGTCATTTTGTGAGATTCATCTGTGTTTTATGGAGCTGTAGTTTGTTCATTAGTCATTGCTGAATAATACTCTGTTAGGAATGTAACACAATTGATGTATTCACTCTCTCTCTCTTTTTTTTTTTTTTGGAGACTGAGTTTCACTTTTCACCCAGGCTGGAGTGCAATGGCACGATCTTGGCTCACTGCGACCTCTGCCTCCCGGGTTCAAGTGATTCTCCTGCCCCAGCCTCCTGAGTAGCTGGGACTACAGGTACACACTACCACGCCCCGCAAATTATTGTATTTTTAATAGAGATGGGGTTTCACCTTGTTGGCCAGGCTGATCTCAAACTCCTGACCTCAGGTGATCCACCTGCCTTAGCCTGCCAAAGTGCAGGGTTTACAGACGTGAGGCACCATGCCCAGCCTTCACTTTCTTTCTGATGGATATTTGTCTCCAGTTTACAGCAATTATGAATAATGCTGCTATGAGCATTGTTTTATATCTTCAGTTTTACTTAGTAATGCCAGACTATTTTCCAAAGTGGTTGCACAAGTTAGGATTCCTACCAACAATGTGTGAGAATTCTTGCTTATCCACCTCTTTGCCAAGGCTTAGAATTGTCAATGTGTTAAATTTTATTAACCATTCTGGTAGGTACATAATGGGCTTTTGTGTGTAACTGAGGTGTATGTCATACACAATAAAATACGAAAATGTACAGCCTGAAAGAATATTTTACATATAAATGTATCTATGTAACCACTACCCAGATATAGAATATTTCCATCACCCCAGAAAGTTCTCTCATGCTCTTTTCCAGACAGAAGCTGTTATTCTGTCCACACTGTTTTGACTTCGGCCACTATTCATGCGTTTTGCTTGTTTTTGAACCTCACATAAATGAGCTCAGATAGTATGGACTCTACTGTGTCTGGCTTCTTTTGCCCAGCATAATGGTTTTTTGCAATTTATCCAAGCTGTTGGTTACTCTTTCTTGCTGATTTGGTTATATGATTATATTACACTTTGTTTATTCATTTTCTTATTGATTGTTTCTAGGTTTTGGATATTGTGAATTAAGCTGCTATGAACATTCTTATATATACTGGGGTATATATCTAGGAGTGGATTTCTGGGTCATGGGGTAGGTGAGTGTTTAACGTTATTAGAAACAACAGAACAGTTTCCCAAAGGGGTTCTACCAATTAACACTCCGCTCTGGTTTTAGTTTGCATTTCTCTGATTACTAATGAAGTTGAACAGCCTTTGAATATCGGGTTTTTTTGGGGGCCATTTGAATGTCTTCTGTTTGAAGAGCTCATTGAAGTCTTTTGCCTAATTTTCTGGTACATGTTCTTTGTTTTATTTGTTTGTATAAGGGATAAATATATTGATCCCCTCCCTCCCTGCCCCATATCTGTGTTGCAGCTGTCTTTCACTAGCTAGTGGCTAGCCTTTTTATTCTCTTAAAGGTATCTCTTTGCTAACACAAAAATTAATTTTAATCTTTAATTATTACACATATATAATAACCATACATATTTATGGGGTAGATGTGGTATTTTGATGTAAGCATACAATGCATAATTATCAGATTAGGGTAGGGTACCCCATCACCTGAAGCATTTATCGTTTCTTCATGTTAGGAATATTCCAATTCTAGTCTATTAGTTATTTTGAAATACAAAAAAAATTACTGTTAACTGTGTTGCCCTCTTGTGCTACTGAACACTAGACTTATTCATTCTTTTTAACTGTATTTTTGTACCCATTCACCCATCCCTCCTTATTTCCCACTTCCCTTCCTGTTCTCTACTCTGTTTACATGGGTTCAATTTTTTTTCCTTTAGCTCCCACATATGGGTGAGAACATGCTATGTTTGTTTTTCTCTGCCTGGCTCATTTCACTTAACATGATGTCCTCCAGTTTTATCTATGTTGTTGCAAATGGCAGGATTGCATTCATTTTGATGGCTGAATACTACTGCAATGTGTATAAGTACCACATTTTCTTTATCCATTCTTTTATTGATGGACACTTAGGTTGATTCCATATTTTGGCTTTTGTGAATAGTGCTGCAGTCAGCATGGGAGTGCAGAAATCTCTTCGATGTACTCATTTCCTTTCTTTTGGGTGTATACCCAGCAGTGGGATTGCTGGATCAGTGGTTCTATTTTTAGTTTTTTTGAGGCACCTCCACATAGTGATTGTACTAATGTACATTTCTAACAACAGTGTAGCAGGGTTCCTTTTTCCTCACATCCTCACCGTCATCTGTTGCCTGTCTTTTTTATAAAAGCCATTTAAGCTGGAGTGAGATGATATCTCATTGTAGTTTTGATTGGTATTTCTCTGATTCAAGAAAATCTTAATTTTAATGTAGTTGAACATTTCTGACTTTTCCTTTGTAATTAGGAGTTTTGTATCCCTGTGTGACGATAATGTACATGAAATATTTTCTGTTATTGTTTGCCTTTCACATTTAAATCAACAATCTATGGAATTTTTGTGTGTGTGTGGTGTGAGATGGGGTCAGTTTGTTTTCGTGGATGACACATCACGATGATGATGATGGTGATGATGATGATGATGATGATGTTTAGTTCCATTTATTGAAAATG
Source organism: Ateles fusciceps (assembly GCA_036589455.1). Classification (NCBI taxonomy): domain Eukaryota; kingdom Metazoa; phylum Chordata; class Mammalia; order Primates; family Atelidae; genus Ateles; species Ateles fusciceps. The sequence continues at coordinate 7,083,857 of JAZHEH010002605.1, forward strand.
CCATCCCCTCCTGCTCTGTAGAGCTTCCTCGGACACAAATCATATGATTGTGTATACGAGGATTTGCCTGCCTCTTCTATTCCTGGTTTCCTGAGACCCTTTCAGAGCAGGGTGTTGGCCAGGTCAAAACCCTTTTCATAGTAACACTTGGTGATTTTTTTGCCTCAGACTCATGTTCTCACAAATGTGCAATAGGGTTTTCCAGAGGCCACATGAAATGCAGTGTTGCACCAGATTGAATGCAGATGCAGATAAGAGAACCAAGCTGTCTCGCAAATAAAGGAGATTTCCAAAAATGTCAAAGAGTGCCACTTTTCCTATTTTTTAATTTGTTTTGGAAAACAGTTATTTTTCATTAAAGTGTTATTTATGGTAGCATATAATAGATTTCTTGTTATTTTTAAATGAATGAATTGATACTTAAAACTTTCCTGTTTTGGCCGGGCCTGGTGGCTCATGCCTGTAATCCCAGCACTTTAGGAGGTGAAGGTAGGCAGATCACCCGAGGTCAGGAGTTCAAGACCAGCCTGGGTAACATGGTGAAACCCTGTCTCTACTAATAATACAAAATTAGTGGGATGTGGTGGCACATGCTTGTAATCCCAGCTCCTCCGGAGGCTGAAGCAGGAGAACTGCTTGAACCTGGGAAGCGGAGGTTGCAGTGAGCCAAGATCATGCCACTGCACTTCAGCCTGCGTGACAGAGGGAGACTCCATCTCGATAAATAAATAAATTAATTTCCGGTTTTAATTTCTGATGTGATAAATAGCTATAACCCATGTTAACTAAAGCATTTTAGAATCTCAATAGTTTGCAGGAATGTCAAACCTAAAAGTTTGAGAATCACTAGTCTAGTTTTATGTCTTGATATTCAGTGGATAATAAATTTTGGTTATGTATGGCCCTGGGCCGTGTGCTTTTCCACATAAATTTTAGAATCAGCTGTGATGTTTCATAAGAATACCTGTTAGGATTTGACTGGAATTGTGTTGAATCAGTTTGGAATAATTGAAATTTGTTTTGTTTTGTTTTTAGTTACACCTGCTATAATGGGAATTTGAAAAGTTTGTACTATTGAATCTTCTGATTCACAAATGTTTTTTTCTCCATGCTTTTTGGTCTTTTTCTTCTCAATATTGCATATAATTTCTGTAGAAAGGTTTTGCACATTTTCCAAACAGAATTTTTGAAGGAAAAAATTCTACTTACAAATAAACTGGCCCGGCACAGTGGCTCATGCCTGTAATCCCAGCACTTTGGAAGGGAGGCCAAGGTGGGAGGATCACTTGAGCCCAGGAGTTTGAGACCAGTTTGGGCAACACAGTGAGACCCTATCTCTACAAAGAAAAAAGTAAGATAAACAAGAATTAACAAGAAAATGAAAGATACTTCTGAAAAATATAAAACTTTACTGATGCTCATAAAAGAATTGAATACATGCTAAAACACATTTTGTTCTTGAATAGGATAGCTCTCACATTGATAAGATGTCAGTATCCCCTCTAAGTTGCCATATTTTATATTGTTAGAAAGACACTTTTTTTTTTTTTTTTTTTTTTTTTACCTTTTATGATTTCTAAAGAGAAGATATGCCTTAAAACTGATGGCATCTTCCAGGTACTTCTGGCTGTGTGGTAATTACGAAGTTAGGTTTGGAGCATCTTAACCAGTTTATTTTATATAACTTTTCTTTCATTATGAGCACAAGTCAGATGTGATATGAAAAACAGAAGCGTTTACATCTAAAGAAGCTCTTTCAAGTGGCATAAAATAACTGTGCATCTTATATTGAAAATAATCTTAAATTTAGTGAAATAGGCCAATCACAGTGGCTCATGCCTATAACCCAGCACTTTGGGAGGCTGATGTGTGAGGAATACTCAAGGCCAGGAGTTAGATACCAGCCTGGGCAATATAGTGAGATGCCATCTCTGAGGGAAAATACACACACACACACACACACACACACACACACACACACACACACACACTCTCTCTCTCTCTCTCTCTCTCTCTCTCTTTCTGAATTTAAAGTAATCCCAATTACTATCTCAATAGGCTTTTCAAAACTTGAATGTAAAGTTTATATGAAAGAACAAAAATGAAAATTTTCACAAAAATTATGAAACTCTGTTCATGAAGGGGGTATTAGTGCTGTCAAATATTAAAGTGTATGTTGAAGCCAAACCAATTTGAGCCTCCGATCACGGGCACAGAGTTGAGAGCACTGAGGTAGCCTCATTTATACGAATGTTTTGTGTGGTCAACTGTGGTATATGTGATGAAAATAGCGAATTCCTTGGCAAATAGTATTGGATGAACTGAGTAGCCATTCGGGAAAAAAAGATAACTAGCTTGCTATCTCACTTTTTTTTTTTTTTTTTTTTTTAATATGGAGTCTCTTTCTCAGCCAGGCTAGAGTAGAGTACAGTGGTGTGATCTCATCTCACTGCAATCTTCACTTCCTGGGTTCAAGCAATTATTTTTGCCTCAGCCTCCCGAGTAGCTGGGATTACAGGCATCTGCTACCACGTAATTTTTTTTTTTTTTTTTTTTTTTAAGTAGAGATGAGGGTTTCAGCATGTCAGCCAGGCTGGTTTTGAACTCCTGACCTCAAGTGATCCACCTGCCTTGGCCTCCCAAAGTGCTAGGATTACAGGCGTGAGCCACTGAGATCCCACCACTGCACTGCACTCCAGCCTGGGCGACAGAGCGAGACGTCTCATCTTAAACAGAACCCCAAAACACAGACAGCCTAGACATGGCAAAAACTAGTATAAACACAATTGGGACTGCAGTGATAAGCTGGGAAAAAGTAGTTGCCGTGCAGCATGTTCAAAGGGCTAAATTCCTTTACAAAGCAGGATCACTTGCTGATAGAAAAGGGCAAGTGGGCACATTCAGAGGCAGTTCAGAGGAAAGTCAAGTGGCTTTCATACCTAAATGTATGAAATGTTCCTCAGTTTCAGTTGTTATGAGAGAAAAGCAAATTGAAACTACACTGACAGCATTTTAAAAATATCCGAGTAGCCAAGATTAAAACGTCTGATTAGCTGTTGGCTAAGGTGTAGGAAAATAGCTACTTCCGTATATTAATGGTAAGATTCTAAAGTTTATGGAGAGCAATTGAATAATATTTATTAAAATGTAAGAATGCACATACTTTGTGTAGTAAAGATAAGTTGTGATGTATTTACATAATGGGATATTATGGAGCAATAATAATGAATAACAATTCACACAACATGAATGACTCACAAACATAATGTTAGGTGAAAGAGCCAAACACAAAAATACACGTTCAAAAACAGACAAAACTGTGGTGTTAGAAGTCAGGGTGGTATTACTCTTGGGGAACTCACTGGATGGAGACATGAGGGGCTTTTGGAGGCTTATACTCTTGTTGATTTTTTTTTTTTTAATCTCTGTGTTAGGTGGGATTATATTGGGAAAATTCAACCTATGAACTTAAGAATTATGTACTGTTCTGAATGTATGCTATACTTCAGTACTCATTTTTATTTTGATTCGAGTTGCAGGATAATTCATTTACTGATTTTTTTATGTTACTAATTTTTGGTAACATTTCATCTGCTACTTATTGCTTGTATTGTTTTAAATTTGGAAAATCATGCTTTTCATCTCTGAAAATTTTTTCATCTCTGAAATCTTTCCTCAGATTATTCTGATTTCATTTTTATAGATGCAACATCCACTCCGATTCTTTTAAAATATTAAGCACCTTGCATTTTATTATTATTATTCAACTTATACCAGATACTGTGAGACTGTCAAGTTTTTAAATCTCTTTTTCAGCTGTAGGGCATTTAAACTTTAATACTAGTGTGTTTAAAACCCTTTAGGACTGGGAAATAAAAGAAAATGGAGTACCCATTTCTTCCTTCAATCCAGCCACCTCAACACACAATTAAAATGTGGTATTGGTGCTGGACACAGTGGCTCACGCCTGTCATCCCAGCACTTTGGGAGGCTGAGACCAGGCGGATCCTGTGAGCCCAGAAGTTTGAGACCAGCCTGGGCAACATGGTGAAACTCCATCTATACAAAAAATTAGCCATACATGGTGGCTTGTGCCTGTGGCCTCAACACTTGGGAGGCTGAGGTGGGAGGATTGCTTGAGCTCGGGAGGATGAGGTTGCAGTGAGCTGTAACTGCACTCCAGCCTGGGTGACAGAGCAAGACCCTGTCTCAAAAAAAAAGTATCATGAAATTTTTATTAGTATCATAAGTTAGTTCTAAGAGTTTTATTTGCAAAGATACCATGTGGGAGTGATCTCTAGACATTTTTGACTTCCTGGCCTATTTTGTAAGATCCCCCTCAAAGGTGGAGAACTGGATCAGGCAAACAAGCAGAGCTTGAATACACACTGCCGTTTTTGAGAGGACCACATATTCAGAATTTGAAAGAACTGGAGTTATTCTTTCTTTAATTACACTTTGGAGTTTTGCCCTTGGAACTGAGAGAATGAATGTGAGTTCCTCTTCCCTAGGAGTCCAGTCTAATGCTAGACATACATGGTAATAAGCACAGTCAGTGCAATAGAAATTGGTGGTTTGAAGGTAAAGTGAGAGACCGATAATTCATAGTTGATGTTTTCCACTGAGGGACCAACATGGGTTTTATGCAGAATGGAGGACATTTGAGATTTCATTTTGGGGTAATAGGTGACTATAACCTGGGATGGGTAAAAAAAAATTACAAAGCAATGCTTACACTCAGGTTGGAAACTTTGAATTTGTACTGGTGCTAATTATGGGTTTTTTTCCTAGTAATATTTACTGCCCTTATACAGGGGTGGAAAAGGAAGCTAGTGTATTTACTCAAAATAGGTGATTTGAAGGAAAATGGGACTGAGCAAAGTAGTGCTTTATAATCAGTCCCAGTTTTCATGATAAGACTGCTAGAGACTCATTACTTTTCACATTATAATGTGAAATTAATCATTAAAACCTTAAGTAATAATGGAGGTTTTTGGCCAGGCGTGGTGGCTTATTTCTGTAATCCAAGCACTTTGGGAGGCTGAGGCGGGTGGATCACTTGAAGTCAGGAGTTCAAGACCAGCCTGGTTACCAACAGGGTGAAACCCCGTCTCTACTAAAAATACAAAAATTAGCCCAGTGTCTTGGCTCATGCTTGTAATCCTAGCTATTTGGGAGGCCAAGGCGGGCGGATCACTTGAACCCAGGAGACGGAGGTTGCAGTGAGCCGACATCATGCCACTGCACTCCAGCCTGGGAGACAGAGCAGGACTTCGTCTCAAAAAAAGAAGAAAAAAAAAAAAACAAATAAAGCAAACACACATGGTATGTTTCAGCTCGTTGCACTTACTTTCCTTGTCAAAGCCCAAATCGTCCCTTTTTAGCCTGCGGTGCCACTTCTGCTTCGCTCTTGGGCCTTGTAACAATCCAGTTTATGTTTAGTTTCCTTGTTGTCCAGTGTGACAAAATGTTCTTGGCTTATCTTGCATATTTCCTGCCCAGCCACTTTTCTAAGAAGAATATGGCTGTTTAAAACAAAAACAAAGTTTCAGTGTCCCAGTCGCACCCCAAACCAGCTTAATCAGAATGCCTGGTGGGGATAGGGCCCAGATACAGAAAGGGTCCCTAGGCTGGAGTGCAGTGGTGGGATCTCAGCTCATTGCAACCTCTGCCTCCTGGGTTCAAGTGATTTTCCTGCCTCAGCCTCCTGAGTAGCTGGGACTACAGTCATGAGGCACCATTCTCAGCTAATTTTTGTATTTTTAGTAGAAGTGGGGTTTTGCCATATTGGCCAGGCTGGTCTCCAACTCCTGACCTCAAGTGATCCGCCAACCTTGGCCTCCCAAAGCGCTGGGGTTACAGGTGTGAAACACCACAGCCCACCAGGATAGAGTGTTTTTTAAGAAGCACACCCAGCCTTGGATAGAAAACCACTTGAGGAGAGTATGCTGCCTTATATCTGCACAAGGCTGGACCTTTGAGTGGAGTCCTTGGCTAAAGGTCTCATTGCTACCTGGTGACCTTTCTTCCCTCTCCTGCTTAAAGCTTGTGTTTCAGAATTTTGACCCGAATGCATTTGTGTTGAAAGCCAGGCTTGGTCTGTTATCCCAGGACTCTTAATGTTGGTCCCTTTCCTTGCCTGTATGTTGAGTTGGGGCTCATCTCGTGCCTCTGGGAAATAAGTTGATAGCTTGCTTAGAGTCTCTCAGTACTTTCCCTTGCCCTTAGAATGAACACCAAAATATGTGGCCTGCAGTGTAGACTATACACAGCCTTCAGTGTAGACTGCTCAGGCCCCCTCTTGGTTCCTGGAGTCTGCCATGCTTCCTTCTACCACCAGGCCTTTGCACAGCTGCTGTCTGCTGGGAATGCCTTGCCTTTCCTCGTTACTTAGTTCTCCTCTACTCATCTTTCAGCCGCCAGCTTGACTGTCTTCCTTGGGGGAGCCTTCTCTGACCTTGGTACACCAGATCAGCCCCCATGTGCTGACCTTGTCTCATTGGTAATATTTCTCTACCTTTAAGGACACATATTAAGGCCCAGAAGTCACAGTTTTGCATTTGTTTGTGTGATCATTTGATGCATGTCTCTCTGGAGCCTGCCTCTTCGGGGCTTATGTCCTGTCTCCACCACTTTTAGCTGTGGGACCTTGAACACATCATTTCATCTCTGGTCCCCAGTTTCTTTTAACTGCAAAACAGGGATGATGTAATACTTTCACCTACCTTGTGAGGTGGGCATGAAGATTAAATAGGGTAATTTGTGTAAAGCACCTAGAACAGAGCTAGCTATTAAGAGTAGAGAATCTTGGCAGGTATTGTTGATGGTTACTGCAGTGAACCACAAGCTCCATAGAGACAGGGGTCATTTCTGTTTGTTTAGATTTGTATGCAGGGTGCTTGGCATATGGATGGTGCTCAGGAAATATTTGTGGCATGAATGAATGAAGTGGAGGTAATGGTAATACCATGTTTATAGAATTCCATGAGGATATAAAATAATGCAAGTATATAAGTTCTTGGTGGCATGTCTAGCTCATAGTAAGTGGTCAATAAATATTCAATGCCTCAATGAGGAAAATGGGGACAGTAGTAATACCAGCTAATGAGGTTTTTGTGGGGATCTAAGGTAACCCTGTAGTACCTTGTAGAGTGCCTAGCACATAGTATGTGCTCAGAAAATATTTGTTGAATGAATGAGTGAAGTGGGGGATGATGTTAACACCAGCTCCTAGGGTTGCTGTGGGGATAGAAGATAAGGCAGGTTGATAGCTCGTTGCATTGTGGTTGTGCCTGGTAGACACTCTGTTGAGTGAAACAAGAGGAGCTGCTATGAGTTTCTTTCTCCTGGGGCTTAGAATACTTTTAGGGTGTAGAATGGTGTGGAGCGGATACTGGTCCTTTTGAAAGAAGAATGGGCAGCTGACTACTTCTTGCCAAGCTCTGGCCTGGATGAAAAGTTGAGTCGTTCCTTTTCCTCTTCCTCCCTAACCTGTTCTTTCTTTCCACTAGAATCCTTGCCCAGAATCCAGTACCTCCTTCCTGTCCAGGATCACCTTCTGGTGGATCACAGGGTAAGGCTGGGTCGCTGCGACCTCAGGGAGGTGGTGGGGGAATGAATGAATGAATGAATAATTGAATGAATGAATGAACATGCTGAGCTCCCCGCTTGACTTCTCTCTCCTTGGCTTTTCTGCAGAGTTGTCTTGAATCTGCCTGTGCTGGCCATGTGGTCTCAGAAACACCAACTCTGTCCCCCAAGTCCATCACCTTAAATGTGATAAACACGTTAGCCATGAGCAGCTTAAATCTCTGCAGAAGGCTTGGTCAGGGACAGCCATATACTGGACTGCTCTTGCTCTAGCTTCAGATTTGAGTTTTCATTTTTTGAATATCTATTTTATTTATTACCTAGACATCATGTTCAGTCCAACACATTTGGATTTTTTAAATATTAGGTATAATTATTATTGACATTTTTCCCCTCCCATCCCCCCACTCCTTAGAAAAATAATACTGTCTCACCATAGGAAATGTGGGTTAAAAAAAACATGAGCAGATCAGTAGTAAGGAAATATGCAGAGACAACCATTGTCACCATTTTAGTATGCCTCCTTCTGGTCTTCTTTTCTGTTTGAGATGGAGTCTCACTGACTCCCAGGCTGGAGTGCAGTGGCGCGATCTCAGGTCACTACAACCTCTGCCTCCTGGGTTCAAGTGATTTTCCTGCTTCAGTCTCCCAGGTAGCTAGGATTACAGGCGTGCACCATCATGCCTGGCTAATTTTTGTATTTATACTAGAGACAGGGTTTTGCCATGTTGGCCAGGCTGGTCTTGAACTCCTGACCTCAGGTGTTCCACCCACATTGGCCTCTCAAAGTGCTGGGATTACAGGTGTGAGTCACCGTGCCCAGCCACCTTGTAGTTTTTTGTACATCTTTTTCTGCCCATTGTCAACATCTTTTGGGGATTATTTGAAGGATCTTTCTTTCACCCTAATATGCATCATCTTTTTTTTTTTTGAGACAGGCTTTCACTCTGTCACTCAGGCTGGAGTGCAGTGGCACAATTGTAGCTCACTGTGGTCTTGATCTACCAGGTTCAGATGTTGCTCCTGCCTCAGCCTCCCGAGTAGCTGGGACTGTAGGCACGCTCCACCATGCCCAACAGATTTCTGTATTTTTTGCAGAGACGGGGTTTCACCATGTTGCCCAGACTGGTCTCCAACTCCTGAGCTCAAATGATTTTCTGCCTAAGCCTCCCAGAGTGCTGGGATTATAGGAATGAGCCACCATGCCTGGTCTCATTCTTCTCTTTATGAACTTTTTACAAACATCTTTTTAAAAGATTAGATGTTTAAAATAATTTCTTCAGATTACTATTAAAGAGCATCACTGGGACAGTTGATGTAACTTGTATATGACTGCAGGTTACCAGATGCATGCTAATAACATTCATTCTTGTTTGGGAAAATTGTGCTCCAGTTACATAAGGGCATGTCCTTGATTGTAAGGGGTTACCCCCGGTTTTTGGACGTAAAGATATGTAGAGCCTACATCTTAACTTTTTTTTTTTTTCTTTTTGAGACAGAGTCTTGCTCTGTTGTCCAGGCTGGAGTGCAGTGGTGTGATCTACAGCCTCTGCCTCCTAGGTTTAAGCAATTCTCCTGTCTCAGCCTCCTGAGTAGCTGGGATTATAGGCATGCACCACCATGCCTGTCTAATTTTTGTATTTTTAGTAGAGATGGGTTTTCACCATGTTGGCCAGGCTGAACTCAAACTTCTGACCTCAGCTGATCCACCCACCTTAGCCTCCCAAGGTGCTGGGATTATACGTATGAGCCACTGTGCTAGGCCTTTAACTGTTTGAATGGTTTAGAAAAAGATGATGTGTCTGTGTGTGTGTGTGTGTGTGTGTGTGTGTGTGTGTGTTTGAATGGATAGAGACAGAATGTTACTGTAAACTTCGCAACATGTTAACAGTGGTGAGTTGAGTGAATTCTTAGTATGATTTGAGTGATTTTTCTGTAAGTTTGAAATTATTTTGAAACAAAATATGAAAGTGTTTTAACTTTTGATTATGAAAGTGTTCAGCTGGCCAAGTGTGGTGGCTCACACCTGTAATGTTAGCACTTTGGGAGGCCAAGGTGGGTGGATTACCTGAGGTCAGGAGTTTGAGACCAGCCTGGCCCATGTGGTGAAACCCTGTCTCCACTAAAAATACAAAACTTAGCCGGGCCTGGTGGTAGCTGCCTGTAATCCCAGCTACTTGGGAGGTTGAGTCAGGAGAATCACTTGAACCCAGGAGGTGGAGGTTACAGTGAGTCGAGATTGCGCCACTGTACTCCAGTCTGGGTAGAGTCACATAGAAAGACTAATACAAGAAAACTCAGTAAGCTTATCACCCAGATTTCACGATTGCTAATGCTTTGTCATGTCAGCCTTTTTTTTCCCCCCCCCCTCAACCTGTCTTTTTGGGGGTCTGGCTCTGTTGCCCAGGCTGGAGTGAAATGACACAATCACGGCTCCCTGCAGCCTCAGCCTCCGCAAGTAGCTGGGATTACAGGTGTGAGCCATTATGACTGGGTAATATTTTTTATTTTTACTTTTTGTAGAGATAGTCACCCAGTGTTGCCTAGGCTGGTCTTGAACTCCTGAACTCACGAAGTCCTCCCACCTTGGCCTCCTGAAGTGCTAGGATTATAGGCATGAGCTACTGATCGTGGCCCATATTAGCCTTTTTTAATGTAAAATTTTAAAAACTTTGTGGGGCATGGTGGCTCACACCTATAATCCCAACACTTTGTGAGGCCATGGTGGGAGGATTGCTTGAGCCCAGGAGCTCAAGATCAGCTTAGGCAACGTAGGGAGACACTGTCTCTACAAAAATAAAGAAAAATAATTAGCCAGTCATAATGGCTGACACCTGAAGTCCCAGCTAATTGGGAGGCTGAGGTGGGAGGATCACTCTAGGCCAGGAGCTAGAGGCTGCAGGAGCCATGATCGTGCCACTGCACTCCATCCTGGGTAAATAAACAAATAACCAGATAGGTAGATAGATAAATAAATAGGCAGCCCGAGCATGGTGGCTCATGCCTGTAATCCCAGCATTTTGGGAGGCCAAGGAGGGCAGATTGCTTGAGCTCAAGAGTTTGAGACCAGCCTAGGCAACACAGTGAAACCCCGTCTCTACTTAAACACCAAAAATTAGCCAGGTGTGGTGGCGTGTGCCTGTAGTCCCAGACTTAGAAGGCTGAGGCAAGAGAATTGCTCGAACCCGGGAGGCAGAGGTTGCAGTGAGCAAAGAACACACTACTGCACTTTAACCTGGGTGATACAGTGAGACTCTTATCTCAAAAAAAAAAAAAAAATGAATGAATGATAAAAAATAATGAATGAATTAGAGCCATCTTGGTATTTTCCTCCTAAATCATTTTTTCCCTAAATCTTTTGTATGCATCCCCCCCCAAGAGAAAGCCACTTTTCCTTTATGACCCAACAGAATGAGCTGTAATAGCCTTGTAATATGTGCAAATGTCTATTCACATTCAGACATCCCCAGCTGTGTGGCTGCCTTCGTTTGCAACGGGCACTTGTGCTGGGGAGAGACACAGCATTGGCATGCGTGGGGAGTGAGTGAGCCCCGTCCTCTTCCTCCTCTCATTGACTCTCATAGCCTAACCCTCTTATGTCTTGGCCTCAGGTTGATATCTGGGGCTACCAGCAGCCCCCTGGAGAGCAGTGGCCTCTGCTCTTAAACAAGGAGAACACGTAGGAACAAGTCATGCCTGTTTTGGTAAAGAACTGGAAGAAGAAATGTGTCAAGTCTAGGAAGTAAGTGTGAGTTTCCTTATTCTCTAGGATGCCCGGTTCCCCTCCTCTCCCGCCCCTGTGGCCTGAATCCAGGCTGCGTTCCTGGCAATTCTGCTTGTTACTAGCTTTGTGATTCTCGCTTCTCCTCTAGGCCTCAGTTTGTTTTTCTGCCAAATTCGGTAAAATCTCACAAGTCATTAAGGCAACTGAGTAGAAAAGAAGAGACAGGCTGGGCATGGTGCCTCATGGCTGTAATCCCAGCACTTTGAGAGGCCAAGGCAGGTGGATCACAAGGTCAGGAGTTTGAGAACAGCCTGGCCAACATGGTGAAACCCCATCTCTACTAAAAATACAAAAATTAGCTGGGTGTGGTGGTACTTGCCTGTAATCCCAGCTACCTTGGAGGCTGAGGCAGGAGAATTGCTTGAACCTGGGAAGCAGAGGTTACAGTGAGCTGAGTTCACACTACTACACTCCAGCCTGAGGGGCAGAGTGAGACTCCATGTCCAAAAAAAAAAAAAACACAGGTGTGAGTGATCTCCCCGCTTCTACCTTTGGCTTTGAAAACCTAATGCTTCATTAGTTTGTGTGTAATAGTTTTATGTTCTCTTTTTTGCGTATGGCCTCTTAGACCTTAGGGCCATTTTTGATTGTGGTTTCTGCTGGCCTGAATATCAAATGCTTCTGTGACTCTGGAAGAGTTTGGAAGTTTTTGTTTTTAAGTTAGACAGTGACCATACAGCCATCCACTCACTTCCCAGACATCCACCCAAGAGAGCTGACTACATATGTTTATAAAAGACTGGTACAGGAACGTTCTTAGCTACTTTGTGATAACCCAAACTGGAGATAAGCCAGACAGCTTTTAGCAAGTGAACAGACAGATTTACCCATTATGTGCATCTGCACAACTGAATACTAAGTTATGGACAAGAACGAACTATTGGCTCGGCACAGTAGCTCATGCCTGTAATCTCAGCACTTTAGAAGGCCTAGGTGGGCAGATCACCTGAAATCAGGAGATTAAGACCAGCGTGACTAACATGGTAAAACCCCATCTCTATTAAAAATACAAAAATTAGCCAGGTATGGTGGTGCACCCTTGTAATCCCAGCTACTTGGGAGGCTGAGGCACGAGAATCGCTTGAACCCGGGAGGCCGAGTTTGCAGTGAGCCAAGATGGCACCACTGCACTCCAGCCTGGGTGACAGAGCGACACTGTCTCAATTTAAAAAAAAACAAACAAACAAAAACAAAAGGATGGGCGTGGTGGCTCATGCCTGTAATCCTAGCACTTTGGGAGGCTGAGGTGGGTGGATCACCTGAACTCAGGAGTTCAAGACCAGCCTGGGCAACATGGGGAAACTCCGTCTCTACTAAAAATACTAAAAATTAGCTGGGCATGGCAGCTTGCACCTGTAGTCCTAACTACTCGGGAGACTGAGGCAGGAAAATCAGTTCAACCCAGGAGGAAGAGGTTGTAGTGAACGTAGATCGTGCCACTGCACTCCAGCCTGGGCGACAGAGTGAAAATTCGTCTCTTAAAAAAAAAAAGAGTCTGGGTACGGTGGATCACGCCTGTAATCCTGACACTTTGGGAAGCCGAGGCCAGTGGATCACCTTAGGTTGGGAGTTCAAGACCAGCCTGACCAACGTGGAGAAACCCCATCTCTACTAAAAATACAAAAAAAAATTTTAAGAGAAAAAAAGAGAGTTCATCAGTGCACCTTGGTAAAGTCAAGGGACTAACGTGTAAGAAGAATGTGATGTACAAGGTAGAATGCAGGGGCATTGGAGCTAGAAGTGATCTTAGGGAACACGGAGTCACAGAAGAGCAAAAAGATGCCATTTCTTGATCAACTCCAGTCCACTGGCAGCAGTCACCTGTAGGGCTGCTTGAATGTAACTCCGTGGGAAAGAATGCCGTGAGTCGCTGTGGGTGTCTACTGTGAGCATGAGAAGGAAGGGAAGGGCCCAATATTTGACATGCTTGAGATCTAACCCATTCATTTTCCATATGACAAAATCCCATATGACAAAATCTAGAGCCAGGAAGGCAAGCTAAGCAGCTTCAGGGTCACACTGTGAGCTGGCAGTAGAATGTGACAGGTGACCTGACTCTCAAAAGAACATTTCTCTAACCCAGGGGCTGGCCAAAAATGGACTCAGCTCCACATACAGCTCATGAGCTCAGCATGGATTTCATTTTTTAATTCTCTTGAGAAAAGTCTTGCTCTGTTGCCCAGGCTGGACTGCAGTGGTATGACCTTGGTTCAATGTACTAAAAATACAAAAATTAGCCAGGTATGGTGGTGCCAACCTTCACCTCCCAGGTTAAAATGATTCCCGTGACTCAGCCTCCCAAGAAGCTGGGATGACTGTCATGCTCCACCAAGCCCAGCTAATTTTTTTGTCAGGGACAGCGTCTCTTTTGCATAGTCAGGAATGCAGTGGCATGATCTTGGCTCACTGAACTTCTCCCTTTTGGGTTCAAGTTGTAAGGCCAGTTGCCTTGCCGGGAGCTCATACATGCCCATCCGTCCCGGCGCCAGGGAATTACATCATCACTCCGTGACCAGCATCTAGCTCTGCTGCGTAGCCTCTCCAACACCCACCCCTGAAGCAAACTCTACACCCAACACCTAACCCCCCGCTGAAAAAACCCCCACCCAAAAAATTTCAAAAAGCCCCGCCAAACCCTACCCAATAGCACTTTGCCCCGTTTAGGTCATTCTTCCCCAAGGCGGCCCACTCACCAAAGATCCCGCCTACCTACCGGTAGTAACTGGCCCCGTACACGTCCTGTGTCCCAATGTCCAGTCAAGTGCCTTATGCTTTGTCTCCCCTGTATCCAATCAAATGCCTTCACCCCCTATAAAACCCTTTGTCCTAAAAAGTTAAGCGCAACTTCTCTGGTCCCCGCTTTCCAGACCACAGAACCTCACCCAAAAACTTAATAAATTAGCATTTAATTTTCCTAGGCTGGTCTCAGTTTCCTCATTTTAAACTCAACAATAACCCTTACAAAAGTGATCCTCCCGCCTCAGCCTCCTGAGTAGCTGTGACCACAGGTACGCACCACACCAGCTAATTTTTTTTTTTTTTAAGTACAGAGCGGGTTTCACCCTGTTGGCCAGGGTGGTCTCAAACTCCTAGCCTGAAGCAGTCTGTCCACCTCAGCCTCTCAAAGAGCTAAGATTACAGGCATGAGCTACAGTGCCCAGCCAGATTTCTTACTTTTAACGGTGAAAAAATCAAAACAGTATTACATGACAGATGCAAATTCTGTAAAATTTAAATTTTAGTTTTTCTACATACATTTTTACAGGAACACAGTCAGACCCATTGATTTCTGTATTATCTAAGGCTGCTTTTCCCCTATGCTGGAAGAGACAGGTATTTGTGACAAAGACCATATGGCCTGGAATGCTGAAAGTTTCCAGAAAAAGTTTCTTACTCCCACTTTCTTCCAGTGTCTCTTGAAATTTAATGTCCATACATACCACCTAGAGAACTAGTTACAATTCAGATTGTTTCACTGGATCTGGGTTGAGGCCTAAAATTCTGCATTGTTAATAAGCACCAGGTGATGCCATGGCTGCTGGTCCACGGACCACACTTTGAGGAGTGAGGATCAACTCCAGTGTGTCTCTACATGTCGACCTGAACCAGCAGCAGTGGTACCTGGGGATGTTTTAGGAATGCAGATACTCAGGCCCCACCCAGACCTACTAAACTGAAAATCTGAGTGGGGCCCAGAAAGCTGCATTTTATAGTAACAAGCTATCAGCCAGCACAGTTGCTCATGCCTGTAATCCCAGCACTTTGCGAGGCCAAAGCAGGTGGATCACCTGAGGTCAGGAGTTTGAGACCAGCCTGGCCAATATTGTGAAACACCATCTCTACTAAAAATATTTTTTAAATTAGCTGGGTGTGGTGTTGCACGCCTGTAATCCCAGCTACTCAATCTAAGGTGAAAGAATCGCTTAAACCCAGGAGATGGAGGATGCAGTTACCCAAGATCACGCCACAGAACTCCACAGCATTCCACCCTGGGAGACAGAGTGAGACTCCATCTCAATCAATCAACCAAAATATATTAAGCTAGCCAGGTCATTCTGATGCAGGCTTGAATTTGAACACCATCTCTCCTGCAGGTTCAGACTCTCAGAGATTTAAAGTAAGACAGAAAATTCAGTGTCAGCATGAGCATGCTTTCACAAATGCTGAAAAGGCTAGAACTTCCTTAAACATTGCATCTGCGACTCAGCTAACATGAAGCAGGTGGTAGTTTAACAGATAAGCTTA
Organism: Ateles fusciceps; assembly: GCA_036589455.1. NCBI lineage: Eukaryota > Metazoa > Chordata > Mammalia > Primates > Atelidae > Ateles > Ateles fusciceps. The sequence continues at coordinate 7,099,476 of JAZHEH010002605.1, forward strand.
ATATTTATAAAACTGTTTAACGCTGCTTCACACAACCTTGCCAGAAAAGTTTGTCAACCTGACCAAGAAGGAATAGCTGTACTGAGCACCACATTACAAAAAGAATGACACAGTTAATAATAAGAAGACAGAAAAGACATCGGGCAATATCTGAAGTCATCCTTCACCATTAACTGTTTTTAACTGTGCTTGCAAGGGAATTTCCATAGTCCATCTTTATATGGTCTCCTGATGTAGGGCCAGCTTTGCAAAATGGTAAGTTGCACTGTCTTTTTTTTTTTTTTTTTTTTTTTGAGATGGAGTTTCGCTCTTGTTTCCCAGGCTGCAGTGCAATGGCGTGATCTCAGCTCACTGCAAACTCTGCCTCCTGGTTTCTGGTGATTCTCCTGCCTCAGCCTCCTGAGTAGCTGTGATTACAGACATGAGGAACCACACCCAGCTAATTTTGTGCTTTTAGAAGAGACAGGGTTTCATCATGTTGCTCAGGCTCGTCTCGAACTCCTGACCTCAAGTGATCCACCCCTGCCTCTGCCTCCCAAAGTGCTGAGATTACAGGTGTGAGCCACTGTGCCCGGCCTACACTGTTGTCTTTAAACTTTCCAAAGCCAGCTAGGCAGGGATTGACCTGTCACTGTACCCCAGGACAGGCACCAGAACACTCAGTGTAGCATAGATCATGATAGTAGAAAAACAGGGAACAACCTGTTTTTGCAGTGAATGGGAGAAGGGTAATTCCAGCAGGGCACATCCACATGCCAGAGAAGCATGCATCATGAACACAAATGAAGCAGGGCAGGCGTGGCAGCTGTGCACCTGCAGTCACAGCTACTTGGGAAGCTAAAGCAGGAGGATTGTTTGAGCCTAGGAGTTCGAGACTGTAGTGAGCTATGGTCACACTACTGTACTCCAGCCTGGGGGACAGAGCTTGATCCCATTTCAAAACCAAAACTTAAAAAAAAAAAAAGCATATTAGAATGAACCCAGGTGATATACTATTAACTACACAAAGAACTCTATGTACAATATGATCTCATGTAAATCCGTCAAAATATTTTTTAAAAACCTGTATGTTTGTACATTTTCTTCTAAAAGTATACACAAAACTGTCACTTTGGAGGAGAGGAACTGATGGAATAGAAGACAATGTACTTTTTATTTTATATCTTTCTGTATGATTTGATTTTTTTTCCCTACAGTCGATAACGAGTATTTGTTCAGCACCTGCTGTGCATTGTTTTATGTACTGAGGATACAGCAGCCCACCTGGAGCTGACATTCTAGTGAGGAAAGAAAGGCAAAAAAATAAGTATACTTTAAAAAATTCTTACTTTAAATATTTTTGTTTTTTGTGAGAAAGGGTCTTCCTCTTTGCCCAAGCTATAGTGCAGTGGCTCAATTTTGGCTCACTGCAACCTCTGCCTCCCAGGTTCAAAGGATTCTTATGTCTCAGCCTCCTGAGTAGCTGAGATTACAGGCATGAACCACCAGACCCAGCTAATTTTTTTTTTTTTTTTTTTTTTTAAAGCAAAGGCAGTGTTTCAACAGGTTGGCCAGACTGGTCTTGAGCTCCTGGCCTGAAGTGATCCACCTACCTCGGATTTCCAGTGTTGGGATTATAGGTATAAGCCACCATACCCAGACCAAAATAAGTAAATTTTAGAGTGTGTTTAGATCATGCCATAACTGTGGTCTAACCACACTTGACATGTGGTCCATGGGACACTGACAATCCACACTTTGTGATCAGCTGGTGATAATATGAGAAGGCAGCACCATAATGGAGATCAACTATGGCACCAAGCATGCCATTCAGCTCAGCTCACACTTTTTTTCTTACAAGGCTTTCTTAATGCAGGAAGCAGAAGGCACTGGTTTCCATCCTGGCACAAACGCCTTAGCCTGCCTGCCATGTTGGCCAGACTGGTCTTGAACTCCTGGCCTCAAGTGATCTGCCTGCCTTGACCTCAAAAGTTCTGGGATTGGCTAGGCGCGGTGGCTCACGCCTGTAATCCTAGCACTTTGGGAGGCTGAGGTGGGTGGATCACCTGAGGTCACCAGTTCAAGACCAGCCTGACCAATATGGTGAAACCCTGTCTTTAAAAAAAAAAAAAAAAAGTTCTGGGATTACAGGCATGAGCCACCATGTCCGACTGCGATCTGCTCATTTATTAAAGCCCCCTGTATTTCACTTGCGACTAAGACTGAGAATCCCTGGCGCAGATTGCCTCCCCCACGTCCAGGAATAATCTACAGCCCCCGCTTCCCTTCTAGGAGTGTCTGTGTCTCCCTGTGGCTGTTTCTGTGAGACCCTGCATTTTTGAGTTCTGCTTTTATTCATCTTTCCTGAGCCTGTCCCCACAATCTCCCTGACCGTGCTGCTGGCTGCATATTTATCCCTTTTGTATCTTCCATACTGGGTCCTCTCTCCTACCTCTTTCGGGTGAGCCCTTTGGTGCCTTAAATTGTGCTGCTTTCTCTCCTGGCACCAAAGAATGGGGCAGCCAGTGCAGAGTAGGGGCTGTAGTCATCATTATCACTGAGGTATTGTGAACCAGGAAAAAGATAAGATCTGTTTCAACATAGCACAGTGCCCAAGCGCCCTTGACAGATGTTGTCTGCCTTTGTCATTGTTGATGTTCTGGTGATTACTGTTGATTCTGGGTGGATTCTTCCTGGGATTGGGGCAGATACCCAGCTGTTCTGTCCCTTGGTGTTTTTATCTGGGTCCTTCCTTAAGTCTGCAGCCAAGGCATCTGCTGGGGCTGGGGTCTCATCTGAAGACTCAACTGGGGAAGCAAAGCTCACCTGGTTATTGGCAGAACTTGGTTCCCCAGTTGTTCTTATATTGAAATATTTCCTTATTACTGTGGAAACAGCCAGTGCCCCTGGTACCTTTTACAATGAACTCTCGGGTGGTCTCTGTGATCTGGAAACTAAAGGGTTAATTCCTGGCACTGCAGGGGTCCCTGGGCCTCTGCCTGTTGGCTGATGACCTTGTCAACCTGATTATCTATTTTGAATATCATCTCTTGCAGTGCTTGGGAACCAGGAGGCTATGCCCTTTCCTTCCTGCAGTTCCTTACATCCTGGTCCTGGGAAGTGAGCTTCACACAGCAGAGATACTGTTATCTAGGTTGGATTTTACCCATCGCTGCTTGTACAGGATACTGGCTCAGGCCAAACAGCACAACAACTTCATGAAGCATACATAAGTTTCAATACTAAATCGATCAGGTGGAAGAAAGGATATCAGAGATTGAAGATCAGCTCAATGAAATAAAGCAAGAAGGCAAGATTAGAGAAAAAAGACTGAAAAGAAATGAACAAAGCCTCCAGGAAATATGAGATTATGTGAAAAAACCAAATCTATGTTTAATCGGTGAACCTGAATGTGAGAGGGAGAGTAAAACCTAGTTGGAAAACACTCTTGAGGATATTATCCAGAAGTTCCTTAACCTAGCAAGGCAGGCCAACATTCAAATTCAGGAAATACAGAGAACACGGCAAAAATAAACTTCCAGAAGCCCAACCCCAAGGCACACAATTGTCAAGATTCACCAGGGTTGAAATGAAGGAAAAACTGCTAAAGGCAGCTAGAGAGAAACATCAGGTTGCCCACAAAGGGAAGCACATCAGACTCACACCAGATCTCTTGGCAGAAACCCTACAAGTCAGAAGAGAGTGGGGGCCAATATTCAATGTCCTTAAGGAAAAGAATTTGCAACCCAGAATTTCATATCCAGCCAAATTAAGCTTCATAAGTGAAGAAGAAATAAAATCCTTTACAGATCAGCAACTGCTGAGAGATTTCATCACCACCAGGCCTGCCTTACAAGAGCTCCTGAAGGAACCGCTAAACATATAAAGGAACAACCAGTACCAGCCACTGCAAAAACATACCAAGTTGTGAAGGCAAAATAGACACTGAAGAAACTGCATCAAATAATGGGCAAAACTAGCTAGCATCAAAATGACAGAATCAAATTCACACGTAACACTATTGACCTGAAATGTAAATGAGCTAAATGCTCCACTCAAAAGACACAGACTGGCAAATTGGATAAAGAGTCAAGACCAATTGGTACGCGGTATTCAGGAGACCCATCTCATGTGCAAAGACACACATAGGCCCAAAATAAAGGAATGGAGGAAGATTTACCAAGCAAATGGAGAGCTAAAAAGAGCCAGAGTTGCGATCCTAGTCTCTGATAAAACAGACTTTAAACCAACAAATATCAAAAGAGACCAAGAAGGGCATTACATAATGGTAAAGGGATCAATGCAACAGGAAGAGCTAACTATCCTAAATATTATGCACCCAATACAGGAGCACCCAGATACATAAAGCAAGTTCTTAATGACCTACAAAGACACTTAGACTCCCACACAATAATAGTGAGAGACTTTAACACCCCACTGTCAATATTAGATCACAGAGACACAAAATTAACAAGGATATCCAAGATTTGAACTCACATCTGGACCAAACAGACCTAATAGACATCTACAGAATTCTCCACCCCAGATCCACAGAATATACATTCTTCTCAGCGACACAACACACTTATTCAAAAATTGACCACATAATTGGAAGTAAATCGCTCCTCAGCAAATGCAAAAGAGAGAAATCATAACAACCAGTCTCTCAGACCACAGGGCAAGCAAATTAGAACTCAGGATTAAGAAACACACTCAAAACCGCACAACGACATGGAAACTGAACAAACTGCTTCTGAATGACTATTGGATAAATAATGGAAATCAAGGCAAGAACAAAAATGTTCTTTGAAGCCAGTAAGAATGAAAACACAATGTACGAGAATCTCTGGGACACAGTTAGTGTCTACGGGGGAAATGTATAGCACTAAATACCCACATGAGAAGTGAGGAAAGATCTAAAATCGATACCTTATTGTCACAAATAAAAGAACTAGAGGAGCAAGATCAAACAAATTCAAAAGCTAGCAGAAGACAAGAAATAACTAAGTTCAGAGCAGAACTGAAGGAGATAGAGACACAAAAACTGTTCAAAAAAAAAAATCAATCCAGGAGCTGGTTTTTTCAAAAGATCAAAAAACTAGATTACTAAGCAGACTAATAAGAGAGAAGAATAGATGTAATAAAAAGTGCTAAAGGGGATATCACCACTGATCCCACAGAAATACAAACTACCATCAGAGATTACTACAAACACCTCTTGCAAATAAACCAGTAAATCTAGATGATACGGATTAATTACTGGACACATACACCCCCCCAAGACTAAACCAGGAAGAAGTTAAATCCCTGAATAGACCAATAATAAGGTCTGAAATTGAGGCAGCAATTAAAATTGAGGCAGCAATTAGTGGCCTACCAAACAAAAGGCCAGGACCAGACAGGTTCACAGCTGAATTCTACCATAGGTAAAAAGAGGAGCTGGTACTATTCCTTCTGAAACTATTCCAAACAATACAAAAAGAGGGAATCCTACCTAACTCATTTTATGAGACCAACATCATCCTGATACCAAAACCTGGCAGAGACACAACTGAAAAAGACAATTTCAGGCCAATATCCATGATGAACGCTGATGGGAATACTGGCAAACCGAATCCAACAGCAAATCAAGAAGCTTATCCATCATCATCTAGTCAGCTTCATCCCTGAAATGCACGGCTGGTTCAACATACTCAAATCTATAAACATAATCTATCACATAAACAGAACCAAGATAAAAACCACGTGATTATCTCAGATGCAGAACACCTTTGACAAAATTCAACAGCCCTTTATGCTGAAAACTCTCAGTAAACTAGGTATCGATGGAACATATCTCAAAATAAGTTCTCGTCCGGGCAATCAGGCAAGAAAAAGAAAGAAAGGATATTCAGCTAGGAAAAGACGAAGACAAATTGTCTCTATTTGCAGATGACATAACTGTGTATTTGGAAGACCCCATCATCTAAGCCCGGAATCTCCTTAAACAAATTCAGCAAAGTCTAAGAATACACAATTAATGTGCAAAAGTCATAAGCATTCGTATACACCAATAACAGCCAAATCATGAGTGAACTCCCATTTACAATAGTTACAAAAAGAATAAAATATCTAAGAAGGGATGAAAGGACTTCTTGAAGAACAACGCACCGTTGCTCAAGGAAATAAAAGAGGGCACAAATGGATGGAAAAACATTCCATGCTCATGGGTAGGAAGAATCAATATTGTTAAAATGTCCATACTGCCCAAAATAATTTATACATTCAATGCTACCCCATCAAGCTACCATTGACTTTCTTCACAAAATTGGAAAAAACTACCTTAAACTTCATATGGAACCAAAAGAGAGCCTGCACGCTCAAGATAATCCTAAGCAAAAAAACAAACAACAAGAAAACAAAGCAAGAGGCATCATGCTACTTGAATTCAAACTACACTACAAGACTACAGTAATCAAAACAGCATGGTACTGATACCAAAACAGAGATATAGACAAGTGGAATAGAAGAGAAGTCTCAGAAGTAACGCTACATATCTACAACTATCTGATCTTTGACAAACCTGACAAAAACAAGCAATGGGGAAAGGATTCCCTATTTAATAAATGGTGTTGGAAAAACTGGGTAGCCATCTGCAGGAAGCTGAAACTGCATCCCTTCTTTACACCTTATACACAGATTAACTCCAGATGGATTAAAGATTTAAACATCAGACCTAACACCATAAAAACCCTAGAAGAAAACCTAGTTTATACCATTCAGGGCACAGGCATAGGCAAGAACTTCATGACTAAAACACCAAAAGCAATGGCAACAAAAGCCAAAACAGACAAGTGGGATCTAATTAAACTTAAGAGCTTCTGCACAGCAAAAGAAACAATCATTAGAGTGAACGGGAACCAACAGAATGGGGAAAATTTTTTGCAATCTACCCATCTGACAAAGGGCTAATATCCGGGATCTAGAAAGAAATTAAACTTACAAGAAAAAACCACCACATCAAAAAGTGGACAAACGATATAAACAGATGCTTCTTAAAAGAAGACATTTATACAGCCAACAAACATGAAAAAAGCTCATCATCACTGGTCATTAGAGAAATGCAAATCAAAATCACATTGAAATACCATCTCATGCCAATAAGAATGGTGATCATCAAAAAATCATTTTTATTTTTTAGATGATGGAGAGGATGTGGAGAAATAGGAACGAATTTATACTGTTGGCAGGAGTGTAAATTAGTTCAGCCACTGTGGAAGACTATGGCAATTCCACAAGGATATAGAACTAGAAATACCATTTGACCCCGCTATCCCATTACTGGGTATATACCCAAAGGATTATAAATCATTCTATTATAAAGACACATGAACACATATGTTTGTTCCAGCACTGTTTACAATAGCAAAGGCTTGTAACCAACCCAAATGCCCATCAATGATAGACTGACTAAAGAAAATGTGGCACATATAGACCATGGAATACTATGCAGTCATAAAAAAGGATGGGTTCATGTCCTTTGCAGGGACGTGGATGAAACTGGAAACCATCATTCTCAGAAAACTGACACAAGAACAGAAAACCAAATACTGCGTGTTCTTTCATAAGTGGGTTTTGAACAATAAGAACACAAAGACACAGGGAAGGGAACATCACACACCGGGGCCTGTTGTGAATAAGGGAGGGATAGCAGGGGGTGGAGGGATTGGGGAGGGATAAAATTAGGAGAAATACCTAATGTAGATGCCAGGGGGGATGGATGCGGCAAATCACTATAGCATGTGTATACCTATGCAACAAACCTGTGCATTCTGCGTTTGTACCCCAGAACTTAGTATAATTTTTAAAAATAAATAAATCAGATGCAGTTTTGTTATGCTTCCCAGATGGTTCTCAAACTGCTGGGCTCAAGCAACCTCAAACTCCCAAGTAGCTGGGACTATAGGTGTGTATCACCACATCCAGCTGTTTTTTCCTACAATTTTTAATATTTTAGTCTCACTACAGAACCAATAAAATGAGTAGAGGAACAATCTCTCCTACCAAGTATATAATACCCAAATAATAAGTGTCCAAGAAAAACAGCTATATGTTATTTACTGTACAGTTTTTCAACTAAAAGGTGCCAGGGAGATTCCATGATTGCCACACGTAATTTGGTCCACTGAAGATTTATACTGGCAAAAATATAGATATCACACTAGTATGATTTACAACTCAAAGTATTAATATTTAATTAAACCTTAAGCAAATTTCATATTTTCTCTATTGGGGAAAGCATTTCCTAATGTGATTTTACAATTAAAAATTGTAGAAAAAAATAGCTGGATGTGGTGATACACACCTATAGTCCCAGCTACTTGGGAGTTTGAGGTTGCTTGAGCCCAGCAGTTTGAGAACCACCTAGGTTCTGTTGCTATGTATTCTCCTCCAGTTCATTTTTGTTCAGCCCCTACCCCCGTCACAATTCTTATCTATCTTTTGATACTTACCAACGTTAAATAAAATTTTTTAATCAACTAGCCATATGTCTATGGTTTTCTCTGACCAACTGTCCATGACCATCATAAAACAGCAATAGGTAAACCACTGCCAAATTTTAAAAGTTAATACTATGCAAAAGTTGACTGAGTGAGAAAATTTTACAAGAGGCCACTTTACCTTGGTAGTAACAGTCAAGTCTTCATCATCTGGTTTCGGGCATGAATCCACACACAGTTCGTGGAAAATGCTTTAGAGCAAAAATATACAATATAAATGAGCAAGTTGATTTTTTTTTTTTTTAACAAACTTTTTAACTGCCAGTTCATATTCAGCTTCCCCCTCCAAAACACAAAATCACAATCTGGGAGAAGATCAGCCATCTGTATATTAAATAACATTTCTTGATACAATTAAAATATGGCCTCTGTTCTAAAAATAGATTTTGGTTACCTATTTCTGCCTCCAGCTGTCTAAATCTATAAAATATTCATTGAAAACTAACTTTGAGCTCCATAATAAATAGTGACAGCCAGTATATTTGCAGAGCTTGACAATAATTTACCCTCCCAAATTATCTGCCCTGAAGCAGAACATGAAGCTAAATTAATGGATGACATAATTTTGTGACCTAAACTGGAAGGAACCTTATGACCTAAAACAAGGTAGAAAGATCCACTGTCTCTTGTCCATTATCTATTTCTGGTTAAAAGACTAATCTGTGTCACTTCAAAATGGCAGTCTTGGTTCCTCAGCATGAAAACCACTTAAGAAGGTCCCAATGCTTTCCTTTGTCCTAAAGAGTACAGAGAATCCCCTACTGTATTTGAAATGTGTGAGAGCTAAATGTACAAAAGTCTAATAGTGAAGGTGTATTTTCTTATTCAGGATACTCTTCCCAGAAAGATTAAAACATTAACAATTATAAAAATCCAATTATTTTCACTCTATAGATCCTACCTTATTCAGGACCTCATAAACTAGTAAGCCCTTAAAACCTTCATAGGCACTCAGATAATCCAATGAGGGAGACTCTGGAAAAACAGAGTCCTGGCAGTTGTACCTCTGTTTCCCTAAGTACTATCTAAATACCTTTCTTCCTATGTGTTCCCACTTCCAGACTCCACTTATGCAGGGCTCCATGGCAGTTTCCAATCTTCAAATCTTCAGTCTATGAAAGCACAGATTCCTGTGAAGATGGCCTCAAATGACCAGGAGTAGGAGCATTGTATATCCCTGCTTTTGAATAAAGTCTAACTGGAGTCTCTACCAACTACCAGCACAAACACACCTCCAACTACCCAGCTGAACTTCATGACTGATTTGACAGCCAATGATGCCCCTGACCCAGTCTATGTGGATATGGGAAGGACATCAGTGAATTGGGAAAAGAGGCAGAGATGAGGAGACACCTGCCCTGCGCCACAGATCTATATAGTTCAGCAATCTTGAGCCCATCAGTACCCAAGGGGCTCTAAGCCTCCTCTGTAAGTCAGGATGGAATTAGATGGTACCACACTTCTGTCTGCTATAGAGACTCCTCCCAGTGTCTCCAAATGTTTTAGCATCTTACAGTGAAAATCTTCAAGTTTGTCAGTTCTTAAAGAGCACAGCAATCTGTTTAGAGCTTCCTTGAGCCATCTATTTTAATGTGCCTTTGTAGATAATTCCCAATATCTTGTGTCCTTCATCTTTATAATTTATCAGACTTGTCATAAACCCCAATATTCTAATATTTTATTGAATAATCCATATCCAGTGTTGTTTCTCTTCAAACTTGGCCTTCCCCTGCCCACTCCATTCTTAGCCATTTCCATTGGGTTCACAATCTCCATTCTCATTCTATCCACTGGGTGCACCAGATTCGCTCCCCCTTTGTATTATTAAAACGCATGCCAGGCCATGCGTGGTGGCTCACACCTGTAATCCCAGCACTTTGGGAGGCCAAGGCGGACAGATCACGTGAGGTCAGGAGTTCGAGACCAGCCTGACCAACATGGAGAAACCCCGTCTCTACTAAAAATACAAAATTATCCGTGCATGGTGGCGCATGCTTGTAATCCCAGATACTCAGGAAGCTGAGGCAGGAGAATCGCTTCAACCCAGGAGGTGAAGGTTGTGGTTAGCCGAGATTGTGCTATTGCACTCTGGCAACAGGAGCAAAACTCTTGTCTCAAAAAACAAATAACAACAAAACATGCCAATAGACTAAAAAAAGAAGGAAGATTATTGGGCTTTAAAAAGATTTCAAATCTCATTTCTACCATGTCTTATGTCCAAAAAAAAGCATCCTAATCTCTTTCAGTCTCAAGTTCTCTATCTAGAAAATCACTTGACCAGAACATGGAACACAGATTGAAGTACTAGAAGATATTTTAATTAGTCCTAAGACTCCTTTAATTTCTGTAATTCTGTGTGCTTTTGGTTCTGTCTATAGGAAAACTCTGGAATACACAGCTAGCAGAATTTGAAAACATTACAAAAGAAACACCAAGGAATAAAAGTCATGGAAAAAAAAAAAAGCATTATGAAAGTAGGTGGAAATACTAGCCTATAGGGAAAACAAAACTGGGAAGTTAAATAAGTTCTCGCCAAGACTTGCCAGATCTTGGTTTTGTAAAACTTCCAGTCCTATGGCCAAACCTTTATTCTGCCCTAAAGCCTTTGTTGGTTAATTAAAAAAAAAAAAAAAAAAGATGCTGGTTACCACAGAAATTGTCAGATTTTTTAGGACAAACTCAAGGACTAACCTCATTTCTAACAGTAACCTAAAATGAGAGTTTAACTTATGTAAACTCATTAATTTAGATATTAATTAAAATAATTTATCTGAATAATCTTATTCAGACCTATACCTTGATCAAAGTGCTGCACAGATATCTATCAATCTGTGACGAGAAGCAAGAGAAAAGATTTGAAAGCCAGGCAGGCTGATCGTCAAACTGTGAGTCAGCTACTTTGTGAACTGTGGGATCATGATCCAATTAATCAACCTCTCGAAACCAGAGTTGTCTATTTAATAAACAATAGGTTGTAAGAAAACAGATGTTGTGATGGCTTTATGAGATAAATGCATGGCACATAATAGGGTGGTTAGCCCAGAATACAACACTCAATAGATATTGGTTTCTTCCAACTATGTTTTCTAAGTTAACATAATTTTTTAAATCTGTAAAATCCTACCTCACAGCAGATTTATCAGAACTCCCAGAATCTATTAAAGGAAAAGGTAAAATGCATTGTAAATCATTAATAATATAGAATATTAAAAACATAAGAAGGCACAGTCGTGCATGCCTGTAATCTCAACTACTTGGGAGGCTGAGGAAGGAGGATCACTTGAGAAACCCAGAAGTTTGAGACCAGTTTGGGAAACATAGCAAGACTACCTTCATAAAAAAAATTATGCACACTTGTGTGTATGCTTTAGACCATTTTTCTTTAAAGTATAGGACTGATGCTTTGTTACAAAGCATTCCTTTGGGAGCATACCTGAGACCTTGTTAGAATTAATATAAATTATAACTACTGGTATGTGATTAGTGCAGTAAAAACTTACTTCCCTTACTTTGTATTTATTAAATACAAAGAATAAATTTATCAAAATTTGATATCTACAAGTGAACTGCAGTATACAAGTCGTCTTAGACAAACCACATGAGATTCACTAAAAATGGTATTGTTATCGGAACAGTGTGATGAGTGACCAGTGTCAAAGAGCGTGATTTCCTAACGACAATATGAAGGGCAGTTAAAACAGAGTATACAGTAGTTCCCTTATCCACCACATGTGTGGAAAAGACATACTTGCTATGCTTTTCTCTGCTCTCACATCACAGAAACAATCATCAACAAAGAAGGCTTCCGTGATCAAACGTGTGGAGTTTTTTTCACCACCAACAAGCAAGCAAGCATTTCTGCAGATGATACAAGCTGGGTGTCCTCTAATTTGGTTCTCATAGTTTCTACAGACAGCATCAGATTCCACAGGTAAAGCACTTAGTCCCATGAGACTGCCTCCCTACATCAGTCCTAAGTCTGAAACTCCAGAACTTCTGACCAACTGGCTTCAATTTGGGGTTCAATTGAGGTTCCCAGGACTCCCTCTTGGGTTAGACTGAATTGCTGGAATGGCTTAAAGTACTCAGAGAAACACACTGACCAGTTTGCTATGAATGACGTTACGAAAAGTACAGATGAAGAGATGCACAGTGCAAAGTGTGGGGAAAGTGGGAGGAAGGTTCCATGTCCTCCCAGGACACAGCATTCTCCAGGAACCTCCATGTATGCAGCCAACTGGAAGCTCTCTAAGCCCAGTCCCTTTGGGTCTTTATGAAAGCTTTATTACATACGCACCACTGATTAAGTAAATCACTGGCCGTTGGTGACTGAAAACCTGCAGGCTTTCTCTTCGCCCCAGAGTGTGCAGAGTGAGAAAGGAGATCTCAACCCTCTGATCAATGTCTTTACGATAATGATCAGTTGCCATCCTGAATCTACCTAGGGGCTTCCAGCCATCAATCATTAGCATACAAAAACACATCAGTTTGGAATTTCTAACGATTTTAAGAATTGTACACCAAGAAATGAGTCAACGTCCAAACATAGAATTTACGTTCGCAGTTTTTATTTCTGTGGTTATAGCTGACAGTCAACTGTATTCCAAAAATATCATGGAAAACTTAAGAAATAAACACTTCATAAGTTTTAGTGTGCCATTCTGAGAAGTGCAGTGAAACCTTGAGCCCCCTCCATCTAGACCAGGATGTGAATTATCCCTTTGTTCAGTACATCCACACTGCATGTGCTGTTCCCCCACTAGTCACCAACACGGTCTCCTGTTGCCAGCCATCAACATCATGAAGGCCTGAAGATCCAGGGTCACTCACAGTTCATGATCTTTCTTCTGACATAGATTCAGGGGATGCATAGTGGCCTAGCACTGCATCACAATGCCTACATCATTCACCTCACTTCATTTCATTACGCAGGCATTGTATCACTTCACATCATCACAGGAAAATATACATAATATATATTATTCTGAGTTATTGTTGTTCATTTCTTACTGTGCCTAATTTATAAATTAAATGCTATTATATATATATTTGTGTAGAAAAAATGGTATGTGATTCAGTACTATTTGTGGTTTCAGGCATTTACTGGGAGTCTTGAAATGTATCTCCTACATTTAAGGGGGAACTACTGCACTTACTTTGTTGAACACAACACAGCCTCCCTAGCTCTGCAGTTAAAACTGTTCAGGTCAGGATAAAACAACTTATCAACAGAAGTCAGCAAAACACAGGAATCAGACCAGAAACAAGGATCCTTGCAAAAACTCTCCAGCTGCCAGTGAAGAACAGCTCAAGACAGATCAATGTGTTACTCTGGCTAATACTCTTCTGGGGAAGGTGCTCGGTGGTTTACTTAGTTGTAGCTATACGCTCAGCTCTACATATAACAAGGCCCAAATTCCTGCCATTTTACCTCCCACAGAGAGAACCACTGGAAAGATCACTCCTTTAAGAGCTTATCCACTCCGAATCACACCTCACATTCAGAAAGAAGCTTAAGAAAAACTGGCGAGGTGTGGCAGGCTGCCAGGCAGTACTATCTGATATGCAAAATATATAGAAGGAAAACTATCAATGCCCTCTTGCCACCAGAATGTGCCAATGCTTTCCCTTCCCCCTAGCAGGAGAAAAAAATTCTTTTTTAACCTCATATAAAGCAAAATTGTGTGAATTCCTTGCCATCCCTCATGACAGAGAATCTAGTCATAGGTGAGTCATGTCATCATAATACAGACTGTTTTCAAACTCATCCCTCAAAGGAAGAGGATCAGTGAGGAGCATGGGTATTTACCTATAGCATTCACTGCCTGGTCTTATTTCCAACTGAAAGTACTTATGGAAGACTTTGTGATTCCAGTTTTATAAAGTACAACCTCTTCACCTTGTTCCCTTCCAAGCAAGAGAGAGTCTATCTGAACCCACCCCATAAACCAAGATGCTCCAGGTTGTGCTGTGTGGTAATGCATGGTGTCATTTTCCTCAACCCTTTCTATTATGTGGCAAGTATCTACACAAAACATGTTTTCTAAATATGTAAAGCACATGTCATCAGATCTTATGATAAAACAGAAGAAAAACAAAAGGACAAAGTATACCTTAAATGACTACATTCAATTACCATAGAACTTTAATTTTTTAACTAGTCAAAATATATCCACTGTGTTATTTCAACTATATGACTCTTCTGAAAAAAGTAAAACTATGAAGACAGAAAAGATCAGTGGTTGGAGTTGCTAGGAAGAAAGGGAGAGATGAACAGGCATAGTGTTGAAAACTTTTAGGGCAGTGAAACTGTTCTGTCTGTAATATTAAATAATAGACACATGTCAGTATACACCTGTTCAAATTCACAGAATGTACAGTATTAAGAATGAAGGCTGATGTCAACTATGAACTTTGAATGGTTATAATGTATCAAGGTAGGTTGATTATTTGTAACAACTGTACCACTTTGGTGCAAAATACTAATGGGAAAGGCCATGCATGTGTGGGAGGCATGGAAAATAATGAGAACCCTCTGTACCTTCCTCTCAGTTTTGCTGTGAACCTAAAACTGCTCTAAGAAATAAAGTTTTTGATCTAAAAATGATTCTCGTTGTCTATGCATCCCAGGATTTCCAGAAGAAAAACTAAAATGAAAAATAAAAGATATTCACTGAACCTGTTATTATAATATATTAAGCAAGACATCATGACCCCCCAAAATTGGAGATCATTAAAGATCAAAGTAATAACATGTAGGCATTATTTCTCAAATTGAAGTATATAAAATATGTAAAACAAATAAATTTAATTTCAGGCTCAGGCAAGAAAATATTGATAAAATGATTGAATATTTTATCTTATTTCACAATTCTAAACAGGGATTTAGTACAATATGAATACTAGATTATTCATCTAATGAAAATAAAAGACAATTTTTATTCTAATTTTAACTCAGAAATTATTAGGCTTATTTAATTTAACAATTTCACTGAAAGGATAATGAGATAAGGAGGACAGATTGTAATTACCTAATACTGCTCTGGTAACTTACAATGAAATACCTGTTAGTCACCAAAACTCAAAAAAGTAACCAGCATTGCAACTAAGGATGGATCATACAACAGAAACTAGTACCAAGTTAGCTTATATTATTTGCTGTTAAAATGAAATTTTTAAACAACACCAAATATTAAGTTGGGGGCTAAAACTTTTGTGCAGAAAAGATTTCATATAGTAGGCAAACGACTGACATCCTTAGAAAGGCCCACATGCAAGGCTGGCCCCTTAGTGAGTGTTTAGAAAATTGAAATTGAGAGGGTTTCCACCAGTCCCTGAAAAGAATGGCTCACTGTGTCTGAAGTGTTTATAAAACAATGTGGTTACTCTGAACAGATGCTTTCCTTCTGGGAGTCTGGAATTTGGGTACATGTGAGGGAGAGTAACCTCCATATAAAAATCTTGGGTACTGAGTCTCTAATGAGATTCAGTGTACTGGTAGACATCACTGCACATGTGTTGCCAAAATGTGAGGCTGGGAGAATTAAGCAGTTCCTGGGAACTCCACAGGAGAGAACTCCTGGAAACTTGTGTCTGGTTTCCTCCAGACTTGACCACATGTACCTTTTCCCTCTAATTTTGCCTGTACCCTTTCATTGTAATAAATTAAAGATCAGAGTATATATTCTGAGTACTGTGAGACCTAGTGAATCACCAAACCTGGGGGGTGGTCTTGGAAACCCTTGACACAAATGCATCATATAAGATTTTTATTAAGTTGATATGATATACATGACTGTCATCAGATGGTTATTTCACAGAATAACTTTCCCTAATCTATTTTTCTTTTATTTTCTTTTTTCTCCTTGATATTTGACTTGGAGATTCTTGTATTTCTCTTTTAATTTAATAAAGCCATAAAAGGAATAAAACAATTATTTCAGAAAATAATGTGAAATAAGCAGCAATCCTAGTTTAACCAGAATAAAAAAAATCTTGATGATTGACTGTATGTTCTACAGTATGAATGTTCCTAAAAAATAAAATAAAGAAAGGAAAGAAAGGGAGAAGAGAGGAGAGAAGAAGAAAGGAGGGAAAAGAAAAGGTAGTCAATTTTCTGCAACTCAATTGGGGCTTAATTTCTTTTTATAACTACGGTGCAGGCCAGGTGAAGTAGCTCACACCTGTAACATCCTAGCATTTTGGGAGGGTGATGCAGAAGGACTACTCGAGCCCAGAAGTTCCAGACTAGCCTGGGCAACATAGTGAGACCTCATCTAAAAAAATAAACACCATATACGTACATACATACAACTACATAAAAATCTAAAAATAGCTAAGCATGGTGATGTATGCCTGTAGTCCCAGCTACTTGAGAGGCTGAGGAGAAAGGATCATTTAAGGCCAGGAAAAAGACATTGCAGGGAGCCAAGATTGCACCACTATACTCAAGTACTGGCAACAGAGGGAGACACTGTCTCAAAAATAAACAGATAAACAAATCAATCAATAAATAATTGTGTATCCAGCTAGATGTAACCACACATGACTATAGTTCCAGCTTCTCAGGAGGATGAGGTAGGAGGACTGATTAAATCCCGTAAGTTCAAGGCTACAGTGAGCTGTAATTGTACCACTGAATAGACACTGTATTCTAGCCTGGGTAACATAGAGGTACCCCATTTCTTAAATAATAATAATAATTAATTAGTAAGTAACTTGTGTAACTGGAGAACTCATTATTCAAGTAACTTGTATACCTGGAGAAAAACATATGACCACTGAGTAAAGTACAGCAGTACACTACTGATCATAGAGTTCCTTTTACTTGCTTCTAATCTTTTTATTTCTTATAAAACTAGAAACGTGGTTCACCCATTAAAGGCAGTTCATCAAAGTACAAGTCAAAAAGTCAAAAGAACTGCATCCAAAGTGTAGGATGTGTTATCTGCTGCTCCCCTGCAAACAGTAGATTTGGTCATAAAGAATAAGCAGGACTTTTAACTTAGTGTGTACATATGCACGTGCAAGAGCACATGTACGTGTGTGTATATGTGCACGTGTATATGTGCATGTGCCTGTGTGTGTGTGTGTGTAAACTATGACAAATAAAACCATTTTACTTATGTAAGAATATGTAACATAACTTGTACTTCTCACAAAGGAATTGTTTTTCTGTCTTCTGCACTCAGTAGGTATCTCCAAAACAGAATCTCCTATTTGTATGGGTGCAGGCTGGCTCAATTTTACAGTTCTTATTGCCATTTACTTATGGTACGAGAAAGGGATTGTTGAGTTCCCAGTTCTAAAGATAGTTACTTTCTTAGTGACACAAATTAATACATAATACAGTTCACCCTTGAACAGCAAGAGTTCGAACTGCAGGGGTTTACTTATATGCAGATTTTCTTCTGCCTCTGAAATCCATAGACAGCAAGATCCACCTCTCTTCTTCCTCCTCAGCCTCATCAACCTGAAAATCATGAAGATGAAGACCTTTGTGGGGGATCCACTTATGTTTTATGAAAAGTCAATATATTTTTCTGATGATTTTCCTTCTAACAGCTTCATTTCTCTAGCTTACTTTGTAGTAGAGCACAGTATATAATAATGCAGGACAAATAAAATAGGTTTTAATGGACTGTTTATGTTATTAGGAAGGCTTCCAGCCAATGGTGGGTTACTAGTAGCTAAGGTGGGGAAATTAAAAGTTATACTCAAGCCGGGCATGGTGGCTCATGCCTGTAATCCAAGCACTTTGGAAGGCAAGGCGGGCGGATTACCTGAGGTCGGGAGTTCAAGACCAGCCTGACCAACATGGTGAAACCCCGTCTATAAAAAATAAATAAATAAAATAAAAAGTTATACTCAGATTTTCAACTGCACAGGGATTAGAGTCCCTAACCCCTACATTATTCATGGTTCATCTATAGTTATTTATTTACTAAATATAAAAAATTTATTATAAAAGTGAAATAGAAGATCCCTATATATAACAACTTCAATTTGTTATAATGTGACTATAGAGAAAACATACAACATGCTAACTTAACCATCTTTTTTCTTATTTTTGCAAAAAATAATATATAGAATTTTAGGGATTGTAATTAAGTAAATTTTTTTTCCAAACAATACTGTTTCAGATTATACATTAGATACAACTACCTTCTTAAATAACTCTGAATTGGAAACTAAAGAAGTTAATTTTAAAATTAATTTACATATATGTATATTCATATATATACTTGTAATTTACATATATTTTTAAACTGGTCTTTTTCCCTTAAAACTACCTTAATCTTACATCTTAGTTTCCTTTTTAACAAGAGTAGGATCAACAAGGTAAATGAGAAATTTACTATCAGAAGTCTTACTTGCATTGAAGTATCTTCTTTTTATGTTCCAAAATTTGGTGTCAAATTCTATGTATAAAAAAGTAATAAACAAAATTCCTATCTTAATACTGAAATAAAAAATATTTACCAAACATATTAAATACTTAAACCATTTCAGACAGTATCAGTGCTAATACCAAAACTTTAATTTCTGTCCCATACACTTCAAAATTTTAAGCTTTACAAGTTTATTAACATTTTAATTAAAGAAAAAAAAAGTGAAGTACTCATACATGGAGGGAGCACAATTAAGTATATTAACTATAGTTAGCTGGACATTGTGCAAAGTGTCCTGCACCCAGAACAAGTGCTTGCTCTGTAACCAACAGGTATTTGTGTTCAGACAAGTTGCTTCTCTTAGGCTCCATGGTTTCTTCTAAAAAATAAAGATTTTGCTACCTTACTTCACTAGGTTGTTAGGAAGATGTAATCAGATTACATACTTAAATGTTCAGAGAAATAGTAAAGCAATGGAATCATTTATTCTTGAACTTTATTGCTGAACTTTTTGGAGGTCAAATAAAGCTTGATGTGTGTTTTTCCATAGGTTCTAATATTCAAATGTTGCAGTTTTCATAAAATGTTATTAACTGCCAATTTTGTTTATTAGTTGTATTTATTGTGGCTTGTAATTCAGGGCATTTCAGCTAATTCATAACTTATAACTAAATTTATATATAAATATATTATTATCTCATTAAAATAGATAACATAATTGTCCCTCATTACTGAGCTCATCAATCACACCAAGAGCAGAAAATGAACAGTTTCAAAACCTGGCTTGGACAACCACCACTCCTTCTCTACCTCCTCAAACTCCAAGCCAGCATGTCTGTGCCAGGATGCTGGATCTCCACAGTCCTCTCCAACTAACGACGTACAAGAAAAAAAAGCCTGCTTTTATTGTTTTTCAGGTTTATGAAGGAAATGCAAGTTGACATTTTCCCATTTCCAAGACATGTACTAACGACATATTTGCATGTAACACCCCATATGTTACTCAGCTCTTTCCTTATTTCATACATCACCATACATCAGTTTTATAGTGATAATCACAATTTTAATATCGGGTATCTCCTGTTTTGGTTTGACTCACACTGCTTCCTTGGAGCTGGTCAACAAATAGTCAAATGACCTTCCAGGGTCAATGCAAACTATGGAATGCTTTATGAATTTGTGTGCCATCCTTAGGCAGCAGCCATGCTTATGCTTATCTGCTCTCTAGTGACCCAATTTTTAAAGTACATGCTGCTGAACAAGTACAAAGCCCTGTTTTATACATGGATACTCATGAGTCACAGAAGAAGCTTAGCTCTGTTCAATTCAACTCACCAACTTGAGATTCCGAGAATTTTATCTAATGGCTTCCTGTGAGGTGGGACTTTAAAATATATTTAAAACTTGAGGTAGATATGCAAGTAGCCTGGGAGATTTTTGTTATTGTAGAAAGCGATTACTTGAGGGGCCAGCTGCAAGTTGGTTCGCACTGCTCTGTGGAAAAATAACATGGAACCTTCTGCTATCTAACCAAAGCTGCTGCACAGGATGTAAAAAAGCCTCAAGATTCAAATCTGATAGCAAAAGGGAAAGGGAACTTAATCTCTTCCTGCAACATTATTTGAACATCTCTAACTGGTGGGAACAATCTCAACTAATGCTTGCTAGAGAAAGACCAACCGGGGTCTCAGAGGATAACTTACCATGAAGGCCTACGCTAAGTCTAGTTAAGATGTGGGCTCCAAATAATGTTTTTGGTGTAGGAGAAGCATCAATTTGCTATTTGTGTGGGTAAAGCTAGGAGGCCTGGCTCCCAGGGCAGGGTGCTGGGAAGTACATAAACTAATAAACACCATAGCTTTCAACTCTATGAATCACCATGAAAACTGAGGGTCTGAATCAGTGAATGCATCCTGGTGGCAAAGGTCAATCATCATCAGATTGCAGGACCAGTTACAATGGCAGCAATACAGCAAGTGAATCCATGGAAACAGCAGAATAATTAGAATGGCCTTTTTCCCCCCCCTTCTGACTTGTAAAGAAAGATTGCCTTCCCTGGACTTAGAAAACACCTTAGCTTCTTGGAAAATTCAAAGAAGGAAGACACAGGACATAGCCCCAGGGGACACTACAAGATTTTCTGCTAAATTGAACATTTCAAGACCCAATAACTCATTAGAAAAGTCAGGCCAGGCATGGTGGCTAGCACTTTGAGAGGCTGAGGCAGGAGAATTACTTATGCTCAGGAGTTCAAGACCAGCCTAGGCAACGTAGTGAGACCTTTCCTCTATTAAAAAAAAAGAAAAGAGAAAGAAAGAAATGAAGAAAAAAAAAGTCCAAGATGTGGCTCTATTTTTATCTGATGCACGGGGATTATACTTAGAATAAGATGAACCACACTGAGATCCCTAGGGATAAAGGTCTTAAAAGTCCTGAAAGAATCTTGCATTCTACTTCTAACTAATCTAGACTTCTGCTTGATTTCCAGCTAAAAAGTGGACTAACTCTTGCTATTTCAAACTACCTGAACCAAACTATGAACTCTCACCTAATGTATAAGATTCAATGGTGGCAATTATTTTAAACATCAATTTAGTATTAACTGGCCTTTTAATATAAACACCTTGTCAAACCACTATAAATAGCATAATCTTCTGCATCTCATACACACACATCTTGAGTAAAGGCATTAATATTTTGCTGAAGAAAAATACTGACAATACCTGATGAGCCATAATGTACAGGAAGTATGAGGGGCTGTTCTAAAATAACAAAGAAATAACTCCATTCAAGAACTTTAATAAAGTCATTACGAAACAGCTAGTTTGATACACTTTATCAGTTTAAAATCCTGCCTGTCGATGTAGACATAATAACAATTTACATGTACTCGCTTGTGTCTGTATCTTGGGTGCTCAGGTGTTCATGTATGTAAATTATCACCAAGGCTAAAAGAAAGGGACAACAAGGAAGCCTCTTGTCCCACTGGGGTATGACATAATACAAGTTGCTAACTTATAGTCCCTTGATAGCCAAGAAACTGCTGAGGTCATTTATCTAAAGTAGACAAATATTTAAATGAAGATTTCCCATTGCTTTCCTTGTCTCATATATTGTAATTCATATCAGCTAGGGGTCAGATAAGAGCCATCTACAGCCTGAAAACAATAAATAATAATAATAATGGCAATACTAGTAATCATAAACTAAAAGTCTACACTTCAAAAAAACTAATACAAAAACCTTTAGCTAATATAAGATTACAAGACCAAAAACATCAGATTACAAATAACACTCTATATTATAAGAGAAAATCAATCCTACTCTATGTACTTTATGTTGCTTAGTCCAAATATTTGCTTTTCTACCTGATTATTTGTGTTGATATTTTTCACTATATGCCAATAATTATGTTAATCTTATTAATATTTCTGACTTGAGTGACTCCATTCTAAACACTCAGGTTTTTATTTTAAACAAGAACTACTGTACTGTCTCAGCCTATCAACAGCACGTACATTTGCTTGGTTTTTCACGAAAAATTCCACCATTTGCTGCTTTTTCTCTTGCAAATTATAGCAAAAAAACTGGTGTGTTTCCATCCTATAAAACAGACAAAAATAATAATAATAATTCACAAAATTACAAATTTCTCAAATGAACTAAAAATCTTCTCTAAGATGTTTGAACTTCAACATACAATATAGAAAGGAAGTAAATGAAAACCAGTCCCTTCCTTCTCACTCCTCTGTGCTTTCTGATGTGCTGCTCTCTGCCTTGCAAACATCCCTCCTCTGCCTCCCCCATTCACGGGCACGCCACAACCCCAACAATCACAGCACTTAGCATGGTATATTGTAATCACTTCATTGTTTCCCTCTGAAACCAAGAGCTTCTTGAGGGTAAGGCCTATATCTTTTATCTCTATAGCCCCCAAAACCTAAAACATAGTAGCAAATACTGTAAGTTTTTTATATAAATTGGTGATCTAAATTATTATCTCTAGAGCAGTGTTTCTTAAACTATATTCCAAAGAATATTTGCTTATTGTACCCCAAGAGAAAGACTCCGTGAAAATCTGCATGAGAAGTATTACAAAAGTGTATTTTATATCCCATAATCAAGAAATCTCCTGAAATTTACCTAATACCCATTTGACAATAATTTTTGTGGCAAATATTAACATTTAAGGAATTAAGAATTTTAGAGACACAGTTTCCAGAGCTTCCCAATACAGTTGGAGGTTTCCTCTGGGTGGTACAAACTTGCTTGATTCACTTCTATCAATAATGTTAGGATCTCAGGTGCCAATGTCAGGCACTCCTGCTCCAAATGGGTCTCTAAGGAAATGAGCTCTGAATTAAGAGTGATTGGCTTCCAATGTACATATTTTCTGTATTATTAAATAGTCCATGGGTTTCTTTTAATACAAGAGAACATATTTTTATCTTAACTGTTATAAAGCTCATTATTTTCTTTGTAAGAGAGAGAGGTTTAAAAAACTTAAAAATAAATATTAAAAAACCAAAGCTCAGTAAGAAATTCTATTCTCAATTCTAGTGGTAATGCTAGGACCCTAATGAAACTCTACTTTTTAAATCCATTTGTATTGGTTTCCATTTAAATGGCTATTCACAAGTATTTTTTATTTTATGCTAAATATAAAGCAAATACAAATATAATGGCTTATCAATAAAAGTTCTCATACTGATCCATTTGCGTTATTTCTAGCACAATGAAAGTCAGTAAGTCACTTGCATTTTTAAGGAAGATTGCTGAGGAGAAAAATACAATGTCTGCAATATTGATAAACTCTCCAACTATAACCAGGAATAACCTAAAAACAACTTCTAGGCATTCATATGGGAAGATGATTATTTGTGATGTAAAGAGTTTCAAACAAAATTCTAAAATTCAATCCCATAACTGAGGATTTATATAATCTATAGACTATATATTAAAAACAAATATGCACTGACTTAAAGCCTTGAAATCTGTATCAAAAACATACTACAACATAAAAGTTGTAAACTCAAATACTTACAAGGCCAAAGGAAGGTTATCTGAGTATGGAAAGTACTGATATGGGCACAGTAGCCAACTGGAGAATATATGCCTTTTATAAAGAAGCATGCTCCGCACAGCAGGCCAACAGTGATAGAAACTCAGGGGACACCATATTTGATTTTTTAGGGCAAGTCTGAAGTCCAGATTTCTGCATAAGTCTTCTAAGTTTTACATGTTGACTCAATTTACAGAGGCAAACAAATCTGTGCACATTTAGAATATAGCCCTTTTGTTTTTATATTTGCTATGAATGTGTAACTAAATGGTATAACATATTTTCTTTCTCTAGTATCATATGTTTTACCAAAAAATCAGGCCCTCATATATAATAAAAATTGCTATTAAGACTCATAATACCCACTTCAAGAATGTTTCCAACATGTATTCATTTACAATCTATTTGTATAAAATTTTCCCAGATTATTAGCCAAATAGTTTATATGACTGCCAAAACTAAAGTATTAAAATAATTTCTATGGAAATTCTTTTAATCAAAACAATTTTGATTTATATCAAATTTATATCAACTTCATGGATTTCAGTGTGTAAAACTGACATCCTGGTTATGCTAAAGATCTATAAACTTAACAGACGTACTGAGATAGTTCATCATACAACTTCAACTAAAAAAAAAAATTTAGTATTGGCTACTATTTTAATTGAGAAAACCCAACTTGTAATGAACATTTGTTGACACATAATCACCTGTATGGTGACAAAGGGACATGAAGTCATTAAAGAGCCTCTACTTATTGAAAGATTACCCATAAGCAAATTTTTAAAGACTCTCTGAATGGCAGTGAATGATTAATGGTGGGGAAAACAGGTGTTATTCTGTAAGCTGAGAGATACTGCCGATAATATTCCCTTTCACTTCCCAGTCACAGACATAGAGAAAGACAGCTAAGTCAGGCTAATCTTATTGAAAAGGAGAACTTTGAAGAAAGTAGCACCTATCAAAGGCCAACTCTTCTAGAGATGTTTTACATTGAGATACGGAAATGTACATATTGCACTTATCTATTCTGGGTTCTTAAACAGGAGTGTATCCAAACCTGGAGGTTTTGTTTGTTTGCTGTTATTGCAGTTAGAGGTAAGAGTCTCACTATGTTGCTAAAGCTGGACTCAAACTCAGGCTCAAGCTGGAACTAAAGGAACATGTCACTGTGCCCAGCTTCAAGAAAACATTTTTAAACATACACATACAGGCCTTATTAGATCTATTACATCAAAAGCTTCAGGGGAAAGCCTAAAATTTGAGATTTTTAACAAAATTTGCTCAGGTCACTATAATGCATAATTCTGAGAATTAGTGCATCAGGCAATCACTTCAGTCTCATCCCTCACCCACATGGCTAATCCCTTTATCAGTTGGAGATGTGGCCAAAAAAGAAAGAGTAAGAGATAGAGTCATTTATTAAACCTACTTTTAATTTTCATGGGTATGAGTAGATCAGGGACAAACTCAAAATCCAACTTAATTTTGTTATCAATAAGCTCCTTATCTCCCACCTTTCCATCAAGACATTCTAGATTTGAGAGGAAAGCTTAGACTCTTAGATCTAAGTGGCTGTTTCTGCCTGGATGGGTAATAAGTCCGTTAATAATTTGTTTCATCTTCTGTGGAAGTGTTTCTCACTCTGTCACCACATGTTCACTGCCAATATACTTTCCTCAGAGTCCTCCTAAAATTAATCTCTAGGCAAGTTTCAACTCACTCTCTTTTTCAAACCAAAATTTATTAGCCCCAAAGCTAAAGAGCACCTTGTCTCAACACATAAACTGGAAGAACAACAAACTAAAAAAAAACTCTTCTTGGCATTTTCCCTTATTACCTAATTTCCAAGTGACCTGCGTATTCCTGATGGCTCTCTCCTTTTCTCTTCTCATTTTTCCCTCTTACGCCTCACCACTGAGAGATGATACATCAGTTTTTTACAAAATTGTCAGCAGCAGCAAGATGTCCATTTATTCTAAGTTGCTTTAGTTTTGAGTTTTAAGATAAAGCGTATTTTCAGGGCATATTTTCTTTCCTGTGTTGTTTTACATGAATTAGGAAAAAAAAAAAAACCCTGCACTTAAAAAAATTGAAAAGGTTTTAACCTTAAGAAATTCACAAATATTTTCCAAAGTGTATTTTAAAAAGTTGTGCCCTTTAATGCTTCTTTCAAAGTATCATTATTTAAAATACAATTTTAGACAATTATTTCAAAATAACTTAATTTGCTTGCATTCAGCGAATGCTTGAGCTTCCAAATATAAAAAATTGACCCTTACCTATGTCAAGGTTAAAACAAATATTTTGAAAAGAAAGTTGATGGATCTACACCTTGTCCATTGCTTCAATATTTACATCACGAGAAAGCAGTTTTTCTGCCAGTAACTTACTCCCATTATACCCAGCATCATGGAGAGCAGTGACGCCATAGATATTCTTAAGATGTGGGTTGGTGCCATATTTCAGCAGAATGATGGCACAAGTCTCTTCCTGGCAAGGTACAGCCTGTCCATATTAGATCAAGAAACAGATTGTAAATTCTAAGAAATCAAAATCCACATTCCACAGGTTTCACCAACTAATTATATTTAAATAAATTTATTTTAATTATATATATGTATAAATCAAACCCATGTCATGCTGAAAAGTTGGCTACTATATACCTGTATTAAAGGTGTTCTGTTTTGTCACAAATGTCAACCTGGCATTTTCTGTTCACCAGGAGAGTGACCGCTTCCACACAGCCACTGGCACAGGCCAAATGCAGAGCAGTAGTACAAGAGTAAGAGGACCTTTCAGGAAACTGTAGTGCAATGTCTCAAAACATACAGTCATTCACAGAATTGTAAACACTGAAGAGCATGTTTTTCCTCTTCCTTATTTTTCTTGTAGAAAGCACAATACTTTTTAGCTCTTATTCCTCACTACCTGAATGAAAACAGCAGCCTATTTGAATAGAAAGAGCTCAGTCTTTGGATTCAGTTCAACTAGGGTTTCAGTCCTACTTAAACTCTGTCATTTACCAGCTATTACTTAGCCTTTCTGTGCCTCAACTTCCTTATTAATAAAAACAATAATAATAGCTATCTCATAGGATATCATGATGCTTAAATGAGAAACTATGTGAAGTATTTAAAATAGTTCCTACAGCAACAACTCAAAATTGTTAGATTTTTGTTTTTGGAGACAAGCTCTCATTCTTTTGCCCAGGCTGGAATGCAATGATGTAATCATACCTCACTGCAGCACGGAACTCCTGGGCTCAAGCGATCCTCCATCCCCAGCCTCCTGAGTAGCTGGGACTACAGATGTGCACCCGCATGCCCAGATACCAATTTAAAATTTTATGTAGAGTAAGAATCTCACTTTGTTATTCAGGCTGGTCTCAAACTCCTGGCATCAAGCGATTCTCCCACCTCAGCCTCCCAGAGTTCTAGGATTATTTCTATTATTACTACTTAACAAAAAAATTTTAATTAAATAATACAACTAAGCCTACTTTGTAGGATGACTTTAAGAGTAGGTCACATTTTAACACCTCTGATACTTGAATGTCACTTATAATTCAAGATTTATTACAAGTATAATTGGTAGCATTTAAAAATTATTTTATTGATATATATAATAATGGGGCATCACACAATCCGTGAGTCCTTACGTTAAGTAGTATATGGTATACTCAGCAGGTCTAGGGCAGTTCTAGGGATATAACTGGCACTTAAATACATTTCAGTTCTTAAAGGTAGCATGGGGAAAGAACACTGGAATAACAGAAACACATTTTTTAAACAAATTAAATCTTTGATTTTTCAAACAACTTGAAGCCAAAGGAAACTCATGATTGAAGTGAATAGGTATGGATCATTTTATTCAATACTTGTATTTAGAGAATATATGCTAATCAGACTTTCCAATGATTAATATTAGTGTTTAAGACTGATAAACTTTTGAAAGGACAGTTAAAGGTTATTGTCTACTTTTTAACTTCAGAAATTCTTTTGTTTGAAAGATGGGAGCTAAAGTTTAAATTCATTTTTAGTTTGCTAAATGAACCTTCAGAGGAGATCCAAGATGGCCGATTAGCAGCAGCTCAGGATTGTAGCTCCCACTGAAAGCGCAGAGAGTGAGTGGACGCCACATTTTCAGAAGAATTTTTATTGCCCACGGACCAAGAGATTTCTGGCGGAGGAGCCCCACGGGTCGCCAGCGCGACTCTCTTGGCCCGCATGGCCGTTTTGCAGGCGCCCAGGCGCCGCGGTTCTCAGTCCGGAGTATACGGGACTGAGTGCCCTTTAGTTGGCGTTGGAGCTCCGGGAAGACAGAGTCTCCCATTCAGCTGATTGAAAAGTGGACTGAAGCGGGGTACTAGACCGGGAGATTCCCGGGCAGAAAAGTGCCACGAATCTTAACGCCGCTGTTTCAGCCGGCGTGGTGGGTTGCCGCAGGGGAAGGCTGGTCCCACCCACAAAAAAAAAAACAGCAGTTGGAACTGCTGAGGATTGAGTTTCACAGCAAGTACAACTGAACCCCGGAAGGTCCAGCTCTGTGGGAGAGGGGTGTCCCATGAAGGAAAACTAAGAAACAGAAAAAACTTGACCACCAACAAGCTGAATGTCCACTCAGAGACCTAATCTGAAAGTCAGCAATTACACAGATGACAGGTGGATAAATCCACAAAGACGGGAAGAAACCAGCGCAAAAAGGCTGAAAACACCCGAAATCAGAATGCCTTTCCTCCCACAGAGGATTGCAGTTCCTCATCACCAATTGAACAAGGCCTGATTGAGAATGAATGTGAGGAATCAACAGAATCAGGCTTCAGAAGGTGGATAATGAGAAACTTCTGTAAACTAAAAGAACACGTTCTAGCCAATGCAAGGAAACTAAGAACCTTGAAAAAAGGTTTGACGAAATGTTAATGAGAATGGACAATTTAAAGAGGAATATAAGTGAATTAATGGAGCTGAAAAACACAATACGAGAACTTCGCGAAGTATGCACAAGTTTTAACACTCGAATTGATCAAGCAGAAGAAAGGATTTCAGAGGTCGAAGACCAACTTAACGAAATAAAACGAGAAGACGAGATTAGAGAAAAAAGGGTAAAAAGGAATGAGCAAAGTCTCCAAGAAATATGGGACTATGTGAAAAGACCTATCTATGTTTGCTAGGTGTACCTGAATGTGACAGAATGAATCCAAGCTGGAAAATATTCTTCAGGATATTATCCAGGAAAACTTTCCCAACCTAGCAAGGCAGGACAATACTCAACTCCAGGTAATACAGAGAACACTGCAAAGATATTCCTCAAAAGAGCAACCCCAGGGTACATAATCATTAGATTCACCAAGGTTGAAATGAAGGAGAAAATACTAAGGGCAGCCAGAGAGAAAGTTCAGGTTACCCACAAGGGGAAGCCTATCAGACTCACAGCAGATCTCTCAGCAGAAACCCTACAAGCCAGAAGAGAGTGGGGGCCAATATTCAACATCCTTAAAGAAAAGAACTTTCTTTTTTTTTTTTATTTTGTTTCTTTTCTTTTTTCTTTTTTTTTTTTTTTTTTCAAAACTCAAAAATGATCTCCTTTGAATCCAAGAAAAGAACTTTCAACCCAGAATTTCATATCCAGCCAAACTAAGTTTCATAAGTGAAGGAAAAATAAAATATTTTACGAACAAGCAAGTACTCAGAGATTTCATTACCACAAGGCCTGCTTTACAAGAGCTTCTGAAAGAAGCACTATATACAGAAAGGAACAACCAGTATCAGCCATTCCAAAAAACCCATCGGTAAGCTGCATCCAGACCCATCTCACATGCAAGGATATACAGAGACTCAAAACAAAGGGATGGAGGAAGATTTGCCAACCAAATGGAGAGAAAAAAAAAAAAAAAAAAAAAGGAGTTGCAATTCTGGTCTCTGATAAAATAGACTTTAAAGTAATAGAAACCAAAGAGATAAGGACATTGTATAATGGTAGAGGGATCAATGTTATGGGAAGAGCTAACGATCCTAAGTCTATGCGCACCCAATACAGGAGCACCCAGATACATAGGGCAACTTCTTGGTGACTTACAAAGAGACTTGGACTCCCACACAATAATAGTGGGAGACTTTAACACTACATTGTCAGTATTGCACTGATCAGTAAGGGAGAAGGTTAACAAGGATACCTGGGACTTGAAGTTAGACCTCGAATAAGTAAACTTAATAAACATTTACAGAACTCTCTACTCCAAATCCACAAAACATACATTTTTTACATTAACGCATCACGTCTATTCTAAAAGTGACCACATGGTTAGGAGTAAATCACTCCCCAGCAATTGCATAGCATTTCATAGGTTTAAATGAAATATTGGTTGGCTGTTTATTTTCCTCCCTTATGCCTTCCTGTCTTCATTGTATAACACAATTATTAGTATAAAAGAGCTTTTCAATACCCATTTTTAGACTGCATTCTGGCCTGGGCAATAGAGGAAGATTCCCGTTCTCTCTCCCTCTTTTCCTTCTTTTTTCCCTTTCTTTCATTCTTTTTCTCTTCTTTCTTTTCTTTTCTTTCTTTCAAAAAATAAAAAAATAAAAAAAAATGAACCTTCAGAATGCCTGCCGCTGAGATTCTTAGGAAGGCCTTTGTCGACATAAAATATAGCTGTAAAATAAGCATTTATGTTTCCTTCCGATACTTTTCTCACTTGCATATGTAAAAGTTTCAGTCTGTGTTCCATCAGGCACTCATGTTTGTGATATAAAATTTCATTAGTTTTCTTCAAAGAGCAGGCATTTTTTCATTAATAATCCATCCTTTCCTATTCATATCTGTGAACATTATCAATCCTTACATATGTCTTATATCATTTCAGTGTTTCTGGATTTCCTATTCTGTTCCATGCATTTATCTGTATTTTCAGCTGTTAGTAAACAATTAATTATAGAAATTAATAGCACATTTTAATATCTAGAGAAATGAGTATTTTTTCAATCCATTATAAAAGTATTTAAAATATCATCACAATAGTAAAAGACAGCAGGTGTCCTGCAAAAATGTTAAAACCTAGATATTTTCGGTCGGTTTATGTAAAATTGATACACAAAGAAAGAGCTCACATTTTGAGAAAAATATGTCTTCTCATTCAAGAACACAAAACCCATCTCCCACTTCCAAGTTTCCCTCTAAACCCTTCAGTAAAGAACCGATCTATGTAAAACGGGCAGTTTTATCTGAGAAATTTTCGCCTACTGAAAATGACTCCTGGCATTTTTGATAGGGGAGTGAGTTCTCTCAGTAGGGACCTCCTGTAATGTATAAAACACCATGTTTTAAACGTAAACGTTAAAAATAACAACACCGTATATACCTAACTTTGTGAGTTAAATCACTCACATTCTCCACCAAGTGCTCCAGCTGGGGAATTAGGATGGATAAAGCAGCTGAGGCTCATTTGGCTCTGCTGCTCCAAGGGTGCCCGACGCCCTCCAAGGCCCGGTCCCAGAGGGGAAGCCAGGCCTAGGGAACCCTCCCACCCTGGGCTGAGCCCCGCTACCTGTGAGGCTTGTCCCGGGCGTCCAGGTCTCTGCTCCTGCGCACCACGGCCTTCAGCAGCAACACTCGCAGCCTCCGACCTCTCAGACCCAGCGAGCCCCCCAAAGCTGTTAGGCGCGCGCCTGCGCCACGGTGGCTGCCCAGCTCCCGGAAGCCACTCCCAGGTGTGCGCAGGCAGGTGGGGCTGCAGCTAAGGGCAGACATCGCTGGGCTTCGGGTTCTACAGGGCTCACCTGGGCTGCTGGAGGACCACAGGCCTCACCTGAGATCAGGGGTTCAAGACAAGCCTGGCCAACTCGGTGAAACCTCACTTCTACTAAAAATACAAAAATTAGCCAAGTGTGGTGCTGCGTGCCTGTAGTCCTAGCTACTTGAGAGGCTGAGGCAGGAGAATTGCTTGAACCTGGCAGGCAGGCCGGGCGCGGTGGCTCACGCCTGTAATCCCAGCATTTTGGGAGGCCGAGGCGGGTGGATCACGAGGTCAAGAGATGGAGACCATCCTGGCCAACACGGTGAAACCCTGTCTCTACTAAAAATACAAAAAAATTAGCCGGGCGTGGTGGCATGTGCCTGTGGTCCCAGTTACTCGGGAGGCTGAGGCGGAAGAATCGCTTGAACCCGGGAGGCCGAGGTTGCAGTGAGCCGAGATTGCGTCACTGCACTCCAGCCTGGTGACAGACCGAGACTCCGTCTCAAAAAAAAAAAGAGCCTACTGCAAGAGGTCACACGCCTGTGGTCCCAGCTACTCGGGAGGCTGAGGCAGAATTCCTTGAACCCGGGAGGCGGGAGTTGCAGACAGCCTGGGTACTGCAACGCGCCACTGCATTCCAGCCTGGGTGACAAAGGTGAAACTCAGTCTAAAAAAAAATAAAAAATGAAAGTTACGGCCAGGCGCGGTAGCTCACGCCTGTAATCCCAGCACTGTGGGAGGCCGAGGCAAGGGGAATCACTTGAGGTCAGGAGTTCAAGAGCAGCCTAGCCAACATGGCGAAACCCTGTATCTACTAAAAATTCAGAAAATTAGCCGGGCATGGTGGTGGGCATCTGAAATCCCAGCTACCTGGGAGGCTGAAGCAGGACAGTGTTTGAACCCGGGAAGAGAAGGTTGCAGTGAGCTGAGATCGCGCCACTGCACTCCAACCTGGGCGACAAGGGCAAAACTCCGTTTCCAAAAAAAGTGGCCAGGCGTGGTGGCTCACGCCTGTAATCCTAGCACTTTGGGAGGCCGAGGCTAGCAAATCACGAGGTCAAGAGATTGAGACCATCCTGGACAACATGATGAAAACCCATCTCTACTAAAAAATACAAAAATTAGCTGGACGTAGTGGCACACGCCTGTAGTCCCAGCTACTTGGGAGGCTGAGGCAGAATTGCTTGAACCCGGAAGGCGGAAGTTGCAGTGAGCCGAGATCGCACCACTGCACTTCAGCCTGGTGCCTGGCGACAGAGGGAGACTGTCTCAAAAAAAAAAAAAAAAAAAAAAAAAAAAAACCAGTTGCAATACAATTTTCCTGAACCCAGTTTTCCCTGTGCGTTTCTATTAGAGTTCAGAACAAAACACCTCAAAATAACGCTAAGCTGGCATTGACTATTCTGTGAAAAACAGCAGGGGAAGAAAAAATACTTTGAACTCGTTTCTACAGGCGAGTTGAACTTCCCGGTGAAAAGATGTCCTCCCTATACCAGAGAAAAATTCCTACCCAGGAAGGGAAGTTGAGGCAGAAGAAAAAAGCTTATTAAACTAATACATACATTCTTGGTTACGTTTCCATCCCCTTGACTACTTTAGCCTAAGAACCCCGCCATCTTAGAACATTTCGTTTATTACTGTACCATTTTAGTAATAGTGTGCAGATCCACCTGGAACTTGGGGCTTTCCTTTGGAAGGCTCCCGTGACATGTAAAATTTGTATTAACTTTTATGAATTTCTCCTGCTTGTATGTCTCAAATGAATCTTCAGGGTAAGCCAAAAAAAATTAAGGCAATGATTTAAGTCCCCATACTATTGCAAAGCTTTCCTACACTTCTGTGCGCACGTTGTTTACTTTTTCCCTGTAGTTTTGGTTTTGCCTCAGCACACAACCGTTTTCTTTTTTGTTTGGAGACTGGATTTTGCTGTCGCCCAGGCTGGAGTACACTGGCGCGACGTCGGCTTAAGGCAACATTCGTCTTCCGGGTTCAACCGATTCTCCTGCCTCAGCTCCAGGAATAGCAGGGACTCCAAGAGGGCGCCACCACGCCTTTAAAAAGGCAGAGGTTTCATCACATTAGCCAGAGTAGTCTCGAAATCCTTACCTTAAGTAATCCTACCGCCTCAGGCTCCCACAGTTCAGGGATTAGTATTGAGCCGCGGCTCTCGGCCAAAAAAAGCCTAGTTTGGGAGCCTCCGGCCCAACCCCCATCCCCTAATCCTCCACTCACCGCCTACCAGTCCATCCTCGTTTTTAGTAGACTTTACTCTCCAGGGCTACGGCTCATTCAAGTGAAACAGTTGGTGGCTCTGAAAAGAGCCTTTGGTTTACGTTGGCAATCGCCCTTAGTACAATTTATGCTCTCTCTCCACGAATGCGGCGAGCGAGCTGGATGTCTTTGGGCATGATAGTCACCCGCTTGGCATGGATGGCGCACAAGTTGGTGTCTTCAAAGAGCCCCACCAGGTAGGCCTCGCAGGCCTCCTGCAGCGCCATCACCGCGGAGCTCTGGAAGCGCAGGTCGGTCTTGAAGTCCTGCGCGATCTCACGGACCAGACGCTGGAAGGGCAGCTTGCGAATCAGCAGCTCGGTCGACTTCTGGTAGCGGCGGATTTCCCGGAGAGCGACGGTGCCCGGCCGGTAGCGGTGCGGCTTTTTTACGCCGCCGGTGGCCGGAGCGCTCTTGCGAGCAGCCTTAGTGGCCAGCTGCTTACGCGGCGCTTTGCCGCCAGTGGACTTACGAGCTGTTTGCTTCGTACGAGCCATGAGAAGGGGTTTCAGAAAGTGGTCGCGACTGCAGAAACAGCTGGTCTTACTCCTATTTATAAAGGCAAAGTCCTTCTGATTGGTCCGATTCTTCCAATTTCGCGCCCTGAATTATGTGATAGGACTTGTGATTGGCTACCAGGTCTCATTTTAAAAATCTTAACCTGTGGAAATGTGTTTGGTTTCTTTCTTCTAGTTCCTTGCCTTTTATTATGTTTTATGTGCCTACCTGTATTATGCACCTTCACTGATTTTATTCTAACCAATTTGTTTGGGATTATGAGAGACTGAAGTGAACGTTCTGCAGTTCCGGAGCGATTTCAAAAGTTCCGCGTTTGAACGTGATTGGTCCAGCTCAATTTGTCCTTTAATATTTTGTTAAAAATTCTTACTTTGAAGAAATATTTTATTTCCAACATATGTACCCTATTTCATATATTCTGAGCCTTCCAACAAACACTGGTTTCACTTCCAGACACTCCATTCCTAGGGGATATTAAAATCCCATCGCTCTTGAAATGTGTTCATCCTTTGACTCCTGAAAAAGCTTAAATTTTTATGTAAGAATGCTGACGACCTTGATCAGATTACAAAAGAATGCCAATGGTCCAATTCTGGAAACATGTAAATCTTTAGCTAATTTCCATTTTAGAATTAGTTATTCGAAGATAATTTTAAATCTGGAACCTGCAATTGGGTAGGAAACTAGAAACATAATATCCGTCTTTGTTTCTGTTTAGATTCGCTCTAAAGAGACAGAACTTATAGCTAGATGTTACTGGAAAGGCATTTTTTTTCTTAACGTTTTGAATGAAAAACTACACTTTATCCCCCAACGGTATAGAAAAGAATTTAGGGTAGGTTTCGGATAGATATCCAATCAAAAAGTAGACTTGAATTTAACTTTTTTATTGGCTGATTTTGTCCAATCAGGGATTAAGAAGGATTAAGCACCTATTTGCTTAGAAAGCTTACAAAAGTAGCCAGCTATGGTGTTGAAATGATTCATCCTTGGGTGTATTCTTGTTCTTTTATTTTTTTGTGATTCCTGGGCCAGCTAAGTTCGCTTCCGCCCCGAGGAAAGGCTCCAAGAAGGCGGTAACCACGTTCCAGAAGAAGGACAGGAAGCAGCGCAAGCACAGCCACAAAGACAGCTACTCCGTATACGTTTATGAGGTGCTGAAGCAGGTGCGCCCCGACACCGGCATCTCCTCCAAGGCCATGGGCATCACAAATTCCTTCATCAATGACATCTTTGAGCGCATCGCGGGCGACGCTTCCCACCTGACGCATTACAACAAGCGCTCTACCATCACCTCCAGGGAGATCCATGCGCTTGCTGCTGCCCGGGGAGCTGGCCAAGCACGCCGTGTCCGAGGGCACCAAGGCTGTCACCAAGTACACCTGCTCCAAGTAAATGTAAGCATGTTCAAACCCAAAAACTCTTTTCAGAGCCACTTAACCATCTCAACTAAGAGTTTTAAGACTGGGTGCTGCTGTATTCATCCTGTTCCTGTGACAAACACTTAGTTTTTAGGGCTTCTCTTTATAAAGGTCGTGTCTTACTACATTATCCCAGGCTGTTATTCAACTCGGGGCAATTTTCCATACTTCGGCCTTTCCTTGTGTTACTGAGGCAGATAATTTGACACAACATGAAGAGTGGACATTCTTTGGGAACTAAAAAACGAGTTTGTAGTTTAAGATGCAGTCAATTCCAGGCAGCACTTTCACCAAGCTGGAACTGGTAAATTTAAATATTAACAATAAAAGTTGAAACTACAATGAGAGCCTTTAATAGTGAACCCATACTAGATGGCATAATGTGATATTTGTAGGAGTCTCAGGGAGGTTAATGTCAACTTGAATACAGGAGTTTACCAACTACCTGAAAAAAATTTCAAGGTTTTTTAAAAATGGAATCTTGTGTGTTGCCCAGGCTGGAGTACAGTGGTGTAATCTTGGCTTACTGAAACCTCTGCCCTCCGGGTTCAAGCAGTTGGGCATAAACCAGCAGCCCTAAAAATTTCAGTTTCTTAAGAGACAGTCATTAGGAGACGTACTTTATGGGAATGAAAAAAATACCATGGAATAAACCTTTAGTTACTCTGCAAGTAATATTTGGGGTTTTAGGTGTCTTTGAAAAAATTTAGATTTGTAAAACAAAGTTGAGCAAAGAGTATAAAAAACAAAGGGCCTGGGAACAATATGTCTTTGTTTTTAGGTAACGGTTGGCAGTCACCAAAGAAGCCAGGCTCAGGCTGTCCTAACTGAAAAAGGCTAACAGGAATCACTAAAAATATGTGTACAATTTCTGCTGTGGATTTTTTAATATACTGAGATTACCGATTGTAATGGTGGGGTAATACTGGCTGAAACCCCTACCTTCCTCCACCCTCATAGGCATTTCTCTTGGATCATAGAGTGTGACGGTAGCAGGAGGTAAGGGAAGAGTATTTTAAGATCCAAGATTTCAGATGTGCCTA
Source organism: Ateles fusciceps (assembly GCA_036589455.1). NCBI lineage: Eukaryota > Metazoa > Chordata > Mammalia > Primates > Atelidae > Ateles > Ateles fusciceps. The sequence goes on from JAZHEH010002605.1 coordinate 7,136,437, forward strand.
AAATTTTTCCTCAAAAGTATCTGGTGGATGTACTAGTACTTTGAGTTTATTCATTTATTGAGAACCTATTAAATTACGGAAAATATTTGGGAAAGAGCAGTGAGAAGGATAGAAATGTTCCTTGTACTTTACCTGGATTGAAGTCTAAAGTGAATATACAATAAACTCACAAACTAAAGAAGGAAGCATAGGCCAGATGCTTGGCTCACACCTGTAATCCCCGCACTTTGGGAGGCCAAGGCAGGCAGATCACCTGATGTTGGGAGTTTGAGACCAGCCTGACCAACATGGAGAAACCTGGTCTCTACTAAACATGCAAAATTAGCAGGGTGTGGTGGCACATGCCTGTAATCCCAGCTACTGGGGCGGCTGAGGCAGAAGAATTCCTTGAACCCAGGAGGTGGAAGCTAGGGTGAACTGAGATCACATCATTGCACTCCAGCTTGGGCAACAACAGCGAAACTTAAACTCAATTAAAAAAAAAAAAAAGAAGGAAGCATAAGTATGAAGGTCATTTTTTTTTTCCTTTTAACTGGCTTTTAATGGGACTGAATTTAAATTGCCTAAAACTGAATTAACCTAATCTAAAAAACTTGCAAGTTCCAGAAGGCAGTTCTGGAGGGAGGGTGGAGCAAGAGAGACAGTAGAAGAGGAGCCAGCAGCATGGATTTCGAAACTGGACGTTCTTGCCTCCTCCCCTAGGGGCCAGGAAAGAGGAGTAGAGAGAGAGCCATGATAGAGGAATGAAGAGAACACAGAGTTCAAATCTATACTGATGGTACTACAGTTAAAAATAGAGGCTACTCATTTATATTCCCATCTAGTCATGTCTCATCACTGGTTAATAAGGATTTCAAAGAAGTGCTTTGCTAAAATGTACAACCACACTGAAATATAGAAAGCAATATGATAAGACAGCAAATATTGTATGTTATTTATACAAATAATTTTTTAATAAAAGGTTTTTAAATGTTTACCTGTATGACTTAGTATTTGATACCTCTGGAACTAACAACATAAAATAGTTACTAGTTAATAAAACTGAAAATCTACTGCTCCCTCAGACAAAGCTAACACAGCACAGACATGGGAAGACGTGGGAGTTCTAATATCCTTAGAAAATTTCTGTCTCTACATATACACACACATACACATACATATATACACAAAACTTGTGTTTGTCCTCTCTATTTGTGTGTGTATTTGTCTTATTTGAAATATTCTCAAATATATTCTGCTATGGAGGACCTACCCAACAACCGGGACAGATGAAATTCATAGGAAGTGTTAAGTATTACACAAGAAGTTTGCTTAGTTGTAGACAAAATTCAAAACCTATATTTATACTCAATCATAAATGAGTAGCCTTTGAGACATGTTAGACATAGAGACAGTCAGTAGGGACTGCTTGTGCTGCACTCCTCAGAGACAGGAAGAGATGAAGAAACCAAGATGCCAAATATTTGTGAGGCACCACAGATTTATAAAGTACTCAATATTTATGGGGTCATAAGTTGACTGCCCACTGCTAACACCCGTTTAAGCTGTTTCATTGGCCTTCTACAGACAACCTGCATATGAAAGGCATGGCTGCTCAGTATGTCACTGTAGAGCAACATAGGTGGCTGTATACCAGTGGAGCAAGCCGGTGTTGGCTCCACATGATTTGCAACTGCTGACTCCTTTGCTTATCATGAACTCTGTTTCTCAAAATCACCCCGTCAGTGAGGAAAATATGCGAGTGGGGGGCAGAGCCTCACACATGTGACATGCATCACCAAGGATTCAGGCAGTGACTCTCAATTACAACCTATCTGAAATGTGTTCACTTGCCAAAGCTCCTTTCACCCTTGTTTCTTGCTATGTTTCAAATTGATTCAATAAAATTAAGCCATGGAGCTCAGGAAACTTATGTGAGACTCTTCAAAGCCTCTGGAACAGCCTGCCTGGTAGTGTATTTGGAGGTTATCATGGCATTAAAGTACCTTTGCACATAACATTGTAATTTTGTCTTTCTCAATACATGCCTGTTCCAGCTCCAGCTATCACATTTACATTTAATCCTGAGGAAAGGGAAGACTTGCTGCAGTGGCTCACGCCTGTAATCCCAGCACTATGGGAGGCCGAGGCAGGAGGGTCACCCGTCAAGACGTCGAGACCAGCCTTGGCCTACATGGTGAAACCCCGTCTATACTAAAAATACAAAAAGTGGCTGGACATAGTAGCACACGCCAGTTATCCCAGCTACCTGGGAAGGTGAAACGGGAGTGTCACTTGAACCAGGGAAGTGGCGGTTGCAGTGAGCCAAGATTGCACCATTGCACTCCAGCCTGGGTGACAGTGAGACCCTGTCTCAAAAGAAAAAAGGAAGCATTGGAAAGAATTGCTTCAGTTAGGAAGATAAGAAAACAATACAACTCTAGAATCCAATGTTCCTTTTAAGGTGACTAGATAGCTTACTTCAAATGTTGCTGTTTGCAATCAGCATAGGGCTTGGGAAATCAGAAAAATACCTTGAAAAGTGAAGTCAGGGCTACATGGTCAGACTGAATGCCTATGGTTAATGAGATTAGGCTGAGTTTGAAGTCCAATGGCACTTTGTTTTTTGTTTTGTTTTTAGAGACACGATCTCACACTGTCACACTCTTGAGTACAGTGGCATGAGCACAGCTCACTGCAGCCTCGACATCCCTGGACTCAGGTGATCCTCCCAAGTAGCTAGGACTACAGGGACACACACCAAAATATCTGGCAAATTTTTTAATATTTTCTGTAGAGACGTTGTTTTGCCATGTTGCCCAGGCTGGTCTCAAATTCCTGGGCTTAAGTGATCCACCTGTCTTGGCCTCCCAAACTGCTAGGATTACAGGCGTGAGCTACTGTGCTGGTCAATGCCTTTGCTTGTTTGGTTTTTTCTTTTTCTGAGACGGAATTTTGCTCTTGTTACCCAGGGTGGAGTGCAATGGCATATCTTGGCTCACCACAGCCTCCATCTCCCGGGGTCAAGCGATTCTGCTGCCTCAGACTCCAGAGTAGCTGGGATTACAAGCATGCACCACCACGCCCGGCTAATTTTGTATTTTTAGTAGAGACAGGATTTCTCCACGCTGGTCCTGCTGATCTTGATCTCCCGACCTCAGGTAATCCTCCCGCCTTGGCCTTCCAAAGTGCTGGGATTACTGGCATGAGCCACTGCTCATGGCCAGCTATGCTGTTTTAAGTATCCATTCTAGTTTCAGCAATCTGGTATAGAAGCTCCAGTTCTACCTGTCTTAGTCCTGTCCTCTATCTTGCAACTCACTTGGAGACACACCTATTGGAGTAAATATTCTTTATGCATTGACTCCCCCCGTCCCCACCCAATAAGATTCAACCTTGCCTTTTGCTTTATTTGTTTATTTATTTATTTATCAGACAGAGTTTCACTCTTGTTGCCCATGCTGGAGTGTAATGTGCAATGGTATGATGTGTGCTCATTGCAACCTCCGCCTCGAGGCTTCAAGCAATTCTCTGCCTCAGCCTCCTGAGTAGTTGGAATTACAGGCATGTCCCACCATGCCCTGCTAATTTTATATTTTTAGTAGAGATAGGATTTTTCCATGTTGGTAAGGCTGGTCTCCAACTCCCGACCTCAGGTGATCCGCCCACCTCAGCCTCCCAAAGTGCTGGGATTACAGGTGTGAGCCACTACCCAGCCACCTTTTGCTTTAAAAAGCTCAGCTTTCTCATTTCAAGATACTCAGCCTTGTTCCTCAAAGCCTTCCACATCTGAAATGCCCACCTTACTGGAATCAAACCACAAAGGTGAATGACACATTGTCCTTATTACCTAGGACATGAAACATTGTCCCATGGAGAAAACAATGTGTACAACTTATCAAACAAAAATAACCAAAAGGGTCAGAATTTATTTTTCTTGTTTTTGTTTAAGCCCTTCTTCTTGCATACTGAAGATATAAAGAATTTATTCAAGCACAAAGTTTAAGGATGGACCACCTGGAAACTACAAAGTAATAGATACCGTTTTGAAATAGGGAATTTCAGATTTATGTAGGCAGAGTTACAGGAGCTTTTAGCAAGATTGCAACACTTTTCATACAAACTTGGCACATGGTTATGGCAGTTTGATTGGTTATAGACCTTCTTTTGAGGAAGGGTACATTTTACCTCTTTTCTACACAAAGCAGGACAACAAACGGGAAGTTCATCTTTAACAAGGGGCCATTAAGGCAGGAGACTTTACTCCCTGATGTTGCTTAATTCTAGACATTATAGAGTAAGAAAAAAAAGAACTCAAGTTATCACATGTCTCTCAAGCTCAGTGTGTTTTGGGAATTCCAACAGCTGTTTTCCTTTTGTTTCATTTTCTTAGAGGAGGTCACATTTTGTCACACAGGCCGGAGTGCAGTGACACAATCATAGCTCACTGCAGCTTCCAGTTCATGGCTCTAATAACTCTCCCATCTCAGCTTCCAGAGTAGGACAGGTTACGTGAATGCACTGTCACATCAAATTTTATTTATTTTCACAAAGTATAGCACAGCAATGGAATATGCTTAACATTAGTAGTTTTGAGACCCACTTCTGGGTTGAAATTTGTTACACCATTTATTAGCTGGATGATTTTAGGCATTATGCAGAACCATTCAGCTTGTTTCCTCATTGATAAAATAGAAACAGTAAATTAAATTGTATAACGATGAGGTGATTGCTCAAGCTCATTTAGAGTTGGGTCTAACAGAATTCTGACTTCTTTTTCACTGTTCTTTCTACCACCATCAGAACAAAATGGGGGCTTCTACATAGCAACTTTAGAAGATAAGCAGGTTTTCTGGAAATGGATTTAGAACAAGAGAGGATATTTCTGTGACATGGGTCCACGGGTGAAAAAATAATAATAAAAAAACAGGATATCTAAAATCACATATATACGATGCTGTTGTGGCTCAGAAACCGATACCCCAAAATATGGCACTTTTACATGCTGAACTGAAGAAACTAGCTAAATGAAGAAGGTCTCTGATTTTCTCCCCCACTTCTCTCATCTCTCAATCCTCTGTGTCTCCCAAAGCAAAGAATGAAGTTATTTTCAGAAGTTCCTAATATGCCTAAAGTCCAAGCCTGCCAAACAATATGTTTAGTCTCTACCCTGAGTTTTCATTAAACGAACTCATATCACAGGAAGAAACACAAGCCTGTCAACGAACATAGACAGACTTTTGTCACAAACCACTGCCTACTCTACAGCCCTAACAGACATTGTCCCAGACCCTTTCATGTTCTTCAAGCCCATTGAATTCCCCTAAAAATCATTCACTATACACCCAAAAGCACTTCTCAAGCTCCCATTTCCCTAGGAAGTAGGGTACATAAACATCTGTACCCTACTGCAATATTGGATGATCACTGTCCACCTCCCTCTGCAGTGTACATATTAATAAATTCATATGCCTTTTCTCTTATTCTGGTCATTAATTTAACCTGTTTCTTCCTCTGGGCTCACATTGAAACTTCATTTTTCAACTTCTAGTTAGGTGTGGCCTTTTAGCTAAGTTCCTGTCAATGGAACATAAATAAAAGTAAAGATTGACATTTCCAGGCCTGGGGCATAACAACTTTCCATAAAGGATTTTCCCATGTTCTTTGTCCTTGCAGGGCAAATGTGGAAGCCACATTTAGGATAGCCAAGCCACAAAGACAGAGGGCATCTGGGTTCCAGAAGCACTGCTGGAAGAGTGACCTGTTGATATAGAATATCCTTTTTGAATCTCATATCTGTAGAAAATAAACTTGTATTTATCTTAACTAATATGTCCTGCACCCAAGAAGGGTCCCGATTCTTAATTTCTAAAAAAAATTCATTCATTTGTTGCTGGATTAATCTTTAGGTTAAAACATTTCATCTGTAAAAGAAAGAAGATTTCACAGGAAGAAGCAAATCAAAATGTGGTTGAACTTCTTAGGAGATAACCAGAGAAGAGGAAGCTACATTCACCTCTATCAGCAATAGAACCACTGTCCACAGCCCAGTGAGCTTTCAAATGTGGATGTGACCACAAGGATGAGGTAGTTTCACTGGTTATGTTGCCTCTTGGATCCTCCATTAGAAAAGCATAAGGAGGGCTTGATTCGGTGACTCACACCTATAATCACAGCACTTTGGGACTCCGAAACAGGAGGATCACTTCAGGAGTGCAAGACCAGCCTGGTTAATATAGCGAGACCTCATCTCTATATTTAGAAAAAAAAATCAAATAAATAAAATCAGTAAGGAGGCCAGGGATGATAATGGCTCATACCTTTAATCCCAACACTTTGGGAAACAGACGTGGGAGGATTGGTTGAGGCAAAGAGTCGAAGCTTCAGTGAACTAGGATCATGCCACTGCAGTCCAGCCTGGACAACAGAGCAAAACTGTCTCCAAAAAGAGAAAAAAAAAGCTCGAGGAGAAAATAGAGACCTTATAATACTGACATTGCTCCCCAAAAGTCTCACAGAATAATCTGGGTAAATTTTGTAGGACCCCCAGACATGTCTTTTCCTCTAACTGTACTTACAAAGAAGTGAAAGTAATTGATAGTCCATTATTGTCAGTTATAATCATAAATAAAACCCCTGGATCTCATATTGAACTATAGTCTCAAACGAAGGATTAAGAAATGTGATCTCTCAATTTTTGTCAAGGTTTAAGTAGGGCTCAAGATCAGTAGTTGGGAACATGTATCATCTTCATCATAATTTAATTTTGTTTTTATTAATTACGGATTTGGCCATCACATTTTAACCATTATAGAAATTTTAATGTGGAGTTCTGTTGCCAGTAGGAGTTTTCTTTGTACTTGGGAGCTCATCCATAGATATCTAGTATAATAAAATCTCAGAAAATGTTATAGTATATAAAGCCTTTTTATTAAGATTACATTAGATTCTTCTGAAAAGTAAAATGATAGTAACTTAGCAGATCTCTTATATTTTAAATCAATTATCATATAATACTGTTCCGTTAACTACTTGGTATACTTGAATAGGGCTAGCAGTTCTCCATGGGGTTAGCACTCATCACTCACCTTTTCCTGCCCCTGCCCTTGGTTCACTGAGTGTCCTTGGGTATCTGGAGCAACTCTTTTGAAAAACATTAAGATGTATGAATCAGGCCAGATGCAGTGGCTCACACCTGTCATCCCAGCACATTGGGAGGCCAAGGCGGGCAGATCACCTGAGATCAGGAGTTCAAGACCAGTCTGGCCAACGTGGTGAAACCCTGTCTCTACTATGAAATACAAAATTTAGCCAGACATGGCAGGCACCTGTAATCCCAGCTACTTGGGAGGTTGAGGCAGGAAGAATTGCTTGAACCTGGGAGGTGGAGTTTGCAGTCAGCTGAGATCACACCACTGCAGTCCAGCCTAGGTAGCAGAGTGAGACTGTCTCAAAAAAAAAAAAGGCTGGGCACCGTGGCTTGTAGGGTACCAGCCCAACCCCGTTCATGGGTGCCCTTAGTCCTGGCGGTGATGAGGGATTGAGAAGGAAATAAAGACAAATACACAAGAGTAGAATTTTACAGCATGGGTCCAGGGGACCAATGCAAGTGTGGGGGACTGCGTTGGTACCAAGTTCCGGTTTCCACAGGATTTTATTAGGTGCGTACACTTGTTAATTGAGGAGTGGGGTAGCAGGGAGAGGGGTTGATCAGGGGAGGCCTTGAAACTAATGTGGGCAAGATAGCCAGGGGTAGAAGAGTGGTCTGCAGTAGCAGTAGCATAGGTGATTCTTATTCTACCACCAGTTGCTATCAATGTATATTTGCATCAGAAGCACAGTGGTTAAGCACCACCAGATCTGACCACACCCAGTGCATCAAGGGGCTTTTATCTCCCCAGCCTTGAGGACACAGAGCAATCAAAATGCCTCCATTTTCTGAGAACCTAGTCAGAACCTGTGACATTCCGATAATCTCTGCCCTGTAAGGCTTTTCCTCCTTGCAAGCTCCCATCTGCAAAGACCCTCCTGGATCTTGTGAGCAGAGGTCGCCTCCCTTCTCAGAGATATTGCATAAGCCCTCTTTATGAGACCCTCATGCAAACTCTATATTGAGAAGGCATTCATGAGACCAAAGCAGTATTTTTTGCTCTGCAACCACCCCCGCGGTGTTCCAGTTTTAAGCCCTCTCAGATGGTCTTTACCTTAGGCCTCCAGTTGCAGCTTGATTTCTCTTTTACTGCACCAACATTTGATATAGCTTAGTTCGGGGTGTAAACTTCGGTGTACAATAAGCAAAGCAAGCTTATAATTATTTAACTAGAAATAACATAGGTCTGCTCCTGGCCATCTTGACCCACACCCTCCAAAGAGCCATCTCAAAACCTGCTAAAGAAGTATATTTGGGAGTGAAGTAGTTGACTTCCTTCAGCCTTTTTGGCCTAAAAGAAAGATGCAGATGCACAAATTGCAAAGAATTTACCTGAGCCAAAGTCAGGACAGCAGCTCAGAAATCTCAGCCCAAGTAGTCTTTGATACGAGCTCCATTGGCCTTTGTTAAAGATGGGTTTTTAAAGGCCAAAAAGTGGGGGACAGAAGGTGGGCTGATACAAAGTTTTTTGTCAGGAATTCTCATTAGTTTACAGAAATAACATTAATTAGTTATTGGCCATATATTGTTAAGCTATAGGGTGTGGGTTATAGCGTGGGATGTGGCATTATTAGGTAAGCTCATAGCAACTTGTAACAATAACAAGCAGTATCGAGAGATGAATACATAGCTCAAGGAGGGGAGTAGGATGTTATTGCTGTTTTATTTTAATGTCACTCTGGGCCTGATAATTTAAAAGAACTCCCATTCCTCAAGTAAAACTTATTTTCTTAGCCTGGTGTGGTAGCTCACGTCTGGTAATCCCAGCACTTTCGGAGGCCAAGGTGAGAGGATCCCTTGAGCACAAGTGAGACTAGCCTGGGCAACATAGTCAGGCATTGTCTCTTAAGAAAAAAAATTATTTTCTTTTCTCAGTCTTATCTCAGTTGTGAGTGCTTCCCCATCTACCCTTTTTAAAATTACAACTATCTACCATCCATCTCTCCCATCCTCTGGCAATCATTTCCTTTATCCATTTTAGCTTTTCTATATATTCTTTACCTAAGAATATGCTAAACTTTTCTTTTTTGAGACACAGAGTCACTCTGTTTCCCAGTCTGGATTACAGTGGTGTGACTTGGGTACAAAGAATTCTCATGCCTCAGCCCTCCGGAGCAGCTGGGACTACAAGTGTACACAACCACGCCTGGCTAATTTTTTGGGGTTAATTTTAGTAGAGGTGGGGTTTTGCCATATTGGCCAGGCTGGTCTTGAACCCTGACCTCAAGTGATCTGCCTAGCTGGGCCTCACAGGCCAGAGATTTTGTGTAACTTGCGTCTTTCTCCCAGGTGCACCCTCAGTCTTGGCAAAAATAAACCTGTGAATCAATGGAGATCTGCTCAGTCACTTTTTGGTTTACACTATCAGGGAGAACAAAAGTAGTACTGAAAGAGCTTTCACTCTTACAGGCCTGGTGACGCACCAGAAGAATCTATAAAGCAAGCATTACCAACCACCCTTTGTTTGCTTTCCCAACGTTGCTGCCCATGGAGACTCAAAGTCCTTTTCTTTCGTCTTGTAAATTCTCTAAAAATGTACTGTTCTTTGTTGAAGACACTACATAAAAACTGGAATTCAAAGCCATCTCAATGTGTACTCATTCCCTGGGTGTCTTTCATGTACACGTAATATAGATGTTAGTATAGTTCTGCTTGTTTTTCTTTGGTTAATCTTTTGTTACATGGGTTTGTTTCAACAAAGAACCTTTGTGAAGGGTGGGAGTTGAAGGGAAAATTATTCTGTCCTTTCTCCACCTTCATCTCCTATTATCCGCTGCTCATTCCCATAGTCACTGTGGTACCTCAGCAGTCTCCCTCCTCTTCTCCCTGAACACATGTGCACAGGTGGCTTCCTCACCTTTCAGCTCTTTGCTGAAATACTGTCTGCTTAATGAGGTCTTCATTGGTTGCCGTATATAAATTTCAGCTTCCCATGAGACTCCTTAGTCTTGCTTTTTTTTCCTTCTCACCATTTTAACATATTACATATGTTATTTACCTATCTAGTTTATTTTCTATCTATTCCAGACTCAAATGAGAGCAAAAATTTTGTCTTTTGTTCTCTGGGTGTATTTCCAATGTACAGACCAGCATTTGGCACATTGTAAACTCTGAACCACTGTATTTGCAGTAAATGAAAATCAATGTTAAAGAAATATTTCATCCATATTGGATCATATTAAATTTTTAAAAAGAAATACTATTTCTTATGAGTAATGATAGCATCATAACATTGTTTTTATTTTTGAGATGGAGTCTCACTCTGTGCAATGGCATGATCTCAGCTCACTACAACCTCTGCCTCCTGGGTTCAAGAGATTCTTCTGCCTCAGCCTACCGAATAGCTGGGATTACAGGCATGCACCATCAGGCCCGGCCCAGCTCATTTCTGTATTTTTAGTAGAGATGGGGTTTTACCATGTTGGCCAGGCTGGTCATGAACCCCTAACCTCATGGGATCTGCCCACCTCAGCCTCCCAAAGTGCTGGAATTACAGGTGTGAGCCAATGTACCTGGCCCATAATAAGGTGTTAAGTAGCAGATTACGTATTAAAATAGATGAAATGATATTCAAATTGCCACTGCAAAATTGTAACTGAGACAGTGAAAGAGATCTGACCTAACCAACTCTATCTTGCTTCTAACCTTCAAGCTGTCCTGGTTCATTCCTAGGCACAGGCTAAACTAACTTTGGGAGAAACAGTTTAAAGTTTAAAACGAATGTCATAGGCCTTTCCCAAAACAACCTTCCTTGCCTGGGAGCTAGACTGCCTTTGTAGTATTAACATATTAGTCACAAAATTAGAAATTATGGTTTAGGTGAGGTGGCGAGGTGGCTCACGCCTGTAACCCCCAGCATTTTGGGAGGCCAAGGTGGGCGGATCACTTGAGGGCAGGAGTTGGAGACCAACCTGGTCAACAGTTGGCCAGGTTGGCTAACGTGTCTCTACTAAAAATACAAAAATTATCAGGGCATGGTGGTGCACGTCTGTAATCCCAGCTGCTTGGGAAGGTGAGCAGGAGAATCGCTGGAACCTGAGAATCGAGGCTGCAGTGAGCTGAAGTTGCACCACTGCACTCCATCCTGGGCTATAGAGTAAAATTCTCCAAAAAAAAAAAAAAAAGAAAGAAAGAAAAATTATGGTTTAGGAGTCCTGCAGGTGGGACCTACAAGATTCTGACCCTACTTAAACTGCTCCAGAGATCACTGCTTGAGATATTTTGCAGACCAGATGGATCAGCTGGCACCACCCAGATTGATAAAGTGACTTATCTGATCTTGTGGCCTCCACCCAGAAACTGACTCAGGCCTGGGAAACAGCTTTGACTCCCTATAATTACATCTCTGACCTGACCAATCAGGACTCCTGGCTTATCAGCTTTCCCCCACCCCCCATCCCTGAATGCTGGGAGACTGATTTGAGTAACAATAGAACTACCAGTCTCCAGCGCAGGTGGCTCTGCGTGAAGTATTTTTCCTATTGTAATTCCCTGTCTAGATAAATCAGCTTTGTCTAGGCAGCAGGCAAGGTGAACCCACTGGGCTGTTACACTATTTGCTTTACAGAAATCAAACCGGTGGGATTAAGTACTAACAGATAAAACACATTTCGCCAATGTTGATACTGAAGCTGGATGAGAGGAACATAGGTTTTATTAAATCTCCTTTCCCATATATTCTGAAATGTCACGTAAGTTTTCAAAATAAAAACATGAAAAAATTGACAAGTTGCTAAATTAATAAAAGTCATAAAGGATCTGCTCAGTACCCAGAGGGCCTTGTGCTAATCTGTAAAGGAATAGTCCTCTATGAAATCGGGTAGTAAATCAAGAGGCCCAGGATGGTATCTGCTCATCTTGATGTAAAAATAAATATATAAATAAATAAATTAGTGTTGCCCTCAGAAATTCTTATTAAAGCCGGGTGTTGAAAGATAGTCATCAAGCAAGCCAGAAAGTCCTCCCTTATAGACCAGTATATTCTCTCTGAAGGCAGACTACAAGGAAACAGATTCAATTAGAAAACTTCGCTAAGCCTAGTCAAATCAGAGGTAATCAGAGTATTAAAATCTATGTAGCAAGGAGTCTCAGCCCCAGCTGTTTATTAGAAGCACCTGAATTTTAATAATTACCATTCCCTGGGCCTACCCTACACAGATTGCTGTCTTGATTGAACCCCCGGCAAAGATTTTTGTAAAGCCTTGCCATGTGACTAATGTCACATTGAGACAACTGATCTGTAAAGAAATCAAACTATCTTAGGGGGATTGTTCTGTGCACTTGCTTTACAGAACATGTCATAGAATAGTTCATTCCATAATATCAACATGCATTTTGCAAAAACTCACTGCTGGTAACGCTTCACAGGCAGGATGCCTTTAGTGATGAGACCTAGGCTTCTTCAATCAGTGTTCATGATAATCATCTGAGGTATAATGCAGATTGACTCCAGCCCTAAATGGGGATTGAAAGAGCTACACTTTAACAATGCCCATGCTGACTGTAGTCAGCCTATCTGGCTTTCGTTTCTGCCACCCATTTCCAATGCTTAAGTAACTATTAGCCAAATCACATCATTTAACAGAAAGACCAAGAACTGGGAACTGAGCAAATAGCTTGCTTCAGACATGAAAAAGCAACAAAGGATGTCCATACCTATTCTCAACTGCCAGTGCTCAAAGAGATTAACTAGAAAGTGTTTAAATTAAAAACAGAAATCCCTTCCATAACGGGTGTACCCAGATGACGTGACTAAAGGATGAGACCCAAGCCATCTATAAAACGAACCCATGTGTCCCATTCCACTACCAAATCCAAGCACCAAAGCCCCAAAACCCAGATAAAAGGGAACACGCTTACAATCTCGCCCGTCCGAGAGAAAGCAGGCCTAGCCATCAACTGTGGACAATCGAATAAGGATTTAAGTACTGCCAACAACATTTCCTTTCACAAAAACTAGATCAGTTAATCACAGCTACTTTCGGGTAAAAGTAGGCGGCTCTTAAAAGAGCCTTTGTGAGTTGGATAGTTATTGCCCAGAAAACTTTACGCTCTTCCCCACGAATGCGACGAGCGAGCTGAATGTCCTTGGGCATGATAGTCACTCGCTTGGCGTGAATGGCGCACAGGTTGGTGTCCTCAAAGAGCCCCACCAAGTAGGCCTCGCAGGCCTCCTGCAGCGCCATCACCGCAGAGCTCTGGAAACGGAGGTCGGTCTTGAAGTCCTGAGCAATTTCTCGCACCAAGCGTTGGAAAGGCAACTTTCGGATCAGCAGCTCGGTCGACTTCTGGTAGCGGCGAATCTCGCGCAAAGCAACGGTGCCCGGTCGGTAGCGGTGAGGCTTCTTAACGCCGCCGGTGGCTGGAGCGCTTTTCCGAGCTGCCTTAGTAGCCAGCTGCTTGCGCGGCGCTTTCCCACCAGTGGACTTACGTGCAGTCTGCTTGGTACGAGCCATTTTAGACTAACTGAAAAAAACACCCAGCGACATAGTATAGTGGAGAGTGCCTTTATATATACTCAGAATCATTCTAATTGGCCTTGTTGATTTTCAAAAGTCCCGCGCCGTAAAACCATTGGCTGAAGAGTCCAACAAAGTGATTGGTGAATTGCTGAAGAGTCTGATTGGGTCAATTACTTCACTTTTGAATCCTTTCTCTTTGTTAACAGTCTGCAATCCAAGAGCGTTAATTTCCTTAAGTTCTAATTCTGCGCTTCTCAAGCTGTAGTCTGTAACAGACTGCTTTGGAAGACACTAAATCTCATTCAGTAGATGTGTTGTGGGGCCAGATTACGGGGTCCACGTTTTTGAGTCACTTGGACTGCCGCTACCTAGCTCCACTTAGTGAAACCTTTGATATGGCAGGATTCCTGGGTCGTGTACCTGAGAAATCACAGACCAAGAAGTCACCGGCATACAGCAGTGAGCAACAAATGCTAACTGACTTATATTTTGTCCCAAATGGTTTTTGGCTTCGGTTGAGAATTTTCAAAGCACAGGTTATTTTATGTTTTCCAATGACTCTATACGTTACTTTTCACTGGATCCTATTGACGATATATACTAGGCTACCACCCCTACTGGCCTCTTCATGGTAACTTGAGGGGCACTACAGTGGCCCTGTCCATCTAAACCCTGCAAGGTTTTGTAAACGTTACCCAATTTGCTTCTTCCCCGACTACATTAAAACACTTACAAATATTAAACATTTTCTCACTACTCCTGTTTGCCTAGTCAGTCACTTGTGTGGACAAGGCAACAGCACAGCATGAATATTGGGCAGTACACGGCCCTGCACGACAGTGATTTTGCCCAGCAGCTCGTTGAGCTCCTCGTCGTTGTGAATGGCCAGCTGCAGGTGTCAGGGGAGGATGCCGGTATTGTCGCTGCCCGCGTTGCCAGCCAGCCAGCTCCAGGATCTTGGTCAGGTGGTCCAGCACAGCTGCCAGGTACAGCAGCGTGCCGGCCCCGACCGGCCCGGCATAGTGGCCCTTGCGGAGCAGGCAGTGCACTCCCACCACAGAATACTGGAGATCAGCCCTGAAGAGCGCGTTTTAGCCTTGGCCCCAGCTTTGCTACACTGCTTTCCGCTCCAGACGTAGTCAAGTATTTACATAATTGTTTAGGAGACGCAAGGTGATTGATTCTAGTAAAGCGCAAGCAGCTAATCTGTGTTTGGCAAAATAGCCTGTGCTATTGCCTGAACACAAATTACAGCCATTCGAAAAGAAGCAGGCGCTTAAAAAAAAAAAAAAAACACTTCTTACATAATTATGCTTGAAAGGTCAAATAAGGCAAGGTTGAGCTTCTGGGGGAGCCAATGAGATTTAGGAATTCAGAAATGGCCTATCACGTATTCAGACACTAAAAGAACCAATCAAAAACCGGAACTCAGCAATCCTCATTTGCATATACACGAGATAAATAATCAGGGCGTTTGGATTCGCCTGCATATTGCTTGTCATTACTTCAGGCTAATACATCGGCTGTGAACATGCCTGAACCAGCTAAGTCCGCTCCCGCCCCGAAGAAGGGCTCCAAGAAGGCGGTGACCAAGGCGCAGAAGAAGGACGGCAAGAAGCGCAAGCGCAGCCGCAAGGAGAGCTACTCCGTGTACGTGTACAAGGTGCTGAAGCAGGTGCACCCCGACACCGGCATCTCTTCCAAGGCCATGGGCATCATGAACTCCTTCGTCAACGACATCTTCGAGCGCATCGCGGGCGAGGCTTCCCGCCTGGCGCATTACAACAAGCGCTCGACCATCACCTCCAGGGAGATCCAGACGGCCGTGCGCCTGCTGCTGCCTGGGGAGCTGGCCAAGCACGCAGTGTCCGAGGGCACCAAGGCCGTCACCAAGTACACCAGTTCTAAGTAACTAGGTGTCTGAGTAAAAGCGCCAACGACCCAAAGGCTCTTTTAAGAGCCACCCATGTTGTCATTTAAAGATCTGTAATTCTCCAAAACTTCCCTTAACTAGAACCACCCCCCCTTTCTGCCTCCACACCACCACCTTAAGGTTTTTGCTTTTGGTTTCACTTTACCATCCTATTGCCCTTGATTGGGAGCAGCCGGGTGGAAAACAAGTTTGGGGTACTATTACAGTTAAATAAGGTTTGAAAACCCGAAACTTTCCTCTTGTAATTCGCTACTAGCTTGCGAATGGTTGGAGAAGCATATGATGGAGGAAATCACTTCTGTTGGTTGCATTTATCAACCACAGCAGATTGCTACCAGACTTTCTCATATCCCCGTTGTTCCAAGTCCACTAACTTCTCTACAAATTTTACTGAGTTTATAATTCTTGGATTACTTTACGTAGCTATATGTATTATCTCTTGGCAAGATCAGGAACTCTACCATCTTCCTGCCTGGACATATTGAGGTTTAAGAAAAAGAACGGGTGCCGGGTGTGGTGGCTCACGCCTGTAATCCCAACACTTTGGGAGGCTGAGGCGGACGGATCACCTGAGGTCAGGAGTTCGAGACCAGCCTGGTCAAGGCGAAACCCTCTCTTTAAAAAAAATAATTTTTTTTAAAAAAGAACGGGCAACAGGATAGCATGACGTTGGAGCAAAGAAATGAAAACTCCAGGTGCTACTTTCAGGTGCTTGTATCTGTAAGCCTTTTTAAGGCTTCAAGGACCGAATGCTCCCTAAACTACCTCCTCTGTGTCCTGGAACGACTTTGTCCACAGCTGCTTCCTTTCCTGAAATTTCATTTTAAGAGGAGACCATCCCAAGCAGGAGCCTAGTTGCTGGCATAGGAGTCAGGAAATTTAGTCTCAATTGTAATAAAAGTGGTCAGGATAAATATATTCTTGGTTGCACAGCAAAGTCCTTATACCAGCAAAAGTTTCTTTTAAAAATAAAATAATAATGTGACCCTTGGGCCCTAAAGATCACCTGGCAGAAGTTTAATTTTTCTGAGCACTGTATTCTGGACGGGAAACATGGTCATTGCCAGTGTAAAGGTGAGCTCTAAAATCTTATTCTCTATTAGCTACATGTCATTATCTGCAAATACCCACATAGCAGATTACCGAGAACATTTAGTGACCAAAATTTGTTTTTGTTTTAATTTTTTGTTTTGAGACAGTGTCTCACTTTGTTATCCAGACTGGGGTGCAGTGATATAACCACGGCTCACTGCATTCAACCTCCCTGGTTGCGTTCCCACCTGTCTCCCAAGGAGCTGGTACTATAGGCACACACCATCACACCTGCTTAATTTTTTTTTTTTTTTTTTTTTTTTTAAGTTTTTTGTGGAGCCAGGGTCCCACTGTGCTGCCCAGGCTGGTCTCAAAGTAAATTTGTAATGGAACTTGTGAAGAAAATTCTCTAAGCTCCACACATAACTAAGGCATTCATTTCTCACTCTCCAAAGCTACTTTTAAATACATTTTAAATTATATAGTCATGAAATATTCAACCATGAGGGCATTTATTTCTTGCTCTCCAAAGCTAATTTTAAGTACATTTAAAATGATATATTCATGAAATATTCTAGCATGGTTTAAGGGAGACATCCCTCAGGAAGTGATATAGTCCTGATTGCCTGTTTCCATCCTGAGTTTGGACAATTTATTTAATTCCTCTGTAAGTACTTCCTTACCTGTTTATTCAAAACAGGAATAATAATTAGTAACTACTGCATGACATTATTGGAGGAACCAATAAAAGGAAACAGCTAAAGCACTTAGGATTTGAGCTGTCTGCACAGAGGATGTCCCGGTAAATATTAGCAGTGGCTACAGCCTCTGGTGAGTGATAGCGAAGGTGCCTTTGGTCCTGCCCACATTGAAAGCCCAGTGTCCTGAGGCCTAGAATAATGAGCATTGGCTGTGAAATGGGCTTTTCTGTCGGTGTAAAAAATACTCTGAACAGTTCAATCCCCCCCCCTTAGAGCCATTGCTTTCCTCTGAAGCATTTTGGAGACATCCTACTGCCTGAGGATGTTTGATTTCCCTATCTTTGCTTGCCAATTCAAGCAACATATGTCATATTTTCCAGGGACTGTCTCATGCTCTCACTAGAACTAGGGGTGCCTCCTTTAATGCTCAGATAGATGTGTTGAGTTGTAAAGAAGGAAACCTAGAAATTCACATAAGAATTGCTTAGTACCTTTTTACTTCTTTTTTCTTCCCATGTTTCCTATTAACTTTACTAATGTTGCTATATTTATTTTCCACCCATTTGTTGACTACATTTCCCTCATATACCTCCAGATCACAGCCATGTTTTCAGATGAACTTCTGCACCTTGGTAAGCATGTTATTTAATTAAAACATAGGAAATTGGCTGACTGATGAGGGCCACACTTTCCTGAATCCATTCCATCCCTGAGACATAGGTCACTTCAAAGGAAACTGATTGGCATAAATGTTCTGCTTAATAAACTGCATTACTCTTTTGGTCCATGAATTCTATTTGAGATGTAACACTGTGGCACTAGGGCCCACTCCTTCATTCTTTGAAGCCAGGGAGGCCAAGAACCTCGAACTTGAAGTCTGGCCACACAATGATCTCCCACCAGGCCCCACCTCCAACACTGGGGATTACCATCAAACATGAGATTTGGGTGCGAACACAGATCCAAACCATATCAAATGTATATCCTTTGCTCGTTCATCTGTCTTTTGTTTCAGGGCCCCAGCCAATGAATTTAAGATGGGTGGAAGGAAAAGCTGTTTTCTTCCCTATAGCACACAGTAGGTGTGGGTGGGCATCTGTGTTCTGTAGGTCTGTCTTTCTAGCGTAGACAAGCAGACGTAACATTGAAAAAAATGCAGAGAAAAATAATCCCAGGATGAAAATGTTTGAGAAGTAATTCGTTTGCTGGGGCTGCCATAACAAATTACCACAGACAGGGTGTCTTAAACATTTATTTTTTCACAATTCTGTGAGCAGGGTTCATTTCTTCTGGGGTCTCTCTCCACGGTGTGTCGATGACTGTCTTCTCCCTGTGTCTTCCCATTATCTATTCTGTATGTGTGTGATCAGTCTTCTTATAAGGAAACCAGTAAGACTGGATCCAGACCCACCTCAATAACTTCATTTTATATCTTTAAAAACCCTAACTCTAGGGCCGGGCATAGTGGCTCACGCCTGTAATCTCAGCACTTCGGGAGGCCAAGTCAGGTGGATCATGAGGTCAGGAGTTCGAGACCAGCCCGGCCAACATGGTAAAACCCCACCTCTACTAAAGATACAAAAAATTAGCTGGGTGTAGTGGC
The DNA here is from genome assembly GCA_036589455.1 of Ateles fusciceps. NCBI lineage: Eukaryota > Metazoa > Chordata > Mammalia > Primates > Atelidae > Ateles > Ateles fusciceps. Next base: position 7,155,296 of record JAZHEH010002605.1, read on the forward strand.
AGACACCTGTGGGAGGCTGTGGCAGGAAAACCGCATGAACCTGGGAGGCAGACATTGCAATGAGCCAAGATGGCACCATTGCATTCCAGCCTGGGTGACACGGAGAGACTCTGTCTCAAAAAAAAAAACCCTAATTCTAAATGTAGTCATATTTTCAGGTACTAGGTATTAGGAATTCAACATATGCAGCAGGGAGGAGGGTAAATCAGTCCATAACAAGAAGTGCAGCAATTAGGCTTCCAAATACTACATGAACTAAGTACTCTACAGGTGGCTCAAACTCATCAGGACCAAGACTGGCCTCATTATCCTCTCCCCCAGCTCCACCCAACCAAGTTTGAAATTTGATCCTCATGCTAGACTACCGCAATTCATTTTCACCATATATTTAATAATATACAAATTCCTATTCTATTGATTCTCACTTCTATTTTAACATCATATTTTTGTTTATTGTGGCGAACAATTGGAAATATAAATGTTGAAGAGTAGGCGTTTCACTAAAAATAGGATTTATCAGGCCTGGCACAGGAGCTCATGCCTGTAATCCCAGCACTTTGGGAGGCTGAGGTAGGCAGATCACTTGAGCCCAAGACTTTGAGACAGCCTGGGCAACATGGTTAAACCCCATCTCTACAAAAAACGCAAAGATTACTCTGGCGTGGTGGTGTGCACCTGTAGTCTCAGCTACTCAGAAGGCTGAGTTAGGAAGATTGCCTTAGCCTGGGAGGCAGAGATTGCAGTGAGCCACGATCCTGTCACTGTATTCCAGCCTGAGAGAGAGTGAGACCCTGTCTCAAAAAAAAAAGAAAGGGAGTTTTATCCATAATGAAATACTATACAGCTGTTAAAACTAGTGTCAAAAATAATATGCTTGAAGTCTAGTACTTTGGAAAAGGCACCAAATCATATATTCTCATTTATATTAATCTGTCATACACATATGTAGTATACTGATAGGAAAAACTCTGACAAGAAGGATCAATGCCAAAATGTTAACAATTCTATTACATTCTTTGGGATGAAAGGATCACCTCCTCTGGAGAGAACTTTCTCTATTTGGCTGTCTCTAAAACTCCTGAGAGCATGCTTAAGAAAAAGGAAGTTCTCCATTAACCCTTTCCTTTTCCAAGTTTCCCTGTCCTGTGTTAAATTTTTTTTTTTCTACACTGCCTCCATATTTGCAGAAAAAAAGGTAATTGAACAAATAATTATTGAACATCAAGTATACAGTATTATTCTAGGTTTGGTATGTAAAAAATGAATAGAATAATTTTAAGATACAATTTCTTACTAAGGAAATTGAGAAACAAGGCAAGAGAAAAGTATCCTAGCATTAAAGGAAAGAATACAGTAAGATTAGTGAACCACCTAATAATCCATGTGACTCTAAGTATACGTTCTTGTTTATAAAATAATCCACTAGTGACCTCGAAGAGGATCAAATGGGAAAGTCAAGCAAAACACTGCAATGTTACTGTAAGGACCAGAAAAGCATAAGGAATTTTAATGCCAAAAAACAACAGTTCAAGGCAATGGTTACCTCTAGGGGAAGCAGTGGGAGGATGAGATGAGGTCAAAGCTGTTATTGGTAATATTTGTTATACCTGGTTGGCAACTAGGTTCAAGCATGGTCATCATATTATCCTTTATAACTTGTATATGGATTAAATTTTTTTTTTTTTTTTTGAAACAGAGTCTCACTCTGTCACTGAGGCTGGAGTACAGTTACAGTCTTGGCTCATTGCAACCTCCACCTCTCAGGTTCAAGCAATTCTCCTACCTCAGCCTCCAGAGTAGCTGCAACTACAGGTGCGCACCACCATGCCCACCTACTTTTTGTATTTTTAGTAGAGATGGGTTTTCACTATGTTGGCCAGCCTGGCCTCGAACTCCTGACCTCAGGTAATCCGCCCACCTTGGCATCCCAGAGTGCTAAGATTACAGGTGTGAGCCACGGCACCCAGCCTTACATTCTTTTATGTGTATCTAGAATTACAAATTATTTTATATGTATCTAGAATTGCAAATGTTAAAGCAAATAATAATGTACAAATGCATTCACGGAAAAGTCATCTCACCTTCCATAAAAATACAGAACCTCCATAAATATTGCTTGTATTAGAAATTTGGTTATAAAAAAGGCAATTTCCCCTTATACTCTGAAAGTCTGTAGATGCTCAAAAGACCAGGCACTTTGCAAAAAACACTGCTAATATACGAGACTTGCTGTGTAAAGGATCCTTCTTGAAATATTTTCCTTTTCTGCCAGGAAAAGGACATACCTAACATGTACACTAAGGAATCTCGTTTTATCAACTGCAAATCAAATTTATATTCATTTTATTTATATTCACCTAGGCACTTAAGAGAAACACATAACTTGAGTCTAACATGCTTGGTGCAAGAACTGGTTTTGTGAAAGAGGCTAGAATTGTGACATAATCAGAACCAAAGTGGGGGAAGAGGGACTTTGTATCCCTGTTTTATTCCTTGTTGTCCAGAATAAAGTCCACATTCCCGTCATCAGCCTTACAGGCCTCCAAAAGCTGGCCCCAAGCCAGGAACTATCATTTTCAATACTGACGTGAATTACACTACTCTGACATTCCATTTAATATTCCATTCCAGCTTTCCTTTCCATAAGCCTATGTTTCACTCTCCAAATAGACTGCAGCGTCCTTAGGAGCAGTGAAAAATATAGTGGGAAGGCTGTGGGGGGAGGGAGTGGGGTTGTAATGCCAGTGTGGCCACAACCAGCTTCATACAGAGGGTGTTATTTGAATACACACCTGAAGGAAACCACGGAGCAACACTTAACTTCTGGAAGCTGAGTTGCCCACACAAAGGGAACTGTCAGTATGTAGTCCCTGAATGAGATGCATACTTCCAACAAGTTCGAGAGGCTAGCAGAGCTGGGTGAAGAAGTAAAGGAGTAGTGAGATTTGAGGCCAAAGAGGTAACAAGAGTCAGAGAGTGGGGCCTTGCAAGGTATTCAAAGGACTTTGGGTTTTCCTTTTAGTAAAATGAGAGCCATTGGAAGGTTTTCTACAGAAGAGTGACCTGATTTTATTCACCCTTTATTGAAAGTCTGTGGGACAGAAGTAGACAATGAGGGTGCTACAACAATGAAGGTGAGCGTTGGCAGTGGCTTGACCAGAGCAGAAGTGGGAATGAGAAACAGTTGGATTCCGTTTATGTTTTCAAGGAAGAGCTCATAGAACTTACTGATGGATTCTTATGTAGGATGGGAAAGAAAAAGAAATCACTCCAACTAAAAGAGTAAAATGCCATTCACTAATTTCAAGATGATGGGAGGTGCTGTTTTGCAGCAATAAAGAAAGAAATTCTGTTTGAAGCCTATTTGAGTTGGAAGTATATATTAACTGCACTTTCAAGTTGAGATGTCAAGTAAGTAGCAGGGTCTCTGAGTAGGGAGGACAATGCTGTGGGCTGGTGACATAACGTCCACAACATTAACATATAGGCAGCATCTCCACAGTAATAAACATCAGTTCAAAAGAATCAGACAGATTTTCATTCTCCATGTCCATCTTTTCAGATCCATCAAGAGCCACAGAGCTAAGGGAAGAAAAAAAGACAGCATCAAATATAGAACGCTGAAGCTGAGTTCCACAAATAGGCTTCTGGAGGCCTGAGAACTCCTGGAATTGCAAGCAAAATATGTGGGGAGAATGGGCACATTCTGAAAAAGGTGTGACTATCCAAAGTGATCTCTTCACAGCTCTAACTTTAATAGGCAATTTGAATGAGAATTGCAGTATTATTGCACACTCTGATTACCAAGGGCATTTTTCCCGATTTATAAAATAGGGAAAACTTTTTCTGTTTGTTTTGAAAATTACAGAAACAGAGAATTACTAAAGAAAGCACTTGTAACACTGTAAGTTAGGAATCCAGATGTCTTAAGTACAAAACAAATATTCCTTACTTCTCTAACCCAGAGCTCCCTTGCACTGCTTCTCTTCATTATCAACCCTCTTTTCCTAAGAGATGTCATTTCACCCTGTGGCTTCTTTTCTCTCATGGGAGTCATACTCTGACAACTCTCTATTATGTTTCCCACCCAGACCTCTTTTCTGAACTCCAGATTTACAAATCAAACTGCTTACTTCATATCCTCCTCTTAGGTATGTGTAATAAGTATCTCACAAACTCTCTGGATGTTCAAAAGTAAGATGTGGAATTCTTTCCAAAACTTGTTCGTTCAGTATTCTTCCCCATTGTAGCAATTGACACCTCCATTTCAACTGCTTTCAATAAAATCATTGTAATCATGAATAAATTTTCTTTCTCTCATATGCTACACCTTCAGTAGCTCAGAAAAAAACTATCAACCTTCTTTCACAATATATTAAGAATCCAACCACTCTTCACAGCCTCTACCACTAATACACTGGTCCAAGCCACTGCCATCTCAACTGCTTTTACTACTCTTCTAACTGGTCTCTGTGCTCCTCCTACCCAGACTCCATCACATTTATTCTTCATCAGACATCCAGGCAGCTCGTTTTAAAATATAAATCAGATCATGTCAGTCCTCTGCTCAAAACTCTAAGTGGCTCCCATCTCACTAGGAATAAAAGCCGAAGTAGTTACACTGGCCTACAAGGCCATATAGGAATTGCTCACCTCCATTTGCCTTTCAGACCTCATGTCCTTTCCTCTGCATTCCTTTTGCCCAGCCACGATAACTCTGCTATCTCCAGGCTTTGCTACTTGGTCTTCTATTGGGAATATTCTCTCAATGTCTTCTTTTCTGCAACCATCGCTCTACCAGTAAAGCTTTCCATGACCCTATCATTTAAAATACCACCTTCTCTAATTACGGTTCTTGCCATTACTTTTAATGAAGAAAAAGAAAAAAAAAAATCACCTTCTCAGCTGGGTACAATGGCTCATGCCTGTAATCCCAGCACTTTGGGAGGCTGAGAAGGGCGGATCACATGAGGCCAGGAATTCAGGACCAGCCTAACCCCACCTGTACTAAAAATACACAAATTAGCTGGGCCTGGTGGCACAATATTGTAATCCCAGCTACTTGGGAGGCTGAAGCATGAGAATTGCGTGAACCCAAGCAAAGTGGAGGTGGAATGGTTGCCACTGCACTCCAGATCACGCCACTGCATTCCAGCCTGGGCAACAAAGCAAGACCCTATCAAAAAATAAATATCACCTCCTCCTTCCAAACTCTTTAGGCCTATTTCAGTGATAGCTCTTAGCACCATCTGATACAATTTCACTTACTTTGTGTGTGAACGCATACCCAGTAGACTCCCTGCATACGGAAATACTGTTTTATTCACTGTCATTCACTTCTATAATTCTCAGAGCAGTGAACAGTGCCTGGCATATGTGGCTCAATTATTTTGTTGTTAAATTTTTATCTTCATACAACATTATGTGCTCAATTATTTTGTTGTTAAATTTTTATCCTCATACAAACCAGCGCCTTAGCTCCAATAACATGGTTCTTTTCACATTAATGCACAAGTCCATTTCTTTTTAAAAGATGAGACTCAAAGTAACTCCATTGATTTCTCCTGATTTCAAAGTTATAACCCTACAATTTGTTTGCCAAACACAAGGAGGAAAAACCTGATTTTACAATGGAAATATCTTCCTAAACCAGCAATTGTCCCATTATATTTAGCATACATAACCAGACATGTCTCTGATGTGCTGTACCATTATGTACATTTAAACTGTTCCTCACAAGCATATTAACCTGATTTCAATTAAGTGTGTAAAAAGCCACTTCTAATTTACAGGGCAGAGAATAGAAACCAAGTAAAATGATCCCATTTTAAAAGCCAATCCACATCTGCAGGTTTGGTCTCTAGCAAATCATTGTCCTGATGCCTGAATGTATGCTTTGTTTTTTGAGAGGGAGTTTCGCTCTTGTTACCCAGGCCAGGCCGGAGTGCAACGGCGCTATCTCGGCTCCCAGCACCCTGCACCTCCCGGATTCAAACGATTTTCTTACCTCAGCCTCCCGAGTAGCCGGAATTACAGGCATGCACCACCCACGACAGGCTAATTTTTCATATTTTTAGTTGAGAAGGGGTTTCTCCCTGTTGGTCAGGCTGGTCTTGAACTCTCGACCACAGGTGATCCGCCCACCTCGGCCTCCCAGAGTGCTGGGATTACAGGTGTGAGGCACCACCCTTCGCTTGAATCTATACTTCCTTAAAAGGCTATCATCGCTGCTTAAGAATTAAGTTTTGGTGATGTTTCCATATTGCTCACTTCAAGATACTGTACCTTTTAATGACTTCATAATGTTCAGAAACACTGCTTATATAAAATTCCTTGCAAGCTGTCAATTGAGCATTTACTTTGTTACCCCACACTGCCTTTTGTTGACGAGTTTTGTCACCCAGTCAAAAGCAGCAGCGTACACGCCGCCTGGATTTCGGTCTGAGATCCCGCCTAGGCAGAGGATCTGTTCCGCTCTCGGATTCGCCTTTGTTTCTAGGCCCGCCGCCTAGGCGCCGGCTTTGTTACTCGCCCTCCCCGCCATTTTGAAAACGGTAACGTGAAGTCTCTCCTGGAGTTTACTGCGACTTCTCTACTCCCTGAGAACCTTATGATCACTTCAAGTTTAAAGGGTAAGCCACACAGAGACTATAAGCCGTGCCTATCCAGCTTACTCACTGCCATCTTTAAAATGTAAAAGAATGCTAAACATCTACAACATACCGACTAACCTAAAGCAAAACACAATAACCCTGAATGTTTTACACTAACAAATCATAAACATGTGAGGTTAATCTTGGAAAGTTAAACGTTACCTGGAATCGACAAATGTGTGAAACGACTACTTTTGAACAAAACCCTGGAATAAAACAGGACAGGCACAAGATGTCCGCTCTTTTATGGAAAAAGTGGGCGGCCCTGAAAAGGGCCTTTGGTTGAAACACGGAGTTACTGAATACAGCAAAAGGGAGCCTTAGCCACCGAAGCCGTACAGAGTGCGTCCCTGACGCTTCAGCGCGTAGACCACGTCCATTGCTGTTACGGTCTTGCGTTTAGCGTGCTCCGTGTAAGTAACAGCGTCACGGATCACGTTCTCCAGAAACACCTTCAGAACGCCGCGAGTCTCCTCGTAGATAAGGCCAGAAATGCGCTTAACGCCACCGCGACGAGCAAGGCGCCGGATGGCTGGCTTCGTAATACCCTGAATGTTGTCTCGCAAGACCTTGCGGTGACGCTTGGCGCCTCCTTTACCTAAGCCTTTTCCCCCTTTACCACGTCCCGACATGGCTAACTCTTAACACCAGCTTCAAAAACGTAAATGCCGGAGCAAAGCAACGCCTTTATATGCAAGGAATGCGGACCTAATTGAAGACTGAAGCGCGCATACGGGAACTTTGGGCCTGCCTCTTGGCCCAACCCTACATAGCTCAGCCCTATGTGACGTCATCAAAGACTCCAAGTCTGGCGGGCATGCGAGCGCCCTCTCTGCGGAGGCGCCTCCTGCAAGTGCTGGGTCCCCAAATAGGAATTTCAAGGCTGTTTTAACAACTAAATCAGATTAAAGAAATCAGCATGTTTAGATTATTATTATTAGTTGCTTAAGTTGCTTTAGGATAATTAGGAGCCTCGGTCCACACGACCGAAAGCCTGAGGAGTCCAACTTAGTTCCCAAGGTCACAGTGACTGACATTTCTGCTGCCTGCTGTAAAACACATGCGGACCGAAACCCCCTTCGGAAGTGTTTGAAAAGTGCAAGATTTCATCCTCTCCCCAAGGGAAACATAACCAAAAGGGTTTTCTTCCCGATGGCGAAGACATGGTTGGTTATTGATTCGTGGTAGAATTATCGCCCTCCGTGCAGAGGCCTGATTGATCGCATTCCCAGCTTGTTCTCGTTTTTCGCTGCTTATTAAAATTTGTAATTGCCATTTAAATAGCTATCTGCCCTTCACATCTGTACCCAGTAATTCGTCAGTGGGGGGGGTTTCAAGATGTTTTTTGTTGTTTTGCTTTGTTTTTTGTTTTTTTATTGAGACAGAGTATCGCAATGTTGCCAGCTTTGGTGTCCTAAAGTGCAGGGACTACAGGTGTGAGCTACCGCGCCTGGCCCACAGTGTATTGATGTTTACTTTTCCATCCCTAATTTTGTTTTCTGTTTGATTCTGGTAGCCGCCTTTTTCCAAAAAAAAAGTTAGCAACGTGTGGTAGCCAAAGTATTAAATAAGTAACTTCCTGTAGACTTTTTTTAATCGTGAGATGGTGTGAGCACATCGCTTGAAAGTAGTTAAGGAGACTGTGACAAGGCTTCTTCCGAAAGAGAGCAGAGTGGCGCAGCGGAAGCGTGCTGGGCCCATAACCCAGAGGTCGATGGATCGAAACCATCCTCTGCTAGGATCCGTTTTTTTTAAAGTTGCACTTTGTAACTTACACAGTAAGGTAAGAAAACAAAAATTGAGTCAAGTATTTTATTTTAATTCCAGAATTACAAGTATTTCCAGAAAGTCATGTGAAACTGATTACGATCTCTGCATGTACAAGGTCTGTTTTCATGGACACCCAACTGTTATTAACCAATATTTCATCTCTAAATAGAGCAAATTTCTTTTGTTGCCAAAGTGGCCATGCCACTGTTGCAGCCAGTTATGACACTTGTAAATTAACCTGTCAGGCAGGGAAAATGCTGACATAAACTGAATGCCAAGGGTGGGGTAGGAGCCGAGGAATGGAGTTTTATATCCTTTGCTACATAATTCAGGAAGCACTGTTTGCCAAGTGGTTAAGGCGATCAACTAGGAATCCTTAAATCCCCATGCAAATTCTTTGCAATGACGAGAGTCTCAATCTTGGAAACTGAGTAGCAGTTTCAGGTGGGTGTGGAATCTTCATAACATGGATTGAACTCTGACCTGGGAAGACCATTTCTGTGGCCACTACTGGTTAACTGTGTCTCTACTCTGTACCCTCCTTTAATATCTCCAATAGGACTATTGACTGCGCTTATTTTTTAAACAAATGTGTTGGCTATTTTATGCTTCTCTCTCTCAGAAATGATTCTTATTCAGATATTTATGTATCACATAATGTATTAGGAGCTAAGAAAAAAAAAACCTTAAGTAGCCTACAGTCTAGATATGCATTTAAACAAGTAAATTTGTAGAGTGCAATACGGTAGTTCTGTAAAAAGATCGTACACCAAGTGCAGTGGGAATATAAAAAATGGTGATTGTAGTCCCATGACCATCTACTAATTCAGTAATTCGCTGGCAGTAATCACATGACTTAGCATACTCTCAGTTAAGATTTATTATAGCTATTGACCATTTTTGGTTTGGGCTAAAGAAAATGTTTTAAAAATAAAAACAAAAAATATTTATTATACCACAGAATGCAATGCAAGGAACGCAGAAATATATACACAGGCGAAGGCTAAAGAAGGCTTTCTTATCCAGACTCTTCAGTGAGGACAGGAATGCCCTTTCTCTCCAATTGGAAACTGCATGCATGTGTGTAAGCTGTGCTTGCATGTCAAAGTCCACATAAGCATGAGAGTCAAAGTTGTTAAAGGGAGCTAGTCAGAGCTACCACGTGGCCATCTATTACAATAAAATAAATAATAAAATTTTTTGCATTTCTCTTTTGTGTTCCTTCACTTCATAATATAAGAGGATCTCAAAAAATGGTAATGTCTCTAGACTGCTCTACACTCCTGAGAAACCCCAAAGAAAGTATTTCCTTTCTAAACAGTAACATACTACAAAAAGTGCTCTGATATCACATTATCACAATCAGAGAAAGTGCCAGCACGGTATGGGGAGGGGGATAATTGTCTCCTGTCTCCGGCGTCCCCACGTATCCATTGTGCCGATGATAAAACTGCCTTTCAAGTGCGGTTTCCTTAACAACTGTCTGGGCAGACACTGCATGAGCCTAGAGTCTGTAAGTGGTGAATGTGGTTGAGCATCATAGGGAAGAAACCCTGAGTAGCTCATTTAAAAATATTCCTCGATACAGACAATATGCAAAATTTTAGCATCTTTTAGATGCCACAAACTCCACTTCTGTCTTGGGAGTCAAACAACTTTTATCTCCATGGAGTAGTCATATTACCACAAGACTGAAATAATTATCCATCCCATCCATTTTTAAATCCCAATTCTGTGGCCCCAAATATCTCATGAAATCTAAAGTTTCCATTTTCTCAATAGTGAAAACACAGGCACTGCGGATGCCAACACAGGAAGCGGGTGAAGCTCATTCTATTTTCTAAGTATTACAGCAAGGAGGGGTATTCCTATGGCCATGTGGCCTAATGAATAAGGCATCTGACTTCAGATCAGAAATCCCTTCACAGTTTGGATTTGTTTTGAAGGCCTGAAAACTCCAAATTACCCATTTCCATGAAAAATAAAAATCGTCCATTCTCTGGGTTATTTGAATGTTTTTCTTTCTTCCTTCTGTCCTTTAAAAGGAAGAAGGAGACATTCTCAAAAGCCTTAGAATAAGTGACAGAGTGAAGAAAGACTAGAAAGTAAAAATTGAAATATAGCCATCCAGTACTTTGGAGCTGTCAAGTTCACTCCAAATTTGGATTTTTAGCACCTGTGGTTCAGTTTTGTAGGCTTACATTCAATTCAAAGATTGAATTCCTTGAAAAAAAAGGAATTCCAATCTATAAGCCAAGCTTTCTGAAACTGTAGTCTCAGACTAACGCCAGGCCCCAGTGGCTATCACCACAGGAAACTTGTTTCTTCCTACTCATTTAGCACTAGGCCAAAATCTCTTCACATTTATCTTCTAGCCCAAGTCCACGTGTACTGAAGAGTTTTGGCTGCTGCTGAAGCCTGTATTACTGGCTCTCAATCTTCCCCCTCCTTCTCCATCTTAACTTATTTGTTTTGGATGTGTTGTCATCAAAAGGATGAGAGTAACTAATATCGAACTTTATTTTGCAAAGCAAAAATATGAAGGTAATTAAAATAGCTCAACTGGTTACAGTGTGTGTGTGCAAACAGGAAAAGACAGGGAACACAGCTGTGCAAAATACGTAAAAACACATTTTGTGTTCCTAAATATCATTTTGTGTGCCTGAATTTAATAATAATTCAGGATTAAGGAAAAGTAATTTCCAATTGCTGACAGCATGATGAAACATAAGACATTTGAATCCATCCAGATAAGATTAATTCAAGTCACATGGAAGCCATAAGTGTGTTTCCAGGTCAAAGCAAAGAATATAAAAGCTAGTAATAATTACCTCTCCCTGTCCCCCAGTTTCTTCCTTAGTTCTGTTTGATTCTGGTTTCCTCTAGTCATCTGTAGATTCCAAATTGTATAAAAAACATGGTGACTGAACATTGGTTCCCAGACTTTGAGATTTATTAGACTAAAAACTGTCGATGCCCTAATGTCATGTAAAACCATGTTCTGTCTTGTTAATGGCAAAAACCACCATTTGCACTGAGCATCCTTTCATAAACTAGAGAAAGGATATAACCTCAAAAGAACGGTAACCTTTTAGAATGAATAGAGTGATACTTGAGAAATACATTGCTCACCCTTTTTCTTGATTCTAACAACAGGAAAAAGCTTCCTCCTCTCTCTGACCAGTATTTAATCCTGTGTACCAGAGGATGAACAAGACTTTTTTCAGAGACTTTTCCAGACTTTTTCAAAGTCTTTTTCCAAGAATTTTTCCTCTGGAAAAAGGACTCACAGCCTTCCTCAAGCATTTAATGAAAGTGGAAATTCTGATGCAAGAATATAAAAATGTGCTTGACATGATTCTTTCTCAATTCTTTTTCTTTCTTTTTCTACTGCACTGATAAGAATACCAAAAGGAGGAGAGAGCCTTTCCATACTGGGAAGTAGCAAAAGGGAGAAAACTGAAAAAGATAGGGAAATCCATGCACATCCTGCCTTAATGGTCACTGGAATTTAGGAGCTTGTCTCAAATCCAAAAATATGTGTGCCCTTTGATAAATGTGTAAGTCTTTCTGCTTTGAGAGTGCAATTCAGGGGACAAAAAAGCATGAAAAACATCTTTTGGAGGTGGATTTGAAAAAGCGACTAGAAGGAAAAAAATCAAGAAGAAAGACTTGTAGACGTGGAACACAAACACTGGGCGTTAGGTCCAGTCGCACAGGGGATTAAGAGATTCATTAATTTAATACAGTAGCCCCCCCTTATTTACAGGGTTATGTTCCGAGACCACAGTGGATGCCTGAAACCTTGGATAGTGCTGAACTCTTTAAACAGTGTTTTTTCCTACACATACACACCTGGGATAAAATTTAATTTATAACTTAGGCATTTAAGAGATTAACAATAAAAACTAAGAAAATAAAACAATTATAACAATCTACATACAGTAATAAAGTTATGTGAATGTGATCTCTTTGTCTTTCAAAATGCTTAATTATACGTTACTCACCTATTTTCAGACCTCAGTTGACTGTGGGTAACTGAAACTACAGAAAGTAAAACCTTGGATACAGGGGTAGATTACTCTGAATGTTTATGGAGCATCTACTCTGTGCCCGCCTCTCTCCCCGGCCACTGTTCTAGACACTGGGATTCGAGAATACGGTAACTAGTAATCTAGGAACACAGTGACAAAAGTACAAAAAAACCCATGTCCTTAAGAGATTTGGAGTTGAAGGAAGAGAGGAGGAGGCAATACAGAAAACACAAAATGAATAAGTAGATTATATAAGCAAATTATAGTTTATATTAGAAGATATCGATTCTAAAGGAGCTAAAAACTATGCCCCTCTGGCATAGTGACTATTATGAGTTAAACGCACTTGAAAAATAGCAGGTGCAAGAGTATCACTCTGACTCTCATGCTGTTTCTTAAAAGCAGAAGATTAAATTTGTATGGGAAATAAGTCCCTCCCCTAAACTAGAATGAAATTGTCATTCATTCTAGTTTCTAGGAAAACTGAGGCTGAGGGAAATCTATGTAAACAAATCTTGTTAAATGAGCCCTTATCCTCCCAGCCACTTCTCTACCCAAGTAATTACCCAAGCCCAAGCGCCTGTGCCTTGTTACATTTTTTTTTTTTTTTTTTTTAAGACAGAGTTTCGCTCTTATTACCCAGGCTGGAGTGCAGTAGCCGATCTCGGCTCACCGCAACCTCTGCCTCCTGGGTTCAAGCAATTCTCTTGCCTCAGCCTCCCAAGTAGCTGGGACTACAGGCATGTGCCACCATGCCCAGCTAATTTTTGTATTTTTAGTAGAGACGGGGTTTCACCATGTTGACCAGGATGGTCTCGATCTCTTGACCTCGTGATCCACCCGCCTCGGCCTCCCAAAGTGCTGGGATTACAGGCGTGAGCCACTGCGCCCAGCCGCCTTGTTACATTTACATAGTTTACCACTTTCTAATTCAGCATGTAAATGTTCCACTCTCACTGCACTGTAGCATCTTCATTTTCCAGTGAAGGCTCTTGTACCACAGAAAACTTATATTAAATGAATTTGTATGCTCTTCTTATATTAATCTGCCTTATGTCAATTTAATTCTCGGGTCCAGCTGAAAAAATCCTAATAAGAGTAGGGGTAGCTGGGCATGGTGGCTCACGTCTGTAATCCCAGCACTTCAGGAGGCTGAGGGAGGCAGATCACGAGGTTAGGAGTTCAAGACCAACTAGGCCAACATGGTGAAAACCTGTCTCTACTAAAAATACAAAAAATTAGCTGGGCATGGTGATGTATGCCTGTAATCCCAACTACTGTGGAGGCTGAGACAGGAGAATCACTTGAACCCAGCAGGCGGCAGTTGTGATGAGCAGAGATCATGCTATTGCACTCCAGCCTGGGCAACAGAGGAAGACTCCGTCTCAAAAAAAAAAAAAAAAAAGAGTAGAGGTAAAATTTTGCCTCCACTATAGTTCAAACACATAAAGATTGTATTACATATTTTTATGAGACAGGGTCTCACTCTGTCACCTAGGCTGGAATGCAGTGGTGCAATCATGACTCACTGCAGCCTCAACCACCAATCCTGTCTCAGCCACCCAAGTAACTGGAACTACAGGTGCGTGCCACCACATCCAGCTAACTTATTTTTTGTAGAGACAGGGTCTTGCTATGTTGCTTAGGCTTATCTAGAACTCCTGGCCTCAAGCAATCCTCCTGCCTCGATTCCCAAATCTGGATTATAGATGCGAGCCACCATCCCCAGCCAAAAACATAAAGATTTTTATTATGATTTGCAAGAAGTAAAGACTGTGTGTTTCAGTCAGCTCTTCCTCCATTAAAACACACCCATGCACAAATACTTAAAAACATATAATGATAAGCATTTCTGTGTGTCAGTTGAAGGTCAACAACTCTAGGCCAAATTACATGGATGGCTGTACCTTAAGGAGTAAGTACAGTTCAGCTTACCTCCTTGGCCCTTCACAGTAGGAACTGGTGAGTTCGAAGCACGTTCTTTTTGGGGCCAAGGGTGAAAAGAGCAGCTACCCAAGGGAAAATTTCTCTCATGAAGATGGCAGAGGTGCATACGAACACCCAACTATGCAGGCGTATTAAAAGGCCCTAATTGACTCATGCCTGCTAACATCACATTGACCAAAGTCATTTTCTTTCCCAAGGCAAAAGGCAAAATGGTATGGAAATATATCACATCTCTTAGGGAGGAATTGCAGCGTTATGAGGCAAAGGGCTTAAATATGGAAAGAAATCAAGAATTTACCAAACTTACAAATTAACCTATATCTTGAGGAAGAGAAAAACAGCCCCTGATAGAGAGAACTGGTCTGACATTAACGGCTAGGACTTGGAGCTGCTAGGAGCTGCCCTGGCTCTCACAGCAAAGCTCTGATCAACTCCTATTGGATATAAGCAATCTCAAAAAACACCAACAGGCAAGGATACTTTGTGGCCATCATAACTTGAGATTAAAAACAATACAGTTCTTTGTTATGGTGAATAAAACTAAGAAAAATGGACATCATCAAATAACAAAAGTAACCAAACATCCCCTCCTTTCTAATATGACTACTGCTTCCTTACCAGTTATAGTGATAATCCTGCTTTATCCTCTGTTTGTTTGTTTGTTTTTCAGACAGAATCTCACTCTGTCACCCAAACCAGAGTGCAGTGACACGATCTAGGCTCACTGCAAATTCCTGGGTTCAAGCAATCTAGGCTCACCCACCTCCTGGGTTCAAGCAATTCTTGTGCCTCAGCCTCCCAAGTAGCTGGGATTACAAGCACGTGCCACCACACCTAGCTAATGTTTGTATTTTCAGTAGAGACAGGGTTTCACCATACAGACTCAGACTCCTGACCTCATGTGTCTGCCTGCCTCCGCCTCCCAAAGTGCTGGGATTATAGGCATGAGCCACCACACCCAGCCTATCCTCTCATTTTCTAGATAAAAATTATTGGGATATACAATCACAAAACTACAGAGTCAGCTAATGGTTCACCATAGCATTTTGTCTTCCTCATTGCAACAAACCAACAAATCCAATTTTGCTTGTCTACAAGTGTGTGTCTGGTGGTCTCTGTCAGGAGTTTGCCAAGAGTCTTGAATTCTGAAACATTAAATATCACAGATATACAGGCAGCTAACTTTTATGTAACACACCTCCCTGTTGTCCACCAAAAAACCAGATTAAGAGGAGATGTGTTTAAAAGTGGAAGACAACAGAGCCTCTGATAAACCACATAAATTTTAAAAAGATGCTTTTAAGTTGAAGTTTTGCATGGCATAGGCATAACCAATTTTTTGTGTTTCTTTGTTTAGGTATGGGATATTTAGCTATGGGTCAAATGGCAGGTTAGTATATTTATTTAGCAGATTTAGCAGTTTTTATGTGTGTGTATGTGTGATTTTTATATAACATAAATTTTAATGGTCCTGTGGGCTTCATTATTTAGGAATAACATGGCATATGTAACCAATTCCTTTCTGTCTGTCTGTCTGTCTGTCTGTCTCTCTCTCTCTCTTTTAAATGCACAGAGGGTGGGGTTGTGGGGTCTGGGTATATTACCCAGGTCGGTGTCAAACTCCTGGGCTCAAGTGATCCTCCAGTCTCGGCCTTCCAAAGTACCGGATTTACAGGCGTGAGCCACTGTGCAGGGCCCAATTCCTTATGATTACACATTTGTGATGAAAACTGCCAAAACAGGGAAACCAAAACTAAGAAGGCAGTGAAGACAGTTCTGAATAATCCAGCCCAGTGGAGGAAGGGCACAACCCACCACTAGAGGGGTGGGACTGGGCTACATGTTTTAACAAAAAACACAGGAAGCCTACGTAGCAACAGGATGGCATTCTCGACAACCCAGCAGTGCCTACAGGTCAGTGGAAGAGGTGGGCCTAATCTCCCAGCATAAACAAAAAAGACACAGGAAGCTTCCCCAGTAACCTGAAGGAGTCCCTAGAAACCCAGTAGCGCCCCCCACAGGCAGACCAGCGACCTCATCAAGCAGCTCTCTGACACCACAGCCAGGTAAATCCACAAAGATGGGAAAAAAACAGCGCAAAAGGTGAAACCACCAAAGACCAGAACACCTCTTCTCCTTCAAGGGATCACAACTCCTCAACAACACAGGATCACAACTTGACCGAGAAGGAGTGTGAAGAATTGATGGAAATAGGATTCAGAAGGTGAATAATAGCAAACTTCTCAGAGCTAAAGGAACACGTTCTAACTCAATGCAAAGAAACCAAAAACCTTGAAAAAAGTTCAGACGAAATGCTAACTAGAATAACCAGCTTAGAGAAGATCATAAACGACTTGATGGAGTTGAAGAACACAGCACCAGAACTACGTGAAACAAACACAAGTTTTAATAGCCAAATCGATCAAGCAGAAGAAAGGATATCAGAGACTGAAGATCAACTCAATGAACTAAAAAGAGAAGGCAATACAAGAGAAAAAAGAGTGAAAAGAAATGAACAAAGCCTCCAAGAAATATGGGATTATGTGAGAAAACCAAATCTACGCTTGATCCGTGTACCTGAATATAACGGGAGAATGAATCCAAGCTGGAAAACACACTCCAGGATATTATCCAGGAGAACTTCCCAAGCCTAGCAAGGCAGTCCAAATTTCAAATTCAGGAAATACAGAGAGCTACACAAAGATATTTCTCAAGAAGAGCAACCCCAAGGCACATAATTGTCAGATTCACCAGGGTCGAAATGAAGGAAAAAATGCTAAGGGCAGCCAGAGAGAAAGGTCAGGTCACCCACAGAGGGAAGCCAATCAGACTCACAGCAGATCTCTCAGCAGAAACTCTACAAGCCAGAAGAGAGTGGGGGCCAATATTCAACATCCTTAAAGAAAAGAACTTTCAACCCAGAATCTCATATCCAGCCAAACTAAGCTTCATAAGTGAAGGAGAAATAAAATCCTTTACGGACACGCAATTATTGAGAGATTTTTGTCACCACCAGACCTGCCCTACAAGAGCTCCTGAAGGAAACACTAAGCATGGAAAGGAACAAGTACCAGTCACTGCAAAAGCAAACCAGTTGACAAAGACCAAAAATGCAATGAAGAAAATGAGTCAACTAATGAGAAAGAAAACCAGCCAGTAACAAAATGGCAGGATCAAATTCACACATAACAATATTAACATTGAATGTAAATGGCCTAAACACCCCGATCAAAAGATACAGACTGGCAAAAAAAATTTTGCAATCTACCCATCTGACAAAGGGCTAATATACAGAATCTACAAAGAACTAAAAAAAGATATACAAGAAAAAAACAAACAACCCCATTCAAAAGAGGACAAAGGATATAAACAGACACTTTTCAAAAGAGGACATATATGAGGCCAACAAACATATGAAAAAATGCTCATCATCACTGGTCATTAGAGAAATGCAAATCAAAACCACAGTGAGATATCATCTCATGGCAGTTAGAATGACTATCATTAAAAAATCGGGAGACAACAGATGCTGGAGAGGATGTGGAGAAATAGGAACACTCTTACACAGTTGGTGGGAGTGTAAATTAGTTCAACCACTGTGGAAGACAGTGTGGCAATTTCTCAAGGATCTAGAAATAGAAATTTCATTTGATCCAGCAATCCCACTATTGGGTATATACCCAAAGAACTATAAATCATTCTACTATAAAGACACATGCACACATATGTTCATTGCAGCCCTGTGTACAATAGCAAAGACCTGGAACCAACCCAAATGCCCATCAATGATAGACTGGACAAAGAAAATGTGGTACACATACACTGTGGAATACTACGCAGCCATAAAAGTAATTATAAGTTCGTGTCCTTTGTAGGGACTTGGATGAATCTGGAAACCATCATTCTCAGCAAAATGACCCAAGAACAGAAAGCCAAACACCGTATGTCCTCTCTCATAGGTGGGTGTTGACGAGAACACGTGGACTCAGGGGAGAGGAGCATCACACACAGGGGACAGTTGTAGGGGTAGGGAGAGACAATGGGAGGTAGGGAGGGATAGGAGGGTGGGGGTGGGATAACATGGGGAGAAATGCCAGATATATTATGCACCTAAAGTAAAATAAATAAATTATTAAAAATAAATAAATAAAAAAAATAAAAAATAAAAAAAATAAACCGACCACTGGACTCAACCCCCTAAAGATCCCAATTTAACTGGGTGTGGGGCAGGGGAGGAGACTCGGGAACTGTGAGAAATCTCCCCCAGTTGTATGTAATTAGCAACCACAGGATCACAGCTAGGTAAGGAGAAAGGCTAGCCGCTGTTTAGGGGTTAAACAAAAAAATCGGAGGGTCAGAAATCAGTTTTTAGCTACAACAAAGTGCTGGGGATCTGGGGCAGCGGTTGGTACACCCCTGCCTGCACGGAGCCACCAAAGTTTAAATACCGTAATTTTTCAATCCCTTATAAAATGTGATCAATATTCATTCATGTTACTGACAAGATTGTTAGCGCCAGCACACGTTAGTGTTCTAATACGTATTGAAGAATACCGTGCTTAAAGGGAGCTAAAAGAAACACCTCATTCTCACTGAGCATACAACGAGGGACATATACCAAAGAATTACCTCACTCAAGAGGAACCAAAAGCCTGATTACCAGAAACAGCTGAGCGACGAGGATGGGATTCGAACCCACGCGTGCAGAGCACAATGGATTAGCAGTCCATCGCCTTAACCACTCGGCCACCTCGTCATGTGTTTAATGCCTTCCTGATACATAACATTTCTTTACCTAACAGTTGAATTTGGCAATTCCTATTGTTTTACTCAATGTTTTTGGTGACGGAAATGATGGGTAAATGGCCTTCTTACAATCATAAGGGAGAAGAACTAAAGAGGAGACAGGGAGGGAGAAATGGACTCTAATAAAGATGACAAAGTATACTTTTTAAGGAAAAAATAAGAAAAATTAAAAAGGAAGAATGGAATTAGTGACTGTTCCTGTTTCTAAAATAAAATTAGATTTTGTCTTTTCTGTTGAACACCATCATTAAACCAGTTATGCCTATTGTTGCATCCCCCGGACACTCCTCGGTAGGACTCTCAGAAGGATGCCTGCCATATGATGGCACTAACGTATCTGAGAAATAACCATCGCCTCTCCTAGAAGCCCAGGTGGGTGACTGGTAAAGTGGTGAAGTGATGGGTTACAGTCAGACTGTGATTGCTTCTGAACGTCAGATCCTAGATTTTGGATTCTATCTTGAAGAATCATGGGGCCATTTGGGGGATTTTGGTTTTGTTTTGCTTATTTTGTACAAAGAAATGTGACAAAAATGATACGTAGTTTTATCATTTTTATCTTTTTTTATTTAAATTCTAAATTAAAAAAATAAATTTCTTTTTATAGAGACAAGGTCTTACTATGTCACTATGTTGCCCAGGCAGGCCTCAAACTCCTGGGCTCAAGAGATCCACCCACCTTGGTTTACCCAAAGTGCTGGGATTCTAGGCATGAGCCACCGTGCCCAACCTTTCCTTGGTTGTTTTTGTCTCATTTCATCACAGTCAGAAAAGTCAGTCTGATGCTAATGTTCTGTGAGATTAGGCACAGCAGAAGAACCCCATGATCTAGCAGTGACTGCCTGGCCAGTTCCTGACGATATGCAGGCCTAGTGAATAGGGTCAGGCCAGTCCCTAAATACCAGGGGCTGCTTTTCCACCTATACCCAATAAAATTACAAAAACAATAATATTGTGCCTGTGTGTGTTTTGACATGATGTGGCATAAAAAAAATAAGGCCAGGCACAACGGCTCACACCTGTCATCCCAGCACTTTGGAAGCCTGATGCTGGAGGATGCTTAGACAACATGACGAGACTCCGCCTCCGCAAAAATTAACCTGATGTGGGGGCTGCTGCCTGGAAGGCTGCGGTGGGAGGATCGGCTGAGCCTGGGGAGGGGTGGGGCTGGTGCCTGGAAGGCTGCGGTGGGAGGATCAGCTAGCCTGGGAGGGGTGGGGGCTGGTGCCTGGAAGGCTGCGGTGGGAGGATCAGTTGAGCCTGGGAGCAGGAGGCTGCATCAAGCCATAATCGCACTACTGCACTCCAGCCTGGGTAACAGAGTGACAGAGTAGGACCCTGTCTCAATAGCAAAGCAAAGAAATTAAGAATATGATCGGGGTTAAAACTGTACACTCTAAGGAGGTACCAAGGAATGACCTAATAAATATCAAACATATTAAGTCTCAAATCAGCATCAAAACATAGCAGGCCAAGAAATGTACGAATATTTATTTTTTAAAGCTTCAGTTTGCTACAAATTCTAAAGTGTTCTGGAAAGAAAAAATATTGCTTGGTCTCGATGGTGTTCGGATTAGGAATTACAAAGCGCTATAAACAGATCTGTACCCGAAAGGTTCATTGGTTCTTTGCTTCATTTGATCCTTTGATGAATATTTATTGAGCATCTCATATGTTCCAGGCATTGTTCTAAGGACAGATGTATATACCACACACAAAATTCCCTGCCCTGGTGAAACCTAATTATGTTGAAATAAGCAATAAACAATTTATAAAGCAAAATATAGGCCGAGCACAGTGGCTCACACCTATAATCATGGCACTTTGGAAAGCCGAGGTAGACAGATCCCTCAAACTCAGGAGTTCAAGACCAGCCTACGTAACATGGTGAAACCTCGTCTCTGCAAAAAATACCAAAATTAGCTGGGCATGATGGCACACATCTGTAGTCCCAGCTACTGAGGAGGTTGAGGCAGGAGGATCACTTGAATGTGGGAGGTTGAGGTTCAGTGAGCCAAGATTGTGCCACTGCACTCCAGCCTGGGTAAAAAAGTGAGAACTAGTCTCACAAAAAAAAAAAAAGAAAGAAAGAAAGAAAGAAAAGCAAAATAAAATGCACAGTATGTCGGAGGATGCTAAATGCATAGGAGTGGTTGCAAGTTAACTAGGGTGGTGAGGGGAAAAGTGAGCTCAGTGGTTCTCCATGCTGCACTTTTGAATCCATGAGGAACTTTTTTTTTTCCTTCATGATTACCAATATGAGGAACTTTTGAGAAGTATTCATGCCACGGCATTAACCCTATAGAGTCTAATTCACTTGTTCGGGCATGATATTAGAAGACAGTAGCAGTCAAGCTCCTCAATACTGGCTTAATTATAAAGGAAGATATGCAAAGGAAAACTAATTTTTAAAAAGTGAGGCCAAGAGATAATTTTCCCCATTGAAAGGTACCAGGAATTGCTCCCAATACAGCACTTCCTAACCAAGCAAAAGAAGGTGTCTGCAAAGTATCAGTGATAGCAATAGACCAGCTCCAGTTAGGGCTTATTCTGCCATGAGGTCACTGGAGTGTTTAACAGCATGTTGGTCACACTTCTTGTGTATTCTCTTCCCCTGTGAATGTCGGCTGGATTTAGTGACCTGCTCCTAATCTATAGAATGTAGAAAATGTGATAGGATATTACTTTCATGATATCTCATGTGAGATATGTGTCTATTGTTTTAAGCTGCCAATTTGGGGGCAATTTGTTATTCAAAAAATAACTAATACATTCAGGAAGTCCTGATTGGTCATAGAGCAGTGGATCCTATGGCTGGGAGGGAGTATATTGAGAAGGTAAAAATGCAAGACATCAGAAATTTGCCAAATCTGAGTTCAGATGCTAATCATTACATCATAGAGCCTTTCCATAAGATTCTCCTATTTCGACTTGTGTATAAGTCTGATGTAAATCTATACATTATCTTCTTGAAAAGAAAGTTATAACTGATAGACTAAATCTAAAGAGCATTAACAAATGCCTACTATTTGTTAACAGAGGTCATCGTAGGCTAAATAATGATCCCCAAAATAGGTCCATAACCAATCCCCAGAACCTGTGAATATGTTACCTTATGTTACCTTAAGTGGTCAAAGGAATTTTGCAGATTGGATTTCATTGAGGATTTTGAGATGGGGGAGATTATCTTGGATTATCTAAGTGGGTCCAATATAATCAAGAGGGTCCTTATAAAAGGAAGGCAGGAGGTTCACTCAGTAGTAGAAAATGTAACTATAGAAGCAAGAAGTGATACAAGGAAGGGGACACTAGAAGCTGAAAAAACGAGGAAAATGAAGTATCTTATGATGTTTCCAGAAGATACACAGCCCTGCTAATACTTTTATTATAAACTTCTGATATCCAAAACTGCAAAAAAATTTAATTAGCATTGTCTTAGTCAGGGATGGTGGTGCGCACCTATAGTCCTTGCTACTTGGGAGGCTGACAGAGGACGATTACTTGCACCCAAGAGTTTGAGGCTGCAATGAGCTATGATTGCGCCACTACACAATCATATCCAGCCTGAGTGATAGTGTGAGACTCTATGTTTAAAAAATAAATAAAACAAATAAAAACGAAAAAGAAATTCACATTGTCCTGAAGCACCAAGTTTGCGATAAGTGTTACAGCAGCAACAGGAAGCTTATACAGAGCCACTAAGACAGTGCCATGAATAAGGGTTAAAGAGAAGAAAAAGTTTACAGAGCTTTTACTGGAACAATTTTTAGAGGCCAGAGTTCATGGGACTCTTCTTTGGCTGTTATTGAGAACACTGGAGGATATGTTTTGAACTGTAAGGAGAGTCAACAGAAGGAATTTAGAGTCCCGCCAACAGTTGGGATCAATGTATTTGGAGTCCAGAGTGTTAATTTAACCATTATACCATGGTACCTTTGTATAACAAAGGTTCTAGGGAAGACGTGTATACTGTTGCATCTGGTCAGTTAATCTCTAAAATGGGCATAGATTCCATGTAAGGAACACTAATAGAGGGCTTCCTATAGGGAGAAAAATGCAGATTCCTGGATGAATCAATTTGTGGTTTGTGCATTTTCATGCCTGAGTCCACTTAGCATATAAGAATTCAGAGTGAGCTCTGAAGAAGAAAAAACTCACAGGTGGGGCCTCTGACACATGAACCTTTACTCACCCCAGCAGATAATTAACTTACAGGAATCTAACTGACTTCAGGCTCCAGCAAAGCAAAGCAAAGCAAAGCTTTCAAAAGAACTTCTAGGGATACATGAGGGTGATGGGCAGAGGACAACTTTCAGCAGCCAGACGAAAGAGCAAGAAGCTGCATGTTTCTCCGGAAAAGAGCACATCCACGTCTGGGAGAGTATCTATTCGTGCCAAAGTGCACTTGTCCATTTGGGTAACCAAAACTGAGACTGGTCCTCTGAGATTTGAAGCCTAGGTGCTGGACGTTAAGTCACCAGGACATGGAAGTCGAATCTCTACTGAAAGACTAATGTGTACTTTTAACATACTGGTTCATCTTTCAAATAATGTGGACAATACATTAGCTTAAGGAGTTTGGATGGAGCCCCAACTGAGTACAGACAGTAGAGGCTCTAATATGTGTACAAGTGTACCACTGTGCAGTCCAAACATTTTAAGGACAGTGTTACTGCTTAGAAGCAGATGGAATGCTTTAAACAGGCTCTAGAAAAGAAAGAAACTGAGATTGGGGACTGTACAATATAAACTTTTTTTTTTTTTTTTTTTAAGTCAGGGTTTCACCATGTTGGTCAGGCTGGTCTTGAACTCCCGACCTCAGGTGATCCACCCACCTTGGCCTCCAAAGTGCTTGGATTACAGGCGTGAGCCACCACTCCCGGCCAAAATATAAACTCTTAACTACTGGGGCCAAGATTCTAACTCACCAGAATCTGAGAAACTCTGGGCAAAAAGGCAAAAAAGAGACATCAAGTAAAAGAGGAGTACCGCTAAAATTTCAAAGGTCAGTAGGTGGAGACAATTTTCTCCAGGGCAGGGCGCCATGCTGATTGGCGGGAGGTAATTGGCAGTGCTTGCAGCCATGTGGGTACACCTCGAAGGTGGGCTAATGATTTAGGAGAAATTGGAGGAAAATTGACCAAGACGTTGCTAAAGTCTCAAAGAGATTTGGACTCAAATTCCTGGATTCATCCAGAATAGTGACCAATATACTATGGGATCCTTACATGAGGCAGTTGCTGAGACAATTCTTATGTAAATCCATGCATTTTGAGGGGCCTCCAAAGAAGAAAAGATTTGCAGGAGGGGCCTCTGACATCTAAACCATTAAGCACCCTGAGCACGCAAATAACTAGAGGATCTGACTGCCTTTGGAAACTCAGGGAAGAGTGGGTGTTAAGAGAAAAAAACGAAGATTAGTATTACAGCTCTTTTAGAATTTGTCTAGTAGCCTTTCCAGTTTTTGCCCGAAAGCCCCCCACCCCACCCCCCGCCCAAAAAAAAAACAAAACAAAAGAAAAAAGACTGTGCAAGGACACATTACTACTCAGAAGCCAGAAATGAGAATCAGGAGTTACACGACACTTGCTAATTGGGAGAAGAAAGCACGAATGAGAAGGTAAATCCACAGACCAGGATGTGTTGACCATTTAAGAGAAGCACAAAGTACAACGGAGTCACGGAAACCAAAGCAGGTCCCACCAAGACTTGAACTCAGATCGCTAGATTCAAAGTTTAGAATGCTAACCATTTCACCATGGGGCAATCCCTCTGCTAATTTCATGAATATCTATAAATATTGATTACAGGGCATGTCATCTATTTGATGCAATATTCTATTAATATTTATTTAATTAACGCTATCTGCATCCCGAATAGCAGAGGCTCCAAGAGAGTCACATGCACTACAAACACACCTAGACCAAGTCCATCTTAGAAACTGATAAAACTTGAACCCGTTTGAGTACTGTTCCAAAAAGGAAAGAACTGAGGTCTGAAAGGTGAAAGATGTGTCCTTAAACTTGGTATGATAATCTACATCTGGGGAACTCGTGTCCAACAGTAGAGGAGGGGCAAGAGAGGTCAGATGTGAAATTTCAGGTGAAAGATTAGAGGGTGCTGTTCTGCAGGGAATCATCGTGCTGCTGACTAGGATGGCATGTTAAGATGCTTAAGTGTTCAGGTGTACGCTCCTCGGAGTACAATGGTAATTTGAGAGAAGGGAAGAGCACTAAAAGTGAGTTAGGTCCCACCGAGATTTGAACTCGGATCACCGGATTCAAAGTCCAGAGTGCTAACCATTACACCATGGGGCCAACAGTAGATGGACTTCCTGGTAGATTTTTGATAGTGTCAATGTAGTTCGTGGAATTGGTCCAATGAGAGTGCTGTTTACTTTGGCGTCTCAACATAGGTGCGCATTGCCAGATTCCAAGAAAGCAACAAAACTGCTCTGGCAGGTGGAAAGCAAGAACAGAACTCACCTTTCCAAAAATCTTGTTCTGATCTTCCCACAGAGATGATGAATAGGAACGTTTCCTTGATTAGTCACAATAGTGCATTTGCTGAACTTTTTGGTCATGATACGTTTTTCTACTTACGGATTTATAAAGAAAATATCAAAACTTAGAAATCTCTTAAGACATCTATGAAACAGTTTTGGATATTCTCTATGTGATGTTTCCTCTCTGCAATTCTGGCCTCAGAAAGTCGGGTGTTAGGAGGGGGAACCAGAAAGGATCTGTTTGAGATACTGATTCCATAAGTTAAAGGCAAGCACGGTTTGGGAATTCAGACATGAGCTGGATTTCAGATAGGAAGACAGCATTTCAAGAAGACTTAAAGGCAAAACAGCTTGACCGTTTTTCCATCATTTTTATAGCAGTGTCAGAAGTTACTAGTATTTTCAAATGCTTTCCCATATAGCAACACTTCAAATTTTTTTTCTCTCTGTCTTGTTACACAAAAGGACTAAAACTACCTGCTTCCACTTTAATGAAGAAAGATAATAGCAGAAAAATAAAACGCACTACTCCATGTTATTCTGCGTGATTGCACAGGCAGTGCACCGCATTTCCTCTACCTGAAAATAAAATATCCCACCGTAGTCGGCAGGATTCGAACCTGCGCGGGGAAACCCCAATGGATTTCAAGTCCATCGCCTTAACCACTCGGCCACGACTACGTGCTTCCTCTAATGCTCTGGATATAGTCCCATGAGGAATATATGTGTTTTTTTTACAGGTATCTTTAAATTCGTTCATTTTGACAACTTAACAGTTCTGGAACGTCTCTCATGCTGGTTAAAAAACAAAATAAAAATTTCGAAGATTTAGATATTGGCTAAAGAGATATTGCAAACTGCAAGACTTGTCTGATGTAGGAAGTACGAGGCTTCCCCTACAGGGCGCATGCCAACCCCTAAATAGTCTCCATATCTAAGACACTGAACGCATCTCCACAGGGAATTAGTAGGATTTACAGTTACTGAAGACTGCAAATTTGCATTTCTACCAAGATACCTTGTGGAGTCTTAAGACGGGTCACGTTCGCTAACGTGTAGCTCGCCGCATTTAAAACCCTTGTTTCTGTTTTGTTTTGTTTTTTGGAGATCTTTCTTACTTCGCCTTCAAGTAAAAGATACAAATGCAACTAGCAGAGGATGGTTTCGATCCATCGACCTCTGGGTTATGGGCCCAGCACGCTTCCGCTGCGCCACTCTGCTGGCACAGTAAGAAGTTTGTCAAGCGTGTATTACAGGCTACAATTTTTGGCATCTTCCTAATTCTAAATGATTCGTTGTTTGCCAAATTATCCCGAAGAGTGAGAAGCGCACACTGACCATCCATATGGGGCTGCACGCCACTTTCAAACACCAGAGGTTTAGAAATCTCCCTCGAAAATTTCGAATCAGCTGAAGTTGAAGTTCTCTCGAGTTCGGACGGGAGTGTGTTTCGAGTTACTGGAAAACCAGGCGCAGGCTAATTGGCGTAAATTATAAAGGTGAAGTTATAAATCCCTGGGGAAATTTCAGCCACTCCTGGATACCGGAGAGAGTCATTATTATTTCCAAACATTTTTTACTTGCAATTCTCATGGAAAATGTTCGTTGTAAAAACGTTAGCCACCTTGTGGAAGGTCCGATCTTAAGTCTCCTGCGCGGCAGGAAAGAATTCTACCAAACAGCCACCATTACCAGACGCTGCTAAGAAGGTTTGTTTTGTTTTTCATATCTACCATCATAACGTCCTTAATTAGTAAAAAAGTGAGAATGTACGTTCTCTATCTACAATGTTTTTAAAATCCAATCAAATATTATGTCTAAATATTCTGAGTAAACGTTTGAACAGAGAAATAAGTAAATAAGTAAAAATATTGCGGTGGCTCACGCCTGTAATCCCAGCACTTTGGGAGGCCGAGGCGGGCTGATCACTTGACGTCAGAAGTTCGAGACCAGCCTGGCCAACGTGATGAAACCCCAGCTCTACTACAAATACAAAAATTAGGCGGGCGTGGTGACTTAAGCCTGTGATCCCAGCTACTGGGGAGGCTGAGGCAGGAGAATCGCTTGAACCTGGGAGGCAGAGGTTGCAGTGACCCGAGATCGCGCCACTGCACTCCAGCCTGGCGACAGAGACCCTGCCTCAAAACAAACAAACAAGTTCTCAGAACGTTTGAACGTAGAAGTAAGCAGAAAATCTGCTGATACGTGACCCTTGGAGACTTTCAAAGTGAAAAAGACGCTCATGCCTGTAATCCCGGCATTTTGGAAGGCCGAGGTGGCTGGATATCTTGAGGTCAAATGTTCGAGACCAGCCTGGCCAACATGGTGAAACCCTGTCTCTATTAAAAATACAAAAATTAGCCGGGCATGGTGGCACATGCCTGTAATCCCAGTTACTCCGGAGGCTGAGGCAGGAGAATCGTTGAACCCGGGAGGAGGAGGTTGCAGTGAGCCGAGATGGCCCATCAAATGCAACCCAGCCTGGGTGACAAAGGAAAAAGAAAGAAAGGAAGGAGAGGAGAGGGGAGGGGAGGGAGAGAGAAAGAGAAAGAGGAAGGAAGGGAGGGAGGGAGGGAAGGAATAATAAAGATATGTTGATGAAAATAGTGGAATAGTAAAGTCATGTTAATATAGACAGTAAGCTGGGCACTCCCCCGCACTTTGGGAGGCCAAGGCAGGAGGATCCCTTGAGGCCAAGAGTTCAAGATCAGCCTGATGAATTGCCCAAGGTTATTTTTAAAGGTGACTTCTACACGTTACTCTGCATCGTGTTACAAAATCCCAACAATTACACTATTCAATGCATCTTTCCTGATACAGAGTAATTAAGTTTTATCTGTCATCTATGAAAACAAACAAAACTACATCTCCCTAGACTGTAGATCAGTATATAGGTTCTTTTCTCTGTCCTCTCACTCTTTTTTAAAATCATAGGTAACTCTCCTAATAGTCCAAAATCCTGCTTTGGTGTAAATAGTCTGTAATTTCCCCCCCTAAATCCCACATTCTCCACTCTTGGCACTCACATTATCAGTCAGAAGCCATCTCGCTTATATCAATGTACTATATCTGGGTCAAGTATACGCTTACCCTTGCAAATTTCATCCTTTATCTTTGTTTTTTTTTTTTTTTGAGCCGGAGTCTCACTCTGTCACCCAGGCTCTATCATAAATAATGAATTTATTTAGCCATTCTCTCCTGTTAGTCTTCTGAGTTTCTTATGATTTTTCACTTCTGTAACTGAATAATACTGCTACTATTGCTCTCCGACCAAACCACGGGTCAGGCTGCTTATTCTTGGGGCCCAATAATGAGATGCAGATGAGCTAGAAAAAGGGAGTTTCTTTTTCTTTTTTGTTTTGTTTTTTTTCCTGAGACTGAGTCTTGCTCTGTCACTCAGGCTAGACTGCAGGGGCGTGATCTCCACTCACTGCAACTTCCACCTCCTGGGTTCAAGTGATTCTTGTGGCTCAGCATCCCCAGTAATGTAATCCCAGTTACTCCAAGATTGCAGGTGCGTACCACTATGCCTGGCTAATTTTTGTATTTTTAGTAGAGACGGGGTTTCACCATGTTGGCCAGGCTGGTCTCGAACTCCTGACCCCAGGTGATCTGACTGCCTCGACTTCCCAAAGTGCAGGGATTACACGCATGAGCCACAAGCTCAGCCAGTTTATTTCTGTAACTGGGTACGGGGGAGAAGGCCTGGAAATTATGGCCCGACCAACTCAAAATCACAGTTTTCCAGGGCTTATACACCTTCTAAGCTATATGTCTACATGTAAATGCGCATGTACTCGTGGTGGGCTTTGGTTATATTCCAGCCTTTGTATCAGGGCACTGACTTTTTTTAGCTTTTAATGTTTAACTTAACCACTCATTCAGTACTGAAAGAGTTGTTATGGAGGCCTGCCTGTTCAGCCATTAGGGAGACCTGGCCTGCCACACTATTTCTGCCGTGTCAAATGAAAAAGATTCTCTCCTTGACCAAACTCTAGCCAGGCTCCTCCATACATTCTTCTCAACTAAGCCTCAACCTTGACCTTAAAAGACTAAAGACACTAACATAGTTTCTAACAGCTCAAGACCACATCCCTAAGATGACCCTAGTCCACCTTAAAATGCCTGCCTGAGAAAACTCAAGACTCCCTAAAGAATGCACTGTTGCTCCAAACAACACGTGGAGATAGAGCCCCCTGTCTCCCACTTCTGTGGGAGGATAGGAGCTTAACTTCTGTAAGCACCAGTTAGCAAACCAAGATAGGGTTCATATGAACCAATCTCCTCTTCTGATTTCTGTAATTTTTCACTTCCTTGACTCCACTGAGCCCTGCTCACCCTCTTTCTGTTACTTCATTCTCCCTTTAAAGTGCCCAGTCATGCCAGGCGCGATGGATCACGCCTGTAATCCTAGCACTTTGGAAGGCCGAGGCGGGCAGATTGCCTGAGCTCAGGAGTTCTCGATCAGCCTAGGCAACATGGTAAAACTCCATCTCTATTAAAATACAAAAATAAAATTAGCCAGGCTTGGCGGCGTGCACCTGTGGTCTCAGCCACTCAGGAGGCTGAGACAGGAGAATTGCTTGACCCCGGGAGTCGGAGGTTGCAGTGAACTCACAGATCGCGCCACAAATTTGAGTTCAGTTCATGCTCTACTCTTCTTCTTGCAATACTGTATTGATTAAATATTTGTACTGGGCTCAGGGATCTCAGGATCAAGTGGCATCTTTTGATCTGCTAACAAGCTGAATCTGAGAAATGTCTCAAATACCCAAGTTTTTTGTTTGTTTGTATTGCGACAAAGTTTCACTCTTGTTGCCCAGGTTGGAGTGCAATGGTGCGATCTCGGCTCACTGCGACCTCCACCTCCCAGGTTCAAGCAATACTCCTGCCTCAGCCTCCTAAGTAGCTAGGATTTCTGGCGCCCACGACCACGCCCAGCTAACTTTTATATTTTGTATTTGTAGTAGAGACAGGGTTTCACCATGTTGGCCAGGTTGGCCTCGAACCCCTGACCTCAGGTCATCCACCAGCCTCGGCCTCCTAAAGTGCTGGGGTTACAGGCATGCGCCACCACACTGACCCAGTTTTTAAGTTTCACGATAGTGATGTTATGTATAAGAACAACTGGGGAAGTTATAAATCTTTTTTTTTTTTTTTTTTTTTTTTTGAGACTTCCCGAGTAGCTGGGATTACAGGCGCTTGCCACCACGCCTGGCTAATTTTTTTGTATTTCTAGTCGAAACGGGGGTGTCATCATGTTGGCCAGGTTGGTCTCGAACCCCTGACCTCAGGTGATCCACCCGCCTTGGCCTCCCAAAA
The DNA here is from genome assembly GCA_036589455.1 of Ateles fusciceps. NCBI lineage: Eukaryota > Metazoa > Chordata > Mammalia > Primates > Atelidae > Ateles > Ateles fusciceps. Next base: position 7,186,333 of record JAZHEH010002605.1, read on the forward strand.
TGAAGGGATTAGAACCATGAACCGCCGTGCCGCTCCAGGAAGTTATATATCTTGCAACTTCCCCAGTTAGTGACTATGGGGGCAGTAAGCAACTTAAGAAAACAAGCTAAGCAGTGGCAGGTTATTGTTTTATGATATTCTTTAGCAAAGTTCAGGACCCTACCATAATTCTTACCTGTTCTTGTGACTGCAGCTTCAATCTCCCCAAAAGAAGGTGAGGTCAGTTTTCCTTGCCTCAAAGTTTAACTGTAAACTGAATTCCTCTTGTAGTTATCTTGGCCTCTGCACTAGAATAAGCAAAAAACCAATTTAGCCTGTGAGGTGAGAAGCAAGATGGAGTCAGTCATGTTAGATTTCTGTTATTACTTATAATTCTACCAAGGTGGTTTCAGTGTGAGCAAATGAATTTCTGTATTTTAAGCCTCCCAGTCTATGGTATTTGTTATGGCAACTGTAGCAAACTAATACAATTACTAACAGTGAAATCTGGAGCAAGAAAATAATTTCTGTGCAATACCAGTATAGAACTTTAACAGAACTCTAATTATACACCTTTTAGGAATACAGTAGAATAGAAAATGCTTGCTTGTTTTAAAAAAATAAAAAATAAATGACAAGTTGGCAGGTGTGGTGACTCACGCCTGTAATCCCAGCACTTTGGGAGGCCGAGGCAAGCAGCTCACCTGAGGCCAGGAGTTCAAAACCAGTCTGACCAACATAGTGAAACCCCCTCTCTACTAAAAATACAAAAATTAGCCAGGCGTGGTGGCGCGTGCCTGCAGTACCAGCTAGTCCGGAGACTGAGGTGGGAGGATTGTTTGAACCTGGGAGTTGGAGGTTGAAGTGAGCCAAGATCGTGCCAGTGCACCACAGCCTGGGCGGCAGGGTGAGACTGTCTCAAAACAAAAACCAAACCAAACAAAACAAAAGATTCATGTCAATATCCCTGGCAAGAGATAAAAGATGGAAGCAAAAAGGCCGTTGTAATAATGGGAGAGAAATAGATAGATGGGATATGACATAGGAGGAGGTAAAACTCAGCACAACTTAGGATTCCTTTGAGAAGTGAAGAAGAGGTATTGTCCAGGATGGCTCCAAGTTCCTGACTCCAGGTCGAGTGGGGACGAAGCTGAGAAGAAGGCATGAAGTGTTGCAGGCAGATAAGCAAAGGAAGAGTCATGAATCAAAGAGGTCAGGGGATGAGCATGGAAAAAGCGCCAACATTTAGGGGTTTACCTGGAGAAAAAGGTATCTAATGCCAGAGGAGAGCCTTTAATTTCACTTTAAAGAGGGGGCCAAAGAGAGACTGTCCACGAGGGGAATTCTTCATTTGAGAGTCCTAACAGCAAGCCAAGGGCAAAGGAGACAACCCCACCAAAGCGTGAATGCAGATAACAGGTGTCCTTCCTGTCTTCACCGCTGTCATAAAGCTCTGGAGTTCTTTATCCGGGTTGACTGACTAAATATATCTCAGTACAGATCACTGTACCCGCTTCCAAAACACAACCACCCTTGACCCCGACGTGATTTGAACACGCAACCTTCTGATCTGGAGTCAGACGCGCTGCCGTTGCGCCACAAGGCCATGAGCAGCTGCCTTTTCCTTGAAAGATAAGAATCTAGTCTTATCTCCCTCCCAAACAATTTGTTGTTTGACTTGATCTCTTCTCCCAGTTTCGCTAAGGCTTTGTTGAGAAAAATAAGGGAGTTGCCGGATTAAATATTCCCAAACCCAACTAAATGTTCCATATATTAAAAACAGTTGTTTCTCAAGTCCAGTCTTTCCAGTTCTCGAATTTCTCTTTTTGGAGAAAAATAGTCTGTGTGCTGGGTTTAGATTTGCAGTGAAACAGTAATAAGAACGGTTATGAAGTTTGTACCACTACTTTCTGTAAATGTACTAGACTTCTCCCTCTTCAGGAAGAGAATCCCAGCCTTGCCCTGCCTGCAGGACCTGGCCTAGCTAGCCCTTGCTTCACTCAAACCTATCTGCACACCCACTCCATCCTAAACCGGCTGGGCTTCAAAAGCCTAACATGAATAATATCTCTTACCTAAACAATCACTTCTCAGTCAGAATCCGCAGGCCCTCATGTCTCTATTGTGTACACGTGCCAATCAGCTCACAACAATAACCCCAAACAAGCCGCTGACATTTATTGAACTCACCGTTTTCCACTAGCCCCTTAACTTCCTCCAGCCCAGCGGTTCTCAAGAAATGCCTCAGGGTCGGCAACATCAGGGAACCTAAAAAAAGGAAAACCCCACACCTACTGAATCAGAAAATGGACGCGAGCCGCCCAGTCTGATTTAAATAGCCTTCCAGGCGATTGTGATGTGGGAAAAAGTTTGAGAATCAATCCTCCAGTCCAGAAACCCGATATTTTGCTTTTTCAAGAAAAGAAGGCCAGGGGCGGTGACTCACGCCTGTAATGCCTGCACTTTGGGCGGCCGAGGCTAGCCTGACCTACATGGAGAAACCTGGTCTCTCTAAAAATACAAAATTAGCCGGGTGTGGTGGCGCATGCCTGTAATCCCAGCTACTAGGGAGACTGAGGCAGGAGAATCGCTTGACCCCGGGAGACGGAGGTTGCAGTGCGCCCCAGATCGCCCATTGCACTCCAGCCCGAACAACAAGAACAAAATTCCATCTCAAATAAATGAGTGAATGAATGAATGAATGAAAATAAATGTCCACTCATCCAGGATACAGGAAGGACAGTGTATTAATTAACCAGTGCTTCTGTAACAAATACTACAGACTGGGTGGCCTACACAGCAGAAATCACTTTCACACAGTTCTGGAAACTAGAAGTCCGATATCAAGGTGATGGTCTGATTGATTTTTTTTTTTTCCCTGAGGCCTCTTTTGTTGGCTTGCAGGTGACTATCTTCTCCCTCTGCCTTTAAATGATCTTTTCTCTGTGTGGATGTCCTCATCTCTTCTTATAGGGACACCAGCCCTTATGATTAGCGCCCTACCTTCATGATCTTAATTTACCTTCATTACCCCCTTTAAAGACTCTCTCTCCAAATACTGCCCCATTCTCTTTTCCCTTTTATTTATTTGTAAATATTATTTCATTCCATTTCTCCATTTTGCAGATGAAATACTGTCACTTTCGGAAGTACTGAACATTACAGCTTCAACATATGATTTTAAGGGGGTTGGAGGAAGGCTAAATTCAGCTCAAACAGGTAATTTCCAGATGAAGCTGTACTGACAATTGCTAAGCCTAGCATAGGGAAAAGGGATAGAAATTGGGGTTCGGTAGTGACCATCTACCTCTCTTTGCTTTTCCCACTCCTGGTTTAGGATTTAACTTTCTCAGGGCTGTCAAAATCAGCGACTCCTCAATCCGCTTTCCAGATTACAAAATTTTGTTTCTGTTTTCTCCTCTCCCTATTTGGATGTATATTTTAGTGTTGAGTGGGATTTGCGAAGTATGCAAAAATAAATTTTTGTGTTTAACCCACAATCTTTACCTGGAAGCATCGTAAGGCAGCGGTGATTCCCTGCGTGTGGAAAGCAATCTGGTTCTCTATTCTCCTCTCCAGCTCTCAACTCAAGCATTCCTTTCTCATCGTGGCCTTTCTCTCTGCCAATCAAAAGATAAAGCACTCTGTTAGTAGTTATTGAAGTACCCTATTCCCGCCCTTGGTAGTTAACTAGTTGAAACGTCACAGTATTTTTTTTATATATATATAGTTTAGTGTATTTTAATAGCAAACTTACAGGAGACAGCACAGAAGACAGACAACATTAAAAACGTGTACTTCCATGTAGGACAACTCATTTAGAAAAGTTTAGTGAATGGATGAAATCTACTCTATGATGAAATGCTACAAACACCTTTTAGTTGCCATCAATAAGAAATCTACTTTTTTTTTTTTTTTTTTTTTGGTTAGAGATGGAGTCTCGGTTTGTTGCCCAGGCTGGAGTGCAGTGGCTATTCACAGGCGAGATCCCACTATTCATCAGCACGGGAGTTTTGACCAGCTCCACTTCCGACCTGGGCCGGTTCACCCCCTCCTTAGGCAACCTGGTGGTCCCCCGCACCTGAAAGGTCACCATGTTGATGCCGAACTTAGTGAGGACACCCGATCGGCATAGCCCAGAACTACTGGGCTCAAGTGATCCTGCAGCCTCAGCCTCCGGAGTAGCTGGGACTACAGGACCGCGCCACCACACCCAGCTGTTTTTGTTTGTTTTTGTTTTTAATCCAAATGCTGGCATTGTCCAGAAAAATTTAACAGGTTTATTTATAATTATTACCAAGTTGAACCGCTGAACCTTATTCACTGAAACATTTTTAACTTACATTAATGCTTTACATCTCCACATTTATATTAAAAATTCAAACCCAAATGAAAATGGAAAAACTGCCAATACCTGATTTCTGTCCCCAATTTTTGCACTCGCAATCATATACTTAGGTACTTTTGACCCCATGGGAAAAAAAAAAATAACGTTCAGAACTGCCAATAATAGGAAGAAGAGAATTTCTTTTTTTTGAGAATGAAATGTTTCCCATCAGAGTGGATTCTGAAGCACATTCTCCACGTATGCGGAGTCCTAGCTGCATGTCTTCGGCATAATTGTCACACGTTTGACATGGACAGCACACAGGTTGGTGTCTTCAAAAAGGCCAACCAAATAAAAAAAGAAAAAAACAAAAAACAAAAAAGGCCAACCAGATAGGCCTCACTTGCCTCCTGCAAAGCACCGACAGCTGCGCTCCGCAAACGCAAATCTGTTTTAAAGTCCTGAGCAATTTCCCGCACCAGACGCTGGAAAGAAGTATCCGAGTCAGAAGTTCAGTGGACTTCTGATAACGTCTAATTTCACGGGGGCCACACAGTACCAGGCCTGATAACGATGAGGTGTCTCAACCCCTCCAGTAGAGGGTGCACTCTTGCCCGCGTCTTTTGTAGCCAGTTGTTTCCTGGGTGTTTTACCACCGGTGGATTTGGGGGCAGTCTGCTTTGTACGAGCCTCGTTTCTTACCCACCTTCTCCCTCGGCCGAGCTCGGCGAGCCAGAGGCGGCACTGGCGTTGGGAAGCGCAGCGGTGGCTGCGAACACAATTGCAGTATTTTTTTTTTTACCATTAGATTAAACTTTGTCTCTCCTCAAGCAGACCGTAAGTTTTTTTTTTAGTGGTTGGAAATTCCTTGGTTTACAACAATGATTTCACTACACTTAGTACAATGGAGAGATTATTTTCTGTCAGCAAGTTGGAGTACTCCCCAGCTGAGGACCACGTGGCCTAATGGATAAGGCGTCTGACTTCGGATCAGAAGATTGAGGGTTCGAATCCCTCCGTGGTTACTTGGGGGACCTACCACTTTGTTCTTTTCCTTCCTCAAAGTTGGTAATCAGAAATGTACTTCTTTCCACTTACTGCACTAAGTTATCCTCATCGTAGAATCCTTCCTGCACATCCCTTGCCTTTGCTCTGTACTTGGCCACCTGCTAATTGTCAATTTATCCTTCTCTGTCTCTCCACCATAGCGCCATACAGTACATCTTCTGGGTCAGTGCTACTCAAAATTTGGTCCGGTCAGTGAACCAGTAACATCACCTGGGAGCTTCTTATAAATGTCAACTTTCGAGACCGACCTCCCTTCCGAGTCTGCGCTACTCCTGACCTACTTAGAATCGCTGTGGGTGGGCCCTAGGATATTGAGTTTTAGCCAAGCTATCCAAGTGGTTCGTTTGCACGCTCGAGTATGAGAACCATTTATAGATCTTACAGGAGGCTGTAGAACGTACTCTAGACCATAAAGCGCAAACACGTCTCAACCAATTACAATTTAGTGCCAACCTACCTGAGTTTCAAGGCTGTTATGGCAGGAGTAATGTGAAGCTGCCACGGGAGCCTCTTGGAAAGACTGGGGGTCGAAGGAGAGGCAGGAAAGAGGTCAACGAGTCTGATTAAAGTATCTTCTAACAAATACCGAAGACTGGTAGAATTAGGAGAATCACCATCTGCAACCAGTGGAAAAATAATAGACTAAAGCAAAGAAAGAACTTAACTATCTTAAAATCATCAGGAAAAGGTGGTTGGGAAACAACATAGGCTCATGGTGTCAGGTGCCACTCCAAAATTACTTGTCAATTGCAAAGGGAGAAATAACGCTTAGGGGCACCACTCCGTCTTCACTATCAGCGAGACAGCCTCCTGATATGAAGTTAGTACAGTGTAAAGAACAACGTCTGGGCAAAAATGCTTAACCTAAATCTAATCCCCCAAATTCATCAAAAATCAATCACTTAGATTTATCTTCTAATTTAAAAGGAGTAAGAAATAAATTAAAAGATGCCATCAGGAAATAATGAGACAAATCCAGAATGCAGGACATTCTATGAGACAGACTTTTTTCTGGATTTGTTTTGTTTTTTTCACAGGGTCTCACTCTGCCGCCCAGGCTGGAGTGCAGTGGCAAAATCACGGCTCACTGCAGCCTCGACCTCCAGGGCTCAAGTGATTTGCACCTCAGCCTCCCGAGTAGTTGAGACCCCAGGCATATCCACCACGGTGGCTGGCTAATTATTTTTCTGTTTTTTGTAGAGACCAGATCTCGCTGTATTGCCCAGGCTGGGACTTGAATGGAGGAAGGAAGGAAAGAAGGAAGGAAAGGAGTGAGGGAGGGAGAGAAAGATTAAAAGATGTCATGAAGAAATAACAACAACAATACAAAGCTGGGAGATTGTTCTAATGTGAAAGAATGTACGGAAACATTTAAAAACTGCCTCTAGGCCCGGCGGGGTGGCTCACACCTGTAATCCCAGCACTTTGGGAGGCTGAGGCGGGCGGATCACCTAAGGTCGGGAGTTCAAGACCAGCCTGACCAACATGTAAGAACCCCATCTCTACTAAAAATACAAAAAACTTGCCAGGCGTGATGGTGAATGCCTGTAATCCTAGCTGCTCAGGAGGCTGAGGCAGGAGAATCGTTTGAACCTGGGAGGCAGAGGTTGCAGTGAGCTGACATCACACCATTGCACTTCAGCCTGGGCAACAAGAGCAAAACTCTGTCTCAAAAACAAAAACAAAAACCTGCCTCTAAAAACATATTAGATAAATTTAAATTTAAATAAATACTTAGATGTTTTTATTCACTTATTTAGGGTTTCTCTCACTTGCCCAGGCTGGAATGCAGTGGCTGCATCCTAGCTCACTCTAACCTTGAACTCCTGAGCTCAAGTCATCCTCCTTCCTAAATTTCTGGAGTAGCTGGGATTACAGGAGGGAGCCAACAGGCTAGGCTGATTTTTAAAAATCTTTTTTGTAGAGAGACCCAAGAGAAGGAGTTGTTTTGTTACCGTTGCTCTCAAACGCCGGGGTCAAGACATCCTCCCTCCTCAGCATCCCAAAACGCTGGGATTACAGCCACTGCACACCAGATATGAAATGTTCTTAAAGAATTGTTCGATTTTTTTTTTTAGTCGTATTAATGATATTGTAGTTAAATAAGACGCGTGTTTAGGCAATACATGTTTATGGATTTTGGTGTGATATATCATAATGTCTGCAAGTGAATTTCATATGATTCAGCAGAAATAGGTAGATGAGACTAAGATAGCAAAATGTTAATTATTAAATCTGGGTGATGAGTATACAGATAATTACCTATTCTTTCACATTCTTTATATGCTTGAAAATTTTTACAATAAAAATTTTAATTTTTCAAAAAGGCTTGACAGAGGCTGTGCTATTTAAACAAAGGTCCTGAAGGATGAGCAGTGGAGCCCCAAGCAGACATGGCAGAGGTCAGGGTGAAGACACCAGCACTACGTGAGATAGGACTGGTCCTTTCTCGTCTCAGGAGTTCCAGGCTGCCTTGACAGAGTGACCAGAAGAGGAGCTGAAAAGGTTGGACAGACGCAGAAGATGAAGGCCTCCCATGTCATTTGTGATCTTCTTGCTAAGAAGCAGGGTACTTCAAAGACAGTAAAGGAGGTAGGGGACACAGTAAGATACACATTCTAGGTTAGTGCTAATTTAGCTCTACCTACATGATCTGCCCTCAACTACATTTCTGGAGTTATCACTCATCACTGCCCTTTTCAGTACCTCTCCAGAAAGCAATGTTTCGACTACAGGGAACTTTCTTCAGTTTCTTCCATATTCCATGAGGTTTAGGTCTAAAACACTACCCTACCTCATTTTCCTTCCCCACCCCAATTTGGCTCATTTTAACACATCCTTCAGATCCAGATCTGAGCTTAAGTATAATTCATTCCGAAAATACTTATTAAGCACCAATGGAGGACTCAGAGGTAAAAAGGTAACACTGAAACCTTTCTTCATGAAGCTTGAAGTGTAATTAAGTGACCCTCCAGGCAACCACCTAAAACCTTCGTGGTTGAGATCCAGCACTCCTTCTGGGGGCTAATTACTATGTTATGGCTGCATTTCTCACCTGCACTCAGTGGTTTAATTGTTAACTTCTGTAATCCTTTAGAAATCGGGCTCTCCAGGCTGGGAACAGTGGCTCATGCCTGTAATACCAGCACTTTCAGAGGAAGAGGCGGGCAGATCACAAGGTCAGGAGTTCAAGAGCAGCCTGGCCAACATGCCGAAACCGTCTCTACTAGAAATACAAAAAACTTAGCCAGGTGTAGTGGTGCATGCCTGTAATGCCACTTACTCTGGAGACTGAGGCAGGAGAATCGCTTCAACCCAGGAGGCGGAGGTTGTGATGAGCAGAGATCACGCCATTGCGCTCCAGCCTAGGTGACAGAGCAAGTCTCCATCTCAAAAAAAAAAAAGAAAGAAAGAAAGAAAGAAAGAAATCTCACTCTCCATTGAATGAGCAGCACCTAGCAAAGTGCTTGGCTTTTGCTATTTCACATAGAAAGAATTTGAAAGACTAGGCAATACTCTGTCTCACTATCCGTATTCAAAATGCTTACTTTTATTTCAAAAAATAAAATTTTGGAAGAATGAAGAAATGAATATATTATTTAAGGGATCAGGAACTGGAGGCCAAAGACTAAGAAATTGTTGCAGTAACTCATGAGAAACTAACTGCCTCATTTAAAAAAGTGATCTGAGGCTTGGGATGAAGAGCCAGATTTGAGAGCTAATTAGAAGGTTGAATTGAAGGACTGATGGGACGGGAATCAGGAGAGAGGGAGGACAAGAAGAGTCTTTCCTTCGGTAGCTAGTCTTTGGTGTTGGCATCTTATCAAAAATTTGGAAAAATTTGGATTGTTGAAGGACATTTAAGTTTGAGGAAAAGGATGAAACATTCCTTTGGGGATGCATTGTTTTGAGATGCCCATGGACATGCAAGAAAAAAAAAAAAATAGGACAATTGTATATTCTGGAGCCCAGAGGAGAGAGATCTGGAGTAGAGACAATTTTCACTCCATCCACACACGAGCAGTAGTTTATCAATCATTCCTTACCCTTCTTCTGTTCATAGATTTGGACCATTGATTAAATACAGAATCTCTGACTTGCTCACTAATACACACACGTGCATAGTATTGTCGTAATGGTAGAGTAGTTTTAGAAACTGAGGGTTCTGCTCTTTCTTTGGGAGCACAGATTCAAATTATATTTGAATATAAATTCGAATTATTATCCACAGAATATCAGATGCAATTGTTCTTCCTCTTGTGAGAGAAGGCCCCATAAACTAAAGAGGATTTGACCAACAAAAATATTTTTTCACTTTCTAGTTTCATTCAGGAAATGTTCTTTCAGCTGGTTAAAATACTCTGAGTTTTATGAAAAGACAAGATAGGCTTCACTGTTGAACGTTTTGATGGATATAGATTCTGGGATTTATGATTGTTACAATTGCACTGACATTTGTTGAGCCATTAGTACATCGCAGATACTGGACTTTGTCTGAAAATATAGGACATGTCTATGGAACATCTTTGTTAGATTATTTTTGAGGATAGTTTTCTTTTCTTTTTCTTTTCACAGATGGAGTCTCGCTCTGTCGCCCATTCTGGAGTACGATGGCGCGATCTCGCTTCACTTCAGCCTCCGGAGTAGCTGGGATTACAGGCGTGCGCCACCACGCCTGGCTAATTTTTTTGAATTTTTAGTAGCTTTCCAAAGTGCTGGGATTACAAACGTGAGCCACCACGCCCGTCCTGAGGATAATTTTCTTACTAGGTAAAAATATGAGAATTTGAAAAGTTCCTGAACATATTCCTGTTGCATTATAGAAAGACCTAAAGAACATTCTTAGCACATCATGTATGTGCCTGAACGTAAAGTTTATTGATTCCTTCCAAGTTTTGTTAGGACGTGAACTCAGTTATTATTAAATCTCTAATAAAACGAGTACAATAGGTGACATATAGAAACATGTAAGACGTTTAAGACCTTTCACAATACATGTAGTCGTGGCCGAGTGGTTAAGGCGATGGACTAGAAATCCATTGGGGTCTCCCCACGCAGGTTCGAATCCTGCCGACTACGATACTGGGATTTCGTGATCTCAGACTTTGTCCAGGTGTGTAAAAGACTTTCAGTGTTTTGCAAGTTAACATCGCAATGGAGTTCTTGGGGACATATATTCAGGGCAAGGCAACTTGAATTTAGGTAGCATCCCAAAATAAACCTTATCTCAAATATTTTACAAATTACATCATAACGGATATTTCATTGTCTAGGAGGGAATCATCGTGTACGAGTATGGATTTCTCATTACCCACGAAGGAATCATACTTCATGAGTAAACCAAGTCAAAGGAACAAATAATACTATATTTTGTTTTAATTGAAGGGTTTCGGGTTCAAAATCCTTAAGATCAGAAAGAAATAAAAGTTTCATATATTCATGTTTATGGCGAGGCAGTAATTCTAAGACTCTTTTCTATAGGTATAATGGCCCTTATCAACTTTGGGTGGGCCAGTGGCGCAATGGATAACGCGTCTGACTACGGATCAGAAGATTCCAGGTTCGACTCCTGGCTGGCTCGTTGGATTTGGTGGAACCCTTGACTTTCTAAAAATGCCCCTTTCCCGGTATTTATTATACATCTTATATATTTTATTATTTTAATTTTTAAAAGCATTACACAAGATGACGTTTTTATAATATAGACTCCAGCTTCAGCTCACTATTCTTTTGCATACATAAGTTTTTTAAAAAATCATATCACTAAATTGATAAGTTTCAGAACTAACCAATTCTCACGTTGCTTGATAAAACTTAATACAGGGAATTTTTTTTTTTTAAGACGTATCACAGTGTCACCCAGGGTGCAGAGCAATGGGGCAATCTAGTTCACCGCAACCTCTGCTTCCTGGGTTCAAGCAATTCTCCTGCTTCAGCCTCCAGAGTAGCTGTAATCACAGGCAGGTGCCACCACACCCAGCTTATTTTTAATAGAGACGAGGTTTTGCCATTTTGGCTAGGTTCGTCTGGAACTCCCGACCTCAAGTGATCAGCCCGCCTGGGCCTTCCAAAGTGCTGGGATTACAGGCGTGAGCTACCGTGCCTGTCCAGGAAAACCTTGTGTCATTTTGTGAGAGCTTTGATAGAAAATTCACAAACAGAAAATGTCTAGATAGCAAACAATTTTAGTTTTTTTTCTATTCTTTTTACGTACACAAAATTTCAAGAATCGTTTGAAACAAAAATCGACAGTATTTTTTCTGCTCCCTGTCCTCCAGCAATTTTTAAAGTTATTGAAACACAGCCCTAATTTGCACTATAGAAAACACCCAAAGAACATTCTCAGGTTACCACATATGCGCCTGAACTTGAAGTTTGTTGATTCCTTCCAAGTTTTGTTGGCAGATCACAAACTCAGCTATTAAATTCCTGGTAAAACGAGAGATACAATATGGGATATATAATAACATATACAATGTTTTGGGAACTTTTAGCACCTATAGTCATGGCTGAATGATTAAGTTTATTTTTTTTTCCTTTTTGCCAAATAAATGGCTGCATAGGTTAAGCTTACTTTTTAAACATAGCTTTTTTTTTTTTTTTTTTTTTTTTTTTTTTGAGACAGAGTCTCACTCCGTCACCAGGCGCCAGGCTGGAGTGCAGTGGTGCGACCTCGGCTCACTGCAACCTCCGCCGCCCAGGTTCAAGCAATTCTCCTGCCTCAGCCTCCCGAGTAGCTGGGACTACAGGCGCGCGCCACCACGCCCAGCTAATTTTTTTGTATTTTTAGTAAAGACGGGGTTTCACCATGTTGACCAGGATGGTCTCGATCTCTTGACCTCGTGATCCGCCCGCCTTGGCCTCCCAAAGTGCTGGGATTACAGGCGTGAGCCACCGCGCCCGGCTAACATAGCTTATTTTTAAAAATATTTACCTACATATCTCTAAATAATATGTTTGTATGGTCCTTCAGTTGACTTTATAGAAGATAAGAAACGGATTCACTTTCTTCCTCACACCCCAGGACCCCTAACACATACCTGCTCCCTATGTCTTTTTTTTTTTTTTTTTTACAGATAGCCAAGTGGGCAAGTCTCATATCCTTACAGCACAATACATGATACATTAATATTTGTAGCTTAAGATATAACAACTTTGTAAAAATAATTCAGCAGATGAGCAAATAAATACATTGTTAAGTTTTATTTTCCCCTTGTATTAGTAAATAATTGTATTTTCTTGTTGTTTTTGTTTTTACTGCTTAGGCTTCTAGGTATTTATCATTAATCCAACCCCAAGCACTTCATCTGTTGTCTAAACATCTCTCCAAAGATTCAAAAGCTTTGCACAGTCTGTACATTTCATCCTACTTTAAACATGTCTCCTTATGCATCTGTATTAGTTTGAGTAAACAAAAAAAATAAGAACAAGAGGAAAAGTGTCTCCTACAGCTTGCTCAAATCTTGACATTATCATATGTCACGTATATACCTTTCATTTTACTAGGAATCTGATAATAAAAGCTGAGTTCATGTCCTAACAATAAAACTTGGAAGGAATCAACAAACTTCAAATTCAGGCACATACGTGGAAGCGTCACCTGTACTCATATGCCCCTGGGAGTGTCTTTCAATCATCCTAAAAACCATTATTTTTTTCTCCCCCTACTGTGAAGTATTCCTTCTTTGTTACATGTTTAAATGACTATAATAATTCATTTTTCTTGATTTGCTCTCTTCTTTTAGTGTGTCTTCCAGTTGCTTGCTGAGAAAGCATCCACATGAGAGGTACATATTTTGAGAGCTTACATATCTGACAAATTTCTGGGCTCTACCCTCTCACTTGCTTAATATTTGGGTATTTATATATATATATAGGATATTATACATATATATACACACACATATATATATATTGGGTATTATACATATATATATATATATTTGAGACAAAGTCTTGCTCTGTTGCCCAGGCTGGAGTGCAGTGGCGGGATCTTGGCTCAGTGTAACCTCCGCCTCTCAGGTTCAATCAATTCTCCTGCCTCAGCCTCCGGAGTAGCTGGAACTACAGGTGCCTGCCACCACAGCCTGCTAATTTTTGTATTTTTAGTAGAGACAGAGTTTAACCATATTGGCTAGGCTGGTCTTGAACTCCTGACCTTGGGATCTGCCTGCCTCAGCCTCCCAAAGTGCTGGGATTACAGGCGTGAGCCCCTGCACCTGGCCAGAATTTTAAACTAGAAATAATTTTTCTGAGATTCAATGTTCCTACTGAGAAGTCTGAGGCCATACTGATTTCCTATCTGTAAGTGCTGTGGTTTTGTTTGGCTTGTTCCTTTTTCTTTTTCTTTTCTCTCTCTCTCTTTTTTTTTTTTTTTGAGATGGAGTCTCGCTCTGTCGCCCTGGCTAGAGTGCAGTAGCACGATCTCGGCTCACTGCAACCTCCGCCTCCGGGGTTCAAGCGATTCTCATGCCTCAGCCTCCCAAGTAGCTGGGATTACAGGCCTGCACCTCCACACTCCGCTAATTTTTATATTTTTAATGGCCGGCCGCGATGGCACGTGCCTGTGGTCCCAGCTACTCGGGAGGCTGAGGTGGGAGGATCCCTTGAGCCCAGGAGTTCTGGGCTGTAGTGCGCTATGCCGATCTAGTGTCCGCACTAAGTTCGGCATCAATATGGTGACCTCCCGGGAGCGGGGAACCACCAAGTTGCCTAAGGAGGGGTGAACAGGCCCAGGTGGGAAACGGAGCAGGTCAAAACTCCTGTGCTGATCAGTAGTGGGATCGCGCCTGTGAATAGCCACTGCACTCCTGCCTGGGCAACACAGCGAGACGCCGTCTCTGAAAAAAAAAATTAAAATTAAAATATATGTGTTTAACGGAGACGTGGTTTCACCATTTTGCCAGGCTAGTCTCGAACTCCTGACCTCAAGTGATCTGCCCACCTCAGCCTTCCAAGTGATGGGATTACAGGCGTGAGCCACCGTGCCCTGCCAGAGTGACCTGTTTTTGTTTCTGTCCTCACATGGTGTTTCTTCTGTGCCTGCGCATCCCTGGCATCTCTTTGTGTATACGAATTTCCTTTTATTAGAAAGAAAATGTTGTCAATCAGATTGGATTTGGGCCTACCTTAATTGCCTCATTTTAACTTAATCACCCCTTTAAAGGTCTCCTCTCCAAATGCAGTCACATGCTGAGGCTTCAGGATATGAATCTGAGGGGGACACAAGTCAGCCCACACCACACATTACACATTGACATGAGCCATCAAATATACTACATATCTGGCATATGGCTTCTCAGAACATTCATCAAGGATGCTTGCATTTTAATGTATAGTAGTCTAATTGCTAACCGTCTGGCTGTGACACACAAAGTTCCACATGATCTTCCCAAATGAATAACATTGCTTAATGGAAACTTTTTCAATTTAAAAACAAAAGAGAGAAAAAGACAGTATTTTCAAAATGACTTCTGGACTGAGGGGGACACTTCTGAATCAAGCAGGTTCCCCCTATTGTTTTTTTGGTTTTTTTGAAACAGGGGCTCTCTCTATCGCCTCTGCTGGAATGCAATGGTCTGGTTCTGGCTCATTGCAACTTCCGCCTCCCAGGTTCTGGGAAGTCTCCTGCCTCAGCCCCCTGAGTAGCTGGGATTACAGGCATGCACCATCATGCCCAGCTAATTTTTGTATTTTTAGTAGAGATGGGGTTTTGCCATGTTGGCCAGGCTGGTCTCGAACTGGTGACCTCGAGTGATCTGCTCCTCTCTACCTCCCAAAGTACTGGGATTACAGGTGTGAGCCACCAGGTCTGGCCCAAATAGAATTTTTTTAATTGAGAAAATAGTAGGTGAATAAATGCATGCATTGGTCATTGAAGTGGCAGTAAGTGTGGGGCCACTTCAAGGTGATTATAATAATTCCTATGTCTGATCCCCAAATGGGAAAATAATTTGAAATTTGCTGTAAACGTTAGTATTTGTAATTATGTAGAACAGTTTAGAGCATTATCTTTTCTCCACTTACTAGCTGCATGACTTCGGGCAAGTTAGTTAACCTCTGCAAACCCCAATTTACAGACAAACCCCAATTTGTCTCATTTATAAAATAAGAGTAATAGCAAGTATTTACTTCGTAGAATAGCGAGAAATAAATGATTCAGAACTTGGAATAGTGCATGTTATCTAGTAAGTGCTCAAACAATAAAAGCTAAAACTATTGCTTTTGGTTTCTTTGTTTTGTTTTGTCTGAAGTGAGACCAATTTGTTGTTATCTTTAATCTATTTAGGATAGTAATGTATTTCATTCAGAGACGCAGATCGCTGAGAGAAATGCAAATCAACATAAGTTTCCTTACGGTGTCCATGACAATGATACCAGTTACCTCCTTCTAGGAGGTAGATCTATTTTAAAGGGGGAAAAACAAATCCAAAAGTCAGCTAGCAGAGGATGGTTTCGATCCATCGACCTCTGGGTTATGGGCCCAGCACGCTTCCGCTGCGCCACTCTGCTACATGAAAAAGCAGGGGTCGTAGTTAATGGTCACCTTTTTTCTAGTTTGTCAAGCTTCCCGTCAGGAAATTATGTTCTCTATTTCTGTGTTTCTGTATCTCTCTCTCTCTCTCTCTCTCTCTTTTTTTTCCAGAGCAGTAATCTACGTTTTCTAATATGGCCATAGACTTACACCACTACTAAGAAAAGAGTTTATAAAAAGGTTATTTGGGGTACACATCTCCGATATAATGTCTGTTACTGTGTATTGTGTGAAAGTGTACAATAAATACGTAACAGTACGTCCACTAATATTTCAAATTTCATGTTTTAGTCATTGTAAGTTATAAAAATTTAAACACTCCTGAAGAAATAAACGTACTTTCCCTTTTTTTCCATGTTGTAATTTGCTAATTCATAATCTGTACGCGGTCTCGAGTCACATGTGGGAAGAGAAACGGCACATTCATGCACATTTTTTGGATAAGATTTTTAGGTGGTTCACGGAACATCTAGCCTTTTCTGATGTAATTGTTAATTCCCTGAACGAATTTGGGAAAGTAACTGCATTCAGGTTTTCTGCCTCTGGAAATCAAGTGACTTCTTCCGTGATTTGCAGGGAGGGATGAGGAAATCACAGAGATCCCAGAAAGTTGGAACCGCTTTAGCCTAGAAGAGCTGATTCAAATATGAAGCATGTAAGCTTAGGTCCGCCACTCAAACCAGACTAGGTCTCTGAGAAGATCTGCTAAGTTTCCGAAGGTTGGAGAGACAGATGTGGATGAAAAGATGAGGCCGCGAGCTTGGGAGTGAGCGTGGAGAGAAGTGTAGGAGGGTTTAACAATAGGAATGAGTTGCTGAAGAGTATAATTCAGACTGTTTGCAATAAAAGAGTGAAAACATCTCTATACACCCAGAAATAAGTCCCCAAATACCATAATATATTCCTGTGTGTACCTGCCTATTAAAGAGAAGTGGGGCGTTTTGAGGAGGCTAAAGTAATTTAGTATAAGTGCAAGAGGCAGGAAAACAACTTTTTTCCCCTGTAATATTTCATGTACTCCCCCGCCATACAATTATCTGAGCCAGCGAGCTAAAATTGTTGACCCCGACGTGATTTGAACACGCAACCTTCTGATCTGGAGTCAGACGCGCTACCGTTGCGCCACGAGGCCTCCGAGGAACCTGCATTTTATTTACCTATCAATCTGATTCATGCAAATAATTTCGGTGCTAGAGAAGATCAGGCAGCTATTAACATAACAAAATAACGCCTAGATGCTTCCTTCTGGGTCAAATTGCTGTCCACCCCGTCACTGATTTTCTCTGCCTCTAACTTGTTTCATTTTCACCGTTTCTTGTTCATATTTCATTCCTTTTCTTACCTAGTTTTCTCCGTATATTCCAAATATAGACGTTTTTGGGCATTTCGTTGATTTTGTCTTTTTAGAAACACATTCTGTTGAAGGTCAGTCGCTTCGGAATGAAGGTGTAGCGAGGAGGTAGTGAAGAGGGATTATGAGGATTTTTCCTTCCCCGGCTCCTCGTTAAGGAACGCTGATCAAGGTAAATTTTAAATTCGTTTCCAAAGTTGACTGCAAGTCCCAACCGGTGTTTCCGTTAACGAGTTCGTGCGGGGGCTGCGGGTTCAATTTGCGCCTCATCTTTTCTGCGAGGTAACGGCGCCTCCCTGTAGCCTCTGTTCTCCTCGGCTGAGGAGCTGATTTCATACCCCGACAATTCTTCGGAGTCGGATCACTGGATCTGAAACTGACCCTAAAAAGAACAAGAAGTCCTGTTATCAGGAGCGATGGATTTGTTTAGCTGGTTAAAGAGTCTCCTTTGGGTAACCAGAGATGCGAATTTTCGAAGGTCAACGTGGTTTGTCTGGGGACCTCGAATCCACATATAGACGATCTCAACAAACAGTGGAGGGGGCCGATTTGAACGCTTAGGAAAAGATATTGTAAAAAGTGGCCCACTGCTATAAAACACGCATCTTTCGCTGAAAATTCAGGTTACCCTCCCCGGCCCCACCGTTTCCCCCGCCTTGCTGTGGACTGGAGAAAAGTTTCCCTTTCTTAATTCTGAAAAATCCCTCCACAACCCAAGGGCTCCAGCTGTCAGTTGTAAAGGACCTTAAGTGCTGGATTGAAAGAGTTTGTGTTTGATATGTAGATAGCAGAGTAACTCTGGTAGGTTGTGTGCTGTTATTTGACTGTGAACAAGCTAAGGGTAGTCATTCCTCGGCGTCGTGGAAAGAACTTAAGGGGCCTGGGTGAGGGGTGCGTTGGGAGTCAGAGGCAGTGGGGCGGCGAGAGGAACGGGCGTTTCAGAACATAAATGACCAAAGGTTTAGGAGGACCTGCAGCAGCTTGCAGAATGGACGGATCCTGCAGATTTGGTGCTGCCAGAGAATCCAATGTGATCTGCTGCTGACTGAACATTGAAATATGTACTTTTCTCATCTATAAAATTGGGATAACAATAATACCCACCTCATAGGATTGTTGTGAGTTTATTTATGTAATGTGCTCTAAAAGAGTTTATACATCCTTAGAACAATGCCTGGCGCATCAATTGCTCTCAATAAATGTATCACTATAAAGTCTGGTGAAATTCTCACGTGTGTGCGTGTGTGCGTGTGTGTGTGTGTGGAGACAGGGTCTCTCTCTCTGCTACCCAGGCTGGAGTGCAGTGGCTCCATCACAGCTCAGTGAAGCCTCAACCTCCTGAGATGAAGCGATTCTCCTGCCTCAGGTTTCTTAGTAGATGGGACTACAGGGCCACCACTCCCAGCTGAGGTTTGGTGAAATTCTTAAATGCATTTGTCCACACCACTAGGCTCATTTAGCAGAGAGTGTGGTAACATTTACATTTATCAATTCTTGATTTCTTCCATAAATTTACACTTTGGTGTTAGCAAACAATTAAATGCATTTACTCATTTTAGAAGTTAGAATTTTTCTTTAATAAGGATAACAAAAAAAAAAAAATTAGTAAAAATGGCTGTCATCCCAGGTTGCAGCTAAAATTGGACAGGACATTGGCAGCACCTGGCTGTGGAGAAGCCTAGAGATGAACACCAATGCAGATCAGCAACTGGGAAGAAAAACTCAGTGAAACACTTTAACTTACAGAAGTGTCTTTATTCAGTCGTTCTAGTTGATATTTAATGGTAATTCACAGCACAGCAGATTTCTGTCTGGTTATTTATAATGAATTGTTTCTAACATAGAAGCTAGTCTGGGCCAGACATAGTGGTTCATTCCTATAATCCCAGCACTTTGGGCGGGTCACTTGAGATCGGGAGTTCGAGATCAGCCTGGCAAACATGGTGAAACCCCATCTCTACTAAAAATACAAAAAATTAGCCAGCTGTGGTGGTGGGCACCTGTAATCCCAGCTACTTGGGAGGCTGAGGCAGAAGAATTGCATGAACCCAGGAGGCGGAGGTTGCAGTGAGTGGAGATGGTGCCACTGTACTCTAGCCAGGGCAACTGAGTGAAACGCCCTCTCAGAAAAAAAAAAAAATTAGCCAGGCTTGCCTGTAATCCCAGCTATATATATATATATATATATATATAATATATATATATATATATATAAAGGTCTGTTTCTTCTCCCATCAGAAACACAGCTCATCTACATTTCCCAGTCTCCCTCGATGTGGCCATGTGGCTGAGATATGGACAATGGAATGTGGAAGAAATCTTGGTTTAGGAAAACCTCGCATGAGTGTTCCTTTCTCTTTCTGTTGCTCAAATGCTGAAGATCCGCTGGAGAACTCCATGGCCCTACAGCCAAAGCCACTCAATGATCTCTTGGTGATCACTGAAGACCAACCAGAAAACCTGCATTAGATGTTGCCTAAAGGGAAAGAAGACATTTATTGAGTTTAAAAACTGAGACTTACGGTTATAGCTGTGTTATACCAACTCCATTATATATTAACACAAGTGTTATAGCTACTGGTATCACTAGCTCTACATAACTAAGATAATAATGCTTTATTTTCCCTTGCTCATTTGCCTCCCATGTTTTAGTGCATAAACTCAATCTCGTAAAGCACCAAGTAATAAGGTAACTAAAATCATTAACACATACATGCTAAACATATGGCAGAAAATACATTTTTCCAAAATTCTAAAAATTATTACCTCATTTAATAATGCACCATTGTTTTGTAAATTAATTAGGATGTCTCCTGCACTTTATCTTCTCACCGTAAAAAGCCAAGCTGAGTAGAAATATATAAATAGTTAATGCTCTTTAGTAAATGCAATACAAGACTGGGCGTGGTGGCTCACACCTGTAATCCTAGCAGTTTGAAAGACTGAGACACGCACATCCCTAGAGCCCAGGAGTTTGAGACCGTTCTGGGCAACATGGCAAAACCGCGTCTTTACGAAAAACACAAAAATTGGTCGGGCATGGTGGTGCGATTCTGTAGTCCCAGCTACTCAGGAGGCTGAGGTAGAAGGACTGCTTGAATCCAGAAGGTCGAGATTGCAGTGAGCCGGTATCATGCTACTGCACTCCAGCCCGGGTGACAAAGTGAGACCCTGTCTCAAAAAATAAATAAATAAATAAATGCAATACTACCCTAAAAATCTTTTATTAATGTGGACTTGATTCTAGGTATAATCTTATTTTAGCCTGACTCAGATTTCTTCCCACTTCCATCAAAGCAAATATGTTTTTTAAATTTATTTATTAAGAAATTAGTAAATTGCAATCCCACATTAGTTTTTTGTTGAGCTCCTTACTGTCTTGGTCATTCCTAGGTAGGCGTGCTGGTAAATGTTTAACGACCAGCTCTTGAGGGAAAGACACGATCTTGGCAAGCGTGGTTGCACATTCTCTCACCATAACTGATGCAAACGACAGATGCAAAGTCCCCAAACCTTCACTTGGGAAGAGATGTCATAACGGCCTCCTGTGCGCCAGTATGAGGGGCTCTGTTGTACCACCAAGGTCGAGTCTTTTCTCAGCAGTAATGGCAAAGAAGAAACTAATCTTCTTAGTTTGTGTTGCTATAAAGGAATAACTGAGGCTGGGTAATCTTAAAGAAAAGAGGTGTATTTGGCTCATGTTTCTGCAGAACGTACAAGAAACGTGGCACCAGCATCTGCTTTTGTTGAGGGCCTCGGGAAGCTTCCACTCATGGTGGAAGGTGAAGGGAAGCCGGTGTGTGGAAGTCATATGGTGAGAGGGGAGATAATGAGAGAAAGAGGAGGAGACACCAGGCACTTTTCAACAACTAGTTCTGTGAGAACTAAGAGTCAGAACTCACTCCCTCCAGTGAGGACGGCAGCAAACCATTCAGGAGGCATCTACCCCTCATGAGCCGGAACACCGCTCCCAAGGCCCCACTCCAACATTGGGATCAAATTTCAGCATGAGATTTGGTGGGGTCTAACCATATCCAAACCATAGCATTGATATTTATTAAGCATTTACTAAGTGCTAGTAACATTTATCTGAATTTTTATATGCTGACATATAATATATTCCATCCTTACAATAAGTCTGTGAGGTTGGTGCTGAAAACATGAAACATTGCCAGCAGCTGGAAGCTAAAAGCTAAGGCAATTGAACATACACAATTTTACACACAGAAAAATGCTTTTGTTTATATTGTTGCACAGTATAAACAACGATCAGACAAGGCCGTGGTGTTATCTGAGGTGGAACAAGACGAAGACAAGATCACTCAAAAACTATGCATACACAGGAAAGAATAAGGACACTCCGCAACCATAAAAAACAGTGAATACTTCTCCAGGAGAGTAGAGTGACTATGGTTTCTTACTAATGACATCTCCAGCCCCACTTTCATTTTTCTCCTGCCTCCTAGATAAAAATTCAAAAAGGTGACTTATACCCAGTTCAGAGCTGATATCTGATTCCCTTACACCCTCCTTAGAATAGTAAGCTTCTCTCAACTCCCCCCTTACCTAATGCCTTGTATTCCCCTAGTGTTCATTCTCTCTTGCTGTAGCAAGTTTAATAAACCTAAGTTTGTTGACCACAGGTGTGTTCCTAGAGGTCTTTGGTCAGCAGACTTTAACAGTGTCAGTAGTTTCATTTCACAGAAGAGAAAATTAAAGTTTAAGCTGAAGAGTCGGGGAGCCTGCTGTTTGACTTAAGATTTCATACTGAACAAATCATTGTCACAAAGAGCAAAATGAACGGGCTGCCCAGATAAGGATTCACAGGTGGGTAACCCAGAGATTAGCCACAACAAGAAGCTGTCGTCACCCCTAAGGATGGAGGGGCAGCGGGAAGAGGCAGTGGGAAGAGCCCGCGTGAGACCCAGAGTGGGAGGTAGAGGGGCAAGTGTCTGCAGGAAATGACCAGCAGGAGCTAGGATTCCAAGGGGAGAATCTCAAACCCTGGAATGGATGCAGCTATTGCAGGCAATGCTACAGGAAGCAGAAAGAAAGAATATCCTGACCTCAGAGTTCCTCTTGCATTCCAATCTTTTGTCATTCTCCCATTGGCTAGACCTACGCAGAAGCCAGAAGGCAAGGATGCTAGGAGCAGAGGAAGGATGCGAAATGAATCTGACAACAAAAAGTCAACTTGATTTACAAGACAACCTGATTGACACCTCAAAATTATGATCAAAGTATTAAATCTACTGAAAATGTTTTAATGAGATCAGGTGTATGCTTGTAATCCCCGCACTTCGGGAGGCCAAGGTGGGCAGATCACTTGAGGTCAGGAGTTTGAGACCAGGCTGGCCAACATGGTGAAACCCCATCTCTACTAAAAATATTAAAAATTAGCCAGACATGGTGGCACGCTCTTATAGTCCCAGCTACTTAAGGGAGTGAGGCACAAGAACTGCTTGAACCCGGAAGGTGAAGTCTGCAGTGAGCCAAGATCACGCCATTATGCTGCAGTCTGGGTGACAGAGGGAGACTCCGTCTCCAAATTAATCATAATAATAAATTCATAATAAAAAAAGTTTAATGAATCTATAAATGAGTCTTCTCATTAGAGTTTGCTCTTTTAACTAATTCATTCTAATATGCAGTTTCCAATCATAAAAACTCCAATATAACACAGAGTTACATTTAATATAGAAGTGCTTAAGTTTTATAGCTTAAAATAACAGGGAACAACAAATTACAAATATTCAATTTTAAAAAAAAGCTTACTTTTCTAAGACATAATTATCAAGTATAAAACATTCCATGTCCCAGGTATGAAAACACTAGTAATTCGCTTATGAAAGAGTGGCATTTTGATAGTAGGACAGTTTGATGGTTTTAGGATTTTTGTTAGTTTATATTAAATATAAAGCACTTTAACAAAAAGCCAGGCCATGATTAGTTAAAGGTCAGTTCCTTCACTAGATTTCCTTTCTTTGAGCAAAATACTTAAAAATTTTTTTTTTATAGAGCTGAAAAACCAAGCCTCAGAAACTATCTCAAATATTCAGCAGTCATCAGGGTAGCTGGAGAGTCGGCAAACATCCCTGCAGGCCAAGTACAGCCTGCTACCTGTTTTTGTATTGCCTACCACTGTTTTTACATTTTTAGATTGCTGAATATAAATGAAAAGCAGAATAATCATCTGTGCCACATCAAAATTATATGAAATTCCAATTTTATTGCCCATAAATAAGGTTTTATCAGGACATAGCCATGTCCACTCATCCATGGCTGCACTACAGGAGCAGTTATGAAAGACACAGGAGGGTCTGCAAAGCCCAAAATACAGCAGAAAATATACAGAAAAAAGGGGTTCAGACCCCTGCACCAGAGGAAGGTGTTTTCTTGAAGACAGAGGCAGCCGCACCCCTCAGCATCAGACTGGTCTCCAGAATGTCTTTCTTACCATGGGGTTACCACAGGTCTCTGTAAGCAGAAAGATTTGGAAACTTCCAGCACATACTGTCGCCCAAGGCCACAGCCTGTGAGAGACCTGAACATAGGGTGGCCCCGAGTTCCAGCTGACTTGTCTGCTTGTCAGCTTCGCTGCCTCTGCGCCAGGTTCTCAGCTCTGACGGGAGGCCCAGCTGGAGCTCTGCGCTTGAGCTCCACAGTCCCCATTCTATCCTTATAATAATATGACACATTTCTTTTTTTTCTCCTTAATCGAGTTTGAGTTGCAATTTTAGAAACGAAGTATTAGGATATGAAAACTCAACTTTTGTGTATGTGCATGTTACTTTAGAAAAAACATTTTTTCCATTTTGCAGGGGAGGGTAGGCTGCTGTTCTTAATCAGCAGAAAAGTAAACAGATCTGTGGTTCCAGATCAGTGATCCACCTATCCATTCATTTATTCATTCAATAAATGTTTATTATTGGTTTATTGTGCGGCAGACGCTTTTCTAGACTCAGGGTACTTCAGTTAACAAACCAATTAAACCAAACAAATTCCTCTGTTAGATGTTACTATGCCTGGATATGATCCTAGGGGCAATCGTAGCCATCCTGTGACCACGAAGGGGAGCTAAGCTGATGCATTGCTCTAACCTTGCAAAATATAAAGATGGAAAGAACCTGGGCCCTTAATGAGGATACACTGGAGTTGTGCTCTGTGTTGGCCACATTAAAATCGAACACACTTTACATTGTTTAAATAGGAAAAGTTTTTTGTTTTGTTTTTTTTGGAGACAGAGTTTCACACTTGTTGCCAGGCTGGAGTGCAGTGGCACGACCTTGACTCACTAAACCTCCACCTCTTGGGTTCAAGTGATTCTCCTGCCTCAACCTCCTGAGTAGCTGGGATTACAGGTACCCGCCACCATGCCTGGCTATTTTTTTGTATTTCTAATAGAGATGGGATTTCACTATGTTGGCCAGGCTGGCCAGGCTGGTCTCGAACTCCTGAACTCAGGTGATCCACCCTCCTCAGCCTCCCAAATTGCTGGAATTACAGGCATGAGCCACTGCGCCCGGCCTAGGAAAAGATTTTTTACAAGAAATTTTGTAACATTTCTATGTTGAGCATTCAGACTGCCTTCCAATGCCACACTGCAGAACTGGACCACTGAGGGAGCCGCCGGCTCTTCTAAAATCACTACAGTGTCACTGCCACAGCCAACAAAAGTACCACCAGCAGAAAGCTCCTGCCTGCTGCCAGCTCCAGAACCATGCAGCACCTACATCAACGCCAGCAGCACAGACGCCGGACGGCCCGCCTCTCAAGTCTCACAAATCCAGTACGGGTCACCGGAGCCTCTGCTAGCAACACTGCATGGGAGAACCACACACCACTTGAAACTGCGGAAATGCAGTCCCTGCCCCATTTCTATCCTCCAAATTCCATGTGACTACATCTGATCTGCTGGATATAGTTTGTTTAAACTACATTTCGCCCACATCGTGACTGCCTGGGAACCTGAAAGAGGTAGTTTTTCGTTTTCCTGCCTCTACAGTACGGAAAAGATCACTAGGAGGAGGGGAGAATGACTAGCACGCCACCTCACTAGAGCCTCTCCATGTCCTACCCAAGAACTTCTTGTTAAGTGAGAAAACTCTGCTTTATTGTTTAAGCCAATAAATCAGTCTGACACCCCAGGGCGTGGAATCAGTTCACGCCAGAGTTCAGGCCTTCTGAGCCTCAACCCTGTTCTCCCACACCTACCACCCCTCACTAATTTTGGTTTTCACACCTCTTCCTTCTCTCATGTGTGCTAGCCACAATATTCAACTAAAGAGCTCAGAGATGAGACTTTCCAGAGAAGTTATAGCAGCCACGTTAAATCAACAGAGGTCTTCCTTAACAGACAACTGAAGCAGAATTTCTGAGATCTGCTGAATTCAGCAAGCAGCACAGGACTGACTTAGCTCCTTCTCCATGGGTGAAGATAGGAAGGCAAGTTTCTCAGAGTGAAGACGGACTCTAAGAAAACTGGCTGGGTGTGGTGGCTCACGCCCATAATCCCAGAACGTTGGGAGGCCGAGGCGGTGGATCACCGGAGGTCAGGAGTTCAAGACCAGCCTCACCAACATGGTGAAACCCCATCTCTACTAAAAATACAAGAATTAGCTGGGTGCAGTGGTGCACACCTGTAGTCCCAGCTACTCAGGAGGCTGAGGCAGGAGAATCGCTGAGAACCCAGGAGGGGAAGGTTGCAGTGAGCTGAGATCGTGTCACTGCACTGCCGCCTGGGCAACAGAGCAAGATTCCGTCTCAAAAAAAAAAAGAAAGAAACTAACTAACTAACTGACTGACTAACAAGACCTTCATTTGGTGAACTATTCTTCACAGTGCCCTTATTTTGGATTCCTTCCTAGTTGCTCTTCCAAAGAAAATGACTTTCCCATTTCCATCCCCAAGTAACTAACCTGTCTGGAGTTCCTGCAGAAACAATGGCATATTTCAGCAACTGCAATATGCTGATCATTGTTTAAGAATGCACAAAATATATCATTCTTGTGGAAGATGATTATTTTCAGTCTTTAAATGAAGTCTCTCTTAATAGCAGCCTCATTCAAAATTATCTTCTAGTTTTAAAAAATTCATAGATACATGGACTTTTGGAATATGTTTTCTAAAAGGACCCCAAACCACCTTTTTATGGATTCAGTTGTGTGTCCCCCAAAATTCATGTATTGAAGTCCTAATCCTAATAGCTCAGAATGTGACCTTATTTGGAGATAGCTTTGGGAGGGCGTGAGGCGGAGCTGTAGGGCGAAGGGGAAGCTCTGGATGTTTCCTGGTTCCTCTGGATGTGAATGTGGCTGACAGGTTCAGAGGCTGAGGATGCCTCGTCAGGATGTGAGGAAAGAAGCGGGATTTGAGTGGTTCTGCACTCCGAAACCAGGACACAAGAACGCAGAGGCAGATGCCAGAGTGGACAGGCGACCAGGGCGGGCCAGTGATTCTTCCCCATGCCTGGACACGGCAGCGGTCTTCTCTTCATGTCCAAACTGAGATACCATCTGAGGAAAAGTAGAGGCCCCAAATTAATTCAGAAAGCCTTGAATTGACTAGGACGAAAACCATTGACTTAGGAGTAGCCTGGTTGACTAAGATTCATCTGCCATTCAGGATCTGCCATTAAGCGGGAAGGAGTTGAGGATGGAAATAAAGCTCAGTTCGTATAAATATGAACATACAAAATGTTACTCGAGTTTGTGGTTTACAGAATTCAAACATATTCAGAAAGCCTTCTAAACTCTTATAATTAGTTTTGAGACAGTTTCACTCTGTCACCCAGGTTGGGGGTGCAGTGATGTGACCTCAGCTCACTGCAACCTCTGCCTCCTGGGTTCAAGCGATTCTCCTGCCTCAGGATCCCAAGTAGCTGGGATTACAGGCACGCGCCGCCACCACACCCAGCTTCAGTAAGACGAGGTTTCACCATGCCGGTCAGGCTGGTCTCAAACTTCTGACCTCGTAATGCACCCGCCTTGGCCTCCCAAAGTGCTGAGATTACAGGCCTGAGCCACCGCTCCTGGCGACGTTTCTAGGAGCAAAACAGTGCCTTTCCGCTCTTAGGATTCCCCGCTGTGCACAGGCCTCCGCTTACCACGTACAGGCCGCTGCAGTAGCGCGGGATGGGAGGGCGAGACTTCTCAAGACCACGGCACGTGCAGTGATGCAGAGCGGCCACGAGAGGGCGGCAAAGCCTAGACAGAGAGACACCTGAGCAATGACGACGGAGAGGCGTGAGGAGGGGGAAGAAGTGGGGAGGGAGGGGAGGGGGGGACGGGGAGAGGAGGGGGGACCGGCAGGGAGGGATGGAGAGGAAGAGGAGAGAGAGGGAGGGGAGGGGAGGAGATCGTGGAGGGAGGGGAACGAGGAGGAGACAGAGAGGACTTGTGGGAGGAAAGAGGAGAGAACAGAGAAAAGGTGAGCAGCGGGAGGGAGGGGGAGAGGAAGACGGACAAGGAAGAGGAATGAGTGGTGAAAGGTGCAGGGGAGGGGAAAGCAGGTTACTGAAGGGAGGAAACAGCTCTCCAGAAAGCAGTTCGCGCCAGTTGTAGGGTACTTTACATTTTACAGTGTGTCGCAGAGACCGTCTCATGTTTCCCTCACAGTAACAACCCAATTCAGCAGTAAGCAGCAATTGCTGTCCATGTGTTATTTTTAACCTGAAATGTTATTTTTAATAAAACATACTTTATATTTGACAAAATAAAGGGAAACGCTGCGTTAAGTGTACAGACCAAGGAACCTTTAGTACATCTTACAGGTTTTTGTTTTTTGGGTTTTTGAGATGGAGTTTTACTCTTGCATCCCAGGCTGAATTACAATGGTGATCTCAGCTCACTGCAACCTCTGCCTCCCTGGTTCGAGCAATTCTCGTGCCTCAGCCTCCTAAGTAGCTGGGATTACAAGCATATGCCACCACCCCTGGCTAATTTTTTGTGTTTTTAGTAAAGACAGGGTTTCACCATGTTGGCCAGCCTGGTCTTAAACTCCTGGCCTCAGGTGATCCAGCCACTCCAGCCTCCCAAAGTGCTGAGATTACAGGCATGAGCCACCAGGCCCAGCCTTTTTGTTGTTTTTTGAGACAGGGTCTTGCTCTGTTGCTCAGGCTGGAGTGCAGTGACACAGTCACAGCTCACTGCAGCTCTATTCTCCCGGGCTCAAGTGATGCTCCACCTTATCCTCCATCGCAGCTGGACCTATAAGCATGAGCCACCATGTCCAGCTAATTTTTTGTTTTAATTTTTTGTAGGCAGGGTCTTCCCAGGTTGGTCTTAAACTTCTGGGCTCAAGCTATCCTCCCAGCTCAGACTCTCAAACTGCTGGGATTACAGGTGTGAGCTGCATTTCACAGTCTCTTTAAATCCATTTCTATGTTAATTCTGAGATCTCTGAATAGCGCGTCACCAAATAAGCATGCTATATGAGCATGTCAGAGCTCAGACACAGAGGCAAAGGGACAGAGCAGTGCACAAAACTCAACAGAAGTGTGTTCTCGGGGAGTTGGCATGCTAATGGCACACAGAGAAAATAAGTCACATATATAATGTCAGATGATTACTTAAATATTATGGAGAAAAATTAAGTGTAAGCATGGAAGAAGATAAAGAGGGGCAGGGGAGAGGGAAGCGGTTGCAGCCTCCTCATTTGTCAAATGGGGACAATAGTCCCTACCTACAGGCATCACACCCCCTTTCCACCAATCATCCTTGGACTACTTTCAGGGAATCAGCCAGGACAGTAGGGTGGGTCATCTTACCTGTCCCTCCAGCAGGTCCCCAATAGGGAAGGAGGGATGGTTACTGTATATGTTCCCTTCCCAACTTCACATCTTTGTAACTGGAAGGCTCACTCTAAATGACTAGAAAGAGATCCTGAGGGGTTTCAAAACCTCATGTGGGGCATTTTCAGACTCATGACCCCTACTGGGCAGATGTCTAGTCCCCTGTGAACATTCTTCTCATTTCTTAGCAGGAAAACAAAACAAACAGAAAAACCAAAGCTCTGTTCTCAGAAAGACTAGGGAGGGAGTGGACGGAGCCCACAGGGACAAGGCAAGCAATGCTGTTAAAAGGCCGGAGAATGAAGCTGCGCCTTTGGGACCCTGAGACAGGGACAGGAAGGGCACGCCTCAGGCCGTCTAGAGCTCTAGTGTATAAAAAAACTGAGGCCATCGAAGAGAGATCCGCTAACTGAAGTTAGCTAAAGGGCCCCAGGAGAGACAATGTATCTTCACAGTGAGATTGAGGGAATGTCTTCCTATCTGCGCCAGCACTGACTCCCATTCAGTCAGGGGCAGGGGGGTGACTGTCTTAAAAATCTCATTTCATATCTCTGCTTGCCGCTGATATTAGAATAAAGTTATAAAAGCTGTAACCAGACAAAGCCAACAGCCTCCTCCTGCACGCTGCTGGAACTTGCCTTCTGGGTGTTCAACTGCCGAGAGGCAGAGGCTGATGCCAAAGAGGACCAGAGGGCCGAGAGAGACAGCCGGTATTTTGGCTGTCACCCTCCTGAGTCAGTAGGAAACCCAGGGCAATGGGGCCCACCAAGAAAGGGCCCTGCAACTCCCATAAGGCACCGGAAACCCCAACTAGGGAGATCTCAGAGGCGAGGCTCTCGTCACTGCACCATATGCAAAGGCAGAGGGTCACTGGAAAGGGGAATGTCTCCTAAGAAATTAGTGGAAGCTGCTAGAGTGGTGAGCCCACGCCCTGCCCAGGCAGATGGCACAAGAAGCCGAGCAAGGCTGCCGAAAGGAGCCAGGAGACTCCTCACACGGCCCTGAGAGTCTCCCTGCAGTATTATGGGAGTAGAAAGGAAATCACAGAACAAATTCTTTATGGAGCCATTAGAATGTGATTTAGATGGGTCAGTGATGTCACTCTCTTTCCTCGTTGCCTGAGTGCCCTGTTTCACTATTAGGGCAAGACCTGCTGTACAAGCTGAGGGCCACAGTATACTTGAAAGGAAAGGAACTGAAAAATAAAATTCTTAAAAATAGGGGCCATCCGCAGGCCCTGGCCTTCTTACCTCTTGAGAAGAGCAGGTCAGCCGGAGGACCTGACTTATCTGGGGTGGATCCCCAAGTATGGACAACCCAGGAAGTGGGAAGGGCCAGGACTAGCCCCCTGGTGATTATCAAGCTGAAGCCAGGATGTTCCTACCCAAATGAGAGGCAGTACCCCTCGAACCAGGAAGGACTTCAGGAATTAAGCCTGTCATTGGCAATTTATCTAAGCAAGGTCTACTCAAGCTTTGTCAGTCCCCTTACAATTCTCCCCACCCCTCCCTGTTAAGAAGCCAACTGAAAAACACTGATTAGCGCAAAATTTTGGTGCAATTAATGAGGTCACAGAAGACATATACCCAGTGGTTCCTAAACTTCACACCCTGCTGTCCCCCTCTGCCCCTAGTTGGATGTGGCACTCAGTCCCATGTCTAAAAGATGCCTTTTTCTGTATCCTGCAGACCACAGACTCTCAGCTCCTCTTTGCTTTTGTGTGGCAGGATTCACAGACAGGCATAAAACAGCTGCTAAGACGAACTGTAATACAGCCCAAGGGCTCCTGAAGTTGCCCACAATATTTGGAGAGGCCTTAACCAGAGAGCTGGGAGACCTGACCTTGGAACAAGGAACCCTCCTCCAGGACACGGACTACATTCTTATTTCCAGCCCCTCCAGAGAAATTTCAGATCAGAATACCATGCCAGTCTTCAACTTCTTCGCAGAAAGGGAAGTTATAAGGTCTCCCAGGGAAAAGCACAGATGTCTCAGCAGCAGGTGACCTATCTGGGGTCCTTCCTAGAAGGAGAACAAAGTTTGTCCCAAGACAGACGGGAGGTAATATGCCAAGTATAAGCACCAAGGACCCAGAAGCAACTCTGAGGGTTCCTGGGAATGGCCTGGTTCTGCCACCTCTGAATTCCTAATTTTGGCCTCATTGCCCGCCCCTTGTATAAACAATCAAAACGAAAGCACACGGGTCCTTTTAAATGGATGGTAGAATGCAACCAGGCAGTCCAAGAGGTCACGACCCAGCTTATGAGGGCCCCAGCATCAGCCCTACCAGCCGTAAGCAAACCCTTACATCCTTATGTCCATGAGAGGAGAAGGCATACCCCTAGGGGTATGAACTCAAACACCAGGCCCTCTGTCTCGGCTGGTGGTTGCTGGAGGCTGGCCATCTTGCCTCCGGTCAGTGGCAGCTACAGCTCTCCTCCTGAAGGAGACAGAGAAGCTAACCTTCGGACAGCCCTTGGCCATGTGGACTCCTCACCACACCCAGACTCTCAGAAAGGAAAGGGAGGCAGAATGACCACCCTGGGTAGGACCCGCCAGTTACAAGTAATGCTTATTGATAACCCCCCAGATAATTTTAAAGGTGTGTAATAATTTGAACCCTACCACCCACTTTCCATCTGCGAATGAGCATTTATCCCACAACTGTTGAGAAGTGATGGAATTTGTGAGAAATTTGGGGAAATTTGTAGAAGACTGGGTTTAGATGATTTGAAGAAAATGCAGTATTAATTTTACTAGATATGATAAAAGCACTGTGGTTATGACCCAGGATCACCCAGACACATGGTCCTCCTTCCGATGCATCCTCAGGTCAAGAGAGGCCCAGCGTTCCATCAATGCCTGCGTCATTCACCTCGCTTCATCCCTTCAGCTAGCATTTTACCACACTCGCATGAGAAGAAGGGGGAGTACAGCAGAAGACGCTATTTCGAGAGAGACCACATTCACATAACTTTATTACAGTGTATTGTTACAATTGTCCTATTTTAAGCTAGTGTTGTTAATCTCTCACTGTGCTTAACTTATAAATTAAAGCTTTACCATAGGTATGTCTGTGATATACCTATGGTAAAGTATATAGTATATGTAGTGTTTGGCACTCCATAGTTTCAGGCATCCACTGGGGGTCTTGGAACAGAAACCCAGAGACAAGTAGGGACTATTCTAATGCCATCAGGCTAGCAGGCTCTGAAGGTTACCATCAGGTTAGCAGGCTATAAAGGTTGCCATCAGGCTAGCAGGCTCTGAAGGTTGCCATAGGCTAGCAGGCTGTAAATGTTGCCATCAGGCTAGCAGGCTCTGAAGGTTGCCATCAGGCTAGCAGGCTGTAAATGTTGCCATCAGACTAGCAGGCTGTAAAGGTTGCCATCAGGCTAGCAGGCTCTGAAGGCTGCCATCAGGCTAGCAGGCTCTAAAGGTTTTAAAAGCAGTCCCTGGGCCGTGTCTTCTTTAACTGCTTCCAAGGCCCACTGCTACAAAGGGCCCCATTCAAAGTTGGTGGCTTTTTTGGTCACCCTGACTTAGGGGACCAAAAGATCACTCAGGTAGGGTACATGCTGTCTCCAGTGCCCCAGTACCCAAACAGGCCTACCAGCTGCTGGACCTCCTCTTTATTAGTGGATGCTTCGAAGATTAAAATATTTCGCTTGGCTGTATCTGGAATACTTTTGGTTTACTGCCCATGTGACCTTGGCATTTAGCCCACGGACAGTCCATTGTTAGTCTCCACATCCTAAAGCCTTTTTGACTAGCCAAACTGAGCTGTTACGTTATGACAGGGCCGTTTGCAGCATTTCTATCTGTAACAGTGATCAACACAATACTGTCCTGTTCTCAGGATGCAGTGCTGTTTTGTTGAATAACCCACTGGGGCTTGGGTGGCTTAGGTGGCAGGCAGGCCTGGGTATGCCCCACCGTTATGGCGCTGGAACTCTCAGCTGTGAGCAGGCACACCCCTCAGGCAGTGCTGACGTGCTGAGCCCCAAGCAGCCAAACTGTCCATGACTACAGGACACCCAGCCAGGGAGCCACAGTCACCAGACCTGGAACGGACAAAGGCGCCCTCAGCAGATAAGCACCATTTGTCACCGCTTATGTCACCAGTTTAATTTTCCCGCTAAGGAGACCTGGAAACATTGTCGTGTGGACTCTAACATCTGAGAACCCCAGAAAACTCTGAATTCCTTTTTCCCCTCTTTTTTATCTTTAAAAAAAAAATTATTAACTTTAAAAACAGGGGGCCATGCTAATCTCTGTATCTCCAGTTTCGGTATCTGTGCTGCCAAAGCAAGCACTTCTTTGTTCAATTTTTAAGTTTTTTAATTTTACGGGTACATAGTAAGTGGATATGTTTAAGGGATACATGAGATATTTTGGTACAGGCACGAAATCTGTAATAATCAGATCACGGAGAAAGGATACGCTAAGCCCTGAAGCATTTAGCTTTTGTGTTACAGTCCAATTAAACACTTAGTTATTTTTAAATGTACGATTAAATTATTATTGACTATAGTCTTCCTGTTGTGCTGTCAAACATTGGGCTTTTTTCATTCTTTCTAACTACTTTTTTGTATCCATTAACCTTACCCGCCTCCTCTCCTGCTTCCTCCCACCCCCACTACCCTTCCCAGCCTCTGGTAGCCATCCTTCTATTCTCTATCTCTATGAGTTCAATT
Organism: Ateles fusciceps; assembly: GCA_036589455.1. Taxonomy (NCBI): domain Eukaryota; kingdom Metazoa; phylum Chordata; class Mammalia; order Primates; family Atelidae; genus Ateles; species Ateles fusciceps. Next base: position 7,220,080 of record JAZHEH010002605.1, read on the forward strand.
GTTTTGATTTTTAGATCCTGCCCATAAGTGAGAACACACAAAGTTTGTCTTTCTGTGCCTGGCTTATTACAAGCACTCCCTTTTTATCTTGACAAGAATAGAGAGTGGCTGATCTCCAGTGGGGGAGGGAGCCAGGAAAAAGCATTTTCAAAGTGGGTAAGAGTTGTTGCCAGAATAGAGGGTCCTGACAGGAGCTGTGGCTTCTACTGTAGGAAGGTGGTCACTGTCACCTGCTGCCTGTAGGGAGGAGACAGGGGATAGATATCCTGAAGTCTCTGCCCTTCTGCCCTTTGGAGGGTCCCCCACCAGAAGCAAAGTCTGCTGACACAGTTCTCAGAAGTCAGTCCCTGGGGCCAAGGGAAGGGTGGAGAAGAGTGGAGAAAGGAAGCAGGGAGGAAGAGGGATGTACAGCTGAAGAATAACCAGCTCAGGTTTCTCCCTGCAAAGACTTGCCCTCTAGAGGGAGAGCTAGATGTGAGTAAATAACCATCTTGTCGGGTAAATTTGAGTAAGTTATTAGTGAATAGATCATGTTTACTGAGCATCACGTACCAGGCACTGCACTAGAGGCTTCACATACACGCCCTTGTTCCATCTTTACAACCTTCCTGTGAAGCTGTTGTTACAATTAACCCCGTTTTATAGAGGAGGCTTACAGGGGGTACACAACATGCCCAAGATGACCCAGCCAGTGAGGCTGGCTGGGCTACATGTGAATCCAGACAGTGTAAGCCTAGGGTTGACACCCTTAACCAAAATGCCATGCTTTTTCTGTCAAGAGCACAGTTACTGCCTGTGTTTGGATCTGTTGGATTTAAACGCTGCCACAGCAGGAGAGAGGTTCAGATTTTGGAGAGAGGCTTACAGAGCATTTAACCCTCCAAAGCTTCCTAAGGCTATTAATAGTTGATGATTTACTAAATCTCTAGCTTTCTGGGTCTCAGCTTCTCCAGAGCTTCCTTTCAGTAGCTTTACCCATTCCACCTGCCCTCCATTAACATTCTCTTAATAGGAAAATTACATGTTTCTCTGATTTCATCCCTACTTGAACTCGCTCCTCAGCCACAGTCCCCTGACCCTATGCGCCCACCACCTGACCTTGTTTGCAAACCTGTAGGACCAAGAAGTAAAAGGTGTCTAGCAGGTGGAGTTTGCCTTGTGCTTTTTGTGGGGGGGTTGTTCTGTTTTTTTATTTGTTTATTATGTTGAGCTGAAGTCTCACTGTGTTGCCCAGGCTGGAGTGCAGTGGCCCAACCTTGGCTCACTGCAACCTCCGCTCAAGCAATTCTCCTGCCTCAGCCTCCCCAGTAGCTGGGATTACAGGCATGCGCCACCACGTCTGGCTATTTTTGTATTTTTAGTAGAGATGGGTTTTTGCCGTGTTGGTCAGGCTGGTCTCAAACTCCTGACCTCAAGTGATCCACCCTCCGCGGCCTCCCAAAGTGCTGGGATTAGAGGCATGACCCTGGCCTGGAGGGCGGTTGTTTTAATATAAAAATTGCTTTTTTTCAGCTTGTTCTCCATTTCTGGGACCCCCAGCCACATTACCTGCTCTTTCCCAAGCACACACATGCAGTAGTTTCATAGGCCTGTTGAGTTCCAAGGCCCCATGTAAGGTGGCCTGAGAGCCAGAGTGACAGTGCTGTGATGAGGCTGACCTTAGACTTGCTTATTTCTCTGAAATCAACTGTATCTTACATCATAAATGCAGGGGACAGGGGTGCACAGTCCAGAGTCCATCCCTGTTGTGATCTGTTTCGGCAGTAGCTGCTGCTGTGCAGGGAGTGGGGGCAGGAGTGGATGTAGAGACCGGCAGCTCAACCAGACACAGACCTGCGTGGAATCCTGAGGAAAGCCCAGCCAATGGCAATGCGTGGCTCGGCTGCTGAACCCTCTCCTGCTTGCGGCTGTGTTCCAGGTTGAGATGCAGGAACAAGGGCAGTGCTGATGAAAGCCCTGCCCAGCCAGCAAAGTGATCCAAAGACTGAGTCAATCACAGGAACAGAGATGAGCCTGAGAAAGGGCTGTGGTGAGAATGCCAGGGAAATATGCATAAAGAAGAGAGAAGGATGGGAACCTGAGTTCAGAGGTTCCTTGAGGGCTGTGCCTAACTCACCTCTTGCCCCTCTACCCATCCTCTGTGTCTAGTTCACAGCAAATAGGTCGGAGGTCTCCGCTTGTAAATGGAATCCAGCTCCCTCTTGTCTCCTAGAACCAGAATGGAAGGAGGGGGCAGCGGAAGAATCATAAAAATAAAAAATCAGAACTCCAGGGACCTTAGATCTAGCAAAGTCCAGCCAAGGAGTCTAAGGTGAACTGAAGCCCAACCAGTTTAAGGGGCCAGCTCCAGATCACACGGTTCAGTTTCGGATCTGAAATGAGGCCCCAAGATACCCGCCTGTGACCTGTAGTGTCCCCCTAGGGATTTAGACAGTTTTCCTATGCTAATGCCGTAGGAGTCCCCAGAAAATAATGATTTTAAAAGACGTTATATTTTTTAAAGGGGTGAGGGGTAATAGAATAGAATATGGAGAGACTGGAAAAAAGTTTCCAGACTCAAAAACGTAATATTTTATTTTTTAAATTAAAAAAATTTCTTTAAATTTTTTTGAGATGGAGTCTTGCTCTGTTGCCCAGACTGGAGTGCAGTGATGTGATCTTGGCTCACTGCAGCCTCCCCTTAGCTGGGCACATGGCTCGCCCCTGTAATCCCAGCACTTTGGGAGGCTGAGTGGGACAGATTACCCAGAGGCCAGGAGTTTGAGACCAGCCTGGGCAACATGGTGAAATACGGTCTCTACAGAAAATACAAAAGTTAGCCAAGCGTGGTGGTGGGCGCTTGTCATCCCAGCTACTTTGGAGGCTGAGGCAGGAGAATCACTGGAACCCAGGAGGTGGAGGTTGCAGTGAGCCGAGGTCACACCCCTGTACTCCATCCTGGGTGATCGAACTAAATTCCGTCTCAATGAAAATAATAATAATAAAGTTTTCATGATGCTTTATTGATATCTCCTTCATCTTAACATATCCAGAGGCTGCTGGCCATAGTCAGGTCTGAATCTTTGGAATAAAGTAGCAGAACCAGGGGAAGTACGGTCTCCATCTGTTGACTTATGTGCTCACAACTACACACATAATAATAACGGGGGGGCATATTTAATCCCCATTTCTGAATTGACTGAAGGTTGTCAGAGGCCAGTGATGTCCTATTGCTGTTCATCGTGCCTTCCAGCTGCCTTCACATTCTAAGTCAAGTACAACAGGTGAGAAGAAATTGATAGGTCACCAGAGTGTGATAACATATGTGTAGGTTCTATCTTAAAGAGCAGATACAATTTAACAACAACAAAAAAGCTTCCCAGGCCAAATGTGGTGGCTCACACCTGCAGTCCCAGCACTTTGGAGGCCAAGGCGGGAGGATCGCTTGAGCCCAGGATCTAGAGACTACCCTGGGCAATATAGTGAGACCCTATCTCTATTAAAAAAAAAAAAAGAAGAAGAAAAGAAAAGAAAGAAAAAAGAAAAAGAAAAAAAAGTTTTCTAACCACACCCAAGGACTATAGAAATCATTGTGGTCTAACCACCTCATTTATAAGTGAAACCACTGATGTTCAGAGAGGAAGAGACTTGCCTATGGATATCCAGGTTTTGTCCTGGGGATCACGCTTTATTCCTTAAAATAATAATCTGTTTTTGAGTTTTCTGCTTTTAAAGGTAATTTGTTTTTATTCTGGAAAATGAGAAAAACAAGGAACTTTTTGGAGGTTCTAGCAAGGGAGTTAGTGCAGCTGCTTGTATATCCTTAACCAAAGAATAATCCAGCTGGGCACAGTGGCTCACGCCTGTAATAGCACTTTGGGAGGCCGAGGCATGTGGATCACTTGAGATCAGGAGTTTGCAACCAGCCTGGCCAACAAGGCAAAACCCCATCTCTACTAAAAATACAAAATTAGCTGGGTGTAGTGGCCTGTGCCTGTAGTCCCAGCTACTTGGGAGGCTGAGGCAGGTGAATTGCTTGAACCCAGGAGGCAGAGGTTACAGTAAGCCGAGATTGCACCACTGCACTCCATCCTGGGTAACAGAGTGAGACTCTTATCTCAAAATAATACTTAATTAATTAATTATAAAAATAAGAATGAGCCTTGTCTGTTGGGGATGGTCATCCTCTTCAACTGAGCACACAGTTTCGAGAGGGAGAACCTTCCTATCGCTCAGCAGCAAGTGTTTTTGATTACTTAGCCACAGGTCCCCTCATAAGCATGGACTTGACTTCCCCAAATTTTTCTTTCTTCTTTTATTGCAGACCCCTGGGATTCAGTTTACCATGGCACTTCTCTCAACAGCAGTCACCAGCAAGCCACTGAACCCCTTGGGCTCCTGCTTCCCTTCACCCAAGACCAACTACTATCCTTTCCTTTTTTTTTTTTTTTTGAGATGGGGTCTCACTCTGACACCCACGCTAGAGTGTAGTGGCACAATCTTGGCTCACTGCAGCCTCTGCCTCCAGGGTTTAAGTGATCCTCCCACCTCAACCTCCCAAGTAGCTGGGACTACAGGCATGTGCCACCATGCCTAGTTAATTTTTGTGTTTTTTGGTTGAGATGGGGTTTCACCAGGTTGGCTAGGATGACCTTCAACTCTTGACCTCAAGTGATCCACCAGCCTCGGCCTCCCAAAGTGCTGGGATTGTAGACATGAGCCACCACACCTGGCCAGAAATGTGAACATTTTTAAAAAATTATTTTAATGCCAATTTAAATCTAAAAAACATAACCTAAGCAGACTCTATGTCATCTGGTTGACATCCTTATAATGAACTATTGTGGAGTGGTTCCAGTTTCCAAGGAAACCACTCTTTATCATCATATCAGTGACAAATGACTTCCCAATAACACATTATAACTTTTAATGCTGCATTTTCTAACTAGTTCCCATATCCCTGAGGAGTTAGAAGATATATTTTCAGATGTATTCTAAAAATTAGTTTTTGTCTAAACAAGTTTTATACATAACTCAGCTGAAGAAACCCTGGCCGAAAAGATGAAGTCCAGCCTCCTCAGACTTTTTATCTGCACTGGGGGCACTCAGTGGTCCAGACCACCTGCATCTGCTCCACCTTTGGACGTCCCGGCCATGTGCTGCCCCCTACAGGCCTGATCACAACACCTGCAGTGCCCCAAACACACCACGCAGTTTCCTGCCTCTGCACCCATTCCTCTGCCTGGCCAGCACACTGGGTGACCCCTCTTCTACTCACTCAGACGAGCCAGGACAGGCTCCGTGACCTTTCTGCAACTCTACTTTTCTCACCTAGAGATAGAGTTAATGACATCAACTTCTCTCGCAGATGTTTAGGAATAAGATATGGTGTGGCGAGCACCTGGTGCGAACACAGTGCATAGCTGTGATAGTAACTGTTAGCCGTTATCCTCATCACCACATCCTTTCCTTACATCTAAGATGGTGCCACAATCCACCACCTCAGAGAGAAAACAGAAAAGCGAGGTCCCAAACTCCCCGTTCCACCACCTACACCTGCCCCTCCTGATCTGTCTCCTGCTTTCAACAAGCAGGTATTCTTGGTACTGTCTCAGGCTAATTCTGCACCCACATCAGGGGAGCCCCACCCCAGCTTCCCTCAGGTTTCTCTATTTGGTCAATTCATTAATTAATTCATTCAACAAGGATCCATGAGCGCTAATTATGTGCCCGTCACTCCTAGGTGGTAGAGTCCTAGAAGTGAACAAAACAAAGTTCTCATTCAAAAACAATGTACCTTGTGCTAGGAGGCAGACAGGAACAAAATAAGTGGTGACTGTAAGGGTCATTGCCGAGTTTAAAATGAGGAAACTGAGACCAGCCTAGGAAAATTAAATGCCAAGTTATTAAGCTCCCGGACGAGGGTCAGCGGTCCGGGAAAGGGGGGACAGAGAAAGCGCTGGCTTCCCGGAACAAGAGGTTTTTATAGCTTTGGGAGAGCAAGGAGTGGCTGGGTGTTCTAACTGGCTGTGGGAGAGTGGGATGGAGACGGGGCGGGCTGTCATTGGTGGGTAGGTTGTGGGGCGGGTTTTCCTAATGCAAGATCCGGCCAGGGTTGCATCAGCTGGGGGCTGTCCAGAGGGCTGTGTGCAGAGCTAGGTGCTGAGTGCAGAGGCGGGTGTCGAGTGCAGAGGTTAGTGTCGAGTGCAGAGCTAGGTGTCGAGTGCAGAGGTTAGTGCTGAGTGCAGATCCTGACGCGGAGTTTCCAGGAGCGGAGAGGGATGGGCGTGTCCGAGCTCCCCGGCAAGGCAACCGGCCTTGCATTCCGAACCTTTTGATGATACAGGACGCTGCTTCTTTCTGGCTACTTCCTGCTGAGAAGGGGCGGAGTGAGGGGAAGGGTGAGCTGGCTGGTGCCTCGGTTGGGAGTCGGACATATGGGTGAAGCAGCATCTGGTTTACGGCCACCCTGGAAATTTCCCTAATGCGGGCCTGTAAAAACCTGAGGAAAAAGGTAGTTGGCCTTGGATTTTGGGAATTCAAGTTTTATGGCTAATGGGCAGCCTGCAGGCTGGCAATCTGCTTGAGCAATGCATTGGGTTTTAGTGGTGGGGACTTCCGTCCAGGATTCCTGAAGGTAGAACCGCCAGACATAGTAGGGGTTGGCTTTAAGAGGGGACACTAGAAGTATTGTTAGGAGGAGAATTTGAAGGGTTAGGAGTTGACGGGGAGGGGCCACAGGTGAGACGGAGGCGAGTGGGGCCCAAGGGCTTGGATCTCCATTGATCATTTTGGGGGGGCCAGTTTGAGGCGGGACACATGATACCACAGGGTATGACCCAGGAGCTTGGCGGCCGTAGGGGTGGTTAGGATAACGACGTGGGGTCCTGACCACCTAGGCTACAGAGATCCTGGTTTGAGCTCCCAGAGGAGAACACTGTCACCTGGCTGGAGGAGTGCCGCTGGATGGGGGTCCTCTGGTCCTGGGACAATGGGGAGAGTATGATCCGTGTGTTCCCTAAGTAAATGGCGGAGGAGAGAGAGGTAGGGGAGGTAGGAGGCTAGAGGAGGTGGTTGTATCGGGAGATTATGAGAGACCAGGAAAGGCCGTCCGTACAGCAATTCAAAGGGGCTGAGGCCCGTTGGCCCCCGTGGGGGTGGCTCGGACCCGGGCCAGGGCAAGGGGCAGGAGTGTGAGCTAAGAGAGTTTTACCTCAATGGTGAGCTTGGCTAAATGGTCTTTGAGGATGCTGTGAGCCCATTCCACTTTACCCGACGACTGAGGGTGGTAGGGGGATGTGTAGTTTCCAGGAGATGTTGAGAGACTGGGCGACCAGCTGGACCACCTGAGCTGTAAACCCTGGACCGTTGTCTGACTGGATGTTTACAGGTAAGCGGAAATGAGGGATGATTTCCTGAATTAAGAGGGAGGCCACCGTGTCTGTGGTTTCCCTGGAGGTGGGAAGGGCTTCAATCCATCCAGAAAAGGTACCTACAAAGGTTAGGAGGTAGCGGAGTTTTTGTGAGTGGGCATATGAGTAAAATCAATTTGCCAGTCTTGGGCCAGCAGGTTGCCACGCATTTGGTGGGTAGGAAGCTGTGGCTTTAAGCTTCCCTGAGGCGAGACCTTAGAGCAAGTAACACAAGCTTTGTGTACCTGCTCAATTGTTTGTTGTAGACCTGGTGAGAAAAAGAGGGGCTGCACAAAGCGATATAACGCCTTGGGCCCAATATGTAAGGATTGGTGGATTTCAGCAATAATTTTAGGGGCCTGTTCCCGGGGAAGGGCAATTTTGTTGTTTAAGAAGATCCAGCCCTGATTAGATTCAGTTCCCCCTTTTAATATGAGGGCCTGTTTTTCTGATGGCGAGTAAACTGGAGGTGTGGCCGTGGTGAGGAACAGGATCGGAGTGGGGGCTAGCCTGGTACTGGTTAAGGATTTTGCTGCCATGTCTGCCTTGCATTGCCCCAGGAAATGGCATCCTGCTGGGCCTGGCGCCCTCGGCAGTGGACGACAGCAACCTCTTTGTGCAGTGACAGAGCTTGCAGGAGGTTAGAGATTTGGGTAGCATTGATTATGGGGGACCCTTTTGTAGTAAGGAATCCCCGCTCTCTCCAGAGGGCAGAGTGGCAGTGGGTGATAAGAAAAGCATACTTTGAGTCAGTATAGATATTTGTTTGCTTTCCCTGTGCTAGCATGAGACCTCGGGTTAAGGCAGTGAGCTCCGCCTTCTGTGTTGTGGTTCCATCGGGGAGGCGGCGTGCCTCGAGGGTGGCTGAATCTGTAACCACTGCATAGGCTGCTTTTGCTGCCCCTCGGCTGTCACTATCGAACTTCCATCTACATAAAAGGTAAGGTCTAGGTTGGACAGGGGAAGGTCAGACAGCCCTCCCAAGGTTTAGCAAGTGCCTCTATTAGTTCAGGACAGGAATGGGCTGGGGAGGGGGGAATGGGATGGAAGGGGAAGCAAAGTAGCCAGGTTAAGTGGAGAAGTGGGATGAAGGCTGACTGAAGGATTTTCAATAAAGAGTAGATGAAACTCCTGTAGGCGAGAGGGTCCTAGGTGAGCGAGAGATTTGTGAGACAGAAGGTCGGTTAGCCGATGGAGGGAGAATACTGAGATGGGCTGGCCCAAGGTAAGTTTTAGGGATTCCTTGGTGAGTTCTGTTGCCGCTCCCAGGGCCCACAGGCAAGGCTGCCACCCCCTGACCGTGGGGTTGAGCTGTTTTGATAAGTAGGCTACTGGACAATACACGGGGCCCAGGGGTTGGGTTAACTGCAATTCCCTGTTTTTCGTCAGTGAACAAGTGTAAGGGGTGGTTGAGATCTGGTAGTTGGAGTGGGAGGGCTGTGGACAAGGCAGTTTATAGGGTTTTAAAAGCCCGCTTCACTACCCCAGGATGGGAGAGGGGTCCCGTGGGTATGTCCTTAGCAGCTGCATACAGAGGTTTAGCTAGAGAAGGAAAATTAGGTATCCAGTGGCAGATGAACCCTACAAACCCCAAAAAGGAGAGAATTTGGTCAGCTGTCTCTGGAGGCTGCAGCGAAAGGAGTGCCTTTTGGCGATTTGTTGTTAGGCTTTTAGTTGTAGGGGTGAGGCAAATGCCTAAGTAGACTACCGAGGTGACTGACAACTGTGCCTTGCGGGGGAGATACCCGGTACCCTTGAGATCCCAGAAAGTTAAGGAGCGTGGTGGTATGCTATTGAGACAGAGAGAGAGAGGGTCTACAAAGTAACAGGTCATCCACATACTGAAGAAGGAGACTGGGTTGAAGGGGGCAGGAGCTAAGGTCAGTTGCTAAGGCTTGTCCAAAAATATGGGGGCTGTCTCTGAATCCCTGGGGCAGGACTGTCCAGGTGAGCTGTTGTGACAGGTTGGTGTCTGGATCAGTCCAGGTGAAGGCAAAGAGAAAGTAAGACTCAGGGTGTAGGGGAATGGTAAAGAAGGCATCCTTGAGGTCAAGAATCATAAAATGGGAGGTAGTGGAGGGAATGTTGGATAATAGGGTGTATGGGTTGGGGACTACAGGGTGGAGGGGTACCACTACCTCGTTGATAAGGCGTAGGTCCTGAACTAGGCAGTAGTCCCCGAACGACTTCTGGACCGGTAAGATAGGAGTGTTACAAGGGAAACTGGTGGGGGATAAGGAGTCCCTGGGCTAGGAGTCGGGTAATGACAGGCTTTAGGCCCTGGTGGTGGGTTTTTGAGATAGGAAACTGGGGGCGTGAGGGAAAGTGGGTAGGATTTTTTGGAAGTATCTGAACTCGCGTGTGATGTCTGGCCACCACAGGCTTGGAGGTGTCCCAAACCAAGGGATTAACTACCTCAGGAGGAATAGGGGGTTCAGGTGAAGGGTTAAGACAGGGCGCGGTGTTGGTTAAGAGTGGTAAGAGGAGGTGGGCTGGTGATGGGCTTGAGTGTGGGGGTGCCAGTGAGTTGGAGAGTGGCCCCCACAGTTTGGAGAATATCTCCTCCTAAAAGGGGGACTGGGCATGAGCGCATGATTAAAAAGGAGTGGAAAAAAAGGTGTCCTTCGAGGACACAGGCTAAAGGATGAGTTTGATTAGGACATGAAGGCTTTCCATCAATTCCCATGACTGAAACCTGGTAAGGTATGCTAGGTCCTGAGTAGGAAGGCAATACAGAGTAGGTAGCCCCCGTATCCACTAAGAAGGAAATGGACTTACTCGCTACCTGTAGCGTTACCCTGGGCTTGGCAAGGGTGATGGTGGTCCTCGAGTCCGGGCTGCATCAGTCGTCCAGAAGGCCGAGGAGTTCAAGTGAAGGGACTGCTTCCTGTGGACCACCTTGCCCCTCACATAGAGGTGTTGGGGGTGAGCCTGTAGTCCGGGACGGGCAGTCAACTTTCCAGTGTCCACTCCACTTGCAGCTAGGGCAGGGTCTGGTAGGTGGGCGAGGACAGGGGCACTGCCGTGCCCAGTGTCCCTCTTGGCCACATTTGAAACAGGGCCCGGGCGGGGCCTTTGAAGAATTTTGGGGCGGTTTTGATGGACCCCCTCCACTGGATGCTCGGTGGACTGCCGGCCTTAGGGCTGCTACAAGAGCTTGGGTTTGGAGGCTTACCTTTTGCTGTAAACGGGCCTGGTGGGTGGCCATAGCCTTTCCCTCTGGGCCATTAAAAACTTTAAATACCATGTTTACCAGGTCCTGTATGGGAGTTTGGGGGCCGCCTTCAGCTTTTTTAAGTTTCCTCCTTATATCAGCTGCTGACTGGGAGATGAAGTGGGTGGCTAGGACTATAGCCCCCACTAAGGAGGCCGGATCCAGCCAGGTATGGAGGATCTGTGGCCAGGCCACGGTGGAGAGGAAGAGTAGCCTTTCTTTTTTATAGGGAGACCCAGTTTGGGTAGATTTTTTGCTAGGCATCCTAGTGGTGACTTGGGGTCTGGGTGAGATTTCTGATTACCCATATTCCTGTTTTTTTTTTTTTTGTATTATACCCAACACTGGCAGAAGAACTCTTTTCCCAGAGGGGGGTGGCTGAGAGAACCTACAGGCTGCAATGATTATAATGAGAAAAAAAATAAAAAGAGACAGGGCTAGAGCTATTTGCCACATGGAAAAATTAGGGGAAGTGAAAAAGAGACAGAGCTAGGAAGTGAGGTTTTAGTGGTAGAAGAAGAGTAGGAGGAAAAAAGGAGAACAGAGTTATTTCTAGGGGCATGAATTCAGTAAAGGTTCCCTGCAGCCAGTGGTCTGTTACCCACTGTAGAATATCTGTTACTTCAAGGGAAGCAGGCCTAAACCACTGTACATCGGCTAACAGGAGTCTAACAAAACTGGCGAATTTACAATAAAGACAGAACGACATATAGGATTGACAGACAAAGGATGGGTGCCCCCTAGATGGGAGACCAGTCTGATGCCTTCCCAGCCACGTCCCCGAAGGGATGTTTCAGGGTGTCTTGGTTAAGGTGTATCCGTATAACCCCCGGGCCTGGTCACCTCAGAACTTTCAGTCAGTCCTGAGGTGAATCACCGTTATGCCTTATGACATCCCCGTGGAACCGCGGGTTGAGGGCCACACAAGCCCCATAGCCGTTAGGCCGTGGGACTACACATAAACTCACTCACTCGTGCCGGGGGTAGGAAGAGAAACTGAAAGTACAGTTATTTAATTAACGGGAGCTTATATGCCAAAGGGCTGATTTGAGATAGACGTTTTAGTAGCGTAAGCTGAGGATTTGGTCCTCCTGTTAGGCAGGGCCCAGGTTTGCAAACAGGGCTTCTGATTACCCAAACCTCTGCTGCTGCTCAAGTGATAGGCCCACCTTGGCCTCCCAAAGTGCTGGGATTACAGGCGTGAGCCACCACGCCCAGCTAGTTTGTCTAATTTTCTTTCCATTCATACCTTTATTTGGCTCTGTAAAAAAAGATCCTCCTCGAAACCCCGACTCTACTAAAAATACAAAAATTAGCCAGGCATGATACCACATGCCTGTAATCCCAGCTACTTGGGAGGCTGAGACAGGAGAAGCACTTGAACCTGGATGTCGGAGGCTGTGGTGAGCCGAGTTCGTGTCATTGCATTCCAGCCTGGGCAACAAAAGCAAAACTCCGTCTCCAAAAAAAAAAAAAAAAATCCTCCTCTTCTACATACCTATCTACATGCAAGCAAACTGCCACAAAAGCATTTTAATTAATGCACATCTTCCTTTCACACATCAATTTTTTTTATTTTCCTACTCTATTCTAATATTTCTACTATGATATAAAAGACATAAGACAAGTGAATATAAAGAAATGTTTATATACCTACACACCCAAGAATGATTCAAATAGATAAACATAGAGAAACAAACACTAAGGTAAATAGGACTGGAATTTTTCTTCAACATGTACTATTCAGTGTACTTTCAGTTTTCATTTCACCCTTCCTCAGTGGTTTCTGCCCAGCAACTGATGAGAAATATCACCACTGAGCCAATCAAAACACTAATTCTTCCAAATAGAGCCTCTGTTACTGTTTCTCCTGGTGAGAAGACAATATTCGCTTTCTCTTTTTTGTTTCTTCCAGATGGGAGACTAAGCCAAAATAGAAAGAATGGCGAATTATCGATTGACCATCTTTATTCTCTGATTCTCCAGACGAGAATACCAAGGGGTAAGTGCAGGAAATTGATGAGAGCCTGGGCTACAATGCCACCATGCCCATCTGTATCATTCTTTTTAACTGCTGTATTGAATTCTCTCATAGGAATGAGCCATCATGCCTCTAACCAGTCTCTTGTGGGTGGCTGGCTCAGTTGGTTACCAGTTTTATACTTTAAAGATGGTGCTGCTGAGTCATTCTCACAGAGGCTTCACTCTGCACCCATGCAAGTACTTTGCTGGCGTAGACATCAGGAAGTGTAATTGCTGGACCAATTGTGCACATTCTAAGTTTTGTACTTGATATTTTTGAGTAACTAAAATTTAAATGATTTTGTCCCATGACAGAGATCGTCAAGCTTGTGACTTGTAGAGCTTTACCTATTGTCTACCTTTTTTGTGTCCCTACCATAGTGGGTCCAGCCCATTGAGAGTGTTCAGTAAATATTTGTTGAATAACTTTTTGAAGGGAAGAAAGAAAAGATGAGTAAGGCCTGGTCTTATTCAAAGCTCTCCTACCCAATATCTTTGTGATTACACGTGGTGGGTTCAGCCCCTGACTGACTTCAGAGCCTCCACCAGGCAGTCTGCCTGGATCCCACCAGGAGCCACCAGGCCATGAGTTGACCATAGTAATGGCCAAGAGTTGGACCCTGGTGGAGTCCATAGTGTTGGACACCCACAGAGGTGAAGACGGGGGATCCAGGGAATCCAGTGATGAGGGTCCTTCATGAATCAGAGGAGGACGATGGGGGCTTGGACCTGGCAGAGGAAGTGACAGGATTGTGAATATTTAAATATTTTAATGCAGTAGAATCAGAAATTTCCTGATCAGATAACAGATGTTTTTACAGATGATTTTCTATGTTGGAACTCAAAGGTAAAGACATTCAAGGACAGAAATCTTTTGCAGAGGTAAGATCATCTTTGTTCACCATACTTGAGTTAGCTGTGGGGAAGTGGAGGTTTCCATGTAGAATTCTAAAGCTTCTTCCAGGTCATAGCGTCTGACCCACACCTTCTGGTGTCTCCTGATACGCAGCACGGATGAAAATGGCAAGTTCCCTGGCCTTTCTTCCGCTCAGCTTTCATGTCTGCCTCCTCTTGGTCCAGCTGCTCGCTCCTTGCTCAGGTAGGAAACGATTGCAAATTTATGTTTCTGAAGCAGACAGTTACCTATTAGTGTTCTCATAGGACTTTTGACTCCTTCCCATACCTGAAGTCCGTGCCAACCTGAGGGTTCATGTGTCACTAAGAGACAAATGGTGCTTCTCTTAGGGTCGTGTTCCCCTCTAGGGTCTCTGTATCTCACCTTCCCTGTCTGAGAAGCACCCTTCCTCTCATGACCCCAACACCCTCTGACAGAGCCTCCCCCTTGTGCTGACAGCTCAGTTTGCTGTGCTTGGACCCCCTGGGCCCATCCTGGCCATGGTGGGTGAAGATGCTGATCTGCCCTGTCACCTGGTCCTGACTATGAGTGCAGAGACCATGGAGCTGAGGTGGGTGAGTTCCAGCCTCAGGCGGTGGTGAGCGTGTATGCGGATGGAAGGGAAGTGGAAGACAGGCAGAGCGCAGAGTATCGAGGGGAGAACTTCGATTCTACGGGATGGCATCGCTGCAGGGAAGGCTGTTCTCCGAATACACAACGTCACAGCCTCTGACAGTGGAAAGTACTTGTGTTATTTCCAAGATGGTGGGTTCTATGAAAAAGCCCTGGTGGAGCTGAAGGTTGCAGGTGAGCCTCCGGATTTTGTTCTGAGAGCATTTCTCCGTAGGATCTAGAACAGATGCCGAGTTCCTCTTCCCACAGCACTGCAGACACCCCTGGCTGCTCACTAGCAATTGCCTGTGCTGCCTTCCGACTTAGCCTCTCTGAGCCCCTTGAGTAGGACACGGGTTTTCCTTTAGGAAGAATTCCTGCTGTGCCCTGCATGCTCAAGTAAAGAACTCCCTTCCTCTGGCCACCAGAGACATAAGGGAAGTGAAGGAGGAGGGATAGGGAGCATAGGAAATCGTCACGTCGGTCACTGGTACACAGTCATTTTGGTCTAATTGAGTAGCAGATGGCTCCTGTTGTGTCACCAAGTGCACAATACCATGGGCCCTGGGAGGTGCCATAGGGACTGTCTGCTGCCAGTATTTTCCAATCAGTGACTCCCAGGAACACTTTTGTAGTAAAATGAGGCGTGTTTCTCACTCATTGCATTGAGGAAGAACACACCTTATGTGGAGCTGTGGCGGGGTCTCAGTAAGAAGGTATTAGAGCAGACTGAGTATACAATTGGGCTTGTTTTAGGGGACTTGGGGGAGGGTTTATAGACTTAGTCCTCCGCTCTGGATGAGATGCCATCAGGAAGGCATGGCAGGTTAATTCTGTGAGTGGGAGCCTGAGTCTTATCTAGGAGGAAGGACACTAGGGTGAGACTAAAGCTGCAATTGATGAAGGGGCAGCAATTCCTCACTGCCGATGGGGGGATGTTTGGTCGTTCATGTGGTTTGAACAATGTTCATATTTTTCTCTGCACTCACACATGATGTGGGTGGTCTTGTTTCTCCCACGATCCATCATAGTCACGAAGTACCATGGTCTGATGCTGGTGTTCTGTGAAATTGCTTTTGTTCAACAGGAGGACACGGAAACCCAGTGTCAGTTTCCAAATGTTAGGCTTTTTCTTTCTCAGTGCAATCTCTTGCTCTGTGGCTTCTGTGTGGGTTTGGTTTAAGGGGATCTATAACGGACAGTCATAGGAGGAATAGAAGAAGAGGAAGGAAGTCTGGGTGCTTATTCCCTGGCTTCCTTCCTGCAAGGTACCCTCAGGCTGGCCGCATTGCCTTGCTGAAGGTCACAGCTCCTCTCAAGAAAGTCCTCAGTGAATGAATCTCTTCTTTTACGTATTCCAAACAGCTCCCCCTCTTCCTCCCTCTGGTAATTGGGGTGGGTGGGGAATAGCCCTACTGTTACTGACCCTGGGATACAGCACTATCCCATTTAGTTTTCCCCTCATCATGACCACACTTTTGAAAACAGTTCCTGAATGAAATCTTCCTTGAATTATCAAATCTGAGTCTGCCATTGATTCCCATCGAGACCCCACCCTGATACAGGAGCTCTCCAGAATTTTGGCTGATTTATCCTTCCACAGCACTGGGTTCTGATCTTCACATTGACATGAAGGGTTATGAAGCTGGAGGGATCCATCTGAAGTGCAGGTCCACTGGCTGGTACCCCCAGCCCCAAATACAGTGGAGCGACACCAAGGGAGAGAACATCCCAGCTGTGGAAGCACCAGTGTTTGCGGACGGAGCGGGTCTGTATGCAGTAGCAGCATCTGTGACCATGAGAGGCAGCTCTGGGGAGCGGGTGTCCTGCATCATCAGAAATTCCCTCCTCGGCCTGGAAAAGACAGTCAGCATTTCCATCGCGGGTCAGTGCCTGCTTGGCCTCAGCTTTACTGAGCTGAGCTGTGGCAGTTGAATGAAGGGGGGATGTGTGAGTCTCTACTGTGTGAGTCTCTGGAGTCGACCTGGGTCTCTGCACTGCATGTGAGGCCCAAAGCAGGGACCTGGAGCCTCCTGCCTGCTCCAGGGGAGCTTCCCTCCTCCACAAAGCTGTTCATGACACAGCATTTACTGAACATTTCCTGTCTGCCAGAAAGTACGACAGGCAATGGGAATTGGGGGGGAAAATATTAAGATAAGCTCCTTATGTTAAGTCAAATGACAAAATGGGAAAACATATCTATATTTACAAACTTATAACAAAGAGAAAGAGCTAATCTCCTTGAATCAGAATGAGATTCTAAAAACCTAGTAAAAAGTTTTGGCCAAACATGTTGGCGCATGCCTGTAATCCCAGCACTTTGGGAGGCCGAGGTGGGTGGATCAATTGAGGCCAGGAGTTTGAGATCCATCTGACCAATGGTGAAACTCCATCTCTTCTAAAAATTCAAAAAATTAGCTAGATGTGGTGGTGTGCACCTCTAATCTCAGCTACTCTGGATGCTGAGGCACGAGAATCACTTGAACCCAGGAGGGGGCAGTTGCAGTGACCCGAGAGCAGACCACTGCATTCTAGCCTGGGTGACAGAGCAAGACTCTGTCTCAAAAAAAAAAAAAAAAAAAAAAGAATAAATAAAACAAAATCCTAGTAAAAAAAATTTTAACCAAGTTCTTGAATTATTAATTCACAGAAAAGGAAATAACCCACAAAAAGGGTGCTCATTCTCACACATCAGGGAAACATATGAAATCATTTTTCACTTATAATATTGGCAAAAATCAAAACAAAACTGCACTGGCCAATAACACATGATTATCATTGGAATGTAGGAAGGCAGTGACTCTCAGTCATTTGCTGACGTAACTTGCTATATTTTTGGTGTGCATTAGTACTACCTGTATTGGGGGCTCTATAGCAATATCTATCCAAACTACATATTTATTCATCAAAAATTCCACTTCTAGGAATTTATCTGATAGATAAGCTTACATTTGTATGAGATAATCCATGTAAAGCGTTTCTGTTTTTTGGGGGGGTGTGTGTGTGTGTGAGTGAGTGTGTGTGTGAGTGAGTGTGTATGTGTGTGTGTGTGTGTTTTAAGATGGAGTCTCAGTCTGTTGCCCAGGCTGGAGTGCAGTGGTGCAGTCTCAGCTCACTGCAGACTCTGCTTCCTGGGTTCAAGAGATCCTCCTGCCTTAGCCTCCCAAATAGCTGGGATTACAAGTGTACACCTCCATGCCCAGCTAATTTTTGTATTTTTAGTAGAGATGAGGGTTTCACCATGTTGGCCAGGCTGGTCTCGAACTCTTGATCTCAAGTAATCCACCTGCTTCAGCCTCCCAAAGTGCTGGGATTACAGTCGTGAGCCACTGCACCTGTCCTGTAAAAGATTTCTTATAGCACTGATTATGAATGCACAAGCTAAGAAACTGTAGACGTTCACTGCTGGGGAACTTTCATGCAAGGGAATACTGCCCAATGGTAAAAGAAAAAAGGCAATTTTCTCTAACTAATATGGAAAGATCTCCAGGATATACTTTACAGAGAAAAAGCAAGATGCAGAGTGATGTGTATAGAATGCTATTTTTAGTTTAAAGAAGAAGAAAAGTAACATATTTTAATTTACTTTTTTTTTTCAGTTCTCTATTGGGTTAGTTTATATTTTTAAAAATTTACCAAGCAATTTTATAGCACTCACTGTACATCAGGCATTTTATAAGTATTAATTCTTCTAACCTCAGGAGATTGGTATTCTCATTACCCTCATTTTATATTAATAGATTAGGCCACTACAAACAGGGAAATGAAATAAGTAGACCAGCCTCACACGGCTAGTCACATGGAGGAGCCAGCATTGAAACCCAGGCTTTCTGACTCCACAGTCCGTGTTCTTAAGCATCTTATTAAGGGGACTAATGAGAAGCTAATAAGTGGAGGGAGGGAGGGCTGGGTGGATGGAAGAGTTGCATGACTTTATGTAGATGTGGTTTTTGAATCTTGTAAATGTGTCACCTATTAAAAAAATACTTAGAAACAAATGTGTATGACTCTGCTCAAGGTACTTTCCATGTGAGAGGCAGACATCTCGAGATAAGTAATAGTAGTAGCTTGCAGTGAGGGTTTACCAAAGTCTTCTCTGTAGTCCTCTTAGGAAGACTTTAGGGAGAGAATACTTATTTAACCTGAGGAGATAGATTCCACGCCCCTGACCTGGGCTGAGCAGCTAAAGCTTGGGGCGCTGCAGACTGGGGAGGCTGAGTGCACCTGGCGCCCCTGACCCACAGCTCTTCCTTTCGCAGACCCCTTCTTCAGGAGCGCCCAGCCCTGGATCGCAGCCCTGGCAGGGACCCTCCCTATCTCGCTGCTGCTTCTCACAGGGGCCATTTTCTTCCTGTGGCGACAGCAGAAGGAAATAGTTGCTCTGTCCAGGGAGACAGAAAGAGAGCGAGAGATGAAAGAACTGGGATATGCCGCAACAAAGCAGCAAATAAGCATTAGAGGTACGCAACGCGAGCAGAGAACTAAGCCCCTGGCTTGCGTGCCCCAGCCTGAAGCTCTCACCCCCATCCCCATCCTGGCACTGCGTCATGTTTAAGGTGTGTTTCCTGAAACTCCCCCTCACCCATTAGATTTCATCTCTTTTTGTTTTGTTTTTGTTTTTGTTTCACTTATTTTCCAGAGACACTGCAGGAGGAACTCGGTTATTTCCCATTCCCCAGACACCCAGGCATGTCTTTCTGTCCCCACTTTGAGCACCTTGATGACTCTTCCCTGTTCATTCCATTGCAGAGAGGAGAAAAATCCAGTACTTGACTCGTGAGTGGCTCTTACGTTTCCTCTGAATTCAAATCTATGACTCTCTCTGTTTGGTTATTTTCTAGTCCATAAGTCTCTGCCTGGGATTGGGAAGTGGTCTTGGGTCCCTTTACCTAGAAAGAGAAAACAAGTGTGACTTTTTGGAGAAACACCCAGAAGGAGTCTCTCTCTCTCGGGGGGGGGGGGGGGGAAAAAAAAAGGTCTTCAGTCTTTTTGTACTAGGGGCTACAGACCTTTAAGCTCTAAAAAGCCCTAAGGAAAGTCCAGGGGTACACTTCAAAAGGAAGAGGGAATAAGATAAGGTGCATTTTCTATGGCAGGAACCTCTTACTGTTTCATTTTGTTTTTTTCCATTTTTTTAAATTGCATTTTAGGTTTTGGGGTACATGGGAAGCACATGCAAGATTGTTGCATAGGTACACACATGACAGTGTGATTTGCTGCCTTCCTCCCCCATCACCTATATCTGGCATTTCTTGCCATGCTCTCTCTCCCCAACTCCCCACCCCCTGCTGTCCCTCCCCTACTTTCCTCCCCCCGACAGACCCCAGTGTGTGATGCTCCCCTCCCTGTGTCCATGTGTTCTCATTGTTCAACACCCGCCTATGAGTGAGAACATGCGGTGTTTCATTTTCTGTTCTTGTGTCAGTTTGCTGGGAATGATGGTTTCCAGCTTCTTCCATGTCCCTACAAAGGACATGAACTCATCGTTTTTGATGGCTGCATAATATTCCATGGTGTATATGTGCCACGTTTTCCCTGTCCAGTTTATCATCGATGGGCATTTGGATTGGTTCCAGGTCTTTGCTATTGTAAACTGTGCTGCAATGAACATTCATGTGTATGTGTCCTTATAGTAGAACGATTTATAATCCTTTGGATATATACCCAGTAATGGGATTGCTGGGTCAAATGGAATTTCTATTTGTAGGTCCTTGAGGAATCACCACACTATCTTCCACAATGGTTGAACTAATTTACACTCCCACCAACAGTGTAAAAGTGTTCCTATTTCTCCACATCCTCTCCAGCATCTGTTGTCTCCAAAGTTTTTAATGATCACCATTCTAACCGGCGTGAGATGGTATCTCAATGTAGTTTTGATTTGCGTTTCTCTAATGACCAGTGATGATGAGCATTTTTTCATATGTTTGTTGGCTTCATGTATGTCTTCTTTTGTAAAGTGTCTGTTCATATCCTTTGCCCACTTTTGAATGGGCTTGTTTGTTTTTTTCTTGTACATCTGTTTTAGTTCTTTGTAGATTCTGGATATCAGCCCTTTGTCAGATGGGTAGACTGCAAAAATTTTTTCCCATTCTGTTGGTTGCTGATTCACTCTAATGACTGTTTCTTTTGCTGTGCAGAAGCTGTGGAGTTTGATTAGGTCCCATTTGTCTATTTTGGCTTTTGTTGACAATGCTTTTGGTGTTTTGGTCATGAAGTCCTTGCCTACACCTATGTCCTGAATGGTTTTGCCTAGATTTTCTTCTAAGGTTTTTATGGTGTTAGGTCTTATGTTTAAGTCTTTAATCCATCTGGAGTTAATTTTAGTGTAAGGTGTCAGGAAGGGGTCCAGTTTCTGCTTTCTGCACATGGCTAGCCAGTTTTCCCAACAACATTTATTAAACAGGGACTCCTTTCCACATTGCATGTTTTTGTCAGGTTTGTCAAAGATCGGATGGTTGTAGATGTGTTGTGTTGCCTCGGAGGCCTCTGTTCTGTTCCATTGGTCTATATCTCTGTTTTGGTACCAGTACCATGCTGTTTTGATTACTGTAGCCTTGTAGTGTAGTTTGAAGTCCAGTAGTGTGATGCCTCCCGCTTTCTTCTTTTTGCTTAGAATTCACTTTGCTATGCAGGCTCTCTTTTGAGGAATCTCTTATTGTTTTACATAATCTAGAGGCTGTTGAAAAGAAAACACGAACAAAAGAGTTCAGAAATAAGTCAGAAAAGAGAGAGGGAGAAAGTGTGTCTAGTAAATAGGAGTACCTGCAGTGGCTCAGTTGGTACTGATTTATCATAACTGCTTTCAAAAACTAGTCCCTACGATTGCTTATTAAATTTCCCAAACTCTTTAGAGCGAGGTAGGAAATGATACAGATTGAGAGGGATGGACCTTGTACTCCTATACATACACATATAGACATGGTAACACCTATGCCCAGGTACAAGAGTATAGACAGATGCAAAATTGATGAGCTGGACTCCACTGGGAAGGAACTCTCACAGTGCCTGCGTTGCCACTAGCATTCAACCCAGACTTGATATTAAGTAGAAGACGTGAAGAGAGAATTGAACCTGCAGAGTGAGACCGTAGGGAAGGGTGGGATAGTCAATAAGAAAGACTAGATGGATGCAAAAAGAAGATGAAAGGCCTGACCCAGAAAAGACAGAGTTCAGGTGACACCTCTATCTTTCTTTCATTGTAGGTAAAGAGAAGTCTTTGTCCGATTCTGATGAGTGAGCCTGATGCTCTGTAAGTTTGCTGGGTCACGTGCCATGAACATTTCCACCTTTTCTCTGCTGTGACCCATGGACGTACTCAGTTGTATTAATTAGATCTAACCCAAAGGCTCAATTTCTGTGTGGTGGGGGGTTGATTTCTGCTTTTCTGGACAATCTAAGAGACTCCTGACCCTGCACACATCCTTGCAAAGCCTGGCCTTGCAGCCTGTTCCCCTATTGACAGAGGGAACAGAACCCACCATTTCTGAGAAGGTGCCACCCCTGATCCATCAGAGCTGTAGAGGAGGGAAGCTGGACCCTGGAAGAGACTCTGAAGAGAAGGAGAGAAAACATATAGTGAACGGAGTGGGGGAAAAGTACAAAAATACTGACTTTTTCTTATCTGTGTCTCTTTCCTTTCAGAATGGAAAATGGCCCTCTTCAAGCCTGGTGAGTCAATCACTGTATGTTCCCTGGACCAACAACCTGAGGGAACATATTCCTTTTCCTCCTCCAACTCTTGTGATTTGGGGAAGAAAAGTTCCCATAAACAGGAGAGTTTGAGGTAGGTACATTAAATCCCAATCTGAAAAGAGGGCCCATAACCAAGGCCTTCCTGCTGAGAGCCAGGGAACCAGGGAGAATTGCTCTCTTGGGTTTCCTCAGACCTTCCTCAGCTCCATAAAGGGTGGAGCTGAGGCGAGGAAGACACACACTGAGTAATACTGCAGGGAGAGTGAGGGTGGAAATGCCAAGGAGAGGAGGCGATGCCAGCCCTAAGAACTTTGTCCTTCCCAGGCTTCTCATGCCACCTGCTGCCTGTGTCTGCTCGAAGGATTTAATACTTCTGAGCTTCGGCATCCACATTTTTAGATGGTGATTGCAATCCGTGTTTTGAGGAGGCTGAGGTGAAGACTGAAGGAATAATAAACATGCATTGGTGAAAAACCTAGTAAGAAGGAGATGGCGAGTTCAAACCGCGCGGTTGAAGGTTTGTGGAAAGGAGGGTTAAGGGAAAGCAACAAGGAAAAGTGTAGTTCCCTATGGTTCCCAAGAGTGGGGAGCTGTCTCCACCCCCAGCCTGAGAGGGATAGGGAGGAGAGGCAGTGACTGGAATGCAGAGAAAGGGGTAGCTCAAAGAGAGGGCTTCCTGAGAGGAGTCAGGCCTTGTTAGAGCAACACCAGCTGCTGCTGGCAGGGAGGAAGCAGGGAAATAAGCAGTGAGTCTCTGCTCTCTTTCTCCTTCCAATCTTCCATCAGGGCCTCTCATTGGCCAAACCCAACAGCAAACCAGAGGACAAGGGAGCCCAGTGGCGCTGTCCTTAGAGGACAGATTCTTGGGGCCCAGAAGAGGGTGGGGAAAGCTGCAGGGTGGAGAGTGAACCCGCGGTGTATAAGGCCCCGCATAGAACCCAGCACAGACCCGGCCTTGCAGCTACTAGAACTTCAGGAGCGTCCTTCATGCTGTGGGCTGACTAAGTAACAGGATTACCTTGTACAACGCTAGAGATTCATATTTTTATCCCCATTTTTCGGATGAGGAAAGTTTCAGATGAGGCTCCACCTTGTTAAATAAGTTGGATGTATGGAAAAATAGACTGCAGAAAAGGGGAACTCATTTAGCTCATACGTGGTAGAGGCTGAAAATTAACCTCTGAGTACAAAGCATTCGTGGGCTGAGTCAGTGTGGGGGAG
The DNA here is from genome assembly GCA_036589455.1 of Ateles fusciceps. Taxonomy (NCBI): domain Eukaryota; kingdom Metazoa; phylum Chordata; class Mammalia; order Primates; family Atelidae; genus Ateles; species Ateles fusciceps. Next base: position 7,243,130 of record JAZHEH010002605.1, read on the forward strand.
GGGAAACAAGAAAAACGTGGAAAGAAGAGACTTGTTGCTTCCTGAGGCTGCATCAGGGTGTTGGGTTAGGCAGGTCCTGATGCAACTGTCATTTCCCCCTCCTCTTCCACTCTGAACACAAGACCCTTGGGTCTTTCTGTCTCATGACATCAATGAGAAAGTCACATTCAGGGCAGGTTGGGGATGCCAGGCTCTGGACTCAGGCCTCCTCAGCATGGCCCAGGCCTTGCACGCTGAGGCTCTGAAATCCAGGAAAAATGGCTGACCCCATGGACACTTCCTCAAACTCCCTGCAGCGGATGTGATTCTGGATCCAGACACAGCAAACCCCATCCTCCTTGTTTCTGAGGACCAGGGGGAGTGTGCAGCGTGCCAAGGAGCCCCGGGATCTGCCAGACAACCCTGAGAGATTTGATTGGCATTTTTGTGTTCTCGGCTGTGAAAGCTTCACCTCAGGGAGGCATTACTGGGAGGTGGAGGTGGGGGACAGGAAGGAGTGGCATATAGGTGTGTGCAGTAAGAACGTGCAGAGAAAAAGTTGGGTCAAAATGACACCTGAGAATGGATTCTGGACTATGGGACTGACTGATGGGAATAAGTATCGGACTCTCACTGAGCCCAGAACCAACCTGACACTTCCTGAGCACCCTAGGAAAGTGGGAGTCTTCCTGGACTATGAGACTGGAGATGTCTCATTCTACAATGCCGTGGATGGATCGCATATTCACACTTTCCTGGACATCTCTTTCTCTGAGCCTCTGTATCCTGTTTTCAGAATTTTGACCTTGGAGCCCACTGCCCTGACCATTTGCCCAGTGCCAAAAGAAGGAAAGAGTTCCTCTGATTCTGACCTAGTTGCACCTGATCATCCTCTGGAGACACCAGTGGCCCCGGGCTTAGCTGATGAAAGTGGGGAGCCTCAGGCTGAAGCCACGTCTCTGCTTCTCCCTGCCCAGCCTGGAGCTGATGGCCTCCCCCCTCCACAGCAACCAAGCAGAATCATAAGACTGCAGACACACACTGAAACACTTTACTGATACTCATTCAATTATTCATATATAGTTGTTTGAGTTTGGTACCAACTTATTGTCCCCTTATACAGATAAGGAAACTGGGGTGCAGAAAAGTGAATTAGCTTTACACAGTAGACATGACTAGTGAACAACAGAGCTGGGAACTGAACAACAATAACTAACATTAGTAGAGAATTTTAAACACTCTGAGTGCTGTGTTATGAGCTTTGGTGGGTGTGACTCCTTTAATCCTCACAGCACCCTGTCAGGTCGTCTCATTTTGCAAGTGTGGAAGCTGAGGCAGGGTGACATAAAGTAACTTACATAACTCATACGGTAATTTGTGCAGTTGGGAGATGTTCAGCCTCAGTCCCTGGCCACTTGCCCATTGTTTTCCAGCCTGATTCTTCCCCCATGGGAAGAACCCACCTGTAGCCCTGAGGTTCCCTTCCCAGGACAGCTCCAGGGTGGGGATCATTGTAGGTGGTTGTGGGGTTGACACCCTTATTGACTCCTTCCCAGCTGATGGTCAGAGCCTTAGACCCAGCACTCCTTGGGTTAGCTCTGCCGAGTGTCTTGATTGAGAGAATAACCTCACGGTACCCACATGACACGTGACTTGGAAGGAGACTGGAGGCCACACCGAATAAATAATGGCACACAGGTGTGCCCACCCAAGAACTGTGCTAAGTGATCATGCAGCCAGAGCCAGGCTTCCTACAGTCAGGGTTTCCAGGCAGAGCAAAGACCCTAAAGAGTCTCTGTGATGCAGGAAATTTGGATCAAGGAAGCTTGAATCACAGGGATGTCTTTAATCCCTATATGGACTTGCTCTCCTGGAAAGGGGTCTCTCTGCCCCTGGTCATTGATGGGTGTTAAACCCATATTCCTTCCAGCTGCTGCCTGCTAGGGCAACTGCTCCTCATTGTCATCACTGCTGTTGCTCCCCCACTGTATCCCCTCTACTTGGCATGTGCTTGTCAAGTCCTGATTGTTCAATAAATTTGTGAATAATGCTTACTCTTCAACCTGGCTTTTTCTAGACTCTGATAAGTCTGCTCAGCTCAGCAGAATAGTCCACACACCCATTGTACTCACCACAGTTTCAGTGTACCTCATTGTGACATTTGCACGTCGCCCATATTGTATGCGTTTTCTATTGCTGCCATCTGAATTACCACAAATTCATAGACTTAAAGCAACACAAATTTATCTCACAGTTCTGTAGGTCAGAAGTCCCACAGGGATCTCACCAGGCTAAAACCAAGGTGTTTTGCAGGCTGGATTCCTTTCTGGAGTCTCTAGAGAAGAATCTGTTTCCTTGCTTATTCAGATTGTTGGCAGAATTCAGTTCCTTTCATTTATAGGCGTGAAGTTTCCTGGTTTATAGCTAAGGACTGTACTCACTTCTAGAGCCTGCCACACCCTGAATCCTAGCGTCTTCCTCCATCTTCACAGCAGCAACAGTGCCTTCAGGCTCTCCCCATCTTTGAATTTCTCCTAGTTCTTTTTCTCCATTGTATCTTTCTGATTCTTCTTTTCTTTTCCTTCCTTCCTTCTTTCCCTTTCTTTTTTCTCCTTTTCTTCCTTTCTTCTTTCCTTCCTTTCTTTTTTTGTGTCAGGAACTCACTGTGTTACCCAGGCTGGAGTGCAGTGGTGTAATCTCGGCTCACTGCACACTTTGTCCCCTAGGCTCAAGGTATCCACCCGCCTCAGCTTTCTGAGTAGCTGGGACCACAGACCCACACCACCATGCTATATGAGAAAGAGACAGTTCAAGGATCAGTCCAATAGAAAAAATATTTCTCAGGGCTTTCTTGAGCTTATTCTCATCGAAGAGCTTTCTCTGCAGAAGGAACCTACTGAATCTTCCTTCCTGGTCCTTGAACTTCTGACCTAGAGTGGCTTAATCCTGCTGCTACCTCTCTCCGGCACTCCACTGCCGAATAATTCCAGGAACTGGGCCACGCTGTGGTGGGAATGACCTTACCCTGAGCACATCACTCACTCATTGAACAACAGCTGAGAGCAGAGCTTAGGCCTGGGCCCTATGAGGAGAGAGGAATCACATGCTGCAGAAGTCTGTCCTGAGGAGCAGATACTCTAGCCACAGCAAAGACACAGTTGTTACCTGGATAACAATAATACAAGACAGGACATGAGAATAGCAAAAGATGTGGGTGTCAGAAGAGGCTGAGAACACTTCAGGCAGGAGCACTGAGTTGTGCTCAGAGGAAGTAGGCACGAAGGCTGGGCAGGATTTCAAGGGCAGAGATGGAGCAAACAATTCAAGTGAAAGGCATGGCATGAGAAAGGGAGCGCTGGCCACGGGAAGTGCAACATTGTGACACAAGGCCACTGTGGAGCCATTGCTAGAGTATTAATGCAAAGTTTGGAATTGAATCACAAGGGGATTGGAGACCTCCAGACTAAGCATTTACTTATGTATATTTTCAAGTGATCTGCCTGCCTCACCCTCCCAAAATGCTGGGATTATAGGCATGAGCCACCACACCAGTCCTAGACTAAGTGTTTAGACATTTGAGGGGAATATTGACAATTAGGCCTTGGGAAGATTATTCCGGAAGATATCTATACAATGACAAGATTGGATTCTGTGGGTGAGGGATTATGTTCATATGGAGGAGGGTATGTGTGCTCGTGTGTGTGTGTGTATGCTGGTGTGTGTGTGTTTCCCGTGGACCTAACCCTACCACCTACTAGCAGAAGGTCAAGGCCAACTAGAAAGTTTTGCTCGCTTTCATCTTCTGCCCCCACCAGAATGCCACCTCCCTGAGGAAAAGGGTTTTTACTGCTCACTCAGTATCCTCAGCACCTCTTATCCAATAGCTTTGGAATGAATGACAAGGCCTTCATAACAGCCACTGCAACTGCTGTCTCCTTTCCTTTGCTACCCCGCCCTCTCTAGCCATGCCTGCTTCCCCCAAGCCCTTCCGCGCTCCGGGCCCAACCTCCAAACCCAGGCAACTTGAACAAGAGTCATCTGGCTTTGGAAAGAGGGTGGTTTATGTTTTCCTCCTCATGTTTCCTCCCCAGCAAAATCACCCTCTACTTATAGAGGCCTCTCCAGCAAAGCTACCGATACTGGGAGGAATCTCAAGGCCTTGTGAAGAAAGAAAGAAGAAAAGAAGAAAGAGAGAGAGAAAGAAGAAAAAGAAAGGAGGGAGGGAGGGAAAGAAAAGGAAAGAAAAAGAAAAAGAGAAAGGTAAGAAGAAAGGAAAAGAAATAGAAAAAGAAAGTGACAGAGACAAAGAAAGATAAAGATAAAAAATTTTTAAAAAGTCTTACTTTCAAACCAAGAAAAAGGAAATAGAAATACCTAATAACCCCCAAAAGGTTATTTGCTGCTTGAGAGTTTTGTTTTTGTTCTTGTGTATTCTACCTAGTAACTGCTGAGAAATAAGGCTAGAGACACCATTGGCTGGTTCACCCACACCCGGCCAATCCTGGGCTCTAAACTGTTCAGTGGAAAACTTCGGACTTGTTGGACACCAAGGCCCTGGTCCCAGATCCCAGGTCCCGCATAACTCCAAACATCGCGATTAATGGGAGGTGAAGAAAACTTTTCTCTTCTTTTTGGGATGCTTTGTTCTCTGGTGGTGACTGTGCCAATGGGTGAGTTGTATCCAGAAAATCGTCATGTGAGGATCAGAGGGGAAAAGAAAAACGGGTTAATTCTAGAAGGAGGAAAGGCTGGGGAGGCGCCACAGCTCCGGGTTGGGGCGGTGGGGCGGGGGAGCTGCAAACGCTGTGGACAGGAGATTGGGCCTGGGAGAGGGGGAGGCCCACGGTGGGGAGGCGCGGCCGCACCTGGCTTTACCTGGCGTAGCCCGGCCTGGGTGCAGGGAGGGGGAAGGGAAGGGAAGGGAGGAGGGTGTGGAAGAATCCAGCGACCACTGAAGAAAGCGGACTCTGGCCAGAGAAGTGAGTGGAGGAGGGCGGAAAACGGCCCGCTTCATCTTTACCTGATTGCTTATTCCATGGAATGTTCAGGGAATCCCTCTCTCGGGAGATACCTGAGCCTTCAAATGCAGGGGACTCCCTGAAGTTGGGGGCTGATGAGACCTACTTGAGTGACAGGAGAGGTTGGGTCCGACCAGCACTGAGGTGCCAAGACTCCCAGGCTGATTCTCCTCCTCTGTAACCCTAGGCCTCTGGTCCCTGCCTGCCCCGGGTGCTCATGGAACCTGCTGCTGCCCTGCCCTTCTCCCTGCCAGCCTTCCTCCTCCTCCTCCTCCTCAGCCTGTGTGCACTGGTCTCAGGTAGGAATGTGTGCCACGTGCTGCTGTCACCTGTGGGAAAGGAACATCAACACTGCAGTCTGCAAAGGGACAGAAGGATTGGGGGGATTGTTGCCTTAGCCTTTCATTCTGAGCATGTTCACTGAATTGACCAGCCCTGTCCAAAAGAAATACAGCCAGGCACAAAGGTCAAGTGCATGTACAATTGCAAATTTTCAAAAAGTTTTTAAATTTTTATTTGTTTATTTATTTAAGTGGCAGGGTATTGCTCTGTCGCCAGGCTGGAATGAAGTAGATGGAGAATGAGATCATAACTCATGGAAACCTGGAACTCTAGGGTTCAAGGGATCCTTGAATCTTAGCCTCCCAAGTAGCTGAGAGTACAAGCAAGGGCCACCACACATGACGAAGTTTTTATTTTTTGTTGAGATACAGTCTCACTATTTTGCCCAGGCTGGTCTCAAACTCCTGGCTTTTAAGGATCCTCCTACTTTGGCCTTCCAAAGCTCTGCAATTACAGGCGGAGACCCTGTGCCCAGTCTGCCTTTTTTTAAAAAGTAAAACAGAGCCGGGCACCATGGCTCATGCCTGTAATCCCAGCACTTTGGGAGGCTGAGGCAGGTGGATCACCTGAGGTCAGGAGTTTGAGACCAGCCTGGCCAACATAGTGAAACCCCATCTCTACTAAAAGTACTAAAAATTATCTGGGCATGATGGTGGGAGCCTGTAATCCCAGCTACTAAGGAGGCTGAGACAGGACAATTGCTTGAACCTGGGAGGCGGAAGTCAGAGTGAGCCAAGATCGAGCCATTGTACTCCAGCCTGGGCAACAAGAGCAAAACTCCGTATCAAAAAAAAAAGAAAAAAGTAAAACCCTACATGAAATAAATTTTAATAATATGTTTCTATGTAAATAATCAAATATCAATGTTTAAATGCTTAGTTAATACAAAATATTACCAATGAGATATTTGACATGTTGAAATTTTAAATCTTTATAATCTGTATGTGTTTCACAGTTGGAGTTCATTTCAGTTGTAACTGTTAAATAGCTAGTGGATGGATACCCTATTGGACAGCTCCAGTTTACACTATACTCAGGCACAGCGCTAGATTGCAGAATGGAGGAAAATCTCAGGGGCACAGGGTGGACAGAGGGTGCCCAGGTGGGCTTCCCACCGTTTCCTTTATGAAGCAGGAGCAGACTCAGTAGTTTCTGCTCCCCAGGGACGGGTGCTGCTGACCAGCCACAGCTACTGGTCCCCAGAAGTTCTCAGCTCAGGAACATCTGTGGCCTTGGAATATCTGCCTCCTTTTGTCCCTGGAATATCTGCTTCCTTTCCTGCTTTAGAGATGTGGTGACTGGCGTCCTGGTCTGACTCCACCCCTTTGTTGAACAGCACAGTTTACTGTCGTGGGGCCAGCTGTTCCCATCCTGGCCATGGTGGGAGAAAACACGACGTTACGCTGCCATCTGTCCCCTGAGAAAAATGGTGAGGACATGGAGGTGCGGTGGTTTCGGTCTCACTTCTCCCCCGGCAGTGTTCATGTATAAGGGTGGGAGAGAGAGAACAGAGGAGCAGATGGAGGAGTACCGAGGAAGAACCACCTTTGTGAGCAAAGACATCAGCAGGGGCAGCGTGGCCCTGGTCATACACAACGTCACAGCCCAGGAGAACGGCACCTACTGCTGTTTCTTCCAAGAAGGCAGGTCCTATGATGAGACCATCCTGCACCTCATGGTGGCAGGTACGTCACTTCATTTTGCTTTGGTACTTTTGCACAATGTGACTCTTGGGGGAAAGTTTCTTCCTTAACTTCAGGCCCATTGCAGACCAATGTCTGGAGTCCCCTATCCACAGGAAGAGTGGCTTCTTCCTGCACAAGGGCCACATGAGTGGGTTTACCTTGCTAAGCTATGGGCTTCACTTATTGAGAAGCACATGCATTCCTCAGCTGAGGCCATGAGCAAGGGGAAATAGTTCATCTCGGAAAAGAAAGTCTTATGCCTGCCTTAGCACTTCTGAGAGTGAGAGGAGACACTGTCAAAAATTGTCCTGGGGCAACTGGAATCAATAAGAACTGCCCAGAGAAGTACGACATATGAAATCTGATTTTCTGATAAATATTAATCTTGACTTTTTCTATCTTGAAATACTGATTGCAGAACGAATTACTTATGTGTAAATAGATGATTTTATTAAAGCACAACTAAATGCAGAAGCAAAATTATATAGAATTCCTGCTAACTCCACAAAGGAAGACTAAGAATTTAGCTGGGAAGAAATTGGCAAGGCTTCAGCATAGAAATGCATTTATACTGGGATTTCTAGGAGTTTGTTTTGTTTTGTTTTGTTTTGTTTGTTTGTTTTAAGATGAAGTCTTGCACTGTCGCCCAGGCTGGAGTGCAGTGGCAGGATCTCGGCTCACTGCAACCTCCTTCTCCCAAATTCAAGCATTCTCCTATCTCAGCCTCCTGAGTAGCTGGGATTACAGGCGCCTGCCACCATGCGCAGCTAATTTTTGTATTTTTAGTAGAGATAGGTTTCGCTATGTTGGTCAGGCTGGCCTCGAATACCTGAGCTCGTGATCTACCTGCCTTAGCCTCCCAAATTGCTGGGATTACAGGTGTGAGCCACCGTGCCCAGCAGGAGTTTGTTAAGGTGACATTAAGTGATTACCTCAGTCTTGGGGTTAGTGTATTATGCTTTGAAAAGTATACTTCAGGACTGAAAAAGCCTTTAGGGTGCAGAATAATTCTTGGTGGCATTTCAGTCCATCAGACCAGTGGAGGCAAGGACTGGGAAACCAGGTTCTTCCCAGGAGGGCACAAATCATAACAGATGGGAGATCCCATCTTTGCTACTCACAAAGGCAACCTTACAAGTGATTAAACAGAATATTGTGGAAGGAGGGTTTCCAGTGTCATGAGTGTGTGCACATCAGCACCGCAGTGTTGCCCAGTAATGAATGGTTTCTATGTGGCAGAGACCCACTGCTCTTTCTCTGTAAAACTGACCCTGGCCTGGCCTTCCCCAGTCTGAATTGGGTTGCTGTAGGACTTTTTGTTTGCTTGCTTATTGTATTCTGTTTGTTGGATTGGTTGGTGGTTGATTTGTCCCTTAAATCTATTGTGTCGTGCTTACCTATATTGAACCCCATGGAATGTTGTGTAGGACTTTGTTTTCTAATTTGCTGAGCTATTTTAATTTCTAATTTAATTTCTTCACTTCTTGAGAAGCACACGCATTCCTCAGCTGAGGCCATGAGCAGAGGAAAATAGTTTTCTATTTCTACAATTTCTGGGTGAGCCTTCAAATGCACAACTAGTTTTTTTTCTCCTGACAAAAATTAAAGTGAGCAGAAAGCATTAGACTTAAGTGATTGCTTTAATTTCCTGTCTTTGATATAATTGGTTGGGAAACTTAACAAAGGAATTATTCAGGAGAAGTCTGGATGATCACACGTGGCTGAAGGGTCTCCCAGGACCATGCTTTTGCATCTCTCTCACTCCTGATATTCTCTTTTATTGAAGGTTCTAGCAAAGTAGAATATATTTAGATGAGCCTGAATTATTAGGATTTTTGGTGCTGATCTCTGACATTGAGGAGGCGATATGGTTATCTTAAGGATCCCACAGACATCTAGATATTTCTAATACATTGATGTTCTCATAGGACTATAAGAAAATTGTCTAATGGATGGAACCTCTTGGAGGTAAACAACTGTGAATTAGAATAAGAATTGGCTTTGCCAGCTAGCTCTGTCTGTTCTCCTAAAAACAGTCACCTCCTATGGTGGTAGATAGCCATGGTGATTTGAGGCCCTGAACTAGACAGAAGTGACTAGTTTGGTGACTTTGGGTCAAAAAGTTTCTTAAGATTCTGCCAAGGCTGGGTGTGATGGCTCATACCTGTAATCCTAGCACTTTGGAAGGTCGAGATGGGTGAATTGCCCAAGCTCAGGAGTTTCAGACCAGCCTGGGCCACAGGCAAAACCCCATCTCTATTTAAAAAAAAAAGGAAAAAATAAGATTATGCAAACTTGGCAGGTTTCTGTCGTTACTGTATTATTTAGAGCTTCAGGAAATTGAGGTCTGCAGAGAAACCATCCCAGGAGGAGCACAACAGGCAGGTTGAGAATTCGGACACACCCTTCTGGAAGTGAGAAAATTAGTCTTTGCCAGAATACATTGCACAGCAAGCATTTATAGCAGACAGATAGGTGTTTGGTGCTGTGATGGGGCCTTCAGGTGGAACGTAAAGAAGAGTGTGCAATGCGAGCCTTTCTCTTAGAGATCTCACAATTTATTTTGCATGTTGGTCTCATGATGTTCTCCAAAACCAAGGTTCTTCTTCTATCCTTCCTCCCTTCACAGAAGAGGTGCAGTAGGGGCTAAGACACCACTGCCTTTAGGCTGAGCCCTGGTCTCCCTCTCTAGGCTTTGGCTCTAAGCCCCTCATTGAAATCAAGGTTCAAGAGGATGGGAGCATCCTGCTGGAGTGCATATCCAGAGGGTGGTACCCGAAGCCCCTCACGGTGTGGAGGGACCCCTCTGGTGAGGTCGTGCCTGCCCTGAAGGAGGACTCCACCCCTGACACAGACGGCCTCTTCATGGTCACCACAGCTGTGATCATCAGAGACAGGTCCATGAGGAACATGTCCTGCTCTATCAACAACACCCTGCTCGGCCAGAAGAAAGAAAGTGTCATTTTTATTCCAGGTGAGTTCTCCGTCCTCTGAGACTCATCGAGTGCATGGGGGATCCTCAGCACACAGATGGAGCCCAGAGCGGGGCTGGGGCAACAGTGTGGGTGGAATGTTCCTGGGCCCTGAGGAGCTGGAGGCTGCAGCTGAGCTGAGGCCTCTCCCCTTGCCACAAAGGGAGAATCAGAGAGTCCCAAAACTCAGGAGTAGGAGCCTCTTCTCTGAGGGTGAACCTGGTCTTTTTTTCTTGATTAGGTCTTTATGCTGCAACAATTATAAAATATTAAGGACAACCATAAAACATGGAGAGTGGTGTGGATGGGTGACTGCCTACACTTGGCATTTCTGTAGCGGCAGCTATTTCTTCCTGCCTATGGGACTTCCCAAAGAACGGAGCTAGGGAAATTCCCTATCAACAGATACTCATAAATGTATTCAACAAATGTTCAGCAAGCATTCCTTATGTTTAAGACTGTTCTGGAAATCAAGGGTCAGTAATTGAACGAAATATATCAAGATTTCTATCCTCAAGGAGTTCACATTCTAGAGAGTGTGGCTGGACGTGGTGGCTCATGCCTGTAATCCCAGTACTTTGTGAGGCAGAGGTGGGGGATCATGAGGCCAGGAGTTCAAGACCAGCCTGGCCAAGATGGTTAAACCCCGCCCCACTAAAACTACAAAAATTAGCCGGGCGTGGTGGCACATGCCTATAATCCCAGCTACTCAGGAGACTGAGGCAGGTGAATCGCTTGAACCTGGGAGGTGGAGGTTGCAGTGAGCCAAGATCACACCACTGCACTTCAGCTTGGGCCACAGAGTGAGACTCCATCTCAAAAAAAAAAAAAAAAAAAAAGAGAAATATGTGAAATAATTGAAACAAGTGATTAAATAAATAATTATCTATATATTCTATCACATGGTGATGAGCATGTAGGAAAAATTAAGCAAAGAGAATATACACCATCCCAGGGGTGTGAGGCATCGGAATAATAATAATAATTGTTATTATTATTATTATTATTATTATTATTATTTTGAGACAGAGTCTCACTGTCTCTCAGGTGACCAGGCTGGAGTGCAGTGGTAAGATCTCGGCTCACTGCAACCTCTGCCTCCCAGGTTTGAGCAGTTCTCCTGCCTCAGCCTCCCAAGTAGCTGGGATTACAGGTGGCTAATTTTTGTATTTTTAGTAGAGACAGGGTTTCACTCTGTTGGCCAGGCTGATCTTGAACTCCTGACCTCGTGATCCACCCGCCTCAGCCTCCCAAAGTGCTGGGATTATAGGCGTGAGCCACTGTGCCCGGCTGAGGCATCGGAATATTAACAGGGTGGTCAGAGGAGACTTCATTGTAAAGATGGAAATTGAGCAATCAAGGCCAGGAACCATCAGAAGCTTAAGGACTGAGCAGCCTAGGTACAGAAAGAGCCTGAGGAAGGAGCATGTCTGGCAGTTTCCAGGACCCGCACGAGGTGCTGGTGTGGCAGAAATGGAATGAGTTCAGGAAGTGGGGGGAGATGAATTCACAGAGGCGATGCGAACACATTATATATGGCAGCACAGGCCATAAACAGACTGACTTTTAGAGTGAGTGAGATGGGAAGCATTGGAAGGTTTGGAGCAAATAATTAACATGATCTCACTTGGGCTGCTCTGCTGAGGACAGACTGCCGATGGTAAGGGCAGAACAAGAAGGAGGGCGCTGCAGTATTCCAGGTGTGAGTGATGGTGGCTTGAGGTGGGTGGTGGCTGTGCTGACTCAGCACGGCGGGTCAGCTTCACGCACCCGGGTCCTTCCCATGCTGACTCCAGACGTTTCTGCTTTGCTGCCTCTGGGCCCTGGCCTGGAAGCCACTGAGGTGTCAGCCAGCTCTGAGCCAGCATCACTTTCTTTATCTGAGTTTTCTGAAGTAGAAACCAGCAGAGCAGGTGGCTGACGGAGCTCTTCAGGTGTGCTCCTCAGGGCACTCTCACTTGGATGTTCTATTTCAAACTAAGTGGACTTTTCTGGCTGCCTTTTCAGAATCCTTGATGCCCAGCATGTCTCCCTGGATGGTGGCCCTGGCTGTCATCCTGGCCACATCTCCCTGGACGGTGGCCCTGGCTGTCATCCTGGCTATTTTCATCATCTTCATGGCTGTGAGCATCAGTTGCATCAAGAAACTTCAAAGGGAAAAAAAGATCTTCTGTCAGGGGAGAAGGAGGTTGAACAGGAAGAAAAAGAAATTTCACGTAAGGAATTGGGAAAGAAAGTGTGGAAAAATAGAAACTTTTAAAAAAAGTTTAATGGGTAGGAGGACAGTTCACTGTCATAGAAAGACCACAGCTCTGCCAGGAATGGCGTAGGGAAGAGAGAGATGAAACACACAGCAGCAGCAGCAGCAGCAAGGGCTCGGGGACTAGCGTGTCCTGAAAATGAATCTTTCAGAGCTTTCGTTCTGCCATGCTGCACACGTTGCATTCATGCACCTGGCTATATGCAGCACTGCATGGCTGCACAAAAACAAGCCTAACAATGTGCTGAAACGACCCAGCCATCTGATCACATGTCATTGCTGGTTTCTGAGAGTTTCCTAGGCATAAGGGAAGGGTGATGATGTTGGTGTTTATCGAAAGGATGGTTTTGGCATTGTTTAATACAAGCGCAGTTTCTCTTAGTTCTTCTGTTGAAGACGTTTGTTTCTGTTTGTTTTTCAGAGCAACTTCAAGAAGAACTGCGTAAGTTTAGTCTTTCCTGAACTACTGTGTGTACAATTTGTGTTCTGCTCAGTTAGCAGCATCTCATGGCATTCACCTCTGTCTGTCCCTTGCAGGATGGAGAAGAACATTCTTACATGCTGGTGAGTGCCTCTGAGGTTCCCCTCAGACCTCAGCTTTCTCTCCACTAGCCAGCTAACAGGACTCCTTAGATGAGAAGCGCAGGGGGCCCAGGGCTAGGGGGGGGACAGCAGGGAACGGGGGGTGAGATCACCAGCAGTGCCCCAGCAATGATGCATCACGGCTCTTCTGTCAGGGAATCCCGGCAGCTCTCAATCAACCCTACGGTTTCCATCTCAGGATCCTTTCTCTTGTAGAATGATTTAATGTGTGATTGCCAAAGGTTTTCCATATATAATAACCTTCCTAAGAGTTACGTTTCACACATTACTGCTCTTTGATTCTGGATCAATTTCAAAGAAGACAATGCTGTCTTAGTAATGTATGTCCTGGGATGGTGTAGACTGTGCACCGTGGAAGACCCACATGAGAAAGAGGCCACGAGGGTCCCTAACAGGCCTGATGCGATGGGGTACAAATAGGTGGCCAGAAATACCTTTCTGCTTCTAAGAGAGCACTGATACTCTGCATGTAGCCTGCCGGGGGAGGGAGTTCAGATGAGTGGAGGGATGAGTGGGAGAGCACAGAGAGACCGATCGATCGCCCACGTTCAGTGAGCACTTCTCATCTTATGATTTGGCACTTGTGTCTGTCAGCACCAGAATCCACGCTTTACCAGATTCCTCTTTGGTGAGCTTTAAAATTGCCACTGTCATTTTGGGACACAATTACTACTTGTCACAATCAGACATATTAAGTTGTGGAAAGGAGAAAATCATTTTAACGCAGTAGAAAGGTAGACTGAGTAAGTGAGAATGCATGCAGATGGGAGCGGTTTGCAGGAGGTCCAGCTCCTGGGGCATTTCCCACATGGGAGAAGTCGTACTGGTAGACATCAGATGCGTGTGGTTAAAGGAAAACTGGACTGAAGTATTTCTTCCCCTGACTTTGCCCACTCACCCCTCAGGCAGCAGGTTTTCTTTTTGTACGCAATTATTCTCCTTCTTTATCCTTCGAAGCGTGCCCTTTTCAGTCACTTAAATCAGTTCTCACCCATTAAAACAACCTATAGGACCAATGAAGAGGTCCTTCCCCACCCAGGACAGTGTGTGATGGGAGACTCACTTAATGGATCCATTGAGGGGAGTGTGGGGGAATAACAGGAGGTAAAGCTTCTGTGATGGTTTCAGCCAAGTTGGAAAGTTTCTAACTAAAGAAAGTCCCAGAGATCAAATGTCTTGAATAGAAAAGGGAACAGATCTTAGAATACTGAAAAAAAGTGGGAACCATTAATTTTGGCTCATTTCCTGAACTCTCTGGATTTCATAGACCCTCGATTCTTCTCAACCTGAGGGCACTGCTTCTGTCTCTGGAGAGACAGAAGTGCAGCTTCAGTGAATCTCAGTGTGTGAACTGCCTGGAATCCGGGGGCCCTTCATGGAAGTGGCCACTACATGGGGATCTCCCTGCAGCTTTCTGAGACCTCTTTGGGACCAGGAACCACACAATCCCCAGAGTTCCTGAGACCCCAGGCCTAAACCTGAGACTTTCTCTGCAGCCGATGTGGTCCTGGACCCAGACACCGCTCATCCCGAGCTCTTCCTGTCAGAGGACCGGAGAAGTGTGAGGCGGGGCCCATTCAGGCAGAGCGTACGGGACAACCCAGAGAGATTCGACAGTCAGCCCTGTGTCCTGGGCCGGGAGAGCTTCGCCTCCGGGAAACACTACTGGGAGGTGGAGGTGGAAAACGTGATGGTGTGGACTGTGGGGGTGTGTAAAGACAGTGTTGAAAGGAAAGGGGGAGTTTCTGCTGCTTCCTCAGAATGGCTTCTGGACCTTGGAGATGTTTGGAAACCAATACCGGGCCCTGTCCTCCCCTGAGAGGGTTCTCCCTTTGAAGGAGTCCCTTTGCCGGGTGGGCGTCTTCCTGGACTATGAAGCTGGAGACGTCTCCTTCTACAACATGAGGGACAGATCACACATCTACACATGCCCCCGTTCAGTCTTTTCTGTGCCTGTGAGGCCCTTCTTCAGGTTAGGATCTGATGACAGCCCCATCTTCATCTGCCCCGCACTCACAGGAGCCGACGGGGTCACGGTGCCTGAAGAGGGCCTGACACTTCACAGGGCAGGGACCCACCACAGCCCACAGGATCAATTCTCTGGTCTCACAGCCATATAGACAAGCGCTGGCCATCTCAGTAGCCATCGTACAATGCCCCTGGTGGAAGACACACCCTCCTCGCTCTGGTCACATAAGAGAACATCTTCCAGCTGCCTGTTTCACACCCACTCCAGACCTCCGCCCCTGTTCGCCTCCTCACTAGGCTGTGGCTTTAGCAGTTCATTTGCTTGTAACAATGGGACCAGATGCAGGCATAGGGAACTAGTTGTTACACAGCTCCCAGCCAGGAAGAAAGTGTGAGAAGCCGATTGGCAGCAAACCTGCTGTTTAGCATCAGGGTGATGACATTGAGCCCAGTATGCCAGTTGGCACCAGATGCTGTGGACTTGGAATGAAGCCAACAGGGTTCCCCAGGATGAGAGAAGAGAGGAATCCACACGACCACCAGAGGGGGAAAGGGAACCAGATATGCAGGTCAGAGACAGAGGAAGTGGAACCAGAGAGCTGGGAGGGACCAAGGCTGTGAGGGTGGCTGAGTCCCACCATAACAGCTGAGGGGTCCCAGGAGATGATAGCTGATTTCCACCCAGCCCCAGGATTTCCAGAGCACACACCCACAGGCCTGGACCTGGGATGAAGATGAATGAAGAACATGGACATGTGGGTGTGGTTGGGCTCAGGTGTCCCTGCAATAAACAAGGAGTCAGTACTCAGTCCTTGGGTGTGGTTGAGATTTGAGGTCCTGGTCGAGCGGGGCAGTACTGGACCAGATCTACGTCAGCATTCAGGATCAGTGGGGGCACCAGTGACTTCAAACTTCCTGGGCTAATTATGTCTTTAGACACTTAGAAATTATTGAGGACCTTGAAGAGCTTTTGTTTATTTGGGTTAATGTTTGTTAATATTTATGGGCTTTGACATTGAAACAAAAATTTAAAATGTTATTTATTATTTCATGTTAAAATAGCATGAATAAATCAATTATAGGTTAACATAAATAGGATAGTTTATGAAAAAGCAATCTAGTGTGTCCAAACAAAAGATCAAGAAGTATGACATTCTTTAACTTTTTCCAAATCTAACGTCTGGCTTAATAGAAGATGTCTGTATTCTCATATCTACTTTTGTATTAAACCTATTAGTATATCATAGGGTATATAGGCTCAAAAAAACTTTGCTGTACCCCACTGAGAGAATGAGATGAAAAGCAATTAGTGTTTCATTATTATTATTTTGAAAATAATATTAACCTTCAGGACTCCGTAACAGTGTATCAGAGTTCTCCCTCAGAATCACCAGACCGTATTTGAAAACTGGAATAGTGGATCCTGGAAGTGAATCCATGTGCTGCTTAATTTCAGGAGTCATCTCAACTGGACTAAGGAATACCTAGACAACTGGTACAACATTACTTCTGGGTGTGTCTGTGAGTGTGTTTCCAGAAGAGATTGGCATGTGAGTCAGTGTGAAATTCTCCCCCTCCAATTGTCTGGGAGCCCAGTATCACAAAAAGGCAGAGGAAAGGCAAATTCTTCTCTCTCTGGAGCTGAGACACTCTTCTTCTTCTGCCCTTGGACATCAGAACTCCTGACTCTCCAGCCTTTGAACTTCGGGACTTGTTCCAGGAAGCCCTGGGTTCTGAGGACTTTGGCTTTGGACTGAGAGTTACACAACAGCTTCCGTGGTTCTGAGGCTTCTGGACTTAAACTGAGCCATGCCACCAGCATCCCAGGGTCTCCAGCCTACAGATGGGCTGTTGTGGGATTTCTCAGCCTCTATGATGACAGGAGACAATTTCCCTATTAAACGCCTGCTCATATATCTATATTGTATTGGTTTTCTCTCTCTGGAGAACCCTAATACTAACAAACATCTAAAATTCTGGCTTGAATGGTAGTATTTTAGGTTTTAGGGAATTCAGTAATCCAATTAGACTGAAAAAATTTAAATGATCAAAAATTTTATTACTGCAGTTACAAATAGACACATTATTATAGCAATCAGGAGTGATTCTTTCAATACCTGATTTGTAAAGATGGAAGGCAGGGTTGTTTGTGTTTATGTGTATGTCTTAGTCTATTTGGGCAGCTATAATAACAAAAATACCACCAAACCTGAATGGTTTGTAAGCAGCAGAAATTTACTTCTTGCAGTTCTGCAGGCTGGGAAATCTAAGATCATAGATTTATGACACCCCAGCATATTGGTGTGTGGTGAGGGCCCTTAGCCTTGTTCATATGGCAAAGGAGAAAAATTCATCTCTAGGGTCTCTTTTGGAAGCACACTAATGACATTCATTAGGGCTCCCCCAAGCTCAGAGAGAAAATAGAAGGAGGAGATTTCAGACTTCCTGCCACTGCCCTGACCTGCACCTGCCCCTCCTGATCTGTTTTCTCTGATTTAAGAAGCAGTTGTCCTGTCCCCTGTGTCGGGCTAATTCTCCATCCACACCCTGGACTCTCTCCAGTTTCCCTTAGGACTTCTGTGTTCAGTTCATTCATTCATTCATTCAACAGATGTCAGTGAGTACTAACTACATGCCAATCCGTGTTCTTGGTACTGGGGGCAGAGAAGTGCACAAAGCAGAAAGTCCCATTCCTTAAAAACCTGCCTTCTGGTTGTAGAAGACAGACAGAAAACAAAATCAGTATTAACATATATGGTGTGTTGGATGATGATAACTGATCAGAAGATAAACAAATCAGGGGAAGGAATCTAGGAAATCACAATTTCTAAAAGGGTGGTAATGAGCAAGGGGAGCGAGGCACAGAATACCTGGGGAGAAAAGCATTCCGAGTTGAGAGAACAGCAGTGCCAGAGCCCAGAGGCAGAAGCACTGTGGTTTGCGTGAAGAACAGCAATGAGGCTGGCGTGGCCAGAGCGCACAGGGTGCCCAGGAGAATAGGAGGTGACAAGGCCAGAGGAGGTTGAGGGTCTTGAAAGTCATCATGGTGACCTGGGCTTTACCTCTGAGAGGGGAGCCACTGGAAGGTTAGAGCAGAAAAAGGACTGGACTCACTTACGTTTTAAGAAGTTACTTCGCATGCTAGACTGAGATGGGCTGTGGGTAGGGGTGGTGGATGGAAGCCTGAAGACCCAGCTGGGAGCTACGGCAGTGATCCAGGGGAAGATGCAGATGACTTGGACCAGGGAGCAGCCATGAAAACGTTATGATGCTGGATTTATTTTCAAGACAGAGTAAAACTGCTTTGCTGTTAAACTTAGAGGGGCGTGTAAAAGGAGGGCGTCAAGGGTGACCACAAGGTTTTGGTCCTGAGAAATGGTACAGATGGAGTTGCCACTTACTGAGATGGGGAAACTGAGGGGAAGCAGGCTGTGGAGGCCAGGGGAGGAGCCAGCACAGAATGCAAAGGTCGGCTTTGGATAGGTTCGGGCTGAGGAGCTCACTAGAGATCCCCATGGAGATGTAGAGTAGGCAGGTCAGTAATAAACGTGCAGTCCAGGCAACGGGTCCGGGCTGGAAACACAAGTCATTCTCTTTGTCCTCTCCATGTTCGCGTTGTTGCCACTGCCTGTTTCACTTACCTAATGTGTTAGTGATCTATTGCTGTATAACAAATTACTACAAACTAAGGGATTTAAAACAGCACACATTTATCATTTTAGTTTCTGTGGGTCAGAAGACCAGGCAGAGCTTAGTGGGCTTCTCTGCTCAGAACTTCACAAAGCAAAAGTGAAGGTGCTGGCCAGGCTGTTGCCTTGTCTGGAGTCTCAAATGTGGGAGAATCCTCTTTCCAGATCACTCAGGTCATTGACAGAATTCATTTCTCTACAGTAGTAGGACTGAGGGCCCTGGCTCCCTGCAGGCTGGGGCTTGAGGCTGCTGTCAGCTCCTACAGGCCTCCTCAGCTCCCTGCTGTGTGGGTCTCCCATGATGACTGCTTTCCTCTTCATAGCCAGCTAGCAAGACAGAGCCTCACACTGACAGAGTGAGTCAGCTAGCAAGACAGAGTCTTATACTACATAATGCAGTCATGGAAGGGACATCCCATCAGCTTTACCATATTTTATTGGTTAGCAGCAAGCCACAGGTTCAGCTTACACTCAGAACAAGTACAGGCTGCAAACTGCAAGAGGAGCCATCATAAGGGGTCCACTCCAGGGTCTGTCAGCTACGCCATATAAGAAGCTCAAGGTTCCCCCATTGTAACTGCCCTGCTTCCCCTTTCCCTGGGCAGTACACCCCCACTTGCCTCTCTCTAGTTCTCTACTTCCATACAAGCAGTGTCTTAGAAGGAGAACATATGCATGGCCCTCAGCACTGTCCGCCATGATGATAGCCACTGCTATACCACACCATAAACATTTCCTTTTTTGTTTTTTTTGTTTTGAGACAGAGTCTTGCTTTGCTGCCCAGACTGAAGTGCAGTGGTATGATCTCTGCTTATTGCAGCATCTGCCTCCTGGGTTCAAATGATTCTCCTGCCTCAGCCTCCCAAATAGCTGGGATTGTAGGCATGTGCCACCATGCCCAGCTAATTTTTGTAATTTTAGTAGAGAGGGGGTTTCACCATGTTTGCCTGGCTGGTCTTGAACTCCTGATCTTAGGTGAACCTCCCGCCTCAGCCTCCCAAAGTGCTACATTGCAAGTATAAGCCACTGCTCTCAACCCATAACCATCGTTTCTATCAGTTACTAATGGTTTCTCAACCATTAAACCAGTTAAACATTTCTATTTTCCCCCTCCCACCCCCGTGCTTTACTTTTTAGAGAGACAGGATCTTGCTCTGTCACCCAGGCTAGAGTTCAGTGGTGTGATCATAACTGACTGCTGCCTAGATCCCCTGGCCTCAAGTGATCCTCCTGCCTTAGCCTCCCAAAGTGCTGGGATTATAGCTGTGAGACACTGGGCCTTGCATGGACAGCCCTGAGTTCTTCATAGACCTGCCTGAGTAGGTGTTCCTGCATATGTGGCATTTGCCTTATCAATCCCCAGGACCCTCTTCTTGGTTATTTCCCTACTCCTAGGGAGCTCCTTCTCAGAATCCTTGCTCCACTTGCTCCAGAACTGCTGATATTCCTTAGGCTTTGGTCCTGGCCTTTCATTTTGTACCAAGTATGCTCTTGTAAGATCCAATCCAATCAATTTTCAGAGCTCTACCCCATAAGCAGACCCCACCAGCTCCTGTGTTTCTGTCTCCAGCCCCACACATTCCCTGAACTCAGTGCCCACTAGGGGTCTCACAATGAATGTGTCCAAAACTAAATTCCCATCAACCCTGCCTACCCATCTTTATCTGAGTGAGTGACACCGCCTAACAGTCATTTTAGACTTCTCTTGCTCTCTCTTAACCGGCATATCTGACTCATAGCCAAGTCCTGCTATTTGCACTTCCTTTCAGTAGTCCAGCTTAGCAGTTACAGCACAGACGCTGAAGCAAGACAGCCTGGAATGAGAGCCCAGCTCAGGAAGAAACTACTCGTGTGACCACGGGAAGTTATTTAACCTCTCTGGACCTCATCTTTTACATCTATAAAATGTGGGCAATGAGGCTTCTACCTCTTAATATTGTTGTGGGTCTTATTAATACATGTAAAACCCTCAGCACAATACCAACATTGTGGCAGTTTCTACGTAAGTACTTTCTAGTGTTAATGTTAGTAATCAATCAAGTCTCCTCTCCCCCATTGCCAAGCCACCATCATTTCTTGCCTAGAGTGTCACAGGAGTTTTCTTCCTGGTCTCCCTATCTCCTAACATCTGGCCCAGGACGAGGGTAGGATATATCATGCAACCCCAGCTGGCATCATCCCACAGAATACAATGTAAATGGCACCCCTACCTCCCATCTTCCCTGGCACCTGCCCCACTGCTGTTTTCAATGTACACATTTCTCATGTCAGACTTTTCAGAGATTTTCCCTTCCGCTTCAAACTAAAACTCCAACCCCACAGCAGGCATCTGTTGATGTTATCTTCAGGGGGAGGTGGATTTAGGAGTCATCAATGCAGGGATTAGAATGGAGCCTTTCAGAATAGAAAACAATGAAATTCATTGAGGGATACTACTTGCAGAGGCTATGCTAACTCTTCCTTAAATAACTTATGGAGCAGGTCCTATTTCCACCCTACAGACAAAGAAGCAGAGACGTTGAGTTATTAGTTTACTGGCTTTGGGTTCCCAGGCAAATCAGTTGTGGATGACAACAGATGAAGATAGAAAAACAAGCCTAGAGACAGTAGATAGTGAGCCAGCATGCCTGGGACATGCTGACAGATAGCTAGATATAGCTGTAAAGAAAATTTGTGTTCATGGGAGTTCCTAATGGCCACCAGAAGTAGCATAATAACCATGAGAAATGGACATCTCTTGATGAAATGAGACTAAATAAAGGCGACAGACACACCTGTTGCATGCAGGGCACCACACCAGGTCTTGTAAAAGACAGAGAAGATAGGATCAAGTGCCTAGGTCTTGAAGGAGGGCTGATTGCACTTTGCACTTAGCATACGTTCTTGTGACTTATTCTTTTTGATACGCTGTTGTAAGCAAACTGCATGTATTATCTCACTCCATCCTCACAACAGCAACCCTAAAGCCAAGTACTATTACTGTCCTTATTTTACAGCTACGGAAACGAGCACAGAGAGGGTAGGTAAGTAGCCCAAGGTCACGCAGGCCACCTGGCTTCAGAATTTGTGCTCTTCTCCAGTTCATTGTGCAATCTCTCCTCACTAATTTTGAACTTCAGTGGCTGAGACCTACTAGATGTTAGGTTCTTAATAAAAATTTGTTGAATCATTGAATTCATTTCTGCCGCATTTCACATCCTTTTCTTTCCCAGAGTTCTGTGTAAAGGACTGCATGAAAAATGGACCAAGGGGCCTGATACTTTGGAAGCTACAAAGTTCAGAGATATGAAGTATTGGGCCCAGAAACTCCTAATCTGAAGCTTAGCACCTCAGCTGCTTCTTTGTATTAAAGTGACCTGGATCCTGCAGGTAGGGGTGGGGTGATCATTCTTACTGATATAATTTCAAGCCACACAGTTTCTGATAGACTGTGAATTTAAAAATAAACAAGGCGCAGTGGCTTATGCCTGTAATCCCAAGACTTTGGGAGGCTGAGGCCGGCGTATCACCTGAGGTCAGAAGTTCAAGACCAGCCTGGCCAGCATGGCAAAACCCCGTCTCTACTAAAAATAAAAAGATTAGCTGGGTGTGGTGGCAGGTCCCTGTTATCCCAGGTGCTTAGGAGGATTAGGCAGCAGAATCGCTTGAAATTGTGAGGCGAAGGTTGCAGTGAGCTGAGATCATGACACTGCACTCCATCCTGGGAGACAGAGTGTGAGACTTCATCTCAAAAAAAAAAAAAAGAAGCACCGGGCGTGGTGGCTCACGCCTGTAATCCAAGCACTTTGGAGGCCAAGGCGGGCGGATCACCTGAGGTCGGGAGTTCAAGACCAGCCTGACCAACATGGTGAAACCCCGTCTTTATTAAAAAAAAAAAGAAGCAAATGAAGAAATAAATAAGGATGGTGGATGGATAGACAATGAACTGTGATATGGATTTATACTAAAGTAAAAAAGTTTAATAAAATATTAACTATATCAATACAATCTACATGGTAGGTATATTGGTATTCACTGAAAATTCTTTCACCCTTGCCATATGTTTTAAAAGTTTTATGATAAACTGCTGAGAAGGAAAAAGGGAGAGGGGAAAAATAGTGTACTTTTGCTAATAGCAGAGACCAGAAATACACTGGCTTAAACAAAACAAGAGTTTTCTTGTTTTTTTGTTTTCATAAGATGAATTCAGATGGTGACAGTCCAGGGCTGGTCTGGCAGCTCAGAGATGTCATTCAGGCCCTAGCCTGCTTCTGACTGCATTCTCTGCTGCCTCTGCATGTGGCTTCCAACCTCAAGTTCGCTTCGTGGTCGGTCCCAGGAGGGCTGCTGCACCTCCTCAAAAGTCTACATCCTACAAAAGGAAGTACAGAGAGTGTACCCTCACACTCCCAGCTATTTTAGCCCCTCCTTTGAAAGATCTCTGGAGGAAGTGCAAGCCCACCACTTTCTCCTACAAACCGTTGGATCCAGCTTAGTCCCTTGGCCTCTGCTATCTATGAGATGGAAGAGCACATTGCAGTACCTGCAAAAATTAGGCCTTATCAGTGAGAAGAAAGGGGAATGCACAATGCAGAAGCGACCATCCATCTCCACCAGATACCACCCAGCCTACATTCAAACTGTTGCAATATAAGCAAATTCCATCAGCCCCAGTGACATCCTAGCCTTAGGAACTTTGATCACTTGCAATCCCAAAAAGTGTGTTTTGAGGTCCTAGACCACAGGAGAACCAATTTGTTTCATGAATCTCTTACAGAGACAGCAGCCACAGTTTAGAGTCCAGACTCAGATAATATGTACTCCACTGGCAGCACGAGAAACAAATACACAGGAAAATACAATATAGCACAAACCAAGAGCTGAGGGTAAATGAAGATGCTCAGAAACACCTGCACTAAAAATTTCCTGAAAAAGGCAAAACATGTCTAGCAGCACTGCCTCTGGAAACCAGACAAATTATATTATTTTATAACAGATCCTAAGCCTGGTTGCTGGAGGTGCTTAAAAGTGTACATTATAGCCGTGCTCAGTGGCTCATGCCTGTAATCACAGCACTCTGGGAGGCCGAGGTGGGCGGATCATGAGGTCAGGAGTTCGAGACCAGCCTGGGCAACACGGTGAAACCCCATCTCTACTAAAATACAAAAAATTAGCTGAGCGTTGGTGGCAGACACCTGTAATCCCAGCTACTCAGGAGGCCGAGGCAGGAGAATCCCTTGAACCCGGGAGGCAGAGGTTGCACTGAGCCAAGATTATGCCACTGCACTCCAGCCTAGGTGCCTCCATCTCCAGGAAAAGAAAAAAAAAAAGTGCATCGTGGGTCGAGTGCGGTGGCTCATGCCTGTAATCCCAGCACTTTGGGATCGAGGAGGAAGGCACTTGAGCTCAGGAGTTTGAGACCAGCCTGGCCAACATGGCAAAACCCCATCTCTACTAAAAATACAAAAAGTAGCTGGGCATGGTGGCGAGTACCTGTAATCCCAGTTACTTGACTAGCTGAGGCAGGAGAATTGCTTGAACACGGGAGGCGGAGGTTGCAGTAAGCTGAGATCCTGTCACTGCCCTCCAACCTGGGTGACAGAGTGAGACTCCCTCAAAAAAAAAAAAAATGCATTGTATCTGATTTTCTTTCCATTCACATGCTTATTTGACTCTGAGGTAAAATCTCCTCCTCCTTCATGTACCCATATTCATGCAAGCAAATGTTAGCAAACTGCCACAATAGCATTTTAATTAGTGTATATCTTTCTCTTTCACCACATTAATAACTTTTCCCGTTTTGTTCTGCCAATATTTCTATTATGATAAAACATAAGTAAATATATAGAAATACGTATATACATATGCACACAATAACGAAAGAGAGAAACACAAACACTAAGGGAGGTGGGGCTGGAACTTTTCTTCGTGTACAATGTACTTTCAGTTTTCATTTCAACCTTCGTCAGTGGTTTCTGCCCAGCAACTGATGAGAAACATCACCTCTGAGCCAATCAAAACACTAATTCTTCCGAAGGGAGAGTGTTACTCCTCTCGATGAGCAGACAGCCTCTGCTTTCTTTTCCTTTCTTCCAGATCGAGACTCAACCATAATAGAAAGAATGGAGACCTATTAACCGTCTTTCTTCCGTGAGCTGTGGTTTTCAGAGGGGAATGTTAAGAGGTAAGTGGGGGATGTTGGTTAGAACCCAGGCCACGATGCCTGGGAGGACAGATGCTGAATCTCCCCCGTATGGGGGAGTGGGTATTCAGAGAGAGTTCTCGCCAAGAGGAAGGGGTGTGGTGTCTGAGGGGTGTGCCTGAGGGGTCTGCCCTTGCACACAGGTGGACACAAGGAAAGGGGAGAAGTAGTGCAAGAATAAAGACCTGCAGAGGTTGGAATTTGGTATAAGGAAAGGGAGACAACATAAATGAATGAATGTTCTAGTTGCATGTTCTTCTTTTTTTTTTTTTAAGACAGAGTTTTGCTCTTGTTGCCCAGGCTGGTGTGCAGTGGCACAGTTTTGGCTCACTGTAACCTCCACCTCCCGTGTTCAAGCGATTCTTCTGCCTCAACCTCCCGAGTAGCTGGGATTACAGGCATGCCCCGCAATGCCCGGCTAATTTTTTTTTTTTTTTTTTTTTTGTATTTTTAGTAGAGACGGTGTTTCTCCCTCTATGTTGGTCAGGCTGGTTTTGAACTCCCGACCTCAGTGATCGGGTTCCTCCCACCTCACCCTCCCAAAGTGCTGGGATTACAGGTATGAGCCACCGCGCCCAGCCAACTGCATGTTCTTAAGAACGTATTGTGATAAGAAACGGGCAAAAAATCTTTAAAATCTGTTCTGGCCAACTCAAGGCATCTATTCTAAGAGATCCTAATAGCAGATGTGCCTTTTAGATTCATATGTAAATTTGTTCATTACGGAAATATTTGTAATATAGAAAAATCTGAACCAGCATACATATACAACAGGTGGGGGCTAGACGAAAAATGCATGGTTCAGTCGCAACAGGGATTTCCATGCAGCCTTTAGGAATTGTGTTTTTAATGAAGGGCAATTATTTATAATTTTAACAACATTAGATCCGTACATTAAACCTTGTTTTATATTTTTTAGGAACAGTATGTGTTTTTCCTTCCATTCGTCATTTCCTCAAAACGTTCGTTTGGAATGTTTTTCAAAGGATACAGTTTATTTCACTGTATGAATATACAATTCTTTTTTTAACACTTCCCTTGTTTGGGCTATTTCCCTTTTCTACATTTGGCTATTGTAGATTTTACTGTATTGAACAGCTTTAAACGTAAATTTTTCTCTTAATCTCTGATTTTTTTTTTCTTCAATACTAACTCCTAAAAGTGGAACTTTTGGGTCAAAGCATACAACTTTTTTTTTTTTTAATAGCCTTCCTTGATAAAGCATATAACTTTTTTTAAGGCCCTTGTATATATGGCCAGAATCCTTCCAGAACTATTTACATTCCCACTACCAAAGTATATGACTACTACTATAGTTTTTTATTTTATTGATTGATCGATTTGTAGAGACGGGATCGTGAACTCCTGGGCTCAAGGGATCCTCCCACCTCGACCTCCCAAATTGCTAGGATTACAGGCATGAGCCACTACTTAAACTTGTTTTCCCTTATGCTTTTCTTCATTTGATATATTGAATGGAATCAGGGAAAAAGTATACATATATCCTTTAAAAAGAATGAAAATATGTCTTATTCTAAAGATAGCAGAGAAATTGTGAACTCAGGGACAATGATAATAAAAATGACACCCCACTTATAGCAATATAAAGAGCAGCTTTGAGGATCAGAAGACGTGAAATGCAATGTTTAGTCTGGGGTGGGTGCAAGATCCAGGCTGGGGTGGAGGTTGGTGGGCTGCACAGACCTCTGTTCCCTTGCTTCCTCTTCCTCCCTCCCCCACCTCCCTCTGCAGCCCTTGTTCTCAGAGGCCATCCCCAGAACCACAGCAGCAGGTGTTATGGCTGCAGGCCTCATGCTCATTTGTTTTGGGAGAAACCGTTGAGGAGTTAGTATTTACTGAGCAGCTTATGTGTTCCCGTCACTATTATAACTCATAATAATTATTGTTAAGTAATACATGAAAAAACTTAAATTTAAAGAATTCCAATATTTTAAAAGTAAAGGGAGCAAAAGGCCAAAGTGCCCTTTCACTCACTAACCTCTGATCTTCAGTTTAGCATGCATCTTTTTAGACATTTTCAGGCATTTACGTATGTAGTTATGCAGAAATGTAAAGCTTTGCTTTTGTTTTTCTATTAAATCATTAGTATAGTTCTGCAAGGTGCTTTTTGATCACTTAGTGTATCCCGATTGTCTAGGTTCATGACAATAAATCAACTCTTTTTACCCGCTGCACTGAATTCCCCTCTGAGGGATGAGTCGTCATTCATCTAAGCAGTCTCTGCTGGGTGGCTGGCTCAGTTGATTACCACTTTTATATTAAAAATAGTGCTGCAGTGTCATTCACACAGAGGCTTCTCCCTGCACCCATGCAAGTACTTTGCCAGACTAAACATCAGAAAGTGGAATTTCTGGGCCAATTGTGCACATTCTAAATTTCACATTTCATGATACTGTATGAGTAAATAAGTTCCAATGGTTTTGCCCCATGACCAAGATCACACAGCTTGTGAATCATAGAGCCTTTTCCTACTGCTTACCTTCTTTGGGTCCCTAACACTAACATAGTGGGCCTGGCCCCTTGTGGATGCTCAGTAAATATTTGTTGAATGACTTTATGAAGGGAAGAAAGAAAAGATGAGTAAGACCTGGCCTTACTTGCAGCTCTCTGATCACTATCCTTGGATTAAATGTGGTGGGTTCAGCCCCTGACTGACTCCAAGGCCCCACCAGGCAGTCTTCCTGAATCCCACCAGGAGTCCACTGGGCCTTGAGTTGACCATAATGATGGCCAAGAGCTGAGGCTTTGAGGAGTCCACAGTGTTGGACACCCACGGTGGTGAACCCTGGAGGAATGAGGGAGTCCAGTGAAGAGGGTCCTGCATGAATCAGAGGGGGATGACGGAGGGTTGGACAGGCAGGGGAAGTTTGGGGAAGCAATAGGATTCTGAATATTTTCAAACAGTAGAGTGAGGATTTCCTGATCGGATAATAGATGTGCATTTTACATTGATATGGTTTTACAGGTGATTTTCTATGTTGGAACTCAAAGGTAAAGACACTCAAGGACAGAAATCTTTTGCAGAGGTAAGATCATCTTTGTTCACCATACTTGAGTTAGCTGTGGGGAAGTGGAGGTTTCTAAAGTGCAGAATTCTAAAGCTTCTTCCAGGTCATAGCGTCTGACCCACACCTTCTGGTGTCTCCTGATACGCAGCACGGATGAAAATGGCAGGTTCCCTGGCCTTTCTTCTGTTCAGCTTTCATGTCTGCCTCCTCTTGGTCCAGCTGCTCGCTCCTTGCTCAGGTAGGAAACGATTGCACATTTATGTTTCTGAAGCAGACAGTTACCTATTAATGTTCTCATAGGACTTTTGACTCCTTCCCATACCTGAAGTCCGTGCCAACCTGAGGGTTCATGTGTCACTAAGAGACCAACGGTGCTTCCCTTAGGGTCATGTTCCCCTCTAGGGTCTCTGTATCTCACCTTCCCTGTCTGAGAAGCACCCTTCATCTCATGACCCCAACCCCAATACCCTCTGATGGAGCCTCCCCCTTGTGCCGACAGCTCAGTTTGCTGTGCTTGGACCCCCCTGGGCCCATCCTGGCCATGGTGGGTGAAGATGCTGATCTGCCCTGTTACCTGGTCCCGACCATGAGTGCAGAGACCATGGAGCTGAGGTGGGTGAGTTCCAGCCTCAGACAGGTGGTGAGTGTGTATGCGGATGGAAAGGAAGTGGAAGACAGGCAGAGCGCAGAGTATCGAGGGAGAACTTCGATTCTACGGGATGGCATCGCTGCAGGGAAGGCTGTTCTCCGAATACACAACATCACAGCCTCTGACAGTGGAAAGTACTTGTGTTATTTCCAAGATGGTGGGTTCTATGAAAAAGCCCTGGTGGAGCTGAAGGTTGCAGGTGAGCCTCCAGATTTTGTTCTGAGCATTTCTCCATAGGATCTAGAACAGATGCCGAGTTCCTCTTCCTACAGCACTGCAGACACCCCTGGCTGCTCACTAGCAATAGCCTGTGCTGCCTTCCAGCTTAGCCTCTCTGAGCCCCTTGAATAGGACACGGGTTTTCCTTTAGGAAGAATTCCTGCTGTGCCCTACATGCTCAAGTAAAGAACTCCCTTCCTCTGGCCACCAGAGACATAAGGGAAGTGAAGGAGGAGGGATAGGAAGCATAGGAAATTGTCACATCGGTCACTGGTATACAGTCATTTTGGTCTAATTGAGTAACAGACGGCTCCTGTTGTGTCACCAAGTGCACAATACCATGGGCCCTGGGAGGTGCCATAGGGGCTGTATGTGCTGCCAGTGTTTTCTAATCAGTGACTCCCAGGAACTCTTTTGTAGTAAAATGAGGCATGTTTCTCACTCGTTGCATTGAGGAAGAACACACATCAAGGGGAGCTGTGGTGGGGTCTCAGTAAGAAGGTATTAGAGCAGACTGAGTATACAACTGGGCTCTTGTTAGGGGACTTGGGGGAGGGTTTATAGTCTTTGTCCTCCGCTCTGGATGAGTTGCCATCAGGAAGGCATGGCAGGTTAATTCTGTGAGTGGGAGCCTGAATCATCTAGGAGGAAGGAGACTAGGGTGAGACTAAAGCTGCAATTGATGAAGGGGCAGCAATTCCTCACTGCCGATGGGGGATGTTTGGTCGTTGCTGTGGTTTGGACAATGTTCATGTTTTTCTCTGCACTCACACATGATGTGGGTGGTCTTGTTTCTCCCACGATCCGTCATAGTCACGAAGTGCCATGGTCTGATGCTGGTGTTCTGTGAAATTGCTTTTGATAACAGGAGGATGCTGAGTTCCTGCTGTCACTTTCAGATGAGGGGGCTGCTCTTTTCTTTCTGAGTACAATGCCTTTCCCTGTGGCTTCTGTTTAAGGGTTTGGTCAGTTGGGATCTGTAGCAGAGGATGAAGGGAGAGAGAGAAAGGAGAGGCCTGGGTGCTTATTCCCTGGCTTCCTTCCTGCAAGGTACCCTCAGGCTGACTGCATCACCTTGCCGAAGGTCACTGCTCCTCTCAAGAAAGTCCTCACTGAATGAATCTTTTCTTTTATGTCCTCGAAACAGCTCCGTCTGTTCCTCCCACTGGTAACTGAGGTGGGTGGGAATAGCCCCACTGTTACCGACCCTGGGAAACTGTACTCATTCGTGGCTTCTGTGATGAGGCCTCCTCACCAGGACCACACTTTTGTAAACCACTCTGGAATGAAATTATTCTCGAATTATGGAGTGTGAGTGTGCCCTTGATTCCTGTTGAGAACATCCCTAATACAGGAGCTCTCCAGAATTTAGGCTGATTTATCCTTCCACAGCACTGGGTTCTGAACTTCACATTGACATGAAGGGTTATGAAGCTGGAGGGGATCCACCTGGAGTGCAGGTCCACTGGCTGGTACCCCCAGCCCCAAATACAGTGGAGCGACGCCAAGGGAGAGAACATCCCGGCTGTGGAAGCACCTGTGTTTGCGGACGGAGCGGGTCTGTATGCAGTAGCAGCATCTGTGACCATGAGAGGCAGCTCTGGGGAGCGGGTGTCCTGCATCATCAGAAATTCCCTCCTCGGCCTGGAAAAGACAGTCAGCATTTCCATCGCGGGTCAGTGCCTGCTTGGCCTCAGCTTTACTGAGCTGAGCTGTAGCAGCTGAATGAAGGGGGGATGTGTGAGTCTCTACTGTGTGAGTCTCTGGAGTCGACCTGGGTCTCTGCACTGCATGTAAGGCCCAAAGCAGGGACTTGGAGGCTCCTGCCTGCTCCAGGGGGAGCTTCCCTCCTCCACAAAGCTGTTCATGACACAAACATTTACTGAACATTTCCAGTCTGCCAGAAAGTATGAAGCTGCGTATGCAAAGTCAAATGACAAGAAGGGAAAACCTATACATAACATACACACACACACACACTCACACGCACACACACACACACACACACACACACACAGAAACTCATTTTATAGAGGAAGAGCTAATCTCTTTAAGACAGAAGATTTTAAAAACCGAGTAAAAAATTTTAACAAAGGTCATAAGTAATTAATTTACAGAAAAGGAAGTAACCCACAAAAGGATGCTTATTCTCACTCATTAGAGAAACATATACTGAATCATTTTTCACTTATGGTATTGGCAAAAGTCAAAACAAACCTCTGTTGGTTGATAGCACATGGTTGTGGCAGGAATGTAGGAAGGCAGTGACTCCTAGGAATCTGCTGGTATGACTTGTATTTTTGGTGTACATTACCACAACCTCTGTTGGGGGCTCTTTATCCAAACTACATATTTAGTGATCCAAAATTCTGCTTCTGGGAGTTTATCTGGTAGATAAGATTGCATTTGTGTGAGGTAATCCATGTAAAATGTTATTTCTTATAGGACTGATTATGATTGCACAAGGTTAGAAACTATGCAGATGTTGACTGCTGGGGAACTTTCATGCAATGGCTACCACTCAACTGTGGGAGAAAAAAGAGATAATTATCTCCATACTGATATGGAAGGATCTCCAAGATGAACTTTGCACAGAAAGGGCAAAATACAGAATGGTGTATAGAATGCTATCTTTAGTGCAAATAAGAGGAAAAGCAAGAATATATTTTTATTTACAATTTTGAACTTAACAAGCAATGTCATAACACTCACTACATGTCATGCACTTTGTAAGTGTTAATTTAATCCTTTTAACTTCGGGAGGTAGGTATTATCATGACCCCAATTTGAAAGAGTAGGACAGCAGGAACAGAGAGGTTAAGTAATTAGTCTAAAGTCACACTGCTAGTCACCTAAAGGAGCCAGCATTGACACTCAGGTTCTCTAGCTCCAAAGTTGCTGTTCTTAAGCATCCAATTAAGCAGACTAATTTGAAGCTAAAAGAGGGAGGATGGGAGGGAGGACTGGGTGGATGGGGAGACTTGCGTCACTTTTTATATATGTATTTTTGAACCATGTAAATGTGTTACCAGTTAAAAAACTGAATTAGAAAAAATTGTGTATAATCTGCTCAAGTCGCTCACTTTCCACATGAGAGGCAGACATCTCAGGAGAAGTAATAGTAGCAGCCTCTAGTAGGGGTTTATCAAAGTCTTACCCACAGTCCTCTGAGATTTTAGGATGAGAAAGATTATTTAACCTCATGAGATAGATTTCGTGCCCTGTGACCTGGGGTGGGCCGCCAACACTTGGGGTGCCGCAGTCTGGGGGTGCTGAGTGCGCGGCCCCCATGGCCCACAGCCCTTCCCTTCACAGACCCCTTCTTCACAAGCGCCCAGAGCTGGATCGCCGCCCTGGCCGGGACCCTGCCTGTCTTGCTGCTGCTTCTCGTGGGGAGCCGGTTACTTCTTGTGGCAACAGCAGGAGGAAAAAAGACTCTGTCCAGAAAGAAAAGAGAGAGCAGCAGATGGGAGAAATGGCATGGAGTAAAATGAAGCAAGAACAAAGCGAAACAGGTAGCGGGCCCCAGGAGGTTATCTGAGCCCCTGGCTTACAGGCCAAGGCCCGAAGACCTAACGCCCATCCCCACCCCAGAGCTGGGTCGTTTTTAAGGTTTATTTTTTGGAAAACCCCTCACCCGTAACAGTTCATTGTTTTCTCTGCTTATTTTTCAGTGAAGCTCCAGGAAGAACTCAGTAAGTTCCCGTCCCCCAGAGACCCAGGCACGTCTTCCTGTCCCCTGCTTTCAGCGCCCTGATGCATCTTCCCCGTTTGTTCCATTGCAGGGTGGAGAAGTATCCAGTACACGGCCTGTAAGTGGCTCTGACATTTTCTCTGAATTTGAATCTATAACGGTCTGTGCTTCAGTAGTTTCCACTCTTAACTCTTTCCCCAATGTTGGGAAGTGGTCTTAGATCCCTTTGACTAGGGAAAGAAAATAAATGTGCCAATTCCTAGTCATTCCAAAAATAAAAAAGAAAAGAGTATGACTCATTGGATGGAGTAACGCCCAGGAGGAGTGTTTCTTTAGCTTTCTCGTTCTCTCTCTCTCAACTAGTCTCAAAGAAAAGATGCCTTCAATTTCTCTCTACTAGGGGCCACAGACTCTACAGCCCTGCAAAGCACTGAGGCATATCCAGGCATACACTTATAAAGGAAGGGGGAAGAGGTGGATGAAGTGCAATCCCTATGGTAGGAACTTAGGAACTTCACTAGTCACTTTACGTAATCTATAGGCTCCAGAGAAGAAAAGAATAAAAGATAATAAAGAACAAGAAACTTAGAAAAAAGAGACAGAGAAAAATGTGTCTGATAAACAAGAGTGGCTTGAACAGTTGCTCAGTTGGTACCAATTTATTCTAACTGCCTTCAAAAACTAGTCCCTGAAATTTCTCATTAAATTTCCCAAATTCTTTTCAGAGGAAGGTAGGAAATTACAGATTGAGATAGAAGAATCCCACACACATGACACACACACACACACACACACACACACACGTTTACATACACACACACACATATATATATATGCACATAGACATGGTGACACCAAGAGGATAGATACATTCCAAATACGTCAGCTGAATACCATCGGGAAGAAGCTCTCACAGTGTCTGCCATGTCACTAGCATTCGACTGATGTTCCTGGATTTAATATTAAGAACAACACCATAGAGAGAATTGAACCTGCAGAGGAAGAAGATACAGGTGGTTTAAAAAAAAAAAGATTAGGTGGATGTAAAAGTAAGGGAATGGGACCAACTCAAACATGGCAAGTTCAGGTGACATCTCTAACTCTCTTTTGTTGTAGGGAGAGAGAGACCTTCGGCCTATGATGGTGAGTGAGTCTGATGCTCTCTGAGTTTGCTGGGTCATGTGCCATGAACATTTTAACCTTTTCTTTGCTGTGACCCATGGATGTTGTCAGTTGCATTATAGATTTAACCCAAAGACTCAATTTCTGTGTGGTAGGGGGTGATTTCTGCTTTTCTGGAGAATCTAAGGGACTCCTGACCCTGCACACATCCTTGCAAAGCCTGGCCTTGCAGCCTGTTCCCCCTATTGACAGAGGGAACAGAGCCCACCATTTCTGAGAAGGTGCCACCCCTGATCCATCAGAGCTGTAGAGGAGGGAAGCTGGACCCTGGAAGAGACTCTGAAGAAAAGGAGAGAAAACATATAGTGAATGGAGTGGGAAAAAGTACAAAAATACTGACTTTTTCTTTTCTGTGTCTCTTTCCTTTCAGAATGGAAAATGGCCCTCTTCAAGCCTGGTGAGTCAATCACTGTATGTTCCCTGGACCAACAACCTGAGGGAACATATTCCTTTTTCCTCCTCCAACCCTTGTGATTTGGGGAAGAAAAGTTCCCATGACTAGGAGAGTTTGAGGTAGGTACCTTAAATCCCAATCTGAAAAGAGGGTCCATAACCAAGGTCCTTCCTGCTGAGAGCCAGGGAACCAGGGAGAATTGCTCTCTTGGGCTTCCTCAGACCTTCCTCAGCTCCATAAAGGGTGGAGCTGAGGCGAGGGAGACACACACTGAGTAATACTGCAGGGAGAGTGAGGGTGGAAATGCCAAGGAGAGGAGGCGATGCCAGCCCTAAGAACTTTGCCCTTCCCAGGCTTCTCATGCCACCTGCTGCCTGTGTCTGCTCAAAGGATTTAATGCTTCCGAGCTTCGGCATCCACATTTTTAGATGGTGATTGCAATCCGTGTTTTGAGGGGGTTGAGGTGAAGACTGAAGGAATAATAAACATGCATTGGTGAAAAACCTAGTAAGAAGGAGATGGCGAGTTGAAACCGCGCGGTTGAAGGTTTGTGGAAAGGAGGGTTAAGGGAAAGCAACAAGGAAAAGTGCAGTTCCCCATGGTTCCCAAGAGTGGGGAGCTGTCTTCACCCCCAGCCTGAGAGGGATAGGGAGGAGAGGCAGTGACTGGAACGCAGAGAAAGGGGTAGCTCAAAGAGAGGGCTTCCTGAGAAGAGTCAGGCCTTGTTAGAGCAACACCAGCTGCTGCTGGCAGGGAGGAAGCAGGGAAATAAGCAGTGAGTCTCAGCTCTCTTTCTCCTTCCAATCTTCCATCAGGGCCTCTCATTGGCCAAACCCAACAGCAAACCAGAGGACAAGGGAGCCCAGTGGCGCTGTCCTTAGGGGACAGATTCTTGGGGCCCAGAAGAGGGTGGGGAAAGCTGCAGGGTGGAGAGTGAACCCGCGGTGTGTAAGGCCCCGCATAGAGCCCAGCACAGACCCGGCCTTGCAGCTACTAGAACTTCAGGAGCGTCCTTCATGCTGTGGGCTGACTAAGTAACAGGATTACCTTGTACAACGCTAGAGATTCATATTTTTATCCCCATTTTTCGGATGAGGAAAGTTTCAGATGAGGCTCCACCTTGTTAAATAACTTGGATGTATGGAAAAATAGACTGCAGAAAAGGGGAACTCATTTAGCTCATACGTGGTAGAGGTTGAAAATTAACCTCTGAGTACAAAGCATTCGTGGGCTGAGTCAGTGTGGGGGAGGGAAACAAGAAAAACGTGGAAAGAAGAGACTTGTTGCTTCCTGAGGCTGCATCAGGGTGTTGGGTTAGGCAGGTCCTGATGCAACTGCCATTTCCCCCTCCTCTTCCACTCTGAACACAAGACCCCTGGGTCTTTCTCTCTCATGACATCGATGAGAAAGTCACATTCAGAGCAGGCTAGGGACACCAGGCTCTGGACTCAGGCCTCCTCAGCATGGCCCAGGCCTTGCACGCTGAGGCTCTGAAATCCAGGAAAAATGGCTGACCCCATGGACACTTCCTCAAACTCCCTGCAGCGGATGTGATTCTGGATCCGGACACGGCAAACCCCATCCTCCTTATTTCTGAGGACCAGAGGAGTGTGCAGCGTGCCAAGGAGCGCCAGGATCTGCCAGACAACCCTGAGAGATTTGATTGGCATTTTTGTGTTCTCGGCTGTGAAAGCTTCACCTCAGGGAGGCATTACTGGGAGGTGGAGGTGGGGGACAGGAAGGAGTGGCATATAGGTGTGTGCAGTAAGAATGTGCAGAGAAAAGGTTGGGTCAAAATGACACCTGAGAATGGATTCTGGACTATGGGACTGACTGATGGGAATAAGTATCGGACTCTCACTGAGCCCAGAACCAACCTGACACTTCCTGAGCACCCTAGGAAAGTGGGAGTCTTCCTGGACTATGAGACTGGAGATGTCTCATTCTACAATGCCGTGGATGGATCGCATATTCACACTTTCCTGGACATCTCTTTCTCTGAGCCTCTGTATCCTGTTTTCAGAATTTTGACCTTGGGAGCCCACTGCCCTGACCATTTGCCCAGTGCCAAAAGAAGGAAAGAGTTCCTCCGATTCTGACCTAGTTGCACCTGATCATCCTCTGGAGAGACCAGTGGCCCCGGGCTTAGCTAATGAAAGTGGGGAGCCTCAGGCTGAAGTCACGTCTCTGCTTCTCCCTGCCCAGCCTGGAGCTGACAGCCTCCCCCTCCACAGCAACCAAGCAGAACCATAAGACTGCAGACACACACTGAAGCACTTTACTGATACTCATTCAATTATTCATATATAGTTGTTTGAGTTTGGTACCAACTTATTGTCTCCTTATACAGATAAGGAAACTGGGGGGTGCATTAAAGTGAATTAGCTTTACACAGTAGACATGACTAGTGAACAACAGAGCTGGGAACTGAACAACAATAACTAACATTAGTAGAGAATTTTAAACACTCTGAGTGCTGTGTTATGAGCTTTGGTGGGTGTCAGTACTTTAATCCTCACAGCACCCTGTCAGGTAGCCTCATTTTGCAAGTGTGGAAGCTGAGGCAGGGTGACATTAAGTAACTTACATAACTCATACGGTAATTTGTGCAGTTGGGAGATGTTCAGCCTCAGTCCCTGGCCACTTGCCCATTGTTTTCCATCCTGATTCTTCCCCCCATGGGAAGAACCCGCCTGTAGCCCTGAGGTTCCCTTCCCAGGACAGCTCCAGGGTGGGGATCATTGTAGGTGGTTGTGGGGTTGACACCCCCTATTGACTCCTTCCCAGCTGATGGTCAGAGCCTTAGACCCAGCACTCCTTGGGTTAGCTCTGCCGAGTGTCTTGGTTGAGAGAATAACCTCACGGTACCCACATGACACGTGACTTGGAAGGAGACTCGAGGCCACACTCAATAAATAATGACGAACAGGTGTGCCCACCCAACAACTGTGCTAAGTGATTATGCAGCCAGAGCCAGGGTTCCTACAGTCAGGGTTTCCAGGCAGAGCAAAGACCCTAAAGAGTCTCTGTGATGCAGGAAATGTAGATGAAGGAAGCTGGACGAACTGCAGGGATGATGATGATTAGAGACAGAGTCTCTCTCACAGTTGCCAGGCTGGAGTGCAGTGTCACGATCTCAGCTCACTGCAACCTCTGCCTCGTGGGTTCTAGTGATTTTCCTGCCTCAACCTCCTGAGTAGCTGGGACTACAGGCACAAGCCACCACTCCTAGTTGATATTTGTACTTTTAATAGAGATGAGGATTCCCTATGTTGACCACGATGGTGTGGATCTCTTGACCTTGTGATTCGCCTGCCTCAGCCTCCCAGAGTTTTGGGATCACAGACGTGAGCCACTGCACTGGCCTACAGGGATATTTTAAATCCTGCTGTGGACTCTGTCTCCAGGAAAGGGGTCTGTCCACCCCTGCTCATTGGTGGGTGTTAAACCCATATTCCTTCCAGCTGCTGCCTGCTAGGGCAACTGCCCCTCATTGTCATCACTGCTGTTGCTCCCCCACTGTATCCCCTCTACTTGGCATGTGCTTGTCAAGTTCTAGTTCAATAAATTTGTGAATAATGCTTACTCTTCAACCTGGCTTTTTCTAGATTCTTGTGTTTACTCAGCACAGTAAAGTAGTCCACACACCTACTGTACTCCCCATAGTGTCAGTTTACCTCACTGCAGCGTTTTCACAAAACCTTTATTGTATGTATTTTCTTCTGCCGTCATGAAGAATTACCACAAATTTTTAGACTTAAAGCAATATGAATTTTTGGTTCGCAGTTCTATAGGTCAGAAGTCCAACAGGGATCTCACCAGGCTAAGATCAAGGTGTCTGCATGCTGGATTCTTTCTGGAGACTCTAGAGAAAAATATGTTTCCTTGTTTTTTCAGATTGCTGGCAGAATTCAGTTCCTTGCAATTACAAGACAGAGGTCCCAGTGCTTACTGGTTACAGCTGAAGGCTGTTCCCATCTCTGGAGGCTGCTGTGCTTTGGCTCCCAGCTCCCTTCTTGCATCTGCAAAGCAGCCACTGTGCACTGAGGACCTGTCAATCTTTGAAGTTTTTCTAGTTCTTTTTCCATTGCATCTCTGATTCTTTTGCCTTCTACTTTTGAGAACTCCTATGATAAGATTAAGTCCACCCAGATAATTTAGAATAATCACCATATTTTAAGGTCCATAGACATTTGAGGGAAATATTGACAGTATTTGTCACTTAGAAATTTCTTCCACCAGATACCCTAAATCATCACATTGGAGCTCAAAGTTCCACAGATCTCTAGGGCAGGGACAGGATTATGACTTGAAATCATCATAATCCTGTGCGTATTTTACACTCACAGCTCCTTTTAGCTGGAACCAGCGAGTGGATAGGTGCCCTATTGACGGCTCAAGTTTACACTGTTCTCAGACAGCGCTAGATTGGGGAATGGAGGAAAATCTCCTCAGGGGCACAGGGTGGGCAGAGGGTGCTCAGGGTGGGCTCCCCCAGTGTTTCCTTCGTGAAGCAGAAGCACTTTTCATAGTTACTGCTCCCAGGGGTGTTGTCGACTAGCCACAGCTACTGGTCCCCAGAAATGCCAGCCCAAGAAGACCCCATGGCTATGGAAAGAACATGTTTGTCCCTGGAATATCTGCTTCCTTTCCTGCCTTAGAGATGTGGTGACTGGCATCCTTGTCTGACACCACCCCTTTGTTGAACAGCCTAGTTGACTGTGGTGGGGCCCACTGACCCCATCTTGGCCATGGTGGGAGAAAACACGACATTACGCTGCCATCTGTCCCCCGAGAAAAATGCTGAGGACATGGAGGTGCGGTGGTTCCGGTCTCACTTCTCCCCCGGCAGTGTTTGTGTATAAGAGTGGGAGAGAGAGAACAGAGGAGCAGATGGAGGAGTACCGAGGAAGAACCACCTTTGTGAGCAAAGACATCAGCAGGGGCAGCGTGGCCCTGGTCATACACAACGTCACAGCCCAGGAGAACGGCACTTACCGCTGTTACTTCCAAGAAGGCAGGTCCTCCAATGAAGCCATCCTGCGCCTCGTGGTGGCAGGTG
The DNA here is from genome assembly GCA_036589455.1 of Ateles fusciceps. NCBI lineage: Eukaryota > Metazoa > Chordata > Mammalia > Primates > Atelidae > Ateles > Ateles fusciceps. Next base: position 7,282,056 of record JAZHEH010002605.1, read on the forward strand.
GGTCACTTGCTTTTGCTTTGTTACTTTAGCACAGTGTGACTCTTGGGGAAAGTTTTTCTCCTAACCTCAGGCCCACAGCAGACCAGCACAATCCTCTTTCCTTGATCCCCTTTCCACAGGCAGATGCTTCAGGGACACTTTCCCTATGGAAAGAACATTCCAGGGAAAAATCCTCCCTCCTGCACAAGGGCCACGATGAGTGGGTTTGCCCTGCTAAGCCATGGGCTTCACTTCTTGGGAAGCACATGCAGAACTCAGCTGAGGCCATGAGCAGGGGAATATGGTGAATCTCGGAAGAAAAATCTCATGCCTGCCTTTGCACTGAGCTGTGCACTTCTGAGGGTGAGAGGAGACTCTGTTAATAATTGTCCCAGGACAACTGGAATAAACAACGACTGACCAGAGAACTAAGATACATCAACTCTTATTCTTGGTAAGTATTAATCCTGACCTCTTTCCTGAAATGCTTATTGCAGAGAGAGTGACTAATATGTAAATCGATGGGTTTATTAAAGGAAGACTTAGTACAAAAGCAAAAAAAAATTTTTTTTTTTTAAACAGAGTCTCGCTCTGCTGCCCACGCTGGATTGTAGTGGCAGGATCTCGGCTCACTGCAATCTCCACCTCCCAGGTTCAAGCAATTCTCCCTGCCTCACCCTCCTGAGTAGGTGGGATTACAGGCATACACCTACATGCCTGGCTAATTTTTGTATTTTCAGTAGAGATGGGATTTTGCCATGTTAGCCAGGCTGGTCTCAAACTCCTGACCTCAGGTGATCCACCCACCTCAGTCTCCCAAAGTCCTGGAATTTCAGAGGTGAGCCACCACACCCAGTCCAGAAGCAAAATTATATTCCTGTTGACTCCACAGAGAAAGAGTAAGAATTTAGCTGGCAGGAAATAGACAAGATTTCAACACAGAAATGCATTTAAACTGGGATTTCTAGGAATTTGTTAAAATGACGTCAAGTGACTACCTCTGTCTTGGGGTTAGTTTATTATGCATTAAAAGATATATTTGAAGACGGAAAAGCCTTTAAGGTGCAGGGTAATCTGTGGTGGCCTTTCACTCCATCAGACCAGAGGAGGTGAGGACTAGGGAATTAGCTTCTTCCCAGGGGGCCTCAAATCATAACATGTAGGAGGCCCCATCTTTGCTACTCACAATGGCAACCTTGCATCTGATTAAAACAGAGTATTGTGGAAGGAGGGTTTGTCGACCCTGTGTCATGGCAGAGTTGATAGAAGTACTTCAGGGTTGACCAGTGATGGTTTCTGTGTGGCAGGATCGTCTAATCTTTCTCTGTAAAACTGTCACTGGCCTGGCCTTCCCCACTCTGAACTGGGTTGCTTAGAACTTTCTGTTCGTTTGTTTATTGTATTCTCTTTCTTGGGTTGATTGTGTGGCTGATTTGCCTGTATTGAACCTCATGGAATGTTTTAAAGAACTTTGTTCTCCAATATGCTGAGTTATTTTAATTCTTATTCTGCTGAGCCTTTAAATGTACAAGTAGTTTTATCTCTTGATAAAAATTAAAGTGAGCCTGGGCAACACGGCAAAACCCCATCTCTTAAAAAAAAAATACAAAAACATTAGCCAGGCATGGTGGCGCATGCCTACAGTCCCAGCTACTTGGGAGGCTGAGGTGGGAGGACACCCCGAACCCAGGAAGTGCAGACTGTGGTGAATCAAGATCACGCCACGGCACTCCAGCCCAGGCAACAGAGTGAGACTGTGTCAAAATAATAATAATAATAATTAAATTGAGCCATAGCACTAGACTTCAGTTATTGGTTTAATTTCCTGTCTTTGGTAAAATTGCTTGGGAGACTTTACAAAGGAATTATTCAGAAGAAGTTTGGATGACCACACATGGCTGAAAGGTATCCCAGGACCATGCTTTTGCAGCTCTTTCATACCTGGTGTTCACTTTTATTGAAGATTCATTTAAACATGGATTGTAGTTACTGTAGTTAGGGTGGGTCTAGATTCTTAGGATTTTTGGTGATGATCTCTGATACTGAAAATGTGGTATGGTTATCTTAATCCCTGGATCATCCAGATCTTTCTAATAAATTGATGTTCTCAAAGTACTGTAAGAGAATTGCCCTGCCTGGGCAACATAGTGCGGCTTTGTCTCTACAATAAAATAAAATGGTAGCCAAGTTGGGAGGCTGAAGCGGGAGGATCTCTTGAGCCTAGGAGTACAGGGCACAGTGAGCTATGATTTTGCCACTGCACTCCAGCCTGGACAACAGAGTTAAAACCCTGTCTCTAAAAAAACAAAACAGGCCTTGCCTAACAGATGGAGCCTCTGGGAGGTAAACGGTGTGAATTAGGATTAGAGGTGGCTTTGTGGACCAGCAGGTTGAAGCTACTAAAAACCATCACCTCTTACGGGTGGTAGAGAGCGGTGGTTATGGGAAGTTCTGAACTAGACAGAAAGGTCGGTGTCTTTGGTCAAAAGGTTTCTTAGGATTCTGCCCGCCTGGCAGATTTTTGTCCTTCTTGTTATTATTCTAGAGCTTCTGGAAGCTGAGGTCTACTGAGAAGGCATCTCAGGAGCAGAAAGTGAAATCCACAACCTGTCTGTTTCAAGTTGGAGTCAACACACCCACCTTGAAGTGAGAAAGTTAGTCTGGCAGAATAAATTGAACAAGCATTTATAGCCGACAGATAGATGCTTGGTGCTTTGATGGGGCCTGTAGGTGGACCACAGAGAAAAGGGTGCAATGTGATCCTTTCCTCTTAGAGAGCTCACAGTTCATGTGGCCCACTGGTCTCCTGGTGTTCTCCAGCATCGAGGTTCTTTGTTCCTTACCCTCATGCCTTTTTTCCGCCTTCCTCTTTCTTGCTTCCTGCCTCCGTCTTTTTTTCCTTTACTTTCTCCCTTCACAGAAGAGCTGCAGTAGGTACTGACACACCACTGCCTCTTGGCTGAGCCCGAGTATCTCTCCCCAGGACTGGGCTCTGAGCCCCCTGGTTGAAATGAGGGGCCACAAGGATGGGGGCATCCTGCTGGAGTGCATATCCAGAGGGTGGTACCCGAAGCCCCTCACGGTGTGGAGGGACCCCTCCGGTGAGGTCGTGCCTGCCCTGAAGGAGGACTCCACCCCTGACACAGACAGCCTCTTCATGGTCACCACAACTGTGATCATCAGAGACAGGTCCGTGAGGAACATCAACAACACCCTGCTCGGCCAGAAGAAAGAAAGTGTCATTTTTATTCCAGGTGAGTTCTCTGCCCTCTGAGACTCATCAAGTGCATGGGGGATCCTCAGCACACAGATGGAGCCCAGAGCGGGGCTGGGCAGCAGTGTGGGTGGAATGATCCTGGGCCCTGAGGAGCTGGAGGCTGCAGCTGAGCTGAGGCCTCTCCCCTTGCCACAAAGGGAGAATCAGAGAGTCCCAACACACAGGAGTAGGAGCCTCTTCTCTGAGGGTGAGCCTGGTATTTTGTTTTTCCCTGCAGGGTCCTTATGCTACAGTAATTTTTAAACATTGAAAACAACCATAACACATGGAGAGGGGTGTGGATAGGTGACTCTCTACACTTGGTGTTCCTGTATGCTGCAGCCATACCTTGCTGGAAAATCCCTTCAAAATCCACTGGAAAATCCCAGGGGATTTTCCAAAGGACAGACCTGGGGAAAATCCTTATTGATACACACTCATAATTTATTCAACAAATGCTCAAGAAGCATATTTTATGTTCAACACACTGTTCTAGAAACCAAAGGTAAATCATTGAAGAAAATATATTAAGATCTCTTCCCTCAAAAAGTGGTTAAATAATTAATTTACTATCAGATGGTGATGAACATCTATAGGAAACATTAAGCAGAGAAAGAATAAAGAGGCAGGGGCATGAGACATTGCAATTATTAACAGAAGGGTCAGGGAAGACGTCACTGTAAAGATGGGAATTGATTCATCCCATCCAATGGCAAGGAACCGTCAGACGCTTACGGACTGAGCAGCCCAGCTACAGGAAGAGCATATGCAAAGGGCCTGGGGAAGGAGTATCTCTGGCAGTTTCCAGGACCCTCAGGAGGTGATGCTGGTGTGGCTGAAATGGAGTGAGTGCAGGAAATGAGAGGAGATGAATTCACAGAGAGAATGAAAACATATTATATATGGCATCATAAGCCACAAACACACTGTGACTTTTAGAGCGAGTGAGATGGGAAACATTGGAAGATTTGGAGCATATAATTAACATGATCTCACTTGGGCTGCTCTGCTGAGGACAGACTGCCGATGGTAAGGGCAGAACAAGAAGGAGGGCACTGCAGTATTCCAGGCGTGAGTGATGGTGACTTGAGGCGGGTGGTGGCTGTGCTGACTCAGCACGGCAGGTCAGCTTCACGCACCCGGGTCCTTCCCATGCTGACTCCAGACGTTTTTGCTTTCCTGCCTCTGGGCCCTGGCCTGGAAGCCACTGAGGTGTCAGCCAGCTCTGAGCCAGCATCACTTTCTTTATCTGAGTTTTCTGAAGTAGAAACCAGCAGAGCAGGTGGCTGGCGGAGCTCTTCGGGTGTGCTCCTCAGGGCACTCTCACTTGGATGTTCTATTTCAAACTAAGTGGACTTTTCTGGCTGCCTTTTCAGAATCCTTTATGCCCAGCATGTCTCCCTGTGTGGTGGCCCTGCCTGTCATTGTGCTTATTCTGATGACACCCATTGCCGTATGCATCTATTGGATCAACAAACTCCAAAAGGAAAAAAAGATTCTGTCAGGGGAAAAGGAGTTTGAACGGGAAATGAGAGAAATTGCTATAAAGGACCTGGAGAAAGAACGTGTGGAAAAAGAGAAAGAATTTCAAATAAAAGGTAAAAGAGGCTGGGTATGGTGGCTCATGGCTTGAATCCCAGCACTGTGGGAGGTTGAGGCAGGCGGATCACTTGAGCCCGGGAGTTCGAGACCAACCTGAGCAGAAAAGTGAGACCCTGTTTAATTAAAAATAAATAAATAAGTTTTAGAGTAGGAGGACAGTTCACCATTATAGAAAGGACACAACTCTCCCAGGTACCATCGTAGGGAAGAGAGAGAGGAAATGCACAGCAGCAGCAGCAAGGGCTTGGAACTCTCATATCCTCGGAAGGAATCTCTGAGAGCTTATATCCTTTCATTCCGCCCGCATTGCGTTCATTCACCTGGCTACACAACGTACTAAGTGGTTGAGCAAAAGCAAGTCTAACAAGGTACTGATAGTACCCAGCCACCTGATCATGTGTCATTTCTGGTTTCTGACAGTGTCCTAGGCATGAGGGAAGGGAGATATTGCTGTTCATAGAAAGGAGGGTTCCTGCATTGTTGACTATAAACTTAGCTTCTCTTAGTTCTTCCGTTGAAGACATTTGTTTCTGTTTGTTTTTCAGAGCAACTTCGAACTGCGTGAGTTTAGCCTTTCCTGAATTACTGTGTGTACAATTTGTGTTCTGCTCAGTTAGCAGCATCTCATGACATTCACCTCTGTCTGTCCCTTGCAGGATGGAGAAGAACATTCTTACATGCTGGTGAGTGCCTCTGAGGTTCCCCTAAGACCTCAGCTTTCTCCCCCACTAGCCAGCTAACAGGACTTCTTAGAGGAGAAGAGCAGGGGGCCCAGGGCTAGGCGGGGACAGCAGGGAACGGGGGTGAGATCACCAGCAGTGTCCCAGCAGTGATGCATCACGGCTCTTCTGTCAGGGAATCCCGGCAGCTCTCAATCAACCCTACGGTTTCCATCTCAGGATCCTTTCTCTTGTAGAATGATTTAATGTGTGATTGCCAGAGGTTTTCCATATATAAAACCTTCATAAGAGTTATGTTTCAGTAGTTGTTGCTCTTTGATCCTGGATCAATTTGAAAAAAGACAATTCTTCTGTCTTAGCAATTTATATCCTGGGGATGGTGTAGACTGTGCAAAGTTGAAAACCCATGTGGGGGAAGAGGCCATGAGGGTTCTTGTGACACCGTAAGCCTGACACAAGGGTGTACCGATTGGTGGCCAGAAATGCCTTTCTGCTCCTAAGAAAGCGCTGACGCTCTGCGTATAGCCAGGGGAGGGGGAGCCACAGGTGAGTGAGAGAGCACGCAACCCAGTTGCCCGCTCCCAGTGCGCACTGCCCACCTTGTGACTCAGCCCCTCTGCCCGTAAGCACCACAGAATCCCAGGTTTACCAGATACCATGGCACAGGGACCTTTCCTGTGTAGGTGAATTTCAAAATTGCCACTGTCAACTTGGGACAAAATAGCAAATTGTCACAAGCAGACATATTAACTTGGGGAATGGAGGAAATCGTTTTAACACAATAGAAAGGTAGACTGAATAAGTAAGAATAAATGCAAATGGGAGAGGCCTGCGGAATGCCTGGAGTCTGCAGCATTTCTTGCACTGACAGGAAATGTACCTAGGTAGGTACCTACATGTCTTATACCTACCTATACGTTCTTTCCCCAGTTCCTTTAGCCCACTTCTTTCCTTTCCTGTTCAAACCCCTTTTTCCCCTGACAGCATCTTTTTTCCCTCTTGGAGTTTGTCGATCCTGTAGATATATAGAAGTCATACCTTCAGATATCAGACCCATGTTGTTGAAGCAAAACTGGATGGAAATACTTTCTCCATACCTTTGTCTACAGACCCCACAGGCAGCAGGTTTTTTGGGGGGACATTTATTCTCCTTCTTTATCCTTGAAGAGTGCCTTGTCAGTCATCTACATCAGTTGTCATCTGGTAAAAGGAACACATAGGACCAATGAAGAGACGCTTTACCCTCCAGGACAGTGTGAAGGGAAAGACTCACCTTAGTTGATCCATTGAGGAGAGAAGGAGCGGGGACATAAAGTCACTGTACTGGTTTGAGCCAGGTTGGAAAGTTTCTAAGTAAAGAAAGTCCCAGAGATCATAGGTCTTGAATAGAAAAGGGAATAGATCTTAGAATACTGAGAGAAAATGTAAATGATAAATTTGGGCTCATTTTGTAAACTCTCTGGATCATAGAGCCTCAATTTTTCTCAGCCTAAGAGTGCTGCTTCTATCTCTGGAGAGATAGAAGTGCATCTTCAGAGGCCGGGTGTGGTGGCTCACACCTGTAATCCCAGCACTTTGGGAGGCTGAGATGGGTGGATCACCTGGGGCCAGGAGTTCAAGACCAGCCTGACCAACATGGAGAAACCCTGTTTCTACTAAAAATACAAAATTAGCTGGGCGTGGCGGCGCATGCCTGTAATCCCAGCTACTGAGGAGGCTGAGGCAAGAGAATCGCTTGAACCCAGGAGGTGGAGGTTGCAATGAGCCAAGATTGCACCATTGTACTCCAGCCTGGGCAGCAAGAGTAAACTCCATCTCAAAAAAAAAAAGAAAGAAATGCAGCCTCATTAATTCTTAGGGTGTGAGCTGCCTAGGATCAGGGGGCCTTCATGGAAATGGCCCCACATGGGCATCCCCCCTGTAGCTTTCTGAGACCTCTTTGGGGACCAGGAACCACACAATCCCCAGGATTCCTGAGACCCCAGGCCTAAACCTGAGACTTCCTCTGCAGCCGATGTGGTCCTGGACCCAGACACCGCTCATCCCGAGCTCTTCCTGTCAGAGGACCGGAGAAGTGTGACATTGGACCCCTCCAGGGAGAGCGTGCCAGACAACCCAGAGAGATTCGACAGTCAGCCCTGTGTCCTGGGCTGGGAAAGCTTCACCTCAGGGAAACATTACTGGGAGGTGGAGGTGGAAAACGTGCTTGAGTGGACTGTGGGCGTGTGTAGAGACAATGTTGAGAGGAAAGGGGAGGTCCTGCTGCTTCCTCAGAATGGCTACTGGACCCTGGAGATGTGTGAAAGTGAATACTGGGCCCTGACCTCACCTAAGTGGATTCTCTGTATGGAGGAGTCCCTTTGCCGGGTGAGCGTCTTCCTGAACTATGAAGCTGGAGACGTCTCCTTCTACAACATGAGGGACAGATCACACATCTACACATGTTCAGCCTTTTCCAGGCCCCTGAAGCCCTGCTTCACGTTAGGGTCTTATGACAGCCCCATCTTAATCTGCCCCACACTCGCAGGAGCCGATGGGGTCACGGTGCCTGAAGAGAGCCTGACGCTTCACAGGGCAGGGACCCACCACCGCCCACAGGATCAATTCCCTGGTCTCACAGCCAAATAGACAAGCCCTGGCCATCTCAGCAGCCACCGCACAATGCCCCTGGTGGAAGACACACCCTCCCCGCTCGGGTCACATAAGGGAACATCTTCCAGCTGCCTGTTTCACACCCACTCCAGACCTCCGCCCCTGTTCACCTCCTCACTAGGCTGTGGCTTTAGCAGTTCATTTGCTTGTAACTATGGGACCGGATCCAGGCATAGGGGAACTAGTTGTTACACAGCTCCCAGCCAGGAAGAAAGTGTGAGAAGCCGATTGGCAGCAAACCTGCTGTTTAGCATCAGGGTGACGACATTGAGCCCAGTATACCAGTTGGCACCAGATGCTGTGGACTTGGAATGAAGCCAACAGGGTTCTCCAGGATGAGAGAGGAGAGAGGAATCCACACGACCACCGGAAGGGAGAGGGAACCAGATATGCAGGTCAGAGACAGAGGAAGTGGAACCAGAGAGCTGGGAGGGGACCAAGGCTGTGAGGGTGGCTGAGTCCCACCATAACAGCTGAGGGGTCCCAGGAGATGATGGCTCATTTCCACCCAGCCCCAGGATTTCCAGAGCACACACCCACAGGCCTGGACCTGGGATGAAGATGAATGAAGAACGTGGACATGTGCGTGTGGTTGGGCTCAGGTGTCCCTGCAATAAACAAGGAGTCAGTACTCTGTCCTTGGATGTGGTTGAGATTTGAGGTCCTGGTCGAGCGGGGCAGTACTGGACCAGATCTACGTCAGCGTTCCGGTTCAATGGGGGCACCAGTGACTTCAAACTTCCTGGGCTAATTATGTCTTTAGACACTTAATAACTGTTGAGGGCCTTGAGGAGCTTCTGTTTATTTGGGTTGATATTTGTTAATATTTATGGCATTTGAGATTGAAACAGAAAATGTTAAAACGTCATTTACTAATTCATGTTAAAAGAGCATGAATGAACCAATTGCTAGTTAATATAAGATGTTTTATGAAAAAAGCAACTATTGTGTGCAAACAAAAGAACAAAAAGTGTGACATTGATTAACTTTTTCCAAATTTAATGTCTGACTTAATAGAAGATGTTTGTATTCTCATGTCTGCTTTTGTATTAAATCAATGGGTATATCATAGGTTATGTAGGCTCCAAAAAAACCTTACTGTACCCTGCTGAGAGAAAGAGATCTAAAACAACAAATGTTTTGTGATGATGATGATGCAAATAGTATTAACCTTGGAAACTCCGTAACAGTGTATCAGAGTTCTCCCTGGGAATCCCCAGACCACATTTGAAAATTACAATAGTGGATCCTGGAAATGAATCCATGTGCTGGTTAATTTCAGGAGTCATCTCAACTGGACTAAGGAATACCTAGACAACTGGTACAACATTACTTCTGGGTGTGTCTGTGAGTGTGTTTCCAGAAGAGATTGGCATGTGAGTCAGTGTGAAATTCTCCCCTCCAATTGTCTGGGAGCCCAGTATCACAAAAAGGCAGAGGAAAAGCAAATTCTTCTCTCTCTGGAGCCGAGACATTCTTCTTCTTCTGCCCTTGGACATCAGAACTCCTGGCTCTTCAGCCTTTGAACTTCGGGACTTGTACCTGGAAGCCCTGACTTCTCAGGCCTTTTGCTCTAGATTGAGATTTTACACAGTTGACTTCCCTAGTTCTGACACTTTCAGACTTAAACTGAGCCATGCCACCAGCATCCCAGGGTCTCCAGCCTACAGATGAGCTGTCGTGGGATTTTTCAGCTTTCATAATCACATGAGCCAATTTCCCTAATAAACGCCTGTTCATACATATATATCTATATCATATTGGTTTTGTCTCTCTAGAGAACCCTAACTAATAGAATGAGGCATCTAAAATTCTGGCTTGAATGGTAGTATTTTAGGTTTGAGACAATGCAACAATCCAACAGGACGGAAAAAACTTTAAATAGTCCAAAATCGTATTACTGCAGTTACAAATACACACATTATTGAAAGAATCCGGAGTGATTCTTTCAACCTCTGGTGTTGAGGGCCAGATCATATATGGCTGTGAAAGTCATCATGCCGACCTGGGCTTTGCCTCTGAGAGGGGGAGCCACCAGAAGCTTTGGCAGAAAAAGGACTGCCAAAGGACTTGGTCAGATGCTAGACCGAGATGGGCTGTGGGTAGGGGTGGTGGACGGAAACCTGAAGAGGCAGTTGGGAGCTACTGCAGTGATCCAGAGGGGGAGCTGCCAATGACTTGCACCAGAGAGGAGCCATGAAACGATCTGATACTGGATTTATTTTCAAGACAGAGAGAAAAAGGCTTTGCTGATAAATGTGGGGTGTGAAAAAGGAGGGCATCAAGGATGACCACAAGGTTTGGGTCCTAAGAAACTGTACAGGCATGAGCCACCATGCCAGGCCCACACATTTATTATTGTCCTGCCGACTCTGCATCTCCACAGGGATTTCTAGTAAGCTCCTCAACCTGAACATATCCAAATCTGACCTTGGATTCTATACTGGCTCCAAAATCCACTTCTCCCTCAGTTTCCTCACCTCAGTGGATGTTGTCTTCAAGGGAGGTGGATTTAGGAGTCATCAATGCAGGCATCAGAATGGAGCCTTTCAGAATGGAAGACAGTGAAATCCATGAGGGTTAATATATGCAGGTGCTGTGCCAACTCTTCCTTAAATAGCTTACAGAGCAGGTCTCATTTCCATTCTGCAGACACAGAAACAGAGGCTTTGAGTAATTAGTTAACCGGCTTTGGGTTCCAGGGCTAATGAGTTGTAGATGACAACACATGAAGATAGAAAAAAAGCCCAGAGACGATAGATAGTGAGCCAGCCTGCCTGGGACATGCTGACACATAGCTAGATTTAGCATAAAGACAATTTGTGTTCCTGAGAGTTCCTGATGGCAACAAGAGGTAAGATAACCATGAGAAATGGACATTTCTTGATGAGACTAACTAAATAAAGGAGATAGATTTCTGGGCAATTTGCCACACCTATTACATGCAGGACACTGCACTAGGTCTTGTGAAAAACAGAAGATAGGGTCAAATGCCTAGGTCTTGAAGGAGGGCTGAGTGCACTTTGCACTTAGCGTACATTCTTGTGACTTACTCTTTTTGATACACTGTTGTAAACAAACTGCATGTATTAATCATTCCATCCTCACAACGGCAACCCTAAAAGTCAAGTACTATTACTGTCCTTATTTTACGGATAGGAAACCGAGGCACAGAGAGGGTAGGTAACTGGCCCAAGGTCACGCAGGCCACCTGGCTTCAGAATTAGTGCTCTTATCCAGTTCATTGTGCAGTCTCTCCTCGCTAATTTTGAACTTCAGCGGCTGAGACCTACTAGATGGTAGGTTCTCAATAAAATTTTGTTGAATCACTGAATTCATTTCTGCCCAATTTCACATCTATTTCTTTCCCAAGACTTCTTTCCCAGAGTTCTGTATAAAGGACTCCATGAGAAATGGGCCCCAGGGGCCTCACACATTGGAAACAATAAAGTTCGAAGATACAAAGTATTGGGCCCAGAAACTCCTAATCTGAAGCTTAGCACCTTAGCTGCTTCTCTGTGTCAAAGCGACTCGGATCCTGCAGGTAAGGATGGGGTGATTGTTCTTACTAATATCATTTCAAACCATATACCTACTAATAGACTATGAATTTAAAAATAAGCAAATGAACAATTAAATAAGGATGATGGATGGATATGGAGTGAACAGTGGTATGGACTGTAATAAAGTAAGAAAGTTTAGTAAAATATTAACTGTATCACTACAGTCTACATGGCAGATACATTGGTATTCACTGACAATTCTTTTTTGTCTTTTTTTTGTTTTTTTTTTAATAGAGACGGGGTTTCACCATGTTGGTCAGGCTGGTCTTGAACTCCTGACCTAAGGTGATCCGCCCGCCTCGGCCTCCCAAAGTGCTGGGATTACAGGCGTGAGCCACCGCACCCGGCTCACTGACAATTCTTTCACCTTTGCTTTATGTTTTAGAAGTTTTAGGTTAAAATGTTGGGAAGGAAAAGAGGGAGGGAAAATTTATGTTACTCTCCTCATAACAGAGACCAGAAATACCATTGGCTTAAACAAAACAAGGGTTTTCTTGTTTTATTTTGTTTTGTTTTCATGGCAAAATGAATTTAGATGGTGACAGTCCAGGGCTGGTCTGGCAGCTCAGAGATGTCATTCAGGCCCCAGCCTGCTTCTGACTGCATTCTCTGCTGTCTCTGCATGTGGCTTCCAACCTTAAGGTTGCCTCATGGTCCCAGGAAGACTGCTGCACCTCCAGTTCAAAAGTCTACATGCTGGGCAAGAGGACAAAGGAAGTACGAAGAGAGTATCCTCACACTCCCAGCTATTTTGGCCTCCCTTTTGAAGGATCTCTGGGAGAAGCACAAGCCCACGACTTTCAGCTACAAACCATTGGTTCCAACTTAGTCCCTTAGTCTCAGTATCTACAAGATAGAAGAGCATATTGCAGTTGCCAAGAAAATTAGGCCTTGTCACCAAGAAGAAAGGGGGAATGCATGATGCAGAAGCGACCATCCATCTCAACCAGATACCACACGGCCTAAATTCAAGCTGTTACAATATAATCAAATTCCATCAGCGCAGTCATATCTTAGCCTTAGGAGCTTTGATCACTGACTTGCAAATCCAGAAAGTGCGTTTTGCGGTCCTAGGCCACAGGAAGAACCAGTTTGTCCCACAGACCTCTTAACAGAGATGGCGTTCACAGTGTATGTAGAGTCCAGCTTCAGAGAGTATGTAATCCACTGGCAGCATGAAAAGAAATAAGCAGGAAAATGCAAAAGAGCACAAACCAGCACCTGAAGTGAATGAAGATGCTGAGAAACACGCGCACGAAAAATTTCCTGAAAAGGGTAAACGTGTCAAGCAGCACTGCCTCTGGAAACCAGAAAAATTAAAATGTTTGGTAACATCCTGAGCCTGGATGCTGGAGGTGCTTAAAAATGTGCATTGTGTCTGGTTTTCTTTACATTTATACATTTATTTGACTCTGGAGTAAAATCTCCTCCTCCTTCATGTACCCATATTCATACAAGCAAATGTTAGCAAACTGCCACAATAGCATTTTAATTAGTGCACATCTTTCTCTTTCACCACATTATAAGCTTTTCCCATTTTATTCTGCTGATATTTCTATTATTATAAAAGACTTAAGTAAATATGTGGAAATACGTACATGTACAAGCAAGAATGATTCAAACAGATAAACATAGAGAAACACAAACACCAAGGGAGGTAGGGCTGGAATTTTTCTTCAGTGTGTACAATGTAGTTTCAGTTTTCATTCAACCTTCATCAGTGGTTTCTGCCCAGCAACTGATGAGAAACATCACCTCTGAGCCAATCAAAACACTAATTCTTCCAAAGGGAGATTGTTATTGTTCCTCTCGATGAGCAGACAGCCTCTGCTTTCTTTTTCCTTTCTTCCAGATCGAGACTCAACCATAATAGAAAGAATGGAGACCTATTAACCACCTTTCTTCAGTGGGCTGTGATTTTCAGAGGGGGAATGCTAACAGGTAAGTGGGGGGATGTTGATTAGAGCCTGGGCCACAATGCCTGGGAGGACAGGTGCCGAATCGCTGAGAGTTATGAGTAGGCATGCAGGGAGAGTACTCTGCCCAGAGAAAGGGGTGCAGTGCCTGTGGGGTGTGTGTGTGTGTGGAGAGTACTCGGCCCAGAGAAAGGGGTGCGGTGCCTGTGGGGGGGGGTGTGTGTGTGTGGAGAGTACTCGGCCCAGAGAAAGGGTGCACTGCTTGTGGTGGTGTGTGTGTGTGTGTGTGTGTGTGTGTGTAGAGTACTCAGCCCAGAGAAAGGGGTGCAGTGCCTGTGTGTGTGTGTGTGTGTGTGTGTGTGTGTGTGTGTGTGTGTGTGTATGGGCCCCATGCACACATGTAGGCACCGGGGAGAGGTAAGAAGTGCAAACAATAAAGACTTTCAGAAGCTGGGACTTGGTGGAAGGAAAGGGAGACAGCATGAATGAAGAAATATTCCAACTGCATGTTCTTAAGAATGTATTGTGGTCAGAAAAGGGCAAAAAAATCTCTCAAATCTGTTCTGACCAACTCAAGCCATCTGTTCTAAGACACTCTAAAAAGAGATGTGTCTTATAGATTCATTTGTCAGTTTATTCATTCCAGAAATATTTACAGGATAGACAAATCTGAACCAGCATACATATACAACAGGTGAGAGATAGACAACGCATGGTTTAATCATAAAAGACATTTCCATGATGCCTTTAGTAATTGTGTTTTTAACAAACGGCAATTCTTTTTAATTTTAACCGTGTTAGATCCGTACATTAAACCTTCTTTTGTATCTTTTAGGAACAGTATCCATCATTTCCCCAAAACCTAACATATGTGTTCCAATGGATACAATCTGTTTCAATGTATGAATATTTAATTATTTGTTAATACTTCCCTAGTTTTGGCTATTTCAATTATCTACATTTGGCTACTATAGATTTTATTATATTTAACAGCCTCAGACATACATTTTTTGTCTTAATTTCAGACTTATTTTTCCTTCAACAATAATTCCTGTAAGTGTAACTTTTGGGTAAAGCGTACAGCTTTTTTAAAGAATAGCAGTTCCTTAATAGAGTATACAACTTTTTAAAGACGCTTGCTGTATATGTGACCAAAATGCTTTGAGAAATATTTCTATTTCTACTACCAAAGTATATGATTACTAGTACAGATTTTTAATTTTATTGATAGACTGACTTGTAGAAATGGGGTCTCATTATGTTGCCCAGGCTGGTCTTAAACTCCTGGACTCAAGGTATCCTCCCACCTTGACCTCCCAATTGCTAGGACTACAAGCATGAACCACTACTTAAACTTGTATACCTTTATGCTTTTCTTCATTTCCAATATTGACTATAATCAGGAAGAAAAAATATCCTTTAAAAAGAATGAAAACATATGTCTCACTCTAAGGAGAGCAGAGAAATTGTGAACTCTGAAACGAATGATAATAAAAATGATATCCCCTCTATAGCAACATAAAAAGCAGTTTTGAGGAACAGAAGATATGGTAAAATGCAGTGTTTAGTCTGGGTGGATGTAAGATCTAGGCGAGGGTGGAGGATGGCGGGTTGCACAGACCTCTGTTCCCTTGCTTCCTCTACATTCCTCCACACCTCCCTCTGCAGGCCTTGTTCTCAGAGGCCATCCCCAAACCCAGGTAGCCACAGCAGCAGGTGTTATGGCTGCAGGCCTCATGCTCCTTTTTTTTGGAAGAAACTGTTGAGGAGTTAGTATTTACTGAGCAGCTTATATGCTCCAGTCAGTATTATCACATAATAATTACTGTTAAGTAATACATGAAAATATTTAAATTTAAAGCATTTCAATATTTTAAAAGTAAAGGGAGCAAAAGGCCAAAGTGCCCTTTCACTCACTAACCTCTGATCTTCAGTTTAGCATTCATCTTTTCAGACATTTTCAGGCATTTACATACGTAGTTATGCAGAAATGTAAAGCTTTGCTTTTTTTTCTTTTTTTTTTTTTTTTAAGATGGGGTTTCACCTTGATGGCCAGGCTGGTTTTGAACTCCTGACCTCAGGTGATCCACCCACCTCGGCCTCCCGAAGTGCTAGGATTACAGGCGTGAGCCACCGCGCCAGGCTGCTTTTGTTTTTCTATTGAATCATTAGTATAGTTCTGCAAGGTGCTTTTTGATCACTTAGTGTATCCCCATTGTCTGGGTTCATGACAGTAAATCAACTCTTTTTACCCGCTGCACTGAATTCCCTCTGAGGGATGAGTCATCATTCCTCTAAGCAGTCTCTGCTGGGTGACTGGCTCAGCTGGTTACCACTTTTATATTAAAAATAGTGCTGCAGTGTCATTCACACAGAGGCTTCTCCCTGCACCCATGCAAGTACTTTGCCAGACTAAACATCAGAAAGTGGAATTTCTGGGCCAATTGTGCACATTCTAAATTTCACATTTCATGATACTGTATGAGTAAATAAGTTCCAATGGTTTTGTCCCATGACCAAGATCACACAGCTTGTGAATCATAGAGCCTTTTCCTACTGCTTACCTTCTTTGGGTCCCTAACACTAACATAGTGGGCCTGGCCCCTTGTGGATGCTCAGTAAATATTTGTTGAATGACTTTATGAAGGGAAGAAAGAAAAGATGAGTAAGACCTGGCCTTACTTGCAGCTCTCTGATCACTATCCTTGGATTAAATGTGGTGGGTTCAGCCCCTGACTGACTCCAAGGCCCCACCAGGCAGTCTTCCTGAATCCCACCAGGAGTCCACTGGGCCTTGAGTTGACCATAATGATGGCCAAGAGCTGAGGCTTTGAGGAGTCCACAGTGTTGGACACCCACGGTGGTGGACCTGGTAGAAGCAGGGATCCCAGTGAAGAGGGTCCTGCATGAATCAGAGGGGGGATGACGGAGGGTTGGACAGGCAGGGGAAGTTTGGGGAAGCGATAGGGTTCTGAATATTTTCAAACAGTGGAGTTAGGATTTCCTGATCATATAACAGATGTGCATTTTACATATTTACAGGTGATTGTTCATGTTGGAACTACAGGTAAAAACACTCAAGGACAAACATTATTGGCAGAGGTAAGATCTTCAGTCACCATACTTGACTTTGCCCTGGGGGAAGTGGGGGTTTCCATGTTAAATCCTAAAGCTTCTTCCAGGTCATAGTGTCTGACCCACACCTTCTGGTGTCTCCTGATATGCAGCACGGATGAAAATGGCAAATTCCCTGGCCTTTCTTCTGCTCAGCTTTCATGTCGGCCTCCTCTTGGTCCAGCTGCTCACTCCTTGCTCAGGTAGGGAATGATTCCATGCTTGTTTCTGAAGCAGACAGTTACCTATTAATGTCCTCACAGAACCTTTAACTCCTTCCCATACCTAAAGTCAGTCCTAACCTGTGGGTTCACGTGTCACTAAGAGACCAATGGTGCTTCTCTTAGGGTCGTGTTCCCCTCTAGGGTCTCTGTATCTCACCTTCCCTGTCTGAGAAGCACCCTTCCTCTCATGACCCTAACACCCTCTGACAGAGCCTCCCCCTGGTGCCGACAGCTCAGTTTGCTGTGCTTGGACCCCCTGGGCCCATCCTGGCCATGGTGGGTGAAGATGCTGATCTGCCCTGTTACCTGGTCCCGACCATGAGTGCAGAGACCATGGAGCTGAGGTGGGTGAGTTCCAGCCTCAAGCAGGTGGTGAGCGTGTATGCGGATGGAAAGGAAGTGGAAGACAGGCAGAGCGCAGAGTATCGAGGGAGAACTTCGATTCTACGGGATGGCATCGCTGCAGGGAAGGCTGCTCTCCGAATACACAACATCACAGCCTCTGACAGTGGAAAGTACTTGTGTTATTTCCAAGATGGTGGGTTCTATGAAAAAGCCCTGGTGGAACTGAAGGTTGCAGGTGAGCCTCCGGGTTTTGTTCTGAGAGCATTTCTCCGTAGGATCTAGAACAGATGCCGAGTTCCTCTTCCCACAGCACTGCAGACACCCGTGGCTGCTCACTAGCAATTGCCTGTGCTGCCTTCTGACTTAGCCTCTCTGAGCCCCTTGAGTAGGACACGGGTTTTCCTTTAGGAAGAATTCCTGCTGTGCCCTACATGCTCAAGTAAAGAACTCCCTTCCTCTGGCCACCAGAGACATAAGGGAAGTGAAGGAGGAGGGATAGGAAGCGTAAGAAATCGTCACGTCAGTCACTGGTACACAGTCATTTTGGTCTAATTGAGTAACAGACGGCTCCTGTTGTGTCACCAAGTGCACAATACCATGGGCCCTGGGAGGTGCCATAGGGACTGTATCTGCTGCCAGTGTTTTCCAATCAGTGACTCCCAGGAACACTTTTGTAGTAAAATGAGGCGTGTTTCTCACTCGTTGCATTGAGGAAGAACACACATCACCGGGAGCTGTGGCGGGGTCTCAGTAAGAAGGTGTTAGAGCAGACTGAGTATACAATTGGGCTTGTGTTAGGGGACTTGGGGGAGGGTTTATAGACTTAGTCCTCCGCTCTGGATGAGATGCCATCAGGAAGGTGTGGCAGGTTAATTCCGTGAGTGGGAGCCTGAATCTTATCTAGGAGGAAGGAGACTAGGGTGACTAAAGCTATAATTGAAGGGGCAGCAATTCCTCACTGCCGCTGGGGGATGCTTGGTCATTGCTGTGGTTTGGACAATGTTCATGTTTTCCTCTGCACTCACACATGATGTGGGATGGTCTTGTTTTTCCCATGATCTGTCACAGTGACAAAGTACTGTTGTCTATGTTCTGTGATATTGCTTCTGTTCATAGGAGGCTACCAAGACCTGGTGTCAGGTTCCAGATGCTGGGGACAGCTTTTCCTTTCTCAGTGCGATCCCTTGCTCTGTGGCTTCTGTATGGGTTTGGTTTAAGGGGGAGCTGTAGCAGACAATGGCAGGAGGAAGAGAAAAGGAGAGGCCTGAGTGTTTATTCCCTGGCTTCCTTCCTGCAAGGTACCCGCAGGCTGGCTTCATTGACTTGCCGAAGGTCACAACTCCTCTCAAGAAAGTCCTCAATGATTGAATCTCTTCTCTTTTTTTTTTTTTCTTTTTTGAGACGGAGTCTTGCTCTGTTGCCAGGCTGGAGTGCGATGGCGTGTTCTCGGCTCTCTGCAACCTCCGACTCCCTGGTTCAAGAGATTCCCCTGCCTAAGTCTCCGAAGTAGCTGGGATTACAGGCACGCACCACTACACTCAGCCAATTTTTGTATTTTTAGTAGAGATGGGGTTTCACCATGTTGGCCAGTATGGTCTGGATCTCCTGACCTCGTGATCCGCCCACCTCAGCCTCCCGAAGTGCTGGGATTACAGGCGTGAGCCACTGCGCCTGGCCGTCTCTTCTTTTATGTTTCCAAAACAGCTCCCTCTCTTCCTCCCTTAGTAACTGGGGTGGGTGGGAGTAGCCCCACTGTTACTGACCCTGGGATACAGCACTATCCCATTTAGTTTTTCCCTCATCATGACCACACTTTTGAAAACAGCTCCTGAATGAAATCTTCCTTGAATTATCAAATCTGAGTCTGCCATTGATTCCCATTGAAACCCCACCCTGATACAGGAGCTCTCCAGAATTTTGGCTGATTTATCCTTCCACAGCACTGGGTTCTGATCTTCACATTGACATGAAGGGTTATGAAGCTGGAGGGATCCATCTGGAGTGCAGGTCCACTGGCTGGTACCCCCAGCCCCAAATACAGTGGAGTGACACCAAGGGAGAGAACATCCCGGCTGTGGAAGCACCTGTGTTTGCGGACGGAGCGGGTCTGTATGCAGTAGCAGCATCTGTGACCATGAGAGGCAGCTCTGGGGAGCGGGTGTCCTGCATCATCAGAAATTCCCTCCTCGGCCTGGAAAAGACAGCCAGCATTTCCATCGCGGGTCAGTGCCTGCTTGGCCTCAGCTTTACTGAGCTGAGCTGTGGCAGTTGAATGAAGGGGGATGTGTGAGTCTCTACTGTGTGAGTCTCTGGAGTCGACCTGGGTCTCTGCACTGCATGTAAGGCCCAAAGCAGGGACCTGGAGGCTCCTGCCTGCCCTAGGGGAGCTTCCCTCCTCCACAAAGCTGTTCATGACACAAACATTTACTGAACATTTCCTGTCTGCCAGAAAGTACGACAGGCCATGGGAATTGGGGGAAAAAAGTTAACATAAGCTTCTTATGTAAAGTCAAATGTCAAAATGGGAAAACATATATATATATTTACAAACTCGTAAAGAGGTGATCTCCTTGAAACCGAAGATTTTTAAAACTGAGTAAAACAATTTAACAAAGGTCAAGAATTATTCATTCACAGAAAAGGAAATAACCTACAAAAGGGTGCTCATTCTTACTTATTAGGGAAACATACGAAATTATTTTTCACTTATGATATTGGCAAAAATCAAAAGAGAACTGCCTTGGTTGATAACACATGGCTACGGCAGGAGTGTAGGAAGGCGGCGACTGTGGCATCTGCTCATGTCACTTGTATTTTTGGTGCACATTAGCACAACCTCTGTTGGGGGATCTATCCAAACTACGTATTTATTGATCCAAAATTCCAGTTCTGGAAATTTAGCTGATAGGTAAGCTTGTAATTTGTATGAGATGATCCATGAAAAGGGTTTCTGGGTTTTTTGTTTGTTTCTTTGTTTTGAGAGGGAGTCTCACTCTGTTGCCCAGGCTGGAGTGCAATGGCACAATCTCAGCTCACTGCCACCTCCTCCTCCTGGATTCAAGAGATCCTCCTGCCTCAGCCTCCCCAGTAGCTGAGATTATAAGAATGCCACCACCCCTGGCTAATTTTTATATATTTACTAGAGACGTGGTTTCACCGTGTTGGCAAGGCTGGTCTCAAACTCCTGACCTCAAGTGATCTGCCTCTCTCAGCCTGCCAAAGTGCTGGGATTGCAAGTGTGAGTCACCATGCCCAGCCTGTGAAAAGTTTCTTATAGCATTGATTATGATTGCACAACGTTATAAACTATGCAGATGCTCACTGATGGTGAACTCCTATACAAGGGAATACTGCCCAGCTGTGAAAGAAAAAAGAATTAATTCTCTCTGTAGTAATATGGAAAGATCTCCGAGATACACTTTACACAGAAAGAGCAAGATACAGAGTGACGTGTATAGAATGTTATTTTTAGTTTAAACAAGAAGAAAAATAGGAATATATTTTAATTTACTTTTTTGTGTAGTTCTCGATTATGTTATTTAATTTACACTTTTAAAATTTAACAAGCAATTTTGTAACACTCACTGTGCATCAGGTACTTTATTTATTTATGTATGTATTTATTTAGAGACCGAGTCTCACTCTGTCACCCAGGCTGGAGTGCAGTGGCATAATCTTGTCTCACTGCAACCTCCAAGCCGCAGCCTCCCAGGTAGTTGGGATTATAGCCACACACCACCATGCCCAACTAATTTTTGTAATTTTAATAAAGATGGGGTTTCACCCTGTTGGCCAGACTGGTCTCAGAACTCCTGACCTCAAGTGATCTGCCCAGCTCAGCTTCCCAAAGTGCTGGGATTACAGGCGTGAGCCACTGCACCCAGCTCATCAGGAACTTTATAAGTATTAATTTAATTCTTCTAACCTCAGGAAATAGGTATTCTCATTACGATCATTTTATAGATTAGGCCACTCCAAACAGAGAGGTTATGTAAGTAGTCCAGCACCACACTGCTAGTCACATGAAGGAGCCAGCACTGAAAGCCATGCCCTCTGACTCCACAGTTTATGTTCCTAAGCATCATACTAAGTGGACTAAGAAGCTAATAAGTGGAGGGAGGGAGGGCTGGGTGGATGGAAGAGTTGCATGACTTTATGTAGATGTAGTTTTTGAACCATGTAAATGTGTCACCTATTGAAAAAATACTTAGAAAGAAACGTGTATGACTCTGCTCAAGGTACTTTCCATGTGAGAGGCAGACATCTCGAGATAAGCAATAGTAGTAGCTTGCAGTGAGGGTTTACCAAAGTCTTCTCTATAGTCCTCTTTAAGAAGACTTTCGTGAGAGAATACTTATTTAACCTTACGAGATAGATTCCATGCCCCTGACCTGGGCTGAGCAGCTAAAGCTTGGGGCGCTGCAGACTGGGGAGGCTGAGTGCACCTGGCGCCCCTGACCCACAGCTCTTCCTTTCGCAGACCCCTTCTTCAGGAGCGCCCAGCCCTGGATCGCAGCCCTGGCAGGGACCCTCCCCTATCTCGCTGCTGCTTCTCACAGGGGCCATTTTCTTCCTGTGGCGACAGCAGAAGGAAATAATTGCTCTGTCCAGGGGAGACAGAAAGAGAGCGAGAGATGAAAGAACGGGGGTATGCCGCAACAAAGCAGCAAATAAGCATTAGAGGTACGCAACGCGAGCAGAGAACTAAGCCCCTGGCTTGCGTGCCCCAGCCTGAAGCTCTCATCCCCCATCCCCACCCTGGTTCATGTTTAAGGTGTATTTCCCAAAACCACCCTCACCCGTAACAGTTCTTTTTCTTTTTTTTCCCTTTTTTTGCTTATTTTCCAGAGGTGCTCCAGGAGGAACTCAGTAAGTTCCCATTCCCCCAGACACCCAGGCACATCTTCCTGTCCCCACTTTGAGCACCTTGATGACTCTTCCCTGTTCATTCCATTGCAGAGTGGGAGAAAAATCCAGTACATGGCACGTGAGTAGCTCTGACATTTTCTCTGAATTTAAATCTATGACTCTCTCTGCTTGGAAATATTCCAGCCCCAAAGTCTTTGCCCAGGGTTGAAAAGTGGTCCTTGATCCCTTTACTTAGGAAAAGAAAATAAGTGTGACTCTTTGGAGAAACCCTTCAGAAGGAGTCTCTCTCTCTCCCTCTCCCTCTCCCTCTCTCCCTCTCCCTCTCCCTCTCTCCCCTCTCCCTCTCTCCCTCTCCCTCTCCCTCTCTCCCCTCTCCCTCCCTCCTATCTCTCTCTCTCAGAATAAAAAAAAAAAAAAAGAGGTCTTCAATCTCTTTGTGCTAGGGGCTACAGACCTTTAAGCACTAAAAAGCGCTGAGGAATATCCAGGTGTACTCTTCAAAAGGAAGAGGGAAGAGAAGGATGTGGTACATTTTCTATGCCAGGAAAACCTTACTTGTTGTTTTCCATCATCTAGAGGATGCGGAAAGGAAAACAAGAATGGAAGATTTGAGAAATAAGAAAATCAGAAAAGAGAGAGGGAGAAAAGTGTGTCTAGTAAATAGGAGTAGCTGCAGTGGCTCAGTTGGTACTGATTTATCATAACTGCTTTCAAAAACTAGTCCCTGAAATTGTTCATTAAATTTCCCAAATTCTTTTTGGAGCAAGGTAGGAAATGATACAGATTGAGAAGGATGGACCTTGTACTCCTATACATACACATATAGACATGGTGACACCTACGCCCAGGTACAAGAGTATAGACAGATGCAAAATCGATGAGCTGGACTCCACTGGGAAGGAGACTCTCACACTGCCTGCGCTGCCACTAGCATTCAATCGATGTTCCTAGACTTGATATTAAGTAGAAGGCGTGAAGAGAGAATTGAACCTGCAGAGTGAGACCACAGGGAAGGGTGGGAAGGATGGGATGGTCAAAAAGAAAGACTAGATGGATGTGAAAGGAACGAGAAGGGGCCAACACAGAAAAGGCAGCGTTTAGGTGACATCTCTATCTTTCTTTCATTGTAGGGGGAGAGAAGCCTTCAGTCTATCATGGTAAGTGAGCCTGATGCTCTGTAAGTTTGCTGGGTCACGTGCCATGAACATTTCCACCTTTTCTCTGCTGTGGCCCATTGACGTTCTCAGTTGTATTAATCATATCTAATCCAAAGACTCAATTTTACATGGTGGGGGGGTCAACTTCTTTTCTAGAGATCTAAGAGACTCCTGACCCTGAACACACCCAGGTGAAGCCTGGCCTTGCAGCCTGTTCCCCTATTGACAGAGGGAACAGAGCCCACCATTTCTGAGAAGGTGCCACCCCCTGATCCATCAGAGCTGTAGAGGAGGGAAGCTGGACCCTGGAAGAGACTCTGAAGAAAAGGAGAGAAAACATATAGTGAATGGAGTGGGAAAAAGTACAAAAATACTGACTTTTTCTTATCTGTGTCTCTTTCCTTTCAGAATGGAAAATGGCCCTCTTCAAGCCTGGTGAGTCAATCACTGTATGTTCCCTGGACCAACAACCTGAGGGAACATATTCCTTTTTCCTCCTCCAACTCTTGTGATTTGGGGAAGAAAATTTCCCACGACTGGGAGAGTTTGAGGTAGGTACATTAAATCCCAATCTGAAAAGAGGGCCCATAACCAAGGGCCTTCCTGCTGAGAGCCAGGGAACCAGGGAGAATTGCTCTCTTGGGCTTCCTCAGACCTCCTCAGCTCCATAAAGGGTGGAGCTGAGGCGAGGGAGACACACACTGAGTAATACTGCAGGGAGAGTGAGGGTGGAAATGCCAAGGAGAGGAGGCGATGCCAGCCCTAAGAACTTTGCCCTTCCCAGGCTTCTCATGCCACCTGCTGCCTGTGTCTGCTCAAAGGATTTAATGCTTCCAAGCTTCGGCATCCACATTTTTAGATGATGATTGCAATCCATGTTTTGAGGGGGTTGAGGTGAAGACTGAAGGAATAATAAACATGCATTGGTGAAAAACCTAGTAAGAAGGAGATGGCGAGTTCAAACCGCGCGGTCTGAAGGTTTGTGGAAAGGAGGGTTAAGGGAAAGCAACAAGGAAAAGTGCAGTTCCCCATGGTTCCCAAGAGTGGGGAGCTGTCTTCACCCCCAGCCTGAGAGGGATAGGGAGGAGAGGCAGTGACTGGAATGCAGAGAAAGGGGTAGCTCAAAGAGAGGGCTTCCTGAGAGGAGTCAGGCCTTGTTAGAGCAACACCAGCTGCTGCTGGCAGGGAGGAAGCAGGGAAATAAGCAGTGAGTCTCTGCTCTCTTTCTCCTTCCAATCTTCCATCAGGGCCTCTCATTGGCCAAACCCAACAGCAAACCAGAGGACAAGGGAGCCCAGTGGCGCTGTCCTTAGGGGACAGATTCTTGGGGCCCAGAAGAGGGTGGGGGAAAGCTGCAGGGTGGAGAGTGAACCCGCGGTGTATAAGGCCCCGCATAGAGCCCAGCACAGACCCGGCCTTGCAGCTACTAGAACTTCAGGAGCGTCCTTCATGCTGTGGGCTGACTAAGTAACAGGATTACCTTGTACAACGCTAGAGATTCATATTTTTATCCCCATTTTTCGGATGAGGAAAGTTTCAGATGAGGCTCCACCTTGTTAAATAACTTGGATGTATGGAAAAATAGACTGCAGAAAAGGGGAACTCATTTAGCTCATACGTGGTAGAGGTTGAAAATTAACCTCTGAGTACAAAGCATTCGTGGGCTGAGTCAGTGTGGGGGAGGGAAACAAGAAAAACGTGGAAAGAAGAGACTTGTTGCTTCCTGAGGCTGCATCAGGGTGTTGGGTTAGGCAGGTACTGACCTTACTTTCATTTCTGCTCTGAACACAAGACCCGTGGGGCTTTCTCCCATGACGTTGATGAGAAAATGACATTAAAGGCAGGCTAGAGGGACACCAGGCTCTAGACTTAGGCCTCCTCAGCATGGCCCAGGCCTTGCACGCTGAGGCTCTGAAATCCAGGAAAAATGGCTGACCCCATGGACACTTCCTCAAACTCCCTGCAGCGGATGTGATTCTGGATCCAGACACGGCAAACCCCATCCTCCTTATTTCTGAGGACCAGAGGAGTGTGCAGCGTGCTGAGGAGCCCCGGGATCTGCCAGACAACCCCGAGAGATTTGAGTGGCGTTACTGTGTGCTTGGCTGTGAAAGCTTCACCTCAGGGAGGCATTACTGGGAGGTGGAGGTGGGGGGGACAGGAAAGAGTGGCATATAGGTGTGTGCAGTAAGAACGTGGAGAGGAAAAAAGGTTGGGTCAAAATGACACCTGAGAACGGATACTGGACTATGGGACTGACTGATGGGAATAAGTATCGGGCTCTCACTGAGCCCAGAACCAACCTGACACTTCCTGAGCACCCTAGGAAAGTGGGAGTCTTCCTGGACTATGAGATTGGAGATGTCTCATTCTACAATGCCGTGGATGGATCGCATATCTACACCTCTCCCGCACACCTCCTTCTCTGAGCCTCTGTATGCTGTTTTCAGAATTTTGACCTTGGAGCCCACTGCCCTGACCATTTGCCCAGCACCAAAAGAAGGAAAGAGTTCCTCCGATTCTGACCTAGTTGCACCTGATCATCCTCTGGAGAGACCAGTGGCCCCGGGCTTAGCTAATGAAAGTGGGGGAGCCTCAGGCTGAAGTCACGTCTCTGCTTCTCCCTGCCCAGCCTGGAGCTGACGGCCTCCCCCCTCCACAGCAACCAAGCAGAATCATAAGACTGCAGACACACACTGAAGCACTTTACTGATACTCATTCAATTATTCATATATAGTTGTTTGAGTTTGGTACCAACTTATTGTCCCCTTATACAGATAAGGAAACTGGGGTGCAGAAAAGTGAATTAGCTTTACACAGTAGACATGACTAGTGAACAACAGAGCTGGGAACTGAACAACAATAACTAACATTAGTAGAGAATTTTAAACACTCTGACTGCTGTGTTATGAGCTTTGGTGGGTGTTACTCCTTTAATCCTCACAGCACCCTGTCAGGTCGTCTCATTTTGCAAGTGTGGAAGCTGAGGCAGGGTGACATAAAGTAACTTACATAACTCATACGGTAATTTGTGCAGTTGGGAGATGTTCAGCCTCAGTCCCTGGCCACTTGCCCATTGTTTTCCATCCTGATTTTTCCCCCATGGGAAGAACCCGCCTGTAGCCCTGAGGTTCCCTTCCCAGGACAGCTCCAGGGTGGGGATCATTGTAGGTGGTTGTGGGGTTGACACCCTTATTGACTCCTTCCCAGCTGATGGTCAGAGCCTTAGACCCAGCACTCCTTGGGTTAGCTCTGCCGAGTGTCTTGGTTGAGAGAATAACCTCACGGTACCCACATGACACGTGACTTGGAAGGAGACTGGAGGCCACACCAAATAAATAATGGCACACAGGTGTGCTCACCCAAGAACTGTGCTAAGTGATCATGCAGCCAGAGCCAGGCTTCCTACAGTCAGGGTTTCCAGGCAGAGCAAAGACCCTAAAGAGTCTCTGTGATGCAGGAAATTTGGATCAAGGAAGCTTGAATTACAGGGATGTCTTTAATCCCGCTATGGACTCGCTCTCCTGGAAAGGGGTCTCTCCACCCCCTCGTCATTGGTGGGTGTTAAACCCATATTCCTTCCAGCTGCTGCCTGCTAGGGCAACTGCTCCTCATTATCATAACTGCTGTTGCTCCCCCACTGTATCCCCTCTACTTGGCATGTGCTTGTCAAGTTCTGATTGTTCAATAAATTTGTGAATAATGCTTACTCTTCAACTTGGCTTTTTCTAGACTCTGGTATCTACTCAACACAGTTGAGTAGCCTACAAACCCACTGTACTCACCAGTTGGAGTTTACCTCACTGCAGCATTTTCACAGAAACCTTATTGTATGCGTTTTCTATTGCTGCCATCTGAATTACCATAAATTCATAGACTTAAAGCAACACAAATATGTGATCTCACAGTTCTGTATGTGAGAAGTCCCACAGGGATCTCACCAGGCTAAAATCAAGGTGTCTGCAGGCTAGATTCATTTCTGGACTCTCTAAGGAAGAATCTGTTTCCTTGCTTATTTGGATTGTTGGCAGAAGCAGTTCCTTTCATTTACAGGCCTGAGGTCCCAGTTGTTTCATGATTTACAGCTAAGCGCTGTGCTCACTTCTAGAGGCTACCACACCCTGGCTCCCAGATCCCCTCCCCCATCTTTACAGCAGCAACAGTGCGTTGAGGCCCATCTCCTAGTTCTTTTTCTCCATTGTGTCTCTTTGATTCCTTTACCTTCTCCTGTCTTTTCTTTTTCTTTTTTTTTCATTGACAGGGATTCACGCTGTCACCCAGGCTGGAGTGCAGTGGCGTGATCTTGGCTCATCACAAACTTTGTCCCCTGGGCTCAAGCAATCTACCCCCTTCAGCTTTCCCAAGTAGCCAGACCCATAGGCCCACGTCACCATGCCCTGGTATTTTTTTTTTTTTTTTTGAGACAGGGTCTCCCCATGTTGCCCAGGCTGGTCTCAAATTCCTGAGCTCAAACAATTTGCCCACCTTGGTCTCCAAAAGTCCTGGGATTATAGGCATGTGGGTCACCGCACTGAGTCTGCTTTTACTTTTTTTTTTTTTTTTTTTTTAAAGACAGGGTTTCACCATATTGGTCAGGCTGGTCTCGAACTCCTGACCTCAGGTGATCCGCCTGCCTCAGCCTCCCAAAGTGCTGGGATTACAGGCGTGAGCCACCGCGCCCGGCTGCTTTTACTTTTAAAGACTCCTTTGATTAGACTGAGTCTGCCCAAACAATTCAGAATAATCTTTCTGTTTTAAGGTCTATAACCTTAATTCCATGTAAAATCCATTTTGCCATGTTATACATTCAATTCATAAATTTCATAGTGGATTGAAGGGTGGGGGAGTGCTATTCAGCTCACCACACTTATCTCAGAAGTGATCCCAGGAAACACAAGTGCAGAAATAAATTGAGAAATGAAAGAAAGCCAGTTACAGGAGAAATGGGATAAAGGTTCACTCACGAGTCCGTTACCATGTGGGTAACTTGGCTCAATCACTTTTAGGAGTCTCTGAGAAATCATATGAAATGTGTGATACAGCTCAGTATCTTCCTAAGAATTACAGGGCATGGGACTTTATACTTCCCATCCTCCTTTGCTTGAATTGGTTGAAAGTTGGCCTGGGAGTGTTAATTCTAATGCACTTTAAGACTGGGCTGTGTAACTGCAGAAAAGCAACTATCACTGGTGTGATAAAGCTCTCAGGCAAAGGAGAAGGGGGATACTCACTTGAGGTGGGAAGGTTGTCATCCTTGCAGGGAACTGTGCCTCAGCTATTGGCAAACTGTGATAGGCCAAGAGAATATGGGATGGGGCATCAACAGCATCTGTTCTAAGGGCTGTGCCTCTGAGAATGTAGTGAATGCCTTTCAAGGTCTCTCTGCACCCCCTGCACCATATTCATTTAGCATTAGTGACCTCTTGTCTTCCATACACGTCAATATCACATGGCCCTGCAGCCTCACCACATGGACTAGGTCTGGGATGGACAGCTGACCCAGGTTAGGCCCAGGGACCAAGTGACATGTGACCAGTTACACCTGTAGCAGATGTGCATGGGAGCTGTGGGAAGAAATTTTCCATTCATGGTGCAGACTAAAGGATGGTGGATTGCAGAGAACACCAAAGCAGATGAGCAGAGAGGAGGCTCCAAAAGGAGAGTTCAGGCAATCTTCTCATGCTCGGTTCTTTTAGAAGCCCAGTATCATTTCTTCTCTTTGAAAAAATCTGTTCTCTTGAGGTAAGGTAAATGTGCCAGTTAATATTGCTGCAGTCCTAATATTTAGAAGCTTATGCAACCATTATAATATGCTCAACGATTCTGTGAGTCAGGAATCTAGAATTTGAACATGGATTTTCTGTGTGCCAAGATAACTGGGTCTCCCCTCAGAGTACTCCATAGCTGGAGACGACACACCCATATGACCTCCAAAGACTAGTTTATTGCAAAGCAAAAGGGAGTTGGTGCTCACCTTGTGTCCTGGTTCTCCAGGGTTGGCAGGCCCATAAGGAACCTTGCTGAAGTCACCCTTCCTGTCTCTTTATCTCTCCCACTGTAGAGCACAATTGGGTTAGGTTGTTACTGCCTAACCGGGCACACTCCAGGAGAACCTGGTTTCTTGATAAGCCACCCCATGCTCAACGGATCCTCTTCCTTCTAAGAATACAGGGTTTCCCTCCTGCTCAGATCAACTTTGGCAGAGGCTCAGGCCTGGCTTAGCTGGATGCTTCTGACACAAGGGCTGCTTCAAAAGCCCTGGGCCTTATTTCTTCAGTTAAAAAATACAAAGCTGGATCTCATCCTGGCTGGCCATGCTCTTAGACTCTTGTATTCTTCTCTTCTGCCTCTTCTCAACAGCTGCCCAGTCCTGGTTGAAATGTTTTAAT
This sequence comes from Ateles fusciceps, assembly GCA_036589455.1. Classification (NCBI taxonomy): domain Eukaryota; kingdom Metazoa; phylum Chordata; class Mammalia; order Primates; family Atelidae; genus Ateles; species Ateles fusciceps. The sequence continues at coordinate 7,311,803 of JAZHEH010002605.1, forward strand.
ACTGATGTATTTACCCTCATTAGTTACTCAACCAGAATCCTATTTTAATTATAATCCAGAAACATCAGGTGATGAGTGAGACTGCTGTATGAGAAAGAGACAGTTTAAGGGTCAGTCCAATGGAAAAAATGGTTAAACAGTTCTCAAGGTTTTCTTTAGCTTATTCTCATCAAAGAGCTTTCTCTGCAGAAGGAACCTACTGGATCTTCCTTCCTGGTCCTTGAACTTCTGACCTAGAGTGGCTTAATCCTGCTGCTACCTCTCTCCGGCACTCCACTGCTGAATAATTCCAGGAACTGGGCCACGCTGTAGTGGGAATGACCTTACCCTGAGCACGTCACTCACTCATTGAACAACAGCTGAGAGCAGAGCTTAGGCCTGGGCCCTATAAGGAGAGAGGAATCACATGCTGCAGAAGTCTGTCCTGAGGAGCAGATACTCTAGCCACAGCAAAGACACAGTTGTTACCTGGATAACAATAATACAAGACAGGACATAAGAATAGCAAAAGATGCGGGGTGTCAGAAGAGGCTGAGAACACTTCAGGCAGGAGCACTGAGTTGTGCTCAGAGGAAGTAGGCACGAAGGCTGGGCAGGATTTCAAGGGCAGAGATGGAACAAACAATTCAAGTGAAAGGCATGGCATGAGAAAGGGAGCGCTGGCCACGGGAAGTGCAACGTTGTGACACAAGGCCACTGTGGAGCCATTGCTAGAGTATTAATGCAAAGTTTGGAATTGAATCAGAAGGGGATTGGAGGTCTCCAGACTAAGCATTTAAACACTTGAGGGGAATATTCACAACCGGGCATCAGGAAGATTATTCTGAAAGATATCTTTACAGTGACAAGATTGGAGCCTTTGGGAGAGGGATTAAGTTTGCGGGAGGATGGCATGTGTGCCAGTGTGTGTGTGTGTGTGTGTGTGGCCATTGTACGCAACCTGACCACCTACTTTCTAGAAGGTAAAGGGCAGCTAGAAAGTCTTTGCTCACTTCCATCTTCTGCCCCCACCAGAATGCCACCTCCCTGAGGAAAAGGGTTTTTGATGCTCACTCAGTATCCTCAGCACCTCTTATCCAAAAGCTTTGGAATGAATGACAAGGCCTTCATAACAGCCACTGCAACTGCTGTCTCCTTTCCTTTGCTAGCCCTCCCCTCTCCAGCCGTGCCTGCTTCCCCCAAGCCCTTCCGCGCTCCAGGCCCAACCTCCAAACCCAGCAACTTGAACAAGAGTTGTCTTCCTTTGGAAAGAGGGGCAGCTTATGTCCTCCTAATATTTCCTACCCAGCAAAATCACCCTCTACATAGAGAGGCCTCTCTTCGTGGACACCAGCAAAGCCACCAACCTGGGGCACACCTCGGGGAATCTCAAAGCTTGAGAGAGAGAGAGAGAGACAGAGACAGAAAGAGAGAGAAACAACGAGAAAAACAGAGAGAGAGAGAGGGTGAGACAGAGAATCTTGCTTTTGAACAAAGAAAAGGTAAATAAAAAGACCCCATCATCTCAAAAGGTTATTTGCTGCTTGAGATTTCTGATTCCGTGTATTCTACCTAGTAACTGCTGAGAAATAAGGCTCGACACCATTGGCTGGTTCACTTACACGCGGCCAATCCTGGCTCGAAACTATTTAGGGACCTCTTGGGACTGTGGACGCCCAGGGACGGACCAGCGGATTCGCAGCTCCAGACATGGCGACTTAGGGGAAAGGGAAGAACATTTGTTTCTCCTCTTTGGAGACGGTTTGTGTCTAGTAGCGCCTGTGCCCCTGGGCAGGTTGGAGAGAAGAAGGACGACTGGAGAATCGTCATTTGAGGACCAGAGAAGAAAAGCAGACGCAACGTTAATTCTACAAGGTAGGGAGGGGGAGGGGAGGCGCCACAGCTCCGGGGTGGGGCGGTGGTGGGGGAGCGGCATCCACTGTGGACGCCAGAGGGGGGCCTGGGAGAGGGGGAGGCCCACGGTGGGGAGGCGCGGCCTCACCTGGCTTTGCCTGGCGTGGCCCGGCCTGGGTGTGGAGAGGGGGAAGGGAAGGGAGGAGGGTGTGGAAGAATCCAGCGACCACTGAGGAAAGCGGACTCTGGCCAGAGAAGTGAATGGAGGAGGGCGGAAAAACGGCCCGCTTCATCTTTACCTGATTGCTTATTCCATGGAATGTTCAGGGAATCCCTCTCTCGGGAGATACCTGAGCCTTCAAATGCAGGGGGACTCCCTGAAGTTGGGGGCTGATGAGACCTACTTGAGTGACAGGAGAGGTTGGGTCCGACCAGCACTGAGGTGCCAAGACTCCTAGGCTGATTCTCCTCCTCTGTAACCCTAGGCCTCTGGTCCCTGCCTGCCCCGGGTGCTCATGGAACCTGCTGCTGCCCTGCCCTTCTCCCTGCCAGCCTTCCTCCTCCTCCTCCTCCTCAGCCTGTGTGCACTGGTCTCAGGTAGGAATGTGTGCCACGTGCTGCTGTCACCTGTGGGAAAGGAACATCAACACTGCAGTCTGCAAAGGGACAGAAGGATTGGGGGGATTGTTGCCTTAGCCTTTCATTCTGAGCATGTTCATTGAATTCATCAGCCCTGTCCAAAAGAAATACAGCCAGGCACAAAGGTCAAGTGCATGTACAATTGCAAATTTTCAAAAAAATATTTACTTTTAATTTTTAAAAGTAAATGTGAAATAAATGTGTATACTATATTCTGTTTCGCCCCAAATAATCAAATATGAATATTTAAATGCTTAATACATCATATTACCAACGAGATAGTCAACATTTTGAAACTTGAAATCGTCATAATCCTGTGCGTATTTTACACTCACAGCTCCTTTTAGCTGGAACCAGCGAGTGGATAGGTGCCCTATTGACGGCTCAAGTTTACACAACTGTTCTCAGACAGCGCTAGATTGAGGAATGGAGGAAAATCTCCTCAGGGGCACAGGGTGGGCAGAGGGTGCTCAGGGTGGGCTCCCCCAGTGTTTCCTTCGTGAAGCAGAAGCACTTTTCATAGTTACTGCTCCCAGGGGTGTTGTCGACTAGCCACAGCCTACTGGTCCCCAGAAATGCCAGCCCAAGAAGACCCTATGGCTGTGGAAAGAACATAATGTGTCCCTGGAATATCTGCTTCCTTTCCTGCCTTAGAGATGTGGTGACTGGCATCCTTGTCTGACTCTACCCCTTTGTTGAACAGCCCAGTTGACTGTGGTGGGGCCCACTGACCCTATCTTGGCCATGGTGGGAGAAAACACGACATTACGCTGCCATCTGTCCCCCGAGAAAAATGCTGAGGACATGGAGGTGCGGTGGTTCCGGTCTCACTTCTCCCCCGGCAGTGTTTGTGTATAAGGGTGGGAGAGAGAGAACAGAGGAGCAGATGGAGGAGTACCGAGGAAGAACCACCTTTGTGAGCAAAGACATCAGCAGGGGGCAGCGTGGCCCTGGTCATACACAACGTCACAGCCCAGGAGAACGGTACCTACCGCTGTTACTTCCAAGAAGGCAGGTCCTCCGATGAAGCCATCCTGCGCCTCGTGGTGGCAGGTGCGTCACTTGCTTTTGCTTTGTTACTGTAGCACGGTGTGACTCTTGGGGAAAGTTTCTTCCTTAACTTCAGGCCCATAACAGATCAGCAGATTTTTGCCTTGACTCCCCCTTTCCACAAGGAGATTCCACAGGGACGCTCTCTCTGTGGAAAGGGGATTCCAGGGGAAAAATCCTTCCTCCTGCATAAGGATTGCACGAGTGGATTTGCCCTGCTAAGCCTTGGGCTTCACTTATTGAGAGGCACACACAGAATTCCACTGAGGCCCTGAGCAGGGGAAAATGGTGAATCTTGGAAGAGACGTCTTATGCCTTCCTTAGCATTGAACTGTGCACTTTTTTTGAGACGGAGTCTTGCTCTGTTGCACCCCAGCTGGCGCAATCTCGTCTCACTGCAACCTCCGCCTCCCAGGTTTCACTTCTGAGAGTTAGAGGAGAAACTCAATGATTGTTCCAAGACAACTGGAATAAATGATTGCCGAGAGAACTACAACATATCAAATCTTATTTCTTGATAAATATTAATCTTGACTTCTTTCTCAAAATGCTGATTGCGGAGAGAGTGACTTCTTTGTAAATAGATGGTTTTATTAAAGCAAGACTAAATACAGAAGCAAAATTATATATAATTCCTGCTAACTCCATAGTGAAAGACTAAGAATTTCACTGGGAGGTAATAGGGAAGGCTTCAACATAAAAATGCATTTAAACTGTAATTTCTAGCAGTTGGTTAAAATGACGTTAAGTGATTACATCAGTCTTGGGGTTAGTGTATTATGCTTTAAAAGGTATATTTGGGCCAGGCACAGTAGCTCACACCTGTAATACAAGCACTTTGGGAGGCAGAGGCAGGTGGATTGCTTGAGACCAGCCTGGCCAACATGGTGCAACCCCATCTGTACCAAAAATATAAAAACATTAGCTAGGTTTTGTGGAGTGCGCCTGTAATTCCAGCTTCTTGGGAGGCTGAGGCACAAGAATTGCTTGAACCCAGAAGGCAGAGGTTGCAGGGAGCTGAGATCTCACCACTTCACTCCAGCCTGGGCAACAGAGCAAGACTCTGTCTCAAAAAAAGAAAAAAAAATTAAAGTAAGCTTGAGCAACATGGCAAAACCCAGTCTCTACAAAAAAATACAAAAAAAAAAAAAACATAGCTGGGCATGGTGGTGCATGCCTGTAGTCCCAGCTACTTGGGAGGCTGAGATGGGAGGAACACCTGAGCCTGAGAAATCAAGGATGCAGTGAGCCATGAACACCCCTCTGCACGCCAGCCCAGGTGATACAGTGTGTAAAAAAATTTTTTTTAATTAAATTGAACCAAACCACTAGACTTGTTACTGGTTTAATTTCCTGTCTTTGGTAAAATTGCTTGGGAGACTTTACAAAGGAATTATTCAGAAGAAGTTTGGATGACCACGCATGGCTGAAAGGTATCCCAGGACCATGCTTTTGCAGCTCTTTCATACCTGGTGTTCACTTTTATTGAAGATTCATTTAAACATGGATTGTAGTTACTGTAGTTACGGTGAGTCTAGATTCTTAGGATTTTTGGTGATGATCTCTGATACTGAAAATGTGGTATGGTTATCTTAATCCCTGGATCATCCAGATCTTTCTAATAAATTGATGTTCTCAAAGTACTGTAAGAGAATTGCCCTGCCTGGGCAACATAGTGCGGCTTTGTCTCTACAATAAAATAAAATGGTAGCCAAGTTGGGAGGCTGAAGCGGGAGGATCTCTTGAGCCTGGGAGTACAGGGCACAGTGAGCTATGATTTTGCCACTGCACTCCAGCCTGGACAACAGAGTTAAAACCCTGTCTCTAAAAAAACAAAACAGGCATTGCCTAACAGATGGAGCCTCTGGGAGGTAAACGGTGTGAATTAGGATTAGAGGTGGCTTTGTGGACCAGCAGGTTGAAGCTACTAAAAACCATCACCTCTTACGGGTGGTAGAGAGCGGTGGTTATGGGAAGTTCTGAACTAGACAGAAAGGTCGGTGTCTTTGGTCAAAAGGTTTCTTAGGATTCTGCCCGCCTGGCAGATTTTTGTCCTTCTTGTTATTATTCTAGAGCTTCTGGAAGCTGAGGTCTACTGAGAAGTCATCTCAGGAGCAGAAAGTGAAATCCACAACCTGTCTGTTTCAAGTTGGAGTCAACACACCCACCTTGAAGTGAGAAAGTTAGTCTGGCAGAATAAATTGAACAAGCATTTATAGCCGACAGATAGATGCTTGGTGCTTTGATGGGGCCTGTAGGTGGACCACAGAGAAAAGGGTGCAATGTGATCCTTTCCTCTTAGAGAGCTCACAGTTCATGTGGCCCACTGGTCTCCTGGTGTTCTCCAGCATCGAGGTTCTTTGTTCCTTACCCTCATGCCTTTTTTCCGCCTTCCTCTTTCTTGCTTCCTGCCTCCGTCTTTTTTTCCTTTACTTTCTCCCTTCACAGAAGAGCTGCAGTAGGTACTGACACACCACTGCCTCTTGGCTGAGCCCGAGTATCTCTCCCCAGGACTGGGCTCTGAGCCCCTGGTTGAAATGAGGGGCCACAAGGATGGGGGCATCCTGCTGGAGTGCATATCCAGAGGGTGGTACCCGAAGCCCCTCACGGTGTGGAGGGACCCCTCCGGTGAGGTCGTGCCTGCCCTGAAGGAGGACTCCACCCCTGACACAGACGGCCTCTTCATGGTCACCACAGCTGTGATCATCAGAGACAGGTCCATGAGGAACATGTCCTGCTCTATCAACAACACCCTGCTCGGCCAGAAGAAAGAAAGTGTCATTTTTATTCCAGGTGAGTTCTCTGTCCTCTGAGACTCATCGAGTGCGTGGGGGGATCCTCAGCACACAGATGGAGCCCAGAGCGGGGCTGGGGCAGCAGTGTGGCTGGAATGGTCCTGGGCCCTGAGGAGCTGAGGGCGGCAGCTGACCTGAGGCCTCTCCCCTTGCCACAAAGGGAGAATCAGAGAATCCCAACACACAGGAGTAGGAGCCTCTTCTCTGAGGGTGAGCCTGGTATTTTTTTTTTTCTGTTAAGGTGCTCATGCTGCAGCAAATTTTTTTTTTTTTTTTGAGACAGGGTCTCGCTCTGCCACCCAGGGTGACATGCAGTGGTGCCATCTTGACTCACTGCAGCCTCTGCCTCCCGGGTTCAAGTGAATCTGGTACCTCGGCCTCCTAAGTAGTTAGGACTACAGGCACATGCCATCACACCCGGCTAATTTTTGTATTTTTAGTAGAGATGGGATTTCCCCTTGTTGGCCAGGCTGGTCTTGAACTCCTGACCTCAAGTGATCCACCCACCTCAGCCTCCCAAAGTGCAGGGATTACAGTCATGAGCCACTGTGCCTGGCCAGCAATTTTTAAACATTGAAAACAACCATAACACATGGAGAGGGGTGTGGATAGGTGACTCTCCACACTTGGTGTTCCCGTATGCTGCAGCCCTCCCTACCTACCCATGTGATTTTCGAAGAGACAGAGCTGGGAAATTCCCCTATTGACACACACTCATAATTCATTCAACAAATGCTCAAGAAAAGGTATCGTATGTTCAAGACACTGTTCTAGAAAATGAGAGTAAATCGTTGAACAAATTATATGAAGATGTCTTCCCTCATGAACAAATTATATTAAGATGTCCTTCCCCAGCCTGAGCAAAAAAGGGATTAAATAATTAACTATATATTCTATCAGATAGTGATGAACATCTATAGGAAATATTAAGCAGGGAGGGAATAAAGAGTCAGGGGCATGAGACATTGCAGTTATTAACAGAAGGGTCAGGGAAGACGTCACTGTAAAGATGGGAATTGATTCATCCCATCAATGGCAGGGAACCATCAGACGCTTAAGGACTGAGCAGCCCAGCTATAGGAAGAGCATATGCAAAGGGCCTGGGGAAGGAATATCTCTGGCAGTTTCCAGGACCCTCAGGAGGTGATGCAGGCGTGGCTAAATGGAGTGAGTGCAGGAAGTGAGAGGAGATGAATTCACAGAGAGAATGAAGACACATTGTATATGGCATCATAAGCCACAAACAGACTGTGACTTTTAGAGCGAGTGGGATGGGAAACATTGGAAGGTTTGGAGCAAATAATTAACATGATCTCACTTGGGCTGCTCTGCTGAGGACAGACTGCCGATGGTAAGGGCAGAACAAGAAGGAGGGCGCTGCAGTATTCCAGGTGTGAGTGATGGTGGCTTGAGGCGGGTGGTGGCTGTGCTGACTCAGCACGGCGGGTCAGCTTCACGCACCCGGGTCCTTCCCATGCTGACTCCAGACGTTTCTGCTTTGCTGCCTCTGGGCCCTGGCCTGGAAGCCACTGAGGTGTCAGCCAGCTCTGAGCCAGCATCACTTTCTTTATCTGAGTTTTCTGAAGTAGAAACCAGCAGAGCAGGTGGCTGACGGAGCTCTTCAGGTGTGCTCCTCAGGGCACTCTCACTTGGATGTTCTATTTCAAACTAAGTGGACTTTTCTGGCTGCCTTTTCAGAATCCTTTATGCCCAGCATGTCTCCCTGTGTGGTGGCCCTGCCTGTCATTGTGCTTATTCTGATGACACCCATTGCCATATGCATCTATTGGATCAACAAACTCCAAAAGGAAAAAAAGATTCTGTCAGGGGAAAAGGAGTTTGAACGGGAAATGAGAGAAATTGCTGTAAAGGACCTGGAGAAAGAACGTGTGGAAAAGAGAAAGAATTTCAAATAAAAGGTAAAAGAGGCTGGGTATGGTGGCTCATGGCTTGAATCCCAGCACTGTGGGAGGTTGAGGCAGGCGGATCACTTGAGCCCGGAAGTTCGAGACCGACCTGAGCAGTAAAGTGAGACCCTGTTTAATTAAAAATAAATAAATAAATTTTAGAGTAGGAGGACAGTTCACCATTATAGAAAGGACACAACTCTCCCAGGTACCATCGTAGGGAAGAGAGAGAGGAAATGCACAGCAGCAGCAGCAAGGGCTTGGAACTCTCATATCCTCGGAAGGAATCTCTGAGAGCTTATATCCTTTCATTCCGCCCGCATTGCATTCGTTCACCTGGCTACACAACGTACTAAGTGGTTGAGCAAAAGCAAGTCTAACAAGGTACTGATAGTACCCAGCCACCTGATCATGTGTCATTTCTGGTTTCTGACAGCGTCCTAGGCATGAGGGAAGGGAGATATTGCTGTTCATAGAAAGGAGGGTTCCTGCATTGTTGACTATAAACTTAACTTCTTTTAGTTCTTCTGTTGAAGACATTTGTTTCTGTTTGTTTTTCAGAGCAACTTCAAGAAGAACTGCGTAAGTTTAGTCTTTCCTGAACTACTTCGTGTACAATTTGTGTTCTGCTCAGTTAGCAGCATCTCATGACATTCACCTCTGTCTGTCCCTTGCAGGATGGAGAAGAACATTCTTACATGCTGGTGAGTGCCTCTGAGGTTCCCTAAGACCTCAGCTTTCTCCCCCACTAGCCAGCTAACAGGACTTCTTAGAGGAGAAGAGCAGGGGGCCCAGGGCTAGGCGGGGACAGCAGGGAACGGGGGGTCAGATCACCAGCAGTGTCCCAGCAGTGATGCATCACGGCTCTTCTGTCAGGGAATCCCGGCAGCTCTCAATCAACCCTACGGTTTCCATCTCAGGATCCTTTCTCTTGTAGAATGATTTAATGTGTGATTGCCAGAGGTTTTCCATATATAAAACCTTCATAAGAGTTATGTTTCAGTAGTTGTTGCTCTTTGATCCTGGATCAATTTGAAAAAAGACAATTCTTCTGTCTTAGCAATTTATATCCTGGGGATGGTGTAGACTGTGCAAAGTTGAAAACCCATGTGGGGAAGAGGCCATGAGGGTTCTTGTGACACCGTAAGCCTGACACAAGGGTGTACCGATTGGTGGCCAGAAATGCCTTTCTGCTCCTAAGAAAGCGCTGACGCTCTGCGTATAGCCAGGGGAGGGGGAGCCACAGGTGAGTGGGAGAGCACGGAACCCAGTTGCCTGCTCCCAGTAGTCAGTGCCCACCTTGTGACTCAGCCCCTCTGCCCGTAAGCACCACAGAATGCCAGCTTTACCAGATACCGTGGCACAGGGACCTTTCCTGTGTAGGTGAATTTCAAAATTGCCACTGTCAACTTGGGACAAAATAGCAAATTGTCACAAGCAGACATATTAACTTGGAGAATGGAGGAAATCATTTTAACACAATAGAAAGGTAGACTGAATAAGTAAGAATAAATGCAGATAGGAGACGCCTGCAGAATGCCTGGAGTCTGTAGCATTTCTTGCACCGACAGAAGTGATTCCTGTAGACAGCAGACCCATGTTGTTGAAGCAAAACTGGATATAAATAGTTTCTCCCGACCTTTGCCCACAGACCCCAGGCAGCAGGTATTCTTTTGGGGACATGTATTCTCCCTCTTTATTTTTTGAAGGGTGCCCTTGTCAGTCATTTAAGTCAGCTGTGGTCTGGTAAAAGGAACACATAGTACCAATGAAGTACCCTCCAGGTCACTGTGAAGGGAAAGATTCACCTTAGTTGATCCACTGAGGAGAGGAGGAGCAGGACATAAAGCTTTGTGCTGGTTTGAGCCAAGCTGGAAGGTTTCTAACTAAAGAAAGTCCCAAGAATTGAATGTCTTCATTTGGGTTTTTGTTTTTCTTTTTGGAGACAGAGTCCCACTCTGTCACCCAGGCTGGAGTGCAATGATCTGGGGCTCACTGCAACCTCTTGACTCCCAGGTTCAAGCAATCCTTGTGCCTCAGGCTCCTGAGTAGCTGGGATTACAGGCATGCACCACTACGCCCGGCTAATTTTTGTATTTGAGTAGAGAAGGGGTTTCACCATGTTCAGGCTGGTCTTGAACTCCTGAACTCAAGTGATTCACCCACCTCAGCCTCCCAAAGTTCTGGGATTACAAGCATGAGCCACCACGCCTGGCCAGAAATCGTATGTCTTGAATAGAAAAGGGAACACATCTTAGAATGCTGAGAGAAAGTAAGAATGATTAATTTTGCCTCATTTGCCAAACTCTGGATTTCTTAGAGCTGCAATTCTCAGCCTGAGGTTGCTGCTTCTGTCTCTGAAGAGACAGAAGTGCAGCTTCAGTGAATCTCAGTGTATGAGCTGCCTGGAATCTGGGGCCATTCATGGAAGTGGCCACTACATGGGGATTCCCCCCTGCAGATATCTGAGACCTCTCTGGGGACCAGGAACCACACAATCCCCAGGGTTCCTGAAACCCCAGGCCTAAACCTGAGACTTCCTCTGCAGCCGATGTGGTCCTGGACCCAGACACCGCTCATCCCGAGCTCTTCCTGTCAGAGGACCGGAGAAGTGTGAGGCGGCGCCCATTCAGGCAGAGCGTGCGGGACAACCCAGAGAGATTTGACAGTCAGCCCTGTGTCCTGGGCCGGGAGAGCTTCGCCTCCGGGAAACACTACTGGGAGGTGGAGGTGGAAAACGTGATGGTGTGGACTGTGGGGGTGTGTAGAGACAGTGTTGAGAGGAAAGGGGAGTTCCTGCTGCTTCCTCAGAATGGCTTCTGGACCTTGGAGATGTTTGGAAACCAATACCGGGCCCTGTCCTCCCCTGAGAGGGTTCTCCCTTTGAAGGAGTCCCTTTGCCGGGTGGGCGTCTTCCTAGACTATGAAGCTGGAGACGTCTCCTTCTACAACATGAGGGACAGATCACACATCTACACATGCCCCCGTTCAGTCTTTTCTGTGCCTGTGAGGCCCTTCTTCAGGTTAGGATCTGATGACAGCCCCATCTTCATCTGCCCCGCACTCACAGGAGCCGATGGGGTCACGGTGCCTGAAGAGGGCCTGACACTTCACAGGGCCTGACACTTCACAGGGCAGGGACCCACCACCGCCCACAGGATCAATTCCCTGGTCTCACAGCCAAATAGACAAGCCCTGGCCATCTCAGCAGCCACCGCACAACGCCCCTGGTGGAAGACACACCCTCCCCCGCTCGGGTCACATAAGAGAACATCTTCCAGCTGCCTGTGTCACACCCACTCCAGACCTCCGCCCCTGTTCGCCTCCTCACTAGGCTGTGGCTTTAGCAGTTCATTTGCTTGTAACTATGGGACCGGATCCAGGCATAGGGAACTAGTTGTTACACAGCTCCCAGCCAGGAAGAAAGTGTGAGAAGCTGATTGGCAGCAAACCTGCTGTTTAGCATCAGGGTGACGACATTGAGCCCAGTATGCCAGTTGGCACCAGATGCTGTGGACTTGGAATGAAGCCAACAGGGTTCCCCAGGATGAGAGAAGAGAGGAATCCACACGACCACCGGAGGGGGAGAGGGAACCAGATATGCAGGTCAGAGACAGAGGAAGTGGAACCCAGACAGCTGGGAGGGACCAAGGCTGTGAGGGTGGCTGAGTCCCACCATAACAGCTGAGGGGTCCCAGGAGATGATGGCTCATTTCCACCCAGCCCCAGGATTTCCAGAGCACACACCCACAGGCCTGGACCTGGGATGAAGATGAATGAAGAACGTGGACATGTGCGTGTGGTTGGGCTCAGGTGTCCCTGCAATAAACAAGGAGTCAGTACTCAGTCCTTGGGTGTGGTTGAGATTTGAGGTCCTGGTCGAGCGGGGAAGTACTGGACCAGATCTACGTCAGCGTTCCAGTTCAATGGGGGCACCAGTGACTTCAAACTTCCTGGTCTCATGATGTCCTTAAACACTTAGAAATGATGGAGGATTCCAAAGAGCTTTTGTTTATTTTGGTAAAAATTTGTTGCTATATATGGCATTTGAAATTGAAACTAAGAAATGTTTTAATGTATTTATTAATTTATATTAAAATAGCATGAATAAGCCAATTATAGGTTAATATAAGTAGAATGTTTGTGAAGAAATAGGTATGGCATCCAAAGCAAAATAAATTCTATTGAGAAGTGTGGCATTGATTAACCTTTTCCAAATCTAATGTCTTGCTTAAAAGAACATGACTGGATTATCATATCTGCCTTTATATTTGATCTGTTGGGATATCATAGACTATATAGGCTCAAGAAAACTTTATCCTAGTTACAGACTGAGATTAAAAACAACAAACTGTGTTTTATTATTAACATGAAAACAAGATTATTAACTTTGCAGACTCCTTAAAAATAGATCATTTCGGGCCAACTAAGTGAGACCTTGTCTCTACAAAAAAAAAAAAAAAAAAAATTAGGTGTAGTGGTGCACACCTGTAGTCCCTGCTGCTCAGGAGACTAGAATGGAGGATTGCTTGAGCCAGGAGTTGGAGTTTGCAGTGAGCTGTGATTCCGCCATTGCACTCCAGCCTAGGCAACAGAGTGAGACCCTGTCAAAAAAAAAAAAAAAAAAAAAAAAAAACGGGCAGGCACAGTGGCTCATGCCTGTAATCTCAGCACTTTGGGAGGCCGAGGCGGGTGGATCACCTGAGGTCAGGAGTTCTAGATCAGCCTGGTCAACATGGCAAAACCCATCTCTACTAAAAATCCAAAAATTAGCCGTGGCGGGAGCCTATACTCCTGGCTACTCAGGAGGCCGAGACAGGAGAATCACTGAAACCCAGCAGGGCAGTGGGGGGTGGAGGTTGCAGTGAGCTGAGATCATGCCACTTCACTCCAGCCCGGGTGAAAGAGCAAAACTCCATCTCAAACAAAGGGAAAACAAAACAAAACAAAACTCTATGTCAGAGACCCTGTCCTCCCACCCACCCCGGGAATCCTCAAACCATATTTGAGAGTTACGATAGGGGATTCAGGAAGTAAATGAATGTGATGGTTAATTTTAGGTGTCAACTTGACTGGGTTAAGGACTGCTAGACAGCTGATGGAGCATTATTTCTGGATGTGTCTCTGAGGCTGTCTCCAGGGGAGACCGGTATGTGAGTCAGTGGACTGAGTGGAACAGATCTGCCCTCAATATCTTTGGGCATCTTCTACTCAGCTGTGGGCCCAACAGCAAAAGCGAGGAAGGGTGAATTCCCTCTCTCACTCACTCTCTCTCTCTCTTCTCTGGAACACTCTTCTCTTGCTCTTCAGTATCACAACTCCAGGCTCTCTGGCCTTTGGTCTTTGAGACGTGTACCAGTGGCCATGAGGTTCTCAGGCCTTTGGCCTTTGGACCGAGTTATGCCATCAGCTTGGTTCTGAGGCTCTCCCACTTTCACTGAGCCACACTGCCAGAATCTCAGGGTCTCCAGCTTGCAGTTGGCCTGTCGTGGGATTTCTCAGGCTACATAATTGCATGAGCCAATTCCCTTAATAAATACCCTGTCCTGTCTTTATCCCCCTATTGGTTCTGTCTCTCTGGAGAACCGTGACTAATACAATCAGGCATCTAAAATATGGCTTAATGGATTTTAGACAACTCAGTAATCCAATTGTAAAATGGGATTGAACAAAATCCTCCACCCCCACCGCCCCGCTGGGTTTATTTTTATTTTATTTTATTTATTTATTTGAGACACAGTTTTGCTCTTGTGGCCCAGGCTGGAGTGCAATGGCGCCATCTTGGCTCACCGCAGCCTCTGCCTCCTGGGTTCAAGCAATTCCCAGCCTCAGCCTCCCAAGTAGCTGGGATTACAGGAATGCGCCACCATTTTTTAGCGAGACAAGGTTTCGCCATATTGTTCAGGCTGGTCTTGAACTCCCGACCTCAGGTGTTCCACCTGCCTCAGCCTCCCAAAGTGCTGGGATTATAAGTGTGAGCCACCGCACCTCGCACAAAAAGCTTTGTAAGTAGTCTGAAATTATATTACTGAAGTTACAAATGACACATTATGGGAAGAATCAGGATCATATATTTAAATATCTGATTTGTTAAGGCAGAAAACAGAGTTGTTTATGTGTGTGTTTTAGTCTGTCCAGACAGCTATGATAAATACACGAAGACTGAGTCATATATAAACAACTAAAATATTTTGTCTTGCACTCTGGGGACTGGGAAACCTCAGATCAAGGCACCAGCAGTTTGGTGACTGGTAAGAGTGTGCATCCTTGTTCACAGCCTTTTAAATGTGTCCTCACATGGCAAAGGAGAAAAGTAGCTCTCTGGTTGTAGTCCTAGAAACTGGAAGGATGGGCTGGTCATGGTGGCTCACGCCTGTAATCCCAGCACTTTGGGAGGCTGAGGCAGGTGGATTACTTAAGGTCAAGAGTTCGAGACCAGCCTGGCCAACATGGTGAAAGCCCCATCTCTACTAAAAACACAAAAATTAGCTGGGTGTGGTGGTGTGCACCTGTAGTCCCAGCTACTCAGGAGGCTGAGGCAGGCAGGAGAATCACTTAACCCAGGAGGCAGAGGTTGCAGTGAGCAGAGATTGCACCACTGTATTCCAGCCTGAGTAGCAAAGCAAAACTTAACGTCTCAAGAAAGAAAGAGAGAGAGGGAGGGAGAGAGGGAGGGAGGGTGGAAGGAGGGAGGGAGGGGAGGGAAGGAAGGAAGGAAGGAGGAAAGGAAGGAAGGAAAAGGAAAAGTAACTGGAAAGATGAAGTTGTCAGTTTCTGAGAGGGGGAAACTGAGACGCAAGAAGCAAGATGGGGGTGGTGCAATACCAAAGGTTCAGTTGTGGATATGTTAAGGTTGAGGAGCCTATTAGAGATACACGTGGAGATGCAGAGTAGTCCATTGAGTAACTAAGAGTCTAGGTGAGACCTCAAGGCTAGAGATAGAAATTCTATACTCAACTTTCCTATAAACTGTAGTGGGTAGAGGGAAGAATTGCATTTTGTTATTAGTAACAGAGTCCTGAATCCCATTGGCTTTGACAAAATGAGAACTTACTTTATGTCAATAAATATGGATAGTGGCCATCAAGGGCTGATCTGAGAGCTTGAAATGTCATCCAAGTCCACTTAGTTCTGTCTTTATTTTCTTCTGTCTCAGCATGTGGCTTGCATCTTCAGTGTTGCCTCATGGTCACAAAAGGGCTGCTGCACCTCCAGCTCCAAAGTCCATATTCTAGACAAGAGGAAGGAGAAAGTAGGGGGAGTGTAAGGGTCTCCCAGCTGTTTTAGCCTCCCCTTAAATAATCTCTCTGATAAACAAAACTGCCACCCTCAAGCAATTGACTCACACTTAGTCCTTGGGCTTCCCCCTGTCTACAAATAAGATGGACACTTCGCAATAAGAAAATGGGGTTTTCTTAGGAAGAAGAAAGAAAAAAAGAAAACAAAAGAAGAAGGAAACGGGGTTTTATTACTGAGAAAAGTGGATCTGGATATTGCGCAAGCAGCCATCCACCTCTACCACAGAGTCTAAATTCAAACTGCCGTAATACCACTTTCTTCCAGCTGACGTTTCAGCTAAGTCCTGGGAATTTTAATTACTTTGAGGATCTGTTTTATGACATAAACAAAGGATAGGCCTTTATATTTTATTTGTGACCCAAATAAAGTTGCATGTGCTAGTGATGTGGGATTTTTCTTCTTGGTCACTTTGCAAGCAGGGGGACCTCCAGCCAGCAACACCCCACCCAAGCTTTGCTCGGCTACACTGGCGTGCCCCAGCTCACCTGTGTTGTAGCTTGTACTCACGTTTGGCGGCCGTTCCTGAGCTCTTGTACTGCCCACAAGAAGAGTGAGGATACACCGGACATTGATGGGTGAGGAGGGCTGAGAAAAATTTTATCAGGAGACTAAACAGCTCTCTGCGGAGAGGGGATGCTGGCACCCTTCTCCGAAGGAGGGGAAATTTCCGTCTGTGTGGATGGGTCTGGGCCTTCTTTATGGACTCAGAGTGGAAAGTGCATGCTGATTGGTTTGTGCGTATGCAAAAAAAGGTTAAAATGAAGACACCATTCAAAGGTGGCCACACAGTGTAGAAAACCAATTAGGAAAGGGTGGGTATATGTAAAGTAGTTCAAGGATGGTGAACCAATCAGAGGAAAGTGTGGCAAACAGGAGGACAAGTTCTCAACAAGTTCTCAATCCAGACTGAGGATTTAACTTGTAGCTTGGCTTTCAGGCTTTAAACTGCCTCTGGCTTGGAGACGGGGTTTTACCAGGGACCCATCGCTGCCTACCTAGACATCTGACTGCGTCCTGTCTGCTATCACTAGGTCCCAAGGTTTATAGCAAGGACCCCTTACAAAGACATCCCTACAGTCTACCCAAAGGTTAATCTCAGAACATATTTCATTGTCAGAGTGAGAAACAAATACATGTGAAAATACAGTGTGGCACAAATAAGGAGCTAGAGGTGAATAAAGAGGCTCAGCCAACCCAAAATGATTTTGTGAAAAATGTAAAATGTACAGTTACTGACAGCACTACTTCTAGATACCAGAAAATTCTATAATTCAGTAATGGATCTGAGACCTGAATTTTGGAGGTACAGAAATAGATGTAATAGGTCTAGTTTGCATTCTGTTCATACTTTCATTTGGATCTGTAGTAAAAGATGATAATATCATCTATGTAACGATTACATGCAAGGGTATGTCTGCAAACTGCCACGGTTTCATTTTAATTAATACCTATCTTCACTTCTTAAAATCTTTTTATTTTTCCACTCAGTTCTCCTGATACTTCTCTTATGACAAAGACAGCTGAATGTGAAGAAACGCTGATTATACAGGTAACACACACATTAATGATTCAAACAGGTAAATACCGAGAGCTACAAACACTTTGAGAGGTAGGGCTGAAATCTTTTGTCAATGTGTATAATTCAATGTAGTTTCAGTTTTCATTCTAATCTTCTCCAGTGGTTTCTGCCCAGCAACTGATGAGAAATGGTACCTCTGAGCCAATCAAAAAACTGATTCCTACAAAGAGGATTCTCTGTTAATCAGAGTGAGTGTCCAGCATATGCTTTCTTTTCATTTATTCTGGATCAGAGAATCTTAACTGAAGTGGAAATGATTGTGTTAAATTAAACTAAATTTGGTATGAGATATGCCTACATTTAGCCTGAGGGATGGCTCCTTACCTGAGCCCTTCAATAATGAACTGCAACCTAACTTAGTATGCAAACTACTGGAAAGCCCAAGGCACTGGAGTATACTTTTGTTATAAATAGCTGAGTCTCAGCCAATCCCAGTAGCCAAACTTGAGTAACCCATAGGCAGCCAACTGATCAGATGATGTTCAAACAAGGCCAACTCGGAGCTGTAGCCAGTTAAGCTGTTTCTGTACCCTCCTTCCCTTGTGGAATGGAGCTCTCTGGTTCTTTGATGGCTGCCCGATCATTCTGATGGTTTGCAAATTGTTCTTTGTTCAAATTAAACTGGGCTAAATTTAATTTGTCTGAAGTTTTTATTAACAACAGAGAACTTGTGATTTTAGTGGGGAAACTGCTTAGAGCCAGGGCTACAGGGCCTGGAAGAAGAAGGGCTGAAAAGCTGAGAGGAACGGGCACAGAGAAAGGAGTGAAGAGAGGAAGGTAGAATGCAAAGGGTAAGGACCTGAAGAGGCTGAGATCTGGCTGAAGAGGGGCAACCTGAATGAAGAAACCTTCCAACTGCATGTTCTTAGGAACTAATTATGGTCAGAAAGGAGCAAAAGACTCTTTTGTTTGTTTTGTCTTCAGACAGAGTCTCACTGTTGCCCAGGCTGGACTGCAGTGGTGCAATCTCGGCTCACTGCAGTGTCTTCCTCCGCAGCTCAAGCAATTCTCTTGCCTCAGCCTCTGGAGTAGCTGGGATTACAGGCATATGCCACCACACTTGGCTAATTTTTTGTATTTTTAATAGAGTTTGGGTTTCATCATGTTGGCCAGGCTGGTCCTGAGCTCCTGACCTCAAGTGATCCACCCACCTTGGCCTCCCAAAGTGCTGTGATTACAGGCATGAGCCACTGCCCCCAGCAAGAAGAGGAAAAGACTCTTAAAATATTTCCTGGTATTCCAAAAGATTCTAAAAGAGATGTCCCTCAAAGATTCAAATGTATATTGTAAATTTTTCAACTCCATATTTTCTAGATGCCCCCAACATCCCACAACAACCTGTCAACACCCTGCCCAGGTGAGCTGTGTTAACTTAGCTTGTGTTGGCCTAACCAACTCATTCTTATTTGAAGAAGCCGGACAACTCCATCTTAGCTTCTTCGCTTACAGTTATTTTCCTCCATTAAGTATGTAACTGTAGTGTGTGGCTGGGGCAGGTTGACACCAGGCACATCCAGGAATGCATTTGCTGATAAGATACCGAGTCAAGCGGTACCAGCAGACCCTGGGAACGCAGATGATGTTAAGTACCCAGAGCCCCCATACCTATAAGTGTAGGTCTTTTGTGACAGCTGAAGCCCCTGCACCTGGTACTGTTTACTTCTTATGTTCTAGTTTATCTTTTAACTTCTTGTTTGCTCTGCTTCTGTGAGAAATTGCGTCCGTTGGGTTTCCCCCGCACCTCCCTTTTCAAACTAGGGTATAAACAGCCACCTAACTCTTTCTTTGGAGCCAAGAGAATTTTGGGCATTAGCGTCTCTCAGTCACCAGCAGTAAAGGACTCATAACTCGGTCTCGGAGTGTGGCGCATTCCTGTACTCGCTCGGGTGTAACAGAGCAAGTGTACCAGTGCAATAGGTCCCTGCCTACTTGCCCTTGCCTGTAACCTACTGACCTCCTCCTATCTTTTGAACTTTCTTCCTCTAGTTCACTTCCTTTGTCACTATCTCTGCCACCCACACTCCGGCTTCCCCAGATGTCTGCTCACCCTCATTCTCCTCCAGCTGCCCAAAGTAGAAAGTTCTCTAGGGAAATCCATGAGAATGTTCCCATCAGTTCAAGGAATTCTTATGCAGAGGGGGGAGAACTAATGGGATTTCTCGCACGTGAACTCAGGGACCAGCTTCAGATAGAACTGCAAGCTGTACTTGAGAAACAAAGAAGAAGATTCCTTCCTCCTTTATTTTATGCTATGTCCAGCACCAAAACCTTTTCTTCTCTCTCTGCCTCCCAACTCCACAGAAACTGTCCAGCTCCATCCTCATTTCCCCACGGAGGTGGATGCTGTGGTGCACTGCCCTGATCATTCCACTTGAGACTGAGACACACAATCAACCAGCTGCAGAGAGTGCTGGTGACTCAGGGCCCTCAGCTGACTCCATTCCAGTGAACTGTTAAAGGGCCAAAGAGAGCCCTGTTGCTTCAAGAGCCCAAGGTTATTCCACCTCTCAGCAGTGGACCACATCCAATGACTGGACACTGTGGTGTAAAAGTGCCTGGACCCCTTGCACAAGGTGTACAATCTGAAGGGCCGCCCCAGTTCCAGAGCTCACTGTGAGACTGCATTATATTTCAACCTCTCCTTCTGTCCGTCCTCTTTCCTTAACCTCCCCCAAGGTATTGATGCTGAGCAACTCCCCCGGTAAATGTCCTATAGTCTATTTCTCTAGAGCCACCTAAGATAGCGATTCTTAAAAGTGTCGTCTGACCCCGAAGGTTGTCGGGCTTTTTTTTTTTTTTTTTTGAGATACAGTCTCACTCTATCACCCAGGCTAGAGTGCCATGGCACAATCTCGACTCACTGTAACCTCCACCTCCTGGATTCAAGCTATTCTTCTGTCTCAGCTTCCCAAGTAGCTGGGATTACAGGTGTCCGCCACCACACCTGGCTAATTTTTGTATTTTTAGTAGAGATGGGGTTTCACCATATTGGTCAGGCTGGTCTCAAACTCTGGACCTCAGGTGTTCTACCCACCTCGGCCTCCCAAAGTGCTGCAATTACAGGCGTGAGCCACCGCACCTGGCCAAGACAATTTTTATAATAATACTAAAATGTTATTTGCAGCTGGGCACGCTCGCTCATGCCTGTAATCCCAGCACTTTGGGAGACCGAGGTGGGCAGATCACTTGAAGCCAGAAGTTCGAGACCAGCCTGGGGAACATGGTGAAACCCCCATCTCTACAAAAAATACATAAAATTAGCTGGGCATGGTGGTGAGTGCCTGTAGTCTCAACTACTCGGGAGGCTGATGTGGGAGGATCACCTGAGCCTCGGAAGTTGAGGATGCAGTGAGCCATGATCACACCTCCGCACTCAAGCCTGGGTGACAGAGTGAGACCCTGTTTCAGAAAAAAAAAAAAAAAAATGAGGTGAAATGATCACTTGAGCCCTGGAATTCAGGACCAGCCTGGGCAACATAGTGAGACCCACCTCTATTTTAAAAAATAAATTAATTACTTTTTTAAAAAGTTATTTGCCTCATTTACTCACATACTCTCACTTTTCCAGATGTTAAAGACATGATGACATCATCCGTCTGACACCTATTGGAATGTACATCATGATGTGTATTATTGTGTTTAAAATGTTGTGTTTTAAGGGCCAGACACAGTGGCTCATGCCTGTAATCCCAGCACTTAGGAAGGCCGAGGCAGGTGATCCACTTGAGCCCAGGAATCTGAAACCTGGCCAACATGGTAAAACCTCATCTCTGTGAAAAATACAAAAATTAGCCAGGCATGATGGTGCGTGCCTGTAATTCCAGCTACTGGGAGGCTAAGGCAGGAGAATCACTTGAATCAGGAGGTGCAGGTTGCAGTGAGCCGAGATTGTGCCACTACACTCCAGCCTGGGCAACAGACTGATACTCTGTCTCCAAGAAAAAAGAAGAAAAATCTGTTTTATTTATTTATTTACTTATTTGAGACTCACTAGGTCGCCCAGGCTGCAGTACAATGGTGCCATCTCGACTCACTGCCACCTTCACCTCCCAGGCTCGAGTGATCCTCCTGCCTCAGCCTCCCGAGTAGCTGCAATTACAGGTGCATGCCACCACACGCAGCTAATTTTTGTATTTTTTGTAGAGACAAGGTCTCACTATGTTGTCCAGGCTCGTCTCAAACTCCTGAGCCCAGGTGATCCACTCACCTCGGCCTCCCAAAGTGCTGGAATTACAGACATGCACCACCACACCCAGCCCAGTTTTAATTTTTAAATGCTAAATGTTGACAGATATAACCTACATAAATAAAAACTCTGTGGGTTCTCAATTATTTTCAAGAGTATGAGGAGGTCATAAGACCAAAACATCTGAGAATTGCTGCTCTAAGATAACCAAATCTATCCTGGGAGGAAAAGGCTAAGGTTTTAAAGCACTAGTTATTTTCAAATTATACTTTTAGACATGAAACACTGTGTGCACGCGTAGGGAAATCAGTGAGAATCGTAGCATCAAGACCTCTGAAAATGTCTTCCTCCATGAAAGCAATAAACACTGGCAAAAACTGCCAGAATCAACTTTCTAAGAACTCTGTAAATTAACCAAAGGTTTGCAGCAATCAGAGTGAATTTTATTCAAGAAAAATGGCTGAACTCAGTAAGAACAGGGTTTTGTAGGCATTTTAACATGTTGTATTACACCACCATCGCCCCACCACAGCCCTGCAGTAGACTAGAAAGCAGCCCACAATCACAGTGAAAAACAGCTCCTAACAGTCACTGGAGGGAGTAGAAAGGCATTAGAGCTCCTTCAAAACCCCATTCCTAGAGAATTGTCATTACTAGACCTGCCTGGTGGTTCCTTGTGTAAGGGAGGGGAAAATCTGCTTCTTTCTACCCCTCAAGGTTATTTGGCTAGGCTACGAATTCAATCTATCTAAAACAGATTAACAGGAGAAAAACCATTTTAGTTACATGTGTATGCACAAGACTCCCTCAAATCTCAATATATAAGACTCAAAGGAGGGCCGGATGATTGAAGCTTATACGGCATCCTGAGCTACAGAAAGGAGGGGACAGGGCTACTGCAAAACAGTGGAGACAAGTTATGGGAAGGTGAGAGAAGAAAATATATTGTGAGTAAAGGTTGCCGTGTTACAAATAAAAGTCCTCAAGCGGCCAGGCTCACATCTGTAATCCCAGCACTTCGGGAGGATCCTGTCTCGATAAATAAATAAATAACCAATACCTGAAGGAAAGTAACATCTCAATAGTGCCTGTCTAGAAAGCAGAGAGGGGTTCCTCAAAGAAGCTGACTTATTCCTGATGTGACTCTTGAGAAAGCAGAGAAAGGGAAGACAGAAGAATCGCCAAAGGCCAGACCCCTTCCCACTTTACGGCACATTTCCCTCATTCCTACTCACCTCCCCTTATTCTCACTCCTGATTCTCCTCATTTTCCATATTGCATTTATTAGTTTGGAGGGATTTAAACATCAACTCCAATGGTTCAGTTTTTTTGTTTCTTTATTTTGCAAACCCTTTCTCATAATACCTTGTGCTTATCTCCCTCCTTCTGTCTTTCAGAAAGAGTCAAAACTTTCTGACCAGGTTGGACTTGGAGCCACTGTTTTTTGCTGTAGGAGGGAAGGATGAACTGGAGCACAGATGCACAGGCACAGAAGGCCCTGAGTCGTCTCCAACGCCCATACCTCTGTGCAGTTGGGAAGATACTTCCTCAGAGTTTCTCATTGACTCTTCGAGGTATTTGGTTTTAGCTCCCTTACTCTAAGATTGATTCTCTGCTCAGTGGCTGTAGCATGCCTCAGACTTCCCAATTGGACAATATTTTTTCTTTCGGAAATAAAATGGGGGGAAAACAGAGAAAGGATAAATTTACTTCCTGGTCCATTTCACCATGTCAGGCAATTTGTCAGGAGTGTTCCATCCTGGTGGGAATTTAAACCTTGGACATGTGCTTGGATTTATACCCTTATGATGATTTCCAATCAAAAGCCATCTAAATCTATAAACCGAGAATCTAGCAAATGATTCCAGGTTTTCCAAAATTGAAAGGGACAATAAAACTTACAAAAGCCCAATACAGTTGAGTGAGCCCAGTAGCTCACACCTGTAATCCCAGCACTTCAGGAGGCAGAGGCAGGAGAATCACCTGAGTTCAGGAGTTTTGAGACCAGCCTGGTCAACTTGGTGAAACCCTGTCTCTACTAAAAATACAAAAATTAGCCAGGTGTGGTGGAAGCGCACACCTGTAATCCCAAGCTACTGGAGAGGCTGAGGTAGGAGAATCACTTGAGCCCAGGAAGCGGAGGTTGCAGTGAGCAGAAATCAAGCCAGTGCACTCCAGCCTGGGCGACAGAGTGAGACTCCATCTCAAAAAAAAAAAAAAAAAAAAAAAAAAAAAAAAAACCCTGAAGAGAATGAGGGCTCTGATTGAGAAAGAAAAAAAAGCAGGCCTGACAGGCATCAGCTGAGAGCAGGCCAGGCACTCCCAGCTAGGTTGTGTGTTTCCTACTGAAAAGAAGAAACTTCACAGAGCACTAAATATCAAACAAGGCTATTCTGTCACTGTGACTGAGTGGGGTAAAAACAAGACCACGTCATAATCATGCCAGAGCACAGACAAAAACAAGAGCATCGTGCAAATCACAAAATGACCACACATCCCCCTCTCCTGGCTAAACAGAGTAACTGCTGCTGCTTTACCCATTACAACTTGAGCCCTCTCTGTTCTCCCACTTCCTAATAAAAAGTATTGGAATAGGGCGGGGCATCACGCTTGTAATCCCAGCACTTTCGGAGGCAGAGGCAGGAGGATCGCTTGAGCCCAGGAGTTCGAGACCAGCATAGTGAGACCCTGTCTCTACCAAAAATTGAAAAATTAGCTGGGTTTGATGGTGCACACCTGCAATCCCAGTTACTGGGGAGGTTGAGGAGAGAGGATTGCTTGAGCATAGGAGGCGGAGGTTGCAGTGACCTAAGATGGTGCCACTGTACTCCAGCCTGGGTGACAAAGTGAGTCCCTGCCTCAAAAACAAAAACACACACAAAAAGTTGTCTCCTCCTTCATGACATTCATCCAGAGCAATCCATTGCTTTCCTGAACATCTCCAAAATCACCTACCACAAGCTTAAATCCTACAACAAATTCCTCCCATATTTTCTCATCAGTGATGTGCTGCACCTCCCAGTTCCCCATGGTGTGTGGAATCTGCCCACAGTGTGTGGCATCCAGACTGCTGTAATGAGTATCAATAAACCCACCTGGCTGGGCTCCAGGTGGATCTGGCCGGTGAGCTTCAGCATGGCCACAACTCAGACCCCACCATAATCCTCCCAGTGCCACTCCACCCACCCCAAACTTGGCCCCAAGACTTTTCGTTCCCAGATACAGCAAAACTTCCTAGCATCTAAAGCCAAAAGGAACTTCCCACAGATTTCTAAGAACAAAAACTGAAACAAAAAGCATGTTCATGATTTACTGATAATGTTTCAGTAATCACGGATTCATAGAAGGGGACAGTTGTTTCATTGTATGTTTCATGCACACAATTCCGTCTTCCTTTCCACATCTTTCACTCTAATGATAATTTTTTTTTCCATTTTCTAAAAGGACTTGAAAAAATCTGAGCTTTCTCCCCTATTGTTCCACAAACAACAAACCTTTTATAAACCCCTTCGTTACTGCCAAATGGAAAAGAGCACAGTTGTGTGCAGGTCAGAGGCTCTTTACTTCTCCAGGGTTCTGAGCTCCCTCCCACAAGGGTTCAAGGGCTCAAGATATATGAAAATGAAAAATATTTGAGACCCTGTCTCTACCAAAAAAAGGAAAGTAGGGTGAAGTCAGGACAACAATGAATTCATAGGCTGCTCCCAAGATTTCTACGTCTTGCATTTTCACATTTATCATGGCCTGTCCTCCTGAGGGAGAATGTACACCTGCTTTGGAAAGATCTACCCCACCGGCTAACAGGAAAAAAAAACTAAGATGAACAGATATGGAAGGTAGCTCAGAGGCTGCAAGGGGATAAATTCTGGGCAAAGCTCAAACAGTAGTCCACACAACCTTGATGCCTTCCCTGAACTCTTTCTCACTTGCTCAATCCAACCCTTATTTATTGGCTCCCTTCAGTTCCCTGTCTACCCTCTTGTTCTAGGAGTTCTGCATTTCAAAAGTACTTCCAAGAATATAATTCAGGGATGTCCACAGTCCACCAGATCTCAGCCTTTTCTTTCCCAGGGCAAACCCCTGCTAACTCCTCTTCCACACGGAAGTCCACCACCTTCATCTTCACACCAGCTCCACTTCACTTCCCCTCCACCTTCACATATGCAAACTGTTGTGCATAAATTATACACATTATAATTATAACGTTATACAAACTCCGTATGCATAATTTTAACATGGGCTTGGTAAATAGGGGAATTATGTCACTTTAATAATGTTGAAGTGCCACTGGGTCATATCTGATTATTACTACCATATCAATAGTGTGAGCCCTCAAGAAAGAGCAGCTGACCACAAAGTCCACTAGCAAGCCACAGAAGAATACAGTATTGTACATGATGCCCATTCACACCAGTCCTTTGTCTTGGCTCAGTATGGCCACATGCAAAACAAGCCCAAGACCCTGAGCCAGAACCATCCCTCAGAGGCATCTCCATAATTCATGCAAAGCTGGTAGCTGCCTCTTCACGGAAAGCTCCTGAATAAGGAGCAAGTTAAAGAGCGATAGTTGGGTGGGTGCAGTGGCACGTGCTTGTATTCTCAGCTACTGGAGAGGCTGAAGTGGGAAGTCCCTTGAGCCCAGGAGTTTGAGTCCAGCCTGGGCAACATAGCAAGACTCCCCCGCCCAACCCCACAGCCTACCTCTCCCAACTCATGAAAGAAAGAAAAGGAAAAAAAAAAAGAGCTGTAGACTGTAGATCTTGCCCTGTGGACCTGTGGACCAGAGCAACTAGCAGCGAGAATCCTGGTCCTATTCCAGACCTACTAAATCAAAATCTCTTTTAAGTAAGACCCAAGGGCTGCTCTGGGAAGAATGAAGAGAGGGGATTGATAAATTACCTGATATATTTTACTATGGAAACTGTGCTTACAGGCAATTAGAGGAGTGGGAAAAACCTGTGAGGGGAATAAAGAAAACTAAACAAAGGAACAAAAATGAACCATTTCACCCCCCTCCCTACTAAAAAAACAAGAGGTTGCACATGAAAATAAATGTAATCATATATGAAACTTGGGTCCATAGAATTATAATTACATAACCACAGTATTGGAAATGTGGAACAAAAGTTGTGATACATTACTACTGATGGTATAAGAGAGCTAAGTCATAATTGATCGTGATAGGGTACAGAAAACTACTATGTAGAAATGGATATACAGAGAAATAGCAACTTAAATATGTCAGTCTCAATAAATATGTAGATAAGTGCCAGATAAAACAACTGACCATTTAAACAGGCTGTTTCTGGGGGATTCCAGAGTAGTAGGTTAGAAGTGAGAAGTGGGACTGATGTTTCTGGGTTTCTGTTTGTTTGGGGTTTTTTTGGTATTTGCAGTAGAGATGGGGTTTCATTATGTTAGCCAGGATGGTCTTGATTTCCTGACCTCATGATCCGCCCGTCTTGGCCTCCCAAAGTGCTGGGATTACAGGCATGAGCCACCATGCCTGGCAGGACTGACATTCTTAAAAGGTCTTTGTTCTATTTGATTAAAAAAAAAAAAAACTCTTTATATGTATTACTTTGGCAGAATATGGTGTTGTCTTGAGAAATATGTAGGTAAGTACCATATAAAACAACTGAGCTACAGTAAACTGTTTAAAAACCAAATTTAAAAAGAAAAGACATTGACTGAGCCTGGTGGCTCACCCCTCTAATCCCAGCACTTTGGGAGGCCGAGGCGGGTAGATCACTTGAGGTCAGGAGTTCAAGACCAGCCTGCCCAATATGGTGAAACCCTATCTCTACTAAAAGTACAAAAATTAGCCAGGCATGGTGGGGCATGCCTGTAATCCCAGTTATTTGGGAGGCTGAGGCATGAGAATTCCTTGAACCCAGGAGGTTGCAGTAAGCCAAGATTGTGCAATTGCACTCCAGCCTGGGGGACAGTAAGACTCTCTCTCAAAATTAAATAAATAAATAATTTAAAAAATAAAATAAAGACAAAAGACACAAATGGTTGTCTCAGTGATGAAAGTCAAGTATGATGAGAATGAGAGTAACCAATGGATTTGACAAGAGGCTAACACTGAGAAATTTGAACAGGTTATAGTGAAAAGCGGGAGGGAAAACAAATGCTGATGTTTTATCATTAGGTTCCATATGAATCATATGATATTCCTTGGCCCAAATGATTTCATGTCTAAGAGGAAGACGTTTTTGTTTCAGTGGGCCTGGGAAGAGCAGGGAAGTTCCTAAGAGCAGCACCACCTCACAAGGCCTCTTCAGATAGGAGCATTCTAGGGGCATCCTGGAAGTTCTGTTCTCTAAACCTTGGAAAATTCAGAGATCCTCTCTTTGCCTTTCAGAGATCATTGTCTGAGCCTGATGACTTGGTTTCTGTCAAAATGACCCAGATGTTATCCAATCCGAATAGCGTCTGTTATGCAATAGCTGAGCTCTAAGTACTTTCTTCTTTCCCCCAGCCCCTTTCTTTTCAGTCTGGCTCCCTTAGCTGCAAGTAAAAGCTCTTCTCCCCACCCCCTCAAAAACAATCTCATGAAAATATAAAGCATGAGACAAACTTCTCATTGAAATGGGCTGATAAATGAGATGAGGAAGGGGAAAATAGATTATAGATGATATGATCAGAAAGTTAATCATGAAGGGTAAAATGGGACAGGAGCCTTTCAAATTAGGAAGGTTAAAAAATGGTGGATCTGAATGAAGCCACAAGTTCTGTTTCAGTCTATACGCTGATGAGAAGGGAGGGAGTAAGAACTGGGAAAGCTCAGTTTAAGAGAGGAAGATAAACTTGGAAACAAAAGATGACAATAATCACATCTGCTAATGAAACTAGGGCTCAGATCAGGTGTGTGCCATGACAAAGGGACCAAGTGTCACAGGATACACCTGGCCCATTTTCCAGGAAAGTCTACTTCCCTCGGAGGGGACAAAAGCTATTCAGAAGAAGCCCTAGAAATGAGGTTGTTTCTGCTTGATGCAGTGTCTGGAAGACATTGCAGAGGGTGCAGCCCTTACATGAGCTTTTGAGAGAAGAATAGGAGTTCATCATAAAGATAAGAGGGAACAGGCCGCGTGCAGTGGCACACACCTATAATCCCAGCAATTTGGGAGACCAGGGCCCGTGGATCACTTGAGGTCAGGAGTTCGAGACCAGCCTGGCCAACATGGAGAAACCCCGCCTCTATCAGAAATACAAAAATTAGCCAGGTGTAGTGGGGCATGCCTGTAGTCCCAGCTACTCGGGAGGCTGAGGCAGAAGAAACACTTGAACCTGGGAGTCAGAGGTTGCAGTGAGCCAAGATCATGCCTGGGCAACAGAGCGAGACTCCATCTCAAAAAAAAAAAAAAAAAAAAGGAGGGTACAGAATATTCTGGAAGAGAGAAGACAAGCTCTGCTGTCTCGAGGCCTGAGAGGCATTGTGGGTGGAGGTAACCACACTCATTCCAGATTCAGCCTGTGGGTGGGCAGGCAGGGAAGGAGAAGGGGAAGGGAGAAAAGGGCCACGGAAGGAGGCAGGGAGACTGCCAGAGTATTTTCTTGACCAGATCAAGCTAGACCTATAGCATTTTTGTAACCAGATTAAGGTGCCTACTGGATGCTGAAGTCACTAGGGAGACCTGGAAGGATTTTTAAGCAAAAAGCGGTATGATCAGATTTGCATTTGGGAAAGATCAATCTCCTGGCTGTCTGGTGGGTAACTGGACCAATTGTCTTTTGTCGTAATCATAATTCCAACTCAAAGATCAATACCAAAACTGGGAAGAATGTTTGTTACAAATATAATACAGGGGGGTGTGTGTGTGTGTGTGTGTGAGATGGAGTCTTGGTCTTGCTCTCTCATCCAGGCTGCAGTGCAGTGGAGCAATCCCGGTTCACTGTAACCTCCCCTTCCCGGGTTCAAGACATTCTCCTGCCTCAGCCTCCCGAGTAGCTGGGACGACAGGCACACGCCACGAAGCCCAGCTAATTTTTTTATTTTTAGTAAAGATGGGGTTTCACTGTGTTAGCCAGGATGGTCTCCATCTCCTGACCTCGTGATCCACTCGCTTCGGCCTCCCAAAGTGCTGGGATTACAGGCATGAGCCATTGAGGGTGTGATGGGTTCAACGTTTCAGGAAGGGACTTTACAAATACGCTAGACCAGGCCAGGCACGGTGGCTCATGCCTGTAATCTCAGCACTTTGGGAAGCAAAGGCAGGCAGATCACTTGAGATCAGAGGTTTGAGACCAGGCTGGCCAATATGATGAAACCCCATCTCCACTAAAATACAAAAATTAGCTGGGCATGGTGGCACTTGCCTGTAGTCCCAGCTACTCAGGAGGCTGAGTCAGGAGGAGAATCCCTTGAAGCCAGGAGGCAGAGGTTGCAGCGAGCCGAGATCTCGCCACTGCACTCCAGCCTGGGCAACAGAGTGAGACTCTCTCAGAAAAAAAAAAAAAAAGGAATATGCTCATACCATTTGATCTGATGACTCTGTTTCTGAAAAATTATCAAACAGCTTATCCAACTTGTAAATAAAGACTTATATATAAAGTGTATTATTTATAATAGGAAAAAAAAGCAGGGTGCAGTAGCTTACACTTGTAATCCCAGCACTTTGGGAGGCCGAGGCTGGCAGATCACGAGGTCAGGAGATCAAGACCATCGTGGCCAACATGGTGAAACCCCCGTCTCTACTAAAAATACAAAAATTAGTTGGGCGTGGTGGTGTGCACCTGTAGTCCCAGCTACTCGGGAGGCCGAGGCAGGAGAATTGCTTGAACCCAGAAGGTGGAGGGTGCAGTGAGCTGAGATCGCACAACTGCAGTCCAGCCTGGTGACAGAGCAAGACTTCGTCTCAAAATAAATAAATAAAAATCAAAACAATAAAATTCAAATGTCCCACAACCATGGCAATTATATAACTATTAGCAATGTTTTGAGTTACACAAAAAGTCTAATTAATTATTTTTATGACATACATCAGCATAAAATAAATCTTGGAAGGAAATACGCCAAAATGTGAATAGAGGCTATCATTAGTTGGTAGATTAGTGTGACTTCCATTTTATAAAAATATTTTTCTATATTTTTTAATGTTTTCATAACAATGAGAGGTAGGTTTAGTATAAAATAAGGAATTGTAGGCCTCATGATGAGTTGCCTCAAGAGAAATAACTGTCAGGGAGGCAACTCTGGGGCCCTGTAAACAGAATCACACTTCATGAGCTGGCCCATTCACAGCCTACCCTTAAGAATGGCATTTAATGGAATTGTGCCAACAGACACAGCACCTTCAGTGGACGCCCCAATAACAAAAAGAGCTATAGCCAGAGGCTATGGCTACCTTGGCCCCTGGGCTTTCATTTTTCAACCCACAGAAACAATAATAGAATAACAGTTTATCGTCTGCTGAGTTCCTACTATGTGCTAAGCACTTTACCTGCTTAATCTCGTTTAAGCCACCCAACACCTCTTCAAGGAAGGTATGATCAATATATATTAGCATTTTAGAGATCAAAGAACTGAGGCTTGGAGAGAGAAAATAACTGGCTGATGCTCTCACATCTTATTTGTGTGTTTCCTTGCCTCTCTTCTTTCTCTTCTTCCCCTTTCATTTAGTCCAGCTCATTGATTTCTGAGCTGAAGACCACAAATCCAGGTTCGCATCTCTCTGAAAAACTTTTCTTTCTCTCTTTTCTTTCTCAAAGTACCAGGCCACCCAGAGGCAGGCTTTCCTGAGAGCACTTCCCCCTTCCTTTTCCTGCTGGCTTTTAACTTTTGCCCCCGGGGCCACAGCCAGCTTTCTCACTTGGTAGCAGTGGCCTCTTGAGCTTTTTCTCCGAGATCACCCAGGTCAGTATGTGCGGTTACTCTCAGCTCCCTGAACAAGCGAGCAGCCAGGAGGGCAGAGCACAGTTCCCTCCCTCCAGCTCCTTTCCCTTGTCCTAGGCTCTCTACTCTTCAAGCCCTTTTGCTTGATTCAGCTCCTTCTTGCTCCACCTCTTCCCATCTTTTCTCCTTGTCCTCCAATTCATGTCCTTGGACTCCATTTCTCCTCTATCACCTTATCTTTATTATCATTGCCAAAAGCAAATACCAGATTATTGTATTTGAAAGAAGACTTTTTTCAGCGCACTGATTTCAAGATTTGTTCATCTATATGCAGCCAACTAACGAGTGTGACACCTCGCAGCAACCTTCTCCTAAAGTGTTGGAGTTAGGGTGGTGGGTGGAAAGGTGATGACCACAGTGTAGACTGAAAATCCACACTAGGGCTGGAGGCTGAGAGGAGGTGTCAGGTGCAGATGACCAGAACGCTCCCTGCTGGAAAGCACTGCAAGAGGACTTTGGAAAGCAGAAGGCTGACAGGGCCAGCAGTATTTGTCTCCTGTGCATTCATCTCCTAGGCTGAAGCTCCTGAGGGGCTCACACCAGTTATCTTGCTGCCCCAGAAAGATCGGAGATGGCAGTTGTCCCAAACTGCGGCTTCCCCCGGATGTCTGCTCAGCCTCATTCTCCTCCAGCTGCCCCAGCTGGATTCAGGTAGGTCTCTCTCTCTATCTGGCCTGCATAATGGAAACATCTCTATAAATGTGAAATAAACAATCTCACTTGGCTCTCCCTGGAGGCCTCCACTGGATCCAGACAAACTCAGCTGTCAAAGGAGTGAGAGAGCGCGGGACACTGCGCTTTGGCGGGAACCTGGTCCGTGTTTGTCCGCAGCTGCCACCTGCACGTCCAGTCTGACCCCGCTCGTTTTTCGGCAGCTCCCTTTGACGTGATTGGACCCCCGGAGCCCATCCTGGCCGTGGTGGGTGAGGACGCCGAGCTGCCCTGTCGCCTGTCCCCGAACGCAAGCGCCGAGTCCCTGGAGGTGCGCTGGTTCCGGAGGAAGGTCTCGCCAGCCGTGCTGGTGCACAGGGACGGGCGCGAGCAGGAGGCCGAGCAGATGCCCGAGTACCGCGGGCGCGCCACGCTGGTCCAGGACGGCATCGCCGAGGGGCGCGTGGCCTTGAGGATCCGCAGCATCAGAGTCTCCGACGACGGGGAGTACACGTGCTTTTGCAGGGAGGTTGGAAGCTACGAAGAAGCCCTGGTGCGTCTGAAGGTGGCTGGTGAGTAGACGGGTTGCGACTTCCTACAGCGACTCCCCCTGCTGTGTATACTTTCGTGTAGATCAGTTACTTTGGAAACCATCAGATTCATTCTCAAAACCTCTTTTAGTTTGGTGTGGCCGGGGAGGGACAACTATCTGGGCCGGAGGCATGGTGGGAAAAAGAATTTACCAAGATAGATAAAGAAAGGCAGTTTTACTTTACTTTTATTTTTTTTTTTTAAGATGGGGTTTCACCATTATGGCCAGGCTGGTCTTGAACTCCTGACCGCAGGTGATCCACCCACCTCGGCCTCCCAAAGTGCTAGGATTACAGGCGTGAGCCACTGCGCCCGGCCTAAGATGATTTTTCAAGAATAAAATAGGCGGCTAGGAGCAGTGGCTTGCTCCTATAATCCCGGCGCTTTGGGAAGCAGAGGCAGGAGGATCTCTTGAGCCAAGAAGTTCAAGGTTACAGTGAGCTGATGGCTGACACTGCACTCCAGCCAGGACAATAGAGCGAAACTCTTGTCTTCAAAACAAAAAATAAAGGTGGGGTATGGTGGCTCACGAGTGTAATCCTAGCATTTTGGAGTGAATCACTTGAGATGAGGATATTCAAGACTAGCCAACATGGCAAAACCCCATCTCTATTAAAAAATTAGCTGGGTCATGCCTGTAATCCCAACTACTCAGGGAAACTCACTTGAACCTGGGAGGCGGAGGTTGCAGTGAGTTGAGATTGTGCCACTGCACTCCAACCTGGGCAACAGAGTGAGACTCATCTCAAAAAAAAAAAAAAAAGAAGAAGAAAATAAAATTAGACAACACATGAGAAATGACCTTGCCAATTTTAAAAACATTATAGAGGCTGAGTACAGTGGCTCAAACCTGTAATCCCAACACTTTGGGAGGCCAAGGCGGATGGATCACGAGGTCAGGAGATCGAGACCATCTTGGCCAACATGGTGGAACCCCGTCTCCAGTAAAAATACAAAAATAAGCTGGGTATGGTGGCACACACCTGTATTCCCAGCTATGTATTCCCAGCTACTCGGAGACTGAGGCAGGATAATCACTTGAATCTGGGAGGCGGAGGTTGCAGTGAGCTGAGATGGCACCATTGCACTCCAGCCTGGCAACAGAGTAAGACTCGGTCTCAAAATAAATACACATTATAGACTTATTAGATACTATACTGTGCCTTAAACTGATCTAAAACATATAATATACAAACAAATTGCCTTTCCCATGTATATATATGTCATATATACATATTTTATATAATATCTATATACATAGGTATATATTTAGGTAAACATAAAATTTGAAAGATACTTGGATGAAATGTGGGTCCCTGCTTCACAATAGGGTCCCCCCCTGTTGCAGCGTCATGTATAATTCAAATTTCGAAATTTTCTCTTTAGGGGAGAAGTATCTTAAAGGTAAAAACCTAGAGATTTGATGGCATTAAATTTGTCACCTTTTATGAGTGACAGACACCACTGAGAATCTGCTGAAAGTGGCAACTCCTTCCTTGAAAAGAATATACATTCTTATATATACACACATTCTTGGAATATGGATTTCAACCCGTGGTTGTGGAAATGTCTTTAAGAACTCTTCTAGTCAGCTCAGTGTTTTTCTGTACCGTGTGGAATTAGAGAACAAAGTAGACTGAACACACAGGAAAAGCAGTACGCTTACTTACATTAGGCCACAGTTTTGTGAAAAAAGATGAAGTTGAGACCACTTAAGAGAATTTCTGATTCACTAATTTAAGCTTAAGGAAGCTTCAATTGTCAACTATAATCTCAGGCAAAGAACTTCCAATCCTCCTACTCAAGGTTAGTCCTCTCTTCATCCTTAAATACCCAGTTCTAGTTCTCCTCCTCCCCACCAAAGCTTTCTCATAATGCTTTCAACCACAGAGCTACTGGCCAGCTCTGGGACTCTCAGCCTAGACCACTAACCAGCCTCTGAGTTACTGGTCTTAGTATTCTTGCTGGCTGGACAAGCACCCCCATGTCTGCCCACCAAACTGCTTCAAACATTTCAAAGGCTTGATCCCAATAAGGCATCCCTTTCTGATAAGGTATATGAAATTCCTTTTATTGGTACTTCAATTTCCTTTTAAAAAAATTTTTTTTAGAAACAGCATCTCACTTTGTCAGCCAGGCTGGAGTACGGTGTTGCCATAACAGGTCATTGCACCCTTGAACTGCTGAACTCAAGCAATCCTCCCACCTCAGCCTTCCAGGTAGCTAGGAATACAGGCATGAACCACCATGCCCAAAGAGTTGGGGTCTCGTTATGCTGCCCAGGCTGGTCTGGATCTTCCTGGACTCAAGCAATCCTGCCTCGGCCTCCCAAAGTGCTGACATTGCAGGCATAAACCACTGTGTCTGGTCCTCAGTTTCCTTGTGTATTGAAATATGGAGATGAGTTCCTCCCACTACCAGTCCACTTGTGCCTTTCTCTCTCTCTCTTTCTCAAACTGTGTATCTCTACAGTTATAAGGCTCCCAAAAGGGATCCACTAAAACATTAAGTTTAGATTCTTTCTCCATAGCTCTGGGCTCTGACCCTCACGTCACTATGCAAGTTCAAGAGAATGGAGAAATCCAGCTGGAGTGCGCCTCAGTGGGATGGTACCCAGAGCCCCAGGTGCAGTGGAGAACTTCCAAAGGAGAGAAGTTTCCATCTACATCAGAGTCCAGGAATCCTGATGAAGAGGGTTTGTTCACTGTGGCTGCTTCAGTGATCATCAGAGACACTTCCGTGAAAAATGTGTCCTGCTGCATCCAGAATCTCCTTCTCGGGCAGGAGAAGGAAGTAGAGATATCCATACCAGGTTAGTGGAACCAATGCTGAACTCTTACGTTGACACAGCTTCAGAGCCACACCACCTGGGACACCTGCCCAGTTGTGACCTCATGGCAGAGTTGTCTACTTTCCCCACCCAAGATCTTGTCCACTGACTTGAGGGAGCCCCACCAACTTTATTAGAAATTCTTAGGTTGGGCATGGCAGCTCATGCCTGTAATCCCAGCACTTTGAGAGGCCAAGGTAGGCAGATCACGAGCTCAGGAGTTTGAGACCAGCCTGACCAACATGGTGAAATCCCATCTCTACTGAAAATACAAAAATTAGCCAGGTGTGGTAGTGGGTGCCTGTAATCCCAGCTACTCGGAAGGCTGAGGTGGGAGAATTGCTCGAACCTGAGAGGTGGTGGTTGCAGTGAGCCAAGATGGAACCACTGCACTCCAGCCTGGGCGACAGAGCGAGACAGCGTCTCAAAAAAAAAAATCCGAATACATAAACCTACCTGGATCTCATATACATTTCAGATTATTTATCTATTTATTTTTTTGAGACGGAGTCTCGCTCTGTTGCCCAGGCTGGACTGCAGCAGCAGAATGATCTCAGCTCATAGCAACCTCCACTTCTCAGGTTCAAGCGATTCTCCTGCCTCAGCCTCTGGAGTAGCTGGGACTATAGACATACACCACCATGCCCAGCTAATTTTTTGTATTTTTAGCAAAGACGGGGTTTCACCATGTCCCTCAGGCTGGGCTTGAACTTCTGGACTCAAGCAATCCACCTGCCTCTGCCTCCCAAAGTGCTGGGATTACAGGTGTGAGCCACCACACCCAGCCAAATTCCAGTTTTTCCATTTTAGGACATCTAAATGAGAAGAGAAGCTTTGTCCCTGGAGGCTTGCCTGATCCAGAGCCGTCTCTCCTCAAATAACAAAAAGACTAAGTTATTTTTCCACTTATGCCATTTCCACGTATACCTACTTCTCCCTCCCATCCCATGCTAGAGCTCTGTCTAGGTTTCCAGGGTCCTCAGGGTAGCAAATCCTCTCATTATTCCCCAGATACTGTCTCTGGTTTAGGCAGGAAGCTTTCCTTATTCTTTGGTCAATGAGTCCCATTCTGTTTCATACAGAGGCATATTTCTCCTTCCTTATTTACCTCCTTCATCCTCTTGGCTCCCATTCTGCACTGATAGTTAAGGAGGAATTTCCATAATGACATGAATTGTCCATTATATTTATTATTTCACAGGTCCTGTCCCAAAATGACTCTTCATTTCTCTCTTTCTCTACCATCTCCGGCTCAAAGTCATTTTTTTCCTGAAAAGTTTAGAGTGACACTGGAGTGACTATTTTCGCTCTACGAGGGATGAGAGTAGTCCAGGCCATCACCTCTTCTGCCCTCCTTTGGAATCTGGAGAGAAGCTGGACTTGCTCAGAGTTTCTCAACTAATGTCTTTCTTGGGGATTTTGTTTTAGCTCTCCTCCCTCCCAAGCCTGACTCCCTGGATAGCGGCTGTGGCTATCATCCTGATGGTTCTAGGACTTCTCATCACTGGGTCCATATTTTTCACTTGGAGACTATACAAGGAAAGATCCAGAGAGAAGAAGAATAAATTCAGCTCTAAAGGTAAATCATAGTATCCACAAGGACTACATGTCAGGAGTGCTTCAGAGGCAGGCTGGACCCAAGTCCTTTAGGATGACAGGAAAATATTTGAGGCTGGGCATGGTGGCTCAAGCCTGTAATCCCAGCACTTTGGGAGGCCAAGGCGAGTGGATCACCTGAGGTCGAGAGTTCGAAATCAGCCTGGCCAACATGGCGAAACCCTATCTCTACTAAAAATACAAAAATTAGCAGGACATGGTGGTGGGTGCCTGTAATCCCAGCTACCTGGGAGGCTGAGCAGGAGAATCGCTTGAACCTGGGAGGCGGAGGTTGCAGTGAACCAAGATTGCACCATTGCACTGTAGCCTGGGTGACAGAGCAAGACTCTGTATCAAAAAAAAAAAAAAAAAAAAAAAAAGATAAAAAAGAAGATACTTGATTCTAGAATTCTGAAAATTAGGAGGAATCCTAAGGCTCCTGAAGTCACAGATGCCCAGTATGAAGAAGCACAGAGGGTTGGGGCGTAGGCAGAGTCTAATCAAGATGTCCCACCTGATGTTTACTCGCTGCCCACCCTCAGACCCTACTCCCACTTTTACCTCAGTTACCCAGTACCAATCTTATTTTTTATTTATTTATTTTTTTGAGACTGAGTTTCACACTGTCACTCGGCTGGAGTGCAGTGGCACAATCTCAGCTCACTGCAACCTCCACCTCCCGGGATCAAGCGATTCTCCTACCTCAGCCTCCCACGTAGCTGGGATTACAGGCGCCCACCACCACGCCCGGCTAATTTTTTGTATTTTTGGTAGAGATGGGGTTTCACTATGTTGGCCAGGCTGATCTCAAACTCCTAACTTTGTGGTCTGCTCACCTCGGCCTCCCAAAGTGCTGGGATTACAGGCGTGAGCCACCGCGCCCAGCTACCAATCTTATTATTAAAGATCTGAAGCCAGGCACAGTGGCTCATGCCTGTAATCCCAGCACTTTGGGAGGCCAAGGTAGGTGGATCACATGAGGTCAAGAGTTCGAGATTAGACCGGACAACATGGTGAAACCCCATCTCTACTAAAAATACAAAGAAATTAGCCAGGGTGGTGGTGCGCACCTGTAGTCCATCTACTCAGGAGGCTGAGGCAGGAGAATTGCTTGAATCTGGGAGGCAGAGGTAACAGTGAGCCAATGTTGCACCACTGCACTCCAGAATGGGCGACAGACAGAGATTCCATCTCAAAAAAAAAAAAAAAAAAAAAAAAAAAAGATCTGACCCCAAGCCAGTTCCAGTATGTAGGGACTTCCTGCATCATTCTTCGAAAACAAAGCAAAACAAAATCCTTGTTCTTGATTTATTGGCAATGTTTCAATATGAATTAAACAGGTCCTCCTTTGTGTGTTTCCCACACAAGTTTTGTCCCTCCCTTATGTCCACTATGGAAAACCACTGAGACATTTTTGTTTGTTTTCCAGAGAAACTCCTGGAAGAACTCAGTAAGTTCTGTCTTCTTGTCGGTATTTCACCCACAGAGTTTTCTCTCTCTTATTATATAACCTGTCAGTGACTGTCTTTCTCTTTGTTGCAGAATGGAAAAAGGCTACATTGCATGCAGGTTAGTGGCTCTGAACTTCTGGGGCTCTATCCCCTAGGAATTCAAAGTGCTATGATACTTGTCAATGAAAACACTAACACAGTTTAGTGATGAGGACAGGAAGGGAAACGGTGATGACAAATGGCCTCAACAGTTTCCGTGAGTCACGTAGAGAACCCTCAGAAGATGGCCAGGAGACAGTCCCCTTCCGGCAGGGTCTCATTAGGTTCTAGGCACAATCAGCCCTTACATCACCCTCTGGCTGCCGGTAAGGGGGCATCATGTGGTGAGTGGAGACCCCTGAGCAGACCAAACAGCCCCCCACCTCCAGGAGACCTGTCAACTCCTGCAGCAGTGCTCTGTTTCTTGGGAAAGGAAAGATAGTCCTGTAATCTGTAACGTTCACTGACATCAGACCTGCTGTTTCTCTCTCTCCAGTTGATGTCACTCTAGACCCAGACACAGCCCATCCCCACCTCTTTATTTATGAGGATTCAAAATCTGTTCGACTGGAAGATTCACATCAGAAACTGCCTGAGAAACCAGAGAGATTCGACTCCTGGCCCTGTGTGTTGGGCCGTGAGGCTTTCACCTCGGGAAGGCATTACTGGGAGGTGGAGGTGGGAGACAGGACTGACTGGGCCATCGGCGTGTGCAGGGAGAACGTGATGAAGAAAGGATTCGACCCCATGACTCCTGAGAATGGGTTCTGGGCTGTTGAGTTGTATGGAAATGGGTACTGGGCCCTCACCCCTCTCCGGACCCCTCTGCCATTGGCAGGGCCCCCCCACCGGGTTGGGATTTTCCTGGACTATGAATCAGGAGACATCTCCTTCTACAGTATGAGTGATGGGTTTCATATCTACACTTTTGACAACGTCTCTTTCTCTGGCCCGCTCCGGCCCTTCTTTTGCCTGTGGTCCTGTGGTAAAAAGCCCCTGACTATCTGCCCAGCTGCCGATGGGCCTGAAGGGGTCACAGTCATTGCTAATGCCCCGGACCTTTCTAAGGAGATCCCATTGTCCCCCATTGGGGAGGACTCTGCCTCCAGGGACGCAGACAGTCTCCATTCTAAGCTCATCCCTACCCAGCCCAGCCAAGGGGCATCTTAAAAAAAGTCCCAGTTCATCTGTTTTCCTTTGCTCTAACCCCTCTCCTCCGTAGTCTTCTGAAGCTTCACCTGCCAGCTTCACGCAGCCTGTTTCTTCCTGTTGGTTGGTGATTAACTAATCCTGTGAAGGTGGCCTTGCTGCTGCTAGAGAGGATGAGGACTGCACCTTCCTAATCTGTTTCTGTACCAGTATTTGGGGGATGGAAGGGAGACTCAAAGTGCTTCTAGTGTTCTCCTAATCCCTTAAGGCTAGAACCTATAGTAAACTGCTTGGAGCAAACTCAAAGGACAGCTTAGGGATTGAGATGGAGTCAGTGAGCATGGGGTTGTGGTTGCAATGTCTTGTCATCCAGGATAAGGATATGTGGAGAAACAGGATTTAGGCAAGTGGAGAACTCAAAATGTGCAGTGGAAGGACAGTCTCAGGCTGAAGTCCCCTAAAGGACCTTGCAGGAAACGTGATGATGCAGGGAAGTGGTGTACATGATGAACACCCGCCCATGGAGTTTTTACAGCCTATGTCTCAGATTTTCTAAGCCATATCCTATAGGATAGAGGAGACTGGCCCCACTTCTATGGGTGCTAAGCTGTGGGAAAAGGGGGAGCAGAGAGGAACTGAGATGAGCACAGATAAAGGGTCAGGCAGAAAGTGTGATAGAGGAATTTTTGACAAAACTCAAAAGCTGTTTGCACAGCTGTCCCTTGTGCCCTGTTCCTTTCTGTGCACCCTCCTGTTGCTCCCTTGCCTGGAGGTCATTCCACCCTCAGTTCGTTGACTCCACAAGTTTCCAGTTTCCCTCTTCTTTTTGATATAGATCTCTCCATTTCACAGGCATTCCTAGGAATCATCCTTCGGTGATACCACCACCTGATCAGCCACCATCTCAACCTTATGCCACCTCAGCCTTCATCCCAATGCCCGAACCCCTTACACACACCTTCGGTTAGCTTCAGCTGCCTCCATTTCCGCACTATGCCACCTTTCATCCCACCCCGGCTTTCCTACATGCTGCCTCTCCTCGGGGTCCCCTGAATGCTACGTCATTGTGCTCAGCACAGCTGGACCGATTGCACCTCTGTATTTGCCCCTGAGCACACTCCTGTATACATGTGGCTTGTCTTGCCAATGGACTCCAGGCTCACACCTTCCGTTTCCATCGTATTCTCCAGTCTCCAGGGGAGATACTGCTCATGGTCTTTACCTAATAAATAAGTCTGTCCGATTGCTGAAAGCAGCCTTTGCACCTTTCTTTTTTTTATCCCAACTGAAACAAAATAAAACATAGGGAAAGAAACCGGCATGGGAATGCAACTGTCCAAAGCTTTTGCCATTGAATGTGGTCTAAGACCCATCTCTAGGCCTGACAGCAGTGGGCTCACCAGGGCGGGTGCACATGGGAGCTGATGCCTCATAAGGGACCAACTACTTACCGAAAGGCCATGGTGCCAATGGCTACCTACCCTGTGCCCTAGTTTGAGCAGTGACCCCATTTCTACTACTATAAAGGTAACCCAGCGGATGGTGTAGGTAAGTGAAGCCACTTCTTTAAATTAACAGTACTTTTCCAAGAGGAGAAACTATTTGGGACATCTTTAATGGTAATGCCTTATAATTAAAAGGGAAAAATGGGGTGAGTGATCTTTGGAAATCATTTGACATGGTTTGGATATGTGTCCCCACCCAAATCCCGTATTCAATTGTGATCCCTAATGTTGGCGGTGCGGCCTGGTGGGAGGTAATTAGATCATACAGGCAGTTTCTCATGAATGGTTTCGAATCATCCCCTCAGCGCTATTTTTTTTTGGAGATGGAGTCTCTCTGTATCACCCAGGCTGGAATGCAGTGAGTGGTGCGATCTCAGCTCCCTGCAACCTCCACCTCCCAGGTTCAAGCGATTCTCCTCCTTCATCCTCCTGAGTAGCTGGTATTACAGGCATGAGCCACCACACCGGGCAAATTGTTTTGGTATTTTTAGTGGAGACAGGGTTTCACCTAGTTAGTTAGGCTGGTCTTGAACTCCTAAGCTCAGGTGATCTACCTCCCTTGGCCTCCCAAAGTGTTGCGATTACAGGTGTGAGCCGCCGCGCCCAGGTAGTGCTATTTTTGTTATAGTGGATGAGTGAGTGATTATGAGAGCTGATTGTTTAAAAGTGTTTCACGCATCCCCCCCGTCTGCTGTCTTCCCTCCGCCATGGCACGTAAGACGTGCCTGCCCATTTTTCTCATGATCAACCTAAAAACTAATTTTTCTACCGACCTGAAACCCTGACAGAGAATTATGAAAAAGGGAGAACTAATCATTCTCTCTTAGGTAAAAATTCTGAACACCATACAGGCCTCTTATCATCACATTTACTATAATTTCAGCAAAATGTGAACCACAATATAATCCATTACCCACTTTTTGTCATTGTTCTTCTCAGGCCCACGTCCATTTATGTTTTCATTCTGGTTTTAGTGTCTTCCTACTGACTTAGGGTTTAATACTCATGTAACAATATCTGTATAATTACATTTCCATAGGTGTATTACAAGATTATTTAAAAATAAACCTGTGGCCAATCATGGTGGCTCATGCCTGTAATCCCAGCACTTTGGGAGGCCGAGGCAGGTGGATTACCTGAGGTCAAGTTTGAAAGCAGCCTGACCAACATGGTGAAACCCCCTCTCTAATAAAAATACTAAAGTAGCTGGGCATGGTGGTGCGTGCCTGTAGTCCCAGCTACTTGGCAGCCTGAAGCAGGAAAATTGCTTGAACCCAGGAGGCAGAGGTTGCAGTGAGCCGAGATGGTGCCACTGCACTCTAGCCTCGTGCCTGGCGACAGAGCAAGACTGTCTCAAAAATATATATATAAATAAATAAAAATAAAGATAAATCAAGCAGGACGGTGGCCATGGAAGTTGGAATCCGCTAAGGAGTTAACAACTCACCTGCCGAAAAAATAAAAATAAATAAATAAATAGGGCTGGGTGCAGTGGCTCACACTTGTAATCTCAGCACTTTGGGAGGCTGAGGCGAGGCGGGCGGATCACCTGAGGTCACGAATTCAAGACCAGCCTGGCCAACATGATGAAACCTCCTCTTTAAAAGAAAAAAAAAAAGTAAAAAAAAAATAAATAAATAAATAATAAAGACAAATCAGATTACAGTTATTAAAATTCTCCAATGGCTTCCCAATGCAGTCAGGATTAAATTCAGGCCCTACTAACACCATCTGGTCCTTGGGTATCTGTGCAATCTCATCTCTTTCATTCTCTTATTCTTTCTCTCCAGACACAGAAGGCTTTTGCTGCTCCTTCATCCTCTCCCCCAAGTTCTTTGCCCTTGCTGTGCCCTCTGCGTGTCCCCTGAATGTGTTTGTAACACCCCTCATTTCATTCAGGTTTCTGCTCAAATGATGTCTCTAAACACCCTCTGTAAAAGAGCACCCCAATCCCAACCCCCGCTTTTCTACTTTCTGACCCTTCACCCTGCACTACTTTTCTTTTGGGAAAACTGCACAATTTAGTAGAAACGGGGTTTCACCTGGGGAGCGACTCGGGATTCACACGGGAAACGCCGCTCTGTGGCTCCGGCAACCCGGTTCTGTGCAGAGCTTCAACCCTGGGTCGCCGTCCGAGGCAGTTCGCGGAGCGGCGGCTTAGCTTTTAACCTGGAAATGCCTGTATCTTGAGAAAAAGAAAAACAAACTGGTTGGGGTAGGCAGCAAACTAGCAGCGCTTAGGTAAAGAGAGAAGTAAGTTCTGGGGGACAGAAGCAGTAAGGTGGTCAGGATGGCCGAGCGGTCTAAGGCGCTGCGTTCAGGTCGCAGTCTCCCCTGGAGGCGTGGGTTCGAATCCCACTCCTGACAGTGCGTGTGTTTTTCTGACTCACAAATCGCGTACGTTTTCCTCCCTGCTCTTTGTTGCACGGCCTGTATTTTTTTCGAAAAATAAATTTTCCGAGTTCTGGAATGAAAGCACTCTTTGTTTTCATTAGCCACTCCAAGGACAGCAAAAACTACTCTGTACTCAGAAAATCATTTCAGAACTTACTGGCGTTTTCAAATCTCATCTCCTTTCTCTGTTTCTCCTCTGTCTCTAGTTCTTTCCCTCTCCCTCCTTCACACGCAGAGTTAAATGAAGGTTATTCTTCAGCTCATTATCATTTTTGCAGGGCTCCTCTTTATTTAGTTATAGATTTCCTTCTAATTCCCTTTCCTCGATTTCATTCCCCCACCTCATTCTGACTCCCAGTAAGAAATCACTGGAAAATGCATCTGTCTCTTCCTATATGCTTTTGTAGAACAGGTAGGATTGGTTTAGGTGAATGTGTTTTTAATTTACATAAGAGGCACTGTGTCATCAATCTCATTCTTATTCCATTGGGGCCGCAGTTTTGAGCTATGTTGCTGTGTGCACATCTAAATTGTTTGAATTGCTGCATAGAGGTCTGCAGTGTGAAGTCACCTACTCTCCCATGGATGGCTCTCAGACTGGGTTCAATGCTTTGCCACTACAAATAAGGGTTCCATCAGTGAACATCTTCCTACACTTTCAATTATAAGGCTGTGTAAGATTTTCCTTGAGATACAGCAGGAACACATTGCAGGTCATGAGATCTGACAATCTACTAATTTTGCAGTACAGAACAGGACCTGGGACCCAGGGAGCACGATGCAGATACACCGAAGTTTATGTTTAACGACATCTGCAGAATATTCCTCAAATTCAAAGTTCCTGATGTCTGTCCCGATCATCTTGAGCATTAACAGCTGTAGTTACAAACATGAATAGGCAACGTTTCTATTTTGAGCTTGTAATTTCCTGCAAAGCCCCAATTAATCAGAAATCTCAGATGACCGGAATTTTCTCGTCATCATTCCTTTTTAAAAAAGAACTTCAATCCAATTACCAAGATACCAAAGCAGAATATAGAGTGAATCTGTTTCATGATCATTGATATTCAAAAATTTCCTGCCCTCTTTCTCTCCCAAAACTCTCAAAATTCACAAAAAGATTCATGGATGCACTGAAAGAAAAATGAATTGATGTGTGTTAGAAAGATCATCATCAGGAAGGCTAGAAAATCACAGTTTCCCCTTATTGCCCAAGTACTCACTCCACATATTCACTCCATTTCTGCCTACCCTGACATTCTGATCAAACATGGCTTTGAGTTCCTCCTTCAGAGGTGGCAACGTAAGATAAAGGAGGAAATGGCAAATAGGTGCACACCCTAGGGTACTAGAAAAAACACTTAGAGGTGCTTGGAAGGCCAGGAGATTGGTTGAATTCAATTCAGGCCCTTCTCTTTAAAATGGAGCGAAGAATTACACCTTTCCTCATAACTATGCAATAAGGATTACATGACTTGGAATATATAAAAAGCTTAGAAGAGTGCCTGGCAAAC
This sequence comes from Ateles fusciceps, assembly GCA_036589455.1. Classification (NCBI taxonomy): domain Eukaryota; kingdom Metazoa; phylum Chordata; class Mammalia; order Primates; family Atelidae; genus Ateles; species Ateles fusciceps. The sequence continues at coordinate 7,356,712 of JAZHEH010002605.1, forward strand.
AATAAATGCCTGATACATTGTATTTTTTTTCATAATTGAGTACCTGCTTGTATTAGTCAGGGTCCTTCAGAAATACCAAACAAATAGTCTGTCTAGCTCTCTATGTATCTATCTGTCTATCTATCTATGTCTGTCTATTGAGAGACAGTAATTCACCATAAGGAATTGGTTCACACAGCTATGGAGGCTGAGAAGTCCCACAATCTGCCGTCTGCTAGCTGGAGCCCCCAAAAACAGGTGGTATAATTTAGTCCGGGTCTGAAGGCCTGAAAGCCCTGGGGAGTCAGCAATGTAAATGCCATTCCAAGAGCAGGGGTAAAAAAATGAGATGACTGAGGTCGGGGGAGAAGAGGTGAATTCCTCCTTCCTCAACCTTTGTTCTATTAAGGCCTTCAGTGAATGGGAAGATGCTCAACCATACCGACCACACCAGGGAGGGCAATCTACTTTACTGAGTCCCTGATTCAAATGATAATCTCATCTGGAAACAGCCTGAGATAAGGTCTCGCTCTGTCACCTAGGCTGGAGTACAGCGGCGCGACCAGGGCTCACTGCAGCCTCGATCTTCTGGGTTCAAGCATTCCTCCCACATCAGTCTCATGAGTAGTTGGGACTACAGGTGTGTACCACCACACCTGGCTAATTTTTAATTTTTTAAAAAAATTCTCTTCCTCACCTTTAGTTACACACTTTTCCCTTTGCCCAGAGCATCTCTTCCACTCCATTCCCACATCTACCCTCTGGCCTTGATAAGTTCTTCATCTCCCTCATGGCTCAGTTGGGGTGTCACTTCTTCCATGAAGTCTTCCTTCCACCTTTGCCCAATCAGGATTTTTGTTTGTTTGTTTTCTGTTCTGTTTTGTTTTTTTCAGCCTCGACCTCCTGGGCTCAAGAGATCCTTCTGCCTCAGCCTCCCGAGTAGCTAGGGCTGCAGGTACATACCATTATGCCAGGCTAATTTCTTTTATTTTATGTAGAGTTGAGGTCTCATTACGGGCTATGTTGCCCAAGCTGGTGTTGAGCTCCTGGCTTCAAGTGATCCTTCCACCTTGGCATTAGAAAGTGCTGAGATTACAGAGGTGGTCCCACTGCACCCAGCCCCACACAGACAGGCTTGTTTCCAAATGTAGCAGCAGGCCTGCGCAGTGGCCCATGGCTGTAATCCCAACAGTTTGGAAGACCTAGACCAGAGTATGGCTGGACACCAGGAGTTCAAGAACAGCCTGGACAATATTATGAAACCCTGTCTCTACAAACAAAACACAAAAATCACCTGGACGTGGTGGTACACACTGGTAGGCCTAGTTACTCAGGAGGCTGAGGCAGGAGGATTGCTTTAACCTGGGAGGCAGAGGTTACGGTGAGCTGGGACTTCACCATTGCACTCCACCCTGGGCAATAGAGTGAGACTCCATCTCTAAATAAATAAATAAGCAAGCAAATGTGGCTCACAGCACGCTGTACTCCAAATGGTATTATATCTCACTATAATTGCCATTAAATTGTTTTCCCCTCCCATCAGCCTCTTCACCCAAGTGTGATTAGCATGGTAACTGCCACATAATAATGGGCCATTGACAAATAGCCACCGACTAGACAAACAAGCAGCTGATTGCAAACCATTTCCACTTTTGCCCGTAAATTATTTTCATGATTTGTCCATATATGGAAAGCTAGGAAGGCACAGGCTTTTGGGAAATATGATGAGACTTGTCACCTGGAATATTCTATAGCCTCAGTAGCCAATATCACTACCGCCACCTTAGTAGTACAGACCATGCAATCTGTTGAGGGCCACTTGGCTAGAAGCATTCTATAAAGGTGTTTCTGAAGCTGATGGATCAGGAGAGCGGAGATGAGGCAGGTTTGGTAAGGGGATGAAACAGTGATTTGGTGTTGACATCTGCACCAGTGACCCAGCCTGTCTCACCGTTTGAAGGAAGTTTGCATCTGGGAATAGAGAAAAAGAACAGAAGATGGAAGTCTCTAGTGGAAAAAAAAAAAAAGGATCTGCCTTTCCATCACTGCCTGATAAGTTTATCAGGAAAAGTGGGGGAATTAAGCTGCAGAATGGGAGTAGAAAATCTCCATCAGAGTAGAGTTGTTTCTGAGCTGTTCCTCCAAGTATTGGGACATTTTGTCTCCAGAGCTAGAACAGGAAATTATATTTCAAACCTTGATAATCTACATAAAATAATACGCTCTGAAGGCAAAAGCCAGGGAAGTGGAACTTTCTGTGCCAGATGGGCTGTGTCTCGGGAGATGGGTAGAGGGTTGGTAATAGTTACAGTGAACTTCCATTTCCTTGGTCTTGTGTTTTTGTTTGTTTTGTTTTTTGAGACCGAGTCTTGCTCTGTCACCCAGGCTGTAGTGCAGTGGCACGATTTCGGCTCACGGCATCCTCTGCCCTGCAGTTCAAGCGATTCCCCTGCCTCAGCTTCCTGAGTAGCTGGGACTACAGGCCCGCGCCACCATGCCCGACCAATTTTTTGTATTTTAGTAGAGATGGGGTTTCGCCATGTTGGCCAGGATGGTCTCTATCTCCTGGCCTCGTGATCCTCCCGCCTCAGCCTCACAAAGTGCTGAGATTACAGGCGTGAGCCACTGCACCTGGCAAGTCTCCTGTCTCAGCCTCCCGAGTAGCTGAGATTACAGGCGTGCACGCTGCCACGCCCGGCTATATTTTCAGTAGAGACGGGGTTTCACTGTCTTCTCCAGGCTGGCTCGAACTCCTGAGCTCAGGCAATCCACCCGCCTCGGCCTCCCAAAGGGCTAGGATTACAGGCGTGAGCCACTGCACCCGGCCTGGTCTTGTGTTTCTATGTGGAGAACTTCTGCTTAGAGTAAAACTAACTTCTTTCCTACTTCTCAATTTCTCTTTCTGCCTCTTGGAGCGTTTGGGAAAAGGCATCTCAACCCTTCCTGGACTTCAAGTCGGCCTGTTCTAGTGAGCCCCTATAAGCAAATGGAGGCTACTCTTTTCAGCTTCTTTTCTCAAGTCTCGCTGACACATATTTGTTGTTGCTTTGATTTGTTCCTTTCCAAACAATTCTGAGCACAATGCAATCTTTTCAAATAGCGAACCACAGCTTGTTTTATGTGGCCAAATCTTACTGTCTGCTATGAATTCTCAGAGATGCTACAGCCTTCTCAGGAACAGATTTATCAATTATTCCAAAGATTGACCTTCCAAAAACATTACCTGGAGATTGTGACAATGACTCTCTTTAGGATTCCCCAGGAAAGAAAATAGAATGATTAGAGATTATGATGTTGCTTGTAGTTTAAATTTGGTGTTTGCTTTCTGCTTTCCCTAGTTCCTTTTGTACATGTTATAAAAATATAACATGTGGAAGAAAAAAATGTAAGAAAAACAAGAAATTTTTCTTTATTCTAAAAAAAAAAAAAAAGGGGGGGCCAAACTTGTCTTTGCCTCTTTTGGTAAGCAAGGAGGTTTTATACCGGACGTATATAAAACACTTTGAGAAGGTCCCAAATGGGAAAATAACCTTCCAACTTACATTGTAACGGTTCTGTGGATACTTTGAAGGTAGGAAAACTACGATAGGCCCCACTGGGATTCGAACCCAGGATCTCCTGTTTACTAGACAGGCGCTTTAACCAGCTAAGCCACGGAGCCACCATGCTTGGCTTTGTCCAAATGAGCTTAGAAAGAGATAATCTTTGCTTTTGTTGTGTGTATTTCCTTTTTCGTTACTGAGGTTTGAAAGCAGCCAGACACTTCTTCGGACACTGAAGATTAACCTTGGCTTCGCCCCGAAAGACCTAAGTAACCGCTAAGCTGCAGTAAAACGAAGTTTTTCGCGCGGGGGTACGGCAGTTGGGGGAAACGCTGGCGATAGCCTGACCCCCCGGGGCGCACAGGGGAGTCCTCTGAGAAAGTGCCTCAAAGAGCAAGCAGCTCATCCTAACGTGTGTAAAGTATGATCTCGGGCGTCAGGGAGAAGAGGGCAGAAGAGCGGGGAGCCAGCCACATTTACAGAACTCTCCTCCGAGTCGTGTAATGCATTTACACCAGAACACTTCCGGCACCAAGAATTGATCCTAGCAGGAAGCAAGCTGGTTGCTTCTTATTTCATGGCTTTTAAATTAAACTGGAATTAAATTAAAATTCCAGGCATTCCTTACCCCATATCTTTCCGTTAAAATTGGGCTCGACCTACCTGCTTCTTGCTTATAAGATTAACTAATGGGGTTCCAGAGTTGCTCCTTTAAAACGCAAGATTTAACAACTTAATCTTGGAAAGAGATAAAGAAGTCCCTTCCCTGTATAGTTACAGAGAGAGGTTTTTTGTCCTAATACTGTCCAAAGGATCTGATCTGATGTGTCATATTAGCATTATATGTATGTGTATACACACACGCACACACAGAGAGAGAGAGAGAGAATTTCTATATTGTCATGGGGGCTTATGTGTTTCCAACTCATTCTGTTCTCTATTAAAATAAATCTGATCTTGGGAGTATAATTTGAACAAAGGGGTTTAATGAAATTCTGAAGAGTTTACAAATTGTTGGCACAGCTGTGAAAGTAACTTCCCAAATGGAACCTATAATTAGGTTTGGCTGTTTTACTTGCAATCTGTTGTCCGGAATGAACATTTCAGTATTTCTTAGCTGTATCAATATTTGAAGGATTTCGCTGTCACACTCTAAGGCAGACATTGGCATGTACCTTTGCCTATATATGTGATGGGGAAAACGGTAAAAAGCCACACCGACTACAGTTTTCATTTTTATAAAAAGATACAAGTCTATGAACTCAGCACTTACTTTGATTGAGACTCATGGAACAAGCACTTATTACTTTATTATTATAAGATTAGCCATCATATTATTAGCATGCTTGGAGCCAATATAATCATCATAAACAGCACGGTGACACCTAACATGGCTTTAACCAAACTGTGGCAGACACCAGACAGCACAGCCAATAGTATTCGATTTCGGTTTTTCCTTTGGCAGCTGACGAGGTTTGCACAGAATTTCTAGGATGTCAAAGGAGTTGTTTAGCCAGAGATAAGCGTTGGAAGCAAATTAAGACTTTGAGTAGTCATTTACAGAACTTGGATCTCTACTCAGTTCCCACTGTGATCAAGATGAACCATGGGACCCTCACACTGGCTCGGCTCCACACATCTGAAATTGGAGAGGATGCAGGTCACTGTGTCACAGACCGCTGACAGTAACGTAAAAAAAAAATGTGAGAGTGGCAGATGGTGCAGTTTTCCATATGCCTGGGAGTGAAACCGAAAAAAACTGCACTGAAACACAGAGGAGAAGAGTCCACCACTGTGATAGTTTTATGTGTCAACTTAGCGAGGCTATAGTACCCAGTTATTCAATTAAACACTAATCTGCATGTTGCTGTGAAGTTATTTTGTAAATATGGCTAACGATCAGCTAACCTTAAATATTCTCCTTTATGTAGATGGGCCTTATCCAATCAGTTAAAAGGCTTTGAGAGAAAAACAGAGGCTTCCCTAAGGAAGAAGAAATTCTGTTTCAAGACTTCTGCATCAGCCTCTGCCTAAGAGTTTCCAGCCTGCACTGCAACCATACAGGTTTCGGACTTGACAGTCCTCACCCAAGATCATAGGTCTAGATCTAGTTATATATCTAGATTTATATATCTGGACTCTGTTTCTCCAACATATGCTGAAGAAAAGACTGGAAGCTGAAACTGGAACTGTCAGAAAAGACGTAGAGAGATTCCCAAAGTGAAAGCATTTCTTTCTTTCTTTCTTTCTTTCTTTTTGAGACGGAGTCTTGATCTTGTTGCCCAGGCTGCAGTGCAATGGCACGATGTCGGCTCACCGCAACCTCTGCCTCCCGGGTTCAAGCGATTCTCCTGCCTCAGCCTCCCGAGTAGCTGGGATTACAGGCATGCCCCACCATGCCTGGCCAATTTTTGTATTTTTAGTAGAGAGGCGTGTTTCTCCATGTTGGTCAGGTTGGTCTCGAACTCTCGACCTCAGGTGATCCACTTCCCTCGTCCTCCCAAAGTGCTGGGATTATAGGCGTGAGCCATCACACCTGGTCGAAGGTATTTCTTGTAGTGAATATGGCTAAGAAGTTTGAGGCACCCAAGGGAAGTCTTCAAAGCCTGGAAAACACAGATAAATTTTTACAGACAAACACTGAGGAGAGTGAATGTGAACAGAGCCTACAGCCAGCTGGGTTAAAGCCCATTTTGAAGGTGATAGGTGAGACCTGTGATTTCCAGAGATGCTCTAAAATCTGGCCTCCCCATCCTGGCTATATGATAAGGATAAAACAGAAGCAGGCAGTATCCCAGTTTGCCTCATTTATGAATATTCAAGCACAGTTGTTCATGTTTCCAAACTCCTCTTCAATACAGAAATCTACTCTTGCTTTCAATGGGGGAGATGATCATCTGTGAATTGGGATGGGAAAATAAATGTTTATTTTGACTAAGATGTTACTGAAATTTTGTGTTTTCTTCCATTATGAATGTAGGCAACAACCCAAAGGGTTGTTTCAGCCCTCATAAGTATTGCTATTGAAAACAAAAAATATTTCATTGAAATATAGTTGTTACAAATTTCTTAAAATATCATTTATGCTCATTACTGGTTTGAAATTCCAATATTTTCCAGTGAGCCTCCGATCACAGAAAAGTTAAAAATTAAAAATATAAAAAATAAAAAATTTTTAAAAAATGAAATTCCTATATTTATTAGAATCCAGCCACTGGATATTATCATTTAGTACATTAATAAAGGATCACAAATATTATGATGTCATGAGTTTTAAAATGTTATGGTAATCTATTTCAACATAATTAGTTTTCTTTTGAAAACTCACATACTTACCTTTTTTTCCTTATATTTAAAAGTATTATTCTGAGATGGAGTCCATAATCACCAAGTTGCTGTAGGGGTTCACAGTACAAAACCTAATGAGAAGACCCCTATTCTATTATTGTCTAGGGAGGAACGCAAAACTAGGTCTACCTTAATGTTTATGCAGAAAGAGCAGAATATTTTTTGTAAGGGCTGTTGAAACCTTATGAACTGAAAACAAATATTTTCTAATCTCGTCGTGTATATGCTCACATTAGACAGTTTTACTGCTGCTTAGCAGGCCTCAACTTATTTAAAATGCTCACCAGGCATTGGGATGATTTGTTCTCAGAATTACGGACTAACTAAAACACACACATAGGACACATTTGTTTGCTTTCAAAGTGAACAAGTGAACATTCACATGTGTGTCCAGGTTGCTGATGCTCCTCGTAAAGCTGTCAGATTCTGAGGTGAAGGCCTTGAAGGAGAACAGCATGCTGTGAGGATGCCTAGCACGGTTTTGCTTAGTAAAATATTTGAATAATAACTAAGAAAAGACCCACAGAGAGACAAATAAAAAGTCAGACCATGCCACCGTACAGTGGCTTCCAGTTCGTACCGAATATCAGCCAGGGTCCTTACAAGCGTCTCCCTGGGTCTCCTCCTCTCCACTGAGCACCCGTCTCCTCAAAACAACTCCAAGCCTGCCCCCACCTCCAGGCCTTTCCCCTGGCGATTTTTCCCCGTTCCAGAGCACTCTTTTCCCCCTGATACCAGCAATTACCTCTCCTTCATCACTTTCACTGCTGGTCTTTCCTATGCCCTTTCCCTGTTGTATTATTTTTCTCCAATCGCTTATCACTATTATTTCATTTATTTAGTGCTTTACTATCCGCTTCCGCCACTGCCATGTAATCTTGAGGGCCAGGTTCTCCCAGGTTTTCTTCACCGTTGTCTACAGTGTCTTGAACACTAATATTGGTTGAATGAACGAAGGCATGAATGGGGTGAGGATATTGGGGCAGGGAGGATGCAGGCCTTGCCTTTCACTGCCATTTTCAGCCGACAGAGACAGGCCGAGAAAGGAATGAAGGCTACGCGGCGTGTGCCGAAGTGGCTACGGTGGAGTCCATGCGCTGCGAGCCTGGACAAGCCCGGCAAAGGGGACTTACAGGCCGTCGTCCAGGCATTAGGGTACAAGCTCATTTCTTATAAAACACCTCGCCATAAAAGCACGCGCAGGGCCAGTGGCGCAATGGATAACGCGTCTGACTACGGATCAGAAGATTCCAGGTTCGACTCCTGGCTGGCTCGGGGCATGCCGGTTCATTTTACAACTTTCCCACTCCGCAGGAGTTCAACGGCGTGAGGAAATTAGTGCAAGGTAAATCTGCCCGGAAGTCTTATAAGCAAAAGGGGCCGCTTTTGACAACGGATGGGGGTCGCAAATTCTGCCACCGACCACATGGTAGAGCTAATACGCCAGAGAAATGCTCGCCCTACCCAAGTCGCGCCCAGCCTCGCCTGGCCGTTTTGGCAGAAGAACGAAGGACGTTCAGACGTATTAAAGTCTCTATTGTGTTCTTCCCCATTGTCATTTGTAGAATACATTCTTAAGGGTATGGCTTCAGTTTGAACACTGGAGGAGCGGGCTCTGAGCTTTTCATTGGTTTTTCTGGTTTGAGAGGGCGGTAGAGAGACGCATGCGCACATCAGCAAAACGGGCGCTTTGAAGGGACAAAGGACCAGAGTAGTCACTGAGGAGGGAGATCTACTAGCTCTGAAAACCCGTCCCTAACGGGTTTCCGTAGTGTAGTGGTTATCACGTTCGCCTCACACGCGAAAGGTCCCCGGTTCGAAACCGGGCGGAACACGCTTCTTTTTTTTTCTCTTACGAAATTCTTACGGTGTGAATCTTTTACAGATTTTTCAGGCCGTCATAAATTTCCTCTCTTCCTTTTTCCGTCTTGCTAGCTCGGGGCAGCGGGGCTTAGGACGGGCCTCGAGAGGCTCACACATTATTGCTAGGGGGAGAACCGGCTCTCTCCGGCTTGGAGTCGGGGCGGTTCCCCGCCTGCAGCCCCGGAAGCGCATCCTCGCCTTCCCTCGCCTTCCTGTTCACGACGGTGCCCGGCTGCCATCGTCTTCTCTCTCAGGGCCGGTGTTGGCTCTGCCCACGCCTAGGGCTCTGGTGCTGCCAGGGCCGCAGCTGGGATTCCCGCGCCCCTCAGACGCCCACTGGTAAGTGCCTCACAGACTTTGTGCGCTACCCCGGAAAATGAGGGGGCAGCGTGGGGGTTCCGCCGCCCTTCATATACTTGAGACCCTCCTGCCAGCTGGCCCCGGTCATGATTAGGGGCCTTGGGCCGGGTCAGCCCCGCGGGTCTTCCCGTCTGCACAGTAATCGCAGTATCTCTCCTGCGATCCGCGCGGGAATCCCTGGGAAAAGCTGAATCAGAGATGGGGTCACAGAGAGCCGCAGGCCCGACAGGAATGAGAAGTCCTAATCGGAGCTCTAGGATCAATACGGGAAGGAAGGAAGGAGATTTGAAAGGATTGCTCCCGCAGGGTTGTGGCCTTGAAGAGGTGGTGACTGGCAGGTTGGACTGACTTGCCCTGCGCTCTCCCTTCCTCCCCAATTTATCTTCGAGAAACCCCCGTTGAAGAGACACCCAAGGGCTCAGTTTTCCTCCACTTTGACCTTTTGCTGTCCCATCGAAAAGAAAAAATGGATCCCAAAGTTAAGTAGACCAACTGTGGATTCTGCGTCTGGCGTTGCAGCTCAAGGAAAGTCATTGGCAGCACCTGTTTAGAATCACGACTTGTGCCTCGGTGCTTGGCTACTTACCTCTGCCTGCCACAAGGCTTGCTTACAAGTTAATTGGATTAATCAAACGCTTTTATGAGAAAGTTTTGTTGTGCGGCCTGGCAGCCTCAGGTGTACCCTCAGAGGCATTTCTTTCTTAGATATATTATTACTTTTTCTAGGGATTAGCCAAGCCTAGCCTCTCAGATCACATTGGTCTAAGTTCCCTCAGCTAATTGATTCGAATGTGATGTGTTTGTTTTGTTTGTTTTGGCTGGAGTGTAGTGGCGCCATCTTGGCTCACTGCAACTTCCGCCTCCCTAGATAAGCAAATCTCGGGCCTCGGCCTCCCGAGCAGCTGGGATTACAAGCGTGCACCACCACGGCCTGCTAATTTTTGTATTTTTAGTTAGAAATGGGGTTTCACCGTATTGGCCAGGCTGATCTCGAACTCCTGACCTCAAGTGATCCGCCAGCCTTAGCCTCCCAAAAGTGCTGGGAGTACAGGCGTGAGCCACCCGGCGCCTGGCCGAATGTGCTATTTTTATGACCACGAGAAAAGAAGCACTTGCATTCTTTGGTGGGTCCACAAAATAAAAAAAAAGAAAAGGACAGTTTTAATGAGTATCATTTTCTTAAACTGGCTGCTTTGGATAGACGTTGACTTGAAAAGTCCATTCTTTTGTCATCTTGCTGGTTCCCTTAACAAGACAACAGCTTGGCTAGCAAGGTAATGTCTTGGTTAGCAAGACAATAAGCTTAGGCATGTGCTCAACAGCAATCTAATACATTTTCATTTAAAATCCCCTCTCTACTACCCAGAACTATAAGCAAGTTATTGTGGTGCCCTGAGAGGAGGCAAAGGTTTCAGGGTCCTGGGAGATAACAAGGATTTATCCTCTTCATCTTTCTGTGATGCCAGTTAGCAGGAATACTTTGGCCTGGAAGCTGAGTGTTCCCCTAACGAACCTGTACAGGTGGGTGACTGTTTGGGAGCTTATGGGTCACTCCTCTTCAAACCAGATGGATTCTGGCAAGGTGCAGCAGCAAACCTACCCTTTTCTCACCTTTCTTTCTACTCCTGCCTCTCCCATTCTTTCTCACTTAACCCCGAATGGAAGCTCGCGCTGCGCTCTGATACTTTGGAAGATGAAGAACAAACAAGCCCTGGAGAGTGACTGACACCCTGTGACCTCTTGTTTCTATAGCACACTGCATTTTGCCTGTGAATCTTTTTTTTTTTTTTTTTTTTAAGACGTGGTTTTGCTCTCACGCAGGCTGGAGTGCAGTGGTGCAGTCTCGGCCCACTGCAACCTCTGCCTCCCAGGCTCAACTGATTCTCCTGCCTCAGCCTCCCAAGTAGCTGGGACTACAGGCATGTGCCACACGCCCAGCAACTTTTTTTGTATTGTTAGTAGAGATGCGTTTCACTATGTTGCCATCTTATGCTACTGGGGTGGGATTGAGGCTAAAACCCAAGTTAGAACTGCCTCCCAGAAACGCAGTTCCGTATCCATCAAGAGAGCAAAAAGATGCTGCTAAAATGTGACTTGTGTTTGCTAGGGATGAGGCGAAAATGAGTATTGAATGAGGTGGCATTTTGTCTGTGGATTTGCTTGCAATGAAAGAGAAGAAACATAAAAATATATATTTTGAGGGCTGAGTGAGACCCCCAAATTAATCTAACCCAAGATGTATCCCAAGTCAAAACATTCTTTTTTTTTTTTTTTTTTTTTTTTTGAAATAGAGTCTCACTCTATTGCCCAGGCTGGAGTGCAATGGTGCGATCTCGGCTCACTGCAACCTCTGCCTTCTGGGTTCAAGCAATTCTCCTGCCTGAGCCTCCTGAGTAGCTGGGATTATAGGGGTGCACCACCACACCTGGCTAATTTTTGTATTCTTAGTAGAAACGGGGTTTCACTATGTTGGCCAAGCTGGTCTCAAACTCCTGACCTCATGATCCACCTGCCTCAGCCTCCCAAAGTGCTGGGATTACAGGCGTGAGCCAACGCCCAGCCCAAGTCACTAAATTCTTATCCTGTTCTCTTCTGTTAGTCCGCTAGCGCTGCCAAAACAAGGTACCACAGACTGGGTGGCTTAAACAACAGAAATTAGTTTTCTTTGACTTCTGGAGGGTAGAAGTTCAAGATGAAGATGTCAGCAGGTTTGGTTTCTTCTGAGGCCTCCTCTTGGCTTCAAGATGGCTACCTCCTCACCACGTGCTTAGATATGTTCCTCTATGTTGTCTGTATCCTAATCTCCTCTTCCTGTAAGTACACCAGTCATAGTGGATTAGGGCCCACCCATAAGACCCTATTTTGCTTTTTATTTCATTATTATTATTTTTTTAAGCTCTATCTGCTGGTTAATTTAAACATCATGATCTTTTTCTAATGAAAAATGCCAGTCTTCCTGCTAACAAAAGGATTGGAAGACGGATGAAGTGCTGTGCTCACGCCTGTAATCCCAACAGTTTGGGAGTTTCTTCTTCCCGGCAGCAATCTGGTTAAAGGAGTTAAATTGAGAACTTTCATGAGAATTTCAGTCCAGTTCTGTGCAAGGAAGATAAGTGATTCAAAACTTTCACTAACTTGCTCTGTTCTTTGTTAATACAGTGTTATTGGAAGAGTTATTTTAACAAAGGAGAATTGTTGTACTTCTAAAACTTTTTAAATTGTTGCCATGTCTTGGAAAAATAACTTCAGTATCTGTCTTGATAATTTCTTGCTGGATGATACCATTGAAAGTCATTGCTCTATGTTTCCAAAAAGTTATACAATTACTAGTAACATTTATCTGCCAGTTAATAATTTTTCTTTCTTCCACATGCATGAAGGCATATTTGTAATGACTTCTATATTTTATCATTAACTTTATTTTTTTGAACTCTTAAAATGTGTTTTTTTTTTTTACATTAATAGACTTCCTTTTTTAGAGCAATTTTTGATTTACAGAAAATTGAGCAGAAGATACAGAGTTTCCATGTACTTCCTTTCCCCTACCTCAGTTTCTCCTAAGTTATTAACAACTTGCACTGGTGTGGTACATTTGTTACAAATGATGAACCAATACTGATAGCTTATTATTAACTAAAATATATAGTTTACATCCGAGTTCACTCACTGTATGAAGTTCTGTGGGTTTTTTTAAATGCATAACATCTACCATTATGTAATATATGCCATTACAGTAGCATACAAAAGGGTTTCATTGCCCTAATAATCTCTTCTGCTCCGCCTCAAATAATTTCTTCTAAGTACCACTGTGGTGAGAGCTTCTTCCTTTACCAGCCCTCCTTGTCCTTTATGGAAATGATAAGAGCTTTTACCCATCTCTCTGGCCCCTTTTCATTTTGTGTGTATCGGTCTCCTACATTTGTAAGGTTGATAGAGAGTCACTCACCTGGTTTCCTAATCAGCTTCCTAAAGGCGAGTTTCAAGAATTAAATCACGCCTGTAATCCCAGCACCATGGAAGGAAGAGGCGGGCGGATCACAAGATCAGGAGATCAAGATCATCCTAGCTATAATCCCAGCACTTCGGGAAGCCAAGGCGAGTGGATCATGAGGTCAGGTGATCAAGACCATTGTGGCTAACACGGTGAAACCTCCTCTCTACTAAAAATACAAAAAATATCCAGGCATGGTGGCCTGGATATCCTGTAGTCCCAGCTACTCTGGAGTCTCAGGCAGGAGAATCACTTGAACGCGGGAGGCACAGGTTGGAAAAGAAGAATTAAATCCTTATTCATATACTCAGATACAGCATCCAAGCAGTGGCCTATTTTCCCTGATTTTATTTTGTCACCTGCTGTATTTTGGCCTCTGACATGGAGATGATGGCCCCCCCTGCTTGGCATGGACTGCAGTGGATCTAACTTGAAGAAGATGGAACTCAGGAAAAGAGACTGTGTGAGCATTCCCACAGCAGGAAATGGGCTGAGAAACAATGTTGGAGTGAGATGGAAGGAGAAGGGTATGGAGTATCCATTCTTAGCGAAATGTGTGCTAGGCCAAAAGCTCACTCTTTGGTTAAACACTCTCATTCTCTGGTAACTTAAAGGCCTATAAAAGTATATGCAGAATAAAATAAAAAAGATTTTTTAAAAAGTGTATGCAGAATATTTGGGGTAACCTTATTCATTGCCCAAGTTGGATCACTTTTCAAAGTAAAAGGGAACATTATGAATAATTATACTAGGGCCACAGGTATAAATCCAGTCACGCCACTATTAGATCAAATGATTTTCATTGGTTCCTTCACTGTAAGAGTAGCACTCTTTGTCTCACCCATTCCTTTCTGGTCACACTGTTCCCATACCCAAAGTTGACCTCTGTGATCTCTGGCATTCGTCTCAATTATTTTCTTTAAAAATCATTTTTTCTTATTTGTATCTGATTTGCATTTTTAAGAAAATACTTTGTTCCCTAAAAACTGTTAAAATTTTTTTTAGTGTTGCATTTGAGAGAAAGGAAAAAGGACAAAAATTATCAATAAATTCACGTCATGTCTAGGCAAGGATTTCTTCAGAAGAGAGCGGATCAGGTGTAGTTGGATCAGTAGAACTGCAGTGTGCCTCAGTGGCACCATCACTTTTTTTTTTTTTTTTTTTGAGACAGAGTCTCATTCTGTAACCCAGGCTGGAGTGCAGTGGCGCGGTCTTCACTTACTGCCCACCTCCCAGGTTCTAGCAGTTCTCAGGAGGATCACCTGAGGTCAGGAGTTCAAGACCAACCTGGCCAACACGGTGAAACCCCGTCTCTAGTAAAAATACAAAAATTAGCTGGGCACAGTGGCGTGTGCCTGTAATCCCAGCTACCTGGGAGGCTGAGGCAGGAGAATCTCTTGAACCAGGGAGGCAGAGGTTGCAGTGAGCTGAGATCATGGCACTGCACTTCAGCCTGGGTGACAGAGCAAGACTCCAAAATTTTGTCTCAAAAAATAAAAATAAAAAATAAAACTGGAGTAATTTAGAGACAAGATTAAAAGAATAATAACATTGTGAAGTGGGGGCCACTCATGAGGTTACAGAATTTCCCAGAAAATGTTTTCAAGGGTGGGGCAGAAGGTGTGAATAGCTAGTCATAGTCCAAAGCTTTAAAGTCACAGTGGCCAGGCGTGGTGGCTCAAGCCTGTAATCCCAGCACTTTGGGAGGCCGAAGTGGGTGGATCACCTGATGTTGGGAGTTCGAGACTAGCCTGACCAACATAGAGAAATCCCGTCTCTACTGAAAATACAAAAATTAGCTGAGTGTGGTGGCACATGCCTGTAATCCCAGCTACTTGGGAGACTGAGGCAGGAGAATTGCTTGAACCCAGGAGGCGGAGGTTGCAGTGAGCCGAGATCATGCCATTGCACTCTGGTCTGGGCAACAAGAGTGAAACTCTGTCTCAAAAAAAAAAAAAAAAGTCACACAGTGCCCATGAATGCCAGCCCTAGGCTGGAGTGCAATGGTGCAATCTTGGTTGACTGCAACCTCCGCCTCCTGCTCCGCCTCCTGGGTTCAAGCGATCCTCCTGCCTCAGCCTCCCAAGAAGCTGGGATTACAGGTACGTGCCACGATGCCCAGCTAATTTTTTGTATTTTTAGTAGAAACAAGGTTTCTCCATGTTGGTCAGGCTGGCCTTAGAATCCCGACCCAGGTGATCCGCCCACCTCGGCCCCCCAAAGCGCTGAGATTGCAGGCGTGAGCTACCACGCCCAGCTAGGCCTAAATTCTAATTGCCCAAACTGAAATCCTTTTCCATTTCCTACTTGTGTGGCTCTCAACCTGTGCTCTGGGCTACTCACGTTTTAATTCTTGAGCAGACACATACAATTTTTCTATGTAAGACATAGATAATACTCCAGCCATGTGCTTCCCCTACAGTTTAAAGAAGAGAATGAGAACACAACCTCCCCCATCTCTGGACTAACCTACATGCCTTCTCCAACCACATCCCTTTCCCAACTCACAAAAGATGACCACTGTCCAATTTTTATTTATCCACTTTGTGTGTGTGTGAGTGACTATATGTTCGTGGCCTCAACGTGTCATAGTTTTACACATATAAATGGATCTATACTGTACATGTTCTTCAACTTGCTGTTTCTGTTCAGCATTATATTCTTGAGATTCATCCTTGTTTTGGAATCTAGCTGTAATCTATTTGTTTCAGTTGCTGAATAGTAGTATTCCCTTTTATAGATACTATCAAAATATATGTATCCTTTCTACTGTTGAAGGACATTTGAGTGATTTACAGGTTTTTGAAGTTACAGTGTTGCTACAAACATTCTTGTAGGGATCTCCTGTTCACACCTCCAAGAATCCCTTTAAGTAAATACGTAGAAGTAAAATTGCTTTACGTAATACCACTATTTCCAGAGTGCTTTACAAATAACTACTCTTTCCAAAAGCAAATACACTACTTTGCGCCACACACACACACACACACACACAGCAGTTCATAAGGGTTTTGATCGCTCCATATCAGCTGAGCCTGAGCCCTTAATGTTGTCAGATGACTTGGTTTTTCTCAGTTTGGTGGATATGAAATATTATATCCTATGCTTTTAATATGTATTTCTCATATATTTTTATGTGCTTATTCCTCACTCATGCTTCCAAGAAGCACCTGTTAACATTTTTTGCCATAGTTTTAAAATTTTTATTTTGTCCTTTTCTCATGGAACTATAGGAATGCTTTACGTATTCAGGATTCTAACATTTTGTCTGTTATGTGTGTTACACATATCTTTGCCGAGCAGGTAACTACTGTTTTAATTTTATTATGCTATATATTTTTGATATGCACAAATTATTAACAATATAGTCAAATTTGATTTTGAATGTTTACATTGGTCACTCTTTCCCTTTATGGTTTACACTTTTTGTGTCTTGTTAAAGACATCTTTCCAGGAGCAGTGTGAGGAAGACAGAAGCACCCACCAGGACTTAAGCCGCCTGCCAACACTGCTGCCACCATGCCCAAGAGAAAGGCAAAAGGAGATGCTAAAGGTGATAAAGCAAAGGTGAAGGATGAGCCACAGAGGAGGTCGGCGCGGCTGTCTGCTAAACCAGCTCCTCCAAAACCAGAGCCCAGGCCTAAAAAGGCCCCTGCGAAGAAGGGAGAGAAGCTGCCCAAAGGGAGAAAGGGGAAAGCAGATGCTGGCAAGGATGGGAACAACCCTGCCAAAAACCGAGATGCCTCTACACTCCAGTCCCAGAAAGCGGAAGGCACTGGGGATGCCAAGTGAAATGGACAGTTTTGATAGTTCTGTACTTCTAGTGACTCTACTGTTTGAAATCCTATTTTTTTAAATCAAGTTTTATAAAACTGTAGAAGTTTGGCTCTCTAAGTTATGTTGTTAGCACACAGGATACTTCATTGTTGTCTTTGTGGAAAGGGCAAATACCACTAATAGAGTGTATCTCAGAAATGGAATTAAAATAGGGGAAAATAAGATTTTCTGTCCCCGGTTTTTGAAGATTGTTCTTGATTCCCAGGAGAAATTCTCTGACGTTCCCATGTCAGCCACTTGGGCACAGAAGCCTTACAGCGTAGGGAAGCAAACCGTCACGTCTTCTCCTTCCTGATGCCATCAGCCTACACTTAACTTCCTTAAACCAAGAGTCTTGATGTAGCCTTGGCAGCCCGAAAATCGACTGTGTTAGGTGACAAAACTAGGCTCTCCGGTGATGACATCGAAATGGTGTCACTCAAAAGAGCCAAGATTCCTGTTTTTAGTTTGTGGATTCATCCTGCAGGTTTTACTTTATTTCCTCCATATCAAAGTGGGCCTGTGAAAAGTTCATACGTGCCTCATGTGAAGTGTCCACCCTCTCTGAATACCTTTCTTGTTCAGAGCAGCAACAAAATACATTGTTAACTTTTACAGTGACTTTCAGAGGAAGGGAGTTTGGAAATTGTAAAATGTTGACTATTTCCTGCTAAAAATAAATGTTTTTAAAAAGTATAATATAAAGCTGAATACTAGTTGGTTTGTGGGGGAGATCCTTTCCTACCCAAAGTCATAAATATATTCTTTACTGCCTTGTAGAAGTTTTATAGTTTTGCCTTTCATATTTGTTCTTTAGTCTGCCCTGAACTGCTTTTTGTGAAAATTAAGAGTTGGAAATTCAATTTAATATTTTTCATATGGCAAAGTGGTTGTCTCAGCACTATTTACTGAAAAGTTCATCGTTTCTCCAGTGATTTGTAATGCTGCCTCTTTTTCATAAATTAAGTGTTTGTGTACATGTTTGGGTATTTTGATGGTTTCTATTCTGACTTATGTCAATTTGTCTAATCTTGTAGCAGTACAATACAGTCCTGATTATTACAACTTTAGAAAAAGGTCTTGATAAAAACCAAGATGCCTCCACATTTTGTCAGAATTTAAACCAATCTCACCTCTGTCTCCAGTATCAACGCAAATTTTTTCTTCCTTGGAGTGTCTTGGCTATTCTAAGTTATCTGCTCTTCTATATAACTTCTAGAAGTAGATCAACAAGTTATAAATCAAACCCAAGAACTCTGAAATTTTGATTGGATTTGTATTGAATGTATAGATTAATTTGGTAAGCCATGTCATCTTTACAATGTTGTCTTCCAATCCATGAATATGGTACAGCTGTCCATTTACTTAGGCCTTTGACATATCTTTCAATAAAGTTTATAATTTTCTCCATAAAGGTCTTATTAATATTTCCTAGGGACTCTATGCTTTTTAACACTACTTCCTACGGTGTGTTTTTAGTTATTACGTTTTCTGTTTTTAGCTAATATTGATTTTAATTTTTGTATCCAGCAACCTTGCTATCTGTCATTTTTGTATCCGCATATTCTTGTGGGTTTTTTTTTTAAACATAGACAACCATATATTCTGTATATACAAACAATTTTGTTTCTTCTTAGTCCTTATATCTGTAATTTCTTTTTCTAATTCTTAACATAGTCTAGGTTTTGGGGGATATGGTGTTAAAAGAATAGATAAGTCTCTGTTTTCTTTTTTTTTCTTCCAGACAAAGTCTCACTGTCTCCCAGACTGCAGTGCAGTGTCACAATCTCAGGTCACTGCAACTACCACCTCCTGGGTTCAAGCGACTCTCCTGCCTCAGCCTCCCATGTAGCTGAGATTACAGGCATGCACCACCACCATGTCTGGCTAATTTTTGTATTTTTAGTAGAGATGGAGTTTCACCATGTTGGCCAGGCTGGTCTCAAACTCCTGACCTCAAGTGATCAGCCACCTCAGTCTCCCAAAGTGCTGGGATTACAGGCATGAGCCACCATACCTGGCTATCTCTGCTCTCTTTGTCTCTCCCTCCCCTCCCTCCCTTCCTTCCTTCCTTCCTTCCCCCACCTCCTTCATCCCTCCTTTCTTCGTTCGTTCCTTCCTTCTTCATTCTTTCTTATTTCTCTCTCTTTCTCTCTTTCCTTCTTTCTTTCTTTTTTGGTTGAGACAGTCTCACTCTGTTGCCCAGGCTGGAGTACAGTGGCACCATCTCTGAGCTCACTGCAACCTACCCCTCCTGGGTTCAAGCGATTCTTCTGCCTCAGCCTTCCGAGTAGCTGGGACTACAGGCACGTGCCACCATGCCCAGCTAATTTTTGCATTTTCAGTAGAGATGGGGTTGCACCATGTTGGCCAGGCTGGTCTCAAACTCCTGACCTTGTGATCCGCCTGCCTGGGCCTCTGAAATTCCAGCCTCTAAAAGTGCTGGAATTACAGGTGTGATCCACCGCGCCCAGCCATGTGTCTACCTTTTTATAGCTTATATTTTAGATGCAGGCAAGGGGGATAGGAAATATACAAAGGTATGTTACAAGCGGCCTTCAGTAGAGATGTATAGGTGGGTGCTATCCAGACAGGATCGTTAGGGATGTCCTCTGATGAGATGACATTAGAGCAGAGCTCTTAATGAAGTAAAAGAATAAAAGATGTTAATCTCAGAAGAAAGCATTTCAGCACAGGGAATACCAAACAAAGAGATGAGGTGAAAATGTGCTTGATATACTCAGGAAGAACAAGGAGGCAAAAATGGCAGAATTAGAATGAGGGTGAGGTAGACGGATTGTGGATAGAATTGCAGAGATGGGACCAGAAAATAAAGGATTTTGCAGTTGTAAGTTTTCTCTGAAAGTAATGGGATGCCATTAGTGTTGGGTTTTTTTTTTTTTTGTTACTGTTTTTGTTTTCTTCCCCTTGAGATGGAGCCTCTGTCACCCAGTCTGGAGTGCTGTGGCATGATCTCGGCTCACTGCACCCCCGCCTCCCAGGTTCAGGTGATTCTACTGCCTCAGCCTCCTGAGTAGCTGAGGTTACAGGCACCTGCCACGACGCCTGGCTAATTTTTGTATTTTTAGTAGAGAGGGGGTTTCGCCATGTTGGCCAGGCTGATCTCAAACTCCTGGCCTCAAGTGATCAGCCCGCCTCAGCCTCCCAAACTGTTTAGATTACAGGCGTGAGCCACCGCGCCCAGTGCCACCAGAGTTTTGAGAAAAGAAATGGCACAATCTAAGCTGGTGTGTGTGTGTGTGTGTGTGTGTGTGTGTGTCTGTAGATATGCGCGTGTATGGCTGCTGCATGAGCAATAGACTGCAAGCTGTCACAGCCATCTAGGCAAAACATGTTGATGATTTGGACCAGGTATGGAACCGTGAAGAGGTGTGAGAGAGTTGGCAGTAACTAATGCCAAGCTTGGATGATTGCTTAACCTTCCCAAGCCACAGTTTCCTCAGTAGCAAAGGAAGAACTAATATCTATTTTCCAAGGTTTTTAAAAGAATTACAGATACTTTATGGAAATTACTAGTATTGCAATTTACCTAATTAGCATATTGATGCATAAAGCTCTGTTGGAAATCTGAAAAAATAATTCATATTTCCCAGAACCTTAAATTTGCCTCTGAAAAACTGAAAAAAGAAACAAAAAAACACGATTTAATTAATCCGCAATACTGAGGCCCAGGCCACTCCATACGGAGCCCTTACTAAAACCAGTAACTAGCATATACAGTAAAACTGGAATTACACAATAGCATTTTTTCCATTGTAATAGTGAATTGCTGGCATTTCTACTTTGTCGTGCTGTATTACCAGCCTTCATCTGCTCAACTCTTCCCACTCCATTTTATTTGATAAAAATTTATCTGCACTTTATGCCTGACAACAGATCAGAATCAAGACTAAAAGAAAACATTCCCTGTCCTCAGCTCAAAGTTGAATGAGGACCGGGTACAGTGGCTCATGTCTGTAATCCCAGCACTTTGGGAGGCCGAGGTGGGCAGAGCATTTGAGGTCAGGAGTTTGAGACCAGCCTGACCAACATGGTGAAACTCCGTCTCCTACTAAAAATACAAAAATATTAGCAGGACTTGGTGGCACATGCCTGCCTATAGTCCCAGCTACTCAAGGAAAATCCCTTGAACCTGGGAGGCGGAGGTTGCATTGAGCCAAGATCACGCCACTGCACTCCAGCCTAGGCGACAGAGCGAGACTGTCTGAAAAAACAAAACTGGCCAGGCATGGTGGCTCACGCCTGTAATCCAAGCACTTTGGGAGGCCAAGGCGGGCAGATCACCTGAGGTTGGGAGTTCAAGACCAGCCTGACCAACATGGTGAAACCCACCGCGTCTTAAAAAAAAAAAAAAAAGCAAAATTTAAAAATTAAAAAAATTGAATGGGATAGAGAGATAGGTCACCATACAGTAGTGTGCTCTGCGTTCTGATAACACAGCAAGAGACCCAAACCCTGATGCCAGGGCATGAAAGGGTCTTAGGAAGGAGTTCCTGGAGCATGTTGACATGTGACCAGCAAAATGGAAACACAAAGGAGCTGGTCAAGCAAGGAGTGGGGGAAAAGCCTTCTAGTAAGAATAATAACATTTACAAAGATATTAAGAGAATATGGTGCATAGCAGATGTTCACTTTTATTCTTTTTTTCTTTCCCCCCGGCCCTTGCTGTCATCCTGGGTGCATAGTAGCAGATGTTCAATACATTATTGTTGGATCAAAAAATAATTAAGATGAGGCCGGGCGCGGTGGCTCACGCCTGTAATCCCAGCACTTTGGGAGGCCGAGGCGGGCGGATCACGAGGTCAAGAGATCGAGACCGTCCTGGTCAACATGGTGAAACCCCGTCTCTACTAAAAATACAAAAAAATTAGCTGGGCGTGGTGGCGCGCGCCTGTAGTCTAGCTACTCGGGAGGCTGAGGCAGGAGAATGCTTGAACCCGGGCGGCGGAGGTTGCAGTGAGCCGAGGTCGCGCCACTGCACTCCAGCCTGGCGCCTGGTGACTAGAGTGAGACTCTGTCTCAAAAAAAAAAAAAAAAAAAAAAAAAAAATAATAATTAAGATGAATAACCAAATTATATTAGGCTTTTGACTATAATAAAAGAGTGGGCCCAGTGATTTACATGAATACTTTTTATTTCGAAAACCCTATGAGCTGAGTAGTATTAATGTTCTCATTTAACTTTACATTTAAACATAAATTTAGACATAAATCAGCCAGAGTGATCTAGGTTTTTAATAACCAAATTTCTGACCCTCACATTTGCGGCACTGAGCCTGGAAGAATTGGAAAGAAGAGGGAGGGAAGCGTATTTTTCTGTACCCATGCTTGTCCCACTGCCTTCTTTTCTCAGTAGTGGTTATTGAGGAAGGAGACCCAGGCATCTAGGATCACCTCCCCCTTGACCTCCGCATTGCATTTCAATAGAAGAAAAGGCTGGCCTACTGGCGCCTCCTAAATCACCTTCCTATAAGATAGCAGGCGTGGTATGGGGGAATCTCTCTGGAAGACATTGTTTTTACTTAAACAAGATCAACCCCCACCCCACTCCTCCATCCGGAGACCAGAACCCTTTCACATGTAATTCCTAAAAATGTAAACCCAAGACCCTTTCACATGTAATTCCCAAAAATGTAAACCCAAGACCCTTTCACATGTAATTCCTAAAACTGTAAACCCAAGACCCTTTCATATGTGATTTCTAAAGCTGTAAACCCAGGACACTTTCACATGTAATTTTTAAGGCTGTAAACCTAAGATCCTTTCACGTGTAGTATCTAGAGTGTAAGCCTATATAAAGGCAGAGCTTCTCTTTGTTAGGGGAGCTTGGCCGTTTGGACAAAACATAAAGTGTTGCTCCCGGGCCATAATAATAAAACCTCTTCCTTTCTAGTTCGGTGTCCGAGAGGTCTGTTTCTCGGGGCCGCTCCTGCTTCAGTTATGTTACCGGAAAGGGGTCCCGATCTAGACACCAAGGGAGGATTCTTGGATCTCACGTTAGAAAGAATTCGCGGCGAGTCCTCAGTGCAAAGTAAAAGCAAGTTTATTAAGAAAATTAAGCAGTGAAAGTACAGCTGCTCCATAGACAGAGTAGGGCGTTCCTGAAAGTAGAGGAGGAACGCATCCACCCTAGGTACAATACTCGTAATATGGGGGAGATGTGCTCTGCTACAAGCGTGTATGATAAAGGATTAATTTTCTTAATTACTATATTTTGTAAGAATCATATTATTGTCTTTAAAGCAAAATTTAGGAATGCCTTTGTTCTCCAGATGTGGGGGACATCTGGGACACTCCCAAGTCTGGGTCTGTTTAGTAAACATGATTAATCTGTTCCCTTAACCATAAACATCTAGAGGCGAGGAATGCCTGACTTTCTGGGAATGTAGCCCAGCAAGGCCCAGCCTCGTTTTCCTAGCCCTCACCCAAAATGGAGTCGCTCTGGTTCGAGCGCCTCTCACAGTTACAGTGATCCTGGTAAAATGTGCCTCCCTCTGTTGCAGTGAGCCCAGATCGCGCCATCTGAAAAAAAAAAAAAAAAGTTCCTCCCTCTTGTCTCAAAACTCTCCAATGGCCTCCACCGTGGGTCAGCAGCATGGCCTGCAGGAGCCCAACTTGGAGTGCCCGGGGGGCGCTCCAGAGCACCGCCGCCCCGCCCCTCAGCGGCACCGCGCCTGGACGCACTTCCCACGGCCCCGAGGCCTGGGAGGTCCGCACCTCTTGGGGTCGCCTGGCAGGGGTCGGCTCTGGTTGACGCCCAGTTTCCAGTTGTGGGGGAGAGGCTGGACTGAGCGCCCTGCCGGAATTTCACCTCAGACCTTTGAAGACCTTGCTCCGGTCTCCTGCGCCAGCGCAAACCCCCGAGTCCTCATTAGTGGCGTTCCGGCTGAAGGGGATGGCGGGCACCCGGGAGTCTCCTCCGATATGGCGAATTTCCGCGGGGCTGCTTCACCTTTTAGCTGCCAGGAAGCCCTCTCGCCCCAGCATGAAGCCCATGGACGCCTTTACAAAATTGTATTTTAAAAAGCATTAAAAAATACATAGAATTTCAAAGAAAGCCAATTATACTAAAAAAAAAAAGTTACCAAAGGGTTAAAATAATTTCATAGAGTAACGTGTGCGTCTCATTAATGCATTAAATATATATATATATATTTTGAGACAGAGTCTCACTCCGTCACCAGGCGCCAGGCTGCAGTGCAGTGGCGCGACCTCGGCTCACTGCAACCTCTTTCTCCCGGGTTCAAGCAATTCTCCTGCCTCAGCCTCCCGAGTAGCTAGGACTACAGGCGCGCACCATCATGCCCAGGTAATTTTTTTGTATTTTTAGTAGAGACGGGGTTTCATCATGTTGGCCGGGATGGTCTCTATCTCTTGACCTCGTGATCCGCCCGCCTCCAAAAGTGCTGGGATTACAGGTGTGAGCCACCGCGCCCTGCCTAATGCATTAAATATGAAACATCAAGACCCGTCTTATGATTGCTGTAATTTTGAAGCAATTGTCTTAGATGTTTGTAACAACTCCTATTGTGATACAAAAATAAGTGATTTTTCTTGGTGACAGAGCCATAGGTACTTCTCTTTCGACTGTGGTTTTGTTACCTATATTCATAAGTGAAAGAAATGTTAGATTTTAGTTAGAATAGACTAGAATCGGAAATAATCAGAATGCAATGTGTGTGGTAAGAGTAAGGAATAGTTCATGCAACTTTTGTTTCTGTTACCTATGTATGACACATGGTTCACAAACGGTGTCTGTTTACCTGAGCAGCCCCAGGGCTCAGCAGAGAAGGGGATCAAAGGAGCACACTAATGGAGAAAAGACGGAGCCTGTGCATTTTTGTTGCTTTTCAAGAAAGAGTTTAACCTTTAACGACTTGTAACCATTGTTACTGCAACTTTTGCTCCTATTCCAGATGAAACGCTTTGTGCGCTGTGGCTCCCTTTCCAAAAGGCCCAACTCTTTTCTGAACAGCTCCTAGGTTGTGAGGCCTAAGGTCGGCTCAGGAGTCCTTCATTTGTTTGGTGATATCAGCCTGTGACTTGACCTTAACCTTTCTCCGTCTAACTGCAGTACCTCTCCCTCCTTGTCTGTAGTTTCGGTTTCCGTCGTCTCAGTTACCCCCTTCAACCGTGGTCCAAAAATATTAAATGAAAATTCAAGTATTAAAAAATTCGTAAGTTTCAGATAACTGCCCTTTCTAAGTAGCGTCATGAAATCTCCCACCTGCCCAAGGATCATCCCTCTGTCCAGAGTATGCATCCGGTGTGCTCTCCCCACCCATTAGTCACTTAGTACTGGTCTTGGTCATCAGATCGAAAAAACATAGTATACTGCGGTGTACTATCCGAGATTTCAGGCATCCGCTGGGTGTCTTTGGACGTATTTCCCGCTAATAAGGAAAAAATACCGTACTTATTGGGTTAAAAATGAACATGGAAAGAAAAAGGAGAAACGCAGCGACACCTGAACAGGGACTTGAAACCTAGGCCCTACAGCTTAAAAGTACAGGGCTATACTGACTGAGCTACCAAGGTTCAGACAAAATGTCCAAACTGCATCAACCCTGGTTTATTAATCTATGTACCTGACCTAGAACGTGATTTTAGAAGGTTCAGCTGCGAGCTGGTAATTCAGGAATTCTTGGTAATAACAGCACAGAAACTGAGCCACAACGAGGGTCGGTTGTTGTTGTTTGTTTTGTTTTTGAGACAGTCTTGCTCTGTCGCCCAGGCTAGAGTGTACTGGCGCGATCTCGGCTCACTGCAATCTCCGCTTCCTGGGTTCAAGCAATTCTCCTGCCTCAGCCTCCCGAGTAGCTGGGATTACAGGCGCGTGCCACTGTGCCCAGCTAAAATTTGTATTTTTAGTAGAGACGGGTTTCACCATCTTGGCCAGACTGGACTCGAACTCCTGCCTCCTGATCCACCCGCCTCAGCCTCCCAAAGTGTTGAGATTACAGGCGTGAGCCACCTTCCCCGGCCAAGCGTAGCTTTTAAGACCGAGATCTAACTAACCATATTACAAATTAATTCTAACATCCCCAAAATTCTTTATCTATCTATATATCTATCTATCTATCTATCATCTATCTATCATCTGTCTATTCTTCTACACACATATATATGTATACATAATTCAGTCCAGTCAAGGACTAACAGAATGCTCCAGTTTCTAGGCTTCCCAGATAAATATCTCAAATCCTCTCTCTAAACTTGGGCCCAAACAAAACATTTTCAAAAGTAACCTGATCTGACGCTGGTGCACGTAAAGGGGAGTAATTGAATCACCTTTTCCGCGACATACTTAGGGAAGCTAATATGAGACGAAGGATAGAGAAAACCATTTGATTTAGCAGTGCTTGGTTTCACTTGACTTGGTTTTCAGTGTTTAGTTTCTTTGAAAAAAGGAAAAAGAAATTAAAGACGTTTGTAAAGAAGCGTCCTCACTCTCCTTTTTGTTGTTAGATTTCCAGGTAGTTATTAATAGTTCTATCCCTGGATCAGGTTAAGTATTCCACAAGTGTGTCTGATGGCTGGAAGATTTTCCACACTTTGAAAACTGATGGATGCTGGCCTATTAACTATGTCAAGATTTTGTTGGACAAATAAAAGAGGAATTTAGCTTTAGCGGTCAGCAAACCTTAGAATTTGGGAACAGGGGAGGGGACGGGGACAGATGGGGAGGACGCGGTGGTGGGTAACAAAACTCTTACAAACAACTAGGGAGGGCTACAAGGGAGTAGTGCTCGGGGTTGGGGATGTAGCTCAGTGGTAGAGCGCATGCTTCGCATGTATGAGGTCCCGGGTTCGATCCCCGGCATCTCCAAGTGCTTTTATCCTGTTTGCCCAATGCAAGTAGAAAGTGTATTTCAAAATGTCAAGTGACATTTTGTGTCCTCCACTTCATTAACTCCTTATGGTGTTCTTGTAGCCACTATGTGTAGAGTTGAATATGGAGCACGGGGAACAAGATTGCCTTGAGGTATTTTGAAGTATCTATGTAAAACCAATGGAATTGAGACCCAGAAAAACATGCCTGATGGCGAGATGACAGAAGAGAAGAAACCTGGAAAGTTGTCCGGAACCAGTTAATTTGCTCTATTTGTGGTATATGGTTGGCCTTTAGTGTAGAAATAATCTTGGCTTGAGAACACGGAACGGGGGGGGGGGGGGGGGACGACGGAGTATTGTTAGTCCTGCGCGTCATTGGATGATGAAAAAATAGGACAAATATCGAGAGAGCGATGAAGCTCAGCTCAGCATTGGTGGATCTGGCTACTCTAGTACACCGTTCTTCCGTAGGGGAAAAACGAAAAGAAACAAAGAAAAAAAAAGCCCAGTCCAAAACACTGATGCAATTCTTGATGTCGTTTTCAAAACCTGTAAGACGTGGGTGGCCGGTTAGCTCAGTTGGTTAGAGCGTGGTGCTAATAACGCCAAGGTCGCGGGTTCGATCCCCGTACGGGCCAGTCTGTTTTTCTTTCATCTCAATAACTTACCCACAGAGAAGTTAAAAATAAATTGTCTGAGAACTGTCATGACAAGAAACACTGCTAACTTCTATAATACTACCGAAAGTCCAAATCATGCCAGTAAGTCCACAGGTCCCTATTCTTTTCTTTCTTTCACTTTTTTTTTTTTTTTTTTAAAGACGGGGTTTCATCATGTTGGTCAGTCTGGTCTTGAACTCCCGACCTCAGGTGATCCACCCGCCTTAGCCCCCAAAATGTTTGGATTACAGGCGTGAGCCACCACGCCCGGCCAAGAGGTCCCTTTTCTTAAGTAATAGTGTTCAAAATATTTGTTCAAGAGAAGCAGAAAAGCAGTATGACAGGAATTCCATTTCGAGAGAAACATTTACTTGTTACTTTGATTTCCCAAGAAAGGAATAAGCTCCTTTTCAAAATCTACCTTTTCCACATCAGCAACCCGGTGGTCCAGGTTGGCAACTCTGCTCATTCCACTTCTTGATGTTAAATATCCCCGGTATTCCTTGCACAACTAATGTCCTCTGTTTATTTACTACCTCACGGCTGTATATCCTGTCGAGCGAATTTTCACCTGTTTTACTATTTTCTGTGAAAATGCTGATCTCAAGCCACGAGCTCCACGTGGGCTTTGTTAGCCCTACACTACACCTGTGGGTGAGTCCGAAAACTTGTCAGAAACGAAACTTACTGGGCCTCGCCTCCAGAGACTTTGACTGAGATTTGAGAAGGAACCCAGATTTCTGCATTTTAAAAAAACGCCACAGCTCTTTGTCTTAGAAAGGATGAGTCAAGAACCGTTTGAGAAACCAGTCGTTAGGATTGGATTGAGGGGGAAATTGAGAGCGTCGTTGACCTGATAATTTTTTAAACAAAATTAATTAAAGGTATTGTCGATGACAATTGCATAGAACTACACGTACATTTAAAAAAAAAGAAATTTTGTAAATATTTAATATATCTAAAATAGAACCTTTTTCAAGTGGCTCGTTGGTCTAGGGGTATGATTCTCGCTTAGGGTGCGAGAGGTCCCGGGTTCAAATCCCGGACGAGCCCAGGTTTTCCTCCTCAGTTCTGAATCTGGTTCCTTTCACTCAACCTTCGTTTCTAAGTTAAAACTTTCCAGTTCTATGTGCAGATAGTTGTGGTATCAATATTCATTCGAACCCAAAAAATGACTTGCGATCTCTAATTAAGGACAGTTTTTTTGGCTTCTCTTCGGTTTTCCACACTCTACAGAGACTTTTGCAAAGGCAAACGTTTCTGAATCTTCTAGAAGTTCCGACTCCACGATTGTATTCATATGAAATATGTTAGAAATAAAATGGTCACATCTTAATTCAATGCCATTTATTATTATCTCAATACATCAAAGGATGGATTTAAACGGGAAGATCAAGTGCTGAAGTATAGAGTCAAGGGGTTAGGAACCTTTGAGTTATTTTGGCTTTTCTCCTTGCTAATAGCGTCGAGTGCTACCCTGTCTCGCAGATCAGCGTTCTGTTTTCTTCTGAGAAGGAGCATATTATCTGTCCTCCTGGAGCGTACGGTTGCTATACTCATCAAGTAGGGTTTTGTTTTGTTTTTGTTTTATCTATTGGGCTGAATCTACTTTTGCGGTTGGCGGTAAACACAACATATAAAAATCACTGCATCCTATATTGTAGCGGTTGTCACATACTTTGTATTAAAGTAGAATTGCAACACTCCCCCTTTCTATGTGTGCCTTGATTATGGAGAACAACAAATGAGCAAACATATGGGTCCTGTAAAGGAGGAGGAACACAGCAGACATTTTCTTTAGGGCCATATCCACAAGTAGTGGCAGGAGGGGGCAGGAATCGATGGGTTATGAGAACAAGAGAGGAACACCTCACTTGGCCACATTCCGAGAGGGCCCAGGATAGCGTTTGGGCTCGAGGACCGAGGCTCCTTAGGACTATGCTTGGAGACAATTAGTAACCGGGTCTGGAGTTTGGGAGTGCCAGTGTAGGAGTCACTGTTGTAAGCATCCAGTGGCACTAACTCTTAGGTCCTGGAAACATTGTGTTGTCAATCAACACAAATTTGTGAGACTGGGCAAAGGAGGAAAGATGTAGAGAAGTGGGTGGAGTGCATGTTAATGATTCAGGTATGTTTATGTTCTGTGAGTTTCGTTTCATCTTACCTATAAAACCAACATAAACATGAAATCCAGAATCCTAAGCATACAAAACAAATTATGTATTTTCTTAGTACATTTGGGAAAAATTTGTAGCGGAGGAGCCCGACTAGCTCAGTCGGTAGAGCATGAGACTCTTAATCTCAGGGTCGTGGGTTCGAGCCCCACGTTGGGCGTCCCATTTTAGTGCTTTCGATTTCCCTATTGCTCTCAGTTTCCTCACTGCTGTCAAAAAAAAAAAAAAAAAAAAGGCATACTTAAGAGTTAATTACTCTTGAAGAATGGAATCATGTAGTGATTCTGACCAGTTTAAGCTTACTGATTTGACTGACCTATTCCAGCCCTCTCTGAAATTCTAGCTGAACTTAGTCTCAGTGCTCACTGGTGTGAATACACTCCTCTGGCCTAGAGGTTTTGTAAAACCAGAAGCACTAAAACATAGGTTATGTAGGTTGGTGGTAGGACATGAGCTCTTGTATATTTAACAAATTCCTGGACTGATTCTGAAGCACAAATCCGAGCAAAAAACGTTTAGGAGGCAGGAAGAGACCCATGACCATGAGTAAGAAAGCATACCATACACCACTTTGTTGATTTCAAAGGCCCAATGAGCCACTTATCTACCTCTCACTTCACTAACATAGTTCTCATGTCTTCAGGTCTCTGGCTCAGGCATCCAAGACTGGCTGAACACCTGAATCACCTGAGGCGCTTCTGAAGTTTTAGATTCCTGGGCCCTAACTCAGACTCACAGCATCTGAATCTCCAGTGGTTTAGAAACCATTGCTTTATAAGGTCCTTTTGTATTTTATAATACATATAGCAAGTTGGCTGATTATTCAGTCTAGGAAATCAATGCCTTATGGAAAGCACCATGTTTCTATAATAGGTGTAAGGTATTAGCTTTTCAGTTTGAGAAACTTGCTGTCGTATGTTTTCCTGACATTCTCTCTTCCCAGTTCAGGGAAACTCCAGAAGGATGAGCTTCTGATTCGTAAATGTTTCATGCATAAATGAGACATACTTTTCCATTCACTCATTCCACACGTTTACTGAGAACCACTAGGTTCTCATTGCTGTAGGTGTTGGAGATCCATCAGTGAACAAAACCAAGATCTCTGACCCCCACATTCTATGAAAGGAGGCAAACAATAGGTAATAAGTATAGAAGTAACATATAAAACAGTAAGAAGAGAGCAGGGCGCAGTGGCTCAGGCCTGTAATCCCAGCACTTTGGGAGGCTGAGGCGGGTAGATCACCTGAGATTTGGAGTTCAGGACCAGCCTGATCAATATGGTGAAACCTTGTCTCTCAAAAAAGAGTAAAAGAAAATAAAATGAAAAAGGGAAGAAGAAAAAAAGTCAGCTACATAGGATGTGACAATGTAATTGTAGGTGCTAGGAATGCCGCAGTATGTGGTGCAGTATTGGCTAGGGTAAAGCTGGGCCTCATGGAGGCCGCATTTGAGCAAAGACAGTCAAAAAACATTATCAAGGCTGGGCGCCGTGGCTCACGCCTGTAATCCAAGCACTTTGGAGGCCAAGGCAGGCGGATCACCTGAGGTCGGGAGTTCAAGACCAGCCCGATCAACATGGTGAAACCCCTGTCTTAAAAAAAAAAAAAAAAAGAAAAGAAAAAAAAATTATCAAAAAGAGTTTCTTCTTTGGCTAGAGTAATGGAAAAAAATAAATTTTTAAATAAAATAATAATAATAATAAACAGAAAGAGTTTCTGGGCAGGGTGAGGTGGCTCACGCCTGGAATCCCAGCATTTTGAGAGGCTGAGGTGGGCGGATCACCTGAGGTCAGGAGTTGGAGACCAGCCTGACCAACATAGAGAAACCCTGTCTCTACTAAAAATACAAAAATTAGCCGGGCGCAGTGGCACAGGCCTGTAGTCCCAGCTACTTGGGAGACTGAGGCAGGAGAATCGCTTGAACCCGGGAAGCAGAGGTTGCGGTGAGCCGAGATCCTGCCATTGCACTCTGGCCTGGGCAACAAGGGCAAACTCCACCTCAGAAAAAAATAATAATTAAAAAAATGTTTCTGGCTGGGCAAGGTGGTTCAGGCCTGTAATCCCAGCATTTTGGGAGTTTGAGGCAGGCGGAACACTTGAGGTCAGGAGTTCAAGACCAGCCTGGCCAACACGATGAAACCTTATCTCTACGAAAAATCTGAAAATTATCTGGGTGTGGTGGCATGTACCTGTAGTCTCAGTTACTCAAATCTTCTTCTTCCTCTTCTTCTTCTCCCCTTCTTCTCCTCCTCCTCCCCCTTTCTCTTCCTCCTCCTCCCCCACTCCGTGTTGTAATAAACCTTTCTAGGGAAATGTCACTATATTATTTTGGAGTTCAGTATGAAAGCTATTGTAGCTGTGAGGATTGGGGATAATCAGAAAACAGGCTATCTCACTCAGCTTTCTTCCTGTTTATTTACTTTTAAAACAGGATCTCCCTCTGTTGCCCAGGCTGGAGTATAGTGGCATGATCTCAGCTCACCGCAGCCTCGACTTCCCAGTGAGGCAGGAAAATAGGGTCTGGAGGCAGGAAACATAAGACCAATTCACGCTTCAGTTATAACAGGAAATATCCTCTCCATAGGGCACACACGTTGTAAATGACTTTGTAACTTTACGTCATCCTCTTCATTTACATAGGGCGTACCCCAAGCAGATGGTATTTAAACTCACAAAAACTCTGTAACAGGGCCTTTGAGCCCTCTGCTCAGGCCCACTCCCACACTGTGGAGTGTACTTTCATTTGCAGTAAAACCGTTCTTTCCTTCGTTGCTCTGTTTGTGCATTTTGTCCATTCTTTGTTCAAGACACCAAGAACCTGGACACCCTCCACCATTAACACCAGGCTCAAGTGATTCTCCTCCCATCTCAGCCTCCCGAGTAGCTGGAACTGTAGGCACATGCTACCACGCCCAGCTAATTTTTGCATTTTTTGTAGAGAGGGGGTTTCGACATATTCCTCAGGCTTAATTTTTTTTTTTTTTTTTTTTTTTTGAGATGGAGTCTCGCTCTGTCACCTAGGCTGGAGGGCAGTGATGCGATCCAACTTTGCCTCCCAGGTTCAAGCGATTCTCCTGCCTCAGCCTCCCGAGCAGCTGAGATTATGGGCGTGCAACACCATGCCTGGCTAATTTTTGTATTTGTTAGTAGTGACAGGGTTTTACAGTGTTGGCCAGGCTGGCCTTGAACTCCTGACCTCAGGTGATCTGCCTGCCTCGGCATCTCAAAGTGTTGAGATTACAGGCGTGAGCCACCACGCCAGGCCTAAAATATCTTTATTAAGCATTAATAACTGTTAGCACTTATTAAAACCCTGCCACAGTCAAGGAAAGCCCTATACTATATGCTTGTGGGGTAACTGAACACAAGACAGAAAGTCCTGACCTCAGTGGGGGCTACGTAAGTGATGGATGCCTAAGTATATCAGGTACTTGGAAATGTTAGATGTTTTCCTGACAGTTATCTCGCGTCTAGCAAAATTTTACGAACGTCACCTTGACTTGTCCTACTTTCCTAGCTCTTTTGGTTTTTCCTTTTTAAAAATCTTACACTTCTGTCATGAAATGCCTTTAATCAAAACTCATGGGGGAAGGAAAAGTTATGAATCAATTAAAAAAACTCAAGGGAAAAAAAATTTTTACTCTGAAAAACTTCTGGAAATACTGATGTCTGTTGGTATGGATAAGGTGTATTTTGACCATCTTATGGCATTCTTCATGTTAGATAACAGTCTACTGAGGTTGGAGAGGAGATAAAATATTACATTTATTTCATCCAGACTGGCCCCACTCAAATAAACGTTTCACGGACTTGAGGAGATTAATAGCCAAGTTAAATGTACTTTCAATTCTTGTTCAGAAAAGAAAAAACATCTATGTGCCATAAAGGAGTGAACAGAGAAGTGAACACTGGGTTCAATGGCCTACTTGCAA
This sequence comes from Ateles fusciceps, assembly GCA_036589455.1. Lineage (NCBI taxonomy): Eukaryota > Metazoa > Chordata > Mammalia > Primates > Atelidae > Ateles > Ateles fusciceps. Next base: position 7,390,229 of record JAZHEH010002605.1, read on the forward strand.
AAGGGGGATCATTTGCCCTGTGCGTGGTGTCTCATTATGTGACAAGGTAACGATCTTTAATGGAACATGAAGAATGAAATAGATTTTTCTTTTTTCTTTTTTTTAAACAGAGTCTTGCTCTGTTCACCCAGCTGGAGTGCGGTAGCGCCATCTTGGCTCACTGCAACCTCCCGTCCCGAGTTCAAGCGATTCTCCTGCCTCAGCCTCCCAAGTAGCTGAGATTACAGGTGCCTATCACCACGCCCAGCTAATTTTTGTAGTTTTAGCAGAGACGGGGGTTTCACCATGTTGGGCAGGCTGGTCTTGAACTCCTGACATCAAGTGATCTGCCCGTCTCTGCCTCCTAAGTGCTGGGATTACAGGGGTGAGTCACTACACCCGGCCACAATGAAACAGATTTCTGATGCCAGATGCCACCACAAGTCTATTTTTTCATTAACAAGGGAGGATAATAGCTATTCTGAGCTTTAGAGTCATAGAAAGCTAGACAGGAATCTTACACTTTGCAAAACTAATATTTGAAATGACATTACCTTGTATTAAAGTTGATCATTTAAAAATGTATCATTTTTGCTCTTCCATGGATAGGTTTTTGATGAGATAAGAATTAATGTGAAGGCCAGGTGTTGTTGGCTCACGTCTGTGATATTAGGACTTTGGGAGGCCAAGGCATCCGGGAGGATCACTTGAGGCCAAGAGTTTGAGACCAGCCTAGTCAACATGGCAAAATCAGATCTCTACTAAAAATACAAAAATTAGCCAGGCTTGGTGGCTTGCACTTGTAATCCCAGCTGCTCAGAGGCTGAGGCGGGAGAATCACTTGAACCTGGGACGCGGAGGTTGCAGTGAGTGGATATCGCGCCACTGCACTCCATGCACTCCAGGTTGGGCGACAGGGCGAGACTCTGTCAAAAAAAAAAAAAAAAAAAAAAATTAGTATGCTTTTGAAGTTTCATTATTTAACCTGCTATTCCTTCTCCTCCTCCTGTCAATTGCCTCAATAAAATCTCGTTAAAATTACAGTGTTAAAATTAAAGTGTGCTTCAAATTCTGATTTTAGGTGGGGGTTAAAATTGGTTATATAATTCATTCATTACAATAAAAAATGGTCATTGCTAAATTCTTATCAGTTCCTTATGCCTCTTTAACATTTTGTTTCTTTGTGTAAACTAGTGAGGGAGGTGCTCTCATTTTCTCCCTGGTTCAGAGAAAAGGGCCTCTGAATGTCAGTCAGTTCCGAAGGGGTGCTGGATGCCAAAAGAATATAAACGCAGGTAAATAAGACGGCAAACATCCACGATTGCCCAACCTCGCGCAGAGATGGCTTCCCTAGCGGGTAAGGGAAGTTGTGTGAATCCTTCGATAGCTCAGTTGGTAGAGCGGAGGACTGTAGTGGAAGTTTCTCGGGCATCCTTAGGTCGCTGGTTCGAATCCGGCTCGGAGGAGTTCACAATTTTTTTTTCTTGCGTCAATTTTAAAATTCACTCTCAGAAATGCATATTCCACTTATACTTTTCTTCGATGAGAATCTATTTAAAATTATTCTGGGTATGCAGTCAATCTCTTTAATTTTTTATTATTCTCCGTAACAATTTTTAACTCATGATCAAGACTTCATCCCTATAATTCACATAATCCAACCCTCTTAGAAGCCCTGGCCACTGATAAAGTGAATCCGACACTGGTCCGCTGGGCTAGGGATCCAGAGAGGTGTCTCCACCCCTCAACCCTGGATCCACAGCCGTGGTGAAATGGGCGGCTGGTGGGAATTAGGCGGAGCAACCGGCAATTGGTGGGGCTCGCGCGTCCCCCTGGTGTTCAGAGTTCTGAATCGTTGAGACTCAGTTACACATTAAACCACCAGTAGCTCCCTACAACGTCTGCAGCCGGGATGAAATTCAGGGGGTCTATTCGCCCTTCTCCTTTTAATTGTCACGGTTGTGGCTTTCTACCCTAGCTGAGAGTATGTGCTCGGTATCAGAATCACATGAAGAGATTTTACAAAGCATCTACGTTTAGAAGTAAGATTCAGGTATTGTAGTTTACAAAGCTCACCAGGTGATTTTCATGTACTACAAGTTTTGAAAAACTGGTAGAAAAGAATCATTTTAGGAGAAAATAATACGTAAGGGGAAAAATGGCCAAAATTTCCTGTTACGTAGGGAATTAGCTCACAAAGTAGAGATCTGGCATAACACTGGTACATATTTGCTAATTTTGTGTTAATCTCATTAAAATACATTAATCCTATGGTACCCTTTTGTGTCTCAAAAATGTGATCCCAGATACCTATGAAAGAAAATTATTCTCAAACTTGGATATGTATCAGAATAACCTGGAAAACTAAATTAAAACAAACAAACAACACAGAAGCCCAGGCTTATTGAATTAGGGTAGTGGTTCAAGAGCCCTTCCCAAAACGCATTGGAAGCCACTTCGTTAAGGGCTGGAGATGGAATTTAAACTTGCTTTTGAAAGCTGGTTGAGGGCAAAAACATTTTTTTTTTTTTTTTTTTTTTTGAGACAAAATCTCGCTCTGTCGCCAGGCTGGAGTGCAGTGGCACGGTCTCTGCTCACTGCAACCTTCGCCTCCCGGGTTCAAGCGATTCTCCTGCCTCAGCCTCCCAAGTAGCTGGGATTAACAGGCGTGCCGCCACTACGCCTGGCTAATTTTTGTATTTTTATTAGAGACGAGGTTTTCACCATTTTGGCCAGGATAGTCTCAATCTCTTGACCTCGTGATTCGCCCGCTTCAGCCTCCATAAGTGCTGGGATTATAGGCATGGGCCACCGCGCCCGGCCAAAAAATGGTCTTTTCCAAGGTAATGTTTGGGCCTTGAATGCAACACTTACTAAATAGTCCTGGACTAAGCTTCTTGCCAAGGCACAGTGGATTTCAGTCCAAATAGATTCTCTGCCACAATTCTCCTCCCATATGCCCGCACCGGTAACAGCAGCAGACCCTCCACCCCCACCCTCCCGCAAGATATAGCAAGATGACATCAGAAGAGGAAGAGTGAATGTCAAAAAAAAAAAAAAAAAAAAAACTCAAACATACCTACATATGCTTTGGCTCTCCACCACCTTATTTTTATTTTATTTTATTTTATTTTTTTGAGACGGAGTTTCTCTCCTGTTGCCCAGGCTGAAATGCAGTGGTACAATCTCAGCTCACTGCAACCTCCACCTCCCGGGTTCAAGCGATTCTCCTGCTTCAACCTCCCGAGTAGCTGGGTCTAAAGGCGCACATCACCACGCCCACCTAAATTTTGTGTTTTTAGTAAAGACGGGGTTTCACCATGTTGGCCAGGCTGGTCTCCATCTTCTGAGCTTCTGAACCGCTCGCCTTGGCCTCCCAAGTGCTGAGATTATAGGCGTGAACCACCATGCCCGGCCCATCCACCATCTTGTTAAGAATTCTAAGAATAAATATGTAATTTTAAAAATCTTTTAAAAATTTGTAATACAGGGCCAGGCGCGGTGGCTCACGCCTGTAATACCAACATTTTAGGAGGCTGAGGCGGGAGGATCACTAGAGGTTAGGAGTTTGAGACCAGCCTGGCCAACACAGTGAAACTCCGTCTCTACTAAAAATAAGCCAAGTATGGTGGGGCACAGCTCTAATCTCAACTACCAGGGAAGCTGAGGCACAAGAATGCCTTGAACCCGGGAGGCGGAGGTTGCAGTGAGCCGAGATCCTACCATTGCAGAGTCAGACTGTCTCAAAAAAAAAAGGAAAAGAAAACCAAAACGAATAGTAATACATCCTCAGGCTGCTCTGATAAAAATGTGATACACAAATGATCAAAGTGTGTAATAGATATGCAAATGCACCTGGAGAGGACCAACATACAGAACTGAAAACAGTGAGAGGAATTCCAAGAACCGCCTTGTCTGCGACAGAACAGTCTGAGGACGAGGGGAACCACACAGTAGATGGGTCTTCTTGGGTGGTGAGGGGAAAGCTCAGCTTAAGGTTCTTGAAGGAGAGACCACCCCCATCATGATATGGTAGCGTGTTGTTAGCCGCTTTTGTGTCACGGAGGTATTCATGGAAATATATGAGTCAAGGTCAAAGGGTAAAGTGGGAGAGGAAACTACATAAAACTGGAGAATGCGGGCATCGATCCCGCTACCTCTCGCATGCTAAGCGAGCGCTCTACCATTTGAGCTAATTCCCCTTCGGTATAAACGCTTTTACATCCTTTACCCTCTTTGATATCTGGAAGTAATTCAGGACTCTCGGCTATTTCAATTGAGTTTCGTCATTAGCTAATAGGAAAAAAAGAAAAAAGAACTGTACATCGGTGGTGACTAAAGAGCCTCAGCATGACTTCCGCCCATCAGGCTATCTTTAATCTGTCCTACTGTGTGGGATCCCGTCGGAGAAGACCACAACGTGCAGGTGAACCAGCGAGCCGGAGTCCACAGAAACAGCTGTCTTGCGGGTCGGGGGAGAGTTTAACGCTAGAATCACATCTGCGGAAACCGGGACCTGGCAGCAAATTGAGGATGCACCCAGAAGGGAAAAATCAAGTTTATTAAGGAATGAGGTTCGGCCTTGGCCTACCCAGTAGTTTCTACCACACTCCGCACCCCTAAAATTTCTACCTATTGGCCGGGCGCGGTGGCTCACGCCTATAATCCCAACACTTTGGGAGGCCGAGGGGCGCGGATCACGAGGTCAGGAAATTGAGACCATCCTGGCCGACATGGTGAAACCCCGTCTCTACTAAAAATACAAATATTAGTTGGGAGTGGTGGCACGTGCCTGTAATTGCAGCTACTCGGGAGACTGAGGCAAGAGAATCACTTGAACCCGGGAGGCAGAGGGTGCACTGAGCCGAGATCGCGCCACTGCACTCCAGGTTGGCGACAAGGCAAGACTGTCTCAAAGAAAAAAAGAAAAAAGAAAAGAAAAAATATTCCCCTGGTCATCTGGTTACAGAAACAGATTTTCCAGCGTCTCTATGGATCTACGAATGTCCCTTAAGTCAGGCGTGTTGGTTCACACCTGTAATCCCAGCACCTTGGGAGGCCGAGGCGGTTGGATCACGAGGTTAGGAGTTCGAGACCAGCCTGCCAATGTGGTGAAACCCCCGTCTCTACTAAAAATACAAAAAATTAGCCGGGTGTGGTGGCGTGCGCCTGTAATCCCAGCTGCTCTGGAGGCTGAAGCAGGAGAATCGCTTGAACCCAGCAGGCTCAGGTTCCAATGAGCTGAGATCGCGCCACTCCACTCCAGCCTGGGCTACGAAGTAGGGCTCCCTCTCAATAAGAACAGCAACAGCAACAACAGCAACAACAAAAAGAATCCGCTTTTTGTCTGGCTTTGTCACTGCTGGAGGACCTGTAGCCACGAGGGGGGCGTGCGTTCCATTTGATTTCTCTATTTTGGCTTCTGTAGTCCTGATTTCGATCAAGGCGTGTACTATTATTTTTCTAAGGTAAATATTAGGAACAGAAGCGAATATTCTTATGGTTACAGACTTAAAGGCAGAGTCTTTGAACAAAGGCAAATGCTTCAGTTGTCACTTTTTCTTCTGGGCCTATTGAGTACCAGGTACTGTGTCAGGTGCTAGGTGCTAGGTACTTTTCAGCAGAAGCTAGTTGAGAAGAGGAGGATCCGTTGGCCATCCGTTGGCCCATCAGTCTCAGGAAAGCCATAGGAAGGCCCTCACCCAATATCTGCACCTTGAACTGCTTCTTTTCCAGAAATCCCATCATTAGAAACTTCCTCTTTTTATTTTCTAGTCTCACTGCAACTGGGGCAAGATGCTAAAAACTGAAAGTGGAGAAGGCAAAATATCTTATTTAAGAAGGTGACTATGCTGCAGAGGGCATAGGAGGTCTTTTGAAGACCTTTAGACAGCTTTAAATATTTGTTCTTCTCTTTTGCTTTTTCATTCCAGTTAGGGTTGACAAAACGTGGTTAACTCTGTGGGAAGAAGACCTCCCAATTTCCTGCCCCCACCATTTTAGACAAGAGAGTTCAAAACTCAGATTTTAGCCAGGAGCAGTGGCTAACGCCTGTAAATCCCAACACTTGGGGAGGCTGAGACTGCTGGATCACTTGAGGTGAGGAGTTCAAGAACAGCCTTGCCAACATGGTGAAACCCTGTCTCTACTAAAAATACAAACATCAGCTGTGAGCAGTGGCAGATGCCTGCAATCTCAGCTACTTGAGAGGTTGAGGCAAGAGAATCGCTTGAACCTGGGAGGTGGAGGTTGCAGTGAGCAGAGATTACAGCACTGCTCTTCAGCCTGGGTGACAGAGCAAGACTGTCTCAAAGAACCAACTCAGATGTTATACCTGTGTGTAGAAACCCACCATTCCTCTCGCAACTTGGCTCAAAGCCTTGCTTTGAGGTTCATGCCACCTAGGGGTTTTCTCCTTATTCGACCCTGGAGAGAATTTTCTTTTCCTTTTTTTTAGGTTTTCACTATTTATGACAAATATTCCACATTCGTGATTCTCTCCAGTCAAAAGTTCTTAGAGACGATGCCATCGGCCTTGGACAATCGGAGAATGGAATCATCTGACTCACCCATCCTACGAATGGCCCCGCAGAGGGCATAAGTTTTAAACTGGCCGTTAAACCTGCCTGTGACCTCGTCAACCTCGGCCACGTTCATCTGGATGGATGCGTGGTCCTTGGGACCGATGATGCGGTTGCTAGCGGAGCATTTCCGCGGCATGTACAGGTCCACGAACTCCCCCGGCGTCGTTCTGCACCTCGAGGCCACTCCTGCTGCCACCACATCGCACGTGAGCCTTCTCTGTTTATTTTCTATGACTTTATTAGGAGTGCAGGTGTGGAAATGAGGTGAAAGAAAATTAGCCCAATCCCATAGTTCAGACGCATGGGTTGTGTGTTGCCATGACTGTAAACTGGGAGCAATTGGTTTGCCTGGGCCTTTTGAATTGGGAGTTCTGGTTTCCAGCAACATTGGATTAGGTACTAAATTTTACAACTTCTTGGTTACCACAGAAGTCAATTAAGATCAAGAAGCCCTATCTCTATTAAAAAATACAAAAATTAGCCAGGCATGGTAGCTTGTGCCTTTAGTAGTCCCAGCTACTAGGGAACCTGAGGTGGGCGGATCACCTGAGGAGCCTGAAGGTGTGGAACTGTGATCATGCACTCCAGCCTGGGCGACAGAGTGACAGACTGAGACCCTTTCTCAAAAAACAAAACAAAACAAAACAACAAAAAAACCCACAAAGAATGTCTTAAAGTTCACATGGAAGTTTTAGCAGTTGTTAGCAAACTATTGACTCTCAACTCCAAACACACTGCTATGGAATGAATTGTGTTTCCTTAAAACTCTGTGTTGAGGCTGGGTGCAGTGGCTCAATTTGTAATCCTAGCCCTTTGGGAGGCTGCAGCGGGAGGATCACTTGAGATCAGAAGTTCGAGAGCAGCCTGACCAACACAGAGAAACCCCTGGTCTCTACTACTAATAATAATAATAAAAATTAGCTGGGCGTCATGACACACGCCTGAAATACTACCTACTTGGGAGGCTGAGGCAGGAAAATCACTTGAACCCGGAAGGCAGAGGTTGCAGTGAGCCGAGATCAGGCCATTGCACTCCATCCTGGGTGACAAGAATGAAACTCCGTCTCAAAAAAGAAAAAAAAAAGAAAAAGAAATTGTGCGTTGAATCTCTAGCCCTTAAAGTGGCTTAGTGTTCTTATAAGAGGAGACAGAGTACTCAAACCATGTGAAAACACAGCAATAAGATGGCCATCTGCAAGCCAGGAAGAGAGCCCTTACCAAGAACCAAATCAGTTGGCAACTTGATCTTAGACTTCCCAGCCTCTAGAACTGTAAGAAAATAAATTTGTTGTTTTAAGCCACTGAGTCTGTGGTATTTTGTCATAGCAGCCTGCTATGGTTTGAATGTCTGTGTCCTTCCAAAATTCATTATACTGAAATCTAAGACCCCATAAGATAGTATTAAGAGATGGGGACTTTAGGAAGCCATTAAGCCATCAGAGCTCTGCCATTTTTTTGTGTGTGTGTTGGTGGGGGCCTTCTGTTTCTTCTGCCATATGAGAACACAATGTTTCTTCCGTTTGCCCTTCCATGTCTTCTACCATGTGAGAACACACAAATAGGCCCTATCTTGGAAACAGAAAGCAGGTCTCACCAGACACTGAATCTGTGAAACTGAATCTGCTGGTACCTTGATCTTGGACCTCCCAGTCTCCAGAACTGTGAGCAATAAATTTCTACTGTTTTTTTTTCTTAAGATGGAGTCCTGCTCTGTCACCCTGGCTGGAGTGCAGTAATGCAATCTCGGCTTGTTGCAGCCTATGCCTCCCAGGGTCTTCTGCCTCAGCCTGCCCACTGTCTGGGATATTATAGAACTCCTGACCTCAGGTGATCCGCCTGCCTCGGCCTCCCAAAGTGCTGGGATTACAGGTGTGATCCACGGTGCCCAGTGAGAAGACTGCTTTAAAGCCGATTGTGGTTTAAAAAATGAACATCCGTATAATTAAAACCAAGTCTCCTTAATGCAACAAAACTTGAAAACCCAGAAACTTTCAGTACACACATTATTTTAGGCATTCTAGAGAACAGACAGTCACGTGTCCTTTGATAGCTCAGTTAGTAGAGCAGAGGACTGTAGCTTCCTTAAAGCTAAGACATCCTTAGGTCGCTGTTTCGAATCCCGACGAGAGTTTTCAATTACCAGAAATATGAACTTTACAAAAATAAGGATCTACACAAGAAAATGTGTTAGATCACTCTTTATGCTCAAGCATGCATAAGGAGACCATCTATGAAAATAAACATCTATACAAGAAAATGTATAAGATGGCTCTTCAATCCCTTCTTTAATCCCCGTTATGGTACAGCAAATAGGATTCTTAATCACGTTGCAGTTTTACCACTTGACCCTATGGATAAGCCTTGCCAAAAAGGAGGCTAGAGATTCCAAGGCTGGAGATGGCAAAGTAAACCTGGTCTTTCTTGTTTCCTTTCTGGGGGCTTCCTGTTTCTCTAGGTGTCACCCCACTAATCCTAACAGAGAGAACAATTTTGTAGCAGCCCCGTCTTGAAATTTCACTTTTTATTGGCATTTCTGTAGCTTTTCCACCTGGTGTCCAAGGCACATTTAGAACACACGGTAATGTCAAGAGAGACTGTCCACATCCTATGATCCCTCCTCTCCAGCTGCTAGCTCTCTGTTAGGTTAAAAACATTGAAAGTTAGCATATACTATTTTCGTAGTTACTCAAGCGAGGGGCTTAATTATGGACTTCAGTATCAACTGTATGCTATTAATATTTCTGACCCTTCAAATGGCACTAGCGGTTGCCATTTGAAGAAAATTTTGGAATTTTTCTTTTTAAAGCCTTTTCCTGCCAGATAGTTTAAACATGTTCCCCATTGTCCTAAGGGACAACATAACTCTGTCCCGTAAAAGGAAGGTAAAAGGAAGCTGAGAAGGCAACAATCTCCACAGAACCTCTCTTTATGTTGTACAATTTACTTTGAAAAAGGAATATTTATATTTCCACTCAAAGTTTTCAAGAGTTTTTGCTTCATTTTAACTGCTTCACTATGATTATGTAATATACACTCAAATTTACACATACATGCAGAAATGACACTTCACGTTTTAGTTCTCTGGAGTTAGGAATATACACAATTTACCGTTCGACTTTCAGAAAGGAGAACTGCAATGATACCAGAATGTTTTGTTCACAACCCTGGGATCCTCGTCAACCCAGTTGTCTGTATTTAGGGCAACCATAGCATTTATCAAGCAAATGCAGACACTTGTAAGAGAGAGAGGAGCCGGGAGCGATGGCTCACGTCTGTAATCCCAGCACTCTGGGAGGCCGACGGGGGCGGATCACCTGACTTCAGGAGTTTGAGATCAGCCTGGCCCACATGGAGAAACCCCGTCTATACTACTAAAAGTACAAAAATTAGCTGGGCGTGGTGGCAGGTGCCTGTAATCCCAGCTACTTAGGAGGCTGAGGCAGGAGAATCGCTTGAGCCCGGGAGGCGGAGGTTGCAGTGAGCCCAGTTCGCACCACTGCACTCCAGCCTGGGCGACAAAAGCGAGATTCCGTCTCCAAAAAACAAACAAACAAACAAACAACAACAACAACAACAAAAAAAAAAAAACAGAGAGAGAAGGGGAGGAGTTAATCAGACAGAACAGCACGACAGAGGCGTAATCTGGAGGATTGTATACATCTAGCGGAGGAGGACAGGGGATTCTAGTAAGTTTTTTGTTTTGAGCTGTACATAAACATCCTAATGTTTTCAGTATAAAACCCAATGCTTTTTACATATTTATAAACCCATGAAGCCAACTACCTAGATAGATCATTATATAGAATACTTCCAGTGTCTGAGAAGACTGCTTTAAAGCCGATTGTGGTTTAAAAAATGCATATCAATATAATTAAAAGCGAGTCTCCTTAATACAGCAAGACTTGAAAACCCAGAGACTTTCAGGACAAATTATTTTAGGCATTCTATTTTTTTTTTTTTCCTGCACATGTGAGTAGGTGACTATTGATATATTTTAGGCATTCTAGAAGACAGAAAGCCGTGCATCCTTCGATAGCTCAGTTGGTAGAGCGGAGGACTGTAGGCATCTTGAACAAGATATCCTTAGGTCGCTGGTTAGAATCCGGCTCGAAGGACGAGAATTTTGAACTGCGCATTCCAAAAATTCGAACTTTACGAAAAGAAAGTTTTTATACAAGAAAAAGTGTTAGATTACCCACAAGGAGCTCAAAAGAGTAAGTAGACCATTTTTGGTTAAGTGCGTAAAATATGTTGGGAATAAACTAGAAACGGTTGCTTCATCGAAGGGCACCTGCGTAGATGAAAAGTAGCGTTTCCAGGAAGTCTGAAGCTTCGCTTTTCCCTTGTGAAACTTGCACCTCGCAACACTCTTCACCTCCACTCCCTCCCCTAGTCTCCTGCTGGCTCCTGGTTTCTCGATGCCATTCTTATTTCCCGTTACTGATTATCAAATGCAGTTTTTATTCCCCACTTCCCCTCCCTCTCCCCGACGCGAGTTGACGCTCAATCAGCAAACCACAGCCAACGCCCGCAGCGGACTTCAGTTAAGAAGGCGCGTGGGAGGTGTGGGGAATGCCAGGAGCACCCTGCCCCCAGGGTTTTCACTTCAGCTTTTATTGGAGGTTAGGATATGCGATGACTTTTGGGGTCCTCTGTTATCTTGTTACTACTTCTTCTTTTTGTTTGTTCTTCAGACAATCTCGCTCTGTCGCCTAGGCTGGCGTGCAGCGGCGCGATCTCGGCTCACTGCAGCCTGAACTTCCCGGGCTTAAGCTATCCTCCCACCTCAGACTCCCGAGTAGCTGGGACTACACCACCCCCAGCTATTTTTCGGAGAGACTCGGGTGTGGTGGGAGGGGTCTTGTCATGTCGGCCAAACTGGTCTCGAACTCCTGGATTCAAGCAATCCCCCGACGTCGGCCTCCCAAAGTGCTGTTATTACAGGAGTGAACTGCCGCTCCTGGCCAATACTTTTTTATTCTTTAGGCACAGAAAATGAAGAATAAACATTGAGAAGTTTTTTATTTTTAAATTTTAGGTTCAGGGGCTGCTTGGGCAGATTTGTTACGTGACTGAATTGAGTGTCAGCACCATTTGGCAAATATTATCTTTTCCTCGTTGAATTATATTGGCACCTCTGACAAAAATCAATTAATCATTATCATGTAAGTTTATCTGTAGACTCTATGTAGCTTTGTTGTAAATCTTAAAATCAGGCAGTGTTATTTCAACTTTGTTCTTCAAAATTGTTTTGGATATTTTGGATCTTTTGACTGTCTGTATACATTTAGTATTTGGCTTGCCAATTTCTAAAAATAAAAATTGCTGACATTTTGATTGACATGGCATTAAATGGATTAATCAATTTGAAAGAATTGTAATTGATATCTGAAAATTGTTTAAATTTTCTGTCCTGGAAACAATGCATTGCTTTCATTGGATCTTGTTAAATTTATCTCTAAATGTTTCATATTGTTTTGTACTGTTTTAAATGGTATTTTATATTTCAACTTCTATTAACAATTACAAATAATTTGTATTTATTAATAGAAGTTGAAATATAAAATACCATTTATAAAATATAAAATACCATGTAACATGATTGTCTATGAAAAAATACTGAGGAAACTTCTACAAAGCTACTACAACTAGCGAGTAAGCTTACCAAAGCTGCAGGACACAACTGATAAGTAGAATTACAATTCTGTTTTATTGTATTCAGTATTTTCTCATAGGCAATCATGTTACATGCAAATAAATGTGCCTTTTCCTTTTAATCTGTATTTTTTTCTTTCTCTTGCCTTATTGCACTGGCTGGAATCTCTAGGATAATGCTGAATAGAAGTTGTGAGAGTGGACATCTTTGCTCTGGCCAAAACATTCAGTTTTACTTCACTAAATATATTAGTTGTAGAATTCTTAAAGATGTCTTTTACATTGAGGAAATTCTCTTATATTACCAGTTTGGAGAAATTCTAGCAAATGTATCTGAATTTTGTCCCTTTTTTTCTACACCTATTGGGATAATCATATGGCTTTTATTTTTTAGACTGATAATACGGTGATTACACTGATTACATTGATTTTTAAAATTAAATTCTAAGCTACACTTTACTTTTCTTCTACTTTAATTTTTTCAAAGTTACTCTTCCCATTTTTTAGCTTAAGGTACAATTTACATACAGTAAAGTCATTATCTTTAGTGTACATTCTTTTTAATGTAACAAATCTTGTCAAATGTACACAGTCATGTCATCACCATTACAATCAAGATATAGAATAATTATATCACCCTACTCCCAAATTTGTGCATGTTTCTGTTTCTTTTTCTTTGTTTCTTTCTTTCTTTTCTTTTTCTTTCTTTTTTTTTGAGAAGGAGTGTCACTCCTGTTGCCCGGGCTGTAGTACAATGGCATGATCTCAGCTCACTGCAACCTCCGCCTCCCAGGTTTAAGCAATTCTCCTGCCTCAGCATTCCAAGTAGCTAGGATTACAGGCACCCACCACGATGCCCAGCTAATTTTTTTGTGTTTTTGGTAGAGATGGGATTTCATCATGTTGGCCAGGCTGGCCTTGAATTCCTGACCTCAGGTCATCCACCTGCCTCGGCCTCCCAAAGTGCTGGGATTGCAGGTGTGAGCTGCTGCTCTTGGCCTCCTCTTCTTTTTTTAATAGACAGGGTCTTGCTCTGTTGCTGAGGCTGGAGTATAGTTCTTCCATCATAGCTTATTGCAGCCTGGAACTCCTGGGCTATTCCATAGGAATAATACAGTGGTCTGTAAGCTTCAAGAGAAGTTAAAACCATCTAGGTAGGTCTCAATTCGCAAGTTGTAAAGGTACTAAAACAATAGAGAAGGTACAGGGTGAGGTTGTAATCAAATGATGATGATACATTTCCAATGATAATTTCAGAGAGTTAGATTTATCCATAAACCCATTTTGAATTTGTGTCTCTGCAACAAGAGGGAATAGAATGGTAATTCTGACACCAGACTCTGTAAGAGGGGAAGAAGGAAGTCTTCCCACAGAGTGATACAGAAATCTAGTGCAGAAAGGTCCTAATTACTTGTTCTTGTATTCCCAGGAGGCAAATCTTGAGGAATATCAGGGGAAAAAGCATTTCAGGCAAATGAAATTCCAACTTTAACAGCCCTGAGGTGGGATTCTTAAGCTTAGTTTATAGATAAAGAAAAGACTTGGTAAGATTAGCTCTTGGAGTTCTTCTGGACTAAAATTAACTCTATAGTACAGTGTCTCTGGGAGACATGAGCCTTGAAGATCTAGCACTAGCTAATGAGAAACATACTGACATTTTTTTCAGTTTTGCTGTCCCCTGTGCAAATTAGTGAAACTTTTACTTGCGAAAGCGTGTGAACTGAGATTCTGGGGTTTGACGGTGAAATGGCAGGGTTGGTCAGTTGCTTTCACAGCTGGTGTCCAAGGCTCAGTTAGTACACTTATATGAGAAGGGACCATCTCACACAGAACCTGCTCATTTCTCTACTCTGGGTTCTCATATTTTCCCCGACTAGGTTATATTATTGGAAAGGAATTTACCAGACCATGTATTCTTAGTTTCTCATGGAAATGAATAACTGAATTAAATATTGGTTATGTACTGCAGTTATTTCTCATGGGAAATGCTGGAGGGAATCTTTTGGAGAAAAAACCCTATTTTTTTTTTGTCAAGATTACAGTTATGGAGAACTTTAAGTGTAACAAATGATGATTTTTATAGGTAAATTCACCAGAACTCTTTTGTAAATTTCACAGTTTACAATTTCCATATACTTTTTTTTTTTTTTTTTAAAGATGGGGTTTCACCATGTTGGTCAGGCTGGTTTTGAACTCCCGACCTCAGGTGATCCACCCGCCTTGGCCTCCAAAGTGCTTGGATTACAGGCGTGAGCCACCACGCCTGGCCTCCATATACTTTAAATAATTTTATAAAAAAGAAAAGTTTCTCTAGATGGCTTCCTGTTTTTCCCAATGGCGTTCATTTCTGTCTTAGGCACCAGGAAGCTGAATACCATGATAGGCACTTACTAGCAAAGCATACCTATGTGAAAACTGTCAGAATAAAAATGGAGTCACTATTGTTAAAACACACAAACACACAAAACAAAAAACAAAAGTCGCTGATAAACAGAGTTGGAAAAGCCCATGCTTCATAACAAAAACTATCACAAAAGACTGCAAAACCCACAACCTTGCACAAAGGCCTTCACAATCTTACACAAAAAATACTTCTGCAAGGACACCTGCCCCACAACTGCCTGTCCAACCTTGGACTGGCTTCCTCTTTGTTTTCCATCTTTGTAGCAAATGATAATTACTTCAACACAGTTATATAATCCTTCTCATTTTTTCCTTTAAAAACCTTTGTCACCGGGCACTGTGGCTCACGCCTGTAATCCCAGCACTTTGGGAGGCCAAAGCAGGCAGATCACTAGGTCAGGCGTTTGAAACCAGCCTGGCCAATATGGTGAAACCCCATTTCTACTAAAAATACAAAAATTAGCCTGGCGTGGTGGCGCACGCTTGTAGTCCTAGCTACTCGGGAGGTTGAGGTAGGAGAACTGCTTGCACCTGGGAGGCAAAGGTTGTAGAGAGCCGAGATTGCACCATTGCACTCCAGCCTGGGCAATAGAGCGAGACTCCAGCTCAAAACAAAAATGAAAACAAAAACAAAAACAAAAAAATAACAACAACAAAACAACAACAAGGACAACAAAAACCTTTGTGAGGCGGGGCACAGTGGCTCACACCTGTAATCCCATCACTCCGGGACGCCCAGGCTGGTGGATCACCTGAGGTCAGGAGTTCCAGACCAGCCTGACCAACATGGAGAAACCCTGTCTCTAAAAAAAATAGTAAAATAAAAACCTTTGTCTTCCTTTGCCTCCTGCATATACATAATTTCCAATGGCACCCATATTTTCATAGCAATGCACTATTTCCAAATAAACATCATTTTCTTTCAGAGAGCTTCTCTTTGTTATTTAGGTTGATACCTGTAAATGGAATGTTACATTTCATCTTTTTTAAATTGTGAGGGGGAGGGAGAGTGTTGTATTTTATTTCTCCCATTACAATTGTCAAACATCATATGAGCTGGTCAATTCATAAAAATATGTACACACACAACGGACTTCTCATGTTTTACACAAATTGTATGATTTTCCTTGCCCTTCAGAAAGGAGAATTTCAATGTTTGCAAAATGAACTGGGCAGTAACTCCTATTCAAGGCGGTAGATCCCCTCTCTTCAACCCAGTTGTCTGTTTAATATAAGCTTATCTTTATTATCCCTTCTCATAAAGAGAGGAGGTGCTAAGCAGACAGGACAGAGGAACAACACGCGAAGAAGGGCAATGGTCCTATCTATTCTACCTAAGGGAGGAGGACACAGAATGTTTTTTTTTTCTTTTGACTTATGTGAAACAGTTTTACAGTAAAACGCACAAATTTTAAATGTTCAAGGAAATGAATTGTTCACACACTTGTATGTTCGCTACCCTTACTCAGATTAAAACATTTTAGAACATTTTGAAACATTTCTAATATCCTCAAAAACTTTCTTACGTTTGCCTATGTTTTCAAAATGAACCTGAATACAGGATAGTCAAAAGCAATAGGTAAATCCGAAAATATCCAAAGACTGCGGCACGACATCCTTCGATAGCTCAGCTGGTAGAGCGGAGGACTGTAGGGGTGTGGAAATGGTCATCCTTAGGTCGCTGGTTCGAGTCCGGCTCGAAGGAGTTCCGTTTTAAAAGGATCTCTCCAACTTGCAGAACTCAGTGAGTGAGCAGGTCGCTTATTTACAGATGAATTTGTAAGAAGCTTAGAAGGAAAAGAATGCACACTGAAAACTGCTAACCAGCGTTGCTTGAAGGACAGTCCATTGAGAGAAAAAGTCTCTCGAGTGAGACCTAATTTTCACCAAGTTGTGAAGGGATCATAAGGAACGTGGGGGAGCGAGAGAACGCGCTGCCCCAAGGCTTCATTTTTTTTTTTTTTTTTTTTGGCGGTTCGACGGTCCTTTAGCTGTTATGTTGATAGTTGGTGTGAGTAAACATTTTATCAATGATACTCTCAAATATATACCAAGTAGAGAAATCATTAGCCTGAAGAACTACCATCAGCCACCACACTGGCACAACTGACCGCGACTCTTGCATCATGCCCGCTCCCCCTAACTCCCCGATCTTTTAAAGCCACCCCAACACGTGCTCTCATTTCATTAACTATACTGTGTTTTGAAGATGTCAGTGTTAAGAATTAAATAGCAATAGACAGAGTTTATTGCTGTCATTGTACCCTATTCCTCTTCAGAAAAGGAGCAGTGGACACCTGACAGAAGGTTCTCAATAAATCTAATGAAACAGAAGTGTGAGAATTCGAAGAGTCTATTATTAGACTTTTAGACACTCCGTGAAACAGCTCGGCGCCCTGTTAACTTTAGAAATATACTTGGGGACTTGCAAAAACTATCATCTCTGATTTTCACAGTGGACACATTTACCCCCTGCTTCCATTCTCTAGGCTACTCTGTGCTCCTCTTGGAGCAAGATGGGAAATTTTGTATTGATAGTCCTCAAACTTTCCCCGGGCTGCTTCCAGAAATCCATCCGGATTATTTGTACGCGGTTCCCAGCACTGCCCTTTGCAGTCATCCTGGCGCTGGCGCGGATCCGAGGAAATGAAGCGCCTCAAGGGTGGGGACGGCGCCCCCTGCTGGGAGCACCCTCGGGCGAGGATAACAGGCCGAGGACCCGAGCCCGCGAGGGGAAAGTGGCCCTGGGCGTTGCTTAGGAATGGTCCGCAGGCCTCCTGGCGGGAGCAGGACCGCCGGGGGCCCGGTCAGTTCTGTGGTTGCGTCCGTCATAGAAGGAAAAGCGATTTGTGATCTGATGGGGAATCTGTGAGGGCAGACCCAGGGCGAGCAGAACTAAGCGCGTCGCCCGGGGGTGGTCAGAATTGGAGTCGTGTGTGCCTCTGACATGTATTTGCAGCGTAAGTATGCATGTGGATAATGTATCAATACACATGTGTAATAGATGCCCAAGCAAATGGTTCAAATAATTGTCACATATTTACATTTTTAGACATTCACAAAATGAAATTTAAAATATTAGACTAAAAGTTGGCAACTTAAATTTTCAAAAATTAAATCTAATTAGATTACCGAAATTAAACTGTTTTCAAAATTTAAATTTTAAAATATGCAAAATTCCAAGGTAAATTTCCAGAAATAATTTATTTTTAGTTTAGTTTTTGAGACAGGGTCTTGCTCTGTCGCGTAGGCTGGAGTGCAGTGGCGCGATCTTGGCTCAGTAGAATCTCCGCCTCCCTGTTCAAGCGATTCTCCTGCCTCAACCTCCGAGTAGCTGGGACTCCAGGCTCGCGCCACTACGCCCGGCTAATTTTTGTATTTTTAGTAGGGACAGGGTTTCACTATGTTGGCCAGGCTGGTCTCGAACTCTTGACCTCGTGATCCGCCCGCCTCGGCCTCCCAAAGCGCTGGGATTACAGGCGTGAGCCACCGCTACCGGCCTTCCAGAAAGAATTTAAAATTTCAAAATTCAAACTTAAATTTTTAAAATAAAATTTTTCAATCTTAAAAGACAGTCGTTCCTCAGCTGTAATCGCACCCGGGGTCCTTGAATAAAATGTCACTTTGATCGCTAGAACACATAGACACTTCCCTAAAATTGTTCTGCAAAACTCTCCAAAAAGCCGGCATCAACCCGACTTTTACCATCTCAACAAGACGTTCTATAGGGTCGGTTATATTTGGGGGATCTGCCTTTTCTGCTTCTGCCTGTCCTGCATTGGAGATCTGACCGGGAATCTGTGAGCCTAACCCGAGCGTTCTATCCCGCTCCCAGGCTCATAACCTGGCTTCCGACCCGACACCCCACTTCCGCCCTCTCAGCTCGGCTATCTCCCGGATCCGTCTGCCCAGCTGAATCTCTTCATTTGTCATTAACGCCTCAGCCCCGCCCCCTCGACTCAGGCCGTCGCACGCGTTTTGCGTCGGTTGGCAAGGCACTTTACGGCTGTCGTGCTGTTCGTGTCAGTCAACATGGAGGGAGAGGAATCGAAGAGGGCCTCAACCGAGCAAGAACCGCTGGAAGGAACAGACCAGGCACTAGACGCGGAGGAGGAGCAGGAAGAATCCGCAGAAGCGGCCTGTGGCAGCAAGAAGCGGGTGGTGCCAGGTATTGTGTACCTGGGCCATATCCCGCCGCGCTTCCGGCCCCTGCACGTCCGCAACCTTCTCAGCGCCTACGGCGAGGTGGGACGCGTTTTCTTTCAGGCTGAGGGTGAGTGTGCAGGCCCTGGCGGTGAAAGGAGGAGGTCGTCGCTCGCTGGCGGGCGGCAAGCATGCATGTCCTGTTAGTTCGCTGCGCAGGGCTGAGGCGCGAGCTGCTGGATTTGGGCGATGGGCAGTGCCGTGCTCGGCTCCTGGCTGGTGAAGGAATCGGTCTGTGAGGATGCTGCGGTGGGCGGGCGGAGGGGGATCTGGGGAGAGTAGGTAGCGCAGTGTGTCTGGTGGTTCTTTAGTTCTCGGATTGTCACTGTTTGCGTTCTTACTCCGGTTCTGCTCACTTCTCTTTCCGGACCTGTTTACTCGTTTGTTACATGAATACAATCTGAGTAAAAGCCTCGTCAGCTTTTCTGCAAAGCTGAACATACACCTTTGGCATTGCGGCCTTGGTCAAGTAAACGATTTGATCAATCGCCCCTCGTCTTTCCACCCCCTTACAGGCACTAACTGAGCTTGGGGACTTGTGCAGGTTTTAAATAGCGTTCAGGGCAGGCCAGATGAAGGAATGGACATTTGAAGGAAGAACTGAATTAGATAGAGGAAAGGGTGCGACTTAACAGTTCTCTCCCTCCCGGGGAAGAAACTCTCAGGTGCGACTCCCACTGGCAGATGTGAAGAACAATGCGGGCAGTGGGAGGTGCTTTGCGGGAGTGCGGCCTAGGCATCCTTGACGGGGCTTTGTCTTTGGCTCGCAGACAGGTTCGTGAGACGCAAGAAGAAGGCAGCAGCAGCCGCGGGAGGAAAAAGCGGACCTACAGCAAGGACTACACCGAGGGGTGGGTGGAGTTCCGTGACAAGCGTGTAGCCAAGCGCGTGGCAGCCAGTCTACACAACACGCCTATGGGTGCCCGCAGGCGCAGCCCCTTCCGTTATGACCTATGGAACCTCAAGGTGAGGAGCTAGATCTTTCTGCCACACCTCTCACCCTCCCTTCTCCCCAACCCTGGCCCAAGTATCCCCATGGCCTCTCGTTGGCCTTGCGGCCCCCACTCTTTCTCTCTAATCTGCACTACCCTGATCTTTTCTGATTTTCTGCCCACAGTACTTGCACCGTTTCACCTGGTCCCACCTCAGCGAGCACCTTGCCTTTGAGCGCCAGGTGCGCAGGCAGCGCCTGAGAGCGGAGGTTGCTCAGGCCAAGCGTGAGACCGACTTCTATCTTCAAAGTGTGGAACGAGGACAACGCTTTCTTGCTGCTGATGGGGACCCTGCTCGCCCAGATGGCTCCTGGACATTTGCCCAGCGTCCTACTGAGCAGGAACTGAGGGCCCGGAAAGCAGCACGGCCAGGGGGGCGTGAACGGGCTCGCCTGGCAACTGCCCAGGACAAGGCCCGCTCCAACAAAAGGCTTCTGGCCAGGATCTTTGGAGCCCCGCCACCCTCAGAGAGCATGGAGGGAACTTCCCTGGTCAGGGACTCCTGAGAGCCGGGGAGGCCCCTTCCACCTCCTGGCCCTGCTCTGCTTCCTGTCTACCTCATACTAGAATGATTGTGACTACCCAGGCAGACATTTTATTGTGTTTTTCAGACCAACTGTCTCTGGTCAGGGCCCAAACGTGGAAGTTTTGTGGGCTTCTACTGTTCCCCCCTCCGAACTCCTGTACATGTCTGGCTGAGTCACCTAATTCATACTGTCATACTAGCATGATTATGACTACTGCATATGCTTGTTTTGTTTGACTCTTGACTGCCTGCCTCTATAGGGTCCCCTAAAAATCCCACCTCCTGCCCCCAGGAAGGGCCTTTATTTCCAATAAGGGGGATAATGCCTGGTCCAGGCAGTCTTTTTCTGTTTAGCAGTCACAGGTGAGGGTGGTATTAGCATCTTTTTCATGTAGAAAAAATTGACAGTTAATGGAGTAGACTGGATTGGGAAGAAGTACTGTTCTTCCAAATGTATTTATAGAAAAAATGTTTTTTATATGCCTTTTTATTTTTATTGGGGGGCATTGGACAAATTTCAACTTTCATTTTGTGTTCCCTTCACCTTCATTCCATCTCTTAATCTTAGAGCATCCCCCCTCCACCACCCACCTTGCCATTTAACCTGGGTTTTTTTTCTGTTTAATTTCTGGCTACTTAATATCTTAGCCCAGTTTATCAGTCAGTTAAGTCAGCATTTTCTAAGCCATTGTTTGAAGAGAAAACAGTGACAATAGGTAATAACACATGGCCCTTGGCATTAGGAGTCTTACAGGCTGCTAATAGAAGATAGATAGGCATCGTGGTAGATGCATATAAGGGATGGAGTGGGGTCCATGGCAGGTCATAGAGTGCTCTCAGTGGGAACCTGATTGATGATCGCAGTCTTCAGAGGTGAGTCAGTCCTCACCAACTTTTCCAGGTCATTCCTAGAAAGTAAACTGCAAAATAATAAAGCAGAAGTCTCAAAGAGTATGGTGTGCTCCCACAATTGCAAACAATTCTTCCTGTGTGGAATATTGGGTTGGAACCACTGAAAAGGTGGGCAAAGCCTAGAAGAGAACCAGTGCACCTCAGGTGATATATGGTGGGGCTGGGGCAAGGGAGGGTTCACAAATAGGCAAAGCAGCCCTGTAGGCTTCAAAGAATCAGTGTAAGCCACTAAAAGGAACTGAAAACCTAGGTGTTAAACAGTCTACACAGTCTCAGGTAGATCAAAACGCTGATCATTTTCCAGGCTGCTTCAGAAAGTGTCAGAGTATGATTATAATTATTTGTGTTTTGCTTGTGCTGTTTTTGTTTTTCTTCTGTCAGTGTGATGATCTGTGTGTTTTATGGGGTAGAGTGGATTTGTCTACTTTGGCTGTAAAATATCCTAGCCACATTATTGGATAGGTGCACTTTATTTGGAAGAATAAAAAGGATCATACATTAAAGCTTGGTATAACATTTCTCACAACCCACATACCTCTTATACTTGGCACACAAACTACATTTCCACTTAGAAACTTTTGTCTTGTTTTTATGTTTATTTCTTGTGGGTTTGCGTGTGGATTGTTTCCTCATGTCCTTGATGTCTCCAAGTGAACTGGAAAAATCCAGAATTAGAATTTGACAGGCTGGCAGGTTGATTTATTCAGAATTCTAAGTGCCATTGCCACCTCTGCTAGATAAAGAGATACCAAGGTGAAGAAGAAACTTTCCCTCAAGTTGCTGACAGCTTGGAAAGTACCAGACATAGTGGTACTTGAGGGGTTTAAGACTTTCTTGAATGAAGAAACAATGCATTCCCAGGGTGGACAGGATTAGATAATAGTATGTTCAAGAGTTGGTATTTCAGGCTCCATCGCCAAAACAGTTCTGTACAAAGAGCTCACCCCTGCGGCCATGCAAGCTGGGTAAGTCAAAAGTGAGGAATGAGAATAAGTGGGTGGAAAAAAGTATCCTAGGAACTTCCATTTTGACTTTATGCCCATTGAGGGTAGGAAAATAATTTCTTTTACATCCACAATTTTGTTTCTATTTAAACAGCACTTTGTTTTTTTATATGAATTAACTCATTTAATCCAAAACTATATAATGTTATCTCCCATTAAAACTGAGCCCAGAGATATGACTCAATTTGCTACTTAGTATTTTATCCTTCGTTCCCAGTCTTTTCCCCAGCTTTTCCCAGTGTATATATGGTGAATGCTTATTGCATGAGACTCATGAGAAATGCAAATGTCATAGACTAGAGAATAAAGTGTACCTGCAAATATGAGTGGATTTATTTTATCTAAGACTAAGAATAACAAACAGTAATAATTCTCAGTCATTATCCTGTGGTTGCAATGTATACTCTGATTCAGCTTAGTTCCACTCCTGACTGAGAAGCTGGGTCTCTGCCTTTGATGGCAATATAGTGGGCTGGTTTCTTTCCAAGTAAGTTGAGATGGGACTCCTGATAGAGTAAGGAGGCTTTAATAGGGTATGTCTGGGTGCCTAAAAATTTTTTGTTTTTTTTTTTCAGAGAGAGGGTCTTGCTATGTTGCTCAGGCTGGTCTCGAACTCCTGGGCTCAAGGATCCTCCCGCCTTGGCTTCCCAAAGCTCTGGGATTACAGGCATGAGTCACCATGCTCTGCCCTAAAAACGTTCAAAAGTCATATTTACAGGTACTCTCAAATTACTTTTTTGTTACTTCTCATAAAACCTTTCTCCCTGCAATTTGCCTTGTTATATACAGTAGAATTATGAGGTGAAAATCCTTTGGTGGAATTCTAGGGACATGCTCAGTTCCCCAGGAGGCTTAATATGAATTTTAGCAAATTGCTTAAGATCCAATATTAGGTCTGCTGGTCCCCGCCCACCCCCCTTTTATTTTTTGACATAGGGTCTCACTTTGTCAACCAGGCTGGAGTACAGTAGCACAATCATGCCTCGCTGCAGCCTCCATTTTCTGGGGTCAAGCATCCTGCCACCTCAGCTTCCTGAGTAGCTGGGACCACAGGCATGCACCATCATGCCCAGCTAATTTATAAGATTTTTTTTGTGGAGATGAGATCTCACCGTGTTGCCCAGGCTGCTCTGGAACTCCTATTCTCAAGCGATCCACCCACCTCAGCCTCCCAAAGTGCTAGGATTACAGCCACCATGCCCGGCCCCCATCTTGAAATCAATACCCGACAGAATATTAAAGAAAATGAATATTGGCCGGGTGTGGTAGCTCACGCCTATAATCCCAGCACTTTGGGAGGCTGAGGCACGCAGATTACTTGAGGTCAGGAGTTTGAAACCAACCTAGCCAAAATGGTGAAACCCTGTCTGTACTAAAAATACAAAAATTAGCTGGATGTGGTGGTGGGAGCCTGTGATCCCAACTACACAGGAGGCTGAGGCAGGAGAATCGCTTGAACTTTGGAGGTGGAGGTTGCAGTGAGCTGAGATTGAAAATAAAAAGTTTTCAATCTTCTGTAACAAGGACCCTTGAAACCACACTTTTTTCGCACCCCTTTTTTAACTAGAGACGTGAAGGCGGGCTGAAGGGGAGAGGCATCGGATACCTGGCAATGTCTTTTGCAGCTGTGTGGTGTGTGCCCAGCCACCTTCAGCAATTATTGTAGTGACCAGTCTGTGGATGACCTGGGCTATCAGGGTTAGTGCACTCCAGCGAGGTCCCTCAGCACATTGGCTGCAGTTCACTTCAGAGAGCTTCTTTTTGTTTTTCACCTTGGCCTCCAATTCCATTGTGTCAATTATCATTGATTGTTTAATCAGGACTTTATGGATGGATGTGCAGCTTCTTCTAATCTTTTTTTCTTTTAAGTGTTAAAAAGAATAATCCTGACATGACTCAACTTTAGCTATACAAATATAGCAATTGTGTAAAAATTGTCAGAAGTGGAATTGCAGAGTCTAAGAGAGACCATCTTTGGTATTCGTTTTGTAAGCAAGAAAAAATTTGAGAGAGTCCGATGATTTAGGAAAATAGCAGTCACAGGAAACCTGTAGACATCCTAGCTAGAGGTCTCTACCACTTTCATTCGTGGTCTATTGTCACATCCAAAGCCTGACCCAAGGAACTGATTCAGGTAGAGACGATGCCAGCTCAATGCAGAGGGCACGCTCTGCAGGACCTTGCCCAAGTGATTTCGGCTGCTTTTTGCTGTGGGGGACTCTACTGATGGACCAGCACAATGAGAAAGATGGACTTTGGAAACAAGTGGTACAGAATGATGGGACTGTGTTCATATCTGCTGGCATTTAGAAAGAACTTGGTAAATTTAATCAAGAAACAAGGAAATGAAGACACCCAAGGAACAACAGGGGAAGAATAATGATTGGATTTTCATTTAATTTGCCAGACATAATTCCTGAAGTAAGAAAATAACATTTCTCACAAAATTACAGCACCAGGTCTCACACCACCAACCCTTTGGTTCACAGCCGAATGCGCTAACCAGTTGCACCACAGAAATGAATGTGGTGGAAAGTCTCTATTCCAACAAGGTTATTTAACTTTTTTCAGTTTAAACAATACATTAGAAAGGAGGCTGCTTCTCGGTGTATTGGAAAAATGTTCCCCAATTTTTTGACTCTTACTGTTCCTATGTCAATGTGTTTTAAAAACAGGTTTATAATTATACAGATATTATTCTTAGAGAAGAACATCAGAGTGTTAATTGGGTGGAAAGCAGGATGAGGGACTGGTGCCTGTTTTTCCAAATAAGTGAGTAGAATCAAAGGAAAGACATCAGACAGAATTTATTTTCAGTTCAATAAGGAAGTTTTCACTGATAGTTCAGTTGAGAGAAGCCACTGGAAGGCTGTTGCATAGAGGAAGATATATTAGATGGGAAAGACACTGGCAAGAGCAGAGGGGACAACTGTTTAGTGGAAAATCTGATACAAATATTAAGGGATACTACAGTAATTTAAAGGGTCAAACCTCAGGACAGGAAACCAGAACCACCTGTACATTAGTGCTTGACCACCAAACTGCGAGCCTGAAATTGCAATCATACTTTACATTTGTGTTTTAAAGAGTAAGTTGGTGACAGATATTTTTGCATTTCTTTTCTGCCTGTCTTCCTGCTTCCTCTTTCTCTTTCTCCCTTCCTCTCATTCTCCAGTATGTATACCTTCTAGTAATTTTCCTCTGGGTTTTATTCTGAATGTTATGGTTGTTGTGCCTGTTTTTCTCATTTTATTAAGCATATGTGGGTTGGCCTTGGAAGTACGATGATGGGTAGGGGGTGGGTGGATTTGGTGATATTCTGTACCCTATTTGTCTCTCTAGTCCTTGCAGTTACGTTTAAGCCCAGGAGTCAGTTTACATTAGGATGATGTCCTCAACTTGACTATTCATTTAGTCACCCAACTAACAGTTATTGAATGTCTGCTAAAAGTTAGGCAGTGTTCTAGGCACTTGGATACATCAACGGTACAATAGCAGAGACTGGGGTGGATTTTTCAAGATGAGGAGAAACACGTAATAACACAAATAAGTAAATTGTATATGTTTGAAGGTAATAAGTTCTATGAAGCAAGAAAAAAGTCAAGCAGGGTAAGGGGACCAGGGAGTGGGAAGTATGTATTAAACAGGCAAGTTACGATGGCCTCTTTGTTTATGATGTTTTGAAATGGCTTGTTGGAGTCTTGATATATTCTTCTTTGTCTTTAAAAGATGTCTCTCTGAGAAGCTAGGCTGAACCAGACAAAAGGGACTGGATAGGTGGTTCGACGGCAATTATGGGGAGTTTTGAGAGGAGGCGCTCCCTGGGTTAGAAGATACCAGTTAGGGAGGATGTAAGTGTCTATCATTTAGGAATAGACAAACCTCATAATCTATTTTTTTGGCCAAAAATTCTGTGTTAGCCATTTTTAGAGATTTTTGTTGGTGGCTCACTGTAGAATGCCCTTTTCTATGGATCACTAGATTCCATGTTGGAATTCTGGTTGGTTTGTTTAGTTTTTTCTTTTGAATTCAGTGCTACCACACATACATGTGAAGAACACACACTCCACACACACACACACACACACACACACACACACACATACCATTAAACAAGGCCAGTGGGTCTCTTGGCTAAGGATTCTATGGTGTATATGCAAAAAATGCGACTGATAAGAAATGTTAGATCAAGTTTCTCAAGAGTGACTAAAACTGATCAATCTGGCTGCTATACTTGGAGAGGATAATATGGATGGTTTAAATTGGAATTGTTTGTAAGTAATAAGTTAGAATATGGACAGTCTTTTTTTTTCCCTTTCTTTTCTTTTTCTTTCTTTTTTTTATTTTTAGAAAATGAACATTCTTTCATGGTTCATCAAAATAATTTTTGAAGGAACTGATTTATCATGCTCCCACAGTGTTTCTTGAAAACCTGTTGAAGGAAAAAGAAACCATACTGGATTGGATGAAAAAAATATAGAAGCACTTTCAGGTCATGTTAAATATATGCAAACTGGAAATAATCTATGCATACAGAAAACACCAAATTTGATGTGACTTTCAGTCTTCAGCAGAAAGTTAGAGGCATGACAACAGAATGAGATGAAAGTCTGGACAATGTTTGCTCTAGAGAGAATTCACCACTTAATATGGAGAAAAAAACTTCCCAAAGTAGATGATGATCTGAGCCATGTAGAAAGCTGCATTTCTACAGAAAGTGGGCCAAATGTCTTATAGAAAATTGTGAAGGTGCTATTTGTTTTTCACAAAGCCAGATGAGTTCCCATGAACTCAGGAGGCAGAGGTTGCAGTGACCTGAGATCACACCATTGTACTCCAGCCTGGGCAACAATAGCAAAACTCTCTCCGATTAAAAAAAAAAAAGTGAGGGCTTATGTCCACCAAAATTCATTTATAGAATGTTCATAACAACTTAATTCGTGATAGCTAAAAATGAGCCAGATGACCAACAGCAGTCTAATAGATAAATAAAATTGTGGATATCTAATATAATGGATTATTACATAGTAATGAAAAATGACAGTTACTATCCACAATAACATGGGTAAACCTCCCAGATCTCATTAACTGAGTAAAGGAATCAATAAGAAGGGAAGCTGCAGGAGTCCACTTAGATTTATGAAAATCATTAGGGATGTAGAGTGAGGATTTTTTTTTTTAAATCGGGGTCGCTGTCATTCAGATAGGAGTGCAGTGGGGCAATGTCGGCTCATTGCAGCCTCAACCCACACCCTCGTCCCAAGACTGCTGCGCTCTATCAGTCCTCCCCCTCAGCCTCCCAAGTAGCTGAACAACAGGCATGCACCACCACACCCAGCTAATTTTGTGTATTTTTTTTGCAGAGACCAGAGCTCCCTATGTTGTTCAGGCTGGTCTTGAACTGCTGGCCTCAAGCAATCCTCCTGCCTCAGCCTCTCAGAATGTTGTGAGATGGCAGAGTGAGGGTGTTTTTGAGTACTGTGGTAAATAGCCTCCTCATATTCATGCCCTGGATAATCCTCTCCCTTTGAGCATGGGCTGGACTTAGGGACTATTGGGACTCTTTTCTTTTCTTTCTTTCTTTTTTTTTGACACAGAGTTTCACCTTCTAGGCCAGGCTGAAGTGCAGTGGTGCGATTTCAGCTCACTTCAACCCCCCCCTCCCGAGTGTCAGGGATTCTCCTGCTGCAGCGCCGCAGCTTCCCAAGTAACTGGGATTACAGGCGTGTTCCACTACGTCCAGCTAATTTTTGTATTTTTAGTCGAGATGGTATTTCACCATATTGGTCAGGCTGGTCTTGAATTCCTGACCTCAGGTGATCCACACACCTCGGCCTCCTAAAATTCTGGGATTACAGGCGTGAGCCATTGTGCCTTGCTGGACCTAGGTGCTATTTTCTAAGTGGCTATAGAATACGTGAAAGTGATGGGATGTCACTTCTGGGATTAGGTTGCAAAAAAGGACTGTGATCTCTCTCTCATTTTCTTTTTCTCTCTCTTCCTCTCCTCCCTGGCCCTGGGGCAAGCCAGCTGCTTCTTATGAAGAGGTGCAAGTGGACAGGAACTGATGTCTCCAGCCAACAGACAGAGGGGACCTGAGGCCTGCCAGCAGCCATGGAAGTGAGTTTGAAAGAGGATGGTGAAGCCCTGAGAGAGCTGCAGTCGTGGGGTGGTTTGATTGTATCCTCGTGAGAGCCTGAGCCAGAGGACACAGCTGACCTCATCCAGATTCCTAGCCCACTGAAACTGTGAGGAAAAAAAAAAGGTTTATTGTTTATTAAGCTGCTAAACTTGGGGCGATTTTTACCCAACCATAGATAACGAATACAAGGATATTGCTTATTACTCAAAATCACTATATAAAGCCCCTGAAAAATTGAAAGCTGCAACTAGGGAAACACTGAGTCTCCAAGAACACTGTGTTTCTTCTAGAGATAGTGAGAAAAGCACATGTGTTTTCTTTTTAGTTTTGGCCACCAGGAAGCTCAGAGCCAAATGTATGACCCAGTTTTAATAACTGTGTAAGCCCCTATCACCTGCTTATCTGTGTTCTTATTCCTGGCCTTTCATTTTATTCTGACTTTTTTTTTTCTCTCTTTGTTTTTTGAAACAAGACGGAGTTTCGCTCTAGTTGCCCAGGCTGCAGTGCAGTGGCCTGATCTCGGCTCACGGCAAACTCCGCCTCCCAGGTTCAAGGGATTCTCCTGCCTCGGCCTCCTGAGTAGCAGCTGGGATCATAATGATGCACCACCACCCCTGACTAATTTTGTACTTTAAGTAGAGAGGGTTTCCCCATGTTGGTCAGACTGGTCTTGAACTCCCGATCTCAGGTGATCCACCTGCCTCGGCCTCCCAAAGTGCTGGGATTACAGGCGTGAGCCATCGCGAGTGGGCCTGACTTTTCCTTTTTCTTCATACTGATTTTATTAGCTCATCTATATTTTTCTATATGATATGAATTATGGTAAGGCACATCAAATTCAGCTTACAGAGAAGCAAGGCATTCGTAAAAATGTTTCTTGAGACTCGGACTCTATGGCCCAAGATGGAGAGCAGTGGCGCGATCTCGGCTCACTGCAACCTCCCCCTCCCGGGTTCAAGTGATTCTCACGCCTCAGCCTCAGAAGTGGATTACAGGCGCGCACCAGCATGCCTGGCTAATTTTTTCTTTTTAGTAGAGACGGGGGTTTCACCATGTAGGCCAGGCTAGTCTCCAACTCCTAACCTCAAGTGATCCACCTGCCTCGGCCTCCCAAAGTGTTGGGATTGCAGGCGTGATCCACCGCGCCCAGCCGATGAATCATTGTTTTAAAAATAGTTTTTTAATTTCAAACATAGTTTTGCACATTAAAAAAAAAAAGTTTTGCACAGGTTGAACACAAAGTTCCCCCGAGGTGGTGGTGGCAAGTTCAGGTCATAGGAGGGTGGCTCAGGAGCCCCAAGCATTGGCCAGGGGTGATTTGGATTGGGTAAGAAATATCAAGTGATAACGACTCGAAAGGGAAAAACGATAGCAACTGATCGCCATCCCCAGAGGGGAGGGGGCCGGCCGAGGGCTCACCCAGTCACCCACAGTGGGATCCTTGCAAAGTGTTCCTTGCTACCGCTCCCTTAAGTCCCTCCCGCCCGGTACATGCGCCTCACCCCGGCCCCGCCCCTTCCCGGGCCCCGCCCTTCACGCGCGCCGCACCGCCTCAGACTCCGTCTGCCAATCCCGGCTACCCGGCGGTTGCCCGCTCCGCCCTCTCCTTCCGCTCCCGCGCTCGCCTTCCCTGTTCGGCCGCCTCACTCCTTTCGGGGCGATTGGGCCGCGCGCCTGTGGGGGGCGGGGCCCAGAGCAAGAGACCGAGCCAGTGGGGCGCGGCGGCAGCCGCTTGGTCGGCCGGGACAGGCGGCGGCTAAGGTGGAGGCTGAAGGCGGCCGCGGCGCCCTTCTTGCTGAGAGTGTCAGTGCCGCCGTGGGAGCAGGTGGTCTGGTATGCCGTGTGCGCCTTCGGGATCCTGTTCTCCATCTACGCCGACCACATGGAGCGGGAGAAGGAGCGGGACCCCGAGCACCAGGCCCTCTGCAACCTGGGGCCCTGGGCGAAGTGCTCCCCAGCCCTTGCCTCCAGGTAGCCAGTGTTGGGGAGTGGGACGAGAGCGGCCGTGCGGGGCGAGGGCGGAGGCTGGGGGGTGGGGAGCGCGAGGCGGAAGCTCGGGCCTGGTGGCGGGGGGATCGAGCGGCGGGGGAACAAACTGGGTTGGGGCCGGGCCGGGCAGGGGATGGCGGCTGGGCGCTCCTGCCCCACGGGCGGCCCGAGCCAAAGCCGCGCGGCGAAGGTGAAGGGGCCTCGAGGCCGCCAAGGAGGGGATGAGGTGACACAATGCAGCCGGGAGGCCGGAGCCGTCGGGGTGCGGTGGGCGGGCTGGGGGCCGCGCTGGACTGCGGCGCGAGGGTCTGAGGAGGGTGGGTTCGGGCCGGCCTGACAGGCTTCCTGGTTCTCGGGAGGCGAGCCGGGGGTGTGGGACCCTGTCCGCCGCACCCGCGAGGCTAGCGGCCACTTCTTGTCTCCTTATCGCTGCAGCCGAGGCTTTGGGGCCGGCGCGGATTCAGGGGGCTTGCGTTTCCCAGTGCCTTCCCGGTGCTAGGACAGGTGTTTCCGTGGTCAGGCCTCTTTGTGCTCCAGCGCTAGTGAGAATTTGCAGACTTCCTGGGACGGTGACATTTGCGGGCAAACACGAATTTGACCCTACTCTGGAAGAAGATACCGGCACTTAACATACCTGATTTCTTGGATTTCCCCTGTATATTTCAGTGTGCCAGGAGGGGGAAATGGGTCTGAGTTTAAACTTCGCTGGAGTAAAGGACAAGTATATTGTGTATATGGTGATGTTTTAGACATTGGGATGACTTTTAAACATTGTTGCTTATTAGTATAATAGGATACCCACAACAGATTAAAACGTTGTTGCTTGTTAGTATAATAGGATACCCACAACAGATTAAAACGTTGCTTGTTAGTATAATAGGATACCCACAACAGATTAAAACGTTGTTGCTTATTAGTATAATAGGATGCCCACAACAGATTAAAACGTTGTTGCTTTTTAGTATAATAGGATACCCACAACAGATTAAAACGTTGTTGCTTGTTAGTATAATAGGATACCCACAACAGATTAAAACGTTGTTGCTTGTTAGTATAATAGGATGCCCACAACAGATTAAAACGTTGTTGCTTATTAGTATAATAGGATACCCACAACAGATTAAAAACACATGCTTTGCTAAACTTGAGTGATTGGTTTGTTACTGATCATTTTAGTTTTTTTTTAAATGTTGTAATTGGTTTGTCTGTTACGTTTTATTTTAAAGCATTAAATTTTCCTAGGCAAGTTACTTTGAAAAAGGGAGGAATTTACATTTTAAAGATGGCTGCTCTTTTTTTTTGTTGTTGTTTTGTTTTTTTGTGGGGGATTAAAAACATAACAGAAGTCGAAGGAATCGTTTCAGAATTGATAGGTTATGATATTAATAGAGACTATGTCTAATATTTAGATGTTTGTTAACATGCTTGTTAACAGTAGTCACATTTGAGCAATTTCTTCCCCTCCTATTGATTAACTGGTATGTAAACAGAAATGTATAGGTCACTAGTTTATTTTGAGTCACATATTGTTGATTACATGAACAAGGTAGCATTGGAGTTTGTTTTGTTATTGGTTACAAACTTCAGGGTGCGATCTTTCCACTTAGCCTTCTCATGGACCAGATACTCTATCTCATTGGGTCTTAAACCAAAATCCTGTAGCTTTTTATAGGGGAAATCATTATCACATGGCCAAATGAAACATTTTGAAAATGCATTTAAAATGTAGGTATTAGTTTACAGGGGAAAATACGTAGATGTGACAAAAAGCTCCTATTTGTTGGTGGTGGTTATTCCGAACCAAGTTAATCGACTGATTAGACTCTCAGGTACCCTTTGAGAAACATTGAGTGTCTTTTTATGCAAAATTTTTATGTTATTTCCACTTTGGGAAAGGACTTTTAAACTCGTAAGTACCTTCCACCTGTAGTTGAATGAATATATAAGGAAAACATTATGCAGTAGCACATATCAAATATTTAAGAAACAAGAAGAACTAAAAGTAACGTTTGATCCTTGGTTAATATGGAATTTAAGCAGAATTATGATCAATTTTAGATTTGTTTTTGAAACAAGTAGTCTAAAATAAATGGATCTTTTAACATTGGGGCGTGGAAGGAGTACTTTACTGTATGCTTATGTTCTTAAAATTGACTTTCTTTTAAAAGGAGAGTTTTGAACCATTTAATAAGTATACACTCTAAATAATCTCATAGTTATATATCCTGCAAGAGCTGTATGTTTGTACGTCATAAAACATCAAGAAGTATATTAAAAATATATATAAGTACATGTAAGACTAAAGGTAACTGGATCTCTTTATAGTTTTAAATGTGAATTTAATATGTTGTGACTGAAAGTGTTGTTTCAGTGTGTAGCTGTGGACATAAAACAGTTTAACTTAGATGCTTGTTAAAGGATAGGTGAAAATAAGATATGCTAATAAGAGTAAATAACTTACTTGCTATCTATTCAGTGAAATTATTTTAAGAAATTTATTCAGTTTGATCAGCCTGTTTATAAACTACTTGCAAAAATCAAGTAGTTTATAAACTATTCATTTAATAAATAAATTTACAGGTCAACTTATTTTGGAAATAGTTTATAAACAGACTGATCAAAATCACATGTATATATACATATATAATCACATATATAGACTAATGTTCTTTTGGAAGTAGGTAGACAAAACATTGAAAGTTTTTATTTTGTCGAGCTAAAAGAGACTTTAAATGAAAGCTGATTATTGGAAACCTCAGGTTAGTTTATTTTGAGTAGTGATTACTGTGTAGCAGTACTACTCAAAGATGTGACCCTTAGGAAAAGAAAGTTTGAGCCCAGGCCAGGCGCGGTGATGCATGCCTCTAATACCAGCACTTTGGGAGGCCGAGGCAGGCGGATCACCTGAGGTCAGGAGTTCGAGACCAGCCTGACCAACATGGAGAAACCCAGTCTCTACTAAAAATACAAAATTAGGTGGGTGGGCATGGTGGTGCATGCCTGTAATCCCAGCTACCGTGGGAGGTGGAGGCAGGAGAATTGCTTGAACCTGGGAGACTGAGGTTGCGGTGAGCTGAAATCACACCACTGCACTCCAGTCTGGACAACAAGAGAGAAATTCCGTCTCAAATAAATAAGTAAGAGAGTTTGAAGCCACCTGGCTCGTGCCTGTGATCCCAGCACTTTGGGAGGCTGAGGTGGGTGGAGGCTGAGGTCAGGAGTTTGAGACCAGGCTGACCAACATGGAGTAACCCTGTCTCTACCAAAAATGCAAAATTAGCTGGGCGTGGTGGTGCATACCTGTAATCTCAGCTACTGGGGAAGCTGAGGCAAGAGAATCACTTGAACCTGGGAGACAGAGGTTGCGGTGAGCTGAGATCACACCACTGCACTGCAGCCCGGTCAACAAGAGCGAAACTCCGTCTCAAAAAAACAGAATAAAAGTTTGAGCCCAGAGAAACTTAACATGAAAAAGATTCTAAAGAAAGTCCTCTTCCAGGGTCCAGTGTCAGCACATGGTTTTGGATTGCTTATACTCAACTTTATTCTCATTTCACAATCCGCAAAGGTCCTAATCCACACAGAATAAGGTAGAGGTTAAAGAGAGAATGTTCAAGAGTCCACTGTATTTGAAAATCAAGTCCACAGAAAAGTTGCCATGTTTTACAAAATGTTGGATTACTACCTCTCTCATATCTTAAAAAAAAGTACTATATATTTGCTACCCTATTGAGATAATAAAACTGTTAGAATAGAACTTAGGGCCAGTTGTGGTGGTTCATATCTGTAATCCCAGCACTTTGGGAGGCTGAGGTGGGCAGATCACCTGAGGCCAGGAGTTTGAGACCAGCCTGGCCAACATGGTGAAACTCCGTCTCTACTTAGAATATAAAAAATTACTCTGGTGTGGTGGTGTGCACCTGTAATCCCAGCTACTCCTGAGGCTGAGGCAGGAGAATCACTTGAACCGTGGGAGGTGGAGGTTGCAGTGAGCCAAGTTCACGCCACTGCACTCCAGCCTGGGCAACAAGGGAAACTCCATCTCCAGAAAAGAAAAAAAATAGCCAGGCATGGTGTTGGGCGCCTGTAATAGCTACTCGGGAGAATGAGGCAGTAGAATCACTTGAACCCAGGAGGTGAAGGCTGTGGTGAGCCAAGATTGCATCATTGCACTCCAGCCTGGACAGCAGGAGCAAAACTCTGTCTCAAAAAAAGTAACACATTTGCTGCTTCAGATTTGAAAGATAACAAGGAATGTACAGTGAAAAGTCTTCATATCCCTTCGCCCAAACAGACAGTTCTTCCTGTCAGTAGGCCACTGTGAAACTTTTCAGAGCCATTTGACGCATAGACAAACATTCATACGACCTTATTATTCCTCCCCCGTGCTTTTTTTTTAACAGGGGAGTGTCATGTATATGTTCTGATAGATAGCCTGCTTTGTCTTGGCATTTGTTTCATTACTCCCGTACTTTAAATGCTTGCATTTGTATCTAGTGAAATGTTAATAACTGCTAGGACATAAAAGATAATTTATTCTAGTAGTTTTGACTAAGCAAGATGAATTTAAGAAATCAAATTCTTAACATTGTCATTGTTTCTTGTTATGGAAATTTTAGAAGCAGGTTGAACTGAAAAGAGTCCAAGAGGAATAGAGAAGTATCACAAAGAAATGAATCTGGACTGCAGTAGAGATAAATGTTAATACTTACAGATAATACTATGTGCTAGGCAGTGGCGTAAATGCTTTAAAGTCTCACAACAATCCCATGAGGCAGGTAGCTTTTATTGCCATTTTGCAGATGAGTAAACTGAGCCACACAAACTAACAGTTGATCCAGGTAGAACAGTGGCAGAGGCCTGATTCTGACCCAGGCAGTCTGGCTCAAGAGTCCAAGCTCTTTACCACTACTCTTTTTCTTTCTGTCTTCCTGTCTTCCCTTCTTTCTTTTTCTTCCTTTCCCTCCCTCTTTCTGTCCTTCCCTCTCCTTATCTTCCTTTCCTTCCCTCCCCTCCCCTCCTCTCCTCTCCTTTTTCCTGCCTTCCCTTCCTTCCCTTCTTTTCCTTCCTTTCCTTTTTTCTTTTCTTTCCTTTATTTTTTGAGACATTGTCTCACTCTGTCTCCCTAGGCTGAGTGCATTGGTACAATCATGGCTCACTGCAGCCTCAACCTCCCCCACATCAAGTAATCCCCCCACCTCAGCTTCCCAAGTAGTTGGGTCTACAGGTGCACACCCCACCACACCTGGCTCATTTTTTGTATTTTTTGTAGTGACAAGGTCTTACTTTGTTGCCTGGGCTGGTCTCAAACTCCTCCTGTCTTGGCCTCCCAAAGTGCTGGGATTACAGTTGTGAGCCACCACAACCAGCCTTTTACCACTACATCAAATTCCATTTAGATCTAATATCGTTAGAGCAATAACCATATCAACCAGATTTTTAAAATTGTAGAAATAAAAAATGCTGCCATTTTTGGCATCTGTATGTCAAAAATATGTAGAGTTTGTATTATAGCTTTTACTTGTTTAGAGCACTCTTTGGAAAGGCAGAGAAATTACTGTGAAGGTATTGGTATTTGAGAAATAATTTCCTGGCGTGTTTGCCTTCTAAACCTGAAGGTGTGAGGACTTGGTTTATCACATTCAAGTTAGCTAACAGATAGGCAGTGGGGGTGAGCTATCTGGAAAACTTAGCCAGTTAGCTTAGGGAGGAAGGAGATAGGGGATCTAGGCACCTGGAGGGGAGGGGAGAGCGAGCAGTTTGTTTGAATCTGTCGTAGGTTGGGGTAGCTCTTTCTGAGGGAGGCCTTATCATGTGGACCTGCTGCACTTAGAGATGAGAATTGGACCTGAGGGTGTGCTAGGTAAAGTACCACACAGATCTGGAAATTTAAGAGGAGTTCATTTCCTCGATCATTATCCTTGAAAGGGTAATAAACTGTAGTCACTTGAGAAGAAGAGCAAGTGGTCATATTTGAATGTAACATACTCAACTGTGTTAGGAAAGAACCAGAATCTAGAGCTTGGCCATAAAAAGTACAAAACCAGGCATTCTTGTAAACCATGTACTCCTGTAAACACTGATAAGACATAGCACTGAGCCCTGGGCCTTTCTTCTATAAAGTGCTTGTACAGGCTGAGGATCCCTAATCTGAAAATCCAAACTCTGAAATTCCCTGGTGAGCATTTCCTTTGACTGTCATATTGGTACTCACAGTTTTGGGATTTTGGAACATTTTGGATTTTGCACTTTCAGATTTGGGATGCTCAACTGGTATATAATTCACATATTCCCAAATCTGAAAAAATTCCAAATCCAAAGTATTTCTGCTCCAAAGCATTCAGATAAGGAATACTCAACCTGTAATGGATTGTACTAGACATGTATTAGATTACCAGTTTTCAAAATTTGTATCTCAGAATCCTTGTTCTGTGTCAATGAAACAGGGATTTCATATGCCTTTGATTCACGTTTTAATGTTTTAAACTTTAAAATGTTATAAATGCTTATATACACTCAAGTGCATATAATGCTAAATTTTATCCCTATATTAGGACAACTGATTTGTACCACCAGGTTATCTCAAGAGAGTTATACTGAGTGAAGGCTGGCCGTGGTGGCTCGTGCCTGTAATCCCAGTACTTTTGTGAGGCCAAGGCGGGTGGATCACCTGAGGTCAGGAGTTCAAGACAAGCCTGACCAACATGACGAAACCGTGTCTCTACAAAAAATACAAAAATTAGCCAGGCGTGGTGGCGCATGCCTGTAATCCCAGCTACTTGAGAGGCTGAGGTGGGAGAATCACTTGAATCTGGGAGGTGGAGATTGCAGTGAGCCAAGATTGTGCACCTGCACACCAGCCTGGGTGACAGAACAAGACTCTGTCTCAAAAACAAACAAAAAGAGTTAAAGGTTACATACTGTATGATTGCATGTATGTAACATTATTGAAATAACACTGCAGAGATGGAGAACAGATTTAGTGGAAATGGGAGATGAGGGGTGGTGTGGTTATAAAGTGGTAGCATGAGGGAGTTGTGTAGGGATGGAACACTTCTGTATCTCAGGTGTGATTATACAAAGCTGCAAATGTGATAAAATTTCATACAACCACACACACACATACTGCATACAAATCCTAGCATTCTCAAGTCCCATTTTGCATACAAAACTGTTGAAACCTGAATAAACTTGGGATTGTACCAAGGTCAGTTTCCTGATGGTGACAGTGTACTAGAGTCACATAAGTTATAACATTGGAGGAATTTGGGCAAGCGTACTTGGGACCTCCGTGTGTACTTTTTTGCAAATTCCTGTGGTTTGTAATTATAATACTTTTAAAATAAAAAGTTGGCCAGGCATAGTGGCTCACACCTATAATCCCAGCATTTGGGAGACCGAGGCAGGTGGATCACCTCAGGTCAGGAGTTTGAGACCAGCCTGGCCAACATGGTGAAACCCCGTCTCTACCAAAAATTAGCTGGGCATGGTGGGGTGTGCACCTATAGTCTCAGCCACCTGGGAGGCTGAGGCATCAAAATTGCTTTGAACCTGGGATGCAGGGGTTGCAGTGAGCTGAGATAGAACCACTGCACTCCAGCATGGGCAACAGAGCAAAACTGCATCTCAAAAAGTAAGAAAGCAAAAAAAAAAAAAAAAAAAAAAGCAATGCATTTAGAATATATGAGAGAAAAGCAAAAGAAAGAAAATGTAAATTGTGTATAATGCTCATACCCAGGACAACAATCCTTGGAATAGAGTTTTTCATTTTGTGTATAGACTTGAAACTTTTAAAATTCCATTTTATTTTTTAGGCTGGGTGCAGTAGCTCAGGCCGGGTGCAGTGGCTAATGCCTGTAATCCCAGCAGTTTGGGAGACCAAGGTGGGTGGATCATGAGGTCGAGATTGAGACCATCCTGGCTAACATGGTGAAATCCCTTCGCTATTAAAAATACAAAAATTAGCTGGGCATGGTGGCACATACCTGTAGTCCCAGCTACTATTAGGGAGGCTGAGGCAGGAGAATCGCTTGAACCCGAGAGGTGGTGGTTGCAGTGAGCTGAGATCATGCCACTGCACTCCAGCCTGGGTGACAGAGTGAGACTCTGTCTCAGGAAATTAAAAAAGCCATTTTATTTTTTAATTAAAAATTTTTTTTCTTTCCTCCTCAGAAAGGATAAAAATGTTATTGATTAGTAAGACTGTAGTTTTAGGTTGATATTTTGAAATTTTAGGGTGGTGCTTGTTTGCTCCTGTAACATTATATAAGCACATTCAGTAGTATCAGAACTAATTGCATTATGCAGTAATGTGACTGCCTTATGCATATATCAGCATTAATACATACTGTAAAGTTTTTATTTTTTACCGAAAAGTTTACAACTACCAAGTATTCACATTCCTTAACATTATTACAGAATTAATTTAGAAATGTTCTACTTTTTAAAACTTCCAGACAGGTGTAATTAAATCCTTACATAGCATTAATGTGCTATTTTAAAAACACACGGAAAACATTCTTTATGATTTGCAAAACATGCTTTATCATCTACTCATCTTTGTGAATTAGGTTTTTCTTGATCCCACGCAATCAAAACAAAACAAATTTGACGTAAGACTACCTAATCATCTATAAAGTTTGTGTTCGTCTGAAGAATTTTATTGTTTTCATTATACATGTTCTACATTAGAGTTTTTTTTTTTTTTGAGACGGAGTCTTACTGTCGCCCAGGCTGGAATGCAGTGGCGCAGTCTCGGCTCACTGCAGTCTCCTCCCAGCTTCAAGTGATTCTCCTGCCTCAGCCTCCTGAGTAGGTGGGACTACAGGCATGTGCCACCATGCCTGGCTAATTGTGTGTGTGTGTGTGTGTGTGTGTGTGTGTGTGTGTGTATTTTTAGTAGAGACATGGTTTCACCATGTTGTTCAGGCTGGTCTTGCACTCCTGACCTCAAATGATCTGCCCGCCTCAGCCTCCCAAATTGTTGTGATTACAGGCATGAGCCACCGTACTTGCCCACATTTGAGCTTTAAAATACACTGATAGAATAAATTAGTGCTTTAATCTGTTTCTTATGTTATAGATCCACATGAAATTCATTTAGAAAAATGTTCTTGTACTAAAATATTTAAAGCTATTGGATTATGATTTATAAGTTTTATTTTGTAGTTAGCATCTCTAGGAGAATTTCAGGGACACTGTTGCTGTCTTGTGATTATTGATCCTTTTAAAAATCATTGTATTTGAGAAGTAGAGTAGAAAATCTATGACAAATTAGGGAATTAAAGTAGACAATATACTCAACTCCACTGTGTTTAAAGAGTTTGATTACTTTCTGTACATTGTGCTAGTGGTTAAGATCTGGGACTCTAGAGTCAGCCTGAGTTGAAGTCTTGGCTCCATCAGTTGATCTCTTGTCTCGTATCTTCCTCCATAAAATGAGGGTAATAATTGTGTTAACTCATAGGATTATTGTGACTATGAAGTACACTAGTACATGTAAACAGGCCTGGTTCCTGGCATAAAGGTACTCATAAAACATAGTTATTATTATTTTACAACATGGTTGAGATCTTACTTTATGTTTAATATGTCTTTTCCTCACTTAACATATTGCGACTGGGCATGGTGGCCATAATCCCAGCACTTTGGGGGGGTGAGGTGGTGGATCATTTGAGGTCAGGAGTTTGAGACCACCCTGGCCAACATAGTGAAACCCCGTCTCTACTAAAAATACAAAAATTAATCCCAGCTCCTTCCGAGGCTGAGGCAGGAGAATGGCTTAAACCCGGGAGGTGGAGGTTGCAGTGAGCCGAGATTGTGCCATTGTACTCCAGCATAGGTGACAGAGTAAGACTCTGTCTCAAAAAAAAAAAAAAAAAAAAAAAAAAAAATTCACAACTATTTTCTCATGTTAAAAATTCCACCAGTAATGTAAGAGAATATTAGGTGCCCTATACCCCTGCCAATATTGGGCATTCTCAGTTTTTAAGTATTTGCCAATATGGTATATGAAAAGTCACGTCATTGTTTTGATTTGCATTTTCCCCAAGCATCAGCGAGGTTTAATGGTTTTCATATTTTAAAAAAGTATTTTTTAATTTATAATCACCTCGTTTAGTAATGAGGTTTTCATGTTTTTATTAACTGTGTATCTTCTCCTGCTTAGATGTATCTTAGAATTTTTCACATTGATTTAGACAAATGCTAGTACAAAGTTCTTTTTAAGTCTATGCAAATTTTAATGATTTTTCTTGGTAATTTTTGTCTGTAGGTTCAAGTTTAAAAGGCATTTCCTATTCTGATATCATGTAAATATGTGTAATTTGTTTTAAAAAATGTGACTTCTTTAATCTCCTAGATTGTAGTTTACTCATTGTTACATTAGTCTTCTGGATATTGCCTGTTCATACGTTTGCCCGTTTTTCCCCCTTCTGGGTTGTTTATCTTTTCTTCTTATTGCTTTATAGGAG
Source organism: Ateles fusciceps (assembly GCA_036589455.1). NCBI lineage: Eukaryota > Metazoa > Chordata > Mammalia > Primates > Atelidae > Ateles > Ateles fusciceps. The sequence continues at coordinate 7,431,090 of JAZHEH010002605.1, forward strand.
TTCTTTAGATATCACAATGGTTAATCCTTTGTTATATGTGTTACATGTATTTTCTCCTCATTTCTTACTTGTCTTTTAATTTTGTTTATGGTGTCTTTATATAGAAGTTTTAACTTATGTGGTCAGATCTTTCACTTAAAAAGATTCTTCATTATTCAACTTGAAAATCTTTCACTTCTTTATAGCTTTGGTGTTTAGCAAAATCTCTACCATCCCCAGATTATCTTTAAAAATTTTTAATATATTTTATGTGAAAATTTTTTTTTCCACACTGAGCTCATTTAGTTTGTATGGAATTTCCTTTTGTGTCTAGTGTGAGGGTAGGAATCTAAATTTTTCCCAAGTGGATAGACTTTTGTGTCTCTCAGTTCACTGACCTGTTCGTATTTCAAATGCCACAAGGTCTTCCTGCATCCATAAGGCCTCTTTCTGGATTCTCAGTTCTGTTCCAGTGACAGGCCTTCCGTATTTATTCCATTACTTCCCCTCCCCTGTGACTTTTTATAGAAGTTTGATATCTGATAGGGCAAATATGCTCATTTTCAAATTTTTCTTAGCTATTGTCATGAATTTACTATTTCTGGTGAATTTTAGAATTATTTTGATGAGTTTTAAGACAAATCCTATTCAGATTATGATTAGAATTGTGCTAAATTTATATATGAATATGGGAAGGAGTCAATTCCCACTAGGGGGTCTTTCCATCAAGGAGCATACTGTATGTGTTTAATCCGTAGTTGCCTCTGTGATAACAGTTTTAACCTAGATGCTCATTGTAGCACTGTTTTGTTCTAAACACATGTATTACAAAGATAGTGTTAGAGTAAATTAGTTGAGGGAAAAGCCTCATATCATCTCTTCCTGTTTTCATTTCTCTTTCACCTTTCATTCTGGGTCTGAAGAAACTTTATCATGATATATGGTATATGTATACTCAGGCTCTTGTAACAATTGGCAGTATAGTATGATCTCTTTTTCTTGTTGGCATTCATTTAATGATTAAGGACTATTTAATCAAGTTGATAACTGTACTTAACTTTTATGTTAGATAAAAAGGATGTTTCTAGTTTCTGAGAGTACACAGTAAGATAGTGCTTTTACTCTTGTTTTATTTCAAAAATGTTTTGGGGGGTCCTCCTTTTTTCGAAGAAACTCTGAGGTAATATGTAATTGTTGTGAAAGTTTCATACAATATTGCAGCATATAAAGAAGAAAGTGCTTTTTGAGAGGGTGAGAGTTTTGTTCTCCAAACTTTCAGTTATTGACGTGTCTCCTTGTTACTTTTGCCATATATTTGTATCATCTGTATTGTTAATTCGTAACAGTTTTCTTAAAATTTACTAAAGAAATCCAAAAATCCTTAGTGATAAGAGCTGTGAACGTGTACATTGATGTATATTACATAAATATATAACATTTGATGTTTTATGTACATTGCTGTATATTAAGAAATATATAACATTGATGCATATTAAATAATGATTTATTCAAAAGTCTGAATACTTTATGACACACTGGCACAGTGAGTGGAAGAATAGGTTCTGAAATCAAGGTTTCATGGTTTTCAATCCTGATTCTGCTATGTCCTCCCTCAATGATACTAGATAATAAACTTAAGCCTCCACTTCCATTTTATTTATTAAATGAGGTTAGTATGCCACCTCTCTTGTAAGGTTATTATAAAATTAAACAGCAGGTGTGCAGTCAGTCAGCACAGCCCTGGTACATAGGTGTTCCGCAAATACTAGCTAACATTCAATAGAATAATTTGTAAATACCTTGTGTCTCCTTCAAAGCTAGTTCTCATACAAGCATCTCATTTTAAAAGTGTTTACATAGTATTCATTGTAAGAATATACTATGATTTATGAAACAGTGTATTGTAATTATTTGTCATTTTTTAAAAAAAAGCAACAAATAACAGGATTGGTTTCTAATATGTATCACCAGATTTCCCTCCCAAAGGACTGTATTAATTTGCTATTCTGTCATTTTAGACTTCATGATTTAAATATTTGGTGGGGGGGCAATAGTGGGTTTAAAAATAATACTTGTTTTTGTTTTAGTTAACATTATTATTCACTAGCCAGTAAGGAACACATTAATTTCTATTTATTCATGTTGAATCTGTGCAATTTTCTGAGAGGTAGGTAAGCATGCCTGTGTGTGTGTGTGTGTGTGTGTGTGTGTGTGTGTGTGTGTGTGTGTGTGTGAGATGCAATTGATTTGTGTGGTACTAGGAATTGAGAAATTATGGTAATTTCATATTATTGTGGTCAGGGATTCCTGGAATATCAGAATTGTCTCCAATCTATAGCCACTGTTTTCAAGTCTATAGGGTCCATGGGAGAAAGATTTGTATTAAATATTTGCACTGACAAATGGAAAACAAAAGGACTGTGTATTTTATTCTTAACTAGGACTTGGGCAGCAAACGCCAGGGTAGAAGACTGGAATGAGCCCAGCTGGTTCATGTGGAAATGCTGTTTTCTTTGGAATCTAGTTAAGCTTAAATTGTTTCAAACTAAAGCAGGCCATGAGATGAACCCTTTTCATCTCCCCAGTTTTCAAACACACCGAGATCTTCCCCACATTTCACTCCTTTCTGTCAGTTGCCCTGGGTCATGTAACCAGAGTGAGCCCATTTGCCCTGGCTGACTGCTGATCTGGCCTTGGACACCTGCCCTGGCCTCTCTGCCCACATAGTAGGTTTGACCCTGGCTATCCCTGATAGTGGGGGGGTATGGGGGGAGTGACAACCTTCTAAACCACTTCAGTCACATGGAAGAAGGAGAAAGGTGAGCTCGCATCTGTGTGCTGACCTTTTAACATGATGCTGCCCAGTGACACACAGACCCAATCAGTGTTTTCACATCTGCATTCTTCCTCCCTGAGAATCAGGAGAAAGAAGAGCTCAGGCTTGACTTCTCACCTCAGAAGACAGCACATAAAACCTTGCAGCCATTCTCAGAAGCATTGGTTTTCTGTTGGGTTATTGCCTGTGTCAAATCAGCCAGAAAGAGGTGGAGTAACAACCGACTTGCTGAGAATTACACACAATCCATGTCCCCCCGCCCCCGCCACTCCTCAGCTACACATCAACCTGCAGAGAGTGACTTCTTACTCTTGAGATGCTCTTTCCTCTTGCATGACATGTTCTTATTTTCCTTCTACCACTCTCCTCTCTTTTTTTTGCTGGCTTATTCTCCTGTATTTGGCCATTAAATGTTGATATTCCACCAATCAGCCCTAGGCCCTTCTGTCATTCTTCTTTGCCTAAGCAGTCACAGCCATGTCCATGGCCTCACTCATGGGCAAATCCAACATGTTCATCTCTATGCCAACTTCTACTGTTGAGAACTCCATCTGGGAATACCTAATTGCCTAGTGGGCATCTCTACATGGATGTCTAAAAAGTATTCTAAATTCAGCATGTCCAAGATTTATTTCATATTCTTCCTCCGAAAATGCTGTTGACTGTCTTAACGAAAGGCATCACCGACTGGGCACAGTGACTCACGCCTGTAATCCCAGCACTTTGGGAGGCCGAGGCGGGTGGATTGCCTGAGCACAGGAGTTCGAGTCTAGCCTGGCCAACATGGTGAAACCGTCTCTACTTAAAAAGCACAACAAATTACGTGGGTGTGGTGGTGGGTGCCTATAATCCCAGCTACTTGGGAGGCTGAGGCAGGAGAATTACTTGAATCCAGGAAGCAGAGGTTGTAGTGAACTGAGGTTGTGCCACTGCACTCCAGCCTGGGCTACACAGTGAGACTCCGTCTCAAGAGAAAAAAAACCATACACACAGAAAAATCATTGAGCGGTGCATCTTTTGTTGTTGTAATCAACAAAATGTAAGCCTGTAACCTATATAAAATAGACTGGCATTAAATAGACCAATGCCAGTGCTCTTGATAGCCCTCCCTTAGCTTCCCCTAGTCAACTATATGCCTCCTGCTTCTCAAAAATGTTGCCTCTCTCCTTTCATGAGAATCATTTTCTTACTTTTCTAAGATTGCACCCAAACTTGGTAGTTTAGTTTTCCCTGCTCTTTGAACTTTATATAAATGGAACCATTTAGTTTGTTTTCTGTACTTGGCTTCTTTCACTCGGTGTCATTTTGTGAGATTCATCTGTGTTTTATGGAGCTGTAGTTTGTTCATTAGTCATTGCTGAATAATACTCTGTTAGGAATCTGACACAATTGATGTATTCACTCTCTCTTTTTTATGGAGACTGAGTTTCACCGTTTTCACCCAGGCTGGAGTGCAGTGGCACAATCTTGGCTCACTGCAACCTCTGCCTTCCGGGATCAAGCGATTCTCCTGCCTCAGCCTCCTGAGTAGCTGGAACTACAGGTATGCACTACCACGCCCCACTAATTATTGTATTTTTAATAGAGTCGGGGTTTCACCATGTTGGCCAGGCTGATCTTAAACTCCTGACCTCAGGTGATCCACCTGCCTTGGCCTCCCAAAGTGCAGGGATTACAGACATGAGCCACCATGCCCAGCCTTCACTCTCTTTCTGATGGATATTTGTCTCCAGTTTACAGCAATTATGAATACTGCTGCTATAAACATTTTTGTATATCTTCAATTTTACTTAGTAATGCCAGACTATTTTCCAAAGTGGTTGCAATAGTTAAGATTCCTACCAACAATGTGTGAGAATTCTTGCTTATCCACCTCTTTCCCAGTTTTATTAACCATTCTGGTAGGTACATAATGGGTTTTTGTGTGTAACTGAGGTATATGTCATACACAATAAAATAAAAAAATGTACAGCCTGAAAGAATATTTTACATATAAATGTATCTATGTAACCACTACCCAGATATAGAATATTTCCATCACCCCAGAAAGTTCTCTCATGCTCTTTTCCAGACAGAAGCTGTTATTCTGTCCACACTGTTTTGACTTTGGCCACTATACATGCGTTTTGCTTGTTTTTGAACTTCACATAAATGAGCTCAGATAGTATGTACTCTACTGTGTCTGACTTCTTTTGCCCAGCATAATGGTTTTTTGCAATTTATCCAAGCTGTTGATTACTCTTTTTTTCTTGCTGAGTTCTGTTATATGATTATATTACATTTTGTTTATTCATTTTCTTATTGATTGTTTCTAGGTTTTGGATATTGTGAATTAAGCTGCTATGAACATTCTTATATATACTGGGGTATATATCTAGGAGTGGATTTCTGGGTCATGGGGTAGGTGAGTGTTTATTAGAAACGACAGAACAGTTTCCCAAAGTGGTTGTACTAATTAACACTCCACTCTGGTTTTAATTTGCATTTCTCTGTTTACTAATGAGGTTGAACAGTCGTTTAATATATATGTATACATATATATGTGTGTATGTATATATTTTTTTCGGCTATTTGGATGTTTTCTGTTTGAAGAGCTCATTGAAGTCTTTTGCCTAATTTTCTGGTAGGTGTTCTTTGTTTTATTGGTTTGTATAAGGGATAAATATATTGATCCCCTCCCTTCCTGCCCCTTATCTGTGTTACAGCTATCTTTTACCAGCTAGTGGCTAGCCTTTTTATTGTCTTAAAGGTATCTCTTCACTAACAGAAAAAGTTTTAATTTTAATCTTTAATTCTTATGGATACATAATAACCATACCTATTTATGGGGTAGATGTGGTATTTTGATGTAAGCATACAATACATAGTTATCAAATTAGGGTAGGTACCCCATCACCTCAAGTATTCATCATTTCTTCATGTTAGGAATATTCCAATTCTAGTCGATTAGTTATTTTGAAATATAAAAAAAATTACTGTTAACTGTGTTGCCCTCTTGTGCTACTGAACACTAGACTTACTCATTCTTTTTAACTGTATTTTTGTACCCATTCACTCATCCCTCCTTATTTCCCACTTCCCTTCCTGTCCTCTACTCTGTCTACATGGGTTCAATTTTTTTCGTTTAGCTCCCACATATGGGTGAGAACATGCAATGTTTGTCTTTCTGTGCCTGGCTCATTTCACTTAACATGATGTCCTCCAGTTTTATCTATGTTTTGCAAATGGCAGGATTGCATTCATTTTGATGGCTGAATAGTACTGCACTGTGTATAAGTACCACATTTTCTTTATCCTTTCTTTTATTGATGGACACTTAGGTTGAGTCCATATTTTGGCTCTTGTGAATAGTGCTGCAGTCAGCATGGGAGTGCAGAAATCTCTTCGATGTACTCATTTCCTTTCTTTTGGGTGTATACCCAGCAGTGGGATTGCTGGATCAGTGGTTCTATTTTTAGTTTTTCTGAGGAGCCTCCACATAGTGATTGTACTAATTTACATTCCCAACAACAGTGTACAGGGGTTCCTTTTTCCTCACATCCTCGCCGTCATCTGTCGTTGCCTGAGGTTTTGATAAAAGCCATTTAAGCTGGAGTGAAATGGTATCTCGTTGTAGTTTTGATTTGTATCTCTCTGATTAAAGAAAATCTTAATTTTAATGTAGTTGAACATTTCTGACTTTTCCTTTGTAATTAGGAGTTTTTGTATCCCTGTGTGAAGATAATGTACATTATTTTCTGTTAGTGTTTGCCTTTCACATTTAAATCAACAATCTATGGAATTTTTGTGTGTGTGGTGTGAGATGGGGTCTGTTTGTTTTCCTGGATGACACATCACGATGATGATGATGGTGATGATGATGATGATGTTTAGTTCCATTTATTGAAAATGCCATCCCCTCCTGCTCTGTAGAGCTTCCTCGGACACAAATCATGTGATTGTGTATACAAGGATTTGCCTGCCTCTTCTATTCCTGGTTTCCTGAGACCCTTTCAGAGCGGGGGTGTTGGCCAGGTCAAAACTATTTTCATAGTAACACTTGGTGATTTTTTGCCTCAGACTCATTTTCTCACAAATGTACAATAGGGTTTTCCAGAGGCCACATGAAATGCAGTGTTGCACCAGATTGAATGCAGACGCAGATAAGAGAACCAAGCTGTCTCCCAAATAAAGGAGATTTCCAAAAATGTCAAAGAGTGCCACTCATCTCACTCATTTTTTTAAAATTTGTTTTGGAAAACAGTTATTTTTCATTAAAGTGTTATTTATGGTAGCATGTAATAGATTTCTTGTTACTTTTTTTTTTTTTTTATAAAGATGGGGTTTCACCGTGATGGCCAGCCTGGTCTTGAACTCCTGACCTCAGGTGATCCACCCACCTCGGCCTCCCAAAGTGCTGGGATTACAGGCGGAGCCACCGCGCCCGGCTTCTTGTTACTTTTAAATGAATAAATTGATATTTAAAACTTTCCTGTTTTGGCCGGGCCTGGTGGCTCATGCCTGTAATCTCAGCACTTTGGGAAGTTAAGGCAGGCAGATCATCTCAGGTCAGGAGTTCGAGACCAGCCTGGGCAACATGGTGAAACCCTGTCTCTACTAAAAATACAAAATTAGTGGGATGTGGTGGCACATGCTTGTAATCCCAGCTACTCTGGAGGCTGAGGCAGGAAAATTGCTTGAACCTGGGAAGCGGAGGTTGTAGTGAGCCACGATCGTGCCACTGCACTTCAGCCTGGGTGACAGAGGGAGACTCCATCTCAATAAATAAATTAATTAATTTCCTGTTTTAATTTCTAATGTGATAAATATAATATCTATAACCCATGTTAACTAAAGCATTTTAGAATCTCAATAGTTTGCAGGAATGTCAAACCAAAAAGTTTGAGAATCACTTGTCTAGTTTTATGTCTTGATATTCAGTGGATAGTAAATCTTGGTTATGTGTGGCCCTGGGCCCTGTGCTTTTCCACATAAATTTTAGAATCAGCTGTCATGTTCCACAAGAATACCTGTTAGGATTTGATTGGAATTGTGTTGAATCAGTTTGGAATAACTGAAAAATTTGTTTGTTTTGTTTTTAGTTACACCTGCTATAATGGGAATTTGAGATGTTTGTACCATTGAATCTTCTGATTCATAAACATTTTTTTCTCCATGTGTTTTGGTCTTTAATTTTTCTTCTCAATATTGTTAATTTTCTGCAGAAAGGTTTTGCAAATTTCCCAACAGAATTTTTAAAGGAAAAAAATTCTACTTAGAAATAAACTTGCCAGGCACAGTGGCTCATGCCTGTAATCCCAGCTCTTTGGGAGGGAAGGCCAAGGCGGGAGGATCACTTGAGCCTAGGAGTTTGAGACCAGTTTGGGCAACACAGTCAGACCCTATCTTTACGAAGAAAAAAGTAAGATAAACTTAATAATTGACAAGAATTAACAAGAAAATGAAAGATACTTACGAAAAATATAAAACTTTTACTGATGCTCATAAAAGAATTGAATAAATGCTAAAACATATTTTGTTCTTGAATAGGATAGCTCTCACATTGATAAGATGTCAGTATCCCCTCTAAGTTGCCGTACTTTATATTGTTAGACACTTTTTTTTTAACCTTTTGTGATTTCTAAAGTGAAGATATTAAAACTGATGACATCTTCCAGGTACATCTGGCCGTGTGGTAATTATGAAGTTAGGTTAGGAGCATCTTAACCAATTTATTTTATATAACTTTTCTTTCATTATAAGCACAAGTCAGATGTGATATGAAAACAGAAGCATTCACACTAAAAAAGCTCTTTCAAGTGGCATAAAATAACTCTGCATCTTACATTGAAAATGTCTTAAATTTAGTGAAATAGGCCAAGCACAGTGGCTCACGCCTATAACGCAGCATTTTGAGCGGCTGAGGTGGAAGGATTACTTGAGGACAGGAGTTGGAGATCAGCCTGGGCAATATAGTGAGATGCCATACACACACAGACACACACACACACACACACACACACACACACACACTTTGTGAATTTCAAGTAATCCCAATTAATATCTCAATAGGCTTTTCAAAACTTGATTGTAAAGTTTTATGAAAGAACAAAAATGAAAATTTTCACAAAAATTATGAAACTCTGTTCATGAAGGGGGTATTAGTGCTGTCAAATATTAAAGTGTATGTTGAAGCCAAACCAATTTGAGCATCCGATCACGGGCACAGAGTTGAGAGCACTGAAGTAGCCTCATTTATAGGAATGTTTTGTGTGGTCAACTGTGGTATATGTGATGAAAATAGTGAATTCCTTAGTAAATAGTATTGGATGAACTGAGTACCCATTCGGGAAAAAAGATAACTAGCTTGCTATCTCACTTTTTTTTTTAATATGGAGTCTCCTTCTTGGCCAGGCTAGAGTATAGTGGTGTGATCTCATCTCACTGCAATCTTCACCTCCTGGTTCAAGCGATTCTTTTGCCTCAGCCTCCCGAGTAGCTGGGATTACAGGCATTTGCCACCACCTAATTTTTTTTTTTTTTTTTTTTTTGGTAGAGATGGGGATTTCACCATGTCAGCCAGGCTGGTTTTGAACTCCTGACCTCAAGTGATCCACCCGCCTTGGCCTCCCAAAGTGCTAGGATTACAGGCGTGAGCCACTGAGATCCCACCACAGCACTGCACTCCAGCCTGGGCGACAGAGTGAGACTTCTCGTCTTAAACAAACAAAACCCCAAAAAACAGACAACCTAGACATGGTAAAAACTAGTATAAACAAAATTGGGACTGCAGTGATAAGCTGGGAAAAAGTAGTTGCCGTGCAGCATGTTCAAAGGGCTAATTTCCTTTACAAAGCAGGATCACTTTGACCTGCTCTTCCAAATCTACTTCTTTACCCCAGGAACAAGCTGCTTCTATGCCAAGGGCATGGATTCCTCCTTGCAGATTTTCCTCACATCTCTGACCTGGAAAAGGGGTTTTTCGTTCTGCTAGCTTTTTAGTGCTCCTTTGAGGTCATTATTCTGGAGCCCTCTGCAATAATATTGTTTCTCATGGATTGAAATTCATTGTTTCCAATAAGTTGAAATGACTCTGAAGCTTCTGGGAGGACTGGGTATCATTAACTGGCACAGAGGGAGACAGGCTGTAGGAGGAAGATAGGTGACTTGCTTTTGAAAATAGTGGTGTGAGATTCCGGCCTGCAGAAACAGTTGGAGTTATGAGATAGAAATGGGGACTTAAAAAATAGGTGTGTGTGTGTGCGTGTACATGTGTGTATTGAAAATACAGAAAAATAAGATAATGTTACCCGTAAAACAGGCCATCATTCTTTACACTTTAAGTGAATTAACTTCTGTTTTTTCCTCTGGTTGTATGTGCATAAAAGTATTTTTATAGCCAGTGTGGTGGCTCATGCTTGTAATCGCAGCACTTCGGGAGGCTGAGGCCAGCAGATCACTTAAGGCCAGGAGTTCGAGACCAGCCTGGCCATGGTGAAACACCATCTCCACTAAAAATAGCAAAATTAGAGCCGGGCATGGTGGCATGTGCCTGTAGTCCCAACTACCCAGGAGGCCTTGGCACGAGAATTGCTTGAACTCCAGAGGTAGAAGTTGCAGTGAGCCAAGACTGAGCCATTGAGCTGCCTGGGTGACAGAGCAAGACTCTGCTAAAATACACACACACACACACACACACGCACACGCACACGCACATGCACACGCACTTTAATATGTAGAAATTATATAAACTTTCCTAAAACTTTCAGGATTCAAGAATTAGAAATCATAATCAAAGAGGTAGGAGAATTACAGTGTAGGACAATTAGTGTCAAACTAAGAAGAGCAGGGGCAAATTCCAAGAAAAAAGGAAAAACAATAATGTTTTGTGTTTTAAAGAAGTAAAGCTCAATGAAGATTAAATCTTGAGATACTAAATTGAGGGCGTAATGGCAGGCACATGCTTGTAATCCCAATGCTTTGGGAGGCCTGAGTGGGAGGATGCCTGGAGCTCAGGAGTTAGAGGCTGCAGTCAGTTATGAGCCACTGCACTCCAGCTTGGGTGAGAGTGAGACCTTATCTAAAAACAGCAACAACAAGATACGAAATTGAGAAACTGTTGCTTGAACATATACTTGAATATATATTCTGTCTAGCAGTGATGGAATAACAAGGAATGGATTTACCTTGCTATTTTAAGCAACTAGAAAACTGGACAATATACGAAATAGCAATTTGTAGGCATTGGGTGACAGGCAACACAAGACTGTGGTCACTGAAAGGTGGGAAACAAACCTGCTGAGTTCTATGGTTGCTCCAATTTATTTTCTGGAGGTAGTTTTCAGGGTGTAGAGCAGGGATGGGGAACCCAAATTAAAGCCTGGTGTCTTACTGAATTGAGAGGACAAGATGGGGATTGGTGGGGGGGGAAGATTGTCATAATTTGTAGGGCAGAGTACCAGAGACGTGGGAGTTGCACACAGAACTCCAGAGGCAGGTGGAGGAGTTTCCTGAAGTCAGGTTGAGTCCTGACCTACACATGCATGAGAGGAGAGCAGGTGAGGCCAGAGAAGGAACCCCACTGGAAAGGAGCAGGCCAAATGATTCCTGGAACTCACACAGAGCTGGGAATAGTCTGTGTTGCCATTAGGCAGAGTATATACAAGGGCATCAAAAGGGCATGGCCTTTTGTAATGAGGCTAAATTAGCCCTAAATTAAAGGGTACTCTGGACCTACTCTAACAATGAAAAAGCAAGTCTTGGAAGATTTAAAGATTTATCTCACACACGGCCGACTGAAAGAATCTTACCTGTGTGTTAGAGCAAAGTCCAGTGTTATTTAAAGAAATATACAAAATCCAAAACACAAAACTCATAATGTTAGGCATTCAGTAAAATAACAAGACATGCAAAAAACCAGGAAAATATGACATAATCAGGAGAAAAATCAACTAGATCTGGAAATAATAGAGATGATGGAATTAACAAAGACATGAAAACAGCAATTACAAATATGTTCTTGGTTCAAAAAAAGTAGTGGAAATGGTTAACATAATGGGAAGAGAACTAGAAGGTATATTTTTAAAAGACCCAAGCAGAACATCTAGAGTTGGAAATAAATTTGCAAGTACAATGATGGCATTAACAGTAGTTGAGGCACTGCACATCAGTGAACTGCAAGACAGCAAAGAAACTGTGCAAAATGAGAACAGAAAGAAAAATGGAACAATTGATAGAGCATCAATGACTATAACAAGGACAACTGTTAGAGATAGAAACAGTCTGACATAGATGTAATTGGAGCCCTAGAAAGAGGGAAAGGGGGAGAACAGAAAAAAGATTGTAAAAAATAATGACCAGAAAATTTCCAAATTTGATGAAAACTATAAGCCCACATATTTAAGGATCCCAAGGAGAATAACTATACAGGTAACCACACTAAGGGACATCATCGTCACATTGTTGGCAACCAATAATAAAGGGAAAATGTTCAAAGCAGGCAGAGAAAAAATAGACATCATGTACAGAGTAACAGAGATAAGAATGACAGCAGACTTCTCATCAGAAATTTAGCAAATCAAAATATGATGGAGAGACCTCTTTAATTTTTTTTTTTTTTAATCCAAGACAGAGTCATTCCTGCCCAGGCTGGAGTTCAGTGGTGTGATCTTGGCTCACTGCAACCTCCACCTCCTAGGTTCATGCGATTCTCCAGCCTCAGCCTCCTGAGTAGGTAAGATTACAGATGCATGCCACCATACCTGGCTAATATTTTTGTATTTTTAGTAGAGACAGGGTTTCTCTGTGTTGGCCAGGCTGGTCTCAAACTCCTGACCTCATGATCTGCCTGCCTCGTGCTCCCCAAGTGCTGGGATTACAGGTGTGAGCCACTGCACCTGGCCTGGAGAGACATCTTTAAAGTAGTCTTCAAAAAAGCCTACTGGGGCTGGGCGCAGTGGCCAACACCTGCAATCTCAGCAGTTTCGGAGGCTGAGGCCGGAGGATTGCTTGAGTCCAGGAGTTCGAGACCAGCCTGGGTGATATGGCGAAACCTCATCTCTACAAAGAATACAAAAATCAGCCAGGCATGGTGATGCACGCCTGTGTTCCCAGCTCCTTGGGAGACTGAGGTGAGAGGATCGCTTTAGCCTGGGAAGCACAGGCTGCAGTGAGCTGTAATTGAGCCACACTGCACTTTAGCCTGGGTGACAAAGCAAGACCCTGTCTGGAGAAAAAAAAAAAAAAGGCCTACTTGAACTTGTTGCTGGCAGACCTCCACAAGAAATGTTGAAGTTGTTCAGGCAGAAAGCTAAAGATTTAAAATGGAAGTTTAGAGCTTCTCAAAGGATTGAGAAGTGCTAGACATGGTAACTATGGGAGTAAAAATAAAACAATTCTTTTTTCTTTTTTAATCTCTTTAAAAGAATGTTGCATTGAAGGTGGTTGCTAACAGGTACAGGATTTCCCTTTTGTGTGATGGAAATGTTCTGCAATTAGTGGTGATGGTTGCAGAACATTGTGAATTAAAGAAATAGTAGCTTTAAAAAGACAGTTTTTAAAGCAAAAATAATAATGCATTATAAGTTTTATAACGTGGGAGTAAAAGGTATGACAATAGCACAAAAAATGGAAGGGTATGGGAAGGACATAAGAAACCTTACTAAGGCTTTATTTTATTTATTTGTTTGTTTATTTATTTATTTATTTGACAGAGTATCGCTTTGTTGCCCAGGCTGGTGTGTGGTGGCACAATCCCTGCTCACTGCAACCTCTGCTTCCTGGGTTCAACAGTTCTGCCTCAGCCTCCCAAGTAGCTAGGATTTCAGATATGCACCACAACACCCAGCTAATTTTTGTATTTTTAATAAGAGATGAAGTTTCACCACGTTAGCCAGGCTGGTCTTGAACTCCTGACGTCAGGTGTTCCACCTTCCTCAGCCTCCCCAAGTTCTGGGTTTGCAGGCATGAGCTACCATGCCTGGCAGAAACCTTAGTAAGGTTCTTAAACTGTACATGAAGTAGAATCGTCAAATTTACATCTAGAAAATTAAAACAATTTATGTTCCCACTTCAAATGTATGGGAGTGCCAATTTAACCGTATCCTTGTCCATGTGTGGTATTCGTTTAAAAACATTGCCATCCAGATGTTTTTAAAAACTTGATTACCCTAGACACCCAGTCCTCACCGTGGCTGAAGGATACTTTATCTCTGAAATCTTTGAAATTCTGTCAGAATCTCTTTGCCTTAAATTTGGCTAAAACATAAAATGTATACGTTTATTTTTTTCCTTTCCTTTTCTTCCTACTCCCTTTCTTCATAAGCATAGTTTTCTTCAGTAATTTCTTTGGTTACTACTTCAGCTTCATTTGTTCTAGAACGTGGACATTTTGAAGACACATTCCATGTCTCTCTTACTCTCTATTGCATCATCACTAGATGCTCGATGCTCAATAAATTTAAAAAAAAAAGTACTGTTTTCTTTCTATACACATTATTGGTAAGGTTGATCTGCATATTTCTAACATTTTCTTTCATCTTGTTAATCTATTTTGTCCTTTTGATTTGAGTTGGATAATTCAGTTACGATTTTTTTTATGTTACTAATTTTTGTTTGGTTATATTTCATCTGCTACTTATTGCTTGTATTGCTGTTTTAAATTTGGCAAATCATGCTTTTCATCTCTGAAAATTTTTTCATTTCTGAAGTCTTTCCTCAGATTATTCTGATTTCATTTTTACAGATGAAACATTCACTTAAATTCTTTTAAAATATTAAGCACCTTTCATTTTATTAATTTTCTTCAACTTATACCAGATACTGTGAGACTGTCAAGTTTTTAAATCTCTTTTTCAGCTGTAGGGCATTTAAACTTTAATACTAGTGTGTTTAAAACCCCTTAGGACTGGGAAATTAAAGAAAATGGAGTACCCATTTCTTCCTTCAATCCAGCCACCTCAACACACAATTAAAATGTGGTATTGGTGCTGGACACAGTGGCTCACGCCTGTCATCCCAGCACTTTGGGAGGCTGAGACCAGGCGGATCCTGTGAGTCCAGAAGTTTGAGACCAGCCTGGGCAACATGGTGAAACTCCATCTCTACAAAAAATTAGCTGCACACATGGTGGCTTATGCCTGTGGCCTCAACACTTGGGAGGCTGAGGTGGGAGGATTGCTTGAGCTCGGGAGGATGAGGTTGCAGTGAGCTGTAACTGCACTCCAGTCTGGGTGACAGAGCAAGACCCAGTATCAAAAAAAAAAGTATCATGAAATTTTTATTAGTATAAAGTTAGGTCTAAGAGTTTTATTTGCAAAGATTACCATGGGGGAGTGATCTCTAGACATTTTTGACTTCCTGGCCTATTTTGTAAGATCCCCCTGAAAGGTGGAGAACTGGATCAGGAAAACAAGCAGAGCTTGAATACACACTGCCATTTTTGAGAGGACCACGAATTTAGAATTTGAAAGAACTGGAGTTATTTTTCCTTAATTACACTTTGGAGTTTTGCCCTTGGAACTGAGAGAATGAATGTGAATTCCTCTTCCCTAGGAGTCCAGTCTAATGCTAGACATACATGGTAATAAGCACAGTCAGTGTGACAGAATTTGGTGGTTTGAAGGTAAAGTGGTAAAGTGAAGAGACCCATAATTTATAGTTGATGTTTTCCACTGAGGGACCAGCATGGGTTTTAGGCAGAGTGGAGGACATTTGAAATTTCATTTTGGGGTAATAGGTGACTATAACCTGGGATGGGCAAAAAAAAAAAAAAAAATTACAAAGCAATGCTTACACTCAGGTTGGAAACTTTGAATTTGTACTGCTGCTAATTATGGGTTTTTTCCTAGTAATATTTACTGCCCCTATACAGGGGTGGAAAATGAAGCTAGTTTATTTACTGAAAATAGGTGATTTGAAGGAAAATGGGACTGAGCAAAGTAGTGCTTTATAATCAGTCCCAGTTTTCATAATAAGACTGCTAGAGACTCATTACTTTTCACATTATAATGTGAAATTAATTATTAAAACCTTAAGTAAAAATGGAGGTTTTTGGCCAGGCGTGGTGGCTTATTTCTGTAATCCAAGCACTTTGGGAGGCTGAGGCGGGTGGATCACTTGAAGTCAGGAGTTCAAGACCAGACTGGTTACCAACAGGGTGAAACCCCGTCTCTACTAAAAATACAAAAATTAGCACAGTGTCTTGGCTCACGCTTGTAATCCTAGCTATTTGGGAGGCCAAGGCGGGCGGATCACTTGAACCCAGGAGACGGAGGTTACAGTGAGCCAACATCATACCACTGCACTCCAGCCTGGGAGACAGAGCAGGACTTTGTCTCAAAAAAAAAAAAAAAAAAAAGGAAACCAAACATACATGGTATGTTTCAGCTCGTTGCACATACTTTCCTTGTCAAATCTCAAATTGTCCCTTTTTAGCCTGTGGTGCCACTTCTGCTTGGCTCTTGGGCCTTGTAACAATCCACTTTATGCTTAGTTTCCTTGTTGTCCAGTGTGACAAGATGTTCTTGGCTTATCTTGCACATTTCCTGCCCCAGCCACTTTTCTAAGAAGAATGTGGACATTTAAAACAAAAAGTTGCAGTGTCCCATTCGCACCCCAAACCATCCTAATCAGAATCCCTGGTGGGGATAGGGCCCAGATACAGACAGGGTCCCTAGGCTAGAGTGCAGTGGTGGGATCTCAGCTCCTTGCAACCTCTGCCTCCTGGGTTCAAGTGATTCTCCTGCCTCAGCCTCCTGAGTAGCTGGGACTATAGTCGTGAGCCACCACTCAGCTAATTTTTGTATTTTTAGTAGAAGTGGGGTTTTGCCATATTGACCAGGCTGGTCTCCAACTCCTGACCTCAAGTGATCCGTCCGCCTTGGCCTCCCAAAGTGCTGGTATTACAGGTGTGAACCACCACACCCTACCAGGATACGGTGTTTTTTAAAAAGCACACCTAGCCTTGGATGGAAAACCACTTGAGGAGAGTATGCTGCCTTATTGGGCTCTGTAAACGCCTTATCTCTGCACAAGGCTGGAACTTTGAGTGGAGTCCTTGGCTAAAGGTCTCATTGCTATGTGGTGACCTTTCTTCCCTCTCCTGCTTAAGGCTTGTGTTTCAGAATTTTGACCCGAATGCATTTGTGTTGAAAGCCAGGCTTGGTCTGTCATCCCAGGACTCTTATGTTGGTCCCTTTCCTTGCCTGTATGTTGAGTTGGGGCTCATCTTCGTGCCTCTGGGAAGTAAGTTGATAGCTTGCTTAGTCTCTCAGTACTTTCCCTTGCCCTTAGAATGAACACCAAAATATGTGGCCTGCAGTGTAGACTATACACAGCCTTCAGTGTAGACTGCTCAGGCCCCCTCTTGGTTCCTGGAGTCTGCCATGCTTCCTTCTACCACCAGGCCTTTGCACAGCTGCTGTCTGCTGGGAATGCCTTGCCTTTCCTCGTTACTTAGTTCTCCTCTACTCATCTTTCAGCCGCCAGCTTGACTGTCTTCCTTGGGGGAGCCTTCTCTGACCTTGGTACACCAGATCAGCCCCCATGTGCTGATCTTGTCTCATTGGTAACATTTCTCTACCTGTAGGACACATATGAAGGCCCAGAAGTCGCAGTTTTGCATTTGTTTGTGTGATCATTTGATGCATGTCTCTCTCTGGAGCCTGACTCTGGGGCTTACGTCCTGTCTCCACCACTTTTAGCTGTGGGACCTTGAACACATCATTTCATCTCTGGTCCCCAGTTTCTTCTAACTGCAAAACAGGGATGATATAATACTTTCACCTACCTTGTGAGGTGGGCATGAAGATTAAATAGGGTAATTTGTATAAAGCACTTAGAACAGAGCTAGCTATTAATAGTAGAGAATCTTGGCAGGTATTATTGATGATTACTGCAGTGAACCACAAGCTCCATAGAGACAGGGGTCATTTCTGTTTGTTTAGATTTGTATGCAGGGTGCTTGGCATAATGGATGGTGCTCAGGAAATATTTGTTGGATAAATGAATGAAGTGGAGATAATGGTAATACCATGATTATCGAATTCCATGAGGATATAAAGTAATGCAAGTATGTAAGTTCTTGGTGGCATGTCTAGCTCATAGTAAGTGGTCAATAAATATTCAATGCCTGAATGAGGAAAATGGGGACAATAGTAATACCAGCTTATGAGGTTTTAGTGGGGATCTAAGGTAACCCTGTAGTACATTGTAGAGTGCCTAGCACATAGTACGTGCTCAGAAAATATTTGTTGAATGAATGAGTGAAGTGGGGATAATGTTAACACCAGCTCCTAGGGTTGCTGTGGGGATAGAAGATAAGGCAGGTTGATAGCTCGTTGCATTGTGGTTGTGCCTGGTAGACACTCTGTTGAGTGAAACAAGAGGAGCTGCTATGAGTTTCTTTCTCCTGGGGCTTAGGAGAGAATCCTTTTGGGGTATAGAATGGTGTGGAGCAGATACTGGTACTCTTGAAGGAAGAATGGGCAGCTGACTACTCCTTGCTGGATGTAGTGAGTCAAACTCTGGCCTGGATGAAAAGTTGAGTCGTTCCTTTTCCTCTTCCTCCCTAACCTGTTCTTTCTTTCCACTAGAATCCTTGCCCAGAGTCCAGTACCTCCTTCCTGTCCAGGATCACCTTCTGGTGGATCACAGGGTAAGGCTGGGTCTCTGAGACCTCAGGGTGGTGGTGGGGAATGAATGAATGAATGAATGAATGAATGAACATGCTGAGCTCCCTGCTTGACTTCTCTCTCCTTGCCTTTTCTGCAGAGTTGTCTTGAATCTGCCTGTGCTGGCCATGTGGTCTCAGAGACACCCACTCTGTCCCTTAAGTCCATTACCTTGAATGTGATAAACACATGAGCCATGAGCAGCTTAAATCTCTGCAGAAGGCGTGGTCTGGGACAGCCATATACTGGACTGCTCTTGCTCTAGCTTCAGATTTGGGTTTTCATTTTTTTAATATATATTTTATTTATTGCCTAGACATCATGTTCAACCTGACAGATTTGGGTTTTTTAAATATTAGGTATAGTTATTATTGACATTGTTCCCCTCCCATCCCCCACTCCTTAGAAAAATAATACTGTCTCACCATAGGAAATGTGGGTTAAAAAAACACATAAGCAGATCAGTAGTAAGGAAATATGCAGAGACAACCATTGTCACCATTTTAGCATGCCTCCTTCTGGTCTTCTTTTCTGTTTGAGATGGAGTCTCACTGACTCCCCAGGCTGGAGTGCAGTGGCGCGATCTCAGGTCACTACAACCTCTGCCCCCCTGGGTTCAAGTGATTTTCCTGCTTCAGTCTCCCAGGTAGCTAGGATTACAGGCGTGCGTTTTTTTTCACCATCATGCCTGGCTAATTTTTGTATTTATAGTAGAGACAGGGTTTTGCCATGTTGGCCAGGCTGGTCTTGAACTCCTGACCTCAGGTGTTCCACCCACATTGGCCTCTCAAAGTGCTGGGATTACAGGTGTGAGTCACCATGCCCAGCCACCTTGTAGTTTTTTGTACATCTTTTTCTGCCCATTGTCAACATCTTTTTGGGGATTATTTGAAGGATCTTTCTTTCACCCTAATATGCATCATCTTTTTTTTTTTTGGAGACAGGCTTTCACTCTGTCACTCAGGCTGGAGTGCAGTGGCACAATTGTAGCTCACTGCAGTCTTGATCTACCGGCTTCAGATGTTGCCCTACCTCAGCCTCCCAAGTAGCTGGGACTGTGGGCATGCTCCACCATGCCCAACAGATTTCTGTATTTTTTGCAGAGGTGGAGTTTCACCATGTTGCGCCGGCTGGTCACCAACTCTTTAGCTCAAGTGATTCTTCGGCCTCAGCCTCCCAGAGTGCTGGGATTATAGGAATGAGCCACCATACCCGGTCTCATTCTTCTCTTCATGAACTTTTTACAAACATCTTTTTAAAAGATTGGATGTTTAAAATAATTTCTTCAAATCACTATTAAAGAGCATCACTGGGACAGTTGATGTAATTTGTATATGACTGCAGGACACCAGATGCATGCTAATAACATTAATTCTTGTTTGGGAAAATTGTGCTCCAGTTACATAAGAGCATGTCCTTGATTGTAAGGGGTTATCCCCAGTTTTTTGGAAGTAAAGATACGTAGAGCCTATATCTTAACTTTTTTTTTTTCTTTTTGAGACGGAGTCTTGCTCTTTTGCCCAGGCTGGAGTGCAGTGGCGTGATCTACAGCCTCTGCCTCCTGGGTTTAAGCAATTCTCCTGTCTCAGCCTCTGTAGTAGGTGGGATTATAGGCATGCACCACCATGCCTATCTAATGTTTGTATTTTTAGTAGAGATGGGATTTCACCATGTTGGCCAGGCTGGTCTCAAACTCCTGACCTCAGGTGATCCACCCACCTCAACCTCCCAAGGTGCTGGGATTATAGGTGTGAGCCACTGTGCTAGGCCTTTAAGTGTTTGAAAGGTTTAGAAAAATATGATATGTCTGTGTGTGTGTGTGTGTGTGTGTATGTGTTTGAGTGTTAATGGATAGAGAGAGAATGCTACTGTAAACTTGGCAACATGTTAATAGTGGTGAGTTGAGTGAATTCTTAGTGTGATTTGAGTAATTTTTCCATAAGTTTGAAATTATTTTGAAACAAAATATGAAAGTGTTTTAACTCTTTATTATAAAAGTGTTCAGCTGGCCGAGTGCGGTGGCTCACACCTGTAATGTTAGCACTTTTGGAGGCCGAGGTGGGTGGATTACCTGAGGTCAGGAGTTTGAGACCAGCCTGGCCCATGTGGTGAAACCCTGTCTCCACTGAAAATACAAAAATTAGCCTGGCATGGTGGTAGCTGCCTGTAATCCCAGCTACTTGGGAAGTAGAGTCAGGAGAATCACTTGAACCCAGGAGGCGGAGGTTACACTGAGTCGAGATTGCGCCACTATACTCCAGCCTGGGTAGAGTCACATAGAAAGACTACTATAATAAAACTCAGTAAGCTTATCACCCAGATTTCACGGTTGCTAATGCTTTGTCATGTCAACCTTTTTTCCCCCCTCAACCTGTTTTTTTGGGGGTCTGGCTCTGTTGCCCAGGCTGGAGTGAAATGACACAATCATGGCTCCTGCAGCCTCCACCTCCTGGCCTCAAGCAGTCCTCCCACCTCAACCTCCTGAGTAGCTGGGGCTACAGGTGTGAGACATTATGACTGGGTAGTATTTTTTATTTTTACTTTTTATAGAGATAGTCACCCAGTGTTGCCCAGGCTGGTCTTGAACTCCTGAACTCACGAAGTCCTCCCACCATGGCCTCCTGAAGTGCTCCGGATTATAGGCATGAGCTACTGGTCATGGCCCATATTAGCCTTTTTTAATGTAAAATTTTAAAAAGTTGTCGGGGCATGGTGGCTCGTGCCTATAATCCCAACACTTTGTGAGGCCAAGGTGGGAGGATTGCTTGAGCCCAGGAGCTAAAGATCAGCTTGGGCAACATAGAGAGACACTGTCTCTGCAAAAACAAAGAAAAATCATTAGCCAGTCATAATGGCTCACACCTGAAGTCTCAGCTACTTGGGAGGCTGAGGTGGGAGGATCATTCTAGGCCAGGAGCTGGAGGCTGCAGGGAGCCGTGATCATGCCACTGCACTCCATCCTGGTTGACACAGAGCCTAAGTCTCCAAGTAAATAAAACAAATAACCAGAAATAGATAGATAGATAAATAGGCAGCCCAAGCATGGTGGCTCATGCCTGTAATCCCAGCATTTTGGGAGGCCAAGGGGGGGCAGATTGCCTGAGCTCAGGAGTTTGAGACCAGCCTGGGCAACATGGTGAAACCCTGTCTCTACTAAAATACCAAAAATTAGCCAGGTGTGGTGGTGTGTGTGCCTGTAGTCCCAGACTTGGGAGGCTGAGGCAGGAGAATTGCTCGAACCCAGGAGGTGGAGGTTGCAGTGAGCCAAGAACATGCTACTGCACTTTAACCTGGGTGACACAGTGACACTCTATCTCAAATCAAAACAAAAAATGAATGAATGATAAAAAATAAAGCATGAATTAGAGCCATCTTGATATTTTCCTCCTAAATCATCTTTTTTTTCCCTAAATCTTTTGTATGCACCCTCCCAAAAGAAAGCCATTTTTCCTTTATGATCCAACAGAATGAGCTGTAATAGCCTTGTAATATGTGCAAGTGTCTGTCCACATTCAGACATCCCAGCTGTGTGGCTGCCTTCATTTGCAGCGGGCACTTGTGCTGGGGAGGGGCGTAGCACTGGCATGCGTGTGGAGTGAGTGAGCCCCGTCCTCCTCCTCCTCTCATTGACTCTCATTGCCTAACCCTCTTATGTCTTGGCCTCAGGTTGATATCCACGGCTACCACCAGCCCCTGGAGAGCAGTGGCCTCTGCTCTTAAACAAGGAGGACATGTAGGAACAAGTCATGCCTGTTTTGGTAAGGAACTGGAAGAAGAAATGTGCCAAGTCTAGGAAGTAAGTGTGAGTTTCCTTATCCTCTAGAATGCCCTGGTTCCCTCCTTCTCGCCCCTGTGGCCTGAATCCAGGCTGCGTCCCTGGCAATGCTGCTTGTTACTAGCTTTCTGTTTCTTACTTCTCCTCTGGGCCTTAGTTTTTTTCTGCCAAATGGGGTAAAATCTCACAAGTCATTAAGTCAACTTAGTAGAAAAGAAGAGACAAGCTGGGCATGTTGTCTCACGGCTGTAATCTCAGCACTTTGGGAGGCCTAGGTGGGTGGATCACAAGGTCAGGAGTTTGAGAACAGCCTGGCCAACATGGTGAAACCCCATCTCTACTAAAAGTACAAAAATTAGCTGGGTGTGGTGGTACTTACCTGTAATCCCAACTACCTGGGAGGCTGAGGCAGGAGAATTGCTTGAACCTGGGCAGAAGAGGTTACAGTGAGCCGGTTGAACCACTGCACTCCAGCCTGGGGGGCAGAGTGAGACTCCATCTCAAAACAAAAAAAAAAAAAAAAAAAAAAGGCAGGTGTGAGCGATCTCCCTGCTTCTGCCTTTGGCTTTGAAAACCCAATGCTTCATTAGTTTATGTGTAATAGTTTTATGCTCTCTTTTTGTGTATGGCCTCTTAGAGCTTAGGGCCATTTTTGATTGTGGTTTCTGCTGGCCTGAATATCAAATGCTTCTGTGATTCTGGAAGAGTTTGGAAGTTTTGTTTTTGTTTTTAAGTTAGACATAGTGACCATACAGCCATCCACTCACTTCCCAGACATCCACCCAAGACAGCTGAGAACATATGTTTATAAAAGACTGGTACAGGAACGTTCTTAGCTACTTTGTTTGTAATAACCTGAACTGGAGGTAAGCCAGACAGCTATTAGCATGTGAACAGACAGATTTACCCATTATGTGCATATGCACAACTGAATATTAAGCTATGGACAAGAATGTACTATTGGCTGGGCACAGTAGCTCATGCCTGTAATCTCAGCACTTTGGAAGGCCGAGGTGGGTGGATCACCTGAGATCAGGAGATTAAGACCAGCCTGGCTCACATGGTGAAACCCCATCTCTATTAAAAATACAGAAATTAGCCAGGTATGGTGGTGCACC
Organism: Ateles fusciceps; assembly: GCA_036589455.1. Taxonomy (NCBI): domain Eukaryota; kingdom Metazoa; phylum Chordata; class Mammalia; order Primates; family Atelidae; genus Ateles; species Ateles fusciceps. The sequence continues at coordinate 7,454,448 of JAZHEH010002605.1, forward strand.
CTTGTCATCCCAGCTACTTGGGAGGCTGAGGCACGAGAATCGCTTGAACCTGGGAGGTGGAGGTTGCAGTGAGCCAAGATGACACCATTGCACTCCAGCCTGGGTAACAAGAGTGACACTGTCTCAATTTAAAAAAAAAAAAAAAAAAGGATGGGCAGGTGGCTCACACCTGTAATCCTAACACTTTTGGAGGCCGAGGTGGGTGGATCACCTGAGCTCAGGAGTTCAAGACCAGCCTGGGCAACATGGTAAAACCCCGTCTCTACTAACAGTACAAAAAATTAGCTGGGCATGGCAGCTTGCAACTGTAGTCCCAGCGACTCGGGAGACTGAGGCAGGAGAATCAGTTGAACCCAGGAGGCAAAGGCTGCAGTGAGTGGAGATCGTGCCACTGCACTCCAGCGTGGGTGACAGAGTGAGAATTCGTTTCATTAAAAAAAAAAGGCTGGGTACGGTGGCTCATGCCTGTAATCCTGACACTGACACTTTGGGAAGCTGAGGCAGGCAGGTGCATCACCTTAGGTTGGGAGTTCAAGACCAGCCTGACCAACATGGAGAAACCCCATCTCTACTAAAAATACAAAAAAAAATTTAAGAGAAAAAAAAGAGACCTCATCAATGTACCCTAGTAAAGTCAAGGGACTAGGGTGTAAGAAGAATGTGATGTAAAAGGCAGAATGCAGGGGGGCACTGGAGCTAGAACTGATCTTAGGGGACACGGAGTCACAGAAGAGCAACGAGATACCATTTCTCACTCAACTCCAGTCCACTGGCAGCAGTCACCTGAAGGGCTGCTTGAACGTAACACAGTGGGAAAGAATGCCATGGGTGACTGTGGGTGTCTGCTGTGTGCATGAGAAGGAAGGGAAGGGCCCAATATTTGACATGCTTGAGATCGAACCCATTCATTTTCCTCCATATGACAAAATCTAGAGCCAGGGAGGTGAGCTAACCAGCTTCGTGGTCACACTGTGAGCTGGCAGTAGAATGTGATAGGTGACCTGACTCTCAGAACATTACTCTAAGCCAAGGGCTGGCCAAAAATAGACTGAGGTCCACGTACGGCTCATGAGCTCAGCATGGATTTCATTTTTTAATTTTTTTGAGACAGAGTCTTGTTCTGTTGCCCAGGCTGGACTGCAGTGGTATGACCTTGGCTCAAAGCACTAAAAATACAAAAATTAGCCAGGTATAGTGGTGCTAACCTCCACTTCCCAGGTTAAAATGATTCCCGTGCCTCAGCCTCCCAAGAAGCTGGGTTGACCGTCATGCTCCACCATGCCCGGCTAATTTTTTTGTGTGGGACAGCGTCTCACTCTTTTGCCTGGTCAGGAGTGCAGTGGCATGATCTTGGCTCACTGCAACTTCTCCCTTTTGGGTTCAGAAAAAAAAGTGATCCTCCTGCCTCAGCCTCCTGAGTAGCTGTGACCACAGGTATGCACCACCATGCCCAGCTAATTTTTTTTTTTTTTAGTACAGACCGGGTTTCACCATGTTGGCCAGGCTGGTCTCAAACTCCTAGCCTGACGCAACCCGGCAAGCCTCAGCCTCTCAAAGTGCTGGGATTACAGGAATGAGCTGGTGCCCAGCCAGATTTCTTATTTTTAATGGTGAAAAAAATCAAAACAGTATTACATGACAGATGTAAATTCTGTAAAATTTAAATTTTAGTTTTTCTACATACGTTTTTACAGGAACACAGTCAGACCCATTGATTTCTATATTATCTAAGGATGCTTTTCCACTATGCTGGAAGAGACAGGTATTTGTGACAAAGACCATATGGCCTGGAATGCTGAAAGTTTCCAGAAAAAGTTTTTACTCCCACTTTCTTCCAGTGTCTCTTGAACTTTAATGTCCGTACATACCACCTAGAGAACTAGTTACAATTCAGATTCTGTTTCACTGGATCTGGGTTGAGGCCTAAAATTCTGCACTGTTAATAAGCACCAGGTGATGCCATGGCTGCTGGTCCACGGACCACACTTTGAGTAGTGAGGATCAACTCCAGTGTGTCTCTACATGTCGACCTGAACCAGCAGCAGCAGTACCTGGGGGATGTGTTGGGAATGCAGATACCCCTGTCCCCATCCAGACCTACTAAACTGAAAATCTGAGTGGGGCCCAAAAGCTGCGTTTTATAGTAACAAGCTATTGGCCAACACAGTGGCTCACGCCTATAATCCCAGCACTTTGGGAGGCCAAGGCAAGTGGATCACCTGAGGTCAGGAGTTTGAGACCAGCCTGGTCAATATGGTGAAACACCATCTCTACTAAAAATATTTTTTAAATTAGCCGAGTGTGATGTTGCACACCTGTAATCCCAGCTACTCAAAGTCTAAGGTGGAAGAATTGCTTAAACCCAGGAGATGGAGGATGCAGTTACCGGAAAAAAAGGGAATTTTTTTTTTTTTCCCCTACAGTGGATGACAAGTATTTGTTCAGCACCTGCTGTGCATTGTTTTATGTACTGAGGATACAGCAGCCCATCAGGAGCTGACATTCCAGTGGGGGAAAGAAAGACAATAATAAAATAAGTATACTTTAAAAAATTCTTACTTCTAATATTTTTTTTTTAAAAAGTGGCTCAATTTTGGCTCACTGCAACCTCTGCCTCCCAGGTTCAAAGGATTCTTATGTCTCAAGCTTCCTGAGTAGCTAGGATTATAGGCATGAACCACCATGCCCAGCTTATTTTTTTTTTTTTTTTTTTTTAAAGCAAAGACAGGGTTTCAACAGGTTGGCCAGACTGGTCTTGACCTCCTGGCCTGAAGTGATCCATCTACCTCGGACTTCCAAAGTGTTGGGATTATAGGTGGGAGCCACCATACTGAGACCAAAATAAGTAAATTTTAGAGTGTTTTTAGACCATGCCATATCTGTGGTCTAACCACACTTGACATGTGGTCCATGGGACACTGACAATCCATACTTTGCGACCAGCTGGTGATAATATGAGAAAAACAGCACCATAATGCAGATCAACTATGGCACGAGGCATGCCATTCAGCTGAACCCACACTTTTTTTCTTACAAGGCTTTCTTAATGCAGGAAGCAGAAGACACTGGTTTCCATCCTGGCACAAACGCCTTAGCCTGCCTGCCATGTTGGCCAGGCTGGTCTCGAACTCCTGGCCTCAAGTGATCTGCCTGCCTTGGCCTCAAAAGTTCTGGGAGGAGGGGGGGAAAATTGGGAGGGAGGGGGGGACGAGGCAAGAAGAGCCGAGGAAAAACTGGGATTACAGGCATGAGCCACCATGTCCGACTGTGATCTGCTCATTTATTAAAGCCCCCTGTATTTCACTTTGCAACTAAGACTGAGAATCCCTGGTGCAGATTGCCTCCCCCGCGTCCAGGAATAATCTACAGCCCCCGCTTCCCTTCTAGGAGTGTCTATGTCTCCCTGTGGCTGTTTCTGTGAGACCCTGCATTTTTGAGTTCTGCTTTTATTCATGTTTCCTGAGCCTGTTCCCACAGTCTCCCTGACCGTGGTGCTGGCTGCATATTTATCCCTTTTGTATTTTCCATCCTGGGTCCTCTCTCCTACCTCTTTCGGGTCAGCCCTTTGGTGCCTTAAATTGTGCTGCTTTTCTCTCCTGGCACCAAAGAATGGGGCAGCCAGTGCAGAGTAGGGGCTGTAGTCATCATTATCACTGAGGTATTGTGAACTAGGAAAGAGATATCATCTGTTTAAACACAGCACAGGCCCCAAGCGCCCTTGACACATGTTGTCTGCCTTTGTCATTGTTGATGTTCTGGTGATTATTGTTGATTCTGGGTGGATTCTTCCTGGGATTGGGGCAGATACCTAGCTGTTCTGTCCCTTGGTGTTTTTATCAGCATCCTTCCTTAAGTCTGCAGCCAAGGCATCTGCCAGGACTGGGGTCTCATCTGAAGACTCAACTGGGGGAAGCAAAGCTCACCTGGTTGTTGGCAGAACTTGGTTCTCCAGTTGTTCTTATATTGAAATACTTCCTTATTACTGTGGAAACAGCCAGTGCCCCTGGTACCTTTTACAATGAACTCTCGGGTGGTCTCTGTGATCTGGAAACTAAAGGGTTAATTCCTGGCACTGCAGGGGTCCCTGGGCCTCTGCCTGATGGCTGATGACCTTGTCAAACTGATTATCTATTTTGAATATCACCTCTTGCAGTGCTTGGGAACCAGGAGGCTATGCCCTTTCCTTCCTGCAGTTCCTTACATCCTGGTCTTGGGAAGTGAACTTCACACAGCAGAGATACTGTTATCTAGGCTGGGTTTTACCCATCGCTGCTGGTACAGGATACTGGCTCAGGCCAAATGGCACAACAACTTCGTGAAGCATACATAAGTTTTCAATACCAAATCGATCAGGTGGAAGAAAGGATATCAGAGATTGAAGATCAACTCAATGAAATAAAGCAAGAAGGAGAAGAAAAAAGACTGAAAAAAAATGAACAAAGCCTCCAAGAACTATAGGATTATGTGAAAAGACCTAATCTATGTTTGATCAGTGTACCTGAATGTGACTGACAGGGAGAATAAATCCAAGCTGGAAAACATGCCTCAGAATATTATCCCGGAGAAGTTCCCAACCTAACAAGGCAGGCCAACATTCAAATTCAGGAAATACGGAGAACACCACAAAGATATTTTTCCTAGAAGAGCAACCCCAAGGCACATAATCGTCAAGATTCACCAGGGTTGAAATGAAGGAAAAAATGCTAAAGGCAGCCAGAGAGAAATGTCATGTTACTCACAAAGGGAAGCACATCAGACTCACAGCAGATCTCTTGGCAGAAACCCTACAAGCAAGAAGAGAGTGGGGGGCCAACATTCAACATCCTTAAAGAAAAGAATTTGCAACCCAGAATTTCATATCCAGCCAAACTAAGCTTCATAAGCGCGAAGAAATAAAATCCTTTACAGATCAGCAACTGCTGAGAGATTTCATCACCACCAGGCCTGCCTTACAAAAGCTCTTGAAGAAACAGCTAAACATGTAAAGGAACAACCAGTACCAGCCACTGCAAAAATTTACCAAATTGTGAAGGCCACAGACACTGAAGAAACTGCAGCAACTAATGGGCAAAACAACAAGCTAGCATCAAAATGACAGACAAATAACACTATTGACCTTAAATATAAATGGGCTAAATGCTCCACTCAAAAGACACAGACTAGCAAATTGGATAAAGAGTCAAGACCAATTGGTACGCTGTATTCAGGAGACCCATCTCATGTGCAAAGACACACATAGGCTCAAAATAAAGGAATGGAGGAAGATTTACCAAGCAAATGGAGAACTAAAAAGAGCAAGAGTTGCAATCCTAGTCTCTGATAAAACAGACTTTAAACCAACAAAGATGAAGAGAGACCAAGAAAGGCATTACATAATGGTAAAGGGATCAATGCAACAGGAAGAGCTAACTATCCTAAATATTATGCACCCAATACAGGAGCACCCAGATACATAAAGCAAGTTCTTAATGACCTACAAAGACACTTAGACTCCCCACACAATAATAGTGTGAGACTTTAACACCCCACTGTCAATATTAGATCACAGAGACAGAAAATTAACAAGGATATCCAAGACTTGAACTCACATCTGGACCAAGTGGACCTAATAGACATCTACGGAATTCTCCACCCCGGATCCACAGAATATACATTTTTCTCAGCAACACATCACACTTACTCAAAAATTGACCACATAATTGGAAGTAAATCCCTCCTCAGCAAATGCAGAAGAACAGAAATCATAACAACCAATCTCTCAGACCACAGGGCAATCAAATTGGAACTCAGGATTAAGAAACACACTCAAAACCGCACAACTACATGGAAACTGAACAACCTGCTTCTGAATGACTATTGGATAAATAATGTAATCAAGGCAAGAATAAAAATGTTCTTCAAAACCAGTAAGAATGAAGACACAATGTACCAGAATCTCTGGGACACATTCAGTGTCTATGGGGAAATGTATAGCATTAAATACCTACATGAGAAGTGAGGAAAGATCTAAAATCGATACCTTATCGTCACAATTAAAAGAACTAGAGGACCAAGATCAAACAAATTCAAAAGCTAGCAGAAGACAAAAAATAACTAAGTTTAGAGCAGAACTGAAGGAGATAGAGACACAAAAAACTGTTCAAAAAAATAAATGAATCCAGGAGCTGGTTTTTTGAAAAGATAAACCAAAATAGACCACTAACCAGACTAATAGAAAAGAGAGAAGAATAGATGGAATAAAAAGTGATAAAGGGGATATCACCACTGATCCCACAGAAATACAAACTACCATCAGAGATTACTACAAACACCTCTTGCAAATAAACCAGTAAATCTAGATGATATGGATAAATTCTGGACACATACACCTCCCAAGACTAAACAAGGAAGAAGTTAAATCCCTGAATAGACCAATAACAAGGTCTGAAATTGAGGCAGCAATTAAAAGAGGCAGCAATTAGTGGCCTACCAAACAAAAGTCCAGGACCAGACAGGTTCACAGCCGAATTCCACAATAGGTAAAAAGAGGAGCTGGTACCATTCCTTCTGAAACTATTCCAAACAATACCTACCTAACTCATTTTATGAGACCGGTGTCATCCTGATACCAAAACCTGGCAGAGACACAACTTAAAAAGAAAATTTCAGGCCAATATCCATGATGAACATCAATGGGAAAATCCTCAATAAAATACTGGCAATCTGAATCCAACAGCAAATCAAGAAGCTTGTCCATCATCATCAAGTCAGCTTGATCCCTGAAATGCAAGGCTGGTTCAACATACTCAAATCTATAAACATAATCCATCACGTAAACAGAACCAAGATAAAAACCACGGATTATCTCAATAGATGCAGAGAACGCCTTCGACAAAATTCAACAGCCCTTTACACTGAAAATGCTCAATAAACTAGGGATTGATGGAACTTATCTCAAAATAAGAGCTATTTATGACAAACCCACAGACAAAAAAAAACTGTATGGGCAAAAACCGGGAGGGTTACCCTGGAAAACCCGCACAGAAGAGGGGGCCCCCCCCCCACCCCTCCCTCCCCACCCAAATAGTATGAAAGTTCTGGTCAGGGCAATCAGGCAAGAAAAAGAAATAAAGCATATTCAACTGGGAAAAGAGGAAGTCAAATGGTCTCTATTTGCAGATGACATGACTGTATATTTAGAAGACCCCATCTTCTAAGCTGTAAATCTCCTTAAGCTCATAAGCAAATTCAGCAAAGTCTAAGAATACACAATCAATGTGCAAAAGTTACAAGCATTCCTATACATCAATAACAGCCAAATCGTGAGTGAATCCCATTCACAATAGTTATAAAGAGAGTAAAATATCTAGGAATACATCTAACAAGGGATGAAAGGACCTCTTGAAGGAGAACTGCAAACCATTGCTCAAGGAAGTAAGAGAGGACACAAACAGATGGAAAAACATTCCATGCTCATGGGTAGGAATAATCAGTATTGTGAAAATGTCCATACTGCCCAAAATAATTTATACATTCAATGCTACCCCATCAAGCTACCATTGACTTTCTTCACAAAATTGGAAAAAAACTACCTTAAACTTCATATGGAACCAAAAGAGAGCCTGCATAGCCAAGACAATCCTAAGCAAAAAAACAACCTAAACAACAACAACAAAAAAGCAGGAGGCATCATACTACTTGACTTCAAACTACACTACAAGGCTACAGTAATCAAAACAGCATGGTACTGATACCAAAACAGAGATATAGACCAATGGAATAGAAGAGAGGCCTCAGAAGTAACGCCACATATCTACAACCATCTGATCTTTGACAAACCTGACAAAAACACACAATGGGGAAAGGATTCCCTATTTAATAAATGGTGTTGGGAAAACTGGGTAGTCATATGCAGGAAGCTGAAACTGCATCCCTTCTTTATACCTTATACACAAATTAACTCCAGATGGATTAAAGATTTAAACATTACACCTAACACCAGAGAAACCCTAGAAGAAAACCTAGGCAATACCATTCAGGACATAGGCATAGGCAAGAACTTCATAACTAAAACACCAAAAGCAATGGTAACAAAAGCCAAAACAGACAAGTGGGATCTAATTAAACTTAAGAGCTTCTGCACAGCAAAAGAAACAATCATTAGAGTGAACCGGTAACCAACAGAATAGGGAAAAATTTTTGTAATCTACCCTATCTGACAAAGGGCTAATATCCAGGATCTAGAAAGAAATTAAAGAAATTTACAAGAAAAAACAACCAATTCAAAAAGTGGGCAAACGATATGAACAGACGCTTCTTAAAAGAATACATTTATGCAGCCAACAAACATAAAAAAATGCTCATCATCACTGGTCATTAGAGAAAATGCAAATCAAAATCACATTGAGATACGATCTCATGCCAGTAAGAATGGCGATCATTAAAAAATCAGGGAGACAACAGATGATGGAGAGGATGTGGAGAAATAGGAACACATTTACACTGTTGGCAGGAGTGTGAATTAGTTCAGCCACGTGGAATACAGTGTGGCAGTTACAAGGACATAGAACTAGAAATACCGTTTGACCCAGCTATCCCTTACTGGGTATATACCCAAAGGATTGTAAATCATTCTATTATAAAGACACATGCACATATATGTTTACTGCAGCACTGTGTACAATAACAAAGACTTGGAACCAACCCAAATGCCCATCAATGATAGGCTGGATAAAGAAAATGTGGCACATATAGACCATGGAATACTATACAGCCATAAAAAAGGATGGGTTCATGTCCTTTGCAGGGACATGGATGAAAATGGAAACCATCATTCTCAGAAAGCTGACACAAGAACAAAACCAAACACTGCAGGTTCTCACTCATAAGTGGGTGTTGAACAATAAGAACACAGGGACACAGGGATAGGAACGTCACACACCTGGGCTTGTTGGGAATAAGGGAGGGGATAGCAGGGGGTGGAGGGATTGGGGAGGGATAAAATTAGGAGAAATACCTAATGTAGATGCCAGGGGGATGGATGCGGCAAATCACTATAGCATGTCTATACCTATGCAACAAACATGTACGTTCTGTGTTTATACACCAGAACTTAGTATAATTTTTAAAAATAAATAAATTAGATGCAATTTTGTTATGCTTCCCAGGTGGTTCTCAAACTCCTGGGCTCAAGCAACCTCAAACTCCCAAGTAGCTGGGACTATAGGTGTGTATCACCACATCCAGCTGTTTTTTTCTACAATTTTTAATATTTTAGTCTCACTACAGAACCAATAAAATGAGTAGAGGAAAAATCTCTCCTACCAAGTATATAATACCCAAATATTAAGCGTCCAAGAAAAACAGCTATATGTTATTTGCTGTACAGTTTTTCAACTAAAAGATGCAAGGGAGATTCCATGATTACCACAAGTAATTTGATCCACTGAAGATCAATACTGGCAAAAATATAGATATCATACTAGTATGATATAAACTCAAAGTATTAATATTTAATTAAACTTTAACCAAATTTCATATTTTCTCTATTGGGGAAAGCATTTCCTAATGTGATTTTTCTGTTGCTATATATTCTTCCAGTTCATTTTTGTTCAGCTCCCACCCCTGTTACAGTTCTTATCTATCTTTTGTTACCAACATTAAATAAAATGTTTTAATCAACTAGCCATATGTCTATGGTTTTCTCTGACCAACTGTCCATGACCATCATAAAACAGCAATAGGTAAACCACTGCCAAATTTTAAAAAGTTAATACTATGCAAAAGTTGACTGAGTGAGAAAATTTTACAAGAGGCCACTTTACCTTGGTAGTAACTAGTCAAGTCTTCATCATCTGGTTTTTGGGCATGAATTCACACACAGTTCATGTAAAATGCTTTAGACCAAAAATATACAGCATAAATCAGCAAGTTGATTATTAATTATTATTATTTACTCAACTTTTTAACTGCCAGTTAATATTAAGTTTCCCCCTCCAAAAAAAAAAAAAAAAAAAAAATCTGGGAAAAGGTCAGCCATATGTATATTAAATAAAAAGGTGTTCTAAAAATAGATTTTGATTACCTATTTCTGCCTCCAGCTGCTAAATCTATAAAATACTCATTGAAAACTAACTTGAGCTCCATAACAAATAGTGACAGCCAGTATATTTGCAGAGCTTGACAATAATTTACCCTCACAAATTATCTGTCCTGAAGCAGAACATGAAATTCAATTAATGGATGACATAACTTTTATCACCTATACTGGAAAGAACCTTATGACCTAAAACAAGGTAGAAAGATCCACTGTCTCTTGTCCATTATCTATTTCTGGTTAAAAGACTAATCTGTGTCACTTCAAAATGGCAGTCTTGATTCCCTCAACATGAAAACCACTTAAGGTCCCAATGCTTTCCTTTGTCCTAAAAAGTACACAGAATCCCCTACTCTATTTGAAATGTGTGAGAGCTAAATGCAAAAAAGTCTAATAATGAAGGTGTGTTTTCTTATTGAGGATACTCTTCCCAGAAAGACCTAAAACATTAGCAATTATAAAAATCCAATTATTTTCACTCTATAGATCCCTACCTTATTCAGGACCTCATAAACGAGTAGGCCCTTAAAACCTTCATAGGCACTCAGATATCCAACCAGAGAGACTGCTGGAAAAACAGAGTCCTGGCAGTTGTACTTCTGTCTTCCCTAAGTACTATCTAAATACCTTTCTTCCTATGGGTTCCCACTTCCAGATTCCACTTATGCAGGGCTCAGTGGCAGTTTCCCAATCTTCAAATCTTCAGTCTTTGAAAGCACAGATTCCTGTAAAGATGGCCTCAAATGACCAGGAGTAGTAGCGCTCTATATCCCTGCTCCTGAATAACATCCTAACTGGAGTCTCTACCAACTACCAGCACAGACACCACCTCCAACTACCCAGCTGAACTTCATGACTGATTTGACAGCCAGTGATGTCCCTGACCCAGTCTATGTGGATATGGGAAGGACATCAGTGAATTGGGAAAAGGGGCAGAGGTGAGGAGACACCTGCCCTGCGCCACAGATCTATGTAGTTCAGCAATCTGGAGCCCATCAGTACCCAAGGGGCTCTAAGCCTCCTCTGTAAGTCAGGATGGAATTAGATGATACCACATTTCTCTCTGCTGTAGAGACTCCTCCCCAGTGTCTCCAAATGTTTTAGCATCTTACAGTAAAAATCTTCAAGTTTGTCAGTTCTTGATTTAAAAAAGAGCAGAGCAATCTGTTTAGAGCTTCCTTGAGCCCTCTATTTTAATGTGCCTTTGTAGATAATTCCCAATATCTTGTGTCCTTCATCTTTATAATTTATCAGACTTGTCATAAACCCCAATATTCTAATCTCTTATTGAATAATCCATATCCAGTGTTGTTTCTCTTCAAACTTGGCCTTCCCCCTGCCCATTCCATTCTTAGCCATTTCCATTGGGTTCACCAGTTAATCTCATTCTCATTCTATCCACTGGGTACACCAGATTCACTCCCCTTTGTATTATTATCAAACACATGCCAGGCCAGGCGTGGTGGCTCACACCTGTAATCCCAGCACTTTGGGAGGCCGAGGTAGACAGATCACCATAGGTCCAGGAGGTCGGGACCCCTGACCAACATGGAGAAACCCCGTCTCTACTAAAAATACAGAAATTATCTGTGCATGGTGGCGCATGCTTGTAATCCCAGTTACTCTGGAGGCTGAGGCAGGAGAATCGCTTGAACCCAGGAGGTAAAGATTGTGGTGAGCCAAAGATTGTGCTATTGCACCCTCTGGGCAACAGGAGCAAGACTCTTGTCTACAAAAAGCAAGAAAAAAAAAAAAATGCCATAAAATAAAAAAAGAAGGGGATATGGGCTTTAAATGATAAATCTCATTTCTCCACCCTATGTCAAAAAAAAGCATCCTAATCTCTTTCAGTCTCAAGTTCTCTATCTAGAAAATCACTTGACCAGAACATTCTTAACACAGATTGAAGTACTAGAAGATATTTTAATTAGTCCTAAGACTCCTTAAATTTCTGTAATTCTGTGTGCTTTTGGTTTGTCTATAGGAGAATTTGGGGATACACAGCTAGCAGAATTTGAAAACATAACAAAAGAAACACCAAGAGAAGGTTATATGTCATGGAAAAAGAAAAAAAGTATTATGGAAGTAGGTAGAAATACTAGCCTAAAGGGAAAACCAAACTAGGAAGTCAAATAATTTCTCTCTAAGACTTGCCTAATCTTGCTTTTGTAAGATTTACAATCCTATGGCCAAACCTTTACAATGCCCTAAAGCCTTTGATGGTATAAAAAAAAAAATAAAAATCTGGTTACCACTGAAATTGTCAAATTTATTAGGACAATCTCTAAGACCAACCTCATTTCTAACAATAACCTTAAATGAGAGTTAACATATTAAACTTAATTTAGACTGTATTAATTAAAATAATTTATCTGAATAATCTTATTCAAACATATATTTTGATCCAATTGCTGCACAGATCTTTATCCATCTATGCTGAGGAACAAAAGAAAAGACTTGGAAGCCAGGCAGGCTGATGGTTTAACTGTGAGTCAGCTACTTTGTTAACTATGGGATCATTAGCCAATTAATCAACCTCTCTAAACCACAGTTGCCTATTTAATAAACAGTAGGTTATAAGAACACAGATGTTGTGATGGCTTTATGAGATAAATGCATAGCACATAATAATATGGTCAGCCCAGAATACAGCACTCAACAGATATTAATTTCTTCCATCTATATTTCCTTAGTTAATATAATTTTTTAAATCTGTAAAATCCTACCTCACTGCAGATTCATCAGAACTCCCAGAATCTATTAAAGGAAAAGGTGAAATGCATTGTAAATCAAAATAATAAATATAGAATATTAAAAACTTAAGAAGGCCCAGTCATGCATGCCTGCAATCTCAACTACTTGGGAGACTGAGGCAGGAGGATCATTTGAGAAACCCAGAAGTTTGAGACCAGTTTGGGAAACATAGCAAGACTCTACCTTCATAAAAACAATTATGCACAATTGTGTGCATGTTTTAGACCATTTTTCTTTAAAGTATAGGACTGATGCTTTGTTCCAAAGCATTCCTTTGGGAGCATAACTGAGATCTTATTAGAATTAGTATAAATTATACCTACTCGTATGTGATTAGTGCAGTAAGATCCTTACTTTCCTTACTTTGTATGTATTAAATGCAAAGAATACATTTTTCAAAATTTGATATCTACAAGTGAACTTCAGTATACAAGTCATCTAAGACAAACCGTATGAGACTAAAAATGGTATTGTTATCAGGTGTGATGACTTACCAGTGTCAAACAGCATGATTTCCTAACCCGAAATATGAAGGGTAGTTAAAACAGAGTACACAGTAGTTCCCCTTATCCATGACGTGTGGAAAAGACAGACTTGCCATGTTTTTCTCTGCTCTCACACCACAGAAACAATCATCAACAAAGAAGGCTTCCATGACCAAATGTGTGGAGAGGTTTTCCCCACCAACAAGCAAGCAATCATTTCTGCAGACAACACAACCTGGGTGTCCTCTAATTCACTTCTCATACTCTATGTGCAGATAGCTTCAGATTCCACAGGTAAAGGGCTCAGTCCCATGAGACTGCTTCCCTACATCAGTCCTAGTCACAAACGCCAGAACTTCTGACCAACTGGCTTCAATTTGGGGTTGAATTGAGGTTCCCAGGACTCCTTCTTTGGGTTAAATTGAATTGCTGGAATGGTTCAAAGTACTCAGGGAAACACATTGACCAGTTTGCTATGAATGACATTACAAAAGGTACAGATGAAGAGATGCACAGTGCAAAGTGAGGGGGAAGTGGGATGAAGATTCCATGTCCTCCCAGGACACACCACCCTCCAGGAACCTCCATGCATTCAGCGACTGGAAGCTCTCTAAGCCCAGTCCCTTTGGGTCTTTATGAAAGCTTCAATATATATGCACCACTGATTAAGTAAATCACTGGTCGTTAGTGACTGAAAACCTTCAGGCTTTCTCTTTGCCCCAGAGTCTGCAGAGTGAGACAAGATCTCAATCTCTAATCAATATCTTCATGGTAATGACCAGTTGTCATCCTGAATCTACATAGGGGCTTCCAGCCATCAATTCTTAGCATACAAAAAGACATCAGTTTGGAATTTCTAATGATTTTAAGAATTGTATACCAAGAAATGAGTCACCTTCCAAACACAGATTTTACATTCCCAGTTTTGATTTCTGTGGTTATAGCTAATAGTCAACTGTATTCCAAAAATATCACATGGAAAACTTCAGAAATAAACATGTCATAAGTTTTAGTGTGCAATTCTGAGAAGTGCAATGAAACATTGAGCCCCTCCATCCAGACCAGGATGTAAATTATCCCTTTGTTTGGTACATCCACACTGCATATGCTGTTCACCCATTAGTTATCAACATGGTCTCCTTCTGTTGCCAGCCATCAAATCATTAAGGCCTGAAGATCCAGGGTCACTCACAGCTCATGATCTTTTTTCTGACTTAGATTCAGGGGGTGTATAGTGGCCTAACACTGCATTACAATGCCTACCTCATTCACCTCACTGCATCTCATTACATATGCATTGTATCACTTCACATCATCACAGGAAAAAGGGTGAGAACCATAACAATATATTTTATTATGAGTTATTGTTAATTTCTAACTGTGCCTAATTTATAAATTAAATGCTATCATAGATATATATGTGTAGAAAAAAATGGTATGTGATTCAGTACTATTTGTGGTTTCAGGCATTTACTAGGAGTCGTGAAATGTATCTCCTACATTTAAGGGGAAACTACTTCACTTATTTTGTTGAACACAACACAGCCTCCCTAGCTCTGCAGTTAAAACTGTTCAGGTTAGGATAAAATGACTTATCACCAGAAGCCAGCAAGACATAGGAATCAGACCAGAAACAAGGATCCTTGCAAAAACTTTCCAGCTGCCAGTGGAAAGAAGAGCTCAAGAGAGATCAACATGTTACTCTGGCTAATACTCGTCTCGGGAAGGTGCTGGGTGGTTTACTTAGTTGTAGCTATATGCTCAGCTCTATGTATAACAAGGCCCAAATTCACCTGCCATTTTACCTCCTATAGAAAGAACCACTGGAAAGATCACTCCTTTAAGAGCTTATCTACTCTGAATCACACCTCACATTCAGAGAAGCTTAAGAAACACTGGGGAGGTGTGGCAGGCTGCCAGGCAGTACTATCTGATGTGAAAAATATATAGAAAGAAAACTATCAATGTCCTCTTGCTACCAGAATATGCCAAAGCTTCCCCTTTCCCTGGAAGGAGAAAAAAATTCTTTTTAACCTCATATAAAGCAAAATTGTGATTTCCTTGCCATCCCTCATGACAGAGAATCTAGTCATAGGTGAGTCATGTCATCATAATACAGATTGTTTTCAAACTCATCCCTTTAGGGCTGATGGCCCACAGGGTCGTGGGGTGTCCCTTATGCTGTGCTGAGGTGCAGGATGTGAGAAATAAAGAGACAGGACACAGAAGTACAAGGAAAATGCAGCTAGGCTCAGGGGGCCACACCACCTATGAGTGGAGTCAGGTGAGGCCCCGAATGTCCAGAAGCATGAGCATTTATTGTGTATAGGTTAGGGGGCAGGGCAGTGAGTGAAGTCATCTTTAAGGATAGTGATAGGGTCATGAGCAATAAACAAGGAGTCCACCCCCAATAGGTCACCTAGGCTGGGAAGTGGACAGTGCACAGCAAGGGGTCCATTCCCATTAGGTCATCGAAGCAAGGGCCATGTGCAATAAGGGGTCCACCCCCCATTAGGTCACTGAGGCATGGAGGTGGGCCATGTGCAGTGGAGAGGGTGCAGTGTGCAATACTTCTATCTATGGGCAAGGTACTAAGAAGATTTATAGGAGAATGTTTTAAGTCACATAGCAGTGACAGAGCTGTTAGGGTCTATGCTACCTGCTGGCAGCTTCCAATGAGATTTATAGGGGAATGGTTTTCGAGCAGCACAGTAACAAGAGCTGATAAAGTTCACAGTCACCAAGGTGCAACTGCCGGTCTGAGGGCAGCTTTCCACAAGAACCAGAGCAAGGTCCTACAACTCCTTTATTGGCAGGATTGGCTCTTGCCCCAGGCCTGCTATACAGCGGGTATCTTTATGATACTGAACGCTGCCGCCTGGGCCATGGATTCCTGTCCTGGTGTAACTGTTTTTCCCTTAAATCATGCTCTGCACTGTCTGCTCTAGCCATTCCTTCAATTATAAGCTGCTTATTCCTTAATTCATGCTCTGTACTGTGTCTACTCTAAGCATTCCTCTGATTATAAACTAAGATTTAGGCATTATATATATATATATATATATATATGGAAATAACTGAGTGGAATATATATATATGTATGTATATATATATTGCTCTAAGAAATAAAGGTATTGATCTAAAAAAGATATCATTGTCTATGCATCCCAGGATTTCTAGAAAACTAAATTGAAAAATAAAAGATATTAACTGAACATATTATGACATATTTAAGCAAGACATGGTGACCCCCAAAACTGGAGATCATTAAAGACCAAAGTAATCGCATGTAGGCATTATTTCTCAAATTGAAGTATATAAAAAATGTAAAACATTTAATTGCATGCTAAGGTAAGAAAATATTGATAAAATGATTATCTTATTTTACAATTCTAAACAGATTATCCATGTAGTGAAAATAAAAGACAATTTTTATTCTAATTTTAACTCAGAAATTATTAGGCTTATTTAATTTAACAATTTTACTGAAAGGCTAATGAGATAAGGAGGATGGATTGTAATTACCTAATACTACTATGGTAACTTACAAAGAAATATCTGTTAGTCACCAAAACTCAAAAAAGTAACCAGCACTGCAACTAAGGATGGATCATACAAGAGAAACTAGTACCAAATTACCTTGTATTATTTGCTGTTAAAATGAAATTTTAAAACAACACCAAAAATTAAGTTGGGGGCTAAAACATTTGTGCAGAAAAGATTTCATATAGCAGGCAAAAGACTGACATCCTTAGAAAGGCCCACGTGCAAGGCTGGCCCCTTGGTGGGTGTTTAGGAAATTGAAATTGAGAGGATTTCACCATTTCCTAAGAAGAATGGCTCACTGTGTCTAAAGTGTTTATAGAAACAATGTGGTTACTCTGAACAGATGCTTTCCTTCTGGGAGTCTGGAATTTGGGTACATGTGAGGGAGAGTAACGTCCATTTAAAAAACTTGGGTACTGAGTCTCTAATGAGATTCTGGTACAGCTAGACATCATTGCATATGTGTTGCCAAAATGTGGGGCTGGGAGAATTAAGCAGATCCTGGGAACTCCGGAGGAGAGAACTCCTGGAAACTTGTGCCCTGGTTTCCTCCAGACTTGATCACATGCACCTTTTGCCTCTAATTTTGCCTATACCCTTTCATTGTAATAAATTAAAGATCTGAGTATGATTAGTGTCTGAGTCCTGTGAGACCTTCTAGTGAATCACAAAACCTGGGGGTGGTCTTGGAAACCCTTGACACAAATGCGTCATATAAGATTTTTATTAAGTTGATATGATATATCTGACTGTGATCAGATGATTATTTCACAGAATAACTTTCCCTATATGTTTTTCTTTTATTTTCTTTTTTCTCCTTGATATTTGACTTGGAGCTTCTTGTATATCTGTATCTAATTGAATAAAGCCATAAAAGGAATAAATAAAACAATTATTTCAGAAAATAATGTGAAATAAGGAGCAATCCTAGTTTAACCAGAATAAAAAATTGAGAAACTTGATGATTGACAGTATGTTATACAATATGAATGTTCCTAAAAAAAAAAATAAATAAATAAAAATGAGAAGGTAGTCAATTTTCTGCAACACAACTGGGGCTTAATTTCTTTTTATAACAATTGTGCAGGACAGGTGCAGTAGCTCCAAACCTGTAAAATCCTAGCATTTTGGGAGGCTGATGCAGAGGATGACTTGAGCTCAGAAGTTCCAGACCAGCCTGGGCAATACAGTGAGACCTCATCTAAAAAAAGACATACATACATACATACATACATAATCTTAAAAAGAAAAATAGCTAATCATGGTGGTGTATGCCTGCAGTCCCAGGTACTTGGGAGGCTGAGGTGAAAGGATCATTTAAGGCCAGGAAGCAGAAGTTGCAGGGAGCCAAGACTGCACCACTACACTCAAGTACTAGCAACAGAGGGAGACAGTGTCTCAAAAATAAACAGATAAACAAATCAACCAATAAATGTGTATCCACCTAGCTGACCACACATGACTATGGCCACAGCTACTCACGAGGATGAGGTAGGAGGACTGATTAAGCCCAGAAGTTCAAGGCTACAGTAAGCTGTAATTGTACCACTGAATAGACACTGTATTCTAGCCTGGGCAACATACAGACACCCCATTTCTTATAATAATAGTAATAATAATTAATTATTTAATTAACTTGTATAACTGGAGAACTCGCCATTCAAGTAACTTGTATACCGAAAGAAAAACATATGACCACTGAGTAAAGTACAACAGTCTACTACTGATCATACGTTCCTTTTACTTGCTTCTAATCTTTTTATTTCTTATAAAACTAGAAACGTGGTTCACCCATTAAACGCAGTTCATCACAGAACAAGTGAAAAAGTTAAAAGAACTGCATCCAAGGTGTAGTATGTGTTATCTGCTGCTCCCTGCAAATAGTGGATCAGCAGGACTTTGAACTATTAGTGTGTACATATGCATGTGCAAGAGCACATGTATTTATGTGCATGTGCATATGTGTATGTTTGTGTAAACTATGACAGATAAAAACATTTTGCTTATGTAAGAATATGTAACATGTACTTCTCACAAAGAAATTGTCTTCTGCACTCAGTAGGTATCTCCAAAACATAATCTCCAATTTGTATGGGTGCATGTTGGTTCAATTTTACAGTTCTTATTGCCATTTACTTATGGTATGAGAAAGGGATTGTTGAGTTCCCAGTTCTAAAGATAGTTACTTTCTTAGTGACACAAATTAATACATAATACAGTTCACCCTTGAACAGCAAGGGTTCAAACTGCAGGGGTTTACTTATATGCAGATTTTCTTCTGCCTCTAAAATCCATAGACAAATGAAGACCTTTGTGAGGATCCACTTGGGTTTTACGAAAAGTCAATACATTTTTTCTGATGATTTTTCAACAGCTTCATTTCTCTAGCTTACTTTGTTGTAAGAACACAGTATAAAATAATGCAGCACAAATAAAATAGGTTTTAATG